>OX335657.1:10000000-11258570 GCA_946894095.1 Incurvaria masculella | reverse complement strand
CTTTTTCAGCTAACATAGAGTTTCGAAAGACGGCTTTACTCTATAGCGAGCGGACTTGTAAAGTTAGAAAGTGAATGTCAAAGGCAGACACATCCGGAGCCACCGTTGCGAGCCCTGTAATATATTGGTCCGAAGTTTGTATTTCGACAATAGAAAGTTCGTAACAGTAGGGTTGCTGATGGCAGGAAGAGGTATTATTACAGGAGAATTTTCCTTTACGGGTGATAGAGCAGGGGGAGAGGATCAGTCAGCGAGTATGGAAAGACGGGAGTAGAAACCGAAACTCAATTTTTATGGGGGCGGTGTGGCCACTTATACATTAAAAAACAGTAGCGTCGGCGAGTCAGTTTGCTTACTAATTCGCTTAGTGACTGATTCTCGATCCTGACTCACAGGACCCCGTTTAGTGCAACGAACATTCGATGTTGCGCGTCCCGTTCGTAAGCGAACTAAACATAGTTGACGTTTTCCACTAACTCGTGGCTTCACTGCCGCCCTACGGACTCAGACGGACTTTCGATCTCTGCTTCCGTCCTTCCGTGCTCGCTGGGATCAGTAGACCTCCGCTTGCGAACCTAATTTGCTTGTTGATCCAAGTTCAGCCTTGAAATATGTTTATGAAGTTCTAGCATTATTTACTAAGTTTCTTATTTTATCTTGCTTTACTTCGATTCGCGACAAATCGTCAATTTTTTATATCTTGAAAACCAAGAGAGCTGGAAAATTGAATCAAACATGTAATTGAACAAATCAAAGTATCACGTGAGTCGCCTTCTTCACCACATGTTCCGATAGATAAAAAAATAACCTGAATTACTTATTGATTTTGCTATAGCAGTCTTTTTATTATTATTTTATCTATATTATAGTATTCTAATGCATGTTAATATTTTTATGTTTGTTTATATGTTACATAAAGATTATTTACATTTATAATAACAGTGATTTATGTATATACTGTTGTCTTTAAAATGCTCTAAATTATTTCTGCCTGCCGCCATGCACATCTTTCTACATCCCAAAGATTGGTAGGTAGAGAATGCCCTGCGGCATTAAGCCCGCCTATTGTAAACATTGTTAAAAGGTGTTCAGTAATTAGGTGAATTATCGTTACTATTTTTTAATATTCTTCAATAGAATTGAGTACAATTCTTGTGATGTTCAAACGGTGGTATAGATTTGTACACTGCTTAAACGTGTACCTCACAGTGTATTTATTTACACAAAGAAAAATGTCTAATTACACCAGCGTAATACTTAATTAAAACCTCCCCTAATGGCGCAATAAAGAGGAGCGCAGGCGGGATCAGTGTTAGAGTCGTGGCATGTCGCTTGGGCTATTATTTTTGAAAGAAATGTTAATGCCCCTTAACCGCTCCGGAGCGGTACAGACAATTTACTCCAGAATGTTAGAAATACTTAGGGCATACCGAAAGTTTCTGGGTTAAATACATTTTCGCATTTTTTAGAACAATTGTAAAAAGTAGTTGGACCCGTTTTTCTCAGAGGCTTTTCCAGGACCTCTTCGATGGCTTAGTGGAACGCATTTACCGGCGCCACTTCCGTGCTCGTAAATCCTAAACATCTCAATTTTTCTTTAATCATAAAGCTAAATCTAAAATCTCGAGTTTACATAATCCATTGAAATGCCGACACCTACACGATTTTCAAAATTATGCCACGAAAAAAAGGCAATTGACAATCTGACAAATTATAAAGAAACATTTTCTCAGAGAGTTATTTTTTCAAATTTGTAATTGATTTTGTATTATTTTCATTATAAGTGGCCAGTTCCAGAAACTTTTAGTATGGCCCACGTAATGAGACTAAAATAAAAAAATAATCTGTTGGTTGTACATATATATATTAGTGAGTTTAACAATTCAGTTTATACCCAAATTTATTGTGGCACTAACTTTCTGCCTTTTCGCAAATAATTTTTATTTTATTTTATTTACTATTATTTTCTTTTCAAATTGCTATTATACAGATATTTTAGATTGTCTCTCTTCATCACCCCTGAGGTTGACTGGAAGAAATCACTCTTAGTGAGTCCGCCTTTGTGCAATTTTGTTGTTGTTTTAAATTGTTCTTTTAATTTTATTTGATTTCTCTATTGCACAATAAAGAATGTATTCATTAATTATTCATTATGTTTACTGAAGACACCTAAATATTAGGTCTTTATCTCTGAAATTGACAATTTGAACTGCTTGCTACTTCAAATAAAAAAAAAACAAGGTTTGGCCATGTATTCTAATTTCAAATTATTTTTTCTTTTATGAATATGGAAAAAAAACAATGTTTGGCCATGTATTCTAATTTCAAATTATTTTTTCTTTTATGAATATGGAATATTGTTTTCTTAATTACTTTTATTGGTTATTGATAAACTTTATGTTGTCATGACTTTTGAATATTTTTCGGCATCGTGGCTACGTCATGGCTTCCGTTCTTAAAAGCGAGCCCCGTGGTCGTCCGAAAATTTCGACTAGCATTTCGAATAAAATATTCATTATTTGAATACAAAAGAAGCCAAAAGATAACTAAGAAAAAAGAAAGAAAAGATTCCAATAACAATCGTCTTTTCATAAAAGAAAATGTCAATGTTGATTTCGAAGTCCTTCGCACACTCCGCGCCGCCCTTCACATCTCGGTACAAACCCGAGTCGACCGATAACGTAAATATTGGACTAGGGCCTTAGTCGAAATGGACTGAGAGGCTAGTAAGCTCAGCCGCGCGGTGACTTGCATTGCTTACCAGAGGTCATGGGTTAAAATCCCCGCACCGTACGTGCGCCGCTTTCTCTCTATTTCTTAGTTGCGAAAGTTTTCGTCACGAATGCGAGCTGTTCGATGCTTCGGAATCCATGTAAAACGGTAGGTCCCCTTCTCCTACCAGGTTAATCCCGCCCGAGTTGTTACCATCGCATTGGAAGGAAAAGATGAAAGTTCAATAAATTAACAAAAATTTTAATAAAAATAACCGACTTCAAAGAAAGATAATATTATTAATTTTGGATTCGGTGTCAGCCAAGGCAGGTTTGTAACTACGTACATAATTCTAGGTGAGATTGTGCTTGGTCAGAGGTGGGAGGGGGGAGCTGTCAAGTGAACACGCCGGGCACGCGCCGCGCCAGTCAAGAGAACCTTGGCTACCTAGGTACGAGCTTGGTATGGGCTTTCGAACTTTTAAGGGGGCTGCGAAAACCATGCCGGCCGGGTGCTTCTTCACACCATGTTTGAAGGATCTCAGGTAGTACTTTGAGGGAAATAACTCGGCAGGGAGTGCATTCCATAGTTTACCGACCCTACAGATAAAGGACTTAGAGGATCGGTTGGTTCTGATTTTTGGGATGTCGACAGTGAACGGGTGCATATCCTGCCTGTTCCGGGTTGCGCGATGGTAGAAATGGGACTGAGGGATAGCATTATGCAGCTTCGACGAGCATTCTCCCTGGTAAATACGGTAGAACACATGATAAAAGATAGATACTGGGCGAGGTATGGATGTAAATAACTTGAATAATAATCAATACAATACGAAACACAGATGTGTGTGTAAATATACAAGACAAGATATCCTTCTCCGCCTTCTTTTAAGGACTTACTTTCATTCCCTACCTTTGTTTACCAGGCTTTCAATACATTCAAAGCTGCTGTTACTAAACAACTTTACGAGTCTACTGAAACGGTAGGGAGACTCGCGATACGATAAAAGAAAACATCCACCTATAACTTGTAATGGCTACCATTTCAACCATGAAGATTTAAGGCACCCCTGACGGTAACCTCCGAAAAATGTGTATATTTTGGGGTTACTTTTTATTGTTATCTCAGCGAATTAACACCAGTAGAAAAATCATAATATCAAAATTTGGACTATTATCTAGAAACTAATGTATCACTGCAAAACGGTATTAATGAGTTGCTTGCATTCTTTAAAAAAAGTTTGTAAACACCTTTGTAAATTAGAAAAGAACTAATGTTTTTAAGTTATTTTCTAGTTTAGTTTACTGGCAGCCGAAAATTATAAAACATGTTTTATACAATTTTCTTGTAACAACACATTTTATAAGCTGGACTCAGTTGAAGCCTTAAGGGTGTGTGTGCGTCAAATCAGATGGCGCCACGGTCGTTTGTCGCTATTTCTGCTAAAGCTCCCTACAAATTTGAAGTTACATGAACATGACTGTAGTGGCGAGCATATATTTTGCCTCTATATATTTAATCTCATAAAAGTATTACGAAAATAAGCTGGAATGTATTAGATAATAGTGAGGATATGTGAAAGAAGTGTCTGTTTTAGCAACTTTCCTCACTATCCCTCTAATAAATGTCTCACAAACGCTAACCTTTTTTATATATTTTTATGTAATATATTTTTTATGCATTGATATATTCATGCACTCAGGGTTAATTAAGTTAATTTAACTTAATCCTACTTGCATAAACAATCGAAATCATTTATATTATATCGGTGTAGGGCGACCGAATGAACCGCCTGCTTTCTTTGCAGGTACCAAATTAGATGAAGAATACGCTAAGTCAGGCATGAATAAATAAGTGATAAATGGCTCCTTTTCTTTCCCTTCCAAGTAAACCCACATCAATCTAATAAATATTATAAAGGGGAAAGTTTGTAATAATGGATGGATGGATGGATGGATGGATGGATGGATGGATGGATGTTTGTTACTCTTTCACGTAAAAACTACTGAATGGATTCTAATGAAACTTTACAATAATATAGCTTATACATCAGAATAACACATAGGCTACAATTTATGTGCCCATGGGCTTTAGAACTTTCACGGGGCTGCGAAAACGATGCCGGTAGCGATACTTCACACTAGGGGGAGAGGGGCCGGGGGCGGTGGCGGGGAGCGGCGGCGGGGGGAGGGCAGACGTCGTGACTGTTTGGTGTCCGTTTGGCGAATTTTCAAGGCACTAGCGATTTGTAAAACTTAGTACATGTACATTTAACTACCCGGGAATTAGGATTGGCTAAATAGAATTCAGTTCCGCTTACGCTAAGATGGGGCTGTCATACAAACTGCAATGCTATGCACGGCTCGGCTTTGCGGCGGCAGCGCTTACTTTTACTGAAGTACGGCTTGGTATTTCCTGCAACTTTAGGACTACTTGGCATCACGCTAAATCGCCGGAGGAGCGACCAACAGAATAAAATCCTTGAGAACCAATTACTCGATTTAGATGTGCATTGTATCTACGTCTAGCCTGATTCTACTAAAAACTTATAGATTACATAATATAACGCTTCATTACCAGAAGGGTAAGTAGTGAGTCTTAAAGTCTTATAACATGCGAACCACTTACCTGATTTATATGCGTATTTTATCAATGTATAGCATCTCTGGGAGCAGTCAGGTTCGAGATGGGTTACTGTTTTCGATGTTGAGGCTGGCTGTGGGTTGGAGTCCACGCAAAACTTACCTACGTTACACGTTACTTACTAGGTAAGCAATGTAGCAGTGAACGTGCAGAAAGGTTCTCGCGGCAAATGTTTTTTTTTTAAATAGCCACCAAACGTCAACGACGCTCTAAATGGGAATTATTGGATGTTTCTCATTAAATCATGCTATTTCGGCTCGAACGATCTTGATTAAATTTGGTACATGGATACATTGTCCTGGACCAGTTTGACCCTATTTTGGACCAGTCATGTGGGCTACTTTTTATCCATGAGATAATTTAGCCGACACTAACCCGAGCGGAGCCGGGTACCGCAGCTAGTATTAAATATTCGGCAAATCGAACAATGCTCCCTTTAGAGAGATTTTGGATTTAGAAGTCAAGAGCGGCCCGTAGCTCGGCGGTAATTCCTGTGTATTCTCGCGTTGAAAACAGTGGGTTCAACACCCGGAGTGCAAGCCTTTATTTCTAATCTAAGTTTAAAATGTGCATTTCACTCTAAATACAGGTTTTTATTCGTTCTAAACAAGAGGAATATTCAGGTTCTCTTCTCTGTTTACTAGGTATTATTATCGGGTTGAATACATTCAGTTGTTACCACTAAGCTTTTTTATTGAACCTGACACGGTTGGCTATGTATGATATTAGCCCAATTCCCAAAGGAATTAGGTGACATGCCACGCCTTCCCTTTATGAGCACAGCTACACTGAACTGAATGGAAAACACGGACAATTTTTCATTGCCGCTTTAACCATAGATTCATCCAATGCGATGGTAACACTTCCCATACCATCTAGTAGAGGAAGTGACAGTTTTACATGCGTTCCGAATCATGCAATAGCTCGCATTCGTAACGAAATACACTTTTCCACCTCAGAAAGAGAAAGAAAGTGGTGCATGACCGAGGATTTGAACTCATAACCTCTCCCATTGAATGCAAGTCCTCTAGGCCCTACACCACGAACTGTACAGATTAAAATATGTTCGAAGCGACAGTAAAATACCAAAATGTTCAGAAACAATTTCCCGAGATATTGTGGGCGCGTCTCGTAAATTAGGTCACTGACTTCTGCTTGAATGACTCACGAAAGCCTTCTGACCCCTGCAGTTTACTGAGCATTCCAACTGTCCTTCGTGGTCGGATGAAAGCCGGTGTTTCTAACGTTTTCGGAGAGGTAGGCAGATATGATAGAGCACGATCACAGGAAACTTGTTTGGCTTCCTCTACACTCACAACTTTTCAGATATGCTCTTCAATTACCTCTGAAGATATGTTTCGTCATTCTTTCGTCACTCATTCGCTCGGAATTTCCAATTCATCTCAAAATACCTTTATTAATTCTCGTCACTATGATTTCCTCGGAAGACACTGCTACGAACGCAAACTTTACTTATTTTTACTCATATTTGAACTGAACAAATACAGAATGGTACATAGTTCAGGGGCGCGTAGACTTTTCTTCCATGCTAGAGGTCATGGGCTCGGTTCCCGCTCCGTTTATGCACCACTTTTTTCTTTCTCTCTGAGTTAGATAACTGAATTTTCTCATGAATTCGAGCTGCTCCGTGTTTCGGAATTCATGTAAGACTGTAGGTCTCTTCCCCTACTAAGGGATTAGCCCACCCGGGTTGGTACCATCGCATTGGATGAAAATACGGTCAAAGCGGTAATGAAAATTCTCCATACTTTCCATTCAGTTCAAATTTACATCTACGGAATCCTCACATCTATTGACATTGTTTTAAGTATCGCGCGACTTATGGCGTACACCAGGCGCACAAAAAAGACTCGACGAAGCCCATGGGCTCAAAAGAATCTATCTTTAAGAATACTAGGGTTTTCCACAGAATATTAGCGACCTCCAATCTTGAGTAATTGAAACCAAGATGTTGTTTTCGCTTCGAACAAGCGTCATCGCACCAATAAAATAAGATTTCTTCTCTCTCTCTTTCACCGCACAAACAAACGGAGAGAATAATTGGCACACCGAGGAACTCAATTGCGGTCCATTCATCGCTAGGTGAAGAGTGACTGGGAGAAAAACAACACCGCTTGATCGCAATCCTTTCAGTGCGAAAGGATATGGAAAAAAATCTCGAATGTTGATGGAATATACATAAAACGGACGTAACACACAGACGGTTTTAATGTATTTTGTTATATTCAATTGAGACAAAGAAAATTATTAAGTTATTTATTGCCTTTATTCTGAAAGTTATTTCACGTAAAAAAAAAAACCGGCCAAGTGCGAGTCAGACTTGCACACGAAGGGTTCCGTAGCGTCGTGCGAGATTTAACAAAAAAAAAGTAACGTTTTTTGTGTGGGGCCCCTCTTTACTATTTGTTATATTTTTACCTATTTGTTGTTATAGCGGCAAAATAAATACCCACTCTGCGAAAATTTCAGCTCCCTACCTATTACGGTTAATGAGATACAGCCCTGTGATAGACGGACGGACGGACGGACGGACAGAGGAGGCTTTCGTTTTCCGGGGGTTCCGTTTTCACCCTTCGGGTACGGAACCCTAAAAAGGACAATTGGCAGTCAGACTCGCGCCCCGCAAGTTCCTTTTTGTGTTTTCGTCCGTCACGGGAAAAAAAAAATTGTGTGTATAAACGATTTTGGTTTTTTATTCATCATGATTTCATGGCACCAGCAAGTACCTGGTATTGAATATTTGGAAGTTTTAAAATATGCGGATAAATGCCCGTGCTTAGATCTCGTTAACTTGAAAGCTTGCTTTTTTTTTAATCTCCGAGGAACCATATACCTAAGAATATCGTATTCATTTCAACTTCGACGACGACAGAAAGACAGATAACGAAGTGATCCCATAAGGGTTCCTGTCTTTCCTTTCAAGTAACGGAACCCTAAACCATTTGAAATGAAAACTGAGGTACCATAGAGTCGAGGCAGGGCATTGGTTTGGCATGCCACCTGCGTAGATACCTTGGCACCGAGCCATGTTGATAGTACTTTACAGTTGCCCGAAAGGTAATAAGATGATCAAGTTCCATGCAATGGTGCCTGCCTTTTTCCTAAGTCAAATAAATAAAAATAATCCAAAAAATTCAGACACTAAGCCGACGAAGGACCACCTCCCAGGATTAAAGAGTTAGAACCTGAGACCTTTGGATGAAATGTTCATTGCCATAACCTGAATATATATTAGAATATAATTAAATCCTTTCCCTGTGGCTCTGCAGCGGGAATCGATGGTTTATCTCCACAGCATCTTAAAGACCTTGTAACATCATCAAACGGCGAGACGGGTAGTAAGCTACTTGAAGCTCTGACGAAAGTGTCAAATTTGATGCTATCTGGAGGTGTTGTAAAAGAGTTCACTCCTGTTTTATATGGTGCATCACTTTGTGCACTTGCTAAAAAGGACGGCGGCATTCGTCCGATTGCCGTTGGCTGTACAATTCGCCGCCTGGTTTCAAAAATAGCATGCCAGTCTGTACAAAAAACGCTTGGCGAAATGTTCCGGCCTATACAAGTTGGTTATGCAACCAAAGGTGGAGCGGAGGCCGCGGTACATGCAGTACGCACATTTATAAACGATGCCGATGGACCTGATATTTTAGTGAAAATAGACATTAAGAATGCATTTAACTCTCTCGAACGGGACGCCCTACTTCTGGCCATCAACGAGCACATTCCAAGTTTATATCCATATGTTTTTCAATGTTATTCAGCGTATTCTAATCTTTTTTATAATGAATCAATTCTAAGCTCAGCACTCGGCTGCCAGCAAGGAGATCCTCTGGGCCCCGCAATTTTTTGTCTCGCCATACATGAAATTGTTAAAAGTCTTCAGTCAAAATTAAATATCTGGTATCTGGATGATGGAGTCCTTGCAGGAAGTGCGGACGAAGTAATCAAGGACCTCAATATACTTATAGAAAAGTTTAAAGAAATAGGACTAGTATTAAATCCGACAAAGTGCGAAGTAATTGTTTTCCCGAATGTTACAAATGACGATAGTAAAATTATTTTGGAAAGATTGAATTTAGTAACACCAGGAATACAAGTTATGGAACGAAAAAATATGTTACTTCTAGGTGCGCCATTAGTTGATGAGTCCATGGATTCTCTAATTACTACAAAATGTGAACAATTTAAATTATTTACAGAGCGCATTCTAAACCTTCATCCACATGTATCAATCTTTTTATTAAAAAATTGTTTTTGTATACCAAGGATGACATATTTTTTAAGATGTTGCCCTCTGTGGCGGCAAACAGTTTTTTTGGCAAAAGTGGATAATGAATTCAGGACGTCTATGGAAAAAATATTAAACATTAAATTGGAAAATGACAGCTGGATACAGGCTACTTTCCCAATTTCATTTGGAGGTATTGGTATTCGACGTGTCGCTGACATCGCCCTTCCGGCTTTTTTAGCTTCTACTCATGCTAGTATTGACCTCATTGGTGCAATCCTTAATCCATCACTTGGCAGTGATTTTGAGGTCAACTATGCGGGGGAAGCTACAGAAGCTTGGAGATCGAGGGCAGGGACTGCCGAGATGCCAATAGCACCGAAGGTTCAAAGAAATTGGGACACACCGTTAATAAAGATTACACATTCAGATCTCCTTGCTGGCACAGAAACAATCAAAGCTCGTTTGCTAGGAGTTACTTGCGAGGAATCTGGGGCGTGGCTTAAAGCTTACCCCTCACCACACCTCGGCACCCTTCTGGAGAAAAACACGCTACGGATTTGCATCGCTCTCCGGATTGGGGCTAAGGTGTGTCAACCTCACACTTGTATCTGCGGGTCCAGCGTTGATAGCTTTGGTCATCATGGGCTGTCATGCCGGCGGAGTGCAGGTCGCATGCCTAGACATTATGCAATCAACAACATTATCAAACGATCTTTGAACTCCGCTGGAATCCCTAGCATACTAGAACCGCCAGGTCTGTTTCGATCAGACGGCAAAAGACCAGACGGTATGACCCTGGTCCCGTGGAAAAAGGGAAAGGCATTAGTGTGGGATGCAACGTGCGCTGACACACTAGCGCCGAGCCACGTCCTTGCTTCCTCGCGCTTAGGTGGGGCTGCGGCAGCCATTGCTGCAGGTAACAAAAGAAAAAAATATGAGTCGCTATCAGACCTCTTTGAATTTTTACCTTTTGCGGTGGAAACTCTTGGTGCGTGGTCATCCGAGTCCTTAGCTTTCGCAGATGTGCTTGGAAAACTCTTAAGCGAGACCTCGGGCGATTCACGCTCCAAAATGTTTTTTGTTCGCCGCATAAGCATTGAAATTCAAAGAGGAAATGCTATAAGTATTTTAGGGACAATGGCTGCCTCGGCAGACCTAGAGGAGATATTTTATTTATAATGCACATACTATATTCTCTATTTAGTTTAATTTGTTTTATGTTCATTACTCTAAAGAAATAAAAATATTAGGAAGCATTGGATCAATTATATCATTGGCTGACGTATTACCTGGGAAAATCAGTTGTTTGGGGCAGTAAATGTGATCCAAACGGCACACCTTCAGTTCCTGCTTCAAACCTTCAAAACTTTAAAATAAAATATAAATGAAAATGTCGCCGCCAAACCTCAAAATTAACAGCTTGACGCAAATGTCACAAAAAAGTGTATATATTTTTGTTACAGCGACCAACCTTCTCGGTTGTATTTTTAGGAAAGACGTATGTAACTTGAAAAGGAATAAAAATAAACGTCTTTATCTGTAAAGGGCGATGAAAACTGGGGAACTTTTTCTACCTCTACCAATATTTTCTCCCTCCTCGTAGCCAAATAGGCAATTCTTAGATAAAAAGGCCACCGCCACTACACCACCTAGTAAGGACGAGAGTAGCGATTGAAAGTCATCCGCATAGCGGCAGCGTAGCCACTTTTACACTGAGGGTAGCGCCGGCCAGTCAGAGCACTTACCAATTAGCTCACTCCAGGAGGCCAATTCTGGGAATTCCGAGTTGATGAATCAGAAGTGTTTTCAGGAGAGAAATACACATACACATTACTTTGTTATTCTGGCAATCGATCGCATCGCCACATATAATAGATCGCACGAAACGAAACATTTCCATGTGTTTCCGAATTCAGGGCTGACGAAAAATGACATCCAAAAATATCCGTAAATGCACCAACAGATTACGAAATTTTATATATTTTATTATATAATTTTATTAGTTATTAACTGAATCAGTGTGGATTAAGGAGTGTATATTTCGTATGTATACTAATTAGCGCAAGAATGGGACTCCATTTAGGCCCAAATTCATAATCGAACTAACACTTCCATCACCTACCCTAATCGAATTACCTACCTTCGCTCAACGCGGAACAGCAAGAGAATGCACTCATTAACAGTCGACATTCCAAAAATAAGATCCATTCGATCCTATCTATCCTTTATCTATAGGATCGGTAAACAATGGACTGATGAACCCTGCCGAGGTATTTCTTCCAAAGTACAATCTGGGCGCCTTCAAACATGGTGTAGGCATTGTTTTCGCAGTCCCTTTGAAAGTTCGAAAGCCCATTTTGCTTCCCACGAAAACGTATTTTATATATCATTGGAAAACCACTGTTTCAATCGAATTGATATTCAATAACTATCCATGTCTACCCGTTTTAGTTTTTTTTGAAATTCTAAAACGAATCAAATAGCAAGTTAATTAAGCAATTAACGCAAATAGAAAATCTTCATACTCTATTTGTTTACTCTTGTTTCGACCCAGGACACATGTACCGAAAAAGCAAAAACTTGCAGAGACAGATATTTGTTGTCTGATGTTAGATAACAAATATCAAGTAAATTAGTTGGTAGCTTGCATGGGGGCGTAATTATTGGGGGCCAACCTCAAGAGGTCCTCGCGTACGCCATATGCCGCGCATGAAAGAATGAGAATGAGGGACCAAAAATGTATATAATGCCTTACCTAATCATATTAAAGACCAAACGTCTCTAAAAGTGTTTAAAAAAATGGCAAAATCTTTCTTTCTTACCGATTAATGTTAAACATATAAGGTAACCGTAACAAACTTTAATATAACTAACTTATTATTCTCTGTAAGTGAATTTTCTGTTCTTAAGAGAAATAAATAATCTTTAAGCTGAAATAAACGCTTGCTGCCGCTATAATAAAGCGTTTCAGTCGCCGCCCCCGTGCTTTCACACTCGGCGGCCACACACCGATCTCTCTCATCTCACGTATTCCCGCCCGGAGCCGCGCAGGGCTCCCTTTGAGTGCCCGATGCCCGCCGGCTGTGTCTCTTACAGTTTTTGTGCTCCCGCCGAGTGTTTATTTCCTCTTTGAACAAAGAATGCTCTCTGTCGCGACGTGTACGGGGCCCGCGTGGGCGGGACGTAAAGAGGCCTTCGTTCGGAGCGGCCACCGAGCGTCGGAAGTTGGAAAGGGTAGCGAAGAAAATAGAAAAAAAATCTCATCTGAAACGGATAAGTTTCCTCGGATGCAAAGTTACAAAGTAGCTTTGCTATGTTTCTTTTCTGCTGATTAGTGCTATTCGTTTGGACTTTCTTCGAAAGAGATTGCAAATTCGCATGTTCTTTTTTTGAGAAACCAATTTGGTGAACATTCAATTTCGATATCACACCTACACTTTGATTTAAGGGCTATTTTTAGTCAAAAGTCTACATGGACAGGCCTGCTACGATTGGAAACCAACATCACTGGTGTCAATCGCCAAATACCACGTGAAATGCTCGAACGTGTAATACGAAAACTAGAACTTCAGTATGTCAGATACGAGTATTTCAAAATATTCAAAGAATGGTCGTTTTGTATGGTAATATAGATTACTCGATAAATCGTATTTTTTTTAAATAAGTGCTAACTAAAATACCCATTAATATTGAAAGTACCTTAATGATGCTGACTTTATCATTCTGAAAAAAAATAATTAAAGTACAAAAACGTTTATTTCAAGTAGAAAAAACAGTAGCTTTTAAAACCAATTCAAATAAAATTGCCCCATTTTATATAATACTGTATACGTATTAATTCTATTCAATTAAATAATTTTTATTCTCAATCGCTTCAATTCTCGATAATGAGAAACCCCCAAAAGAAAATCCCGCACGCTGCGTTGGAGCCACGACTTACGGCGGAAGTTGCGCGCTTGACAACGGAACCACGTGACCGCGGCGGCAAACCAATCAGCGTGGGCCGAATAGGGGCGGGCCAATCATGTCGGACACGAGGCACAACACCTGTGTTAAGCGAGCATGGAAGGAGAGGAGTAGCGACGGAAACTCG
Source organism: Incurvaria masculella (assembly GCA_946894095.1). NCBI lineage: Eukaryota > Metazoa > Arthropoda > Insecta > Lepidoptera > Incurvariidae > Incurvaria > Incurvaria masculella. The sequence goes on along the minus strand of OX335657.1, from coordinate 11,244,870 downwards.
TTTTTATGGGGGCGGCTTAACCTATTTTATATGTTCCAACGACACTTAAGAACTTTACAGGACGCTGTCTGAAGCAACTATAGGCTTGGAATGTAAAGACAGAGTCAACTGAGGGATGAGACCGAAATGGTTTCATACAAAATGTAGGTACGTTACAACGATACTTAAAAAAATTACAGGACGCTGGATTGTGCAACCATAGGCTTAGAACGTAAAGAAAGCGGAGGCTTAGTAATCGGGTTCCGTTTGGCACCCTTTGGTTACGGAACCATAAAACGTGTAATGAGGTTTCTTTCTCTTGTTCAGAGCGGGCTTGCTTGATTTGTCCCAATCTGTTGTAGGTATTCTAAATTAAACCTAAAATAAATACGCCGTTAATAATAAAAGAAAGGCCAAACGATCCGCCCCCAAAAGGTGTCCCAGGTGCGTTGAAAATCGCGATTACCGCCATTTAACGCCGCCGGGACGTGATCCAGATGAAAGGCTCTCGCGGCACAATGGCGGCGTGCTGCGAGGAACAATAACGAAATTACCGGAGCCTTAGCGCGACCTCGGAGACAATGGGCCGCGGTGGTCGCCCGCGACGGCCGGGAGGAACGAAGGAGATTACCGCAAGGTTTATTTCGCCAATTTTTTCAATGAAGCGGCGATCTTGCGAAAAAACGCCCCGAAGAAATGGATGGGCCGCGAGATACAATTTCACGCGAAGCGCACTTTGCGAAGGAAAATTTATTTTATGAAACTTAATATTACTACTGGTGTATATACTTATTAAGGGCGTGATAACACCTGATTGCATTTTATCCAAAATGTCGTAAGCAAAGAATAAATACACCTGTAAGTGAAATAAGATTTTATCATTTTTAAAAATAGCTAATACTAATTTTGAAATTCCAAAAAGATTAAAGTTGGTCTAGGTATATTTGAAAGTTTAAGAGTAAATATCGGACTCTCTTATTCTGTGTTCAAACTTTTTTTATGAAAATTTATCTTATTTGAGAAGACAACGCGTCTTACAGTTTTATCTTTAAACTAGCTAACACATCAATTTACATATTTACTTTTTGGATTATCTAAATTCGTGGTTATTAATTTCGTCGTGGTTATTTTTAAATATAATTAAATCATGTTTTACTTACGTGCTTATCAAAGTGAACGCAATCGGCTCTTATCACGCCCTTAAGATTACGATTAAGAGTTCTGAAGTCCTATTCCTGCAATTCCGTAATCAGCAATCAGGAATCCTGAGTCTAGACAACCGGTTTTAAAGCGTATTTTTCTACGTAAAACCTTGATTAATAAAAAAAATAATGCTCCGGAATATTTTCATTAAGAAAATCGCTTTGAAAACCGCTATAAAAGCAGGTTTCGTGATCAGGATTCCTGATTCCTGACTACGGATAGGCCTGCTGATATTGGAGGTTTGCTGCTCGCTGCTGATATTCAAAAGGACAATGACCAAAATAAAACTAAGACCCTCTGCCCAGCCATTATCCACAAAGAACCACCTGGGGTCTTTCAAACACGGTGTGAAGAAGAACCTGGCCGGTCGGCATGGTTTTCGCAGTCCTCGTGAAAGTTCGAAAGCCCATGGGCGTCGTCTCGGGCACCTCTCAAGTTAGGTCCTCGTGCACGCCATATGCTGCGATTAATAAAAAAAAAACACTTTTATTGCGTAACGCTTAAAATAATTGCTTTCGTTTGGCAAACAGATGTAACTTCTTTCAAGAGAACTTAAAACAAATTAGAAACAAACTATTTACCGTTTAAAATACACAAAAGTTGCTATCGAATGATGTATTATTTAATTCATACATTTCTCAAACTAAATAATATTTTTTTCTAATTCTCTATTCGACGCAAAATTAACTAGTAATTTGCTAGACTAGCTCGAGCCTGCGGTCGTGTGTTGCCTCAGTACCAGACATTTATATTCGACCTGGCAAGGACGATCGTCTGGGTCCTGCTGATCCGAGAATACCTTCACAAACATTACACTTTATTCGCATCGTACTGCGGTGCAAAGTAGAGAATTTTATTGTTATAAGGCACGAAGCATAGATACTTGGAGCGAGGGCTGTTAAAACCAGCAATAAAACGCTTATATAACAGAATAAGAACGACCGCGTGAAAGCTTATTGTCATTTTGAAGGATAAGTAATCCTCATGAAACGAACACGAGAGTTTATTTAAATGGAGTCGTGTTCACTACGCATAACATTCACAACGTATAAAAGTATTTTTTTGGAAAATATCAAAACCATGCATATCGAATAAAATACACAACGTATAATTTTATACATTGTGCATGAAGAAAGTTTCAAAATAAAATGAACTCTTTTCAAAATTAAGAACGTATAAAATTCACAAAAAAATAAAGTACGTTTAAATTGATACAGAACACTTCATAAAGGGCATATATTTAAAGCTGAAATGGCTATGAAGCCGTATTTGTTACCGAGCAAAATATCGCCATAAACTTAACCGAACCTAACCTTACCTAATCAATTTTTTGTTGAATTGAGACCAAATGAATGACGATTAGAGCGTTTATTGAATGAACATTTTTCACATTATACGATATTCATGGTTCTCTTTTTAGGGTTCCGTACCCAAAGGGTGAAAACGTAATCGTCTGTCACAGGGCTGTATCTCATGAACCGTAATAGACATTTTCAAAGAGTTTGTATTTATTTTGCCACTATAACAACAAATAGATAAAATAAAATAAAAATTAAAGTTTTACGTGCAAAAACATACAAACATACAAAACAAACAAACATACAAAAAACGTGATTTTTTTGACGACACGACAAATAGTTTTTTCCATATTCCAGCATTTCCATTCATACAAACTATTAGGATCTGTATAAGCAGACATTTTGAACCTATTTATACTTCTAGTTGGGATAGCTTCTATTATTGGCTGTCAAACTTATCGTACATCTTTACCCTAGTAAGAAGTTCCCTTCTCTTCCGATTTAGCTGATATTTAAACCCATGTAGTGGATACAAGGTGTTCTATAAATTAATATGAAGAATTAAGCTGTTAGGTAACTTCATTAAACATGTTATGAACAAAGAGACATGCATATTTCGTGGATTTCATAACAGTTGATGATGTATTTCTTGCATTTAAATCGTATGTATTATTAGATTTATAACTTAGGGTCACAAAAAATACATAGGACTCAATCTTATGTACAATAACCCAAGCATACCAACAACTATTTTGAATTGGTTTCGACCATGAATGAACTAACCCGAGTTGTCAACGTAAATCCACATTCAAATTCTAGATTAAATAAATAGCCCACAACAGAGGCCTTCGAAGAGACCACAGGTTTACGGATAGCTAAAAGACGTTTCTCAAAACTACGACGCTGTTCCACGTACTATCATTGGTTATTCATGAAGCCAGCATGTGTTCTTGTTGGAGAACTGCTAAATTTCCTCAGGACAATCGAATCTACATTGGAATGTATCCGGAATCGCTAATACCAACAGTACAGCTGCAAAGGCCGTGGCACACTGCAGAGGTCGCGGCTGGGCCGATGCCAAAAGCGGGAATTCCCATTCCAGCCGACCGCAGAGGCAGAGTCCGCTCCATTCCCGGCCTTATTAGATTCATTATGACATTCTTTACGCCTCGGTTCGCTTGCCAGCACGGAATGAGCGCAGCATGAGGACTCGGGCTGATAGCACTCTAAGCCTACTCGGTTTGTGCTGCGGTATATCTCTGGCCCATTTTATTAATAAAGTGAGATTTAAATTTATGGGATCCGGACCAAATTTTTTATTTCATTTTGTATCTTAAGAAAAAAAAATATTTTTCGTTAGACTACGTTAACACTGATTTGAAGCGCATATATAACTAGTGAAAATAACTGAGATTAAAAAGTTTTTTTTTCAGTTTATGGTTTGAATAAAAAAAATATTAAAAAATAGAAAAGAAAAATAGGTTACAGTATTTTTTTTCTTACCATTTACTCTAAATTAGTGCACTTCACAAAATTGTATTTACCTTCAAGAAAAAATATTTCGGACTTCAACCAATATCGGGCTTTAACCGTAACATATATATTCTTTGACAGGATGGCTCATAGCGAGAATAAAGAAATACATAAAAAAGATTGAGTGAGGTATCACAGAAACTTTAGGTACTGTTGCGCAAATTGCAATAAAAGTTTTTATAAATTACCTTTTGAAAAAATATTTTTAAAATTGTTTTATCAGATACGATTGATCAACATATTTCTCAAGAGCTCATAACTACCAACTAAGAAAATTAAATCAAAACCGAAACGTTTGGCGCATGGTCATCGGATGCGAAAAGTTTTTCAGACTGCATTGGAAAACTACTAATTGAGGAATCCGGTGACCATCGCGCTAAGTCATTTTTCATACGGCGAATTAGCATGGAAATTCAGAGAGGAAACGCACAGAGCATTTTTTTAGGTACTATGGGCAGCTCGGCGGGCATGGAGGAAATTTTCTATTTAGTTTAAAAAAGTTTTAGTAAGTAGTAAGTTGCTAGTTTCATTTTGTTTAGAGATTATTATGTTATTATTCACAGTGTTTGCATTTTAATGAAGTGTTTAATGAGAAATAAACGCAATATAAATTAAAAAAATATATATATAATATAATATTCAATATAATTTGAAAATAATAAATCCATTCAAAGGACTTCATCAAAACCGAAATTAGTTAAATTGAAAACATCATAAAATATATTTGTTTTCTTATACATCACGTGAGTTATAAATGAATAAACACATTACTGTTCGTTTGACCCAAAGACCCAGGAATCGCGCTCAGTACATCCTACTTCTACCAGTTTGACCAGATTTTTTTGAAATAAATAACTGCAATACAAGAAGCAGCTGTAAAATAATCGCGCAATTTAGTACATCTAATTACAAAAACATTTTGGTAGGTTTCTTGGAAAAAACCTTTTATTTTTCCTCAAAAAACTTCCCGCAATATGATTGGAGGAAATGTCGGTAACAAGTTCAACATGATAACGTGATTTTCGCGCCAAAATCTCTGGCAATATCGACCTTACAATAAGGAGTGTTCAGGCCCCAAAAACATGGTCGAAATATACTAACAGAAGCTAAGAGGTTAAATACCTGCTTATCATACTTAAAATATATTCATGCTGCAATGAAAAGAAATTTCCCTGAATGATGTAAATTAAACTGATATCAACAATTAAATTGGAAGCACTCCAGCCTCAATAGCCCAGTGGCGCGACACTTCGGCGATCTCTCTCCGAAGTTAAGCAACGCTGGGTACGGTCTGGTCTTGGATGGGTGACCATTCGACCGTTGAGAGAGGCTGGGCCTGGTTCGGATTCCACGTTAAACTGTAGGTCCCCTTCCTTACTTACTAGGTGGTAGGGTTAATTCCGCCCGGGTTGGTACCATCGCATTGAATGAACGATGGTCGAAGCGGCAATGAAAATTGTCCGTGTTTTCCATCCAGTTCAATGTAGCCGTGCAATATAAGGAAGGTCCTGGCATGGCACCTAGTTCCCATCTGGTGTGTTAGGCTAATACCATGACAGAAGGTGTGGTATTAGCCAACCATGTCCAGTCACATAAAAAAAAAACTCCATGATTCGTCCGGCTCATTGCGGCTTGTCCAACCCACTCCACCGCCCCGGTCGACCGCCACAGCCTCCACTCTCCAACCCCGTTCGCCACCTCGACCGCACGGTCGCTGATTCGTGTTGATTTAGACCCCAATCAAGCAATGATGGCAGTCGCTGGACACACACACAGATAACCATGTTTACTTTGGTTACCCTAATCCCTAACCAATTGTATCAGATAGAATGGCGCTACACTAGACTGTACTAATAAAAAATTAAGGGAGGAGAAACAGTAGATAAATTATGGGTGTAGAGCAGGGGGTCCATTCAGAGCAAGAGTGAGTTCGAGTTCGGGAGTGAGTTAACCTAAAAATAGCTGGGAAATATATTATTATTTAAATAACGGAACCGTTATTTATACTTCCAACGTATTTACGGGACAAACCAGATTTTTACCTAACTGTAATGATGTTCTAGAAGGGTGGAAACATTAACTATTTAAAAAAGTGAGTTGATATTTAGTGGCGAATTCGAACTCACTCTTACTCTGAATGGACCCCTGACGGATTTGTCTGTCCGGGAAAGGTTTGTATGATAGTCCAATTCCAGCCTTGCAGTTATTCATAAAGTAGCTCTTGTTTTTAGAGCGTCCTTTCTTTAATTAATGTGTTATTGCTTTACGGTCGATTCTAAATTCATATCTCATTCATTGAATAAAATAATCACATTTGTGTATATGATCAGAAAATATTTTATTAAATTTGGCAACCACTTAGATTTCAATAATTTTATGTAAACCGATATTGGCCCCTTTTTCACATTTGTGTTTTTGATATATGCTGGGTGCTGATATTTGCTACAGTCCAATATCTAGGTGTGGACAGATTGATTTATTTCTCGTACTAGCGTGGGTTTATACAACCTGTAAAGAAGTAAATAAGACATCATGTCCGTCGCCATTGTAGTGGTTGAAAATGTGTATTATTTCGAGCATCTAACGACAGCCCAAACATAAATTCCCCAAAAAACCCGATATGTTTGACCCAATAACTCGCGGCGACAGGAGGACACGCTACGCACACTCAATTTAGGTTAATTGTAGTTGTTTATGGAACTGATCATGGATGGCAAATATTCCTTGAAATATTAGGTGTCAGCTGGATGAAAAGCATATATATTTTTCATTGTTACTTCGAAAATCTTCCAATAAATTTGATACCTAGTAAGTAAACTCTAGTAAGAAAAAAGGCACCCATGTTTAAAGTGTAATCCGAATCACAAGTTGCCTGATTAAAAAACGACAGAATTGTGGCGGGTTATATAATTGGGGGATATATAATAGGTTATTTTATTTTGATAATTTCTTTCCCACGACTTCATTTGATTAGCATAATTTGGAATAATTTATTTTCGGATTAATATCGAAGAAATAGAGTCATTTAAATTACATAAATAGAGTAAATACAATTTTTAAATGTGTTCTGTTTTAGTTGTTTGTGTGTGTACGTATGCATGTTTGTCGTTTCTCTGATAGTTTTGCCCGATCTTTTAGGTTGGGTCGCCTTGGCACCACATGTCGTGATAAATAGGCAGTTTTGTTTCCCATTATCGCGTTAGCACCGCAGCCGATTCGATCGCGCAGCGTGTCCTCCCTAGGAGAGAGCGGTCGGGTACTTATCTGGCACTCGTGCGAGCACTCTTCAAATTCCTCCTCCTGAGGGAACCGTTCCGTGCGAGTCCTTATTTATACTTATCGCCATTCTGGCTACGCATCATTTGTGGCTTGGTGAGTTCGTGGTTTTGCCATAAAAAAACCAGTGAATGTTACTGTAATTCAGATCAACACTTTCTCAACGACAAGTCTTTCAACATTAAAAGAGACTACTAGCAATTAAGTGAATTGGTTGCTCTGGGAAAAACAGTTAACCCTAAACATACAATGTTGCTATATATATTTAAATGGTTTGTTTAACTGTGTGCAATAGCTGTTTTTTGTTACTGTTTTCTCAATTGTGTGAAAACTGTTTCTAGTTTTAGTATATTTTTTTCCATTCTTGCTTACTTTTTTATTCAGTGAAAAGGTACTGTCTAATCCTGCTGTACCCCTGATTTGTAGCCACTCTAAACGTTTAATCGGTTGTGATAACCGTTTCAACGTAATCTGATCTGTCACACACACGTTTTATTATCACCAAGCTGTCAATAATAACCGTTTGGGCGAAATTGTAGATACTAATCCTTATACATTAAATTAATATTACATGAGAAATACTTCACAATAAATGAATGAATTTTAACTCTGCAAAAACAGTTGGTAATCTTTTTTTTCAGTGTATGGAAACTAAAAATGTAATTTAAAAAATGAATACTGTGTGCATCTCCCGGACTCTAATTTTACAAACTTCATTTAAATTTTATTCACATTGGTCAGATTGTTTCTCGTGAAAATTCAAACGACAAAAAATACAGACCGCATTTTATTCAGGGAGGCCAGGAGTAGGCTTCCCGGCGGATGTGCGCGGCGAACATTGCCGACAGGTACTTTTCAGAAAATTTTGCTCATCGGCGGGATTTTCTCTTGACCTTCACTGAGAAAAAAAAATATGGTTACATGAAACCAAGACCGTGTCACCGCAACCCGAAAATCGTGTAAAAAGTTACAACCTGAGGGCCTGGGACAATAAAAGGTTTCTAGGTAAAATTTTTTTAAAAAATCAACTATGTATATCTGTATCTTCGAATTCGGGTTTGAAAGCAAGATAATTAAAATATCATTACAACATAATTCATGGCCTTTAGGGGCGCTTTCAGACGTTTTTTTGTGCGATGGAACTAATATGTTCTATCGCAACGTGCTCTGTGAAATACTTCTTAACAAATAATTTAAATTCAATATGTTACTTTTTTATATCTGTGTATTTATTATAATTTTGTACGTGTAATCGATTATGTAATTGTTGATAAATGCATTTTATTTTTTTCAAAACTAAAGGAAGTAATAAAATGGAAGTAAAATGGAGTAATAAATGGAATTCATTAAAATACCAATTTTTTTTTTATGAATTCGTATAAATTCTAATTTTTATTACGTCCTAAAATAGGACGTTATCAAAAATTTGATAATCGTAACGACAGTAGTTGATGGCCGCATTCTCCAAATATCAAAAAATCCTATGGATCGAATTTGAAGAATCCGCACTCTATGCCTACCTACGTGTACGGAATAAGCGCCTCGAGCATTTCATTTATTTGTTACAAAGTACATATTTCCAATTTGCGGTACGACAGATACCGCCAACCCTTTGGAAATGATCCAAATAGTTCCAAGGGTCTTCGACCCTTCGCCGACCTCATCTGTGCCGCGTGCGAGGCCAAAAGTCCCGTAGGTAATGAGATTTTATCTGCAAGCGCACGGGCTGCCAGACGTAGGTTTAGGTGTTCACAGACCACCAGGTGGACGGGGTTCTTGCAAACGGATAAAGTATAGATTAATTATTTCGGTTGAAAGCTTGAATTGCTTAGCTGCGTTTGTATAATTTAGGATCCAGTCTGTCGCTGGATCCTAAATTAGACAAGGTCAAGGAATGGAGATAGTTAAAGTTTAAATTTAATAATGATTATGAATGAAATTTATAGTTATTACTAGCTCCTATCTTAGAGGCGTCAAATTCCGGCCCCGTTCATGCACCACCTTTATTATCTTTTCGAGTTGGATAATTCTTAACATTTAATAATGATTATAAATACAATTTATAATTATTACCGGCCTAGCTCAGAGGCGTGTGGGGGTTCAAATTCCGGCCCCGTTCAAGCACCACCTTCATTCTCTTTCCGATTTGGATACGATTACGAATTGGAGCTGTTCGATGATTTGGAATCCATGTTCAACTTTAGGTCCCCTTTCTCTAGTAGGGGGAAAATTTCCCCTACTACTAAAAGGAAGGAACTGGATTGAAACGGCAATTGAAGTTCAATGTATCCGTGCTCTCAAAAGGGAAGGTCTTGGCATGACACTTAATTACTTCGAGAATGCCCAATCACCTCGTATCATGAACATGTAGTATTAGTCTTTCATGTTCAGTTACCTAAGAAAGTAGTTTCGGTACCAGGTAGCTCTTCCTTTATCTAGAACTTCCTCTTTATTCGAGATGCATTCAGTGTTCTTTGAAAAGTCTGAACGGGAAACGAGAGCGCAGTCTCGCCGCCGCTAGCTATCAAATTCTCGCACGCTCGAATCCGCCCGTCCACTCATAAAGCAGACATCAAAAAGCAGTCGTAAAACTGCAAAAGTTGCTTCTAAGCGAGGGCGTAGCATGGCTCTGATTCGACTGCTTTTAGTTAGACTTCATTCAAAGAAGATTACTTTTAGACATTTCTTATTTTTGTCCGAATCCGAATCTCTCATTCATCTTCGATTGCTTGCAGGTGAAATTCGACGGATATCTGGGGGCCCATTCAGGTAAGAGTGAGTTCGAGTTCGGGAGTGAGGTGACCTAGAAAATATCTGGGAAATATTATAATATTAATAACGGAACTGCAATCTATACTTCCAACGTATTCATGAAACAAACCAGATTTTTACCAAACAAAAGACGTTCAAGATGTGCGGAAACATGGACCATTTATAAAAGTGAGTTGATATTTAGCGCCAAATTCGTACTCACTGTTACCTGAAGGGGCCCCTTGTTACGATATTCTTGCCAATATAACCCAACGTATCAAGCATGTTTGATTTGGATTGGGGAGTATGTATATAAAGATTTCTAGGCTATTTACAGGCTGGAAAAACTAACCATATTTATTCCCATTACTAGTCAACCTTTCTGGCACGAGCAAACACACTGCTACTAGCCAAATCGCGAAGTTTGACGAGGCACAACCAGTAAACTAGCTAAGTCTGACAATTAGAATCTTAATTATTACAATACATGATTCTTTGTCTAGCGATGGACCTATTTACGTTAAAGAATGTTTCCTTTTTCCATAAAAAATAAATAGTAGAAACGCTGTCCATTTCCGATCTTTTTTGACTAATTGTAGAAATCTAAAAGGAAATGGAATGATTTGTATATGCATATATATCTATATCTATATATATATATATATATATATATATATATCTAGCGATCATATTACTTTCAAATTTCTATTGTGAAAAATCTACTTTATTATTGTTATTATCATTTAAATAAATGTTGGAATCGTAAAATATTAACAATCCATAATCAGTCTGGAGTCATATTTGGACTTACTGAGGCAATTCACAACATATTATTACATTTGTTTAGACGTACGTTTGTATAGCGCGAGTACTTGACTAGTCCTAGCACCTTAAATGTAGCGGGACGTACGTATATCGACCCCGTTTGTACCTAAACGAAATGTTTGCATGGGCGAAACTTTAAGAACTACAAGATTTTCACTAGAAGCAATACTTTTTATTATTAAGACCAATCAAGCACATTATGTTTGTTTACGTACATAGTAATGAAAAACTGCCCATAAATATGTCATAGTTATGAGATATTTGAATATTAGTTATTTAACATGAGATTTTATAGCCCAAAAATAGCCCTTGAGTCAGATCGATCTATTTAAATTTAAAGTACTAAAGATGAATAAAAATAAATAACTTATTGAAGTAAGATTGTGCCTTTTGTAATTGGGCGGTGTGATTTAAGTAAGTTCCATTAATTCATTGGCCACTGCATTTGTTCCCGTGCATGTCGTAAGGGGCGGCTAAGGGATTTGTATCATTAGTGATTAGGATTCCACGTAAAACTGTAGGTAAGTCCTTAATTACTGAGTAGGATGAATCCCGCCCGGGCTGAAACCATCGCTTTAAATGAATGATGGTCGAAGCGGAAATGAAAATAGTTTGTGTTTTCCATCCAGTTCAATTTAGTCGTGGAAAATATATGTTAGGTCCTGGTACGGCACCTAGTTCATCAAAACAGTAAGTGTGCTTACAGCTGCATTAAAAAACTACACTACAAGATTTTTTACTGTGACTGAACATAGGTGTCTAATACCACACCAAAAGTTTTTGAAGGAGTCCGGTTTCATGCCAGGACCTTTCCTTTATGAGCACGGTTACATTGTACTAGATGGTAAACACGGAAAAATAATAATTGGCGTTTCTACCATCGTTTCATCCAATGCGATGGTACCAACCCGGGCGGGCTACTACCAACTACTAACCTACCTACCAACTAATAGGCCAAGAGGACCCACAGTCTTACATGGGTTCTGAACCATGGTACATCTCGCCTTCGTAACGAAATGCATTTATCCATCTCAGAAAGAGAAAGAGAGTGGTGCAGGATCGGTGCGGGGATTTGAACCCATACCTCTGGGAAGGAAGGCAAGTCCACCTGCCCCTGACCACTAGTGTGGTAACGCTGCATTAACAAAACGATACTACAAGAAATGTACAGTGTTTTTACACTGTCACCCACCACGGCAATACGTTCCCAAACGAAGCTTTTATTTTTCCTTTCGAGTTAGATTAGAGCAGCCCAGTTCGCGCAATTCGCAACAAGGCGGAAGCGATGCCGGAATTAACTCCGGACGGGTGACCCCTAATGGAGGTCTTAACTACGAGTTCTCTCTTGTTTCTGCTGTACAACTAAAACTAGTTTGTGACTTGAGTAAGAAAGGATGTTTATCCAGAAGATGCACATTGATATTTTAAAACTTACGCGGGACATAACTACAATATTTAGTTTGACGGCTTACCGCGCGTGTGAGGAGCAGGACGTGCTGCTCGACGTTTCGGAGCCTCACATGGGCTCCATCTTCAGGTAGGCACGTTACTGAGTAACGTGCCTACCTCCGTCGCGACAGGCACGTTCTCCTGAAGATGGAGCCCATGTGAGGCTCCGAAACGTCGAGCAGCACGTCCTGCTCCTCACACGCGCGGTAAGCCGTCAAACTAAATATTGATGCACATTGATTTGAAAAAATATTCTTTGCGTAGAGTTTCAGTTTGCTTAATTTGACAGGTAACAAATATATTACAGAAACAGTTTTGATTTTATGGTTAATTTATGTATGGCTTTTTATACGAAAAGAGAACGTGCTAGCCAACCCAAAGTAAACATACTTTTTAGTACTAAAGGCTGAGATAAATAGTCGGAACAGAAACTAAGACTAACGAAAAGTAGTACTTTGTGACGTCAATTTGCATTGCTTTGAGATTTCGTCCATACACAATGTGTCAACATGACGTCACAAAGTACTACTTTTCGTTAGCCTTAGTTTCTGCTACGACTATTTATCTCAGCCTATGAGTAGCTTTTTCCAAGTGATGTAACATGTAGAAAAAGCTATGTAATATTAACTATTTATGAATATATTGCAAGGCTGGGCCCAAACCAGCAAAACATACCATTCGCGGGTATTGTGTCTTCCGATTTTGCCACCTGCTGTATAACTATAATTTTAAATTCTCCCACAGTCCTCCTCTTGCTGCTTCGGGTCCAGTCTTGTTATTATTTTTAAAGGGCTCTTTCTTTAATTAATGTGACCTTGCTTCACGGTCGATTACAGGCAATATCCGTTCAATGATATTTTTTATTTACAATGACATTACTAATTTCTAGTCGAAATGTAACATTATCATCACGCCTACCTAGGCAAAATTAGGAATCAAGCTTAGTTTAATGACGGTCTAACTAGTTGTGGCAGTGACGGGAGATGGCGCTATTTAGAAATCTGCCAGCGAAAATAAGCAGTTTTCGGCGGGTATTGTGTGTTGTATGCTTAGCTACCTTTTTTTTATTATAACATGGATGGCTTATACCACACAACTACCGTTATGATATTAGCCCAATACACCACATTCCCGAAGGAATTAGGTGCCATGCCAGGACCTTACCTTTATCAGCACGGCTACATTGAACTGTATGGAAAACACTGGAAATGTTTCATTGCCGCTTCGACCATCTTTTCATCCAATGCGATGGTACCAACCCGGACGGGCTTAAACCCTACCACCTAGTAGGGTTTTACATGGATTCCGACCCATGGAGCAGCTCGCATTCGTGACGAAATGCACTTATCGAACTCGGAAAGAGAAAGACAGTGGTGCATGTCGGAATTGAACCCAGACCTCTGGTACGATAGGCCAGTCCCCACGCCACTAGGCTACGACCTCCTCTTCAATCTATGCTTGAGTTGAAAATCGGGGGCGGCGGAGAAGAGGTGCCCCGAGAAATCGCTTTATTTCCGGGGGCCATCAGCTGCGGACGAGGCGGTTACGCCGTCGGCTACTCGTCAAATGACGCGCGCCGGCCGTGACCGGCATCGCAATCCAATTAACGAGCTTATCGTACGAGAGCACTCTCATGGACGAGCATCGCATCCCTGAGAGTGCGCTCGTGCTGGATAATCGAACGGGGGATGATGTCATCGACGGAGTTTCACTCTCAATCTGATGTAGTTTCATGCGTATTCACGAGAGGTCAGCCCCTCGAGCAAAAAGTGTGCAGCAAGATTGTTGTTTATTAATTACTAGCTGAGGTACCCGGCTCCGCTCGGGTCAATGTCGTTTTTGACTGATCGCGGGCTCGTCAAGTTCAGCCTGCGTTTGCAATGGAAGCGGAAAAAATGTAATTATTTACGACATCACATTAGAAAACTCAAAAATAACAGTATTTAATGGATGTTATTAAACATATAAACCTTCCTCTTCAATCTCTCTATCTATTTTAAAAAACCGCATCAAAATCCGTTGCGTAGTTTTAAAGATTTAAGCATACATAGGGATATAGGGACAGAGAAAGCGACTTTGTTTTATACTATGTAGTGATTCATCATCCATAGACAGTACAGTGCACTCGGATTTGTCATATTTTATCACTAGCTGCGGTACCTGGCTCCGCTCGGGTTAGTGTCGGTTAAATTATCTCATGGATAAAAAGTAGCCCACATGACTGGTTCAAAATAGGGTCAACATTCTTACTTTCGTTTTATATTCTGTGAAAAGGTACGGTCCAATCTGTTAAAATGTCTGTACCTTTTAAAACTAGACAGTTGCACGACTAATTTGTAATCAGCCGTAATGTTCCATCGAGTAAGATAACCGTTTCACCATCACACGTGTTGTTTCCACAAAGCGGTACTGTTCAATCGGTTCAATTAACTGTTTAATATGAACTGTTTTTGCTCATGAATATTTACTTACAATAATATATTAATAGTAATAAGAAATACGTTACTATAAATGAATGCATCTTAACAGTAAATATTTGCTCATAATAGTTATAATTTGTTTAATTTTATTAACGTAATGTTTAGTGTAATGTAAATGTCAAGTAAAGATTATGAGCAAAATAGTAGATGTACAATTTTGACGTAAAACTTTAAATACATTTCTTATTGGAATCAAATCTTGCCCACTTGACAAAAAGGTCCTAGAAAAAGTTGTCAAATTCTGTGATGAATTTGATACCTAAATTTCCAGTGGTTTTTTCCTCCATTTTATTTTCCGAGAGCAATTCTCTCGGAGAACTGCATTCTCCTATCAGCTTATCGATCCGCTGAAAACAACGAGCATTTCTGCTCGTGGCTACAAGCATCCAACGACCCCAACTCACCTCAATAGAGTTAGGTTGCTTTTTGCAGATTGGAAAAATTTTCCTTGGCTGTCTACTTGAAGATGGTACTACCCAATTAAACCTTAAGGATGTTCCGACCCATACAATGTTTTTTTTACACAGAACGTAAAAAGTATTGCACTTTAAGGCACGAATTCGTCAAAAATATTAAATATGGCCATAGTAGTTGCAGCGAAAACATATTCACAATTTCAGGTTTAATGGTTTCGTTGTAATTGCCGATTAGAAGTTTTACCCCGTTAGATGGCGCTGTTAAATAAAAATCATATTTAAATAAATTGTAACAAAACCAATAATCCTGAAATTGTGAAATTGTTTTCGCTGCAAGTAATATGACTATATTAAACTTTTATTATGAATTCGTGGCTTAAAGTCCAATATTTTTTGCGTTATGTGTGCAAACAACTTTATAAGGGTCGGAACAACCTTAAGGCGTTGAATTCTTTAAACTTTTATAAGATAGAGAATGATAAAAACATGAGTTGGATTTGACTTTTCTAATAAACTTTGGTCTCTCAGCTGAGCCACCCATACCGGTTTGTCAAAAAAAATAAACACACAAAAATTTAATTTTTATGAATAATTAGTTCCTTAAATGTTACGGTCGAAATTAATGTTCATGATCATTTAAACCCTTCTATACAAACTAAATTGTATATTACTTGGCTTACCATAGTTATTTTGAGTAACTAGCTGCGGTACCCGGCTCCGCTTGGGTCAATGTTGTTTTGTTGTTATTATTTGCAATGTTGTTATTATTTTCTGGATGAAAAGTAGCCCAAAGGGCTACTCAAAAGGCTGTTCTAGGACAATTTATCCATCTACCAAATTGATTTAAAATCATTTGAGCTGATATGGCAAGATTTAATGAGAAACATCCAAACATTCCCATTTACCCCTGTTTTCACCAACTCCAGTTACCTGAATTCCGATCCAATATAGGTGATATGCAATTGATATACCGAATATAGTTTGAAGTGATTTACAATATAGTTTCAACAACCAAAGTAGTCTTAAACAGTTTTCTATAAGCTACTCTACTCTACCCTTGGGCAGTTCTTCCAACATTTTAATTAAGTAACAATTAAAACCAAAGTCCCCTCTTATCACAGCAGGCGCTTACGCCGTTACGGTGCATTCGACGTGGAAGATCGTGTTTTGTTTGCTGAGCAAGTTTGCCAACTACGACAACGGTATAGCTTTCATTTTCACGCGGCAGGAAGAGACATTCTCCGACGTTTCGAGCTAAGCATTCAGCCCCTTGTCAAGGAGGCATCCGCCGCGCTCGTATGCCTTCGATCTCCTTCCTTCGGTGGGAGTAGACGATATTCACATATAACATTTACATCGTGTGAGACCTATCTTGTACACATGATCGCACGGTGTCTGAATTAATTTGAACGTTTAAGATATTGGAATTCACGCTTCAGAACACACGGAAACTAGGCAGTAACAGAGCGGCAGCATCTGTGCGTTCATTCGTAATGTTCGCGCAATGATAAAACGAAATGGCAAAGTTCTTTGGATGGGTACTCAAACTTGAAATCATATAGAAAATAAGTCTTCTTTAAATATTATTTCATCGAGAGAGTATTCATTAATAATTAATAAGTTTTAAGAATGTTTATTCCGAATTAAAACTAGCAGGTAGTTCAAAAGGCCTATTTGTAGAGCGGATTTTTTACCGTGAATATAATCTGTACTAACATTATATATTGAGAAGTAACTCTGTCTGTCTGATGCGTTTCACGCCTTAACCGCCGAACCAATTTTGAGGAAATTCGTCGTCGAAAATCGTTCGATATAGTCAGGAAAACCTTAAATAAAGAAGTTTTAAATACATGTTTGGGAATGAAAAACAGCAGCGCTGAAACCATGCACATAAAGAGTTGCCGGACAATAATATGTGTGGCCGTTTACCCTTAGATAGATTTCCACAGAAAAAATCCCTAAAATTAGCAGAATAATAAATATTATAATACCAGCCGCCCCGGCTTCGCACGTGAATCACTAAATATCTATAGTCAGATGGGGCGTCATTTTCGTAATGAAAATCCGACATAGGTAGCTGTGCTTAGAGACCAAAGATACTCAGAAAATCCACCCTCCCCCCCTCGCCAAACCAAGCAGGCACCATACCACCCGATGTGCTGACCATTGCTGAAATATTCAAGCTTGTGCAATTACGTTTTAAGACTCCCCGGTTATAGGTTTCAGGAAAGACACCCGCCAGCAGACACTGCGGCGGTGGTGCGGCAGAGAAATGAGTTTGAGAAATGGTTAGTTATGTCAACTACAAGGGGGTGCTCTAATTCTTTGTGGCGGTACTCCGGATATAGGTTGGATGGAGACGATTAAGGGATACAAGTTCCGCAGAGCAACATCCATAATAGTACTTTAAATAGTAGTTTTAACTGACATACGCTACAAAATAATTGCAATCCATTTAGTCAACCCACTTCTATGGGTTGACAGAATGGTACGCTGCCGAAGTATGGGATGACAGTTTGGATTTTAGTATTCTTTGGAGCGATTGAGAGAAATTCCTTCCATGCTCGCCCTGCGTCATGAATATATTTGATCGCGAAAAACAAAAAATATTTGTTCATCCAATCGCTCAACCAAACTTAACAGGATCGTCCGCTGGGCTAACCTGAAAATTTCATCAAAATTAGTCACGCCGTGGTGAAGCCCATATGGTACATACCTAGACAGATACACACATCGATTTTTGTTAATTTAGATTAGTTAATAATTGGTCCCGGCGGCACCCCATTAGCCCCGGATTAATTTAGTTACGTTGAGCTACTAGCCACGACTCAGGGATGGTATACATACAACATGTGTTATGGATAATGCGCGAAATTTTCAATTTCACATCTAAGCCAGCTAACGTGAATCATTTAGTGGTATTCATTGATCATAGCCTCAATAATGTTGCTTATTTATCTACTTACAATGAAGGCGGTATAATAAGAAGCATTCGAATTAATATGTATGGCTATATCCTACTGCTTCTGGATAGAGAGAAATATTTTAAATAAATTATAAAAAAAATGCACCTAAATATAATGATCTTAAACATGACTGCACTGAGAAAAACGACTTCAACTATGTTTCAGTCAGCCTCGGTGGCCCAGTGGCGCGACACTTCGGTGATCGCTCTCCGAAGTTAAGCAACGCTGGGTCCGGTCTGGTCTTGGATGGGTGACCATTCGACCGTTGAGAGGCTGGCCGTGGTTCGGATTCCACGTTATGGCGCTAGGACTAGCCAACTACTCGCGCCATACAAATGCACTTTTTAACAAATGTAATAATATGTAGTGAAACGCTTCAGCAAATCCAAATAGAACTACAGACTGATAATGGATTGTTAATATTTTTTGATTCCATCATTTATTTAAATAATAATAAAAATAAAAAAAGTTGATTTTTCTCATTAGAAATCTGAAAGTAATTCGATTTCTAGATATAAGCAAAAACAGCATATATGCATAAACAAAAAGTTCCATTTGCTTTTAGATTTCTACATTTAGTCAAAAAAGTTCGGAAATGGACACCGTTTCCGCAATGTATTTTGTATAGAAAAAGGAAACATACATTAACGAAAATAGGTTGATTCCTTGAAAAGGAACCATATATTGTAAGAATGACACTTATAATCGTCAGACTTAGTTAGTTAACTTGGGGTGCCTCGTCTAACTTTGCGATTTGGCTAGTACCAGGGCCTTAAGCTGTAGGTCCCCTTCCTTACTTACTAGGTGGTAGGGTTTATCCCGCCCGGGTTGGTAACATCGCATTGGATGAACGATGGTCGAAGCGGCAATGAAAATTGTCCGTGTTTTCCATCCAGTTCAATGTAGCCGTGCAATATAAGGAAGGTCCTGGCATGGCACCTAGTTCCCATGTGGTGTGTTGGGCTAATACCATGACAGAACTTGTGGTATTAGCCATCCATGTCCAGTCACATAAAAAAAAATAATGTTTTAGTTAAATCAATGAGAAATACATAAAAATATGAAGTTAAATACAGACTCATTCTAGTGTCCGATACCAAATCGGCTGGTATTTGGGTTGACATCTCAAACATAGCAGTCAAAATTCCTTAGCATTAGAACAATATGCAAAGCTAGCGCCATCTACTAGTAGACGGGGAAATAATTGTATCGATTCTATTATAATCTAGAAATTAGTTGGCTGATATAATTGTCGAGATTCAAACATATTTGTGACATAATTGCTTAGCGGTCAGAGCATTGGTCGCAGGTTCGAATCCTGCTTTCGACGAATGTCACGAACAAAATGTTTTTCTGCTTCTTTAAAAAATCTGAATATAGGGCTTCAATGTAGTCATTGGATAATTTGACGATGTGATAAATTAGTGTGAGCTTCATGTCAACTGAAAATCACTGATTAAATGAATTTTGAATGTTTGAATTTTCATTTTTGAACCTGAAATCAATAAGAAAACGGTAATGTCGTATCCATTAAATACATACAAAATTCAAAATGATATCTAGTTCTATGATCACAGTTTTAGTAGAATCTAAAATGAGGTGCCATTGTACAACCATTTGGTTGCTGGCATGACCTAGCATACTCGTGGATGATAGACTTAGCTAGAGTTAGGTTTAATTTAGACATAACGAAAGTGTACTTCAGCTACAAAATCACTTGTCTAGAAATTTTATTCACATATAATTTGGAATTACATACCTTATGAAATTACCAGATCATTTAAATTAGATACATTTTAGTGACTGGTGCCAGAATCTTTGACTGTCTCTTTATAAGGCCGATTTTCGGGTTGTGGTGACACGCTTTTGGTTTCTTTTAACCATATTATTTTCATACTGAAAGTACGTGGTTTTCCATGCCAACGAGGACTTGTCACGTGAGTTTGATTTTTGCATATGACTTGACTTAACCCTTCATTTCGTAACAATTTTATCACTATGAATTTAAATCTAGTTAATTTAAGATTAACCTACACATATTGCATTAACATAAACACTAAGCTAGTTTTATGTAAAAGAAAAAACTTTCGGCGACTATTCTACCTATATTGAAAGTGCTATTTGAAAAAGTACGGCCATTGGTAACTTGCTAGCCGGTCGAAATGCATATTAGCCCATTTGGTTCACTAGTTGTGACATTGGTGTACACACGGTCTAGTCACACGCTTTCAACATACACCGATGCATGGATAGATGTATATCGTAGCGAGGTTGCAACTGCATCCGCGCCGCTTGGGAGCGACCAATCAAATTATCGAAGCTGCAAAAGTGAAGGTGGATAGGCGAAAAATTGCCACCGCGTTCATCAACGGGCGCTCGAGCGTTTACATTTAAGGCAGCGGTAAAGGCAAATATTTTTTTTAACAAAAATAAGCTGCGAAAAAAGAAACGGAAAAGCGAAAAAAGTAAACCTTTTATTTCTAATAATTGCGTTAATAATTACGTTTAGTGTAAATTATTTTAAGTCGGCGTCAATAAAACAATAAACTGAGATCATTTTTATTTTGTTTTCATTATTTATTCACAGTAATTAAATATTCTTCTATCATTTATTTACTTTCATTCATTTCGTAGTTTTTGAGAAAATATTTTAATTTAACTTTTCTTTTTTTTTTGTCAGTTTAATGTTTTTTTTGTTAGTGCTCAAATCTACTAATAATTACAACGTAAGTAAATCGTTTAACAAAAATTCGCTGGGTGAATAATCAATTAAATCACAATCACTTATTCTCCTATCATTAGAGGCGTTTTTTTTATTTAATTAGATCTACATGTAGGTGTAGGGTATATCAAAACATATCCAATTAAAAACAATCATCTGTTTTGCTTTTGTGCGTCAAAAAACCTGCAAAATACCTGAAAAACTGTTACAACGTAACAATGTTGATAATTACTAATTACAAACTTGATTAAGTTCATGTCTGACCTACCCGAACCTGTTTGATATTCCCGCGGGGAACCCGAAAGGGTCGTCACGTCCTGTAGCTTTCAGGATTTGAGGCTTCAAACAAAGAGTGAGTGTTCATTATGGAAATAATATTATATTGAAGTTGACATTTGCATTGGGACCAGTTGAATTAGTGAAGACATTGTTGAAATAAAGATTTGTCATAGGCGTTAAAATAAATATTAGATTAGCAGGTGCTTGAAAATAATTTGGGATAATGTGTGCGTGCTTTGACTTATTTGGTAGACTGGACGCGATGTGAAAGCACAAAAACATATATTACAGTAACGTGTCAATACACTGAAAAATCAATCATTGAATCTAACTTTAATTCCGATAATAACAACCGTCTTGCAACGTTATAATAGAGATAGGTAAATTGGTTACTCTAACTGAGTGAAAACAGTTGTTTTAATTGTTTTTGACTATGTGCCATAACAGTTTTCTCTTATTTTTTCCCAACTTTAATATGTTTTTCATTCTTACTTACGTTCTATATTTAGTGAAATGGTGCAGTCCGATTTGTTAAAAATACTATACATCTTGGAACTAGACAGTTGCACGCCTGATTTGTAGTTCACAGTAATTCGCCTTCCGGAATTCAGAAACACATGGAAAAGAGAATGTCAATTCTTGCATGGACGAAAAAAGCGCTGTCAACTCGAATGTTCCTCTATGAAATAAACGTAGTTCCTTTTTACATATTTCATCATATTAAAATTTATATATTACAGTTTTCCTGATGATGAGAAACAAAAGATATCACTTTTTTGAAATCACACATGCCTTTTGCCTGCTCCGTATGGGTGAAAAATTAAAAGTTCTCTTTAAGTTAACTCATCCATGCTTTCTTAAGATATATGTGATTATGTAAATATTGTTCAAGTATTGTAAATAAAGCAATATTTAGCTTCAAACATATATTAACCATGTTAAAAAGCAAATGAAAACAGCTTTATGCGAGCGACATCTGTTGGAGACTTGCGTAATCGCGGTACGTTTGGTGAAATCGGAAGTCAAAACACAAATATATTTAGCAAACCTTTAATGCAATCTTTCTGCAATGCAACAATCGCACCATTCATCTCCAATTTAATTTGATATTCCAACAATTTATAAAATTTTCGGGAACAGTCTGCATAATCTTTAGGTCCGCGTTTCAAATGGGTATTGTCCTTTTTAATTTGTTGCCACTCATTCAGTGTTGCGCTGAGATCGGTTACCAGAACACAAAAGTGTTGTCAAAGTCAATTCCTCTCCAGAGAACACTCCTGATTCATCAACTCGGAATTCCCTGAATTGACCTCCAGATTATTCACATTCACGACCCCATTTAACAACAGCTTTCCACTTTGATCAAAGCTGGAATGGCAGCGACTCTATCTGAATGCTAATATGCCCATCATTATGTTCTCGTGAATCCTATTTGGGTCAATACAATTATATCATCGAGGTCATTCTCTCAAAGAGATGTTAACTTTATTCATATCGATAATGTTTAACCTTCTAACAACGGTACCCCGGTGCACGATGCCGTAGAAGGTCGACGTTTTTTGCTTCATTGCATATAGTCATATGGATAGGATTACCTTAGATGAAAAAACCGGCCAAGTGCGAGTCGGACTTGCACACGAAGTTTCCGAAGATGCTATCGAAGATGCGCCATCTAACGCCCTGACTATAAGACCGACTGTTGCTA
The DNA here is from genome assembly GCA_946894095.1 of Incurvaria masculella. NCBI lineage: Eukaryota > Metazoa > Arthropoda > Insecta > Lepidoptera > Incurvariidae > Incurvaria > Incurvaria masculella. The sequence goes on along the minus strand of OX335657.1, from coordinate 11,221,988 downwards.
ATTTTCTAAAACTACCAGCCCATTTCAAGGTACGTGCCACAAAACCCTCCAAAATTTGTATTGGTGGTAACTGACTTGTCGAACGAATTTTGGGGGCATATTCGCGCGAAGCGTCGATGTTTGGATTGTGTGGAGCATGACACGTGCACGATATGAACAATATGTCCATGCGGCGGCAACCCGGGTAAAATGCCAACATGACACTTCTTTCTTTTCTGCTCTGTGGATTCGATAATTTCACTAACAACGGAAAGTTAATTAATGCCAAGTTAGGTTCGGCAATCCATTCTTCAGACATTTTAACTTTAAGAGGATAATGGGGTGATCGAGTTCCATACAATGGCTTGTGCCTGTTTCCTCAGTCAAATTGATAAATATTTCAATGAACTGAGAGCTGCGTCCGTACGTTTTGATTTTTTTGATAACTCAGGTCAGGTCGAAGACCTTCGGGTTATCTAAGCGATATCGAGTTTTTTGTTTTCAAATTTCTTTCTGTTTCCTGAAAGACAAGTTAAAATTTTCGAAGAAAATTCTATGCACTCAACAATAACCTACTTTCATTAAAAATATAAATGAAAGCTGTTGAATCAATATAAACAAAAATATATTTTAACGTCCTAAACAAAGAAATATGGAGATCAGCCAATCTCGTTTTCACTCTTCACTCAACGCCAATGAAAACAATATCCATAATTTAGACAAATTATTTTAACCCAAAGCTACGACGATTTTAAATTCGATAAAAAGTAATGTTAGTATCGTAAATGCATTATTAAGATAAAATGTTATCGAAGTATCCATGGTTACATATTTTGTAGATTGTGTTTTGTTTGCCGGAAGAACGATTCTCATTTCAAATTTCCGCAGCCCGATGAGTTTGATCACAGAACTGAGGAACCCCCCCCCCCCCTCACCCCAACTCACCGCCCGCAAACTCCGTATACCGTCGAGTACGATATCTGCTGCGCACTAAACCGCACTTGATGACGAATTTTATCCAAAACTAGCTGAGGTTCCCGCCTCAATCTCAATGGGATGTTCATCCGAGCGGACTCCGGCGAAAAGTGATCTGAAACATTCGTCGGCGTGTTATTTAAAGCTCAGTATAAAAACAGCTGGACCTCGAAAATAGCGATCCTACCGGGTTCAACTATAGCTAACAACCATCCACGCATAAGTACAGATAAATCATTAAAATCGGTCAACCCGAACACTGACAAGGTCAACACTGAAAAAAAAACCCAATCTAACTATAATTCCGATAATAAATAAATAAAATATAATAAATGAAACAATGTTACTGTATGTTTGAATTGTTTTTTTTTTTCAAATATTTGCAATAACTGATTTTTCTTACTGTTTCCCTAACTGTGTAAAAACTGTTTCTAGCTTTAGTATGTTTTCCATTCTTACTTACGTCTTAAAGTGAGTGTCCAACGTGTTAAAGTTGAGTTAAAATTACCTCTTGGAATTGGACAGTTGCATGCCTGATTTGCAGTCAGCCACATTTTTAAATCTGTTAATATAACCATTTAAAAATCATCTGACCTGTCACCGTGCAATTTTTACCGGTACTGTGTGATCGGTTAAAATAATTTATTAATATGTAAACTGTCATCAATTAATCGTTATGAGAAATACTTTACATTCAATGACTGAAATTTTACTACAGAGAACATCATTTTTTTCAGTGCAATAATGGTAAACACACCTACACTAGAATTGTATGTAGTATATAACGATACAGATCAGTGATAAGTCAGAAGAGATAAATGGCACCTAGTCGTGTCTGGGAGGCCTAGGAGTACGTACCGAGACCAAATCGCTGTAATACTTCGCTAAGGTCGGATACGTAGCACCCGTAATCGTAAAGCATGTATTAAAATATGTATGTCAGTAGATGAAGAGAAAGAAGTGTGCTGAAATCCTACCGTATGGCGCTCTATCATCTCTGCCTATCCCCCGGAAGAGCGGTGTGAATGTATGTATCTATATCGGTCATAAAGATATTATTAGGTATTCGCAATCGAACTCTTTAATTTGATTGGAAGATATTGACTTTAGGCAATAAGTCCGCCCTTGCATGTACCATTGTGTATGGAAGCAATAAAGAATATTATTATTATTATTATTATTAATTGATGCGAGTTGCATTTTCTAATTCATATTCCAATATCTCAACAAATAATAAAATAATAAATAAATAATCATAAATAATAAATTATCATAACCACTTTTCAATAAATACAATGCTCAAGGGATATAAATAATACTTTATCCCCAAACTCCATTTGTTTTGCCCTCAATATAACGCGAGCATTATTTGTATCGTACCTGAGAAAACCATCTCGAGATGCTATGTTTTATCAAAAACTAATTAAATGTAATTAAGTGTTAACGTATTTTCTGTTACTTAAATTGAAAATTTAGAGAGTAATTAAGACATAAAGTGAACAAATATGATGAAGAGATAACATATAAGTATAAGTAGGCCACACATGTAAATTGAGTAAAGCTAATACGTCGAACTTTGTAATTAACTAAGCTTAAGTTCGTGCCGCTTTTACAGTCGATGATTTAATCACAAGGAATAACATTAAATTAATTGTAAGCTTTATTGATACCGACCATAAATTGAATTGAATTGGAATAATTCTCGACGCATGCATAGTTGGATTTTTCGCACGTGGGTTAACGGTTACTTTTTTTACGTAACTGGACATGATGGCGCAAACCACACCCACCGTCATAATATTGTACTAACACACAGAAATATACAGACGATTAGGAACACTCTATTAATTCATACGCCAAGGATTTGACCACGGATTTGACCTAGGCAAAGAATAAAATCTCTGCTCAAAATATATATTTTATCGTTAATGTGAGAAAGATATCAATATGCAAGTTACAAGTTCACACCGGGAATACTTTTTACACAATATGCTCTCGTGACGGGCGCATTTTTAGAAATTATATATATTTTTTTATATAAATAAGTAATATTTACGACGAAGAAAATAGAAATTCTCCGCAGGAATTTCAAAATCACTTCAAAAATCACTGGCATGCTCCTTTAAAGTGAAAATTATCTTTTGAAGTAGCAGGTTTATCATTTCATCTGCCTAATAACAAACGCGAATCTTACTTTCTCCCATTTTCACCAAAAGATGACCTGAAACTTACAAAACCTACCCAAACCGAATATTACCTAACCTATCCTTGAATATCCTAACCTAACCTTATCATACCTTACATAACAAAAGGTTCTACTCTATTATAAATGAGAGGTTAAGAAGAAATAAACATTTCAATTGATATGAATCAAGTCTAACTTTACTCATGCCAAGAATATATTCATATTACCTGAACCAATGTACGGTTGTTAAATGTAGATTATCTATGAAATCTGCAGATTAATCAGTGTGAACACAAAACAAGTATCGCAAATAAACGAGCTTGTATAGGTAATTTGCAGAATAACTAGGTAATTCCAATTTAACGAAATTACTCCTATTCGCTATTCTCACGTTCATAACTCTACAATAAAAAAAGTGACTGTAAATCACACAATCTCCGTGGCGAGTACCTCGCCGCCTCGGCGGATAATAAAGCGCGCAAACTTTTAAAAGTAAAGTTCCCTCCCGTTGTTAAATCGTGTGATTTTTCATGATTAAATGGTGAAACTCTTTAGACATAACTGTCAAATGTGACAGATGTATCCTTTTTTAGATAAATCAGAAAAAAAAATATTTTAACCAGGGTCTATCTTGAAAGGTCCCTTGAATAAATCAAAGGGTATTTTCAGTTGGCTCACAACATTTTGGAGTCTTAATTTCTATGAAAATTAAATTAGATAAATTTTGTTGAATTTTTCAAGTATGCCTTCACGGCCAAATCCAAAACTATAAGAAATAGCCAAAAACACTGAAAGGAGCTATATGCCGATTTTGATAAAAACAAAAACTACATTATTCGATTTATTTTTTATATTTCTTCTTGCCGGGAATTGAACTCGTTGATTATGAGATAAATACCACAGCCTTTATTATTGCACCAGATAATAGTGTCGCTTATAAGGATCGAATTATGTGAAGTAAACGGAAATCAAAAGGAAATTGTTGATTTTCAATAAACTGATTCATATTTTCAGGCTTCACAATTGTTAGAAAAGAAGTTCATCACACCAGGATTCGTCATCAGAACATCGTGTTCTAAATTCAAAATTGTAAAACTTTTTCGCGGTTGAAGGCCATAATAAACGAAAGTTTTTGTTGTTGATAATATAATTATGATAAAAATGTCGTTAAAAATGGTTTTGTGACAAGACCTTTATTCCACCGAGTGAGAATAATAAAAGTAATAGAAATTAACTTTTAAGCTATGGATAGAAGACCCACGAGGACCACAGTTCAGAGAGCTACTCGAGCTACCATTAATATATTTTTTTAAAAGATTTTTCATATATTCAAGTTTAAGTGAATATATTTGTAATGGATACACAAATATCTTAAATTACTTTTTAAATTCATATCGCAATAATAATAGATGATTTAAAAAAGAGAATAATTTTACATTATTTTTTATAACGAAAGACACCCGCAGATAAGTTTTGTCCACAAGCGAGTAACGACCACATGTCACTTATCCTTAACTTTCACCTCTGTAATAGCAACATTATTTTGGAAATTACGTTACAATGTTAAGCCTATAATTAGATTTTTATATTATTTCTTACCGAGATGTATAAATACTCGTACATTCTAACGCAGACATTCTTTTGCGACGTTTGTTGCGCTGTCAGGACTAATTCCAGCCTAAGAAACGTCTAAGATCCCGCGAGGCCTACATACACTGAATTATTAAGAAGCCGAGCCTTCCGTAAGCCCAGTCATTCCAAACCTTCTCGTGCATTAGTTGTTCAATATTTATGGAGAGATCCCTCCATCTCAAGAATTGCGACTTAAATGGAATTGTGTTGCATACGTTTTAATTATGAATTGGAAAGATTGGCTGAAATACTTTTTATTTTTGTTAATAAATATACAAGTTCTTAACGTTCCCCTGGGTATCGTTAAGATCGTATACTTTTTGTGTCGGCCTATACAAAAAGGGAAAGCTATTTCCTACTTGATAACTAAATATATTTGGTTTAAATTATGCCATCAACATCATCTAACCAGTACTTAGTAATGTTTTTTACTCCCCATTTCCCCACTTATTTTCCTGGAAATTTCAAGGCGCTGAAACCCTCTTTTCTTACATACGACAATGGAAACGCGTTAATTTTCCTCTACGTCAGAGAGGCTTGCGGAATGTCGGCCTGCACTAATGACCTATCTCTATACTAGTGGCTGTCTCCGCTAGTGAAGTAAATCATTCCAAACATCCACTTGACGCTATTATTTCTGCTATGGTAAAACTATCGTATCGCTGAAATACAAGTCATTATGTCTACTTAACATATATGAAATTAAATGTTTTTAATTCTTTTTTTTTATTGAAGGAAAGGAAACTTTACATATTAACATTTACATTTGCTTTATAATACAAATACAATTATAATAAATTTAATCAAAGCGTATAAAAAAGTACCAATGCTCAAAATATCAAAATACCTAAAACGAATTTAAAAACATCCAGCCTTACTAATAAAAATATTGAACTCCGTACACACCGTATGTACACCATGCATAACTTAATCATTACTAATAAATCTCTTCTTGAATAATTCCCTGTTTATCGCTATTTTAAACCCATGATAACTTCCTTGAGCAGCTAAACCAATACTAAAAAGACCAATGTATAATGAAATAAACGACAAGATGGCGTCCTATCATCAGCTGTTTTCGCCTCAGTGTCAGTCACCGAATAGATTTAGTTAGCCTATTTTGGTGTTAACGTAATAATTTTTTGTTGATTTTGCGCCCAATGCAATAATGGATAACTTTGACTAGCTACAGCAATTTGACGTATTGGATCAGTTGGATGCAATGGAAGAGGACGAAATCCCATCCTTATATTAATTTAGCTTGCTTCTAAAAAGTAGTTCCTGTCGGAATAGACAGGCGCGCAGTGTCCTATTGCACAGCATGAATGCAATGCCATCAAATGCCATACCATCCCAATTGTAAGGCCTGAGGTAAATTGACAGGTGTACTTAAGGGGTGACCAATTTATATTGTGGGGCCAGAATCAGAGATCTAAATCGAAATCTTTCATCTAAATCTTCAGCCAGAATGCCTAAGAAAAACTGAACAAATCTAAATTTCAATTGCAATCATAAAACTATTTATTACCTTTTCTTTATCTTCCCAATTGGGTGATCTCTTCTTTTTCACTGCAGCTGCTGTCGACATAGTTATCACTTCCTCTGAGCTCATCACGAAAGCCGCAGAAATTTAGGGAAAAGAACTTCCCAAATGTTTAAGCAAACCGCGAAAGCACAAATAGTAATAATAATGACAGCAGTCATAATTTTGACAGGTTGCTTTCTTAAATCGTGCAAAGGAGGCTAAAAAGTCAAACTTGATTAAGTTTAATGCATTAACCGGTAACACTCGTGATGTGAAATGAGTCTTATCCACACATTATGCATCACATAATCAGTGATTATTAGTAACGAATTTGAGAACTGGTGCATAAGTGTTTATTCACTGGATACCTATTCAGTGTTTTATTTGCTGTTTGTGAGATTTTTATTAGTAAGGCTGGTGTTTACCAATAATACAAAATAATTTTACATGATATAATGTATATGAGTCGTACTATGAGTGTGCATGTAAATTGGGGTGTGGGTATGCAAGAATAAAAAGTCAGTTGAAAGAAAAAAGGAGCAGGTAAAGAGAAGAAGGTCGAAACATTCAAATTAATTAATTGTGCATCGTGTTCTTTTGAATGGATTTCCTATTAGATTAAGGATATCTGTGTTAATAAAAGACTCGGTGCATAATCGGATGATACGATCAATGATTCCTATGGGAATTAAACACGAAATTGACGCGTCCTAACAGTGCTGCAATGTAGAGGCACACACCCGACTTGCTCGGTAATCTCTTAAACGTTAACTATTTTATTAGAGCCATTTTAGATTGATATTTCGTATGTTCCTCATACATTTCGACCTATCGTGAAGTGATTAGAGTTAGAACTTTTAAATGAGAGTGTTCGCGCTTGATGGAGAGCCAGCATTATCGAGAGAAAGAATGATGTAGCAATTTGCATAAAGCGGTCTTATGCGGAATGGTCGTGAAGTTGGCTACCTGAAGCGTGAATTAGACTTCTCGGAAAAAAATCGCGTCATTCGTCTTCGCTTGAGCTCTGAGATAAAAGAGCTCGTTACTCGTCCACGGATTTTAACGGATCACACGGTGATCTTTTACCCCAATCCTTCCACCCAGCGATTTCCGTACTTAGATATTTTATGAAAAAACGTGTCAACTGATTGCTATCTTAGTGGAACACTTTATGGCTGGTATATTTTTTAACTCGCACGTGATTGCGTAGGTTCCTTTTATGTGCTCCTAATAAAAGGCACATTATGCCCCGGTTGCACGAAGCGACGGCCGAGTTAATCAATGTTCAAACACGTCTCTTTTAGTGTACCGCATAGAGTTCCTTCCATACTGTCCACACAAAGTGACGTGTTTGATCATACTTTGACATTGATTTTGATTTTTTGTACGTTCGTGCAACCGGGGCTATATCATTACATTTCAAAGGATACGACCAAGCAATATGTAATAGTGCTTTCCACGCACTGGAAGGAACGATCACAAACATATGGATGGTGCTTAACGCCGGAGAGCAAGGAAGTAGAAGTTACTTTTGGGCGATATCGCGTCTCGGCCGTTAGGCCAAAGTGGCCATATAATTGTATGAGAATCAAATAAAACCAAGAGAACTTCAACGTACAATGGTACAAATGTTTTATAAACGAATGTAAATTTTATTTTGCTCATCTAGTTTACATAACTTATTCGTTGTTTTATTGTTTGTTTTGTAAGTGTTGTTACAAATATAGAAGTATTTTAATTTAGTCACTACAATTTTAAGACTGTAGCATATCATTTTGGGTCACATTTATTCGTGGAGCCTTATTTGTCTGTTCAATGTATTCATGAAATTATAGTTGTTCATTTGTTTGTCCTCAGGCGCTGGCGGGGGAGGTGGCGGCGGTGGTGGGGGGTCGGCCGCTGTGTCCACAGTCTCCACACAGGTAAGGTCACCCTAATGGAGATTCTACACGATGCACTCGCAAATTCATATAATAATAATAACATTTTTAATAATGGGAATTTTTATTTCGGGTCATGACCCATATGTTGTCAGTATTCATTACATGGTTAGTACATTTATAAAGTTTTAAACATAAAGCTTTGCTAGTTTATAAATATTTCGGCATTAAATTGGCTTGTATTACATTTAATTATTTCGTTTTGGCTTTCACTAGTAATTTTTCAAAATGCTGCGATTTGAACTAGTCCTAAATGGTTGGACAGATTTTGATGATGTTTCGTGTATATTTTAGTGGTTCTTGCATGGTATAGATTCACAATTATATCCGGTAGGTGGTGCATTTCTCATATGAAAAATGTCTAAGACGAACTAGCTCTCTTGTATTGCCTCAGCTAGTATTTTGCAACCATAATAAAGTATCGCGTAGAATCGACATGATCGTATATGATCAACATCGTGCATGATCGAACACTCGCGCTATGATAGGATGGCGTGTTATTATAACAACATCAAACAAACTCCTATTCTGGTAGTTTCAAGAATACCGAAGTACACATTCGATTCTAATTTATGATTAATCTAGAACTAGACACTTTAGATATTAGGCCAGCGGTACACCTCGTAAATCACGTAGGCTTGAGACGAGAGCCGGGACACACGTCCCAGCCCCAGTCATTGTACTCATGGAGCGAACACGAGTTCAATTCACATATGAAAGTGAACCTTGAATAAATGACGTCATCGTTGATGCTTGTATGTTGTGACGGCGTACTCTAATTAGACTATTTAAAAAGGGACAGCACTAGGCTGACTCGTGTGAAAAGGTTGAACGCGAATATATATAATTTCAGGAGTAAGAAATTCTAAGAATTTGTGAGATAGGCATACCGCAAAAAAGAAATCAATTGGAAATAGCAACATTTTCCGCTATGCCAAATGCTAGCCTATTATAAGTTATTCCATACATTAAATACAAAACTGTTTAGTGCGCTAACCAATAAAGTTTTAGTTTATCACTGCCTATATTTAAAGAGTTATAGCAGAAAAACCTTCAAACGACCGTGGCGTTTTTTTTTTATGTGACTGGACGTGGATGGCTAATACCACACCTTCTGTCATGGTATTAGCCCAACACACCACATGGGAACTAGGTGCCATGCCAGGACCTTCCTTATATTGCACGGCTACATTGAACTGGATGGAAAACACGGACAATTTTCATTGCCGCTTCGACCATCGTTCATCCAATGCAATGGTACCAACCCGGGCGGGATTAACCCTACCACCTAGTAAGTAAGGAAGGGGACCTACAGTTTAACGTGGAATCCGAACCACGGGCCAGCCTCTCTCAACGGCCGAATGGTCACCCATCCAAGACCAGACCGGACCCAGCGTTGCTTAACTTCGGAGAGCGATCGCCGAAGTGTCGCGCGTCGAGACTGACAACTACTGACGACTGACCTACATTTAAAATTGACAATTACCCCGCAAAGTTGGCAGCCCTACCTACTTGCAGGTCGATCACACGAGGTGAGCTGTTGCCATTCACTTGGTGACGGCATCATCGTGGAACCACGTCACGTCATACGGTAGTCTCTCAAGTCAAGTAAATTGACAAGGAATGGAAGTTTCATGAATGCGACTACGTAGGCGGAGCCCTAATAGAAGGGCGGGCGAAGTCAGCCGGAAAATTGAATAAAAGTCGAGAAAAAAAATTAACGAGGTCTGGAGTGAGGATCTTTATCATTCGGTTGAAATATTCTGAAGTTTTCGGCAAAGTTAGCGAGAAAATGGGACCATTTCATATAAATATGACGGCTACCAAATAATATGTCATCTTTTTCACAAGGGCTAACCCTTTTAATTAGGGAATATTGATTTCCGTTTGATAGATATCTATTGTGAGAAAACGAGCAGGGTGGACTGTATAGGTAAATGAAAATAAAGGATTTAAAAAGACGAAAAAGGCGACGAATAATTAATGAGTGCAGACAGTACCTTTGTGGGGGCTCGGAGTTACCTTACACTGGCGCCGTTTGTTTATTTCTTTATTTGATAAGGGTACACAAACAGATACGAATTGTGACTAAACTTAAGAATATGAAAAAGTAATCATTAAACATATCCAGCACCGTGTTCCACAAGTAGAGGTGCAACGCCGCAACTCTCCGCCGGTTAGGGATCCCGCCGAGGATTATCTTAGCAAATGCATTTCGCGAGGCTAACCAGGGCTAAGTAATAGTAGCGAAGGCACTGTCTGAACATGAACGAAAGCGAAAAAATCAAGAGATGCTGCTTCTGGGAAGCTCAACGAAAAAGTGGCCAAATGTCAAAAATAGCAGTTGGATTTTAAAATTTTATTGGTGCCATAGACAATAGGATTTGTATTTTTAAATCATGAGGTCCATTCACATGAAGCAAAGTGTGACAAGCACATTTGATTTTTACGAAAACTAAACTTCTATTCTGTCATACTCCGTTGAATTTTTTACGGCTGTTTACTTGGTGTACTGCTGAAAACTATCAGTATTTTACAACATAGTATTACCATTATTTCCAAATAAATCTGTTTTTATGTAACTGGACATGCTACCTATACTTAACCGATCTTCGAAATATTAGCCTAGCATACCACATGGGAACTAAATAGTTGCCATGGGAGGACCTTCCTTATATTTCTCGGCTACATTGAACTGGATGGAAAATACGGACAATTTTCATTACCGCTTCGACAATCGTTCATTCAATGCGATGGTACCAACCCAGGCGGGATTAACCCTACCACCTAGGAAGGGAACCTACAGTTTTACGTTAAATCCGAAACCAACGTCAGCCTCAACGGTCGAAAATGGTCACCCATCTAGAATACGACCGCGCCCAGAGTAGCTTCACCCAGCTTATCGAACCGCAAGGCGTCGCACTACTGGGCTATCGAGGCTGACTATCTTTAAGATTATTTCATTTAAAAATGTTCATGGCTAACTTTGAAATACAGACCTCTAATACAAGATTTATTTACAGCAGATTTATTTATTTATGAGAGCTATATTTGCGCCATTTATATTTACGGCTACTAACAGAAAACAAGGCTGTTCTCAGGATGGCTAGCACGGGTTAATGAAATTACCTCATCGTATACCGACGACTTTTGATGACTCAAGCGCGAAATCCAAAGGTTGTAATAAATATAATATATTATATCTTGCTTGAGGGCTTTAGGTAGCTCTCTCTACACGCTTACGATGTTCGCTTGCGTAGGCATAACCTAGAGGTGACGTGGATTTTAGGCCCCGGTATTAAATAATATTTCCTCAACTTTTCTTAGAAAAACCCTTTTTTTATTTTAGATGTTTTTCCAAAATATTCATTCCTTTATTTACATTTCTTAGGGCCGATTTTTCAATCCTCAGATCGTACTTACCGGACTGATAGTACCAATTCACATGTGTCAAAAGACGGATAGTCATTGCCGGAGAAATATATATTCTATCACATATGATGTGCTATAATTTTACTAACAAACATATGGACTTATGTATTAGCAGATAGCGTATGGATTAGCAGAAGCGTAAATAAATCCGTCGAATAGTTATTTGGCTGTTTATCTGACTATTGAAAAATCAGCCCTAAGATTATTTCTTCGTGATATTTAGAATGCCTCAATTTATTCTATGTTATTCCAAAATGTTTTTTTCCCTTATTATCAGTGATTACTTTCTTCCTAATAAACATATTTGTGCATGCAGTTTATGTTTACACGATTTTTCTTAAACTCAAAACATTAGCCTTTTTCATCTACAGTCGTGTGTGCTGATTAGCTTAATCGCCACATATTAAGGGCCTTTCTTAGCAGCTTGCAATCAATCCGATTACAAGATAATCAGCACTTTAGTAGTGAAGGCCCTTTAAGTGACTATTAAAATTAATGGGCACTTGGTGAAAACCAGGCTTAGAATAACATATTTAAATAAAGTGTTTGAGACAGGAAAAATCGGGGCTTATTATACGGTAAGTAGGAATCTCTACGGTATTCAAAGGAGAACATTGAATCAAGACCAATCCAATATTTATTTTTATTGAGCACATTTTCTTATCGCTCTATTTCGGTGGGAACGTATTCCTCGAACTAATGAGCTATCTGTTCAAATGTATTTTATTTACAAGGAATTTAATATTGTTCGAATTTATTCTAAATTATCTGCGGTACCCGGCTCCGCTCAGAACAACACGGACATTATTTTATTATTCTGGATGAAAAGTGGACAATGTTACTGTCCGACCCACAATCTATCTCCATAGATTAAAGAACACTTTCGCATTTATAATATGAGAAGTAAGAATGAGCTCTTATTTGTCTTTACTTCATCGATATCAAGTCGCTTTTCTTATGATGCTTCAGGATACGTACCAAAACATTGTAAAAAATATACATAATTTATAGAATCTGGTTTAATTGATATAAAATTTAAAACAACACATCAGTTTTATCAAGTGCCCATATGAAATGAGGTGCTTTGCAAATCCATAACCCTGCGCTGGAGGATAAAGTCAGAACAGCAGAGTCAAAGCTGTGGCTGGCCCGCCTCATCACGCTGAGCCCCACAGTAAGTTTATAGACGCGGCTAAGGAATTTGGCACCTTCCCTGTCTGAATAGGAATATTATTCGTGGACGTGTGAAAGATCGACGGCAAATTCAGAATTTGAGGCCTTTTGAGGTCACAGCGAAAATCAGTTGGCCTTTTAAACACTTGAAATTTCGCGCTCAGGATTTTCTTTCTATCGAAAAAAACGCTTTACTATTGTCAAAGTGATTGTCAAAGCGTTTTTTGCGATTGAAGCACCCTGAATTTGAGGTATACTAAGCGCAGTGTGGCAAGGGCAGAAACGTGTACCAGCTATTGATGTCCCCCCCCCCCCCTTTACTCAATCAAGGGTTACCTACACCGCTAGTGTCACAACCTTATTCCTTTTGGAATCAGGCGGTAAGAAGTCCCTTTTGATATGAAAACATATTCACTTACCGGTGTCGACGTATCGTCGTCCCGAACGTGCTCCCTAGAAAGCCCCTGTGCTCTGGCACCTCACGGATCTCCCTGAATGTAAGGTATGCTACGCGCAGTGTGGCGTGGGCAGGCACGTGTACAGCTATTTATATCCCCCCCCCCCCCCCCTCCCCTTTATTCAATCATGGGTCCGCTAGTGCCACAACCTTGTTCCTTTTGAATTATTGGGGTCAGTTGGTGAGAAGTCTCTTCTGATATGAAGAAAAAAACACTTACCGGTGTCGACGTATCGTCGTCCCGAACGTGCTCCCTAGAAAGCCCCTGTGCTCTGGCACCTCACGGATCTCCCTGAATGTAAGGTATCGTACGCGCAGTGTGGCGCGGGCAGACACGTGTACAGCTATTTTTATCCCCCCACCCTTTATTCAATCAACGGTCCGCTAGTGTCACAACCTTGTTCCTTTTGGATTATTGAGGTCAGTTGGTAAGAAATTTCTTCTGATGTGAAGAAAAAAACACTTACCGGTGTCGACGTATCGTCCTCCCGAACGTGCTCCCTAGAAAGCCCCTGTACTCTGGCACCTCACGGATCTCCCCGAATGTAAGGTATGCTACGCGCAGTGTGGCGTGGGCAGGCACGTGTACAGCTATTTATATCCCCCCCCCCCTCCCCTTTATTCAATCATGGGTCCGCTAGTGCCACAACCTTGTTCCTTTTGAATTATTGGGGTCAGTTGGTGAGAAGTCTCTTCTGATATGAAGAAAAAAACACTTACCGGTGTCGACGTATCGTCGTCCCGAACGTGCTCCCTAGAAAGCCCCTGTGCTCTGGCACCTCACGGATCTCCCTGAATGTAAGGTATCGTACGCGCAGTGTGGCGTGGGCAGACACGTGTACAGCTATTTATATCCCCCCCTCCCCTTTATTCAATCATGGGTCCGCTAGTGTCACAACCTTGTTCCTTTTGAATTATTGGAGTCAGTTGGTGAGAAGTCTCTTCTGATATGAAGAAAAAAACACTTACCGGTGTCGACGTATCGTCGTCCCGAACGTGTTCCCTAGAAAGCCCCTGTGCTCTGGCACCTCACGGATCTCCCTGAATGTAAGGTATCGTACGCGCAGTGTGGCGCGGGCAGACACGTGTACAGCTATTTTTATCCCCCCACCCTTTATTCAATCAACGGTCCACTAGTGTCACAACCTGTTCCTTTTGGATTATTGAGGTCAGTTGGTAAGAAATTTCTTCTGATGTGAAGAAAAAAACACTTACCGGTGTCGACGTATCGTCTTCCCGAACGTGCTCCCTAGAAAGCCCCTGTACTCTGGCACCTCACGGATCTCCCCGAATGTAAGGTATGCTACGCGCAGTGTGGCGCGGGTAGACACGTGGATTATCACGATATACTCTCAACAAAGAAAGCGGCGCCGGCGGAGGTTTGCAGTTCAGCGGCGTGGACGTGTGAATTATTTAGTGTATTCTGCGAAATTCGCTCGTACACTCTGATAAAGTTTCCAGACATCGCTGCGGTGGGAATATTGCTGGGAAGGTTTTAAGGCAACCCCAATTCTAATAAGCTGTGTTAGTAATGTTATGTAGAGCTAAATTAAAAAAATGTTAGTATGTATGTTCGCAACAATAAGAACTTCTTCAGAAGGTTTGCGTTGTTAACTCGAGGAACTGGGTAATAAAACGAAGTTTTGAGATTAAAGATAATCTCATAGACAAAAGACAAGATTTACAAAATAAATAATTCTTATACTGATATTAACCGTATAATATTCCTGAACTAAGCAAACGCTGAGCTCTCCCAAATAGTTACTGCGGTAAGTGCAACCAAAGACTAGCATACAAACATACATACATACATACATACATACATACATACCATCGCGTCGGCGTCAGCTTCGCTTCGCCGCAGCATACTTCAGTATTCAGTGATTTTTTAATGACACAAAATAATTGGAACATGGCAACATGCAGGTTGAGATAGTTCTTAAGTGTTGTAATTGTTAGGATTATAGCATGGATTTTTTTAGGGTTGCTGTATCTCAAGAACCGTAATAGGTAGGTAGCAAAAATATTTACAGAGTGTGGATTTGTTTTGCCGCTTTAACAAAAAATAGGTAAAATTAAAAAAAATTTTTTTTTTACTAAAAACGTGATATTTTTAAAAAATCTTGTGCGATGGTACGGAACCCTTCGTGTGCGAGTCCGATTCGCACTTGGTCGGTTTCCCATCGGACTATATCTCTACGTGAATGTATTATCAAATACAATATGAGAAATGATCTAAGGCAGGCGTAGCAAATTATTAGTATTATCCTTGTTAACAGAATATATAAACACTCTCTTTAACTCTGAGATTGAAGAATAATGAAGCAAAGAGTGCGTGCAGAAAAAAAATACATAGGTATCGAGCAAATGGAGAGTGACGTGAAATGAATTAAGAATCCATAAAGTAGAAAATTTAAAATTTTACTTAATTATAAATTAGCCATGATTTTATATGTCAAGCTCAGACAATGAAAACGCAACGACGATAAACATATGTTCATGTGTTTGACACGAATTTCACTATGTGGTCTTTCTGTGTTTTTTACAATTCATTATGAACGTTTTTTTGTGAGCCAGAATACGATTTTTGCGATGTGGGTATATTATAGTAACCACAACGCGTTGTGAGCTGTTATTTCGCTCAGTGAGCGTTTTCTTTCTTTCAGTCTAACATATAAAAAATATGCTAAAATGTGCTAAAAATTAAATATACATACCACATAATTTAAACCATTTTATTTTACCATTTAATGATTCTGTCGTTTCCTCTGAACGGATATAGATATTTTCACACATTTCTTGTAAATTCGTGTGCTACATATATACATACCGGTTCTTTACGAAATATGGCATCAATCCAGTCGTGGCCTTAGATCAATCGATAGATTATCCCACGTCGTGATACCTTCTCCCCTAGGACGATTGGGTACAGTTCCACCATTTTAGATAAGTATCGGGGGGAATATATTTTATTTTCGTTTGTAGGAATATTCATAACAGTTAGAGACTATTTTGATGTAAAACTTTCGAAGACATCTAAATAAAATAAATCGATTCCTTCTTTCATGTGCGCCTCGACGAAAATGCTCTGTATCTCTGAAGAGATTTATTGGATATATTTATTTGATTCAATTGAGTTGATATATTCAATCAAATTCAGTCATCTAAAACGCAAGGATGTATACTTTGAACGTAATGGAACGTAACATCAGGGTTCACATAATATGTTATTATTTGATATGATGAGAAATTCGTTTGTTTCTCAAGTACTAAACGACAAGACATACATTTTATTTATTTAAAGCTAAAGAACAGGAAAGGGGATGTTTTTTTTACATTTAGGTAAAAAACTAATTAAAAGATTACATTATTTTACTTTTTCAATTTTACATTTTATGTATACATTTTATTAGACTTTGAAATTTATTTCTTATTCTTATATTATAAATGTATATTCATAAATTTAATACTTTCGGAAGGAAAACATTGGGGTTACTTTTACTCACTTCCAGGGTTGACAGCAAGTGAGTTTAGCAACTCAACTGAAGCGATGTCCGTGTTTTATGGTAAGTTGATGAGCAGGGTTGGATTTCGTAGTATAATTATAGTATTCAAGTTCCGCAACGCGGAAGAAGCGTTGAATGTAGGTAAATTGAGGTATAATCATAAAATTTAATTTTAATTTTTAATTTTATTTATTAAGGTGAAGAAACAGAAAACAGGTACGCATTACAAAGGTATGAATAATAAAAACATAAAAGACATTACTGTACCTGCCTCCACTACACTTCCCTCGAGAACATACAATAAAGAAATATAAAGCTAGATGGAATGACAGATCAATAAACATAATATAATACTGTGTAAATAGGAGGCATTGATTAAGGGAGGAGGGGCTGTAGGAGAATTGCAACTGCTTACCTAGAACCTTTTAAAGTGCCCGACGACGCCAATGGGATTTCGGACTGACAGACAGGTGGGCTGAGAAAACCATGCCGGCCGGAATGGCTATACAGTAGGTGACGAAATTGGAAGTAGCAATACCCAGTCTTGCAGTATATTTGAAAAGTTATTCTTTTTACTGGCCTCTTTCTATAATTAATGTGTCATTGCTTCACGGTCGATTATGCATGCATACATATAACATTTCTTGAAATAAGCCACGTACCTATAACAAAAAGTTTATTTACTTTTTTTTGCTTCTTGGAAAATATTTTTCCAACAAAGTTTTCGATGGTAGTATAATTTTAGACAGTGTGGTATATTATTGATCTCCGACGATGTCTGATTACAATCCGGTTGATGAATGATAACGTGTTTGCTACCATTTATAATATATATTACTGTACTAGCTGTGCCCGCGGCTCCGCTCGCGTTAAAGTCCGATACAGTCTACTCGCCGCCCACGTTAGGGTGATGATTGTGAGAATTAGGGTCGGCCGCCGAGACGCCTCCCCGCAGCGCGTCAATCCGATAGCCAAAAAAGAGCATTTACGTTTACGCTCAATATTCCTTCATTTTTCAACATATCGTGATGATATTTTCCAAAACCTTCTTTAAGATGTGCTTGATTCTATTCGTGAAAACCGCATCTAAATAGAATTAGCCGTTTCATCGTGAAAAGCGGCCAAACACTGTCGAAGACAGACAGACAGACAAACACTTCCAAAAAATCGTTTTTTATCACTCGATTCGTTTGTATAAACACCTCAAAAAAGATTTTTGTAAAATTACAGACACTCCACCCCCCCTACCGTTTTATAGTTAGTGGCATTCAGTAACACAGAAAATGTGCGCAGTTAAAAAAATTCCCGAAGGAGTTCCAAGTGGTTGGCGACAAAGAAAATAATAAGTATGGAGCTAATAACTGCGTGTAGGCAAGCATCTTGAGTTTTTAGACATTAGTGTAGTTCATTTGTTGTAATTTCAATACAGGCAGTAATTTTTCGGAACCTACCGAATTTATTTTTGACGACTATGCGAATACTAAACTACGACGATGTATTGCTGTATTCTGCGTACTAAATTATTTTTAGGTGTTCTCACCAACGAATTCTGAAAGAGGGTTAGGCTGTGGGCTGACAGGCTGGCGCTACTAAAGTGGGACGGGATCACGGCGAGCGAGTGTCCGTGGTGGTGGGAAGGAAATCAAGACCATCAAGAGTAAAAGCGCATCTTTACTCTTCAATCCTCATTAAAACATTTCAATACTTAAAAAAATAATAATCCTTACTTATTAACATCTCAAAATGTTTAAGTGATTAGTATTAGATTTTGTTTGGTCCGCTCAAGACGTATCAAATGATCGACGCTGAAGCTATGATAGCTGTTCCTGTTACCAACAATATTATTTTATTTTGATTCTTTCGTTTCATTTATATTTCCTTAAATTAAATTAAGGTTAATATTTAAAGTAAAGGCTGTAAAGACAAATACTTTACAGATATTATTAAATTTTACGTCAGAATGGCAACTGAAATCCTCAGATTCCCTCTGAGGATTTAGATATAGAAAAAGTATGAGATTACCTCTAAACTTTAACCATAGGGAGTTATCGTCCTCATCTCGAAGATAAGTCGAGTTTTGAAATTTCGCGGCTAGCGACACGTCAAGTCCGCCCAATTTTTGCGAAAACTACTTTGTTTCCGAGCCAGCGCGCCGCATATTAAGTCCACAATTTCACGCCGTAACGGCCGCCGCCTGCGGCGGATGGGCGCGAAATAATATTTTCAGCTCAATCCCAGAACGGAAATTTGATCGCGGCCGCACGTGTTGTTTCACACGCCGACTGATGCGACGCCGTCCTACGGATGATCAACTACAATGTTATAATATTCTAAGTTTAATAGCCGAAAATCCGTAACACCAGTAGTGAGAGCACGAATGCAACGATAAGATTATATCAATTTTTCACGTGTTATTCCACACGCCGACTGATGCGACGCTGCCGTCCTAGGGAGATCAACTATTTCTTATAAATTTATAAAAAAAAAAATTGTACGGAGAAATTCCGTAAAACTTGGAATTATAAATTATATTTCTTTAAATTGAATTACACGCCCGCGAGGGTGAAATAATATTTTACCGGGCTCTGCTCGGGTGAATATCCAAAACAATATCAGCTCGAGCGTAGCCGAGAACCTCAACTTGTTCAAAATTAATTTGAGGTTTTAGAAATCTCATAATTGTTCACATTTATATACCTAACTAGAAAAGCTAACAGAGATTTATTTAGCTGGATTTTTTATAAAATTCCACAATGTAATTCTTATTCTTAACGCTTGAACTACTGACTCTTCAACACAATAAATAAACAATGTTTGCGTGTATTTTCTAAAATTTTTGCACGGAGAATAAAAGTATTTCATGTTCCTTTAGCAGTCTCGTCTCCAACCGTAGGCAGGGGAATGAATAATTTCCCTTTAAATTACCTAATCGCGCAGATAGCAATGAAAATTCACGTAAAATATTTAATTGAACGGACCTAAATATAGTGTACTCGTCTAATTAATTTCAACGTCATCTTTATCCGTTTTTCTCCATTAAGTGTTTTGGACACAGCCTTTTGGATTAGAGTTTACTCAAAACAATGTATACTAGACTCAGTTACATTATCAACTGTAGTTTCGATAAACGAAACGAAATGGAACCCGAAATTAAACTTCAGTGTCATTTTTCATTCTAACAACTAAATACTACTTACTGCCAATTGTTTATTGTTAAACCAACGATCATGCAAGCAAAGTTTAAAAAAAAATATTTGCATTTCAGAGCAATCAACCGCAGTCATCAATGTACAGAGTCGATCAAAGTCTAGGATACCCATCCAGTTGAAGGAAAAATGAACGGTCTAAATTGACTTTTGGTAACAATTTTAGGACTAACAATATATATATATGTCGGAGCGAGGACGTATTTATGAAGGTGGTCTGTGTGGGCAGAATCTTCATCCGAAGACTCCATGGTATTTACAGGCCAGGAAGAAAGCGTTGATGAGTTCGTGCACTATCTATCTGTGCGGCGTGCGAACGAGCCGAGCGCTTCAACAAGATAAAACAAGTTAAAACCATTCCGCCGCATTCGGTTGCAGCGCTGTCTCACTCGCTCGGCGTACTTTGCTTCCCGCTCTAATGACACGACTTCATCCGAACGCGCATTCGGGCGCGCTCCGCTTTTCATATTACAAGGCGCAGGGCTATAGATGCCCGCGCGCCGACACGGCCAGACTGACATTCACACGTCCTCGTGTGTAGCCTCTGAAACAACCATCAGAGCAACTGTAATCATCTTGCTCGGCCTACCTGACCACAATCAAGTGAATACTTCTTCATACAGACCTTTTATTTCAGTAAGAGTATTCAAGACAAAGAACATTTCATTTAATTTTGTGTAGCTTTACTTCTCAAATTTATTAGATCTTAATTTAATGACATTCATATCAAAATGATTTGTAGAAATTAATTGGTAGACTCTAAACATCAAATAGAGTTCAATGAAAACCTTTTAATTTATTATGTTACCACATTCCTGACTCAAAACAAAGAGAGTTTCAAACTACTACTTCATAAACAGGATAAATTCGTAAATTCCGAGCCTTGAATACCTTGTTCCCATTTTTATCCATAAGAAAAATGTTTCATCACAGTTTACTAGGTACTTATGAGCATTCCACCACGTGGCCTCTGCTGACAACGCAGCCACAATCGCCTCATGCGACTTCAGCCGAACATTCGACTCCAATCAACCACGTGATTGCCTGCCGCCCATGCGACACCAACCGACCATTCGGTTCCGGTCATCCATGTGACCCACACCTGCCGCCCATGTGACACCAACCGACCATTCGGTTCCGGTCAACCATGTGACCCACACTTGTCGCCCATGCGACACCAACCGACCATTCGGTTCCGGTCAACCATGTGACCCACACTTGTCGCCCATGCGACACCAACCGACCATTCGGTTCCGGTCAACCATGTGACCCACACTTGTCGCCCATGCGACACCAGGTCTCCACACACTACCCCACCAGCCGTTACATCGCACCATCTCCGTCCACCGAGGTGGGTTAGGGTTTTTGTGACTTGCGACTAATAAGCTAGGCAGGTGCGCTTCGACCGACCAACCGAGTTTCGTGCTCATCTCTACTCATCAGGAGCGCCGTCACTGGCACATCCTGGCTCCAAATCACTGCTATAGTTGTTTATGTCTACAGGAACATTGCATTCAGGCATTTTTCTCAAATGATCATGTGAGTACTTGTAAGTGCGTTTACAGGTTAAACTTTTCAGAACGTATCTGTCACCTTCTAATATTTCAACGACCTTAAAGGGGCCTTTAAATTTAGGATCCAACTTGGTTTGATTTCTCTCTTCGTTTTTTATAAGGACATAATCTCCAACAGAAAATTTAATTAATCTAGCCTTAGTACTATCGAACCTTTGTTTATTTATTATAGCGTTTTTCTCAATATTTTGTGCTGCCTGGTCTCTTATTTGCAAAAGGTCAACTTGGTTTTCCTCACCAACAGTCACCAAATTCAGAGGTCTGGATACTTTACCGATCATCAGTTCTAACGGACTTGCCCTTGTGGTTCTGTTTACAGTGCAGTTTAAGGCTAACTGAATATCGTTCAATGCGTCCTGCCAAGACCGTTCGCTACTACTTGTTTCAACAGCTGTAAGCATATTTTTTAGTGTGCTCATTACGCGCTCCACTTGACCGTTAGCACGGCTCGCGCCTGTAGCAATTAGGTGAAGGTCAATGTTATGAGAGGAACAATAATCCCGAAACTCCTTACTTGCAAAGCATCGACCTTGATCAGCGATAACCCGAACCGGTGCACCAAATAATGAAGCACTTGTTTTCAAAGCATGAATACTACTAGTTGTATCAATGCGTAGAGAATGTTTGAGCAACACATACTTAGTAAACGCATCGATTATAACAAACACGTATTCTTTGGCATCGTTTTTACCGCTAAGTTTACCTGTCGCGTCAATGTGAATGGTGTGCCAAGGTATTGTGACTTTAGGTATGGAATGTAGTTCAGCTTGAATTTTTCCTGACTGGGACTTAGATACCTTACAGGTAATGCAGTTTTCAACAAATTTACGGACGTATTTTGACATATTAGTAAACCAGTAATAATCGTATACCTTATCTAATGTCTTTTCCCAGCCTAAATGCATAAGAGATTCGTGTACGTTATTAATAACTGACCACTGTAAAGCTTTTGGTATGATCGGTAAACAACGAGTCCGATTGTTTCTCTGAACTTTACGATGAAGGACGCCCGATCGCACTTCGTACGACTGGGATATATTATCGGAAAGTAAACCATCTCTTAATTTTGTAACAATGTCGGATATCTCGCTATCACGTTGTTGTTCAGCCTGAATCCAGTTGGCTGAGAGTTCAGTTAAATCGACGCGTTTTTGTATGACTTTTTTTATTTGAATGGGTTTTTCTGTGGATTCCGGTAGGTGATTACGCGAAAAGAAATCGGCGTGGCACATTTTCTTACCCTCCCGGTAAATGATATCAAAGTCGAAAGACTGTAGAAAAGCCCACCAGCGATGTGCTCGCGGTGTCAGATCGATCTTGTTGCGAGAGGTTTTTAATGAATTGCAGTCCGTCACAACAGTAAACCTTCTACCTTGCAAATACTGTCGGAAATGCTCAATCGCTTTGACAACCGCGAGTGTTTCTAACTCGTATGAGTGGTACTTGGACTCCGCTTGTGATGTTCGTTTACTGAAATATGCAACGGCGTGGTTTTTGTTTTCTACTTTTAGAAGAAGTAGAGCTCCATATCCCTCAGAGCTGGCGTCTGTATGGATTTCGATCGGATATGTAGGGTTAAAAATCATTAACACTGGCTCACTAGTCATATGATGAATTAACTGTTGACGTATTGCTTCATGCCGAGGTTGCCAATCAATGTTACCTTTACCACCAGAAGTAAGTCTATACAAAGGGGCAGTTATTAGTGAAAACCGAGGTATAAACTGACGAAAATATGATGCGAGACCTATGAACTGCCTGAGTTGGGTAACAGTCTTCGGTGGAGGAAGTTCTGTTAAAGCCTTCACTTTTCCAGGGTTAGGTCTGATTTCACCAGATTTAATTTCATAGCCGAGGTATTGAACTTCAGTTTTAAGGAAAGAGCACTTGCTGAGATTAAATGAAAAACAAGCTTTTCGAAGTACTTCTAACACCACACGTAGTCTTTCTAGGGCTTCCGGTACGGTGCGTGCAACAATTAGTACGTCATCCATATAGCAAACTACGAATTCATTGGCAAGTGGGCCTAGTGCTTTTATTATAGCTCTTTGGAAAACTGAAGGTGCGTTACGCAAGCCAAAGGGCATTGTTAGGTACTCATATTGCCCATCAGGTGTTACAAACGCCGTGCGTTCGATCGAATCGGGATGAACAGGGATCTGATGGAACCCGCTCACCATATCAAGAGAAGTAAAATATTTAGCACCAGACAATCTAGCTATCTGATCGGCTATTAAGGGGAGAGGATATCTGTCAGGTATTGTATTGCTATTGAGTTCTCGATAGTCAACGCACATACGGTCTGATCCATTCTTTTTCTTTACTAGAAGCGCGGGACTAGCAAAAGGAGAACAACTTGGACGTATGATGTCAGCACGTATTAACTCATCAACTTTATTACGAAGGACTTGTTTTTCGTCGGGGGTAAAACGATAAGGTCGTCGCTGTACAGTTCGATTTGGATCTTTAAGGTTTATTTTTAGTTCACCTGTGATGACACGACCACAAGGAGTACCGTCAACAAAAAAGTTGAGAATTCATTAAGTAAAGTCAATAACTGCGGTTTGTCGTGCACAGGAATATCGGTATCAATGTCATCAAAATTTTGTACTTTAGTACCAACATCGCAAACTTCCACTATCTTAACTTTAGTCAAATTAAAGCTATCACAAGACAAATGTACAGAGAAACCTTGACCTAAAATTTCACGTCCGATCATGATGTCATTGTTTAGGTATTCGTTTGGCACCACATGAAATAAAACTTCTAACTGGAAACCATCAATTACCACCAAAGATAGAATTTGAATCGAACTGTACACATTCGTCTTTCCTATACCAAGCAACTTAACAAGATTATTAAAACGCTTGCCAGAAAACTTGTTCGATAGACTTTCTTTTATGAGAGAGCATTCAGCACCAGAATCGTAGCAAAATGAAAACGGCTCACCGGAGTGGTGTAATACACCCGAAGCAGGCTTCACGGAACACGTGTCAACTCTCCGTTCCGTTTTGTTGGTAGTACTTGCGCTGCCACTGCCGCCCCCTCTTCTGGTACTGGCAGTAAACTTAGTGCACCGCGGCGCAATATGTCCAAGCTCACCACACTTGAAACAGGTCACCGGAGTCTTCTTGGGTAGTACAATAGATGTATTCGAGGTCGTAGGTTTATGTGTAGGTATCAATTTTCCATCTCGTTGAAATCGCCGCCTGCACTCAGCTGATTTGTGTCCAACGTTGCCGCAAGTAAAACACTTGATGGTGAATGAAGTTGCCATTTTTAACCTTTTTGGATCTGACTGTCCTTCGTGAATAGAAGTAGAACCTCGCTTGCGGTGTGAAAATACCATAAGCTCTTGCTGAAGTTTGCTGCGGTTTGTGATCTCCGTCGTGAAGGCCAAACGCTGCAGTCGCGGCTCTATTTGGGCTGCATGAGCAAGAACAAAGGAAAGAGCGGCCTGCTCAATGTCTAAGGAATGCCACCGAGACGTTAGTTCACTCATAATACGGCCTGCATATGCGGCCAAACATTCGCCTTCATTCGGACGGCTATTCATAAGGCGAATTAATGTGGCAGCTGGAGTTTCTGTACAGTCGAACCGTGCGAGAAATAATTCTTTAAACTGTGACCATGTCATTCCGTTAAAAGTAATTTGCGATAGCCACGTAGATGCGGAACCCTTTAGGGCTTTACTCAAAGCAATTACAAGCGCGCCACCTTGTAGCGGTTTCTCATTCATACAAATGTCTGCGGTGTTGCACCATGCGCGCGAATTTAACTCATGTTTATCCGGGTCAAACTCGGGAAACGTAATAGAAGAGTGCACTGTACCTCCAGGATTTTTCATTGCGTCGATAAGCAGCATCATATTTTGGTTCTGCGCTTCCAATAAAGCTTGCCATTGTTTTGTTGATGAATTGCCATCTTGCACGTCCGCCGCGTGACGCGATGTCGACGTTCCATCCGGTTGGGCCTGCGACGATCCCACGCCTGATGTCGGAGCGAGGACGTATTTATGAAGGTGGTCTGTGTGGGCAGAATCTTCATCCGAAGACTCCATGGTATTTACAGGCCAGGAAGAAAGCGTTGATGAGTTCGTGCACTATCTATCTGTGCGGCGTGCGAACGAGCCGAGCGCTTCAACAAGTTAAAACCATTCCGCCGCATTCGGTTGCAGCGCTGTCTCACTCGCTCGGCGTACTTTGCTTCCCGCTCTAATGACACGACTTCATCCGAACGCGCATTCGGGCGCGCTCCGCTTTTCATATTACAAGGCGCAGGGCTATAGATGCCCGCGCGCCGACATATATATATAACGTACTTGAAACTGCTTACTTACATACACCCCCTTATGTTCCTTATCATGCATTTGGCAAACGGGAGCTACACTGGAAAAAGTGTCAAAGCGATCCTTTTGCTGTCACACAGTCATCAACTCCAATTGATTTACCGTCAAAACAATAACACCGCACCCTATTTCTTTCTTCACTTTTCTTCACAACCGTTGGGCTGGACGTTGTTCGGATTCCACGTAAAACTACTCCTCACTTACCAGAGGTTGATCGCGCCCGGGTTGGTACCGTCCACGGAGGATAGAGGGAGAGAGGAAATGTTTCTTAACTCATATTACTAAGGATCGCAGCGTCACACTGTGCGGGGACGCAGGGGGCAAATCGCTTCATGGTGGGGTCATGCACCGCCCATTTTTGCGAAATCCATCTACCGGAAGAATCGATATTCTGCTAGCAGCTATTCCGAGAGCTGTTCTTAGTGGTTACAAGACTACAACTAGATGGCGCCTTTTAAATTTTACTAAGTGTTTTTTCTATAAAAAAAACCTTATAAATTTTTATGTATACCTTCGCGCGGATTCAAATAATTTTAATTTAAAAATGTCATTAAAATTTGCATCATGAGATCAACATTTCTTACCGTAAAACGAAAATGATTGCGCGCCATCTATCGGCACATAGCAAGAGCGATACATCGATACAATGCTCGAATATTGACTCAAATTATAAAATATGAGGTGTTTTACTGACAAATAAAACGTAATTCCACCTACAAAATTTAGATTATTTTGTCCTGTGTAATGTTTGCAACATTTTACACAAAATCTCATCGTGAAATCGACTGTTCGCCGAAAATTGCGCCGTGGACCATAATATTGTCCCACAACCTAACACCGCCCGCGCCAGCGCCATGTCGCGAATGGCTAAGCCACGCCTTCTTTATCACGTGGGCTGTGACGTAGCGACCCACTTGGTGGACACAGACCCAGTTTGCTTAGACCATCTCCTCTTTACCTCTATCCTCCGTGGTACCATCGCATTGCATTAACGATGGTCGAGGCGGCAATAAAAAATGT
Source organism: Incurvaria masculella (assembly GCA_946894095.1). Lineage (NCBI taxonomy): Eukaryota > Metazoa > Arthropoda > Insecta > Lepidoptera > Incurvariidae > Incurvaria > Incurvaria masculella. Next base: position 11,195,036 of record OX335657.1, on the reverse strand, counting down.
CCATATTTTCCATCTAGTTCAATGTAGCCGATCAATATCAGGAAGGTCCTGTCATGGTACCTAATTCCCATGTGGTGTGTTAGGCAAATATTTGACTGTCAGTTTGGTATTAGCCATCCATGTCCAATTACATAAAAAAGTGTGCGTCTCTTTAATTAAAATACGCGTCTAGGGCTTTAGACGTAATCTAACTTGACGACTGGCGCTTGTGAAATGTTATTCTTTTCGACTTTGAAATGTTTCTTGAGGTAATACATAATATAGCAAAAGGAACTTTGTTTATATCGAGTGTTCCACGACACCTATCGTATTTTTTTTAAACTAAACCCCAACCAAATTTAAAGGACGGGTGCACTTAACCTCCAATCGTTTTTATTTTTTATCCTATGATCTTTGGTTGACTGTACACACAGAGACCTTATTTATCCGTGCGACCGAATCCTGTGTCCTGGTTGCCATATACTTTCGGCTCTCATTAATCTCCATCTTATTTAATTCCCTGCTAATTTCGTGATGTTATCTAATTTCATCGTGACGTTATGAAAAATTGGCCATCCAACTCACGCCGGCTTGGAGCCAGGATTCGAAGTATGATGTTTCCATTTACCTCAATAAAATGACTTTGCGACTATAATTTATTTTATATACCTGTTTTACATAAAATAAATACATGTCGTATCTATAATATACATAAAATTATCAAACGAATAAGTTTATTTACTTGGCCCGATTTTTCAATCTTCAGATAGTCCTTAACGGTCTGATAGCAAAATTTACTTTTGTCAAAAGACGGGTAGCCTCTACCGGATGATTATGTTTTATATCACTATTCGTAGCTTAGTGGCGCGGGGACTGTCCTAGCGTACCAGAGGTCTGGGTTCAATTCCTCGCCCCGACATGCACCACTTTCTTTGTCTTTCTGAGTTCGATCAGTGCATCAAGTCACGAATGCGAGCTGCTCCATGGTTAGGAATCCATGTAAAACTGTAGGTCCGCTTCCCCTACTAGGTGGAAGGGTTTTAGCTATCCTGGATTGGTACCATCGCATTAAATGAAAAGATGGTCGAAATGAAAAATTGTCCGTGTTTTCTACCTAGTTCAGTGTAGCCGTGCTCTTAAAGGGAAGTTCCTGGCATGGCACCTAATTTATTCGGGAATGTAGTGTATTGGGCTAATATCGTAACGGTAGTTTTGTGGTATTAGCCATCGATGTCAAGTTGCATGTTATACACCAGATTTAGGTTAAGCTCAATATTCATAATTCAGAATCATAATCAGTGTTTTTTTTTTCTTTTGTTTTTTTATATTTATTTTTTACGTTTCTCCTTATGTTTGCGAGCGGTGGCATTAATTAATCAACTACTTAAGTTTTAAACTTATTTTGTGACTGGCAAAATATGTTTGCCAGTTCTTATGTGCATGGAAGTATGCGACATTTATATCTTTGACATAGACCTAGCATAACGATTCTTGACATGTTTAAGTGTAGGTTACCTACCTATGAATGCAATAAAACAATACAATACAATACATAAAAATAAATCCTAATGTAATTTTGCTAATAACAGTATGTACTTGCTACAACAGAAGGATAAGCAGCGGCGTAAATAAATTCATCGAATAGCTCTCTGATTATCTGACTATTAGAATATTGGCCCTCAACCGAGTATATGTATTTAATTCCGTAACTAAACAACCCTAGGTTTAAAACCTAACTACGTCGAAGAACAAAATCTTTCATAAATAAGTTGGGGGTGTTGTCCGGGAGCTGTCTCTGAACTCGAAGGGAACAAAATCTCTTCTGAGATTAGTTAGTGAAGTGTTGGGTGGTCCATCCGCCCAGTGTACGCTGCAGCGCTGCTAAATGAGGTCGTTTGTCACGTTTTTGTGCGCCGCTCGGTCCGATTGTAGCTGCAGGGATGTAACGTGGATTATATGTAGTATGCGTCTTGTGTGGAGAGTTGTGTGTGAAAACTTAAGGCCCATTTTTTTATCCTCAGATAGTACTTATCGGACTGATTATCGGAGTACTTATCGGAGCAGAAATTTGTTTGTCAAAAGACGGATAGTCATTGCCGGAGAATTATATCTTCTATAACAATTATCTGACTATATTTAAAACACACTAGAACATAGACTTACTTTATCGGATTGATAAGCAGAGCGTAAATAAATCCGTCGAATAGTTATCTATTCAGACTATTGAAAAATCAGCCCTTAGAGAGATTTACAGAATGTTCGTTACACCGATTTTGTTCGTAGGTAAGTGGGGTTATTCGCAAGGTTTTTGACCCACGATACCTTTTGTCATATATCTTGTGGCATCGAGATTCGATTTTTTTCTTTTTTAAATATTTAAAAATTCATGCTGTAAACACTTGTAAATTTTCAATAATAAATAATATCGTATCCCGATACCACGTGACATCTGACAAAAGGTCTCATTGTTCACCAGTAAGGAGATATGCGGGCTTACTATGAGATCGGCTGTCTCCAATTTTCAAAAACTAACTCACCTAACCCAACTTAAGCATGCATGTATTGGAGGGTATGTGTGGCTGGGAAGTGACTTGACGAACGAAATTTTAGTGCACATTCGCGCGCGGTTGCGATGTTTTGACTATGTGGCATACGACGCGCCTCCGGATTCCCATATATTTACAGGGTCACGTTGACCATACGGCGGAGACGCGATATCGAGCGCATGCCACTTCTCCTTTCTTTCTCTTCAGTGATCAAAACCTTGCTAAGTACCCCACGGACCGACAAAAAAAAATCCTTCCATGTGCCGAGAATCCTGTATTTTGTTTACTGCTCAAACTCATCCGCATATCGACAGCGTAGCCACATAACAGTGATAATACAATGACGAAGGCGCCGGCCTTTCAGTTCGCTTATGATTTCGGAGCGTGCAACTTCGAATATTCGGGGCGTGCAACATCGAATGTTCTTTGCGAAATGGCGTCTTGTGCAGTTACTTACGTGTCCTTGCGTTACGTTGGAACTCGAGAACATCAGGAGTGAGCGGATCTGACTGGCCGGCGCTACCGTCATCACCACTTAAGGTGGCCCAACCCGCTCATCTCCCCATACAAAAGGGGAAAGAATATCACGCCCATATTTCTTGTCAGTGATCCAAAATTTTGCTCAAAATAGCTTTATTTAATCGAACTAGATGTCTGATGACCATTGGCATTGTAAAATTGTGTATGGTTTCTAAGTTGTAAGGTCCGAAAGTTCGATTTTTTCGCGCGTACGTACATACGATAACTTTGGAGGTGGATTACGCAATGATAAAGTAAGAACATCGTAAAAAGATTAGTCATCAGACATAGCTTATTTAATCAAGATTTATGATTTATTTGATTATTGTTAGATTTTTGACTACAGCGGTCGTGGTTTACTTTTGGCTATAAGTCGTTTTGAAATTAAATTTTTCGTAAATCTTACCAAATCATACACATTGTCTTTTTTGTGGGCATGTTGCATCTTCCTCATTACGAGGCATTGTCTTATTCTTTGAAACAGAGAAGATCTCAGGGCGCAACAGCACGGTTTTGTACCGTGCCCGCGAATGGGTTAGGCCCGCCGGGTTGGGCCGCCTTAAAAGCTACGCGGCCGCTATACGGATGAGTTTCGGTCGCCTCTTTCGTCCTGTCTTACTCGGTGGCCCCACCTGACGCCGCCGACACCTTGTACGTGCTCGTGAATTTCGAAACCGTATTACGTTAAAGTTGCGTACAACTAGGTGAAGGAGGATTAATTAATCGTTGGAAGATCTCTGCCTTTGTTATATTATTTTGGATATTCAATGGTATCGACAATGTCGTCTCTCAAAAAAATATAAAAATTAAAGGGGGGCCCCATACAAAAAAGTGTTTTTTTTTTGTGTTAAATCTTGTACGATTATACGGAACCCTTCGTGTGCGAGTCCGACTCGCACTGGGCCGGTTTTTCTGTAAGTTTATTCTGATAGTGGTAATGAAACAGATAATTTAGTGTGACCATCAAAGACTCTACTCACCTCACAGAGATCCAGCATCCTGTTAGGAGTAGCTCGTCAGCATCACCCCTATCGGAGGCCGTAGCGAGGGCGCTGCGAGCTGGCTTAATTAAAATTCGGGCCATATATCAAAGTCGACAAATGCGGGTAGCCCACAGACACCGATGTGAAGAGGAAACCTACGTACCAGCGACGGGATTCCCATAACGAAAAGGTACTTAAGGCGCTAGGACTAGCCAACTACTCGCGCCATACAAATGCACCTTAAACAAACGTAATAATATGTAGTGAAACCCCTCAACAAGTCCAAATATAACTCCAGACTGATAATGGAATGTTAATATTTTTTGATTCCATCATTTATTTAAATAATAATAATAAAGTCGATTTGAATATTACTTTCAGATTTTCGGAAATGGACACCGTTTCCGCAATGTATTTTCTATAGAAAAAGGAAACATGCATTAACGAAAATAAGTAGATCCCTAGACAAGGAATCATATATTGTTAGAATGACACTTCTAATCGTCAGACTTAGTTAGTTTACTCGGGGTGCCTCGTCTGATTTTACGACTTGGCTTGTATAATGTTCCATACAAAGGCTCGTGCCCGATCCCTCATTGAAATTAAAAAATATGTTTCTGATATGTTGCACATTAAATAGCGTTTAGTACATTGCATTCAGTAGTCCAATTTTTAAGGAAGGCTATAGGCTATACAGGGTGTTCCAAAAGTCATGGATCAAACGAAAAGTGGTGATAGAGGAGGTCATTTGCAATCAATTTCACCCCATATGTAGTTACCCCATTTTCAATGGTTTAGGAGTTAGAGCAAATTTAAATTGTTCGGAAGAAATAAATAAAAATCATAAAACATATGATTTACTATTGTAATATGAAAGTGATGATCATGAAGTCATGTTTACTAGAAAGAAGCATAACTAGTAAGCACAAAACTTTGAAAATTTTTTTTAGAAAACATAACATTTTCTTTAAAAAACATTTTTTGTTTGAGCGGGAAGAAATTAAATTTTTTTTTTTAATTTGCTCTTACTCCTAAACCATTGAAAATGGGGTAACTACATATGGGGTGAAATTGATTGCAAATGACCTCCTCTATCACCACTTTTCGTTTGATCCATGACTTTTGGAACTTCCTGTATACCATTACGCTACGGCACTTGGGAGCCCAGCGAAGATAACTTTAAGCGAAATCGATTTAATAGGGCGGCCTTCTTTATTTTATTTAAATGTCAAGCGTGGCATATGGGGCAAGCAAGGACCTGTTGAGGTGCCCCACGACGCCCATGGTCATTCAAAGTTTTAGAGAGGCTGCGAAAACCATTCAGCCAGACATCATTCCAATTCGACCTTGACCCGAGCAGAGCCGGGTATCTTAGCTAGTGTCTTTACGTACCGGTTTTTGATACCTGAAGCAGTAGATAAAGTAACATCAAGTAACCTGAAACAAAAAAAACAATGACCAAATCTGTCCTGTAAAAAAAAATTATGTTTCCACAGAAAATATCCAAACTTCGAGAAAGAGTGTGTAAAATCGTGCGTAAGATCACGTGACGCCTAGGGTCAATTCGAATGTATTATTATTTATATTATTATACTATACTATGCGATATTATAATTATAAAAATATAAGAGTTGACGGTCCGATTTTCCCAAAGAAGGTCGCAAACATCTTCTCAGCTGACAGTCGATTCTTGATTTTTACAGAATTTCCCTCGTCATTTATTCTGATCTTTTCACGGCCGCTCATGAATTCTTAATGCAAAGCAAACACAAGGGGCTTTGACAGTGTTTATTCATGAAACTATGCTGTCAGTCTGAGAGATTTTGAAAGGGTTTTCGCCCTCACGCGAAACTATGTTATGAGATTACAGCGTTCTTTGTCTCCAAAAAACACGTTTTTTTTTTTGTGACTGGACATGGATGGCTAATAATGTTATTATTAGTCCAAAACATGAAATTGGAGCTAGATTCCATGCCGGGACCTTCTTCATTATGTATTGAAGGGCTACATTAAACTAGATGGAAAAAACTGCCAATTTTCATTGTCGCCCCGACCATCTTTCATCAAATGCAATGGTAGAAACCTCGACAGGATTAACCCAACCTCCTATAACCTGGAATCCATGGACGTCTAATCCGTTAGTCGCCTCTTACAACACGCACGTGGAAAAAAAAACATAAAAAAATGTATTCTTTTTACGTGGCAAAACCCACAGAGCACGTTTAGGAGTGCTCGATCCAATACAATGTTTCTTGTACACCATACACAATTTATCGACTTTGAGACACAATTAAATTATACATGTTGGATATAGCCATAACCATTGTCGGCAAGAATTATTTTCTGGTTTATTGTTTTTTTTTAATTAATATTTTGAAATTGTAAGTATATAACTTGTAATTTCTAATGACAACCAACCCAATAAATTCGAATTTGCAAAATGTTAAGGCTACAAATCGATAACTATATTTAACATTATAGGCAGTAATTACCTCAAATTCCATTTGCTTTTCTGTATTGCGTAAACGAAACTTTGTATTGTTCTGAACTAACTTGATGAACATACCTAATTTTCAGCTGTATATCAAAATAGCCGTCTTCACATCGATGTAACACCGTGGGAGATTAACTGCCAAAGAGGAAAACGGCTGAACTTTGTCTTAATTACGATGGATTACGCATGTACTCGTAAATATATTCAAATTACTGGATTTGAAGCACTTAAAAGCCCAATTTATTCCTCTTGGGCACTGTACGTAAGTAATAAATGTAATGGCTGACCAAACATATGGAAAACCTAGCCTAGAGTTCCTTTATTACATGTGTTAATTTAGAAAGGTTATTTGTTGCTAGATTTTTTCAAAAACTGGCGCTTACGGTTTATATTACATACATGACTTCTCTTTCAATGTAATTTTGAATTACCTACTTAATTGATAACATGTGCCAAGTTAAGGGTCTGACAACAACCGATAGCATTCACTTTTGTGAGGTCGTAAGTGAAAGGACATTTTATAGGTTTTAAAACTAACTACAGTATAAACTGACTAACTTAAAACTGTACAATTTAAACATGATTTTGCAAAATAATGAAAGATAAATTGATGGTCTGGCTATATTTAAACATATAATAAATACCCGGTAAATATCTCACGCTGTTATTCTTAGATAAAGCTTTTTATGAAAGTTTTTTCATATTTATATAATTTGAGAAATTAAAGCACAAGAGACTTTCAGTTTTATTTTTAAATAATAGCTAGACCATCAACCTACAAATTTACTTTTTTCAAATACCGAAATTCAAAAGTTAATTTTAAATCAGACTTCAATGTATTTTTAATTATACCCTTATCAAACGGCTCACGGCTTACGAACTTAGATAATATTTTAAAATATTGCTTAGTATATAATACACCTAAGCAATTACAAAGTCTGTTTCAATACAACTAAAAGTACACACATGTTCTACGTGCAGGTAATAAAACTACAAAGTCAACAAGAACTTTTGCAATGTCGGCTAAATAAGGTCACGCCTTGCCACCAACATTTTCACATACGTACCAGTCGGGGAGGAAATATGCTGAAACACGGTTTTCTCGTGTATTTCGCAATACAAGAGCTTGCCTTGTTGCTTTATCCGGAGTTGACGTGAACTCTCATAGCAATTATAGTTATCAAAATCACTGAATGCAATTACTAACAAAACGATTTTGATTTGATACAATTTCGTATCAATAAGGACGAGGGATCCGTGGACCCGAATTCTTGTTAAGCATTATATGTGTTAGTCAAAACCTACTAAGCACGTTGTCTCTTTCTAATTACTAAAATTAAAGAGCGATGACATCAAGAACTAAAAAATATTATCAATGACGTTCGGTTATACTAATCGTAAATATTGTTTTGCTTTTGTCTGTGAATTGAGGTCGTGTTTCAAAGGAGCCGCCGCAAAGATTTCTTGCTACACTTAAATTTTGAATTTGTTTAATAGTCCTAACTTAAAAAAATGCATGGAAAAAAACAGTGAGACAAATGTAATCAACCTAGCCTAACTTAACCTCACCTTAAGTTTAAAGACCGATATATTACTATGTCGAGTACCCTGATGATAATAGATTATGCTTAATACAATTAATCAATGTCTACGAAAAACCAGGAACTTTGCTTTTTTTTATGTGACTGGACATGGATGGCTAATACCACACTTTCTGTGGTATAATGCATGAATCGTACATTTAGTTTTATCATTTTCCACTATCCATAAGTATGAGGAAATATTTTAATTATGCACTCGAAGCTCCTGCGTCGGTGGCGACTCCGACTAAACTAACTTGGCAGACTCAAGACTGTTACATTCGCTTCAAGCAGGCGAAATAGTCCAACACTATTGGCGAAGTTCTCCAACGGAAATTTTACTCTGCGTCCTTCACTTTGCATAAACTTGGCATAAAATAGAATCGCTTTCGTGTTATACCTTTAGCAATATTTTGCATACAAATCACTGTATAAACTGGGTTCTTTTCCAAAAATAACTGAATATGTTTTTAAATCAATTGTCTTTGTTCTTCTTTTTGAGGATAACTGAGTGTCCTGTGAATAATGGGTATGTAAAAACACAAAAACAAAAAAGGGTATGCTAAACTTAAAGAGGTTTGATAAAATAAAAAATGCAATTTTTAATAATCTTTACTTAATCCATACATTCTTATAAACTTCGACGACAAAAAAAAATAATTTATAAATTTTGTTTTTGTAACACTTTACGTTAACTGGGCCGATAAAGTAAGTGCGGTAAAAAATACCATTAGTAGACAAGTTTTTGAGTGACCAATTATTTTAAAATATTATGTGACCCTTTTGCACATGTATTGCAATAATGCCTATTAACATAGTCCATATAACAATTAATTTCACCGTCTTAAAATGGACTAAACAAATATATTTGAGGATGTCGATTTTCATAAATATTTGTAACTATAGAAGTTTAAACTTCGTGTAGAAAGTATTGTTTGTATATTTTGCAATAAAAGCAAGTATTCAATTAAATAAAACTGTAATAGTTAGCAATACCATTTATTGTCATTCTATCGGGACAGTTACATAACTTAAAATATTATTATAAAAAACCGAACAAATGAATTCATCAATAGTCGTGGTATACAAACATTTATAATAATGTAAACATTTTGAAGAAAAAAAATCTTTAATTTTAATATTTTTTGATGATATTTTACATTTTTTAACGTCCATTATTTCAGTTTTAAGCAATTATAAGATTATCAATTCAATACCGGACATCCTGTACATTTCATCCATGGGTCGTCTTGACTTGCGGCTCTCACTCAAAATTAATGAAGTTATAATTCCCTCTTCATTGGTATTCATGAATCTTATACTTCAAAGTATTTTTGAGGTGCGGTTGTAATTTATTTTCCAAGATTATTACGGGTTATATCCAAATTGGCTATGTCAATCTTCCGCTGTTGATAGGATAAGAAGTATCCATACGGTTGTCATAAATGGATAACCTGGTTATAAATGGTGCTGTGTGGCTAAATTAGTCCCACTGGATTTCTTTGCGTGCAAGTCGTACTACGCAACTAAGGACTTGTTGTTCGTGGTTCGGATTCGAAGTAAAATTTTAGGTTCTAGTAGAATGTAGGTAGGTTAGGAGTGTAGGATGTACCTCTGTCTTTAATGTCTGAATTACTTTATGAATGATTTGACTGAATTATTTTAGTTCCCATTGCTTGTTGGTAGGTTGCATACAGGTGGTAGGGTAAATACCGCCTGGGTTGGTACCATTGCATTAGACAAACAATTGTCAAATTAGCAAAGAAAATTTTGCGCGTTTTACATCCACTTAAATGTAACCGCGCAATTAGAAAAGTCCGGGCATGGTACCTAGTGACTAATATCACGACAGTAGGTGTGGCATTAACTACCCATATGAAGTAAAATAAAAAGCGTTATTGTTATTTTTCTTTCCTTTCCTTTTTATTCACGTAGAGCCTTCGGGCGGGCTGTTTCCGCCAACCCTTCCACATCCATTCCACCCTGAATGGTTTCAGCCTGGTAATATAATATACATAGAATACATACACAGCGATATGTGGGAATATATTTTTAAAAGTAAGCCTACTTAGAGTAAACAACGTCCTGAGTGAAAACAACTTCGTACCAAAAATAATTCACTCACAATATTGCCGTGAGTGGCTTTCAAATAAAACAATTACAACTATAAATAGTTAATGTTTTTCATTGTATGTATTTTCGTGTGTACTTGCCCACGGTGTGGTGGCACAGAATAAGTTAAGTAGTGACATTGCCACATATAATATATCAATAATTTTAGTAATTTATATCAATATTTACAACAGCAAAGCTTGCACAGACAATTTTAAGAATATGTTTACTGTTTGCATTTCGGGACATGACATACCATAGCCCATCTCACCGGTATGAACCAGATACCATGGCAGGATCTTACCTTTTCGTATGGCTGCTTTGCACTGCAGGCAGAGAAAGGTAAAATTGTAATTGGAGTTTGTGACCATCTTTCATTACATTAGGACTTGGACACTCAAAAGATGTAGCAAAACTCCTGCGAACGGTACAATCTTATGTCCCAAAATAATATCGTTTGAGACTTCAGAGAAACTATATTCTATTCTATCGGAGGTATTCTCTAATTAATTTTAATTTATGTAAATATAAATGGAAAATGTAGTGAAAATTCCGCGTACTTGACCTGTGTATGATTATTTTGTCGACAGAAAATTTAGTATTAACACCAACCGAAGATTGAGCATGCCAAATTTACTTCTGACAGCTGCCCGTGGTTAAATTTGATTTAAATTTTATATAATATATAGCAACGATATTGTGCACTCCACTTTAAGACTAAGTGAACGTTAAAAAAATCCGCTTATTCTCTGAGATTGTTGTAGTGGCTGTAACTGTTGAAATGTGACAAATCCGAATGCAGTGTACTGCCTATGGACGACGAATAAATAACAAACAATAAACAATAGACTCTACACATCCTATCAATATATACCAGCACGTTTACTGTTTGTGGGTGCCTGTAGTGTGTTTGTTATTTTGCTTCAGGCGGACATCGCACACACAGCAACCTCGTACGAGTCGGACGACGAAAATGCGAGCCGTCGCCGCCAGCGCGCCACCACTCTTTACTCTAAACAGGTCAGCGGCTATTGTCCGATTGCTCTCGTTTTCGGCACAAAACAACCTTTTACGTAATAGCCGGGCAGCCATTTTGTGTTATTATTTCTCGCAAATGTGCCTTTTCTGTGAACCTGGACAGCACCTTTTTTCTTCGCTTTCAAGCTGTAAAACAATAGCTTTGCTCTTCTTTGATTGAGCGTTTTTACAGTCAAATACCTATTTGGGAAATTAAAATGTTTTCGACTAATTTATCTAAATATCATATTTTCACTTCCTAAGAGAACATTATTCTAACTGAATCAATACAATCGTTCCTAAATATTTACTTAGAAAACGTGTTAAAGTTAAATGACAATGTTATTCAGAGATCTTTAGTTTGTCGAGCATGTCATGCAGGACAACCGACTTTGCTGCTCTTCTTTGATTGAACATTTTTAAATTCAGCTCTTTGGTATATTAAAAAGTTTTCATATATCAGTTCATCAACAAATTAAATTTTCACTTCAATATAAATGTTTTCAATAAGATATCTTTTGGTTGTCGAGCATGTCATGGACGACTACCTTAAAATGTCTGATTTCATTAACGTAATGAAAACTCGTAATCATGCTCAAGTTGAATAAGAAAATTTAGTCGTTAACTTCAGTGTTTGTGCATGTGTGTGTGTTCCAGGAGTTTCGGGACCATTACTGCATCAACAACAAGCAACTCGACATTCTAGAGCTGGAGAAGTCAAAAAAGGAGCGCTTTTTGGGTTGCTTGTCGCAGTATCACATCGAGAGTCCATGCTCGCGCTCTAATAGGTAAGAGACCACCACTTCATTTGTATCTATGGCTTGTCGCAAGTCAATTTACGCCCAATATCTGTGTGGAATAAATATGCCAGATAAGAGTAAAGGTCGGAAAGAGAGAGAAAGTAACTATGCAAGCTATCACATCACTAAAACACGGGTAAACTAAAGATGCGTTTAATATGTACAAATATATAGCAACGAGTGTGAGAAAGATTTCCGAGCTTGTGATAGGAATGTTAGAGTCTGAATCTTTAAGTTACAATGGGCCCAAAATAACAAAACCATTTGAAATACGCATGTATGAAAATGCCATGGATACATTGAATGAATCCATGGGTTTTACCCAACATAAGAGTTTACAGTTTTTTGACAGTCTTACCACGGAATAAGTTAATAGTGGTTTTAGAACCATCTAGCAATATAAAATAACTATACAACATAAAGTACGCATTGTTTCTAAAGTCCCAACGAACATAATAAAGAAGCAACAATAAAGTGTGTTTTCCAAGTCATCGGTATTATATTTTACATTCACCTGCATGTTATTTTAAATTTTAGGGCGAAATTTCCTGTTTTTTGGTTTCTATGTAACGAAAACATTACATATAAATTAATAAGGTAAAATATAAAAACTGAAAGCATTTAATCAAAGCACATATTGTCTGTTTATCTTAACGAAGACCCCAATTGTATTCATTTAAAAGGGTGCCCGTGTGAAAGATTCTTTACGCAGCGTATTTAATTAATTTCCTAGAACGATTGCGGCCGAACCGGACACAGATAGCGGCCTCCAGCCCGAGGTGGCCAGCTAGGACAAATCGCCCGCTTTGTTATTCTATCAAGCGCTAGGGATTCACATGCTGGATTTCATTTCTATATTCTGCATTTATATTATAGCCAATCCATACAAGAAATTTGAGGCGTAAAAAATAGTCTTCGATGATTTCCAGAGGGCGCCACCCGTGTCAAATATAAATGTTCAATGTATGAGGATGTTTTCTATCGGTTACACCAAATGTAACCGAGAGTAAACTATCGGATTTCAGGTAGCTGGAGGTTGTGAAAAATATTTTTAAAAAATTGTGTTATGTTCAAAATTACACATTATACGTTCTTAAGCTATTGGAATGGTTTCATATATTTTTTTAATCTTGGTCAATATATCAACTTAGTTTTCCGATTTTATAAAATCCTGGTTGGGCTGATAACCAATATAAAAATATAAAGAAGTTAAAAATGGCGGCCACGTTTTTTTAAATGAGACACGTCCGATTCTTATTAGAGCTGCGCTGGACGGTATCCGCTTATCATGAAATGCACACGTTATATTGTTCAAGTTTAATTCGATGAGGTTTTGGTGTTTCATAAATGATGTAGTATATTATAGAAACCAATCTAAATTTCCAATACCTAAATAGTTTTTATTCAATCTTTTGTTTATAAAAAAAGATTGAGTATCACGTAAATCGAACGTATTTTTTTTACATGAATCAACCAAAAATTGTCGACAGTAATTTCTGAACGACCTCAAAATTAAATGTTTTTTTATTATCTGAGTAAATTAGCAACTGGGTGGAGAACAAAACATCTACAGTTAATAAAATTTCAACTGTCAAAAGGCAATTTGGCGTGCTTTTCCAATCTCCGGTTGGTTTTAATACTTCCCAGTTGACCAAACCGATTTTAATTACAATTACAACCACACACGGTCAATTACGTGGGATTGCTCTAAAATATAGGGTATTTTCCCGGCTTTGAATCCGAAATAATAAAAAAAATACTGCTGGACTCGGCTGACATTGACACACATAAGCTGTTAAGCTAACGCCATATTTATGTTCCATCGTCGAGAATCGAGGGATTATAATTGGTATTTGGTTATGATATCATTTGCGGGTTGAGCACGCCGATATTCGCCTGATCGGAGATACGACAGCGGCTTGGTTGCAGTTTCTATTAGAATGTGATTAACTGGAAATTGTGCACTCCAGCCTATGGCTAACATAAACGTAGTATAACTAAAACTAACTAAAATATACAGAACATACACGATTGTATGGCATTTTGGACATTCGTTGTTATTACTTTTGTATAGGCTAGAGTGCACCATCGCTGTTTAAGGCGCTAGGACTAGCCAACGAATATGTAGTGAAACGGCTCAGTAAGTCCAAATAGAACTCCATACTAATTAATGTATTGTTAATATTTTTGGATTCCATAATTTCTTTAAACAATAATAAAAATAAAAAAGGAGATTTTTCAAAATAGAAATTCGAAAGTAATATGATCTCTACATATAAGTAAAAGCAGAATATATGGATAAACAAATAATTCAATTTGCTTTTAGATTTCTACATTTAGTGAAAAAAAAATCGGAAATGTAGGTATACCTTTTCAACAATTTATTTTGTATGGAAAAACGAAACATACATTAACAAAAATAGGTTGATCGCTAGAAAAGTAATCACATATTGTATATAATAATGCAAAGTGTAATCGTTAGACTTGAGTAGTTTACTTGGGGTGCCTCGTCAAACATTGCGATTTGGCTAAGTACTACAAGGGCCTTAATATCATAGTTATTGTTATTACAGATCTATCTTCTTTCTTCTTCAGGCAAAAAACAAGGACGGATACATAATAAGCAGAGACAATCTTTGTCTTCGTTTAATTTTTTTATCATATTCTCAAGTTGGTCGATCTAACGCCTGCATTTTCCGACTTGGTTATTCTATCAAGTGCTACCGTATCCACATTAACCGCGAGCCCGGTATCCGTAAGTGGATTACCCGGGTTAGGTTGCCTTTTTATTACGGCCCCACTCCTTATCCGCACGTGGATAAATACCGCGCCCGTTGATATGCGTTGCGCTTTATGGAGGGCATTATTGGAACAAACGGCGAACACTTGAATGTAGAGGCGAGCGCTCCTGCGTTGGATGGGCTGAATTTGCTGAGTAACGTACGCTGGGGTTTGACTTGAAAGGCACGAGGATGACTCGTCAATGCTTTTGTTCTTTCAGAAACACATTCTGATATTTAAGTTTGCAATGAAAATCTTTTTTTGCCCTGTTTAAAGTTCTGCCTCTGAGACGTTCTTATTTCTGTCGCGAGATTTAATACACTAAGGGCTTTTTTCGCCTACTGATGATTAGCTTAATCACCACATATTAAGGGTCTTTATTAGCAGATTGCAATCAATGCCAGTATGAGATAATCAGCACTTTAGTAATAAAAGCCCTTTAAGTGTCAATTAAAATTAATCAGCACTTGGTGAAAACTAGGCTCTTGGCCTTTTTCACCTACTGCTGGTTAGCTTAATCGACACATATTAAGGGGCTTTCTTAGCAGCTTGCAATCTATATCGGTACAAGATAATCAGCATTTTAGTAATAAAGAAGTGAAGATTAAAATAAATCAGACAACTGGTGAAAACCAGGCTAAGCCATGTTGGTGCTGATTATTTTGTACTGGTATCGATTGCGAGATGGTAAGAAAGGCCCTTTATTGTGAGGATTAAGCTAATCTGTACTTGGTGGGAGAGACCCTAAGCTTAACTATCAAAAATGGTGGCGATTAATCTTAATAGTGTGAAAGCTGTATACTTTTTTATTTTATTTTATTTGGGAAATCAACAGCTTACATATCTAGTACAATTTTGAAAATTAAAATTACCTTAAACTAAAGCCAATTACAGACTGCTGCGCACATAGAACCCATGCTAGGTCTATGGCTGTGCACCAATTGCATTTTTTTTCAATGCGATGATGGTAAGAAGAGAAGGGCCTACGATTTTTAATGGGTTCCAAAGACAGAAAAGAGATATAAATGGGTGGGCCGCGGCCATGCCCGTCGTGTGCCACACAGTGAATGCGCCCAAAAACACCAAGTCAGTTCCCCGTTTACGTTGGATTAGTAGTTTTAGAAATTTGGCGACAGACAGAATTGTCTCGTTATAGATGGTAGATGGTGATTGTGATTGTGCTGGATGGCACAAATCCTTCCTTTTTTGATCCGAGGTTCCAAATCATGTCGTAAAAGCCTACAGTCCCGGAGGAGCTCGTTGCCAAACCCGGTGGGTTACCATGGTAAATTATCTCTCCGAATGAGCAGGCAAGTGAGTGATTAAATTTGGCGTTAAGTTTCATTTCGTCCCATGCTAATTGTCAAACGACGTCTCATGCTGAGATTCATAGACCTAACTCGTGCTTGGCTTAGCCAAAGTATTTCTTCCGACTGTCAAATATGACATTAGTTCCATCAATTTTATGTCAAAACTGACAGTCGGAAGCCATACTTTGGCTTGGCCAAGTACAAGTAAGCTTTATGAATCTCAGCATTATATTCGGCCAAGGGAACTGAAATTAACCCGTAAGTCAATCAGCGTGTTTGCGTCCACTGCTGGACATAGCCTCTTAATTTTTTCTCCGGTCTTCCCGGCTCTCAGCAGTAGGGAACCACTGCTTTCCTCCGACGCACTTGATGTCGTCGTCCCATCTGGCGGGTGGTCTTCCTACACTCCGTTTTCCTGTCCACGGCCGCCAGTGTAGGACACGGTTACTCCTACGGTCGTCGTCTCTTCGCCTGACGTGACCAGCCCACAGCCATTTGAGCTTAGCCACCCGGTGCCCAATATCGACTACTTTGGTACGTCGGCGGATTGCCTCGTTCCGCACCATATCCCGTAGCGATATTCCCAGCACGGCTCGCTCCATTGCTCGCTGGGCAACTTTCAACCTTTGTATGACGGCGACCGTAAGAGTCCACGTTTCACGCCCGTACGTCATAACCGGGAGGACGCACTGGTCATATATTCGAGTCTTCAAATTTTGCGGGAGGTTAGACTTCAGAGCGAATTTAAGCTTCTTTAACCTATCCTTTGTCGGTTGCTAATCTAACCTAACCTATCCCGTAAGCATGGAACGAAATACAACTAAACGTCAGATTCAATCACTAACTTGCATTCACCCGCCGAATTAATTTACCATGGTAACCTCCCAGAACCTGAACGCAGACGATTTTTATAGCCGCTCTGACACTATTTTTCATCGTTGATTGTGAACGCTTTTGGAGCACACTCATTCCGTTATGACTCTGCTATAAAACCAACTTATTTATCAAAATAATGCTTTCAGCAACTAGCTGAGAGTAAAGTTGTATCCCCAGACGGCACGCTAATGCCTCAACTTCTTTCTCTGTCTCTTTCTCTCCACACCCGGCATGTGCCTTCACGGCTGTGATTCAGGCAGGGCGGAATTCTGCGAATTTTTATCACACACAAATACTCTAACTGAAGTTACCATATCCACGCGCGATTCGACAAAGTTACCTACCTAAAAATTATGTTTATGTACATTTCTAATCCCAAGTGTCTTTCACCACCTGCTGATTAGCTTAATCAGCACATAATCATTGACTAAGGGGCCTTTTTTACCATCTTACAATAAATGCCAATATAAAATAATCAGCACATTAGTAATAAAGGCCATTTATGTGTCGATTAAGAGATATCAGCACTTGATGAAAACCAAGCTAACTCTCTGAAGATACTATTTATATCCCGGATTTTTTTCAGTTATTTTCAATATGGAAGATTAAAATATAAGTTTATGAGGTTCACAAAATCTAAAGAAGCTTTTTTTACTAACTGCAATTCGGTAGCAAACAAACACTTATTACAAACACGTGTAGAAAATTATGTAGTTTGTATGTTTGCGCTTGGATTAAATTGAATGAGGTATTTTCCGGACGACCGATCTCTGGAATGAGCTAAGTGTCTCTGCGCCGACAATTTGTCGCTGGCAAAGTTTCTGCGCGATACGACTCTCCGGAGAGACGACTTGCGAGGTACCGGGAAGCAAGAGCGGGTCCAGTGTGAAAACATCTATCAATATGCACACATGCTATTTCGCTTTAAGGTGGGCCATCCCGCTCAACTGCCCATACAAACGGGGAAAGAAGATCACGCCCATATTTATTGTCAGAGATCCCACATTTTACTCAAAATAGCTTTATTTGATCGAACGGTATGTCTAATAACCGTTGGCATTGTAAAATTATGTTTGGTTTCTAAGTTATAAGGTCCGAAAGTTCGAATTTTTCGCGCGTTTTATACAATAACTTTGGAGGTGGATTACGCAATGATAAAGTAAGAACATCTTAAAAATATTAGTCATCAGACATAGCTTATTTAATCAAGATTTATAATCTATTTGGTTTTTGTTAAATTTTTGACTACAGCGGTCGTGGTTTACTTTTAGCTATAAGTCGTTTTGTAATTAAAATTTTCGTAAATCTTACCAAATCATACACTGTTGCATCTTCCTCATCACGGAGCCTATCTTTTTATTTGAAACAGAGAAGGTCACAGAACGCAACAGCACGGTTTTGTACCGAGTTGTAATGAGTTAGTTCCGCCGGGTTGGGCCACCTTGAGAGCATCCTCATACCTAAACATTTTGGACCATTTTTAGTTAGAGCAGCTCGGAATAACACTTTCTAAATGGGACCAGTCCGCATAACGCATGAAACCGTTTTTTTTATTGTTTCGTTAAAAAAATTGGAAAAAGATAAACATTTTCTTCGCTGAATGGGTAGATAATGTTAAGATCTTTGAAATTTGATTAAAATAAATATTTGTTAATATCAATATAAGCCCCACACTTGAATAATAATATATTTGAGATCTGACTTCAACTTTTTTTTCCATGCATCAATATCTGTAACATTTTTCTTTCTATTTTGGGAGAACGTTAGCTGGAATTATACATGTTTTTTTTTCATGTTCTCATTCCATAGAGATCAGGAACTTAACGCAATTAAACCATATTCGCATTGGCTAGTATAATAATCTTAAGTTTCAACTAAAAGTATTACTTACGAGTATCAATTGGTTTTCCGCGATTCGTGGAATTGTGAAAATGCTTGTCCTCCATCACTCAATGCTGTGCAGATAGGACGGGGCTCTCTTTGATGCTCCTTCGTATCTTCTTGTTACCGGTTAGCATGCCAGGTAAGCACCTAAAGTGAGAAAAGTCGAGAAAAGTCTAACCTAACCTTACCTAACGACGCCCATTGGCTTTCAAACTTTTTCAGCGACTGCAAAAACTTTGACGACTGAATAAACGCTTCTTCACATTGTACAATTAAGCCCGCCCGAAATAGTACCATCGCATTAATTGAAAGGTCGATGGATGCGACATTGACAAATTGTCCGTGTTTTCTATCTAGTTCAATACAGACGTGCTCATATGAAGGAAAGTTCCTGGCATGTGACCTAATTCCTTCGTAAACGCAGCGTGTTGTACTATATCATGATGGAAGGGGTGGTATCAGCCATATACATCTATTTCATGAAAAAAGGATTTCCTTATGTCTTGACATACATACACACAAATGACATCAATTCGGTTACCCTAATATATGTAAAAAAAATGCAGCCTGATATGGATGACTAATACTACACAACTACCGTTATGATATTAGCCCAATACATCACATTCCCGAAGGAATTAGGTGCCATGCTAGGACCTTCCCTTTGTGAGCGCGGCTATAATGGATTGGATGAAAAAGATGGTCATTTCTTAATTGCCGCTTCGACCAGATTTTTATCCAATGCTATGGTTCAAACCCGGACGGGCTTAAGCCCTACCATCTGGTAAGGCAAGGGGACCTACAGTTTTACATGGGTTTCAAACCATGGAGCAGCTCGTATTCTTGACGAACATGCCCTTATCCAACTCAGAATGAGATAGAAAGTGGTCAATGCGAGGATTTGAACCCAGACCTCTGGTATGCTCAAAATTTGGTTGGGAGCGAAAATAAATGAAAGTTACACATTGCAACGGTGGTAGTGCTTTTAGTCAATGAAATACCGAAAACCTACCGAGATGTTGGAATCCTATAGATCAAGGTGCTCCGAGACAGGTACGACACTTAGAAACTTGCTAGAAACGGGAAAGGATCTGCCTTGGCAGAGAAACACAACATTGTGCCTTGCGGACGTTTAAGGCGACAAGGTTATGCTGGCCCTAGTTTGCTACTCTTTTCAGAACATTATTCAACCTATCAACCTCAAAATATTGCGCATCGGGTAGGTATATGCATCTCAGCTCCTCCATTTCCTGACATACCCCCGATGCAATTAATTTTCATGAAAATTGAATTTGATGTATTTATAATAATAATTATTAATTATTTGCCAAAAATGCATTGTTGAGCGAGCTGGGCAAGAGGCTGCGCGAATCGTCTGGGGACAGCCGAGCCGGGTCGTTCCTCCTCCTACGCATCAGTCTGGCTGTCCAGAGGGGGAACGCAGCGAGCGTTATGGGGGCCTTCCCGCACTCGGTGCCCATGGATGAGATTTTTTATCTCGTCTGATGGGCACCAGGGTTGTCGGAGGCCCCCGACACTGCTGCAATCCCGTCTCGACTGCTCCTGGACGGTTTGTATTGTATTGTATTGTATTTTTTTCCTCCTTTGTGACGTAGTCGAAATCGTCAAAGTAACATTTGATAAATTTAAAGCGTTAAAAGTTCTTAATATATCATTTTCATGGCAAGAGGCTCACTTAAGACTGTTCCGACCCATACAAAGTTATTTGTACATATAACGCAAAAAATATTATTTGATTATTTTGATTCCCCACATAACCCCAGATTTATGCATCATGGATTTGAAGTAACACAACGACATATACATTGACGCGTTGCAATCAGATTGTTAAAATCATCAGAAAATGTATTTAGTCTGTACGTTCGACGGTAACCTGGTCATGAAGAATTCCCAGACAAAAAACTTTTTTTGATTATTTTTTAAAATCTGCTTCTATGTAGATGTCATCCTCGAATTCATGTATAGAAATACTGGTCGTTTGTGACACCACGGAGCCCTGCGAGAGTCGTCAGTAAAAATAGTACAGGCAATCACACCCGCTAACCATAATCAGCACCAAGTAGTGGCTTTTTTCGCATTTTTTGTTTGTGGCGCATGGTTTCTCTTCAATCTCTCGAGAAATTTCTGAATTTAGGAATCGACAATTTTTATTATTCACAAACCGTTTCGTGAAATTGAGCCTCAACTGAAATATTCTTTGCAGATTCGGTGTCTACTAAAATAATATGACAGCATAATTCTTTTGATTATTTTAAAGGCGTACTCATTTTCAAACATGCTCTACGAGTACCGGTGCTGCGTAAAAAATATAAATCAGTTATATTACAGTTATTGCAATCCCCCATATCCATTTGTCTGGTAAATAATTGATATAACAGTCATCACTGTCAACTGTCGCAGCCCATACTCATAATATGATTGCATAGGAGGATGATGAGAAAGAGGAATATCTGAAAAGAAGTCAAAGTCGGATAATCTTCAAGAAAATGTGGGTCGAGACTGCTTTTCCAACATAAAAGAGAGTCCAGTTTGCTGCTGCCTACATAGTAACTTGCCATTTGACCTGCACCCTACTATAGGTCAATTATATCGGATTGTTAGATATATATTGGATGAATGGAAATATTAATATCTTGATTAAATGTAGCATATATTTTTTGGGATCGTCTCGTGTGTATACAAGGAGTGTAAGCTAAAATACTATCCAACTCACATTTCCGTTATCGACTTTTTCCTTTTAGTCAAATTACTATTGTTTAATAATCAACCCAATACTTGAAATGAAATAAAAATTACTTAATTTGCAGCCATTCGGTAACAAAAAGTGGAAATTAGTGCCCTAAGGCATTCTCTAATATACAACCTTGGAGAAGTAGAAGAGGTATACATAAGAGCAATGCAAGAGTTCTAATAGATATTTAGTAACTAGGTAAAAAAATCCTCCCCGTACCGTTATGTTGTTACCTACACACAAAATTAACGTGGGGTACGTACACCAATACTGGTTACCTTTTGAGCTTCAAATATGCCAAGAAATAACTGGTTAACGTTAGCAGCATAAACTCGTTATCAACCTATTTATTCTTATATAAAGATAATTGATACTAATCAATATTTAGCGCCGCGAGGGAGGAGGGAGGATTCTCAATTAAAACCACAATATACCACGCTATCTTGAAACTTGATATCTGCTACAAAAATGGCGTTAGTCCATCTCATCGCGGACACATCTACGACTTTAGAACTAAAAAATGTTTCCACTCATGAGCCCGTTTTATTTGTGGCCACTTCACAATTGGTCCACGTCGAAAGTAGAATCTCAAAGATCGAAAGGCCACCACGCATCGCGGTGTGATCGCTGTCAACCTTCCTAGTTGTCGATCTATCGGCGGTTATCTTGCCGAGCGCCCGTCAGGTGGCGTCTCATCTGAATTTCTAATGCAACACTCTGAAATTCCGACTGTTCCTGTACGTGTTACCTTCATCGCGAAAGCGAGAAATGTCGGATCCTACGTTTCTTTAATTGATCACTTATATTTTTATTTTTATTCATTTTAGATTAAATAAATCGAAATGCAAATCACGAATGAATAGCATTATTTATATTATTTTGATTTTACGAACGAACTTCCAAGAAACCAAAACTGATTGGTGTAAAATGAATGTACACACACACAGAAGGTCATACACTAAATAGTTTGTTCACAAATGTATTATATGGTCAGCATTATCTTCAAACAATGAGAGCGAGTGTGCGTTTCGTCGCATTGAACCATTGTGGCCGTGGCATGTACTCAGACGTAAAGTTGACCACAGACATATACGATGCATTAGGACATATGTTACGTGGAACGCGGGGAAAAGCTGACAGCTTGCATATCTAGTAGTTTTATGGTCTTTCGATGAGTGAAATTATAAGTGGACATTTCAATACGAAATAATTTAGGCAACAATACAAGATGTCCGAGGTTTGGGCAGGAATATCGAAGGATAGTGATATGTATCGTATGTGCAGTGCAGTGTTAAAATATTGTTTCTTTTATTTTAATTATTTACAACTTTACCATTTTCCAACAAAGTAAATTCATACGACTTAAACTTACCCCACCCCGTCGCCTCCGCCGCGCCAATTGCGCCCGCGCAAAAAATCACATCTCGCAAACTAGTATAGATAGGACCATTTTTCTTTTTGTAATGAGTTCATTCGATTATATACATTGGCTCATTTTGATATTCCTGACCGAACCTCGGAAACCCTGTACTCGTATATTGCAAGATTTTCTGTATTCGATACATATGCTACATACATAGTACATGCGTTAAGAAAATATATATTCTAAGGTCTAAGGTACTAGTATATCAGCAGCACTCACTAGATTATATTTTATTCACCACCGTTCCAGGACTGAAATCTGAACAGGAATATTCCCTGAATATCCTACATTTGCTTGTACATACATATTGTAGCGAAGTTATCACATCAACCGCCGTAGTCATTAAATTTTCACATAATGTTAATGTTCACGTCTCTACCTCCCGCTCGAGCTTTTGTTTTGAAAGCTCGGCAGAACAGGATAAAACTCCCTCGGTTTTTTGTTGAAATTTATTTCTTAGAATGCGACCGCGGCTATGAAATTTTATATAATCATGAATGCATCCTTTTTATTTTATTTTACAGATCACTACAACGTCCATCATATTTTTTCTGAAACCAATTATTTTCTAGTGTGACAATAAAATTGCTTGGTTCCATTTTTATATTCCTTTCTTTTCGGAATTCTCGCATACAGCTAGCCTTTATAGTGTCACATTTCGTCATCTTTGGCGATACCAAGATTAATATAAGACATTTTTCTTATTTGTACTAATACCTATGTACGTACATGAATTTACTTGTTTTCTTAGCATTATTTCTCCCCAATTATTGTACTTCATTAAAGGTTCTAGTGAGAGATTAGAATTGCTTGCTTGTCGATTTTGATCAAAATTGCAAATTTGAAAAAATTCAAGTGCACACTATATTGGTTCGATTCTTCGATTCGATTCGATTATTCGATTGTTTTAATTTTCAGAATTCCCGCATACGGCTAGTCTATATATTTTCATATGTGTGCGTCTTTATTTCGTCATCTTTGGCGTTACTAAGATAAATGTAAGATCTTTCTTCCTTGCAATAACACTTATGTACGTACCTTGCTTTACTTGTTTTCTTGGTATTTTCACTGCTCAATTATTTTACTTCATTAAAGGTTTTACAATCGGCACTGACTTTAATCAATTTAAAAAGCTCTACATCAGCATTTCGATCCTACTACTGAACAGCCTTCGATTTCCAATCAAAACAGGCTTTTAATAAAACGGCCGATTATTTTGATGGATCCTTAATATCCTGCCAATGAAGGGTTTTCAACGGAGAAAAGAAATTTCACCCATGGTTGGCAAACTTTAATGTTTTCCTCGGCATCAATCTCCTGGAGTAGATACTTGGAAGCGGAATAGGGCAATAACCACTTATGCAGAGAGCCTCCGAACGATTCCCGGGGGCAAAGAAAATGAAAATAGACAGCAGGGCGCGGATATTTTCATATATTTTATTAAAACTCGTCTGAGTAGGACTGGAGGCGGCGCAACTTCAAATGGAAGATTCACGTAATTTAAATAACTTCTGTGCTTTTTTGGTGACTGTTGTTTTTGACAATTCTTTTTTTAATTCATATCTCTCCTCCATATGTAAGTCGGTTTCAACAATTATCACAAAACTATTTCTAGAAAGTTATTGGTCCTTATCAGGGCACGAACTTTACATGGTCAAAGATTTACCAACTGAGTTACCTATTTCATCAATCGCCTTCGATTTCCGACCGATCAAAATCTGCCAATGTAAAAAACAAGATAAAAATTACAATTTTGAAACAGTTTTATCAATGTTTTGCGCATTTTCCAATATTCATTTCGGCCATGTATTTTACAAATTAGAAAGACTGAAATTGCTTTGCATATTGAGAGGGATATATGTGTTTCAATGTTTTTGGCTTCGGAAATGGTTATAAAGGTGGGCCGTTAAGGCGCTAGGACTAGCCAACTACTCGCGCCATACAAATGCACTTTTTAACAAATGTAATAATATGTAGTGAAACGCTTCAGCAAATCCAAATAGAACTCCAGACTGATAATGGATTGTTAATATTTTTTGATTCCATCATTTATTTAAATAATAATAAAAATAAAAAAGTTGATTTTTCTCATTAGAAATCTGAAAGTAATTCGATTTCTAGATATAAGCAAAAACAGCATATATGCATAAACAAAAAATTCCATTTGCTTTTAGATTTCTACATTTAGTCAAAAAAGTTCGGAAATGGACACCGATGCCGCAATGTATTTTGTATAGAAAAAGGAAACATACATTAACGAAAATAGGTCGATTCCTAGACAAGGAATCATATATTGTAAGAATGACACTTATAATCGTCAGACTTAGTTAGTTAACTTGGGGTGCCTCGTCTAACTTTGCGATTTGGCTAGTACCAGGGCCTTAATTGTATCAATATGAAAGGTTTAAATTAAAAATATATATATATATACCACTAGAAAGGCAAAGACGACGACGTTACGAGTCGTAAAGAAAATATATTTATGATTATCGATTTACGTTATTGCAAAGAAGAAAAAATATCACAATATTGCTATTGGATGGATAACACAAGAAAATAATGGCGCGTTCGGGGCTTAGTGGTTTGGGCCGCACTTCTCAGTTGGTAGGCGTGTGTTCCATACTCGTTTGCGGCAACACGGGGTGCTACCATAATAAAAAAGTGATAAAATCTGACGTTTAGTTGTATTTCATACCAGGCCAACTGGTTATCAGTTCTGAATTTCAGTTCACATCACCGAATAACACGTCGCTTGACAGTTAGCATGGTGCGAAATGCATCGAAACGTCCGATCGAATTACTCTCTTGCCTGTTCACCTGATATTCACCCGGCAAGTTCACTTTCCATATTCACTTATCAAACTCTTATCGCTAAGAGTTTGATAATTAATTAAATTACATATTTAACATGAATCCTCTACGCAAATATTTTGTGGAAACCCTCAACTTCAGCGTTGTAGTATTTCTAGCAAATAGCTAGCAGCAATGGCACTACTTATTATTTAATTACACAGAATTTATATGTCATATTACACATATATATCAGCAACTGATAAGCTATTACTTATTCTGTGCCCTGAAACCGTATATCGGTGTTCGGGGTGTGGTGCCCACTCAGATGCACCACGTCATGATATTATGGGATAAACGGGGTAATTCTTTCTTTTTTTCCTTTTAAATACATTTGCAATGATAATCGAAACGATCTTCCAAACGACGTTGATCTTTTTTTTATTAATTAGGTATTAAACACCAAAACAGACTATATAAAAGATAACAGAAACATACTAAACTAAACAATTCACCTGTTTTTTAACTATACCTAACGTTATACATTTTATTATTAAAAAATTAAATATCACACATGATGTCGCATGCATTTTAAACATAAAAAAATCGTAAATATACTTTTTGTACTAAGCAGGTACGTCGCTTATTCCACCAAGAAATGTGACATTTATGTATGTAATCTATCTTATATATGTAATAATCTTAAACACTGACATAGTAGGAGAATTCCAAATTATAGGTATACAGCCGGTGGCGGAATTGGTAGACGCAATACCAGCGCATGGATGTTTTGCTGGTTGGGGTCCAGCCTTGCAGTATATTCGTAAAGTAGTTCTTTTTACTGGGCTCTTTCTTCAATTAATGTATCCTTGCTTCACGTCGATTATACACACATACATATCACATGAAAATCGTTTTTAAATGGTACCATATAGGTAACTAATATAACGAAACGACATTAAGTTAAGAGTGATAAAGGTAAGTTGAAATAAATAACAGCACGCATTTGAAACGTTCTCGTAAATTGCAGTATTTTCCTACAGCGAAAACTATAAATGAGAATGCATCGACATGGCGCGGTTTTTCGAAGCAGTTGCCCGCTTCGCCGCGCGGCCGCAGCGCTAGTTTCTTGTTTCGTTTTATTGCTCTGTTAACTGGAACAGGCATCCAACTTCGGCTAATGATATCCTTATTTTTTGAAAAGTAGAAACTGTTTCTTGTCAGTTCAATTGCGGGGTTTGTTTTTAAAATAATTTATTTACACAATTGTTTACGATATGAGTAGACAAATACGTAAACATAATTTGCGGATAAAGTAACTGTTTCCGCCTTAGAGCGGTGCATAAACAAAAAAGATTTACTAACCGTCATTGGAGGGTTGAAGTTACCTCGAATCTTCGACTCTGCCGTGGCCAGATCTTTTTAAATTTGTGTAAAGCGTGCCGTGCCATAAGGCATTTATGGGCTTTCGAACTTTCACGGGGGCTGCAAAAACAATTCCGGTTGGCCAGGTGCTTCTTCACACCATGTTTGAAGGAACCCAGGATGTTACGATAGAGAATACGATACGGGTTTAGGGATTCGAAAATAAAATATGACAAAGATAGAGAAGAACGATACGTGATGATAGGACTTGTGTTTTATGCAGAGGTACATGTGCCTAATATCTAAATGGAGAAAGGATCCCGGGAGGAGTATGCAAGATAATGGAGCTCCAAAATCTACCATTAAAGACATTGTACTTTTTATCATTTTCATAATTGTATATATTCTTTTGGATTACAGGTGCTACGTAGAGTACTAGTAACTACCAACTATGTAGTATGTATACTTTAAAAATCTTCTATCTGACCTTTAGATTCTTCCAGACCGTAGGCTTAGATTATATTAATATATAATTTAAAAGAAATTCTGGTTTGTTACTCTTAAGTCATCGCTTCCTTAACGGTTAATATTATTGTGCCCTTTTATTTCAGAAGTTCCTTCCTGTCGGTGTGCGTGCGTCGACGGGCGCCTTCGGACGAGAACCTCAACACAGACTATGCGCCGATCCAACGCTACCCGAGGTAAGCCCACGCGCCGCGACTCGTCTGATGGTTAGTCTGCTCGCGAGCTTTTATTCTTAGTGATTTGTAAATATTATTTTATATCCACAGGTATCTTATATTTATATGCTCGTGAACAGGTGCTGTTTGCGGTGACTAACTTGCTTCAATTGGCAACATGTTACGGCATGGTCTTTATAAATAAACTGATATTTGTCATGAACTGATGCATATGACATGAATTGTTGATTCTCGTCAATTTATATTAATTTTGTGTTTGAACTGGTATTCTAAATACTTTTGTAAACTGAGACTAAGTGGACGTTGAGAAAAAAAACCAGCGGAGTTTCTTACCAGTTCTTCTTTGCTGGGATTGGCGATCAGGCTAATGATAAAATATGACAAATCCCAGTGCAGTGGATGATGGATGATGAATAAACAATAAAAACAATATCGAAATTCGGAATAATACGGTTGGATTCCAACCAGTCATAAAACTATGGAATGTAGCTATGTTGTTTAGTTACACCAAACGTTTCCACATTATACTTGGTAACTTAACTATGTGCCTCCCGCCATTGGTTGTATTGCGCTTATAATATTACCTCTATACTTTTTTAAAAAGTTTTCTATAATGCTGTGTTATCATAGTAATCATTGTAATAACTGAAATATGTGTAGCAACTGTAGCGCTCTCTACATATATCTACTTGTTTCAATAGGTTAGCAATCGTAACAGATGCATAGAAGCTAGTCAGCAATACTACAATAGATGGCGCTACCTACTTGAAGGTGTCACTCGAACATGTCAGAAATACAAGTAGTCTACATCGCACTATCGAAATATCCAAGAGAAATATGATTTACATATGTGCAACATTCAAACCCTGTAAAAGAGAGCAGCTGCGCAGCCGTGGGTCTCCACACCTGACCCACCTTTTCTTCTCCACATACATAACATGGCAACACTGCATTGTGTATGTCTGGAACCCTGCGCTACCGTTCCAATCAGAGATTATTCAAACTTTTCTTTGCCATAACGTACCTACCATTTTGTGGTAGCATAGTCACAGTTTTAGTCACAGTAATCCTCAGAACGTTTTTGGAGAGTTTGATGAATTGTAATCGGTAACGCAATGACACCTGACTTTTGAAGCTAACCCTGTTCAGCTCGTACTGCCAGGCGTTCTACACCGCACAGCTGTGGGTAAACATACACGCAGCGCGCGTTTAACTCGCTGCGTGTACAGTACAATAACGCACTCGGCTCCATGTTGGGCCTGCCCTGTAGTGCAGGTGTAGTGCGTCTGGCATGTTCGCTGAGAAGGGGCTAGACGACTTCTTCGCTATATTAAGAAAAAGGAAAGCGGCTTTGTTGGGGCTCGGTGTGATAATCAAATCATACGATTATTTTGCAATAAGATTTTTATGTGGATTTTATCAAATTGTAAATTCTGTTCTGTTTTTTAATTATTTTATTTAAATGGTTAATGTTAAATGAATGGGACTATGCACCTAAATAAACAATTATTTTTTTACTATTATTATTGAATAGTTGAATTATGTTTGTATTGACTTGAGCGTCAATCCCTACATCGATATGAAAGATGTGCGAATTCCTTACCTAAATGCTCGCCAGCTCCCTAACTAGAATGACTTGTCTTGCATCTCCCAAATTGTTCCTCCATTAATGTTACCACGTGGAAATGTTTATGGGAGGGACTAGTCGCCGCTAGAGTTCAATCTACTTATGTACGTTTCGTCAGCACAGCGTAAAGGGTTGAATAATTAAACATTTACACATTAAGCATGCAAATTATTTACTTACACAACGTAATGATAAATTAAGCACTTGATTTCGGATGCTCTTTGTAGAGCTAACTGTGCGAATTTGATTTGGGAACTTTGCACTTGCCCCTGTAGTCATGTATCCCCTGTTCCACAAATGTTTTTATTTTATTTCTTTATTTTAAAATTATGCTGCAGCACATAAATATAAAACCGGTCAAGTGCGAGTCGGACTCGCACACGAAGGGTTCCTTACCAGCGTATATTATATCGTATTTTGTATGGGGGCCCCCTTACATTTTTATTATTTTTAAATTTTGAATCAAAATTTTTAAATAGTTATATAGTGGCAAAATAAGTACACACTATTTGTAAATTTCAGGTTCCTACCTATTACGGTTCATGAGATACAGCACTGTGACATACGGACGGACGGACGGACGGACGGACGGAAGGACGGACGGATGGACGGACGGACATCGGAGACTTAGTTGGCACCCTTTGGGTACGGAACCCTAAATAGCAATAACTTTAGAATTATTGCAACTAGCATAAATTGTTGTTAACTTAAAATTTAATTCGTAATCAAATCATAATTCAGAAAATAAGCCAATACCAATAAGCTGGATAGTGTGCCACTTTTTGACTTATATTTTTATGTATTTTTGAACCTTGAGTAGGACTGGAGGCGGCGCAACTTCAAATGGAAGATTCACGTAATTTAAATAACTTCTGTGCTTTTTTGGTGACTGTTGTTTTTGACAATTCTTTTTTTAATTCATATCTCTCCTCCATATGTAAGTCGGTTTCAACAATTATCACAAAACTATTTCTAGAAAGTTATTGGTCCTTTTCAGGGCACGAACTTTACATTGTCAAAGATTTACCAACTGAGTTACCTATTTCATCAATCGCCTTCGATTTCCGACCGATCAAAATCTGCCAATGTAAAAAACAAGATAAAAATTACAATTTTGAAACAGTTTTATCAATGTTTTGCGCATTTTCCAATATTCATTTCGGCCATGTAATTTACAAATTAGAAAGACTGAAATTGCTTTGCATATTGAGAGGGATATATGTGTTTCAATGTTTTTGGCTTCGGAAATGGTTATAAAGGTGGGCCGTTAATTGTATCAATATGAAAGGTTTAAATTAAAAATATATATATAATTATATTATATATATAATATATATATATATACATATAATATTATATAATATATATATAATATAATATATTATATATATATTATATATATAATATTATTATATATATATTATTATATATATAATATATATAATAATTGTTGTTAACTTAAAATTTAATTCGTAATCAAATTATAATTCAGAAAATAAGCCAATACCAATAAGCTGTATAGTGTACCACTTTTTGACTTATATTTTTATGTATTTTTGAACCTTTTTGGTATTGTATCTCCAACTAAGTAGGATGTGATAGCACATATTCATATTCATAGATATCCATCAATTGCCACAGTATTGGACCTCAACATTAATTTCGCAGTTCAATTATCTTCAGCGCTACAATTCACTCCTCTGCAATTCTGACGAAATTAAATAGATCTCTGCATTAATTTAGTTCATATACACCAGATGTTCTCAAACTTATTTCATCTACCGCCCATTTTGAGATCTAATTATTTTCTAGCGCCCTCCAAATTTTGTTCCTTTAAAACATCTTAAAAAACACAATTGCAAATGGTACTTTAATAACTTTAATTTATTTTTTTATTCATAGCATGCCTTATGAGTGCACAATACTTATTATAGTATATTTATAGTCTGGGCGGTAAACGGCTCAGGGGAAATTGGGAACGTTGAAGCGGTTTCGAGGGAAGGGTTGATTTGTATTTTTCTAATATTTAAAAGTACTTAAAATATTTAAAACCATCATAAATGATTTATTATTAAAATCAAAGCAGGAATAAGAACGAAATAAACGATGTAGTGTAGTAGATATTTTTTTAAAATAATTTAAAATATTAGAAAAACACAAACAGCTTTTGTGTTTTTCTAATATCCCCAATTTCCCCTGGGCACTTTACCGCCCCGCTGTAGACCTCTAGCGCCCCTTGGGGGCGTTATCGCCCACTTTGAGAAAAACTGATATACACAGATTAGGAATACCCAAACCAAATGTTGCTTCAGTTCTCCGCATCTATAAGATACAACGGACGTTTAGGTCATGATGTCACTAAATACTTTTATCTCCCTTTAAAAGTTCATTTCATGCAAACTAGGTAGTAATCCTATTCGAATGCAAAATCATACCGTTTCATATTTGTGGAGCTGTTTCGTGATTGTTGGGAAACAATGGCGGAGGCAGGCGGCTGGCTGCAAATTGGCAATGACATCTGACGGCGCAACGGTTCGAGCCACCTCTCATGCCCCCTCTCCCCCTACAGTCGACTGCACGTCTATGCAATCCTATTGGGGCATTTCCGGGAACGAATCTCATCTAAAACAACCCCCCAAGCTTCATCTCCGCGTTTGCTGCAGCCACCACTACCGACTACACGTTAGTCTCTGCTTGTAATCCTCTTATCGCTTCGCCCCGGGTGAATTAATCTACATATTACAATACAAGACTCTAAGACGAGTTAAAATTAGGTTTCCCAAATCAGATCTAAACTACGAATCTCTCGAAACACCTGATTGTTTAGTGGTATTGTTCAAGCCAGTCCTAATTTTATGGTTAAAGTCTTAAGATTGAAAATTCGCCTCTTAACATTTTATTTCAATATACATATGTAGAGATTGTGCAAACCACGCTAAATCTTTTGCATCTACACCAAGCGTAGTGAGGGGGAAGAAGTAATATTTGCTCGCTTAGTCTGAAATTAATTTCAGTTATTACCAATAGTTTCAGATATTCGCGTGCGTGTGCGCAGGTTAGGGCACCTGGTGGCGCCGCCCGCGAAGCTGTAGGCCTACGACTCCAAGCTGGAGTCCACGTCATTCCAGCGGCAGCCCCCCCGCTCCGTGTGCAGCCGGCCGGAGCCCAAGAACTACACCTGGATGTGTGCGTGTGCGCAGGTTCGGGCAACCGGCGCCACCGCCCGCGGAGCTGTACGCCTACGACTCCGAGCTGGAGTCCACGTACTTCCGGCGGCGGCCCCGCTCCGTGTGCAGCCAGCCGGACCCCAAGAACTACACCTGGATGTGTGCGTGTGCGCAGGTTCGGGCAACCGGCGCCACCGCCCGCGGAGCTGTACGCCTACGACTCCGAGCTGGAGTCCACGTACTTCCGGCGGCGGCCCCGCTCCGTGTGCAGCCAGCCGGACCCCAAGAACTACACCTGGATGTGTGCGTGTGCGCAGGTTCGGGCAACCGGCGCCACCGCCCGCGGAGCTGTACGCCTACGACTCCGAGCTGGAGTCCACGTACTTCCGGCGGCGGCCCCGCTCCGTGTGCAGCCAGCCGGACCCCAAGAACTACACCTGGATGTGTGCGTGTGCGCAGGTTCGGGCAACCGGCGCCACCGCCCGCGGAGCTGTACGCCTACGACTCCGAGCTGGAGTCCACGTACTTCCGGCGGCGGCCCCGCTCCGTGTGCAGCCAGCCGGACCCCAAGAACTACACTTGGATGCCCGACGACGAGGACTTCACCAGGATGGAGTGGCCATCGTGAGTTCTTTTTTATGTACCTGGACATCGATGGCTAATATCACACCCGCCGTCATGATATTAAACCAACCATTCAGTGTTGTTACCTATCATAAAGTCACTGATATACTTACACTCTCCCACACCATCAAAGTTAACAGTGACCACCAAGATGGGGATAACTGGTAACATAAGAAAATGTTGATACCACATGGATACTACGCCTTCGTACGATACGTACACAATAGATGCGATTACACATAGTTTCTTTGAATACAAAATAGGGTTTGTAACTTTTCCTACATTGAATCACTCAATGTGACCCAGAAGCTCCCAGAAGGGCAAACGCATAACAAGCAACGCATAAACCGGGTCAAACTAACAAATTCGAAACAAATACGGCGCGTTTGAATACATTCCGTAAACATTTTCCTCTCTACACCTCAGCTGGCCTATTCCTGGAATTCCGTATTCAGTAATCAGGAATCCTGAGTCCAGCAAACCGCTTTTATAGCGGTTTTCAAAGGGATTTTTTCGACGACAAACCTTGATTAAATTGAAATACTATGGGCCGAGTGCACGAAAGGACAAAAAATCAAAATCAACGTCAACGTACGATTAAACCATGCGGTTCACTAAAAGTGACGTGTTTGAACATTGATTAACTCGGACGTCTCTTCGCATAATCGGGGATATGTGTCGGAATCTTTTTGTCAAAAAATCGCTTTGAAAACCGCTATAAAATCGGTTTTCTAGACTCAGGATTCATGATTACTGATTACGGAGTTCCAGGAATAGGCCAGCAGCCCTCTAATGCTCTGCGTAAATCGCGCCGCTGAAACAGTGGGGGAGAGCCCTCATTTGCCTGACCGACTATCCCGAGCGCAAACTTGTCGGCCATTGAGTAGAAACCGTGTACTCTGGAAGCCATTATGGCAACCCTTTGCGTTGCAAATGCGCTGAGGTCGGATTTGAATTTCAAATTGCAAAGTTAAACTCGCCTCATGTACGTTTTGGACGTTTACGCGATTAGCCATGTTTGTTACCTTATTTTTGCCACCAACACGACCTACTAAGAATAACATCGCTTTCGTGGTGTATGTTTTGGGTGGGAATGTAACAGTTTATACTAGTGCGATCTACAGAGATAAAAAATTAAATCACGCTATATTGATATTTTCTATGCTTACCCGAAACCTAAATACGGGATATTTATATAAACGGATATTTAACGGCATTAAAACTAGCAGTGATTACGTACGTACTATATAGCTTACGTTTGATAATTTCATGTTATTTTTGATAATTTGTAACTTATAATACAATTGTTAACTAAATAAATGTATGCCATATGATTTAATTTACTAAATATAGTGAGAGCTGGTTTCACTTACCGGGAATTCATGACACCGTAAGTAATTTTATAGATGGAGTTTTCCCGATGTATCCCCCAGACCCCTCTACCACCCCCGCATTCCTTTCGGAGACTAACGGCCTGCGACGAAGCGCGATTGCTCGGGCAATGGGTTGTGCGGACCGTGCGCGGGTCAGGGTTACGGCGACGTTTATTGCTAACCACTTTGGAATATTTTGCTTTTATTTGAGAAAAACCAGCTTTTTGCAAAACAAATGTCATAAAGCAGGTACCTACATTGTAGGGAGGTAACTTTGATCTCTCCCTGTTACTTAAGATACTCTGATCCTTTAGCCTGAAGCCCTACTGGCTTAAAGAGCCCAAGAACTTCTTTAAAATAAAAGATAAAATTGTAGAGACATTAATGTGTTATTTGAGTCAAAGCAAGCAAAAAGGTACAATCTTTTAAAATAAACTGGTCGCTATGGCGAGAGTTTCTACTTTTAAATTATGTAAAGGCGAGGAGGTTTGTTACAATATATGTACATACGAGTAATATAATACACATTTTCAAATTCACGACAGGTCAATGTTTTCGTCACGAATAAGAGCTGTTTCATTGCTCGGAATCCATGTACGACTGTAGGTCTCGGATTTGATGAAAATATGGTCGAAACGGCGCTGAAAAATTGTGATCATATAGTCACTATGGTGAATATAGTCAGTCAGTCAATCAGCGTGTTTGGACGTGATTGACACGTCCAAACTGCTGGACATACGTCTCTCAATTTTTTCTCCAGTCCTCAGCGTTACGGAACCACTGCTTTCCGCCGCTTTAAAGAATATAAGCTACACGTTAAAACCGTTTTCACGTCATTCGCTAGATAATAGTCCAAACTGAGATTTTCTTTCTGCTGGTGTTTATTCGCTGAGATAAAAATAAAAATAATCACAAAATGTATACATTTTCGGAGGTTCGCTGTCCTTAAGCAAGATTTTATATACATTTTTAAGGAAAACAAAAAAAATATCTTTCTTAAATACGAAATAACGAATACATAGGGCTTCGTGTTGAGTTCTCCCGTGACTACTAATGGATGCAAATATTCGAAATGGAAATGTGCATCGGATTGATTAAAGTTACTTTATTCATCGTTCATTTTAATTCCCGCCTAAGTATACATAGAACAAATTCATTAAAACACACAATGTTTCGGTGACTACTGCACACAACCGAAACTGTTTGAATTCATTTCGTTATGCAGACCGCGAATGTAGCCCTACAGTTACATATTAAACGTTGCATTGTGAACACAAAAGCGTTAGAACACAAATTACCGTTGCAATTAAGAAACATGCTTGGAATAGTTGTTTCTCCTGATTCATTGCATTTGCTTGTTTTCATATTATCCAAGTTATATAATGAAGGTGCATTATGTAAACTCACTGGCAGAGTAATTATTACAAGGTACTGGAATTCTTTCAGTACTAAACTGAAAGTTCCGGGGGTCATGCATCAAACGAAGCAACATTCATGGCCACTTAAAATAGAAATTACCATATAGGAATATATATAACTTTATTTACAAAATTCCGATGTTCGTGTCTACGTAATTTCTTTTCCTCCTAAACGGCTTGACCGATTTTGATGAATTTTTTCCCAGAAATTCGGCCTCCCAGCACCATTCAAGGTTCTTTAATTCATTCAAAACGAATCGTTTGAATAACACGCCCGGAAAGGTTTCTGACGAAAGGTCAGTCACTCGAGTAAAAAGTGTACTCCAATTGCCTTGTGATTTCTAGATTACCAAAGATTCCCAAGGACAACCAAAGATTCCTGGTAATTTCCATCATTCTTAAAGAACTATCTAAGAATCTTAAGGGATTACCAAATATTCCAAGGATTACCAAATATTTTTTGTAAGATTGCTAAGGACTACAAGATTCTTTGATTAAGCAAAAAAAAGTCATGTAGAGGATGGTCTTGCAAAAAGAAAATAGCGCTCCAGGTTTGAATTGAATACTGCAAAACAATTTTGACGCAATGCAGGACGATGCTCATCCATAATAGAACGTATCCTCCCAATTTGAGTAGTATAATGAAAATAATTTAGAGTGAGCAAAATAAAAAAAAAACCATTCATGCGGAGATGATTCATGGAAAGTTTTTCTCGCGCGCCTAAGATTCCCCGAAAATACCATGAATTTAATAGGATTGCCAATGACTACCTTGAGATTCCCAGATTCCCTAAGATTTCTCCAGTTTACCTAAGATTGCTCGGACTACCACCAGACTCCCCGGACTCCCACCTAAAATTACCTGAGATTACTGAGATTACTGAGATTACTAAACATTTGTACATCAGATTCCCTGAGTAACCGACCCCTCGGTTTCCGATCACCGCTCCGCTCGAGTGAATGTCCAAAACGAAATTGAACCGAGAGAATCCGTGATGCTCATCTAGTTTTAATGATTTTTTCATGGAGATAGCAAACTTCACCTGGTAAACCTAAAACTAGAAATAAGTTTTAATAAGTTCTAGTAGAAAAGCAGGTGAGCCTTGACTTTCTATGAATTGATTAAACCACCTAATTTCAGGGCCATGATTGAAGACAGCCAGGGCTGGCCGACGCACTACAACGTGGAGCAAATGGCCGCTGTGACAAGAGGTGGCTCGTTGCCACGACCGCCGGCCATTATACCGTGAGTTAGTTTACTATTGCTATAAGCACACTATAAGTGAGGAGACCCACGGGTGGCCACGGAGCAGGTGCAAGCCTTAATAATATACACTTTGTTGCCGTGGTTGCCAACCCTTATCAGTTACTGGCGATTACCTATTGTGTTTGAAGGACAGCTAGTTGACATAGCAATGGGCTCGCCTATTATAATTTTTTGCCTAGTTGTTTTTGAGCAGATTCGACTGCCCTTCGCTGTTTATTATGTAGCTTCCAATGTTTAACGGTGAATTACGCAAAGGGAGACGCTATTTCCACTGAACGCCCGAAAACGTCCAGAGGTCTTGCCAAGTCTGCATGTTGCTTTTCACATTTGTTCAGTTTTAAGCTATGCAAAGACAGACTCGCTAGGTATACATTTTGAGTAGCATAGTCGATGGAGTGTTAAATTTACGATTGTATATCGCTGATGTAACTTGGGGCTCCTAATTTAAGGGCCTGGTACTAGCCAAATCGCAAAGTTAGACGAGGCACCCCAAGTAAACTAACTAAGTCTGACGATTATAAGTGTCATCCTTACAATATATGATTCTTTGTCTAGGAATCGAATGATTTTCGTTAATGTATGTTTCCTTTTTCTATACAAAATACATTGCGGAAACGGTGTCCATTTCCGAACTTTTTTGACTAAATGTATAAATCTAAAAGCAAATGGAATTTTTGTTTATGCATATATGCTGTTTTTGCTTATATCTAGAAATCGAATGACTTTCAGATTTCTAATGAGAAAAATCAACTTTTTTTATTTTTATTATTATTTAAATAAATGATGGAATAAAAAAATATTAACAATCCATTATCAGTCTGGAGTTCTATTTGGATTTGCTGAAGCGTTTCACTACATATTATTACATTGGTTAAAAAGTGCATTTGTATGGCGCGAGTAGTTGGCTAGTCCTAGCGCCTTAATGACTCAAGAAAGTAAGGGTTAGAGCTAATGAAGGTCGTTGCAAACATGCCGACCCAATAAGCAGCGGATCGCGTTCCAATTTGCGGTATCGGCAGCTGCCCCACTCTCGCTCACAACTAATCCTGCACTTATTGACCCCCTCTCAAGCCCCACAAATCTGTCAAACCCAGAGTGGCTGCGCGTTTTGTATCAGAATTGTTAGATTCTGTTTTTGCTAGGCTAGATCTGGCGGCTCGGAGGTCGATTAAAGTTTAAATTTAAATGCGTAAAATGTTGCTATGTTATCGTAGCTAGAGTTTACAATAAATTTAAAAAACCGGCCAAGTGCAAGTCGGACTCGCACACAAAGGGTTCCGTACCATCGTACAAGATTTAACATAATTTTTTTTTGTTATTATTTTTTATTTAACCTATTTGATGTTATAACGGCAAAATAAATACACACTCTGTGAAAAGTTCAGCTGCCTACCTATTACGGTTCATGAGATACAGCCCTGTGACAGACGGACGGACGGACGGATGGACAAACGGACGGACGGACAGCGGAGGCTTAGTGATAGGTTCCGTTTTGACCCTTTGGGTACGGAACTCTAAAAAATCACTCGTCCTTCCAATAATGAATACGCTGGAAGATTTTAGTACTACTCATTCGAATTACAGATGGTGATTCTGTGTTGTGGGTTAGCCCGTAACTATCAGTCGTATTCAAAGTGAACCTGTCAACATTTAGTACGAGATTAGCACCGGTCTATCCATACAAACACCGGCTTAGTTCGGCGTATTAAAGTTCGTCCGCCAATTCTGAATACGGCTGTTTGAGTTTAGATCTTTTGTCTGTTTTTCAAAATGCGAATTTTTTTTTTTTAATATTTTACTATACCACGTATGATGGAGAATAAATAAGCATCCCAATTAATAATGAATTCATACATTTGCAGGTGTCCCGCTCACACGCCGCTGCCGCCCCCACCGCCTCCGCCGGCGCCAGCGCTCGCTCTGCAGCCACACAGGTCAGATCTATACCACTAAAATAAAAAAAACTCTAAGCATGTACCTGCTAATAACCCTAGAGTACTAATATTTTTTTTACTGCTCATTAGTACTTATCGCTCTAGAGGTAACTTTTTAAAACACCATCAATTATTTTTTAATTTCTTTATTAAATTATATAAAACATATGCTTGCGTAATATGCCAAACCGGTCACCAAATCTTTCGTAAATAAATGCAGTCCCTTATAGATCTTTAAAGTTAACTTTGCATAACTTTTTTTCTCATAGGATCGTAAGTGTGTTTTTTTCTTATAAAAACTATAAAAATATATCCATACCGGTTACTTACGTAACTTGCATACCTTATACCGTATAGTCTGGAAAAGAACTTCAACTATATAAGATAAAATCAGAAATAGCTTCTGAGTAGGAAATGCGTCGGTCTTCGAGAGGAACGGCGAGAAAAAAAATAATTTGGAGGCTGCGACGCGACATGAAGGATTGAGCATTTTGGTGTTGGGCGATACGTCCACTGGGGGGGGGGGGGGGGGGTTACCCAATCAATTGTGTATTTTAAATGGTCTTTAAGTAATAGTAACACAATTAAAACTAGCGATTAACTATTTCATTAAATATATTTTCTAGAGCAAAGTGCGAAACTCTTTCCCCGGTGCTGATTTCTCTCGTCACATTAAAAGATTTTTAATGCAAGGCCACCTTGCCTTCACAATTGTCACATAATTGTATACTTTTCAACCCAACTCAATCTTAAAAATATTTTAAAGAAAGTTGTAGTATAAT
Source organism: Incurvaria masculella (assembly GCA_946894095.1). Taxonomy (NCBI): domain Eukaryota; kingdom Metazoa; phylum Arthropoda; class Insecta; order Lepidoptera; family Incurvariidae; genus Incurvaria; species Incurvaria masculella. The sequence goes on along the minus strand of OX335657.1, from coordinate 11,154,932 downwards.
GTGGATATTCTAAGCGATATTATGTGTGGTTGCAGGCCGAAGCACGTGTCGTTCGCTCGCTCACACACTCTCACCACGTTCGACGACTCGGTTATGCCCAACACGCTCGGCGGTTCCGGCCGCTTCCGTCGCGACTGCTCCGAGCGACTACTCGACGGACGCACTCAGGTGTGTGGTTGCAGGCTTAAGCACGTGTCGTTCGCTCGCTCGAACACTCTCACCACGTTCGACGACTCGGTTATACCCAACACGCTCGGCGGTTCCGGCCGCATCCTGTTGCGACTGCTCCGAGCGACTACTCGACGGACGCACTCAGGTGTGTGGTTGCAGGACTAAGCACGTGTCGTTCGCTCGCTCGAACACTCTCACCATGTTCGACGACTCGGTTATACCCAACACGCTCGGCGGTTCTGATTGCTTCCGTCGCGACTGCTCCGAGCGACTACTCGACGGACGCACTCAGGTGTGTGGTTGCAGGCCTAAGCACGTGTCGTTCGCTCGCTCGAACACTCTCACCATGTTCGACGACTAGGTTATACCCAACACGCTCGGCAGTTCCGGCCGCATCTATCACCACGTTCGAGAACTCGGTGATATCCAACACGCAAGGCGGCTCCGGCTGCTTCCGTCATGACTATTCCAAGCACGAGCGATTGTGGCTCTAAGCTACACGCTCGGCGGCTTCTGTTGCGATTGTTCCGAGCGACTTCTGGTATATCGCACTCAGGTTGAAAATCAAAGCATCTGTCATTCGCTCACTCAAACGCACACCCCACCTTCGACGACTCACTGACGCCGTAACTGTTGGTTTAAGTGGCTCCTTGACATACCGCCATTAATTACAGCTTGCGGGAGTTCCGAGTACACAAGTAATGATCTTTGCGCCTATCCAGGTGTGCGGTGCTCCGTGTCTTAACATATAATTTTACCAGCCCAGCCCATTCCAGCAAGCTTCCGAGGACTAGAGCTCGTAAATTGAGGCGCGGCTCACTTTCGGTTGCAGGCGGAGCAGCAGCTCGCGTACCCGGTACTGCTGCAACCGACGTTCCCCCAGCACGTGGCGTACTTCCCGCCCGCGCCCGTGCACTACCCACCGCACGCGCCCGGCCCGCCGCCCGTCGCCGCGCCGCGCGCGCACCCCACCCCCGCGCCTCCGCCAACCACCGCACCGCGCGACAGCGTGCCAGCCGCACCCAGCATAGGTGAAGCGAGCGACGGCATGCGTGAACATGATCGTTTCACCGGAGATCAAATCGACTTACTTTTCTAGATGTTTTGAAAAGTTTTCGGAATGTTAGCTGATTATTTGGAATTTAGGCCGCGGTCCGAATTGCGCTCAAACGCTGACAGCGTGAATACGGTTAGTCCTAATCGCGCTTACATTGCTCAGAGCCTGTATTACGAGTTATAAATCACTTATCGAAATTTGATGAGCTCTAAGAATTTCGCAGTTTTGCACTATTGAATAGAGCTGGTCTTTGGCCATGGACATATCGCTATCGTATCACCGGAGATAGAACCGACTTACTTTCCCAGATATTTTGAAAAGTTATCAAAATCTAAGCTAACTGTTTGGAATTAAATAAGTTGCTTTAGCCTACAGTAACAGAGGCATTGACAATGTTCATGATGCGCCCGCCATTCCCAGCATAGGTGAAGCGACCGACGGCATGCGTGAACATGATCGTATCACTGTATATAGAAACGAGTTACTTTCCCAGATGTTTTGAAAAGCTTTTGAAATCATAGATGATTGTTTAGAATTTAATAAGCTGCTTCAGCCTACAGACGCATTGCAATATTGTTTATTCAAATGGACGTTGAAAAGATATCTATATAATTATATCGAAATAATGTTACTTTATGCTAATTTCAATCTTTACCCCGAATGCACCACTTAACAATCCATAGACCAAATATTGTATCAATAACTTTTTCCGACACCTTTTCTTCCAGTCTTCTGGTGCTATATCGAGAAATGGCTTTAATTTTTTTAAATCACAAATTTAATTTAAAATCAAAAGTATTTTATTGTTTACTTCTTGCCATTCGTATAATAAATGCTGACTTAAATATTCAAGTATAAAATACTCGGTCTTTCTGAATGTTTTGCTTGGTGACGGTAAATGAAATGGATTACCCAATATAGCGATTAATGTGTGATTTTATAAAGTTTTCATCAAGCTAAATATTATTTTTCTCTTGCAGAATCAATAAAAAAGGGTGTGATGAGAACGCAGGCGACGCAGACTGAAGTTAGTCTTGGTCGTAAGCAGCATCCAACATATCTATCACTTAGTCCACGAACTATTAAAAGGGTAAGGATAAGTTTGTTACTGGACTGGTCTTATTAGTCGATACGGATCTGTAATACATTTCAATGATGATTGAGTTTAAATCGGAAATACGCTTAAAGCCTAGATGATGATATCATGCAAATGTTATTGGTCAGGTGACAATGGTAGCTGCAGGCGTTCAGACAAACGGCTTCATTGTGGGACCAAGGCGGCTTACAAAATCATTTTCTGAGGTTGGTGGTGACCGGCTAGTTGGCAGAGACCAACAGGCGGAGTCATGTAGCGTCATTGTCGATGGGTAATTACTTCAAATTATTTAATAAAGAAAGATTAGTATTCATCCCCAAACCATCCTAAATGCTACCGATTTCTAGTTGTTTCAGACATAATAATAAGAAAAAGAGGTTAATCGTTTTGGTAGTATAAACATACCTACCCCAATAGTTAATTACTTATTGACTAAACACATATTGTATTCTAGGTTCACAAACGACCATGAAAAGCTTCATCGCACTCAATCAGAGGAACCGCCACGATCACCGCGCACACCTTCGGCCCTTACATCACCAGTTCTCCAACGAGACGACTCGGATGACATCACCGATTACTCGCCTGTTAAATCTTCAGCTTCATTTGATAAGTCTTCAGACATGAGCCTCCTTCAGAGACAGGCTCAGGAATATTTTCATCAAAATTTTCAATTCATTCATGAGAGCGATAGAGACGATACGGTCGATGACGATGTAGTAAATGACATAGAAACTCTAGAAAAAAGTATGGCATTAAATAGAAAGAATTTAGAATACCTTCAACAGAGAATCGCTGAGCAGTCCAGAAGCGATAAATCTATAAAATCAATTTTATCGAAAAACACGAGTGATGCATCTCAGCGGACAATTAGCTCTAATCCTTTATCTAAACACTCAACATTCCAATCGGAGCCGTCAACCGAAACTTCTGCGACGACAACCGATGATAGCGAAAAGAATGAAAGGGAAATTATTATAGACTTTGAGCCTAGACCTGACGATGAGGCAGTAGTTATTTCAAAAAGGACCAATAAACGAATACTTCAAAAAACACTTTCAGAGGGTGAAATATTATTAGATGTGTAAGTATACTTAAACTAAATTTAAAGCAATTCAATCACAAACAAACTTATTTCTAATGTGTGCGGTCTGGTTTCCAGAAGAAAGACCGAGATACAAAGTACGTCTTCAGAAGGAGTAAAAGATGCTCCTCTTATTATGTCAACTAGCCAAGAAAATATGACAAGAGAAGAAAAGGAAAGAGAAAGCCGATATAAAAAATACATTACACAAAACTATGCTCAAACTCCGATCAAAGATGAGGGAATATTTCCATTGGAGACGAATGGATCATTTAGGTAATCTAATTAAACTTATTCGGTGCTAATAATTTTCGCGAGAGCTTTTTGGATTGTAGCATTAACACGATTTTTAAAAGTATTGATCACTTTGCACCACAAAGCAGAATTCAGATTGAAAATATAAGTCATTTAGAACTTATATTGATTACAGAGGCATAGTTTGCATGTTATGGGTAAAGTGTATTTGGTAAGTAATTTGAAAAGTTAGATCGAGTCTCATATAGGGATGCATTTTAGGTAGAAATTTGTTTCACTTTAATGAAGTTTGCTTAACTAAGCTCATTTCATGCTTTCATCTTTATCTATACACGCTTATCTTTCCTCGTAGTTCTTCTGACGGGAATGCTCCGTATGAAGATTTTCATGAAAAGTATATTAGTTACAAGCATGATGCCTTTAGAAAACGAAGTGTCAGCCTGGAAGATCCGAGTGACCAGGACGTTCGCAACTACGAAGATGCTGCTGCACATGGGTGCGTATTTGCTTATGCTTCAAAGTTTATTCTCTTATTCTTAATAGTATTCGAATAGACTTGATATCCCAGAATATGGAAATAAGTTATTGTTGCGAGTGAGTTCATCTCCAAATGGAATTGCAGCACCGCCAAATCGAGTCCCGCATCGCCAAGCGAAGTTGAAGCTAGCGGAAACGAAGAAAGGAAAAAAGGCCCAACCACTCGACTTGGGCTAGCTACTCTTGATCGGACCTCACCGTTTGCATCTAGTGAATCTCTTACTGTGGATCCAAGTCGGTAAGTACAACAATAAGTGAAACATAGTCGTGCTCATAAAGGTAAGGCCTATGAATGGCATCTAATGCAGGAATGCAGAGTGTTGGGCTAATATCTTACAGTGGTTGTGGTATTCGTCATTAATGTCCAGTTGAATGAAAAAGAGTATTGATATGCTAAAACCAATAATATTACTAACTCCTAAATTCCCTAATAATGTCTTTTAAAAAAGGTGTACTTATAAGTAATTTCTTAGCATTATAAATTTGTCCCATATCAACAAATAACTATCAAAAGCGTTTAAGCACAGTTCTTGTAAATAAATAACATACGGTTAACTGACATATGTGATAAAAATAATCGAATCCTAAAAGGACACCAAAAAACTGTACTGGAATGAAAATTGACGCATGTGTCTGTCGCAGATATGCGGCTAACTCACTCAGTTAACAAATGATGATATTTTTATATAGATATTTATTTTATCTGATTATTACTGATTGTAAATAATTAGACTAGAAATGTTTAATGCATAATGTTAATTTTTATATTGAATTTCTTACTGTGCCTTAATGAAATTTTATTTAATAATTTGAATGCTAATAACTTGTAGAGTTATATACTTACCTGTGTATAAACCTTGACGATGTGATAGAAGTGTACAAAACTAAAGATCACAAATAAACTCTTTGAATCTTTGAATCTTTGACTTTAGTGCTCATTTTTCAATAGTCAGATAAACAGCCAGATAACTATTCGAGGCATTTATTTACATCTCTGCTTATCCATCCGTTATAGTAAGTCCATATTTTTATTTGTAAAATTACAGTCAGATAATCTTGATAGAAAATATTACTCTCAGATAATTCTTTCGACAAACTTAAATTACATTACGTACAGTTCGATAAGTAATATCTGAGAATTGAAAAATCGGCCCTTAATTTACCTAACATAACGTTACCTAAAATAACGTAACCCAACCTGCAACAAAATAGCTTTTTAAATAGTATTTTGTTAAACAATATAGGCTTTCAAAAATGCAACGCTTTAATAATGTTTCAGAGACCATTCCGACGGAATGTGGAATGAATCACAAGCGACAGTTTTACAAGTGGACTCTGGCACAGAAAATGGAACAGTAATAAGGTAAAAATATAATTATCATCAAATTTATACTCCTATGACAGTCAACTTAGGATAAGAATTTATTTGTTATACTGTCGGTATGAAAGTACAAATGAAAATTTGAGATGTGTACAAAATATCATGTACACAGGGGCTTAGCGCATCTTAATAGAAGATCATATTACAATAACGCAGTGATCAAGTCTTACCCATGTCGTGAATTAACTGCACCCTTTCTCAATAAAACAATCTAATTATTATTTGACGAAAATGTTTCAGTTCATCAGACATGAGCTCTCTGGCTACCTCGCCTGGCGCTTTAGCTCTTCTCACACCAACTTCAAGGCGAAAACAACTTTTGATTCTCCAGCATCAACAAAGATCATCCATGGACACAGATGCTTTAGATGAAGAGTTTGATGCATCACAAGTAAACAAATTTTCCTAAACATTACCATATTATATTTGAACAGTTTAATCGTAAGCGTTTAGAAACTAAAACATTTGTTTTATTTCATAGAGCCAATCTCCAACGTCACCACGAATGAAACTGGATACACCAATGGCGGGAAATATATCTACAAGAACTTCTCTATCTCCTCCAGCTGTCGTAAAGCTTAGTCAACCACCTATAACAAAACAACCTTTAATTTCGAAAAATGGTTCACCCGTGGGAGCACCGAAATCGAACCATACGCCCGCTATTGCCATTACTCATCCTAGTCTAGATTTGACCGATGTTCCTATGAGAAGAACCCCTAGTGTTATAAACAAAAAGAGAGAAAGAGCACTGAGCCCGTCTAGACGAAAAGACTTACAAAAAAAAGCGCAACAAAATAACGAATCTAACATTACATTAGCTAGTAAGGTTTTAGATTCTCCATCGGAGGCTAAAGTAAAGTCAATCAATGGAGGAACAAATTTAGCCAGAACCGATTCTGGGAAAACAAACACAACGGATGTGTCTGAAAGCACAACAACTACAACAGATGATTACGTTACAGCTAATTCAGACAGCTCCAAAAAAAGTACATGCAAAGCTCAAAATCATAGTAAGTAAAACATTGTGCTGGCTTGTATGCAGACATTTTTTTTACATATTTGTATGTTCTTTGCAAGATAAAAAACGGTGTAATCTTTATTTTGCAGATCCTGAAAATAACAAAGGTCAAGAGGGTTCATCTTTCGAAAGCGCATCAAGTTTGTATTCTTTTACACGAACTGAGAATACATCTGAAGATCTTATTGTACCAAGCTATTCACCGCCGCTTCATATCAACGAAGATTTAGTAGTTCCTAGTTTTTCACCTCCATTACAAATTACGGAAAAAATATCTAAAACAAATGTAGAAGTAATTCAAGTGAAAGCCGATATCGTCCAACCGCCAGCATGTCATGCAGCAAAAGAAAGGAGAGATAAGACTGATCAAGCTAAGAATAATGTTGAGCATTTTACTAAGCCTGTAAGTACATTTTGAATTATGGCGTAATTTTGAATATCACAATGTCTTAAAATATATATATTTTTTACTTTTCCAGAAGGAGACCAAAGACCAATCAAGCGGTAAAAGCAGTTCTAGTGGTAGTTATAGTCTTACGGGATCTAATCCTAACGTTACAAATGAAACTAAGGAGGTTAAAGGAGAGGAAAATAAAGAAGTTATGATAAGTCAAACCACAGTAGAAGTTAAACCCAATCGCCAACCTATGGCAAGTCCGACCGACGAAACAGAACAAACAGTGCCTACGATGAAGGTGATATTATAAAAATAATACCAATCTACGTGTTCACTTCATTAATATAACCCCTTGATATTATTGCCTTAAGGTGGGCCCGTAAGCATCAGAAAATTTCGCCTCCCATACAAATGTAGTTTACTAATAATTTGAAAATCACTGTTCCGTTTACGGGCCGTTCTTAAAAAGACAAAATTCAAATATTATATGAGCCAAATCCTATGGTTTACTCATTTACCGCACTACACGGTTATTTGTGGGTAGCTTCATAATTGACAACTCATAAAAACCTATTACGGTTTATTCTCCATAAACTTGTTAAACATTTTATAATAAGTTTTATAAACTCTAATTGATTTTGAATTTACTATAGGAATCAGTTTCCGACGATGAAAGAAGTGGTCACTACTCATCATCTGGATATTACGAAAGTCCAGTTGAAGATGAAGATGACGATGGAGGTTTGAGTAAGCGTATTTATCTTTTCTAAATATCCAGTACAAAATTATGATACACATTTTTAGCACCCCTCATTTATTGATATATACATAGAAACTCATTTGCTAATAAAAAAAGGCGAAGAAAGCCAACGTTTTGTCTCTAACTAAACTAATATGTGATAGACCATTTAAGTTCTTGAACACTTTAAAAACATGTTATAAATCTTTTAGCTTACAAACATTCTCAAAAGTATAGAAGTTCGTCTCGTCCATGGACAACTGAAGAGAAAAGGCGAAAGAAGAAAGCATTTACCTTAGAATTTTCGAAGTCATACGATGACTCGGTATCAACTTCTCAAGATGATTTTAGCAGAAAATCAAGCAAAAACACAGAAGTGACCAGCCCATATCGACCAGAACGTGGAATAAGTAAGTCTAATGTAAGAGAAAATTCAGAAGAAAAAAATGTTAGATCAAACAAATCATTCAAAGTACACTATTCTGATAAATCCAAAAGCGTGCAGCCATCACCGAGAGAGCACGTGGATATGGAAAAAGTTTTGAAAGATAAAGAGACTGAGAATAAAAGGCAAACTGAACGAGAGAGACATGTCAAAAGAACTAAACTGAAAACAAAAAGTCCCGTGCAGAGTAAAATTTGTGACAACGGCATTCCAGGACATTCACGAGCCCAATATTTAGAAAATCAAAGACGTGGTGATACCATAGGTCCAACCACAAAATTGCATCTAAATATACCTACGTCTGATGACTCCAGCGAACAATATAAAAAAGGTGGCACAAACGGTAATGGCAACATATCTCCAAGAAAATATAGAAGATTACGAGACAGTCCCCGAAGGAAGTCCAACGCTGTCGTAAGCATAGCTAAATCACCTACATCTGCCGTTGCACATTCTGGTCACAGGTATGATTTTCGTAGTTGATTTGCTTACGCGTCATACTAGTCTCATTACTTCGGTATTTCATGCACTGTTATTCTTTCAGAACAAGAAGAAAAAGCGGGTCTAACGAGAGTATATCACTACCCGGCAGTTTACCTCGAAGAAAACAATCAATCCCAATCGCTACGGGGCTCAGTTCTTTAGAAGCTGAAGATATAGGTAAGGCTAAAACTTATTGAATTTAGTTTTCCAAAGATGGAGGAAAATCTTTCCACGCATGAGCATGGAAAGACGGTGATGATAAACTAACATAACTGAGCACAATGTATTTGCAGAAACGTCAAGAACTTTGGCAAGCGCAGGCTCTCGGCTCACCCCTCTTAGATATATCCGCAGTCCTACTATGTCACCAAGGCCCCATAGGAAGCACGATAAAGGTAACAATTATAATATTCATCACACTTTGAAGGTAAAAGAGTCTTAGCTTATTAATGTTCAAAATATTAGGCGTTTTTAAAACATCTATGTACTTCCCTTTTAGAATTGATTCATAATCTGAAATAGACCAACTTTTCCCAAGAAAGTGGGCATGTGATTTTTTATGGAAATTTTATGGTTAAAATTCTTCCGAGTGTTTCAAACAACCGTCATCGGGTCAACTTCTTAGTGGGAAGTTTAATTCTGAAATTTGAAGACGGTTCTTGGGTCTTGAGACGATTTTCAATTCTTGCGTCGCAAGACCTGAGAATCGTCTCAGTATCCAAGAACGGTCTTTGAACCTCAGCATAAGAGTAAGTGCACTTAAATATATTATTCTCATGGAAACCATTATAAATAGATGCATATTTTCTTGGCAAAAGTTGTTCAAAATACTGGGAACAAACAATTATTTAAATTTCTTGAAAATGAAAATATTAAATAAAATCACATGCCTACTTTCTTAGGAAACGTTGCTTATTTCAGATACTGAAGCAACCCTAAAAGGGAAGTATATATTTTTAAAAACACCTTATATAGTCACATGTATCACAGGATAACGTCTCTGTCAAATTATTCTTAATAGGGAAGCTTATTCTCTCAACAATTCGACTTCCAGACAGCAAATGTGCCAAAGCCGCCTCGGCGGAATCCCTTCGGTCGGTGTCGCCCGGCTCTGACTCGGTGTTCTACTCAGAGCACACGGACGCGACGACCCTGGACGTGGAAGGCGAGGCGCGCGCCCATTGTCTTCATTGCGGCAAGGAAGTGCACATCGTCACGGCCAGCCACGAGCACGAGGCACGAACCACTTCGGTCTCGACTTCTCAGACTCATGTGAGTGCTTTTAGGGCAGCGAGCATGGAGGGACGGGAGTAGCGATCGAAACTTGTGTTCTACTCGGAGCGCACGCACGCGACGACCCCGGACGTGAAAGGCGAGGCGCGCGCTCATTGTCTACGTTGCGGCAAGGAGGTGCACATCGTCACAGCTAGCCACGAGCACGGGGCACAGACCACCTCGGCCTCGACTTCTCAGACCCATGTGAGGGCTTTTAGGGCAGAGAGCATGGTAGAACGGATTGTGAATGAGGGCAGTGTAGCCCCTTTCCGTACAATGGATGGCGGCACCACCGGCAAACATAAAAATTCGCTTACTACTGATTTTCTAGAGTTCCAACGACAAGTAAGAACACGTAAGCACTACACAGGACGCTATTCAGTGCAACGAACATTCGATGTTGCTCGTCCCGAATTTTCAAGCGAACTAACTACATTTTCCACTAACTCGTGGCTACACTGCTGCCATGTGAATAATTCGATTGCAAAAAAGTACTGGGACCTTTCATGTTCGCTGTTCTAGATAAATACATAATTCTTAATACAGCTCATACCTGGGTTACAGTATAGCCGCATGGAATACTATGAACGCTGCTCTGTTGAACTTACATCCCTTACTACTTCCCATCCAAGTTATATCCCGAGCACGTTTTTTATTTCACTAAAAGAAAAATTAAGTTTGTATGTAGAAAACGCAATCGAAATTGTCATTGTTTTTCGTTCCCTCAAATGTTGTCGAATTCAGAAAAAGCTTGGGCATAACATCCGTGTAGTTCCTTAAGGAATGCAGTGTGATAGACTTTTATGATGCCGTTCATATCTGATGAAAAAGCACGAGAGCAAATGAAGATCTGAAACATAGACATTTTCAGCGGGCACTTAAGTGTTACCTTCCTACCCTATGTTTTAAGTAACATATATTCGTTATATCTTAGCAATTTTTACGTATCAACATAATTTTTATGGATGGCCAATACTACACCTACTGATATTATGTTAGCCCAATACAGCACATGAGAACTAGGTGCTATGATAGTCGGTAAAATATGCGATCAGTTGCAATTACCTTATTTCAAATTAAATTAAATAACTCCAAAATTTACGCATTGACTTGTCCACCCAAATACCTTTAATGTGATTTTCATTTAAATCCAGAGCTTTTCCAGAGCTGAACTGCTTGTACATAGTGATGTGATAAGGAAGCAGCGTCTAAGATTGGATTTTGAAAGTGTTGATTAGGCATACAATTTGCAAGTAACGTAACATATCTATAAATGTATAGGTTGTTTTCCGTTTTAGGTTCAGAATAAGTTGGCGATAGAGAAGAATGGTCTGGATAGCTCAGTGGCAGAGCAGTGGTCATGTAACCCAAAGGTCGGAGGTTCGAATCCTGCTTCCGACGAATATCCAGTTTTCTGATAATTTCCAAAATCTGTTTACAATGCTTCTATATAGACATTGTGCATCATACATAACCTTAAATGAATGCGGTAACGGTGAGTAATGTCGTATCAAGCAGAGCTGTCATTGTCAGGAGTCCGTGACCGACGGCACGCCCGACATAGTTCCCGCGCCGGCGGGGTTCGCCGACTCGCCGGCCAACGGCGGCAGCAGCGCCGGCGGCAGCGTCTCCAGCAAGCGCTCCGCCAGCGGCGCCCGGCTGTACAAGAAGCTGGAGAAGAGATACCGCTCCGAAGACAAGAGCAGGCACCACCATCGGCACAGGCACGACGTCAGAGCTAAGGTTTGTTTCACTTGATACAGCCAGGCTGTATCAGCTACATGCGTATCCAGACGCACGGATACAGCTTAAGCCGATATGCCTGATACAACGTTTGCTTTATCAGACAGGCGTGAATACAATATTTTATGTGAATTGCGGCATGTGGCGTTCGTACTAGTCGTGGGCGTTTCCACTGGTCTTCGAAAACGTTATCGCAAACAATTAAGAAGTCAGACAAAACTTTTTATCCTCGACAAAATAATCCCCAGAAATAATATAACACAAATGATAAATAAACATAATTATCATTTATTTTATATGCCTATTAGCATTTAAAAATACTAATCGTTGGACTTTTTCTGTAAGCAAACCACAACTGCGGTCGTTAACAATGTAGCCCCTCTTTGACTACAGTGAGCACTGCGCGCGCGCATTACAGTTTCGGCGGTAACCGGCGGTAAAGAGTCGCCGGCTACAAGCCGCAACAGTGCGCTACAAGAAATTTGTAGCGGCCATACTGCTCGGCGTAAAATGAATACTTCGTTTTTACTCTAGTAACAGTTATACGAACCCATTTCTCATTTCTCGTCCCACGACTAGTTCGTACACACCTTCATGAGGGCTGCAAAAACCATCACTGCCGGGTTCTTCTTAAAAAAATGTTTGAAGGATTTTAGATTGTACATTGAGGGAAAAAAATCAGCAAGGAGTGCATTCCATAGTTTACCGATCCTTTAGAAAAATAATCTAGCTAGAGGACCGGTTGTTTCTTATTTTACGTGCTTTCTATCCCTTTTTCACATGTAATTATGGTAAAAAAGAGAATGAAAGATTGCGCTATGAATCTCGGAAGAGCAATCTCCGTGCTATAGACGATAAGGTCCACAAATAGAGACCTTACATCTTTATGGAGTTGAATGGTTTTCAGATTCTGAGATGCCTCGCAAGACATATAAACTTTCTCAATATTTAAGAAAAGCAGTCTGGCTACAGTCAATTGAATAAAAACTCGTAATCAATGTATTTTTCCATCATTATTCTCATTTTACGCCACTCACAGGGATCGATGCTGGATATAATACCCTTTAATGTTACCTATTACAATCATTGTTAAATAATAAATGTATCTGCACATCGAAGAAAACTCAATAAAAATCAATTTAACTTAATCAAAACCCCAGGTAATTACGAATACGGTTAAAAATATTAATGAAATTAAAATAATGCTCTGTAATATCATGCTTATCAAAAGATATTACCGGCTTATAAACACATTTGTTTGCCTTGATACTGAAGCTGTAATCCCACCTGCATATACACGTGTAAGTTCCTGGTAAATTCAAGCAGTCTTCGGATTCACCGTCACATTCGTGCTCTCCAGTGACACACTCGTTTACATCGAAACAAATTCCGAATTGAGACTTCCAAATGAAGCCTTTATCTTCACAGTGACATGAAATATTCCACTTGTTGAGAATTATATCGTTAAACATTCGATTGTATTTTCGGTCAAATTTGCACGCTTGGTTTTCTGGATGGGCAGAGTTCTCTGCGAAACATGGATTGACTTCCGTATTTCGGCACACAGTAATATCCTTTACGTATTTTAGCGGACAACAAGGATCGGGGCAAAAACTATAGGTGGCACATGCGAAAGAAATGCTGTCATCTGATCTAGGATCGTGATTATGGGTTCCCAAATTTGGATCTAGGCAATTTGCAAAGTTATCACACAGCTCTTCGAGGATAGAGAGAGCTGGAGTTTCTAACATAGTATACCAACACATGTAATAGGCGGCTGAAGTTCTCCACTGAAACTTTTCTAAGGGTCCGTCGAAAGGTAATCCGGTAGCTTCAGAACTTTCAAGACCTTTCTTGCATTCTAAGTCTAAATCGTGCTCCAAGCTTTTATTAATTTGTAAACCGTTATCATTAAGAACAGTGGTAGTGTCATCTTGTCTCGTCAAAGGTGCAGATTCCACAATGCTGTGCAGGTAGGCAACACATTGGTAAAAATCTGAGTGGCAGTTTTCGTAAACTTTCCAATGAATAGTTCTCAGAGGGGGCTCAGGAAAAGATCCGTAGTAACCGATTACTTTACTGTCTTGAGGTTTTTCATGAAGGTATCTTCGGTCCCATTCGTTGAACTTATAAGCTCGCAAGTAGTACGCCACGTCTTTGATGGCATCACCTATCCACTTTTCATCGGGTAGGGTGGTAGAGATTTTATCCAAGTCAATAGATGAGCTTCCAGGTGTATCTTCTGCTTGGTCACAATAAAACAAATCTATCGGGAAAAATAGAGACAACCAAACAATGAGATTCATCTTGACAGATCCGTTTTTATGAATTTTGTCATGAATGTCAATAAAACTGCCTTATTTTTTTCGATTGCAGTCAGAAGAACGCGGTAAGGAAGAGTACGCGACCACCGAGCGGAGAGAACCTCGCATTGCACGTTCCGCTGGAAACAGCCTCGACAAGTTGGGATGCTCCAGCGGAAGTGTAGACCCTGACGGTGAGTTTCTGTACAACCATGAAGGTGAAGAGTTATTTCTCCATGTGTGAAACACGAATTCATTTATTATCATTTACTTACTCATTTCGCTGTTTTACTGGTTGAAACTGGTTTGCTGTTCTTCCAGTATTAGTAATTTCTTAGCGTATTGAAATATTTTAAAAACTATCACGGTGTCTTAGCTGCAGCCGGTATATTCCTTTTTCATCTAAGCCGGGATATATATAGGTTCATAATTACATAAGTTGTAAAGAAATAGCTCGGATAATGAATTTACACTTGGCGTAATAAAAGCATTCACAGAAGCACCTGTCCCTACAAATATATTTTTATTCGAAGATGTATGGAAATTAAATCTGACCGTCCAAAATTTTTTTTTATCATTTCGCGTCGATAGCAGAAAATTTTCTTTTTAATCTCTCATATGTATTTTAAATAATAATATGTAGAAGGATATATTCGTTCTGTAAAAAAATAAATTTAACATTCACTTCACCAAGAAATCTGAACGAAACTTCTCAGACAGTGTGTATGAGTGTATTAAATTAATTGCCTTCCCCTATCACCTATGTGTAGGAAACGATTTCCCTTTCTTATCGATGCTACCTAGTGTCTTAAATGTGATATTCTAGAAGTGGAAGAAGCATCTGGCAGCTCGGTGGAGGGTACTGAAAGCGGGAAGAAGAAGAACGAAAGAGGTGTGTACGCAGCACCATGGTGGTGCGGCAACTGGATCCTGGTTCCTTCACAGGACGACGTCTGGACGCGCTTACCAACTGCTGGTATGTTTTGTATAGTGTTAATTATTGTTTTAACGTAAAAGTACTGTTCATTTAAGATTCTTGTGTAATGAATTCCTTCACTTTTGTATTTTTTGGCCCTGAGAAGTTGCATGAACCATTAATTTCTTAGCTTATTTATTGTAGATTATTTAAACAATATTTTAATCTATTTGCATTTATTATTTTTTAAGGTTTGAATGCATTAGAATGTAGTTAGATAATAAGGAAATAAATAAAGTGCATTTCATCAAGCTATTTACTACCAAACAACTATGTTACATACTTACTTGAGGGGAGTGTAAATACAACATTCAACCTTTAGATATTCCACCCAAGAAATTGCATAGGAAAGAGCAGAATCAATAAACCGCATCTAAAAACAAGCTGTATCGAGGGATGCCAGTATGTATAACGTCTAAATGGAGACCAAAAAATAAACGTCTTCAATGTTTGAGTATGGTTTGAGTATGGTTGGAGATTGCTGGATATGTAGGCTAACACGACGCGATCAGATGGAAATAAGAGATGGAAAATAAGTCTCTATAGATCATGTGGACTTCCGTAACCAGAATTTCCATGTCATGTGTTTTAGCAAGTGACCCCTCGCATGGTACTTTCACACGTCAACATATATTTAGTATAGTGAAAGAAACTAGGTACTTGTTTTCAGATTGCACGTCCGGTGAGGGTTCTGAACGGAGCTGGTCGGAAGAGGCCACCGAGTCAGAAACGGAGTTTAGCAAGAAATACCTGGCTCTAACGCATCGGCTGGTGCACCGCCGGGCATGCATACACATGTACAAGCGACAGGCGGAACGCGGGTTCGGTGAGTAGTCCTCTTTGGGCATATAAACAGGATCATAAATGAAGACAATAAAGGGGTGTGCTAGACAGTGGTAGAATCGTAGAAGCGGAAAGACAGTGTGTCCAGAATAAGCAGAGATCATTAGAAGCTGTTGAGATCGAAGATACGTTCTCGGGAAGGCATTTCCCATAATGTCGGTAGCATCAGAAATTAAGACAACAAAGCGGGATTATGTTTAGACAGCGGTAGAATCATAGAGGAAAGACAGTTTGTCGAGAATCAGCAGAGATCGGTAGAAGCTGTCGAGATCGAAAATCTCGGTAACTCACCATTTTGGCTAGATGTCTGCCACAGAACCAATAGCCCATGGCACATATGAGTTCTGGAGTAGAGACCACGTACCGGCACATGTAGTATAGGAAGCCTAGTGGAAATCGTGCAATGCGAAACAAAAAAATAACAAATTACTGTTCAACATAAATAGAAAGGTACATTTCGGGTTGAACATGCGAAAATATGGGGGCCACACACAAACATGAAAGCTGTATCCGATTGCAAGAAGAGACGGCCGAGTTAATCAATGTTCAATGTCACTTTTGGTGAACCGCATGGAGTTCCTTCCATACTGTCTATACAAAGTGACATGTTTAATCGTACGTTGACGTTGATTTTAATTTTTTGTCCTTGGCCGGTTAAGCTCTTTTTCATGGAGATACAAATAACACTACACCTACCTGCTTCACCGCTTGCACTATCTGAAGAACTCTGAACACTCCGTCCTTTGGTTCATGATCAGGTCAAAAAAGGTAACTATAGGGGGTGTGGCTTCTTGCGAGTCCACAACGTGACCCGGTGCTGGCAATTTTCTAAAACTACCAACACAACTTGTTAGTCCACTCGAACTCGCAGCTCGTGTTTGTGCTCACTAACTTTGCACATTTGACAGATACGGCAATACCAAAACGGCCGCTCGTCCGTTTTACTCGAACTCGACATTGTGAGTAAAACAGCCCGGTGCGGCCCCCGATCACATCAGTCCTTACATTTGCTTTCTTTACCCATAAGAAATTAGGAAAGAGCACTTTTCTTGTAGCTTGGAAAGATCACTGCTCAGAGTAACAGTAACCAGCGAGTTCTGACGTTCGTGCTTTTATAAGTGATGCTGGATATAATGCGAATTGAATTTATTTGTGAGGAATGTTGTGCATAATATTTGTCTTGATGTAAATACCTATAAATAAATAGGCGGTTACCAAAATGCAATTTATTTTCAAATAAATGTAACTTTGGATTATGTCACGCTAGCAAATAGTTACGAGTACAAGAATAGCCCCAGAAAATAAATGTTACCCACATTTACAAGTACATTCTATTTTTGTCAGCCGCATTCTATTGCTGACGACTATGATCGAACTGTTCTGACGCGGCTACTATTTTTACTACGCGACCGTCAAGAATTGCGATTACTTTTCTGTGTACCTAGTCTGAATTCCGCCTTACGCAATACCGACCGACTGAAGTTTTGAAATGGTATAAGAGAGACTAAAGTGACGTTTTGCTAAATACAATGAGTGAATTCGAGTACCGTAACGACGCTTACGTTAACGTTAACGCCGACTCATATAAATAGCTAGTCCAAGTTAGTTTTTGAGGGTTCGCCAAAACTTGATACGAACGGATTTCGTCACTTGCCAGATATACAGTAGGAAGTGATGCGATGATTGCTCATGGCATTTTATAGAGCTAATTAACATGAAATAGGGGCAAACTCTTAAAATTGTAACTTTTGACTGATAGATATTAGGTTCTTGTGTCGCCATATTCTAATATGTATGAAGTTTGGCAAGTGGCAGTGGCCAAATCGGTTGAGCCGTTCTCGAGTTTTAGCGATACTAACACACCGTAATTGATTTTTTATACATAAGAAGAACATTTAATTCCTGGAATCAGCTATTCTTTTTATTTATTTATTTTTCCGGAGGCATAGGCAGAGATGATACAGGAGCATTCGATACGATCTCATTATAAATGAAAAATACCTAATACTTCTTCACACACGCTCTTAAATAACGGGTGCTACGAATTTGATCTTTACAAAGCACATGACCTGCCTGGCCAAAAGGTATTATCTATCGTCAGAGCAGACCACGTCTACCTATTGCGTAAATGGACCTACCATTTGAAAGTTTTTTCCTTTCAAGGGACGCATATGGGAAATTAGTTCACCCTTGAATCATCGCAACTTATAACTATAAAACAAACAAAAATAATAACTGGATTTATGATACGTTCGTACAAAAACAAGTGCGAGTTGGACTCGCACACGAAGGGTTCCGTACCATCGTACAAGATTTAACATAAAAAATCACGTTTTTTGTATGGGACGCCCCTTTAATCTTTATAATTTTTTAATGTTACCTACTTGTTGTTATAGCGGCAAAATAAATACACAGTCTGTGAAAATTTCAGCTGCCTACCTATTACGGTTCATGAGATACAGCCCTGTGACAGACGGACGGACGGACGGACGGACGGACAGCGGAGGCTTAGTAATAGGGTTCCGTTTTCACCCTTTGGGTAAGGAACCCTAATAACAAGTTTGTAGGGAATTTATATAAAAGCATACATTTCGCTGCGACTGTTTTTTTTCTAAGGTTTCAATAGTTAAACAAACAGAAAATTTCATCTTTTTAATTATGTAGATATTATGGTTAATTTTTGTTTAATGGTATACTATGTTACGCTGCTATTCGATTTGTATGGTCTTGCAATGTAAACATGAAATTGTTGTTAAATAAACCTATAGCAAAGGTGACATGTAATATATAAAATAAAAAACACTCGATAGTAAATTCCATAGTTCGGAACCTATGCAAAACTGTAGGCCTCCTTCCCCTACTAGATGGTGGGGTTAAGCCCGCCTGGGCTGGTACCACCGCATTGGATAAAACTATGGTTGAAGCGGCAATGAAAAATGTTGTTTTCCATCTAGTTCAATGTAATTGGTACCTAGTTCCTTCGGGAATGTGGTGTGGTGGTTAATATCACAATTGTAGTTGTGTGGTTGTCAGGGTGGAGAAAAAGGATCAAAACAAAAGACAGCGTGGTAGTAGTGGTAGGTAAAGACAGCAGCCACACTAAAATGGAGATGGGCCGGACATTTAATGAGGACTGAAGACAACAGATGGACCAAAATAACTATGAAATGACATCCAAGAGATGGAAAAAGAAATAAAGGACGAGAAAGGAAGGGATAAGACGATAATATCGTAAAGAAAGCTGGAATAATATGGACAAGAACAGCCAGACAGACCAACATGGATTTAGATGGGGGAGGGCTATGCTCTGCAATGGGAAACTCAGTAAATTACTTCTTACAGCAGAAATAACATACATATAAGGAACGAACTGTGAACTGAGTAAATAAAAGGCTTTGTCATTATTATTATATCATTTATTGTTATCAGGGTAGTATGTCAGGTTGCATAAAAAAACCAATGAAACCGTTCATTGAACTTGCTCGAGTTTTCAACACTTACATCTCTGAAATTGTCTCCCCACGCGCTATTAAAAGCCCACCCCTCCACGTCTGCTCTTTGGAAGCACCACAATCAGACAAACTAATTTTAATTCAAGAGCTCGGTTAGCGGTCGAACGTTCAGTGCGTAAGAACGTGCAAGATAGTCCGCTACTGCACAAGAGTTCAGCGAACAGTGTTATTCTTGTGTCCGTTCTGATGTGTTATTGATACAGTTTCAACAGTACTCGCTGCAGGTTTTTTCGATAAGTGACATCAAGTTGAGGAAAGGATATAGGATAAGGTCGTGCTGTCCTTAAGTGTAGTTTAAAACCGAACGTTTTAAAAAGTGACAATATGGTTGCATGTAAGTAATATTTGCATCAACATTACAGTACTTATTTACTGTATCTGCATTAGAAATGACTATTCACAGTTTTTGATATAGCTTTTGAAACGTTTTACATATGCAGCGAGTTTATTATACAACGTGTTGCAACTGCCAGTACATTTATGGGATGGGAAATTTCTATTGGGATTGAGATAAACAGCAAAGTTGATTAACTTCTTTCTAAATAAGAAGTTAGACTTTCAATACAAAGTAATTTATTAATTTTATGAAAAAGAATCGTGTGTATCGAAAGAACTGGGACAGTTGTATGTAACTGAATATGGATGGCTTATCACACCTGTTGTCATGACATTAGCCTGAAATGCCAAGCGCGATCTACCTTCTATGGTTAGACCTTCCTTATGCACGGTAACAGCATCGCGACTAATTAAAATTGCTATTGCGATTGCTTTAAAAAAAATATTATTTATATAACAAGACACTGTTCTCTTAGAAAAACATATGGATGACTCTGGTAAAATTAATGTACTGGCTGTTGCGATATCATGTATGAATGAGTATTGAATTCAAAGGGATACAATAGGTATCATGCCATAACAAGATACCAATTAACCATTTTAACGTAATCTTTATCTTTAATGGTCTTGGTTATCTTAAATGGGCTAAAAATCATTCAAATAAATAAATATGTAATGTTTGCACTTTACGATATTTTGCTAAGTAACTGGACTTCGATGGATTTAACACACACTTTCATGACATTAGCCCAAAACGAAGTATTTTTGTAGAAATATATTAGTCACAATGGCAATACCTTCCATTTATGAGCACGACTACATTGAACTATAAAGAAAACATGGACATTGTTTCATTGCCGCTCCGACCATCTTTACATCCAATGCAATTTAATGTTTATTTCCCGGGTGACTCGGTGTTTAGTACAAGAGCCGTCGAAAGATCCTCACGAGACCCTGCGAAGGAAGCTAGAGGAGATATTCAAGCTTATGCTGATGCTGTGGTGTCGACAGTGCCAAGCCAATAGGGCAGTGGCGGCAGAGCCAAGTGGTAACACAAGCTCTGTACTTTGCTACCAACTACTAACAAATAGACATTTTGTGATTACAAAAAAAACATACAGACGAATTGAGAACCTCCTCCTTTTTTGAAGTCGGTTAAAAACCACAGTGCCCGGCCAATAGGACGATGCAGGCTTGACCAAACGGTATCACGTGTTTTTAACTAATGAATGTTGTGCTGTTGTTGACTACTAATGAAAAGTGATTACTGTTGCGATTTAAAACCAGACTAGGCATAAAGAAATACTTATGCTGTGGTGTTCTGATAGTGTCAGGTCAATAGGAGATGGCGGCAGAGCCAAGTGGTAAGAATTGTCATTTGCAACTTTTTATATTAATTATCTGAAAAAATCGCGTCATCATATGCATAACTTCAAAAGTCGAAACGAGTGCTATTAAATCAATTCATTATTTACGTTTCTAAGAAAGTGGCTGTCTGTACAGTACAAGTTTTAGCAGATTCTATTTTTAGCAGAAGTTAAACCGTTTAAAATGTTTTTTTTTTTGCTATTACTGAGTATTATTTTAAAATAAGCAATTTAATTTATCTGTACTAGCTTTTGAAATAAACTTGCAACCGATAATATCGACTGCGTTGATGATGCAACACTTTCTCGTCATAGTTGCGTCGTCAAAAGATGTAATCATTTGTAATAAAACGCCTGAATAAATCCAAATGAAAGTCTACACCTATGCTATTATAAGTCTACCTATGCTCGTTAGTATATTTTTATTTTTTTGCATTGCGGATAGTTTTAGAAGATTTAAAAAAACGGTCTTTCGCATCAGGTCTTTGAAATAATTGTGATCGCTAGCTAAATAGAAATAAAAGATATTCTGTTTCGATTTATATTTCAAACTACCTATGACTACTTAGTTAATGTTTTTTTATAGAAAATGGAAATGTTAGTCAATGAAAACAGTTAAATCGCTAGAAGAGGAATCATATGTTTTAATAATACTTTTATGATCGTCAAACTTAGCTAGTTTATTTGCGGTGCCGGGACGAAACTTCTATGGCTGGCTAGTAAGTAGTTCACTACTTTTAAAAAGTGGATGCAAAAATACAAAACTAAACCCTCAAAAACGTTCAATGTCAGAGACTCCACGTAAACTGCTATCACTGTCAGGCATTTCTCCATGAATGAATGTATTCTACGTAAAGCCAGGAATTTGGCAACTCGCCAAGCTCGGACATTAGTGCGTTCCTCAAAACGGATGGCCACTACACAACTCGGAGAGTTTGGAACGTCAAGTATTTTAAGTTGAGTGTGAAGAAAAAGTATTACAAGGTCGACGGCATCTGGTTCATGCACTTAACCTAATTTAGTTTGTTGTCAATATAATTTCGCATGTTTTCATAGGTACATACAAAAATATTAATTTGCAAATTGTTGAGAAAAAGTGTTATAAATTAATTTAAAAGTTTGAAAATGCAATCATTGAAGGTACCCCTTTGTTCCATGATTTTCATTTATGTTGTTATACTAATTTCATCTACATACGCTTTGGCTATTAATTTCTACAACTTTGCCTGTGTAATTGGACCTTAAATTAAAAAGTTCCGAAAATTAAGATTATAAAATGTAACAAAATTGTAATTTTACCTTTAATTTTTTTACTGTATTTTTTTTTGTTTTCGGATCAAACATGTTGTTAAAAAGCCTGGAAACATGAACTTTATATAAAAGTCAGCTGTTGATCAGCGCTCAGTAGATAATTTAAGCCACATAATAATCGGGAAATGTTTTCAATGGTTAGGACTATCTGAGAAATTTGCAAGTATTAAACGTTCAAATGTAGTTGAAAAATCAATTTAACTCCATCTGTAATGCGCATTTTCAGAGAGCGACAAGACGGTGGTAGTGCGTCGTGGCAACGAGGAGTTCGGCTTCAGGATCCATGGCAGCAAGCCGGTCGTGGTGTCCGCCATCGAGCCCGACACGCCGGCAGAGACCTCCGGCTTGGAAGTAGGAGATATCGTCATAGCCGTCAACGGTGAGCTGCTCTTATGAAGCTAAGGCATTTTGTTTCGGATTTATTGCAGTCAGTCAGTCATAGTGTCCACCATCGAGCCCAACACACCGGCAAAAACTTCCGGCCTATATTAGTTGGAGATATTGTCATAGTGGTCAACGGTGAGATGCTCTCATAAAGCTAAGACATTTGGTTCCGGATCTATGGATGGCAGCCAGTCAGTCGTGGTGTCCGCCATCGAGCCCGACACGCCGGCAGAGACCTCCGGCCTGGAAGTAGGAGATATCGTCAAAGCCGTCAATGGTCAGCTACTCATTCTACACAGCTAATTCATTTTGTTCCGGATTCATGGATATATTGTCATAGCGCTCAATGGTGAGCTGCTACTATGAAGTTAAATAATCTGGATCCACATTTGTAATGTTGTGTTCACAACGCTGTTTGTGGGGCTCGATGGAGGTCATTGGTCAATTGGAGGTCACCAATTTCCCTTCTACAGTTCTAGTGAAGGCAATAACGTTAAACGTTCTTGAGTAAAGCATAGCATAGATAGTCTATCTACAAAGACAATACATATTCAATATATGACAAGCCTGGGCGCCATGCCCCGTTGCATTACACGGAGTAACCTAGTTACCTGAGTGCTTTCAGGTTATTTCAAAAAAGTATTTCCATACAAAAACCTATTGTCATGACATTAGAACAACAACACACTGCATTTGCAAAATCTTTCCTTCGGATGAGCACAGCTACATTGAACTGAATGGATAATTCGGGCAAATTTTCACTGCTTCTTTGACAATTTTAATTCATTGCAACGGAAAATATGCAACAGCACATTTCAACCTCGGATCCAATAGAACGCGAGTTTCGGTACTACTAGGCTACGCAAAAGGGGAATAAGTATGATGATGTGTTTTTTTTTTCAGGTATCAATGTTTTAGATAAGTCGCACTCTGAGGTGGTGAAAATAGCACATGCCGGATCGGAAATTTTGGAATTGGAGGTAAGTAAAATAAAACATCCTTTTATTTTCATGTTGGGAAGTAGCAAGCCGTATCACTTTCTGTGTATTATCACTGGACAATTATGATATTTTATCATATGATATGATAAATACGGTACTTAAATAATATTATATTATTATATCTTGGAAAATGAGAAAATAATATAAAATGTTCATAAATACTTGGATAATAAACTTGTTTGGAGATGGAAATATACGGGTAGTAAGGCTAATAACCCAAATTTACTGCAGATTTACGTAGTCTTTCTGCACACAAGTCTGTCACAAATGAGTGACCTTGATACAATGTCGATGCAGGTGGCGCGAACGTGTGAGGCGGTGGCCTCGTTGGCGCACGAGGGCGGAGCAGCCGCTCTGTACTCGGGCTACCTGTGGCGCGCAGCGCCGTCTCCTGGTCGCGCCCCGAACCAGTTGCGCTGGACGCGCCGCTGGTTCGTGCTCAAGCGTGACAACTGCCTCTACTACTATAAGACGGACTCGGTACGGTCTCGCAAATGTAGATGGCATTGCCATCGAAATTATTATTTATAAAAATGAATCCCGTACTAAAGGTAGATTACGCAAAAAATTTTCTGTAATTAAAAAACCATGGTAGCACCTAGCTAGAGTGAGGATAACTAGGAGAGAATTGTTGTTAATTGAGTAGATCTAGCAAAAATCCTCTCAAAATGTTTGATTATTTGTCCGCCCAACTATAGGTGGTCACGCCGATTCTATGTAAAATGACGTTAAATTTAATATGACACTAGGAATCACCGTTACACTTACAGAGCATGCATCCTGTGGGAGCGCTGATGCTCATAAACTACCAGCTGGTGGAGGAGGAGGCTGGGAAGCCTCACGGGTTTCGACTGCAGCGCGGCGGCGGCGCGCGGCTGCAACTCGCGGCTGACACCGCCGAGAGCTCCGCTAGATGGCGCGCCGTGTTGGCGCATGCCATTGACGCAAGTTCACAGGTTCTTGAGCATTGAAATCATGATTTCACATATGTAAATCAGATTCAGATTCAGAATCGCAAAATTGTCTTGAAAATATTTCAGCAACAATTATTTGCTGCTCTACTTTACTTCCGTCAAGCAAGAGTCAAAAGTGATAAGGTTGAAATTAAAAATGTTAGTAGGTAGTGAATCATATTACTGATGGACCTCTATCAAAATCCTTGCGAGCAGATGACTACAGAAATATGTTTGTAGTTACGGTGCTGTGAAAACAACAAAACTAAAAGCATAAAACATTTTCACAATATTTTTGTTTTTCATCCACATATCAATGTCTTGCACACAGCGCGACGGCTGGCTAGAGGTTTCGATGCGAAACATGAAGCTACCGCCATCTGCCGTGCCGCGGCCGGACTGCTTCGGCTACCTCCTCAAGCTAGACTCCAAGTGGAAGTCGTGGAGCAAGCGATACTGCGTGCTCAAAGACGCCTGCCTCTACTTCTACAGCGACGGAACCAGCAAGAGCGCATTCGGTAACTACTCTAACCTTTTGGACACGAACTTTGTCAGTCGGCATTTTGAGATGTGCCGCCGAATTGTATCCCTACCGCCAATTATCACACTCGTGTTTACTCCCCAGCCAGTGAGCGCGCAACGAACCTATGAAATTTTCGCTTCAAAAGACAATAAACACATTGCGCTACATGTAATAATAAGTTTGACATTAAACGTAAGCAATCTTGTCCTCTGAAACAAATTTTAACAGCATTATGGTGTAAATTTTGTTATTATTTTCTTACAAACTCTAGTGTGCGTCGTGTCAATTTCTAATGTAAATTTGCATTACGGTCCAAACGTATTATTTTTCATTATGGCCAGAATGTTGACACTAATGCCTAGGTATCTTATTTTCTACGAATAAAATGACAAGCGACTTATAGTTTCGGCCGTAAAGTAATATGGGTTGACGGCTCTGTGACAGACAAAAGGTCCCTCCAACACTCTCTTGGATACTTGGCGACCGTTGTCCACGAAAATAATATCGTGACAGTATGTATGTCACCGTTCGGTCCTCTCGCTCAGGTCTGGCGTGTCTGCACGGTTACCGGGTGCAACACTGTGCACCCGGGGGTCGCAAGTTCGCCTTCGAGGTGATGCCAGCAGAGCCCAAGCAGCGTCACTTCTATTTCCACACGGAGTCGGAGATGGACAAGAAGAGGTGAGCAATCGAGACTCCGTGATTTATAGTAGAGTTTGCAGTAGAACCTCCAGTGGCAGTTTGTACATCGATAAGATTGTTATACTACACAAAAATAGTAAAAGTTTTCAAATTATTCTCTAATGTGAAATTTGTATGGTTATAAAAAAACTATTTTACAAAAAATATATAATTTCGTGAATACCTAAAATAGCAAATGAATAAGCCACATAGATACTCCTAAAATTTCTGAATCTAAAGATTTCTAAAACTTGCTTACCTAATACTATATTGCTTTTGTATGTATCTTAGAAGGGAAGGTATTTCTCCTCCTTAATTTATACCTTGAAAATTTCTTTTATGATGTCCCAAACTCTTGAGATTCTTTTTTGGGTTTTTTATTCATCTGGATTTTGATTTTTTTATGGATGGCTAATCCAACAACCGCTGTCATATAATCTCAACACACCTTCAACCCTACTGGTACTAGTTGCAATATACGGCTCCATTGAACGAAATTTTTCAGTTTTAAAATTGCCAATCAATCAACGGGATATGGGACGGACTTGCAATTTTAATTGCCGCTTCGACCATCTTGAAACCAATGCGATGATATCAATCATTATATCATATCGCGATAAGAGAGTTTAAGCCTACCCTAGAATAAGTAAGGAAGGTAACCTACAGTTCTACTTTGAATCTGAACTACGGCCAGCGTCAACGGTCGAACTATCACCCATATAGAACTCAACCGCGCTCAGTGTTGCACTGGGCTACCGGGGCTGACAAATACGCTGATCTCCGTGACATAAGTCAGCCACTGGGATCCCTAGAATACAATGTTCCGTTATTTAGAGCAAATAGCAACTTTATTCATGTGTTTTAAAGCTAGGGTTTTGAAAGGTCATGTGATTACGTGTAGGTAAAATATGACTGAGTGTGATTTGACATTTTTTCAGATGGATGGCAGCTTTGGAGTACTCTATAGACCGCTGGATGAAGGCTGGCTGATCGAAGCCTGTGTTGTCTAGACAAACGTCGATAAACGTATAGCATATCTACGAACATTGTTTCATTCGGGTGCGCCATCGAAGAAAGTGAAATGTATCGTCAACAAATATCCAACTATGAATAGAAATGTAATTTCGTATCTACAATAGAACATATTAAATTCAAAGCAGTTTAGAACACAAAAGAAACAAAATTTGTCATTTGAAAGTAATATTATAACTCACGAAGATGCTTTATTACTGTGTCCAATGAATAAAACGGGTCGATATGTATGACTTTTTATTCGGCAATCAATCAAAATAGCTGCTACAATATGTTGTGTGCGTTGGTACATTCAAGTGTTTTCAGATATCCTGCAGAATCAGGAAGTGCTAATTATTACACAAATTATTCATGTGAATTCGGGAACAAAACAAGTTATTCCGAGTTGTGTAATAAGATTTTATTCTATCAATAATGAGTTCTTCCTTTTCCTGAAATTTCAGTAGCCTAGCCTGAATTATCATATGCATAGTAAATGACTTAATAACAGGTATATTATGATGGGATCCAAGACGAACGAAACAACATGCCACGGCTAAAGAAAAAAAATTAACTGGATATCTGGGGTGAACTGAAGTATTAAGATAGTGTCGCCATGTCTGTAATAATAGTGATGCATTTACGACGTTTATCGAAACGATGATCGGAAAAGTAAATTGGTTCTTAAAGTGTATTCGTGATTAATCTGCTTGATAATTTATGATTATACTTCTTCTTCAGCCTTTAGCTGTCCACTGCTGGACGTAGACCTCCCCCGGATTTCAGAGTTGTGTGGTCTCCTGTTTTTCTTCGGCAGTTGTCACGTGCTATCTGACGTATATGATTTACTTAGAATGAATTAAACAGATACAGAAATCGTCGATATTATACAAAGAGTTTTCTTATTATTAAAGCTTTTCTATGATATTTATTATTATATTTTTAAATTACAAGTAACATTTTTCAGGCAACGACTAAAAATTGCAAAGTTATGGTGGAAACACTAATGTGCGCGGTTTTGACGTTTGTAGGTCACAATTAAAAAAAAACCCGCCAAGTGCAATTCGGACTCGCACACGAAGGGTTCCGTACCATCATACAAGATTTACGAAAAAAAATACGGTTGTTGTATGGGGCCTCCCTTTTTTTTTATTATTATTTAATGTTACCTATTTGTTGTTATAGCGGCAAAATAAATACACACTCTGTGAAAATTTCAACTGCCTACCTATTACGGTTTCTGAGATACAGCCCTGTGACAGACGGACGGACGGACGGACGGACGGACGGACGGACGGACGGACGGACGGACGGACGGACGGACGGACGGACGGACGGACAGCGGATGCTTAGTAATAGGGTTCCGTTTTCAACCTTTGGGTACGGAACCCTAAAAATTTCTTCTGTTTGTACACAAAAACAAAACTCTTTCTCTCTCTCGTTCTCAAGTTTAACAAATAGAAGAAATCAATAGGTTTTAGGCGTGAAGTTTTAAATTATTAATTCCCTATCTAAAAATAAAATGTATAACTCCCCACATTACATTTTGTGTCGTAATACCGAGTGCCAACTGCATAAAAGTTGTATTCTGTGTATGTAGAGTCCCCATGCATTTCATTTGGAATTTGACTAAAATCATAGATTCTTAATTAACTTATTAATCTATGCTAAGATCAGAGATTTTTTTTAATGTAGTAGAGTTGAATGTAGAAATAAAACGTATTTCTTGAATAAATCTTACATGTGAAATGAAAACAAATTTTGTTTTGTAAAGAGGAAAATTCCATCCTGAATGGTGTTTGCGTCCTTCAGTTGAAAAATGTCACTTTTCGATGAGTACGAATTTTTGTATTTTAATTAATATAGGTAATGGTCCCGTCCCGTCCTTAAGTTTCTTAAAATAAAATAAGTTGTAGGTATTATACCATGTTTATTGTGAAATTATTGAGATGTACGTAATTGTTTAATTGAGTGTAAAGAGAAAAGTATTTTTTCTTTTTTGTGAATAAATTTAAATTAGGTTTAAACTTTATTTTCACAAAACAATATTTTAAATTATTATCATTATAAAATAAACCAATCAAACTAAAATATAATATTGTGTTTGTTGGTATACATTAATGTTCCGTGCTAGCGTGCGTGTATTGTGTACATGACTGATTGATCGAATGGAAAATAAAAGCAAAGAATACCTATTTGAATTTGCTATTTTCAAATAGAGTAGGTAATACTATAAAAATATCATAGATCGTAAAATACAATAGTGAAAAGAATATTTGTAGAATGTAATAATCAGATTTGCAAGAAAAATTGTGAGAAATTACATTGTTAGTTAAAGTTAGATCCTTAAAATTGAAATTACTGTATTTATATTTACAGTAGAATAATTACAATAATAAATGTTACTTGTAGGATTTTAGCGCATTCTAACATTACATACAAAATAAGAGTATATAATTATGATATTATTTATTGTTAGGCTCAGAATTTATAACGTCTGGAAGTAAAATAAACGTTTCAAAATATTTTTATTTGATAACTATTCATGTTCATTTATTTTTCGTATATATATCATCTTGAAAAAAAAAATTATGATTCACAGGAAATATGATAAATTTATTATTATGTAATAATCGAATGCGCTATTTTCCCGTTAGAAAAGAGGTCCATACTAGGTGACTTAAATTGTGCATTAAATGAAAGAATATAAAGTAACTATTAAAATATGTATCACGCCCAACGCATAAGTAGTTATGTCCTAAAAGCTCAAGTACAATAAAAGACTTGATTTTAATAAAAAATATAATGATAAAATGCTTAGTAGTCTAATCTATAAGGATATTGTTTAACAATATATTGATGGATTTATGCAAAACTATTTACTTTTTAATATAGATATCCGTAGCTATAAATAACATTCATTGAATCAATGTGTTACCAATCTATAACATTGTCGATAAGTGTAATCACATTTTGTGGGTTTTTTGAAATGTATAGTCATTATAGATTAGCTATTCACTTAAAAAATGAGTGTGTTCATTGACTAAAATTTTAAAAGAAGAAAAAATATGACTTCTTCGTGGTAATCTAGACTCAATACCCGATTTTAAAAATCTAAAGGAACATTCAATGATAGTTTTGCATGCATTTTTTATACGTTAAACCTAAAACAAATGTTTAAGGTCACACACCATGACGACAATTTATAATTAAATTACACAGCATTTACAGAATAAAAATAAGCTATCATGGCGATGATGTTGTGCTTACGAAAAAAAAGTGTGTTAAATATCGGATAGGCCTTGACCAGAGAGATGATTAAATGTAGTGAAAGTGTTGATTATATGACGTTGATGCTACAGTAAATGCTATTTTAATTGTTATTGAAATCAGAGAATTGCGAATATACATACTGATAAAAGATTGATTAAAAAAAAGCTCGGCTTTGGCACCATTCAAATTAAAAAGCAATTGGCATTTTTTTCGTCTTATTCAGTGTCAATTGAGCCACAGAATATCTAATAGTGCTACATTGAGATGAGGCAAAGTAAATTAAGTACCTGGAGGCACTGTCTTTGGTTTTTCGATATGGTTGCCTTACAATGTATGTATTTTTTTAATATATTGAAAACATTGAAATAAGCATGTTTTTACGTTTGGATAAGAACCTATTTTGCTTGCAATTTTTTTTATAAGGTCATCAATGAGTGGACAACTTTGAGGTCAGTTTTGATAACAAATTTTTACATCAGTATGTTAATTTGTAACCTGAGAAGCGAATTTATTAGAGCAACTTTAATTATTTCTGATATTTTTCTTAACGTTATTACTATATTGGCAGATACGCTGTAGTATTTCCATACACATTTCAACAATAGCTTAATTTTCTTAGTTTGACAGAGCTGAACTAGTGTTGATAGGTCAGCGGTGAAAAAATATAAGCCAAAGTAAGTGTTGTGTTTAGAATTTATCGAATTGAATTTTCATTATGATAATATTTGATTGTAACTATGTATGTCGTTATATGAATATATTGAATAAAAACAATCCTGGTGAAAAGTAAATGCATTGTTTTATTTTTTCATATTTTGGAAACTAACTTAACAATTATGGGAACCTTTCCACAGTCGGTCCCCATGGAGGAGATTTTTTATATCGATTGATGGGCAACGCTACTAGATTTACCGGTCAAATTAGACGCAACTCAGCAATCAAAAGTAAATGTATTAAAATGACCAATTTTCTAGTTATTATTGTGAAAAATGTTGGTTCCAAATTCTGGTAAGTAAATGAAGTCGCAGGAAATAAAATATCACAATAACATAACCTGTAATATTTCACCTAACAAATAAATTCGCAGTACATACATATATACATACATATACAGGTGAGTTTTTCAAGTGGGCCTTCAGGGCCAAATCCGAAGCTATAAGAAATAGCGAAAAAGACTCTATATAACTTATATATACAATCTAAAATTCGATGTGTGGGTATGTTCCCTATGGACTGCAGAATGGCTGGATCGATTATGATAAAATTTTCATTTAGAGGGGATTTCCAGAAACATGAACGAGACGGGAAACCTCGGGTATTGAAGGCAAGCCCCGATTCCGCTGAGCTGCGAGACTCTCGTGTTGTGTATGTGTAGCGATGAAGCCTGAAGATGGTCGAAGCGGCAATGAAAAATTGTCCGTGTTTTCCATCCAGTTCAATGTAGCCGTGCTCATAAAGGGAAGGTCCTGGAATGGCACCTAATTCCTTCGGGAATGTGGTGTATTGGGCTAATATCATAACGGTAGTTGTGTGGTATTAGCCATCCATGTCAGGGCGCATAAAAAAAAAAAACAAAAAGCCACCTAGCGCGTTTACTATGGGACTCGCTGTCTCCAATTTTCGAAAATGATCAACGCAACTTAAACGTGCATGATATATGTAAACATAATAAACATAATAGCAGACGTATTGGAGGGTTCGTGTGGATGGGTACTGACTTGACGAACGCATTTTTAGAGCACATTCGTGCGCAGTGGCGATGTTTCGAATGTGTGCATACGATGCGCCGCGCCGCCGCGCCGGTTTCCCATTCATTTATATGTTCACTTTGACCATAAGGCGGCGGTGCGGTATCGAGCGCATGTCACTTCTTCCATTCTCTTCATTGAGCCTAACACTTGATCGCTCCTTTCGAATCTCTAACTACCTACACGATAACTGGATCAAACAATGATCAAACAAGCGAAATCCATTAGTCCAACTTGCTAATGTCACGCTGGCGCGACGATAATTATCATTTGCTAGTTTTTTGTTACGTATCGAAATGACATATAAACAGAGGTTAGAAAGATCAAATTACATCATGGCATCTACATTGGACGTTTCCAGATAAAGCTGTCATTGGCACTCATGGAGCAACAAATCATTACGTGCACTTGTGGATATTCAATAATTTGTGATAACGCAAATGCAGTAACAGATGTGATGGCTAATAAAAACAAACAAGGCAATTCTAAATTACCTTTCCGATAGTAAAATGTTGGAAAACAATTTTAATAAATGTAAAGTTTTATAGTTCCCAGTGTTCGCCTCCAATAATGGAGGCGACGAGACGTCAGGACCACTTCGTTGCCCTGGAGTTACGTCTGACATCTCGGCTCATCAAACGGTACCAAGGTACCCCGGCGGGTAAACTTACAACATGGACGTAGCCCATGGGTTTACACAGTTATGGGATATGTAATAAAAATATATATCCTGATTCCTGACAATCCTGCACAAAAATCGAGCATGTTAACCATGTGCTGGCTTCTGAATCTAACTGATACCGGGTTAGTATCAAAACGATCCTAGGAAGCTCGGAACACTGCCTTGTCTCGTGTATTATACCATATTTGCACCCAGCGACTACACTAGAGCCCAGTAGTAGCATAGTCTGGCCCTACAAGTTGGCATAAGGGAAAACTACCCTTGGAAGAAGAGCTGCTTTGCCTCTCCGGACCTACTATGTTTATTTCCAAGCTGGTAATGCAAGGTATGGATTACTTTATTCCATCTTTTTTTTTGTGTTGGAGGGTGGTCAAAACAAGTCTAAACCTCCAGTGTCTTGCGATAGAAGCCAAAAACCAGCCATATAGATGCTGTCTGCATTAACGTACCGATGTGTTGAGGTGCATTAAATACATACTCTTAAATACATACTCTAAGGGCCGAGTGCACGAAAGGACGAAAATTCAAAATCAACGTCAACGTACGATTAAACACCTCACTTTGTATGGACAGTATGGAAGAAACTCGATGCGGTTCACTAAAAGTGACGTGTTTGAACATTGATTAACTCGGCCGTCTCTTCGTGCAATCGGGGCTAAGTCTTGACACGTTGTAACTTCGTCGTCTATGGACGTGATACATATAAAATATATGATTAGCCTAACAGGTTCGGTTCAAGAACGGTAAAAAATGTGCCAGGGGACCGAACCTGAGGATTTGGGGTGAGAGTCAGGCATACTTACAGTTATAACCCAATTAGGGGAGAATGTTATGCCGGTACAGCGTGCAGGTTTAGCGTGCCATGAATATACACATATACAAAGAGAGATAGAGAGAGAAAGAGCGAGAGTGAGAGAGAGAGAGAGAGCATTGGGCTTCTAACAAAGGGTCAGTGTTCCTATGAATGTTCACCTAAAAGGTGTACTATACGAGCTGTTCTAGCTTCTTGTTGGACTACCTGTAAGCCTCATGTGTTAAAGATCGTTGAACTCTTTTCCTATTTTCTTAGACGTGGCGCTGGTCAGACCTCAACGGCTCCACATCTCAAATAAAAATGGTTAAGGTGGGCCTTTCCGCTCAACTCCCCATACAAACGTGGAAAGAAGATCATGCCCATATTTCTTGTCAGAGATCCAAAATTTTGCTCAAAATAGCTTTGTATGATCGAACTAGATGTCTGATGACCTTTGGCATTGCAAAATAGTTTTTGCTTTCTAAGTTATACGGTCCGTAAGTTCAAATTGAAGTTCGATAAACATATAACATTGGAAAAACACAAGATAATATAAATAGTAAGAACGGTTATCCAACACATTATAAAGTAACCTCAACAGTAGTGAATTCCGAGGTTTTTTTGAAATGTAAAAAACGTAGATATGTCAGTAGTTTTCTTTGGATGATTGAAGATTCTGGATCTATGTTATTTAGCTTTTTTTTATATGCGACCTGACATGGATGGCTAATACCACACAACTACCGTTATGATATTAGCCGAATACACCATATTCCCGAAGGAATTTGGTGCCATGCCTTTCCCTTTATGAGCACGGCTACATTGAACTGGATGGAAAACACGGACAATTTTTCATTGCCGCTTCGACCATCTTTTCATCCAATGCTGAAATGGAGGATGACGTAAGGGCGGCAGCGGTTAGGCGACTGAGAGCTACATATGTACATTTAGGTTTTTTTTATAAATTTTTTTATATCCATGACACAATTTTCTAAAAAAATGTATTAAAATGTTTAAGGGCCTCTTTAAAAATTATAACATAATTACAAAATACCATTTATTTATAAAAATTTAGATACTGAATCCACTAACTCGGATTATCCGCTACTCGGTAAAACCAGTATGCATGCTATAATTTCTAACAGATTTAAAAATATTGCCATCTGTGTGAAACGAAGGTCAAATATTGTGACACCTGTCAGACACCAATAATATGTATGTATTCATTAAACCATGAGTGCTTAAATTACACCAACTACATTTTAAAATTATAGTTTGTGATTCCCGCGCCTCACATCCCCACAGCTTGTTTCATAAATTTAGCAAAGCAAGGAGTCAGCAATTGTTTGGTTATCTTGGGTAATCTTAGGTGGGAGTCCGAGGAATCTGGAAACTTACGTAATCCCGAGTAATCCTAAGGAACCCCGCAATTCCAAGATAGTCATTGCCAATCCTATCAAATTTATGGTAATCTTGGGTAAACTTAAGCGGGAATCCGAGGAATCTGAAAATCTTAGTTCCGATTAATCCCATCGAATTGGCAATCCGATCAGAAAAATATTCGGGGGAATCATAGATTAAAAAGTCTATAATCTATGGTAAAAAAAGAAATCTATGGTGGAATCTAGAAATATTATTCATATCTCGCTCTCTTTAGTGTCGCAACTTCTCCGCCACTTTAGAACCTTGTCACACGCGTGCGTTCATTCTGCTTGATCTCCGGTGAGGTGAGTGAGTGAAACTTGAATCTTTCGAAATCTCTAAATGTTTGAAAATCCCTAAAATATGTTGGTATTCTAGGAATGTTAATCCTGGTAATCTTTGGTAGTCCCTAGGAATATTTGGTAGTCCTTAGAAATCTAATGAAATTCCAGAATCTTTGGTAACCCTAAAAATGTCTGGTAATCCTAGAAATATTTGGTATGATTTATGAATCTGGCAGTCCTTTAAGAATCTTGGAAATCTCCAGGATTTTTTGATAGTACTTGGGAATCCTGGGAAATCTCAAAACCTCAATCAAAGTGAGACCAGAGGAGGCCTACGGCACAAAACAGATATGTGATATCCTTCTTATTTTTACATTGTTTTACTTTTGTAAAAAAAACATTATTGCTGCGCGTACCCCCAACACAATAATGGCAGATGATAACGTATACTACCACATCATCATACTGACTACCCTAATTGCAAAGATGCCTTGAAAATATACGCTTATCTTTATTTCGTTGAATCTAGCTAGTGTACTAGATAGTCCCCTTTAAAAAAACAATTTTCAATCGAAGAGATTACGTAGCAATACGGCAAATACAACGAATCAAACTATGCCCATAGAACTAAAATGACGTGATAGGCGCCCGAGTGCAATCCCCATAAAAACCGGCCAATACAAGTGCGAGTCGGACTCGCACACGAAGGGTTCCGTACCATCGTAAAAAAATGTATACAAAAAAATCACGTTTTTTGTATGGGGACCCCCTTTAATTTTAATTATTTCTTCATCTTATCTATTTGTTATTATAGCGGCAAAATAAATACACACTCTGTGAAAATTTCAGCTGTCTATCTGTTACGGTTACTGAGATACAGCCCTGTGACAGACGGACAGACGGACGGACGGACGGACGGACGGACGGACAGCGGAGGCTTAGTAATAGGGTTCCGTTTTCACCCTTTGGGTACGGAACCCTAAAAACTAGCAAAAAGCTCAATCGCTCTACCTTCCGAAGCGACCACAAAGGCTCTCGCGGCGGAGGCTTCGCCCGCATCGCGTGCGGCTGGCCAGGAGTGGGGCAGAGCTTACTTTACGGGAGCCCTACTACCGCTGCCGTGGCTGCTCGTTGCGCGGCGCGTCGGCGGCGGCGCTCCGATCGCTCGCTAGTCTGCGCGCTCCGCTCCCTCCGCTCGCGCGTCTGCGTCAGTCCGTTCCCCTGCGCGCGCGCAACACAACAAATAATCAGCGTTCATGTCACTTTCTAACTTCAAAACGTACTAAAAATCGGTTAAAAACTTTACATCGAGAACAATCCTGTGGGTGCAAAAAAAAAACGCGTTTCCCCGAAGCAAAGACGCGGTGGAGACGTGTACAGTGGACTGCAGGACAAGTGTGTGATAGTGGATAAGGTGAATTTATTTTCCAAACGTTCTCCAAAGTGATGAAGTGTGTCGTGTATGACTTCTGTGGTGATAATTCGAGCCTTTTGTGACGGAGCAATAACTTTTTCGCTCGCGAGGCGTTTAACTGTTACGGCCTCTATTGTGTTGCGGTTCCGCCGATACTCTATTCACCTGTAGCCGCTGTGTGCCCGCTTGCGGTGGTGCCGTGAAATGTGACAAAAAATCGCAATGACGAGCTGCCATTGTGGTGCCCAGTCCCGCCGTTCGTAAGCTACCTGCCCGGCCGACTACCGCAGGGTTGACTCTGAGACCCGCCCTATCCGATCGCGTCGCCATGTGAGTATTGGTTTATTCCCTCCGCGTTCGGTTTTTTTGTCGTGGGGTTAGGGTAATTTAATACGGCGGATGTGGAATAAATTGGGTAGCCGACGCGAGCTTCGACCGAAGCTACCTGTTTTATCTCTGCGCGTGTTTACGTGTATTTCTATGCATGTTTATTAGTGGGTGGCGGAAGGCAGATGGTGTTAAAATAATAGACAATTCTGGGAAGCCAAGGTGTCGACGGAAGCCAGCCGTTTTTACTGTTTCACCTCAAACAATTGGTTGGGCATTAATTAAATGTATTCGTGGCTACTGTACCTACTAACATCACTTATTGGGATTAGCATTATAACATTTGAGCAAGATAAGTAGAATGATAATGAATACCAGACGACCATTACTTAATTTACGCAGATTATAAACATATTTAACTGTAATACTACTATTATTGTATAGGTACACCTTATGTGGGTATTACCAATCAGCAGTTTTAGAAGGAGGCCTGTCACTGAGGTCAAAAATAGCTTGGTAGAATTAAATTATAGCCAGTAATTGAATGGACAAGAAATATTTTTTCAAGGACATTATTGAAGACATGTACCTAGTAGAAATAAATGTAAAAAAACGGGCCAAGTGCGAGTCGGACTCACACATGAAGGGTTCCGTACCATCGTACAAGATTTTACAGAAAAAAATCACGTTTTTTGTATGGGATACCCCTTTAATTTTTATATTTTTTTATTTTACTTATTTGTTGCTATAGCGGCAAAATAAAAACACACTCTGTGAAAATTTCAGCTGCCTAACTATTACGGTTCATGAGATACAACCCTGTGACAGACAGGCGGACGGACGGACAGCTGAGGCTTATTAATAGGGTTCCGTTTTCACCCTTTGGGTACGGAACCCTAAAAACGAGACAAAACTGAACGTTTCATTGCAAACCTGACATGACAACGAATAGGTAGAATAGGTACCCAGTATTTATTTAATAAGTAAAAACTCCTTACTGACTTTTTTTGTTATAAGAGGAAAACCATCATGCAAACATAATGGTTCAGAAAATAAGACAATTTTATAAGATTAAAAAAAAACAAAATTGCAGCAGGAAAATTACGACAAATCTACATCTCACCCCAAAAAGCGTTTTTGGTTAAATAATAAGTACCCACTCTTTAACGCGTACCTACCTCTTGTATTCTCATCAGGATGGATAAGTTACCTAGTAGGTAGGTACATGTATGTAAGATGAAGGAAAACATGGTGTGCATACCTACTCACTAATTCGTTAGGCTCTAGCAGTCAGCTAGGCGAAACGAGGTTCATTTGTCGTATGAATAAAAGAAAAGTCCTAATTCTCATGCAGTGTGTTGGGCTAATTTTAAGAAAGTAATTATGATATTAGCCATACATGTCCAGATACCTACCTACTTACTAGTTGCTCTTTTAGCTGTCCTTTATTTTTGTTATGTTTTTCTCACGTATGAATAATGCAAACATATGAATAAATCATGGCCATCCGATTCGCCCTGATAATGTACGATAATACCACTTTCTGCCTGGAGTTCCTATTAATCCATACAAACCTTTGGCAATAACCATGGTAAATAACTCGCCAGATCAATAGCACAAGACCAATAACTTAATTAAAACTGACGTTTAGTTGCATTTGAAACCATGCCAACTAGTGAATTCACTCAACTTGGCCGATGAACACATCGTTTGACGGTTAGTATGGTATGAAATGCAACTAAACGTCAGATTTGATCACTCTCTTGTCACTTCTCCTGCTATTCACCCGGCGAGTTAACGTACCATGGTAACCCCCCTGGTCGATAATTTGCCACCGGTTAAATCTAGTTCTAATCTAAGTTCTGTCCAACCATTCTCAACCTTACGAAGGTCTGCCATTCCTTTATCATAAACTTTCCGTCGCTGATGACTTTTATTAAAAACTGGTGGCTCTGCACCTCGCGTAACCACGCTCGCCGAGGCGCCATGCCACCCGTTTTGTGGACAGTTTCTACTATTAGGTAAAAGGAATGTGTAAAGGCACTCGCCGGCATACGTTGGCGGTGCGGCTGAGGAACAAATTTTAGGAACGGTAGGTTCTCAAAAGCCTATTTCCTGTCAACCACACAAGGTGCGGGTTCTCTGCGGTGAGGTTGGATGGGTGATGGGGAGGAATAATGGAGGCAAGTTCCACATAGTAACACCATGCAAACCATGCAACCGATGGCAAAGAAAACACACATTTGATTGTATTATTTTTCCATTAATAACACTGCTGCGGATAGGGAATACGTTTACTATATATGTGTATCACATGTGTATGTACTCATCATATGTGTATACTCTGTCCCTATATCCCTATGTAGGCTTAAATTTTTAAAACTACGCAACGGATTTTGATGCGGTTTTTTTAAATAGATAGAGTGATTGAAGAGGAAGGTTTATATGTATAATAACATCCATTAAATAGTGGCGAAATACTGTTATTTTTCAGTTTTCTAATGTGATGTCGTAAATAATTACATTTTTTCATCCCTTCCATTGCAAACGCAGGCTGAACTTGACCAGCCCGAGATTAGTCAAAAACGACATTGACCCGAGCGGAGCCGGGTATCTCGGTTAGTAAATTAATAAGCTAAGTAGGTATAAACCACTTGGAATTCCTTCTGCATCAAGATAAACGTCAAGGAGTCATTAAAAATAAAGATATGGGGACATTATCTGCGGAGCTGGCGGAATTGGCCGGCGCCGTACGAAGCCACTTATATTTCTGCATTCTTTGGCATCAAATTATGTATTTTATTTGATTAAAATATTTCCCAATATAAGGGGTTTCGGGTATCTATAAGCGTTCGAAATATTATAGATTCAATAAACGCCCGTAATGCGGAATAATAAAGTAGATTTTCAACGTTTCCATGCACATAGTATGAGCAATCACTAGGTCACTAATTGCGGTGTGCTTACAAAATGTATAGCGAATTTATGAAAACGTCGTCGCCTTTGGGATTGGCTCTTTATAGTTTTACGATGCACAATAAGAACGCTATCAAGCCTCCTTATCAAAGTTAATCACTCATATCAGAGATCGGGGTGTGCGCGTAATAGTCTCGGGAGCGTTTTACTGTTCAACTGTCGCCATACTGAAAACAGTCGTAGATTTGAAACTCAAATATTCGTAGGTACCTACCTTTGTTTATTTTATCCAAACATGATTTCGTTTTCTAGATTATCTTTGAATGGCCTTACCTAATTTGGAAAGACAATTACGATGTAATACATCCTTGCAATCAGAAAATCATTTAATATCATCATATAAAAAAAAGATGAACGTTATTAGACTACTCTGTTGTATTATTTTAAAAAACACTTCTTAGCCATCTCATATAATCGAATCGAATCTATTATGCTATTTCCCCATGAACCACCTGTGTAGATAATATAGTTGTGTAGGCCCCGACATCGCAACTAGTTTCCTCAAAAACTTTCTGTGTTGGGCTACATAAGATTGTGCCCATGATCCACCTGTGTAGTTTAATATAGCTGTGTAGATCCCGTCATGGCACATAATTTCTTCGGAAACTTTGTTAGGTGGGCTACGTAAGACTGTGGCCATAATCCACCTGTGTAGTTTGATGTAGCTGTGTAGGTCCCGTCATGACACATAATTTCTTCGGAAACTTTGTTAGTTGGGCTACGTAAGACTGTGCCCATGATCCACCTGTGTAGTTTAATATAGCTGTGTAGATCCCGTCATGGCACATAATTTCTTCGGAAACTTTGTTAGTTGGGCTACGTAAGACTGTGGCCATGATCCACCTGTGTAGTTTAATGTAGCTGTGTAGGTCCCTACATGGCACCTAGTTTCTTCGGAAACTTTGCGTGATGGACTACGTAAGACTATGCCCATAATTCACCTGTGTAGTTTGATGTAGCTGTGTAGGTCCCGTCATGACACATAATTTCTTCGGAAACTTTGTTAGTTGGGCTACGTAAGACTGTGCCCATGATCCACCTGTGTAGTTTAATGTAGCTGTGTAGGTCCCGACATGGCACCTAGTTTCTTCGGAAACTTTGCGTGATGGACTACGTAAGACTGTGCCCATAATCCACCTGTGTAGTTTGATGTAGCTGTGTAGGTCCCGTCATGACACATAGTTTCTTCGGAAACTTTGTTAGTTGGGCTACGTAAGACTGTGCCCATGATCCACCTGTGTAGTTTAATGTAGCTGTGTAGGTCCCGACATGGCACCTAGTTTCTTCGGAAACTTTGCGTGATGGACTACGTAAGACTGTGCCCATAATCCACCTGTGTAGTTTGATGTAGCTGTGTAGGTCCCGTCATGACACATAGTTTCTTCGGAAACTTTGTTAGTTGGGCTACGTAAGACTGTGCCCATGATCCACCTGTGTAGTTTAATGTAGCTGTGTAGGTCCCGACATGGCACCTAGTTTCTTCGGAAACTTTGCGTGATGGACTACGTAAGACTGTGCCCATAATCCACCTGTGTAGTTTGATGTAGCTGTGTAGGTCCCGTCATGACACATAGTTTCTTCGGAAACTTTGTTAGTTGGGCTACGTTAGACTGTGCCCATGATCCACTTGTGTAGTTTAATGTAGCTGTGTAGGTCCCGACATGGCACCTAGTTTCTTCGGAAACTTTGCGTGATGGACTACTTAAGACTGTGCCCATAATCCACCTGTGTAGTTTGATGTAGCTGTGTAGGTCCCGTCATGGCACATAGTTTCTTTGGAAACTTTGTTAGTTGGGCTACATAAGACTGTGCCCATGATCCACCTGTGTAGTTTAATGTAGCTGTGTAGGTCCTGAGATGGCACCTTGTTTCTTCGGAAACTTTGTGTGTTCGGTTAAGTAAGACTGTGGCCATGATCAACCTGTGTAGTTCTATGTAGCTGTGTAGGTTCCGACATGGCAGTTTCTTCGGAAAGTTTGTGAGGTTGGCTATGTAAGACTGTGCCCATAACTTACCTACCTAGTAGAATTAAAAATTTCCTGAATGGACTTTTAATTATACGAAGACATTCGATAATAGTAGGCTCACTGTACTTAATCTCATCGTATCAGTCGTCCATGGCAGATAATGTCGGCAAACTGGCAAGTAAAAAAACATGCCACGCTGATTCCCACATTGTATTTTTACATTGTTGAGGACTTTTTTAAGTGAAGGAAACTCCTTTAGTACCGCTGTGATTTGAAACACGATGAAATGAAAAAGAGATACTCTCCATTTGTCTCAGTCTCTCGATGGTTAGTTTTCTGAAGGCTTAAATTCTACCACGTGTGAACTGGACATTTTTTTTTAATTTTTTAACGAAATATTTCCATGACCAGAAGCTGCTATTCATATGACATTTTGTATGTTTAGTTTTTGAACTTTCCTTGGTTAAGTGATGCGCGTGAACTTAAACCCGACCGCACCATAACTTATAGTTTTTAATTGATTCCGAAATAAGAGATACAGAAACCGGCTTATTATAAGGATAAACTATTCACCAAAATTCACTGATGAATATGAAATATTATTGCTACTATATTCACCAAAAAAAAAGCTTTACAAAGAAAGCGCTGAAAATATATACCTAATACTACAAGAATGCAAGGAAGTGAAAATGCGTTTACATTTATATTGTAAGGAAATCATTGCATATGTCACATGACTATCAAATATCAAAATTGCTGCTCTACAAAATAAAAATTTCGATTTCTAGAAAATACACCAATTATTGATAATATAATATTTACAAATCCATTACTTACTGCATACTTTCAACACTTTGTGAAATTCATGTAAAGCAAAAGGTGATTCTGATCCGTTTCAATAAGACCTTTTTTCTTATCCCCAAAATGTAGAGAAAGAAAAATAGTTTTTTAAATTTCCTTAACTTCGTTTTCTCTTCGTATTTCGCTCAAAAAAATAGTTTTTTTTTATTTGTTTAACTTTATGATCTGTTTCGCAATTTATCATTTTGTCATTTACGTTGCGAAAGAAATATTTCAATACCCATTGCTCCAAACTTAGTCTTTGAAACAAATACCCTTTGGTTGGATTTCTTGTTACGTGGTAGCATAATAGGACTTCGCTTAAGACAGTTCATAGAAGTCATCATCTTCACCTGGCTTCTCAACTGAAAGATTCCATCACTTTTTATTGTTTATTTATATTACTATCACTAAAAGCTAAACCTAAAGTAGAGATAAGAATTGTATTTGTGTTTGAAATCTACAGTGTCGTCTAAGTATTTTTCTGTAATATCCATAAGATACAAACAATTTCAATAAAATATTTT
Organism: Incurvaria masculella; assembly: GCA_946894095.1. NCBI lineage: Eukaryota > Metazoa > Arthropoda > Insecta > Lepidoptera > Incurvariidae > Incurvaria > Incurvaria masculella. The sequence goes on along the minus strand of OX335657.1, from coordinate 11,111,794 downwards.
GCTCAGAATTCACACTTTCAAGTTACTTACATTTATTTACTAAACATACCTATTAAAACTGGATATCACCACGCTCGACCATTCCTTACATAAATATTCATATTCATATTTGAAAATACTCTAACTTCAACCGAGATAAAGGCGTCCGAGCGACTGCAGGCTCCGGTTCGAGAAGGACGTAAAACCCGATCGGAGATAGCGTCAGGGGGAAAGAGATAGTCCACCGCCACACTGTCGGGTGGGAAAGAGAAGGGCGTAGAAGCAGAAGGCTTTTACGGTAGAATGGACAGCGGGCAATGAAATGTGGGCTCGCGGCGGAGCGTCCGAACCTTCTTTTTGGACCTCGCTTGAATAAATTGATTTTGAGATTATCTGCCCGGTTGCTAGTTAAGTTGGAATAGGTGGAGATTTCTCCGAATAAACTAATGTAAAAGACATTTTTTTCATATTTTCCCTGACGTTAATCCATTGATCCAATGAATAATATGATCAAAGGCGAGGATCATAATTCCGAAAACATTTAATATATTAGTTCAGTCTTATAACGATCACTTAATTTGGGAATTAAAGTGTATTTTTAATATTATTATTAATAACTAAACTACTTACAAAATCCAGCGTCGGTTTGCCTGTCTGTCATCCCGTTATAACTTCGGGCGGGATACCAGATTGTTTTTCTTTATTTATAAAATGAACCGGAAACAACAAAATAACCAATTTGCTGAAGTAATTAAATTATAAAAAAGCATCCACTTTAAGTTCGTCAGGAAAGACTCGACGTAAACGACAAAGCTGCAGTTAACTGCTCGAACAACAAAAGCTCTAATGTGGAAACACAATCCGCTTCATCGTAAACTGGCTACCAAAATAGTTAAAACACACGGAGAGTGCGCGGCCGTTGAAGTTATAGGAGGAAAGACGGCGACATATCAATCAAGTAGCGTAACAAAAGAAAATTGAAGGCATAGTGCAAATGTCAGCCGGCTCGAAGTTAATGGCACTGTTTTAATAGTGTTACAGAAAAAGTCAATATTACTCAGTTTGGATTTCAAACGAAAAATTACGAATATTCCTAGGTAATTCCTTCTCCTTGCATATATGTTACGGTTAATTCCCTAACTTCCGTTTCCACCATATCCAGCTACAAAAATCCCAAAGTTACTTTTCGATTACACTATACAAATTAGCCCTGTAACCGAAAGTTACTTATCGGATTTCAGGTGATGAAAACAGGGGTAAGTCGGTTAAATTTAAAATGTTCAGAATCGTAGTTTAGTTTGAAGTTAAAAGGTCGACATTGTTGACTTAGTCATTTCTGGATTTTGATATTCATGAATGACGCAAAACATATATTTTTTTGGATTATCAAGCAATCGTTTGTTTTTTAAGCGAATTTAGGTACTATATCATTTTCGAATAAACGAACATAAACCCGTAAAACATGCGATCTCCATGTTATAATTAAACTGAATTCATTACAACTTTATCTAATTAACTAATAACCCCAAAATCTCGCAGGTCATATGACACTGTCAACAGACGGAAAAGAAACCTGTCGCCAGTTGTTAAAATAGCAGCCTGTGTTGGTTTTTTGACGCAGACATAGAAATTCGTGTTTTCACAAAACAACGCACATTACTTCGGTCCCTTCGAGCATTGGGTATTTTGTAATACAAATAAAAAACTGTGTGATAAATCTCATTTTCAGAAATCTCACCTCTTTTTGGAACTTCTTACGAACATTTTTCTTGGTATCGACGTTATTTTTTCCGTTCTTAGCTAAACTAAATTAAATTAATCATCTCAAGAAATATTTACAATTGCACCAGAAACACATTCTGCATTTGCAGAATGGATGGAAATACTAAATTTTTGTTTAAACAAATGAAATGAAAGTAAATGTTTATTTGATACTACAACACAAAATATGCGAAACTAACTTTATATCTGTAACATAAAGGAGAGTAATATAGTAAACTTAATTAATTAGTTTAGGTATCGTATACGTGTTTTAACTTAATTTAATACATTTCTGTTTTTAATACTATGGTGTGTTGTGTTTTATATGGTGCTGTCGTGTGATGTGTTAGATTTTGGATGTTGGTGTTGGATTTTATTGGTGTGGTGAATGAAGAAGTTTTATCGTGGCATACCATTATTCGTCCCTTAGCATCCCTCTGTACCGCTTAACCCTACCACCTAATAATAGGGGAAGAGAACTTACAGTTTTACATGGATTCCGAACCACGAAGCAGCTCGAATTAGTAACGAAATGCTCTTATCCAACTCAGAAAGAGAAAGAATGGTTGATGATGCAAGGCAAGTCCCTGCACCACTGAGGTGCAAGGTCGCTCAAAGTTTGAGGTTATCTGCTCTGTAGAACGATCACTCGGAAAGGCTAGAACGTGGCTTGGAGCTAAGGCATCACAACAAAGATCTAGGTACATCCTTATAACCATTGTATAGTCACTTCCGAAAACACGACATACTGTCTTAAAATTCCTTCCGGGTGTGATTGCAGGGCATAAGTCAAACCATATTTTATTATTTAAAAAATAACTGCTACATATTTTGGGATTTCAAAAGATGAAAGATGCATCGTTGGTATAGCTAAATTTTAAAGCTAGAAGGTATATCTGATGCCTATAATCTATGCTCAAACTTTGTAATATTTTATAACCATGTTCCTAGCATGATAGCACAAAGCAACAGATACTCACAGTTTTATCTTTTAATTATAGCTAGATCATCAATGTACATATTTACTTTTTAAATTTAAATGTTGTTTTACTTACGCCCTTATCCAACCGAACACAAAAGCCTAGTGCGCAAATTTAAGTTCTAAATGAAACTACATACTATGATCAAAAAGTTCCGGGAATTAATAAATAAAAAAAAATTGTGTTAATTTTCGGATACATTTATTTTATCACCTTCAAAATAACAACCGTCTGAAGCGTTGCACATACGCCAACGCTTAACCCATTCCTCCATACACTTTTGATAGTCCGGTGAAGGAATGGCTTTCAATGCCTTCGTCGCATTTTCTTTTATTTCATCGATGCTCGAAAATCTCTTTCCACGAAGGGGTAATTTAAGTTTTGAGAACAGAAAAAAGTCACATGGTGCCATATCCGGAGAATACGGTGCCTGTTGGATTGTATTTACAGTATGTTTTGTCAAATAATCGGTCACGATGCGCGCTTTGTGAGACGGAGCATTGTCATGGTGTAAGATCCATGAGTTGTTTTGCCACAATTCCGGTCGTTTTCTACGCACAGCATCTCTCAAACGCTTAATTACGGCCAGGTAGTACTCCTTATTGACTGTTTGACGATTTTCGAGTACGATTTCTTGAACTTTTTCGACGTTATCATCGCTAGTTGATGTTGAAGGGCGTCCACGACGAGGTGCATCGTCAACTTCTTTGAGACCATTTTTGAACGACGAATACCACTCGTATACTCTTGTTTTTGAGAGAGCAGAGTCCCCGTAGGCTTTTTGTAGCATTTTGAATGCATCAGCACAAGAGATTTCGTTGGAAACACAAAACTTCAAACAAATTCTTTGTTCAATATTTTTTTCCATTTTGAAATGCGACGAACTTCAAAAACTAAAACGAAAAAAACTAGAGATTTGAAAAATTAAGAAGTTCAAACAGAAATGACACAGGAAATGATCTCGGGGCTTTTTTTTTCAATAACGAGCTCTTAGCTTTGTTGGTCTCGGAATGATTTGAACCGGCTTACAAGCGGTTGAATTATGTATGAGCGCTTGTCACGGCAGACGTCACGGTAACGGGTTTGAGAATACATTAGTAGGCTTCGGATGCTGGTGTTTTGGGATTTTTCGTGTAAATGTAAGGAAAGTCAGTGGTATAAGCCATTGACGTCCAGTTACATAAACAAGTACTAATCTTTGTATGGGTAACCTAGTTTTTGGGAAGGAGGACTTTCGTTTCAACGAGTTCCTAACAAAAAACCGGCTAAGTGCGACTCGGACTCACAAACGAAGGGATCCGTACCATCGTACAAAATTTAACATTGAAAAATATGTTTTTTTGTTTTTAAATTTAACCTATTTGTTTTTATGGCGGCAAAATAAATGCACACTCTGTGAACATTTCAGCTGCCCAATCTATTACTGTTCATGAGATACAGCTCTGTGACAGACAGACAGACGGACGGACGGACGGACGGACGGACAGCGGAGGCTTAGTAATAGGGTTACGATGGCACCCTTTGGGTACGGAACCATAAAAATATGTCGAAAATAAAAAAAACATCTAGACGGGTTATCTACTTCTACGGGGCTAATGATATGTTGATAAATATTTTTTTTTTTTATTCTTTAGTCAGGATAATTTAATTCAATTACCACCTCTGAAAGAACCACTTCTGCATATTATTAAATAAAATTGCATAGCTGGCTTGCTGGGTGCATGTGGCAACATATTAGAATTTATTTTTTTATTAAAACTCTTTTACTAATTATTTTTATAATAACCTACTCTACCACTTTTTTCCGTTCACTTAACAATCTATAAATTCACAGGTCACCATCCTGTCTTTAAAGAAAACTAGAGAAATCATAAAGTTTTCACAAAAAAACATGTCACATTCCATTAGTGCGACTCAAATATGATATCGATTTCAGAGCCGGTAGTCTCAGTTGTCACCGAAATTGGCGTTTACGTAACTTCGAAGTTCCGTAAAAACGTCAAACTCCATACAAGTTTATACTAGATATTTTTTTTTAATGTGACTGGACATGGATGGCTAATAGCACACCTTCTGTCATGGTATCGGGCAGATGTGTTCCATCTCCTTCTAACTCGAGTTAGTGGTACTTGACTTGACGTCTCACTCCCACACTCTGTTGGTCTTGTAAGCACAGAGCGCTAGGTCTATGGTATTTACGGCAGCAAGTGAATAAACCATATCTTAACTTCGCAGATAAATTTTCGTTTAAATTGAAATCTATACAGTAAGTTACTTCATTAGACAGGTACCCGTGAAAGACGGTAGAAGTCCAAGTATTAATTCAATGTTCACACTAACACGCCATATATCGTTCCCGTGTGAATTGCGCTGTTAAGTAAGCAAGCATTCGGCACCTTTGTGACTTACTAGGAACCTATTTATATCGCATGTTAATCACTTTCGTGAACGTAATCCATATTGAAGTGAAATCATTTCCCATGGTTACAGATCCACAAATTTGAATACATCAATCTTTGATACACATATTCATATTTACATAATGAATACATCTGAAATTATAATGATCTGTAATGAATATTTTCCCGCCTTGTTGAATAGAACTGTTCCACGTTACTGGGAAAACATGCCACTCGAGTGAAACGAGCTATTTTCTAATCAAATTGGTTATGTAACGATATTAGTTTTATTATTATGTTATTTATATCACTAGATGCCTTTATATATCATTTACCGCAGACCAATCGTTTATATTTGAAATTATTATTATTACTTCATTTTGTTATGATTATTTTAAATTACCATAATGCTTATTATTTTTTCATTACGATAGTTTCGATTAGCTAATAAAATATACGTACATTATATGTACAGTAACTACTCATAATAAAGATATCTCAAAAATATTGGGATTTCTGATCTGCATATACTAGAGTTTCTTAACTTTTGGCCAACTTCTTCCAAACTTAATTGAAGGTAAAGAAAATTGTTACCTCAGGAACAGCAAGGATACCTACATATATGTTTTAGATCGATCATGCGTATATTGATTTTCATCATATCAAACAGGGAACCCCAACACTCATACCATGCACCCCAGGCATAGACCAAGACAAGTATTTTAACGATTCCTGTGACAAAGTCGAACGTAAAAATGTAAATACAATTATAATAAACCTAATTCTCTACTCTTATCGAAGTATGTAGGTTATCAGTAGATAAATCTCAAACGTAATTAATATAATTTTCAGACGCTGGTGACTGGATGCGAGCGAGATGTCGGACAGCGGCGGAGCGGTCGCCTCGCGCGCGTCCACGCCGCGGCCCGCGCCCCCCGCGGCCACCGCGCCGCCCGCGCCCCGCTCGCGCCACGACCAGTTCCTCGCCACCGCCGCCGAGCGCGCCGCCAGGCATCCCTCCGGCGGCCGCCCGCCCGCGCCCGCCTTCGAGTCGCCGCTGCCCTACCACCGCCAGATGGCCGCCGGCCACCGCGAGAGCTCCGCCTTCGTGCCGGTCGTGCCGGGCCGCGCGTTGCACCCTGCGCTCTACCCGCCCGACGTGCACCCGGCGCTCGTGCCCGCCGACGGCGCGGCGAAGGGCTCGCCGGACCGCGCGCCCGGCTACGCCAAGCGGAGCTCCTTCGACCTCGTCGCGATGATGGTCGAGAAGAGGAAGGAGGTCGCCCTGCGGGAGGCGGCCGCCGCGATGCTGATGCCGCACCACCGGTCGCCCTCGGGCGGCATCATCGAGGGCATTCCGATCGCCGACTCCGGCCAACCCGCCCTCTACGCGCCCCCGGGCTCGTTCCTCGCCGGGCCGGGGCCCTCGCCGACGGGCGCCGGGAGCTTCCCGTTCCCGGTGGCGGCCGGCCTGTTCCCGCCGGGCGCCGGCCCTCACCAGATGCACGCGCACCTCGACAGGCGCCTGCTGCGCGCGCCGGGCCGCGCGTCCCGCCCCAAGAAGCAGTTCATCTGCAAGTTCTGCAACCGCCAGTTCACCAAGTCGTACAACCTGCTGATCCACGAGCGGACGCACACGGACGAGCGGCCCTACTCGTGCGACATCTGCGGGAAGGCGTTCCGCCGGCAGGACCATCTGAGAGACCACAGGTAAGCACTACCACCGTCTATGGCAATGTTTTTATACTCTTTTATCCCTATGTAAATAGCGGTAGCTATATTAGTAGCAGTTGCTATCAGTAGCAGTTGCTACCAGTAGCAGTAGCAGTAGCAGTTGCAAGCTCCAACGGAACTGCGAGCAAGAGCTAAGACAACATCGACTTCCGCTTGCTCAATCAAAGCTACAGTGGCCATCCTACCGTGACACTTGTATAAGGCTATCAACGGATTGTAGAATCATCAATCAATCATACGTTTACGCGGTTAACATAATAACGCCATTTCTATGCGCATAGCTAATGCGCCGGTGTAACTCTAGTTGCAGATGTTTAGCCAAGTGTGGCTTTATTTATGACTGCGCAGGAGCGTTTTATATTTCTGACTTTTACGTGCTGTTTCTATTAGTGTGCTTACGGTAGGCAGCAAAGCGGAATTCATTTGTAGCGCCTTGTGAAAATATTTTAAGACGGAAGTCATAATTCTGATTGTTGAAAATGTTTCTAGTGATCTGAGACCGAAATTATCAAATCCAAAGGATTTTGAACTTTCATCTTTATAGAGTAAAAGTAAAACCTTATTTTGTCTATTACGAATTTTTATCCATATTTAATTATTTCAATGAAATTTTTCATTGAAGTAATTATTAGGGTTCCGTTCATATCAGGAGTAAAATATGCATACATATGTATTATAGATTTCTTTAACTTTCTTTCTGTTCGAGTTTTTTTATAACTTTTGGTTGTACTAACATACAATATAGTAACGCTGCATTTCTTGCCGTGCAAGTTACAAGAGTCGGCTTTGTGTTAATATTTCTGGAATGTCTAGTTCTAAAACCATAATTTCGCTACTCAAATGTTCCAATTTAATTGTGTCATATTTCTTTAATTTTAGTCTTCGAACCATCATGCTGGTACTCAAATGGTCTCTTTGAGATCTACCTTACTATCATGTCCAAAAAGTATGTCATATCTCTATCATTTCTGGTCCTTGACCTTATCATATCACTCAAATGAAAAGTTTCATCGATATCTACTATCCCTGTTATTTTCAAATTGTATTGTTCATAGTTCTGAAATTTCTAGTCCTTGACCATTCATTTTGGTATTCATCTAGATCTACCGTCCCTGTTATATTATTTCAAATTATTAGGGTTCCGTACCTAAAGGGTGTAAATGGAACCCTATTACTAAGCCTCCGCTGTCCGTCCGTCCGTCCGTCCGTCCGTCCGTCTGTCCGTCTGTCACAGGGCTGTATCTCAGTAACCCTAACAGGTAGACAGCTGAAATTTTCACAGAGTGTGTATTTATTTTGCCGCTATAACAACAAATAGGTAAGATTAAAAAATAATTAAAATTAAAGGGGGCTCCCATACAAAAAACGTGATTTTTTTGTTTTATTTTTTACGATGGTACGGAACCCTTCGTGTGCGAGTCCGACTCGCACTTGGCCGGTTTATTATGTCATATCTCTGGAATTCCTAATCCTAGCCAATTATGTTGTCATTCAAATGAAAGTTCTAACCGTAATCTAACTTCCATTAATATGGTAATTTATTGTTGCTATTTTATGTCATGTGCAAATTGCACTATCATATTTCTGAAAGATTTCGAACCCACATAGTTAGTATTCAAATCTGAAAAAGGCGCAAATACTCTGCTTCTATGGATGTTCCACGACACATCTTCTATCTCAAACCATAATAATTGTAAAATAATTACGTTTCAGTTTTTCAGAATGACCGCTTTCTTCTATGCGTAAAAAATATTATAGTTGATACATTGGACAATCATAATTTAAGTGAGTTAGGGTCAAACACATTAATCACACCCATACATATGCTATCAACACTCGATGCACAAGTCAGGCTTTTAAAAAAACCTCCACTAAAAAAAACTTTACTTATATGTGTCATAACTTTGGTTAGGTTGATATTTAATGAGTGGGACAGATCATTTAGGTTCCTTCAGGTCATGGAAATTATACCGATGAAATACTAACTTTTTGTGGTTAGCAAGGAGATAAATTAATTAATATTCAATCAAATCCTTTTAATTATTCCTTCAAAATTAAATATCTAAATAACAGTTTTAAAAACATTGAACCGACTCCCTGAAGTAGAACGCGGTGAAAAACCACCGAAAGGGTCCATCATACATTTTCAGATGTGTTTTTGTACCGCATTCTACTCCAGGATGCTTGGAGACGGTTCAATGTTTCAGTTATTTTTGTAACTCTTTTTAGTATTTCCCACCCTTAGGAGTGGTATTCTTTAAAAAAGGAAGAGCACCCCTTGATATGACACTACTGATGAGAAAAATAATTATTCAAATCGGTTGACAGTTTGCGGGTATATCGAGTAACCTCCTTTTTTGAAGTCGGTTAATTAGTATGAGTTATACATTTCATGTAAATAAGATAGAATTCATGTTGAGTGCATTCAACTATGAGTCGATAGTGCATCTCAAAAAAAATTGTTTTTCTACGTACATAACGTACTTTCTAAACAGTGCTGAGCCTTATGTAGTTCGGTTCAAAAGTTCGGTTGTGTTGTTACATAATTAGTTCGATATTTGATGATTCACGGCGATCCATTGGCATCTCTCGTAAAACGGAGTGGACTATTCATTGTGTACCGTCCGCAGAATCAAGTACTGTGCTGCACTTATTCCAGCTTACTTATTCATTGTTTTTATGTAACCGGACATGGATGTTTAATACCACACCAACCCTCGTGAAATAAGCCCAACATATCGCATTCCCGAAGAAATTTGGTGCTATGCCAGGATCTTCCCTTTATGAGCGCGGCTACACGAACCAGATCGAAAACATGAAAAAATGTTTGACCATAATTTCGTCCGATGATGAATAGGACCTAGAGGTTTACATCGATTCAAAACAGTGTATTAGCTCGCATCCGTGACGAAATGCACTTGTCCAACTCAGTAAGAGAAAGAATTGGTGCATGAACGCGACGGGGATCGAACCCATGATAGCATGGAAAGTAAGTCCCCGCGCCCCTGAGCTACCTGCCGCTAATGCACATATGTCTATCTTTCCTTGTATATGTAAAATGTTCCATCAGTCTTAAAAGTAAACTGCTTGGTGGTGTTAAAGTATTTGGAAAGCAATCAGTAAAATAATTTAGTTGCCACTCTATTATGAGCTATAATTAGATTCCCAAACCTTATATACTAAGATACTATGCTTTGATGTTGATTGCAGGAATGGAAATGTATTTAAATTTAATACTTTGCACAAAAAAATAAGAAGTTTAAGAATCTATTAAATTTACTGTAGTATACAATGAAATAAACATTAAAACACACAAAATATTAAATTTTATATTCTCATAAAATAAATATCTTACAAAATAGTTTCTATTTTTAAATAAAAGATTTATTTTGCCTTTTTTTGCTGCTGCTACCACAACTACCAGCACACGTTGTGTATGACGAAAGGACGTCCGTGAGTCCACTTAAAAGGTAATTTAGTGCAGCTAGCACGAGGCATTTTGCCTTATCACCGTTTTAAAGTGTCGGAAAATACATTTACAAGCTTTTTGATAACGAAAGCTTGTACTAACAGATTATGAGTGTAAGTTATATTTATGTATGTAAAATAAACGAGAACGGTAGGTTTGGACGCAAGGAAATTATTGTGTAGCATTATTATTTTTATTTAAATTAATGGTTATGATTTTCCTATTCAATTAATGTTCAGCAGCGAAATTTTTATAATACAAATATATACAAATGTCCTGTCACACACCCCGCCATAAAAATGCCACAGATTATTCAAACGGTCAGGCTATGAATAAATTAATAATCATTGACAGGCGCACATTTAGGTTTGAACCAAATATTTGGTTCAAACATTCAATCAGACCAAAACGGTTCTGCTAATATTCAAAATGTAAATACATTGAAGTATGTTAGCTTACTCATTTTTTATTTGGACAGCGTTTGACAATTTGTCTTCAACCTTTAGTCAATGTGATCTGTAAAAGACCTCTTGAGCAATTTATATTATTCTGAGAATAATGCTGTCATTCTTAACCAACAACGCATCAGCGTCCAGAATAATTACCCTTTAATTACCGTAAACATAGGAATTAACTGCCGGTTGCCAGTATGGGTTGCATGGCAAAAAACTGCACCTGAACCTACGCCTTGACCTTCAGGATTAATTGCATCGTTAGGTTTTATGCAGGTGGCTATATGTCATAAGGCTGTTAAAGTGTCGTCATAAGTTAATTTCAAGGGTGATGTCACGGTGTCATACATATGTAGGTGGAACTAATGTAGTTTAGACTTTTTTAAATATACGATTGTAAAAAACATATCTATATTAATAATTAATCTGTAAGGGGTGTTCATGGAGTAAGTTGCTTTGTTTTCTAAGATACTTCGTTTGTAGACTTTATGTATGATACTAAGACTAAATTGATGATTTTTAGAAATCAGTTCTGTATGAATGTATGAATGTATGTATGTTCCTCCATAACTCTTAAACCGATCATCTGAATTCGATGAAACTTACTACACGTATATGTAAATACACCGGACACAGGATAGGCTTTTCTTTCTGCTGGTATGCCTAGCCTATTAGAACCTCCAAGGCTTTGCCGGTCAGATGGAAAGAGACCAGATGGCATGACGCTGGTTCCTTGGTCTAAGGGAAAGGCGTTGTTGTGGGATGCTACGTGCGTCGATACGCTAGCGCCAAGCCATGTCCTCGCTTCCTCGCAGGCGTCTGGGGCTGCCGCGGCCTCCGCCGTGCTACGTAAGCGAAAAAAGTACGAATCCCTACTACCCCTCTTTGAGTTTCTACCTTTTGCGGTGGAAACCCTTGGCGCGTGGTCCCCCGATGCTTTATCTTTTTCAGTTGCACTTGGTAACCTGTTAAGTGAAGCATCGGGTGATTCACGCTCCAAAGCATTCTTTATTCGCCGCATAAGCGTGGAAATTCAAAGAGGTAATGCCATAAGTGTATTAGGGACAATGGCAGCCTCGGATAAATTTAATGAAATTTTCTATTTAATTTAATTTTAATTTCTTATTCTATTATTAACCTTGTATATTCTCTATATTTGCAATAAATGTTATCCTATCTGTTAAAGGATAGGCTATATATAATTCCGTTTCGCTTACGATAAGATGTAACTGTCATACAAACCGAAATGCCCCGACGCGGCGGCTTGGGGGGGTAATCACTATCTGCCTTTATTTCTTCGTTTACTTCTTCTAAGCCACGCAACGGACTTTTTGATACGGTTTTCATTAATATAAGGAGCGATCAACGAGCAAGGATTGCGTATGTATTTTTTTAATATTTAATACAAACCTTAAGAGAAAAATGAAAACTTTGTACTTGAAAAGTGTAGGTGTTAAAAAGGCCTACAGAAAGTTCCACGATATCATGTAGAGCGACAACTTCGAACCACTCACCCGATTTATTTGCGTATTTTATCAACGTATAGCAACTCTGGGCGCAGTCAGATTCCGGATGGGTTACCGTTTTCGATGTTGAAGGTGGCTGTGGTTCGTATTTCTCATACAACTTTGTAAAAGTAAGGAAGGTGGTAGGGTTAGTCCCAGCCTTTGTTGGTTTTGTATCAATTTCTATGTAGCATTGCCAGTGCAGTAAGGGTCTGGCGGCACATGCTTTTAAAATTCGCTCCCAAATGATTACGAAGCTCTAAATGGGAATATGTCGATGTTTATCATTAAATCATGCCATGTAGGTTCAAACGATTTTGATTAAATTTGGTAGATGGATACATAGTCCTGGACCAGCCTTTTGGTGGGTTACTTTTTATCCAGGAAATAATTCAGACCGAAATCAATCCAACACGACATTGACCCGAGCGGAGCCGGGTACTGCAGCTAGTTCAAAATAAAATAGAATTATTAAGGGCGTTATAACACCTGATTGCTTCCAGCTCCATAACGACGTAAGTGAACCCATATTTTATATATTATTTAAATAACTACTAATTATTTTGCAATTTCAAAAAGCTTTGATGGTCCAGCTATATTTGAAACCTATAATGGTAAATATCTGACGCTCATATTCTGCGTTCAAACTTTGTTTATGAAAGTTTATGAATGTTTGTCTAGTTTGAGAACAAAAATCACCAAATACTTACAGTTTTATCTTTTCAATATAGCTAGACCATCAATCAACATCACTACATATTATAAAACAAAGTCGCTTTCTCTGTCCCTATATCCCCATGTTCGCTTAAATCTTTAAAACTACGCAACGGATTTTGATGCGATTTTTTTTAATAGATAGAGTGATTAAAGAGGAAGGTTTATATGTATAATAACATCCATTAAATAGTGGAGAAATACTGTTATTTTTGAAGTTTCCAATGTGATGTCATAAAAAAAGACGTGTGGCACTCGGGGACTGCCGCGGTAAAGCTATTGCATAGCATTTTGTATCAACGTATGCCGCCCCGCCCCCGCCGCCGCTCCCGCCGCCGCCCCCGGCCCCGCTCCCCCTGGTGTGAAGTAGCGCTACCGGCAGTGCGATTACGCAAAATTTGAGGATGGTGCCGCGGTACGTGTAGGTGCGCCCCCGTCATTTCTAAAGCGCGATTACGAAGCCGTTTTTCATCCACCTACATCCAGCACGGACCAATCTGTGTCGACAATAGGTCAACTTTTGAGGTACTTGACTAGACGAGCAGACGAAATAGGCGTTTACCTCCCCGCATTTGACAGTTCTTTGCCGTTTCGTAATACCGATTCGACGCGAAATGTATGGAGTTGACCTAATTGCTGCGGGTAGCGCTGAGTGCCGCACCATTTGTGAATGCATCGATTTCGTAATCGCAAAAGCTGTCATATTTCTGTAAGTACAGCAACCTACACCCAATTTTGTGCTTCGTAATTGCACTGCGGCACACACCTCCGTGCCCGTCGGAGTGGGGAGCGTGAGGTTTTTTTTCGTTACGGAATTTCTGGATTCGGTCCCCGCGCTCAAGGCCCTCGATAGAAGCTATGCAATAGCTTAAAAAATCATTTTTCCGCTTACATTGCAAACGCAGGCTGAACCCTACGAGATTTGTCAAATCACTATCACTACATAGTATAAAACAAAGTCGCTTTCTCTGTCCCTATATCCCCATGTATGCTTAAATCTTTAAAACTAAGCAACGGATTTTGATGCGGTTTTTTTAATAGATAGAGTGATTGAAGAGGAAGGCTTATATGTATAATAACATGCTTTAAATAGTGGAGAAGTACTGTTATTTTTGAGGTTTCCAATGTGATGTCGAAAAAAATATTTTTTTCCGCTTACATTGCAAACGCAGGCTGAACCCTACGAGATTTATCAAAATAATGTACTAAGTATTGTACACATTGAAAAGGTCTACAGTAAACTCCGCGATGGTATATTTCTATCTCTTATGGATATCCCACAATAACATTTTATTGTCATTTACTTTTTACGACAAATTATGGCTAATTTTCGAAGCGATTTTAACCAATACAGCATTAATCCTTATCCAATTAAATATCTTAATACATTGTTGATTTAATATAGATCTATATGACCCATTACAGCATATGATTTAAATAAATATTTTCGAAGATATTACAGATTTAAAAATTGCGGGACGTAGCGTTTGCGGCGGTACCGGCCGGACGGGGCGGCGGGAGCCATTCAGATATATTTCATACCCGTGCGAAGCCGGAGCGGGCCGCTAGTATGTATATATTTCGGATTATCGACATTAGATGTGGTTATTTTAAAATATAATTAAATGTTATTTTATTACTTCCTAATCAAACTGAACTTATTTGTCCCTTAAAAATCTTAACTTTTCTCAAAAACAACAAACCCTTGCCATCGGAACTAAAACATTGCTTGCAAAAAATAACAGTACAAAAATATTTTCCATCTATAAATAAATATAATAAATAATATTTATGAAACCATTTCGACACAGTAAGATTTGGAAACACATTCAAATTTGAATACGAGCCGATAAAAAGTTCACGCTATCGGCCGATCTCTCCGCAGAAAACCTCAATCGAGTCGGCTCGCTGTGATCGGAGCCATTAATATTCCTCAGCGTAATTTGCCCGCTCTCATGCGAGCCACGGCCCGACGGAGCGCACGGAATATGTTTGTATCTTTAGCCACTACGTATCGACTATCCACGCAAACTTCACGGCTAATTTAAACTAAGTCCTGTATGTGCAGATGTAGGTGCACGCAGCCATTAATTTTCACGATTGCATGGCGGGTAATTTCTCATGGAAAACTGGTTCACTCGAGAGACCGCGTGAGTCTTGCATTAATTTATTTTATTCTCTTCTCGCCTTAATACTGCGTTTTAAAAACATTGATATATTATCCATTTTTAAGGTTATGTTTGTTAATTAAATCGTTCAGTCCAAAAATAGCATATGGGTTTTATAAAACGTAGATTTCACAAAATGATATCTTTGAAAAAAAATCTTAAAATTATTCTAGAATATTAAACATCTTCAACAGTGATCTAGGAGGCCGGTAGTTGCTAAGAAAATTGCCAGAGAAAGAGCGCGCAAAACAAGTTACTATACCGTAAGAGTAGCATTTTTATACCGCCTGCTTATATTTAAAACAGGACAGGCGAAAAATGGTTTACTTAACTTCCAAAATGATGACTCGATGCTGTCGCACATGCGAACTAAATTCTAACAACATGTTAATATTTCGAACCGTTTTGTCTTATATTTTTACACGTATGTATGTATGTAAACACAGCATAATTTACGATTAAAACTACATCGGCCGGTCGGTCCGAGGCCCGCACGCATGCAGCCTCACTGCTCGCGGCGAGCAGGGGATATCAAATTAATATTGAATTCATAATAAATCAAGGCGTGCAGGTGTATACGGTCGCATACTTGCATTTTCGCCTACGGATACCTTTTTAAATTATCGTCCTTAGACTAATTTCATACTCGAGATCACTTCGCCCGAGGATACCGTTGAATTCTCTAACTTCGAAATGGAAAAAATGTTCGAAAATATTCGAACGATCTTCTCTTATTGACCGATTTCAAATTCCGAACGCTGCCCGTGCTCCGATTGTCACGCGATGCCCGACTTACACGACAGGGTCTGTGCGATTAATTTGGGTGAATGACGTGGGTTCGTTCGTGCGAAACTTCTGTCGAAACTTATTTTCGTTGAGTATTAAGCGCCATAACGAACTGCCACGCTGCCATAACCTTTTTGGCAAACCCGACTTTGCTATGTTATACAACATTAAAATACAAACAGCTCCAACGAAGCTGCTTTAAGGGGGTGGTGCATCGTTGTATTGGCCAAAATAGCGAAACAGATTATAATAATCCCGTTAACTTAGTTTTTTTATGTTGTTCGACGATACGTAAATTTTAGAGATGCACAAAGTTAAAGCTTACTTCAAGCAACGTTGTGGACGGAATTTCGGAAAGAAGTAAATTTAACCAAGGGTTCAGTCACCCGAGTAAAAAGTTTGCACCAAGATTACCATTAGTCAAAACTACCAGCATTACCTTGTAATTTCAAGATTCCTAAGACTAGGACTACTATCCAAGGACTACCAATGATTCCGAAATATTCCTGGAGATTTCCATGATTATTAAAGGACTACTAAAGATTTCCAAGGGATTACTATAGATTCCTAGGAGTTCTAGGATTGCTTAAGATGACTAAGGTCTCCAAGATTCCTAGAATATCCAAAAAGTTTGGTTTTTTGAGCAGGCACTTCGAATGAGCAAAAAATAGATCATGCAGCCGATGATCTCCCGAAATGAAACATTACCTTCGAATATACCTGGAATGCTAGTTACCTCAAACAAATAAAAAGCAAAAAAATATTTAAACAATTCTGCATCTAGGTAGCGAACAAAATGGCTGCGCAGTCGATGTCGTCCGTTTATGTTTGGAATTATTTTGTTGATTTTTTGTTAGTAGATAGAAAATTTAATCTAAAAAAACACATGAGCATCACGTAAAGAATGTTGTTTATTACTGGCTGTTTGTTACACTGTTAAGATATTTCGATCAACCACCATTTAGTTTAGTTTTTATTTTTTTTATAAGAAAGTTATCTCTGATCTATGAAAATTCAACATAAAAAAAAACAATCATAATATATACAACATTTTGCTTATTATTGCTGTATGCTTTATACAGTGATGATATTATAATGAACCACCTCCATCAACGAGCAAAATAATTACCAAAAAACATAAGCTATGGACACATGCGCACATTACAAAATATATTACATCAAATGTGTTTCCAAAAAAGTCGTGACTGAGTTCTTGACGTGCACAGATGATTTGTAAGCGTGTGATAGTTCAATCCACGACTTTGATTTCTTGCTTAGAATATTTAGGTACACTAACCGTGATAGGCCCGAATATTATTTTTTAAATTTTATATATATTTTTTCATACACTACTGTTTCGGTACTCGTTTTCTTGCATTGGTAAAGTGCCTAATTTCTGTTAATATAACTAATTTATGTTATTACACATTTTTCGCTTTATTGCTATTCAAAATTACCTTCATATTATCAAATGATGCTCAAAGCGCTTTCCTCTTTTCTGCGAAAAAAAAATGTATCAAAAATACCTGCACTTGTTATTTTGTTTTGATTTTGAAATTTGTATTGCATTTTGATATTGGCTTTTCATATATTGAATGCAAAAAAAAAATGTCTGTAATAAAATTCCTAAAAAAAATCGGAAAAATAATTACTGGTCATTCGTCTGCATCAAGATGCTAACCTACAACCTTTGGATTACATGTCCAATGCTCTAATCTCTAAGCTATCCAGATAATTACGTCAGCCTACGAATTTCTGGATATTTTTTTTATGTCACAGAACTCGCCCCATCTACTAGATGGCGCTTATTTCGCATATTTATCTTATGCTAAGGCAATAATTGAGATATTAAGGTGGCCCAACCCGCTCAACTCCCCATACAAACGGGGAAAGAAGATCACG
Source organism: Incurvaria masculella (assembly GCA_946894095.1). Lineage (NCBI taxonomy): Eukaryota > Metazoa > Arthropoda > Insecta > Lepidoptera > Incurvariidae > Incurvaria > Incurvaria masculella. The sequence goes on along the minus strand of OX335657.1, from coordinate 11,093,945 downwards.
CCCATATTCCTTATCAGAGATCCCCAATTTTGCTCAAAAGAGCTTTATTTGATCGAACTAGATGTCTGATGACCGTTGGCATTGTAAAATTGTGTTATAAGGTCCGAAAGTTCGAATTGTTCGCGCGTTTTATACAATAACTTTGGTGGTTTATTACGCAATGATAAAGTAAGAAAATCTTAAAAATATTAGTCATCAGACATAGCTTATTTAATCAAGATTTATAATCTATTTGGTTTTTGTTAGATTTTTGACTACAGCGGTCGTGGTTTACTTTTAGCTATACGTCGTTTTGTAATTAAAATTTTTGTAAATCTTACCAAATCATACACTATTAAGATTGTCTTTTTTGTGGGCATGTTGCATCTTCCTCATCACGGAGCCTGTCTTTTTCTTGGAACAGAGAAGGTCCCTGAGCGCAAAAGCACGGTTTTGTACCGTGCCCGCGAATTATTTAGTCCCGCCGGGTTGGGCCACCTTAAGGGCTGATTTTTCAATAGTCTGATAAACAGCCAGCTAACTATTCGACGGATTTCTTTACGCTTATTCTTATCCATCCGATATAGTAAGTACCAATGTTTATTAGTAAAATTAAAGTCAGATAATTGTAACAGAATAAATAATTCTCCGGCAGCGATTATCCGTCTTTTGACAAACGTGAATTTGTACGATAAGTACTATCTGAGGATTGAAAAATCGGCCCCATCCCAGTTACTGTCGTCACCGGATTCGAACCTGCGATTTAATGGTTCGAATCTTGCTTCAAACGATTGCCCAGTTTATTTTTATATTTCCAAAGTGCGAATACAAAGAAATATTATAAATGTAATATTATAACCTTGAATGAATATGTTCTGCATGCCTGATTATTCCTTACATTCAAATCAAAATCAATGCCAAAGTTTTGGAAAACATTATCAACATATTTCCATCAGAAACGTGTCAGATATTTTGTCCGAAAATTCGCAGAACCCTACTTTGTATACTAATAACGTTTGGTTGTATTTCCCCTGTTCCAATTAAATCCGATTGCGTGTGGCTAAACTACCGATAACATTTACTTTTTGCAAGTCTGCTGTCTATTTTTTGCCGATTTCGCCACGCAATCTCGGCTCAATCGCTCCTTCAGAACGTTCTGCGTGAGATAAATACGCGAATACACTGCGTAGGTAATAAATTCTAATTAGCTTAGCCAAAGGCGGACAAGGCGAGTTAATCCCCTACGGAATGTATCACAATTCCAACCTTTCGGTCACCCGAATTGATGAAGACGACCCATTCATCATACTTTGGGTGACCAAAAAACGTGGTTCGACGAATTCTAATCCGTATACCAGTCACTTGAGTACGAACGTTAAACTGAATTTAAATTACATAACTCGTTCGCTCCTAAAAAAGGAAGTCGGTGAGAAATCAAGTCGTCGGACGACTTAAGGAAACTCAATTTAATTGACAATTTGATAATCTGACTTTTTATAAGTCGCACGTAAATTAGGTTGGAAATAAAACATTAATAAGAGAAACGATGACTACATTAGGTGTTTTTTTTTCATGTTCTTTCGTAATAGAAACGTAAAAACTGATAATCCTGAGTTGTGAGTGTAATTATTAAAAAAAAAACGAACAAGTGCAAGTCTGTCTCGCGCATCGAGGGTTCCGTACAAATTTGGATGCAGATAATACATACGTCCACAACGGATTTTTTTTTTGTGATATGGTAACAAATTATTTTTTTTTTAATTTTTGCTTTACTTGTGCTTACAGACCTCGTTTCTTAGCACATTTCATAATTTCAGGTCGACGGGAAGTACCCTATAGCTTTTAATTTTCTTTTTAGATACGGAATCCTAAAATTCAAGCTAATATTCGTTATGATAAAAACCAATACAAAAATATTATATACTTTAGCGCATTAGCGACAAAGTAAATAAGAAATCATATGCAGGAAGTACGGTTAGCAACGGTTAGCAAATATTGTTGTCCCTCCATACTTATTCACCAGAGCTTCACTCAGTGAGATCTCTGTCAACAAGAGGCCAGTCGTCGGCGTGTCGCTTGTTCAAACAGAACGCCTCGGTTTCTCCTTCAAGACCCACCCAGGCACATTGCGGTATATCTTTAGTATGTACATATGTACATGTGTAAAGTCGTGAGTGTTTCGTGATGGAGGGAGGCAGTTTCGTAAGGGGCCAATTTTGATTTTGGGGTGACAAAATGCTTTACTATGCCCCCACCAGTTTTGGGTGTGGCGAGCTATTGCGCCCCTGTTGTTGCATTTATTCTATGTTTATCTATTTCTATATATGGGATCTGAACTCTCTATGTAGAAAGTATAGGGGTAGCATAAAAAATTGTGCGTAGCACGAAGATATTAAATGTGGCAAAGTAATGCCTTATTTAAAGGACGTAATACAGGTAGGTAAGCAAGTACCGAGATAAAAATTTATCCTATATTAGAAGTGATTGCTCCCCAAATTGTGTTTACCTGCATCAAATAACACTTGATTTGTTTTCCAAATTCTAGATTAGACAAATCGCAAATACACAAAAAAAATCAATATTTCAATTGTCAATATCAGCTATTTTGTTTTGATAGTAATGCATGGAAACAATTTATTAATAAAATGGCTTTGAATGTGGTATGTGAAAAAAATAGATATTCAACGCTTTAAATTCTAGAAAAATAAACGCATTCCAGCTCAGACAGCTTTGAACCACACACGCATTGATTAATCGAATGTACATAACTGTATTTTAAAATTATTATCATGACTTTATTTTAACTAATACAAGTGATTTAATACCAACTGAATATCATTTTCTTTTACCAAACATTTATTAATACTACATCCACAAAAATGGAAAATAATGTTTTTGCAGTGATCATCTGTTAGTCTAGCAAGTAAAAGTACTAGCCTTATAAGGGAATTGATGTTGCTATGTAATAAAAATGCAGCAAAGCACATGCGTTCCACTTGTGTAACAGCAACTCATATTTTATTTGTTTTATTCTTAAAACGGATGCGACTAGGATGGTTAACAGATACATAAAAAAAAGATCCCGACGAATTGAGAAGCTCCTCCTTTTTTCATACAATAAACAATAAAAGAAATAAATCAAGCATGAATTCGAGAAAACATAATAAATGTATATTCGCTCTAATACCGAAACGATCCATTGAGCAGATAAGTACAGTTACTACTAAACATTTCCTCCAATTTTTTTACGATTCCAGTACGTATACGTATACGTGGAAAAAAAAGCTGTGAAAATAATGAGGTACCTAAGTGAGCTGAATGGAGTCAAATGAGTGGGAATCAACAAAGTCACAAAACTTTGTTTCAAGGTGCGCGGTGTTCATTTATTCAGTTTTAAGCTATTCAAAGACAGAACTCAGAGTGCCATTAGTTCAGGGTTTCTTAACCTTTTTGGAGTTATGTACCCCTTGCGGTATTTCAAAATGAATACGGAACCCTTCCTCTCACTTGAAGGGAAATAAAACACGACATTTTGAAAAAAAGTACTTTATATTTATTACCACAGAAAATGGAAGGATACATAATTTTTTTATCGTTCATGCGCAGTATTTATTGTTATCGTATAATACATAGATCCTCAGTAATCATGCCACGGACCCCCAGCACTGACAAGGAGTCCATGGACCCTAGGTTAGAAACCCATCAAACTGGAACCTATTCCATATTCTTCAATAATATGCTGTATTTAATAATTTATATAAACATAGGGTAGCGCGATAGCGGCACTTGCCTCTCGAAACTGACGGTCGAGTGGAACGCCACCCGCTAGGTGGAGCGGCGGGGCGGCGGCTGCGGGGGTGGAGGGGAGGCGACGGTGGCGCGCGCCGCGGCCGGGGCGGCGGCTGCGGTCGCTTCGGAGGCGGCAGCCAGCTCGGAACCGGTTGTCCTTGGCTCTCGGGATGAACGCACGTCGCTTTCCCTCCTCTCCCCGCGCCGAACCCTCTTCCCACCCCCGCTCCCCTCCTCTAGAGCGGGGAAAGGAAAAAAGGTAACACCGATTTTAGGGAAAGTAAGGATCTAACTGAACTGAACTAGGCCTAAGCGACCTCTTTTTGTTCCCTAATCCAAAAATTACGCCTAGGACAGAGATTTTCGTCTAATTATCTTATATTATTATTTTACGTTCGCAAAAAACGTTTGCCGAAAAGGACGGCAATTACGATTTGGATAGGTTAAAGAGATGGGAGCATCGCAGGAAGAAATGTGTGTAGACTTACAAGATGACTATGTAGTAAAATAAAAAATAAAAATTAACAGTGTCTGTGTCTTTCTTAGGTCGGAAACTTTTCAGACCACCGACAAAACATTTGAATTTTCTATTTAAAATAAGTAACGCATTTAACCGATGCTGCTAAAAGGTGGGTATGCTAAAATGTCGGTAGGCAGAACAAATATGATATTTTTAACGACTACTATTAAATTTAAGAAATCTGTTAAAACCTAATATGAAAAGACCAACCCAAGAAAGTTCTTTCTAACTAACCGATTGTGGATTCTTGGAACAGGCTACCATAAGAAGTATAAGTGCTATATCAGTAAACAGTTTTAAGAATCAACTTGAAAAAGATAAGAAAAAATAAAATAAATTCTAAATTCTATATATTTACGAAAATAGTTGGGTCGAACTCTTCCTTCCAATGTTGGTCGCTTCTTATGCGCCTTTTGAAAGTCAAAACGCCCCGTGTCGTCCCCACGGGGCTCGATAGACGAAAAAACCGACACGTCATAGGTCCGGCCACAATGAAAACTAGTTTCTATGGACACTGCACCATAATCTTGTCCCCGGTCCATAAATCACGTATTTAGTGACTCTACCTGATCCTTTAATCTCTTACGAATGGGCCTCATCTGTTTTTATTACAATTGACATTTAAGAAGTAATGTTAAATTATTTTGTCATGAACATATATTATTTAAGAATTCTGGGGACATTAATACCTCATTATGGTAATAGTAAAAAAAAAAAATGGATTTTTCAGATTTCATCATTTAAAAGTATGTTACATTATTTTCTCATAAACATGGATGTGAAAAGTTTGAGGATATCCATACTTCAATACGAAAAAAGTTTCACACTTTATGAAAATAATTATGAGTATTTTTCAAACATGTTTTTTCACTAATATGAATTGTAGTTAGTGGTCAGTGTGATTAATTTGCACCAATCCTTCAAATTCAAAATAAGGTTCCCGATATCAGGTTGAGGGATGAAGTATGACGTTTGAACAGACGTGAAGAAGTTCTTCATCTCGTTGATAGTTGGACATATTCAAGGTCACGCGATAGCGTTGACCAGCATATTGGCTCACGGCATCGCCGCATCACCGAAATATTACTAACCTGAAAGTTCATTGTGCGGGCGGGCATAGTCATAAACAGGTCGCATACAACCACTGTTGGGGTTGATTCTGGAGACGGAAATAATCACTTTCGCAATCGAAATCTCAAAAGACTATGGCATTTTCCATACATCTTTATCGCATGACCTCGATGTAACGTAGCTTGGAAACTGCGTATTTTTTCCTCGACCTCAGAACGAATAGGCTTATTTTATCGACCGGAATCAACCTTGCAGTGTTCTTGCGGATTTAAAAAAACATACAGACGAATTGATAACCTCCTCCTTTTTTGAAGTCGGTTAAAAAGAGTATACGTTTACCCCGTTTGTATTCAATGTGGCATGATTACAGTGTGTCTACGTCGTATCAGTATTTTTGAATAGACAAAAAGTTTGCGACCAAAGTTAGATGCGACCAGGTTACAGCATACCTAACCCTCGCAACCCCTCAATGTTCAGGTTTAGTCGCGGCATGACACCAACACAGCATGTCTCCGCAGATTTTTTTTTTTAAATGCAAGAACTTGAAAACCTTAAACCAATCAAAGTTTTTTTCGAGAACAACGACAGCAGGATCAACACACAATGTAGGTTTATGATCCTCTAATAAAGATAATTGATGTAAATGTCACGTAATTACGGTCTTTTATGCTTTTGTACTCAGTATCTTGACGTTTTTCGTCGTGAAAACGCAACAGTATGGATAGTATTCTCATTTAGTATGGATAGTATAATATTAGTATGCATTTGTAGGACCGGATTTTTTTCATGCGAGCAATTAATAATTGAACCGTTCATTCCAATTTTAAAAGTGGCCAATGTGGCATGGCGTTTTCCGCCCGCCGCGGCGCCGTTCCGGCCATGAAATTATTCTCAACCCCAGCACTTAGCCGATGTTGCCATTCGACTCCAAGCAAGTTGCTGTCAATAATTATCCGATACCTTATCTGGAGTCGTCCGTTTCGAAATTATCGGTCTGGAGTCGAGCGACGCAAAACACTGCAGTTTATCGGCGGGTGGTACCCGGAGGTGGTACGCACTTAATATCCATCTACTGCATCACATTCATCAGGATAAATACGGAGGGAAGATCCTCATAATTAATGTCCCCGTTGTTTGGAAATCCATTTTAAAATCCTTTCACTTTTAAGTTTTTTTTATGCAACCATGAAATAGATGGCTAATACCACGCAACTACCGTTATGATACTAACCCAATACATCACATTCTCGAAAGAATTAGGTGCCATGCCAGGACCTTCCCTTTATGAGCATGGCTACATTGAACTGAATGGAAAACACGGACAAGTTTTCATTGCCGCTTCGACCATCTTTTCATCCGATGCGACGGTACCAATCCGGGCGGATTCGGACCATGGGGCAGCTCGCATTCGTGAGGAAATGCACTTTTCCAACTCAGAAAAAGAAAGAAAGTGGTGCATGAACGGGCGAGAATTTGAACCCAGACCTCTGGTATGCAGGGCAAGTCCCCGCGCCACTAAGGCTACGAGCCGCTCAAAGTGAACTATGAAGTAAGAACAATACTGTAGAGTGTCCATTTTTTTTGAAGATTTAATGTTTTTACTGGGTACAATCAATGGCAGTATTTTATGAAAACTATATATAAAATCTATAACTACAAAGTACTTGAGATACTGACGATATTGTGGTAGATATATGGTGATAGATCGTTCTTTTCGTGGATGGAACTGGATCAGACCTACTCTGGCGTGTTGAGAAATATCTTAGAGTTCTGGGATTGGGATAATCCCCTAGACTGTGGGCCATATAATGCAATTGTTCAAACTCTTTTTAAATCGAAATACACACTCTACATTAATTTTGTTCTTTGATATTGTCAACCCTGTAAACAGCTCTACCGTTAGTAAGAAGAAATTCTGTTCACAATATTGAACATCTTTTGTTCTACGAAATTTTTAAAAAATCTTCCTCCCCATATATTTTGTTAGGGGAATGATTTTATTTTCATCTTTAAAGTACAAGTCGAAGAAAAAATCGTGTACAGAATCATCCCCTCTGCTGGTAGCTAAACACCGTGTGTATATTAAACAAAGCATTTGCGACGATTGAAAGATCTCTGGGAATAAGCTATATCTTTTAATTCGTCTAGATACCTGTTTGAAGGTAACATAATGATGTTACCTTTAAAAAAATATTTATTTGCATCATTCATTTCCATTGAATGGACCCTATTTAGGATTTATTAGATGATTCTAGACTAGTGTACTTATTAAATAAATTCATGTTTAATCGAAAAAACATATTTCTTGAGCAAGAAACAATAAATCAAAACAAGACAGGAAAATTGATCGGAGATTAAAATGAACCAGCCAAGAGGATTCAGGTTCTAATTGGATACGTTGGGATACGGACCGTGTATGTATACAACATAGTGCGGACACTAGAACCTATCAATATCTATTGATTAATGGTATCGAACTATTTTCGTTTAATTGCTAGTGGTTCTGAGCCATGAATCAACCAAAGGATAATAAATTCTGTTTATATGAACCAGCTTTTATACGAGTAGTTGGCAGCTTATTTTTCTTTTTCTAAATCTAATAAAAAAGCAACATTTTCGTTTCCGACTAAAGTTTTAACGTATACATATACGTAACTTAAAATTACTTTATTGTAAAAAACTTCAGAAAATTAACGAAGTCTTAGAAAGTAATATTTATAATTATCTAGATACTTATTAAAACTAATTTCTCGTGAAATTGTATTTAGGCATAGTTTGTATTTAGTATGTATATTACACACTCTAATTCGCTAAAAACAATCCTGCCGATTCGATTACCTCTGGCGGAGAAGAACTTACAAGAAAATTCTGCGGGTTTGTATTTTTTTTCTTTGATAGCAGCTTACTACGGTTGATAGATAAATAATGTTCACAAAAAACATTAAATGTACATCGGTGGAGAACAAACTCTTAATGACCATAATGACATCTTATTCTAGATTAATAGGTTTCTAATCTAAATTATTCCGGTTTAAAAAGCCATCGTCATTTTTGTTGCAAAATTGTATCCAATCAAATATAAGTTAGTAGATAAACAACTTAATTCTACAATTTAGTACCCATGTTAGACATATACAAAAAACCGGCAAAGTGCGCGTCTGACTAGCACAAGAAGGATTCCGTTCCTTCTTACGAAATTTAACACAAAAATCAAGTTTTTTGTATTGGGCCCCCCTTTAGTTTTTATATTTTTAATTCTACCTAACTGTTGTGATAGCGACAAAACAAATACACACGCTATGAAAATCTCAGCTGCCCATATATTGCGGTTAATGAGATACAGCCCTGTGACGGACGTACGCACGGACGGACGGAAGGACAGCGGAAGCTTAGTAAAAGGGTTCCGTTGGCACCATTTCAGTACGGAACCCTGAAAATCATACATCATTATATCGATTGTCAGGTTGTAAGCAGTATAGTGAAAATTAAATGAAATAAATTAGGTACACTGCGGTAGTTCTGAGTGCTGAATGCTCAGCCCAATTGAATTGTTACCCCTCTATAATTCAATTTAACAATTCTGGCGCCACTTTCTATCCGATCTCCGGCGTCCATGTCAGGATGCGGACAGTGAGCGGCGCAATGGACTCCTCCCAGCTCACAACTAGCGTTTCCATCATTGTCCGCGTCAGTCACAAGTCAAATTGAGTGTGAAGCGGCAGCCTGGGCCGTGTCGCTCCGAATTCTCCGGCTCGCGAGAGCAGAGTGTCAATTCATGGGATTCCGCGCTCTGGAATCAGGAATGTTTCAGTCGAGAAAACCGCTTTAAGAGCGGTTGCCTGTTTTCGACTTAATTAAGGACGAGGTTCTCAATTCGTCGGAATCTTTTTTTTATGTGTGTTCACCGATTACTTGAAGACGTCTGGACCGATTTGGAAAATTCTTTTTTTTGTTTCAAAGGGTATACTTCTCAGGTGGTCCTATTTATAAAAATCGGCTAATTATTTATTAGGTAAACGAGCAGCACACATACAAACATACCGCGAACAGTAAATTTGCTTGCATGGCATGCGGACGTATTTTAGGCTTTCATAACCTATTATTAAACTAATTCGAGCATTTTTTCTAAAACTACAAAATTGGCAATATAAATACAAAAAAAAACACCCAAAAGTATGATTCATATTAAAGACCCAACTCATGCAACAAAATATTAATTACGAGATTCACGAATACAATTTTTTTAAGAATAGCGTATGTCAATGATTCAAGGGTTTCTCTACTGAAAGATTCCTGATTCCTGAGCGCGGAATTCCGAGAATAGACCACCAGCGGGCGGCGCGGACCCGCGGAACCGGCCTGACTCGGCAAACAGCGCACGGTTGTCTCGGCGACGCGGACCATTAGTTCTTCCATTTATTTTTTGTGTGCATACTTACCTGGCGTCGGGCCCGTAGTACGAGTATACGCTGAGAACTTCTCTGTCGGGTCGTTTTTTTACGCGGGACAGATCGTAGAAGGAAAATCAAATCTTGGCGTACCGAAGTTGTTTTATAAGTCGGCTGCGATCCTTTTCTAGTTTATATAGTTTTATTTTCAACGACAACGTACATGCACCGGCAAATACAATTATGATGGGGCCCCTTTCTTCTTCGCACGTCAATTCGCACCTCAGATGTTACGCAAAAATGGCGCGCGGCATTGCTTCTCACGTCAGAGGTCGTAGGTGCGTTTCCCGCATCGTTCATGCACGACTTCATTTCTCTTTCTTATTAAGGGTATTTCGTCACGGACGCGAGCTGTTTCATGTTTCGGAATCGGCGTAAAAAAATAGGTCCCCTTCCCCTACTAGGGGATGGGGATGTTCGTGTATTCATGTAGTTTAATGTAGGCTTGCTTATAAATGGAAGCATATCCTAGAATGCGGTGTTTTGGGCTAATAGCATAACGGTGGGTGCCATCCATGTCGAGAAACATGAAAAATAATTGTAAAACATGAATGTTAGCTCTAGTTCACTGCCGGGACCTGTACATCCGCAATTTAACATCGGACTGAATGAATCCGTGCGGAATCGAGCCCGCCTACCGTGGTGAATTAATTTAAAATTTAAAACAGCGCGAGTGTGAGTGCGCGGCAAAGGCGAACTTAGTTACAGTAGATAATTTATAATGGCTGCACAGCATTCAACTCCGCCAAGTAGTCTGGCATACGTGCGTGTAATGAGTCATTGTCATCTACCGTCCGGGCTGATTGAAAAGCTCTCCGTCGACCGCCCACGTGAAATGTATTACCACTTCGTCGATTGTCCGCTGCTCATTAGGGTAATGCGATATATTTATAACACCGTGCCGAGGTAATCGTCCATTATTTCTGCCGGCAAGAGCATTCGATCGTAGTCAGGGTGACGGCTGCGGAAGTAATCGTCAAGTGTGCTATCGAAATTCGCCTAGAAAACAACTAGTTTCATCAGCTGTGTCAAGGTGTCAGCTGCTTAAAACATGCTCTCGTTGATGAGTGTAAAAATAAAAATGAAAACAAACTTTATTTGCAAGACAATTTAGTTTATATAAAAATGCGGAAAGAATGCGATGAGGCATTCTCTAACATTAAAATTAGAGGCGTACGAAAGGTGCCGTGTAACTTAAGACAAAACGATATTTAATTTATTTCCAAACATAGTTATTATCAAAATACCACTATCGTCAATGCTCCATTTCATGGAATCTTATTTTTACAGAAACATATTCCCGGTAATAATACTCTCATAGTCGTTTTCGGAGAGAACTTTTCAAAACTTAGCACGTGATTAGCAACCGACTAACCATATAAAACTGGTTTAATCCGACCTTAAAATGGGTACTAAAGTTAGTCCGCCTGCTCTGAATACTGCTGTTAGTGCTTGCTTGCTTAGAACATTGATTAATGGGTTCTGGTCGAATCAGATATGGGATTGATATATCTAATAGCTGGGATTGTGAAAATGCTTTCATGCTATAAAAGAAGCACCATCATTATTCTCAAAAATATCTAAACAAGAGTCAAACTGAAAACATTGTCAGTCATGCTAATTGACTCACCTAACTTAATGGAACTGTATAACCTAATCAAATACATTGTTATGACACTAGAAAGACTTAATAACTAGACGGCTTGTTCTGTGAAGGCATCTTCTAATATTATCTGAATAGGTGTGGTGTTAGCAGTCCGTAAAGTACTAGCAATCAGTTCTTCTAATATTATCTGAATAGGTGTGGTGTTAGCAGTCCGTAAAGTACTAGCAATCAGTACTATGAATAATAAATACTTTTCCAATGCTTCTATATCGCGAGGTGCATGCGGCGGCTTCATTATAAAACATGTCTGTCACTGACATAGAAGCTGTTGGTAGCCGTGTCATTAGCATCGAGCCGTACGTCACAGCAGGCGCGCCAAGCTACCGGCCGTTACTGCACCGTTGCCAATTTTCATAACCATAATCCATTCTAAAAGCGGCTATTGCCGTTCCAGCTCATCCGTGAAATTCCTTGGAGTGACTATTCAGTTGATGATAATCAGGGTTCGCTACGAAATGCTTCTTTGCAAGATTTGAGATCAGATTTAGTAAATTTCACGCGGTATAATTTTTATAAGAACCAGTACAATGCAGCAGGTAGGCAGCTGTGGATGTACTATATAGGTCTTACCCATAGCCATTGTATTTTATGTTTCACTGAGTATCAGGCAAAGTACCAGGTGTAGGGCGTTTTATGTCCCTAGAAAAGATTTTGAGTCAAATAGTCGACGAAGGTAATGTCTAAGGGCTACGACTAAAATGATGAAGTTATGAAGGAACCTAGGGTTATTAAACGCTCGGTAGCCCAAATAGAGGAGATTTTGAAGACCATTAACCAGAAATTGGGACTAACAAATTATTTATTGCAAGATTACCTAATGTAATTTTTCAAATAGTGAGGATCGAAACAAAATGTCTGGAGGAGTTGTAAGTAATTCGCAGCTTAAGTAACGCGAATTTTTGGAAAACGTATGTGGAGGGGAAAAAAGAGAGAGGTAGAAGAAAAAGAAAGATGGAAGATAATTCTGCGAGAGAAGCAACATTTCTAGAGTATTTGTGTGGTAGTAGCGAACTGGACGCGACCACGCAGTTAATAAAACCAGTCTGGTCGCTTGTAAGAGATAAAGCAACGCGTGGGCCAGCACCCGACAAGCACGTAAAATACAGTTGCTTAAATATACCTTTTAAGCTCCTTAATATGGTCAACTGTCGCGAGACTAAAGCGGAATTTACATTTTACGGATGGGCCTTTAATGTAACATTACACGAACATTCTACTGTGTACACCTAATACTATTATATTATCAGTAAGGGTTTTGATTTTTTAAAGTTTTTGGACACGTTTCACTTCTTCTTTCTGCCCAAAGGCATTTATGAATGTAGAAACAAATGCAAGCAAATATTAATTCGTTCAAATCATTTGTTATTTATAACCATACGAATTATTTTTCAGTCACTAGAGCCAAAAGTGTACACCAAGGACCGAGTGCACGAAAGGACAAAACATTTAAATCAACGTCAACGTATGACAAAACACGTCACTTTGTATGGACAGTAAAAGTGTAAAAGTAAGTTCACTAAAAGTGACGTGTGTGAAAATTTATTAATTCATCCGTCTCTTCGTGCAATCGGGGCTAAAATTATCAGTAGGCAAGATTACCAGGATTACCTTGTGATTTCTAGATTCCCAAGCATTCTCAAGGACTCCCAAAGATTCCTTAAGCATTACCAAATATTCTAGGATTTTGTCCGATTACTAAGGACTACAAGATTTGTAGAAAATCAAATATTTTTCTTTGTTTGAGCATAGATTTCGAATAAGCAAAAAAACAAATGGGGGTCTTCCAAAATTAAAACTCATTTGAGTGTAATACTGTAAAAAAATATCGCATAAGCAATGAAAACGTCATGCAGGCGATGGCCTGCAAAATCAAATTTATTTGTTGGATAGTTTTTTAATTTTTATTTTATTTATTAAGGAGAAGAAACAGAAAACAGGTACACATTACAAAGGTATGAATAATAAAAACATAAAAGACATTACTGTCAAAACAACAAAACAATGTCGAATGACACAACAATAAAAAGGTCACGCTCATTTGGTCTAGACAAAAATTTTCAAAAAAGGCCAGACGGATTTTTTCGTATGATTTCGGGATTACTCCATATTACCTAAGATTTCCAGATTACTCGGATTCCCACCAGATTCCCCGGATTCCCACCTAAAATTACCTGAGATTACTGATATTACCAAACTATTGTATACCATATTCCCTGACTGACTATCCCCTGGGGAAAGTGCCCCTCAAGCACCAAACATCAGACTCATTGACTGTCAAGGAACAAAACATATTGAAAATTCAAAACTGATGAATCAGGTACGCCTATGAATAAACTAGAATTCAAATCAGAACAGTTTGTCTCATTATTCAAACTGCAGGATTATGATAATACGCGTAGTCTAAAGTCGCTGTTTATTCTAGAATTATTATATGGATTATTATATTTTATGCGAAATAACGTTTATATTTAGCGTGAGAATAATGACATTTTGCTACTGCTGACTGCAGCGGAAGTTTTGTTGGTGAAACCATGAAATAATGTAATATATAATAATAATATACACCCTGTTTATATAAATAATAAACAGGGTGTTCAGTTTACTAACTTCTCATATACACTGTTTAAAAACCATTGGTAAGAACATTTTAATATTTTGTTTACAAATATGAATTATTATTTTTTTTAGTATACTTCGATCTACTGCTTGAACTATCAAGGGTCTCGTCCCGTTCTAGGAGCTAAAGTTGTATAGATATTTATTTTTTCTTTATTTATTTATTATAATTCGGCTCCTATGCCCTATTATGTGTCAATGCAGACTTACGATTATAGTGGCAGTTCTCATTAGGCCGGGATAGAGTTTCAATTCCGATACCCGCGTCCAATCGTTGCAATATGCGATTTTCTGGCCGTGTGGCATCTTTTTAAAAAAATCCTCTAAGAAGAAATGTATAATGATTTATTAGTGAATGCATTCTAACCGACATTATATGAAAACAATGTTTTAAGCTCATTGTATTTATAAATTATTTTGTCGTTATAGCTGACTTAAATGCATTAATTGTTTGTCTTGCGTCAGTACCAGTGCGATGCGGCGTCACTACCGCATCACATTTCGCTAGTTCCCAATGGTATCCCATAGTTTTTCACAGTTCGCTGCACTGAAGAGAAAGGAAGGAGAAGTGAAGTGGCTGCGGTCGATAACGCGTCTCCACGGTATGGTGAAAGTGACCATATGATTGTATGGGGATCCGGCGGCGTGTTCTAAGCCACACAGTCGAAACAACACCATGTGCTCTACAAATGCGTTCGTCAATCAGTCCCACCTGCCAAGTCAATCCATCTGGGACTATGTTTGCATGCGGCATGTACGTTTAAGTTGGGTTGGTAGTTTTTGAAAATTAGAGGCAGCGGGTCTGATAGGCGCGCTTGATGGCATATCTCATCTCTTTTTAGCTATGGTTCGCAGCAATGACGCTGCATCTTTGTCGCAGTCGATTGTCGCGTGAAGGAATGATCGGAAGTCTATATTTTCGAGCTAGTCCTCCGCGTCCCCCCGCGCCAATCTCCGCCACCGCCCGTCGCGTCGCCTTGTTCAAATATTACCTGTTGCTCCATTCTATTAGCACGCCTTTTTGAAATGGTAGACTCCAAGAGGTTTTATCCTTTTTTTATAAAGGTTCTGTTGGGATAGGATACGTTTTAATTGTTTCGTCTTATTTGGTAAACTTACAACTAGGACCATTCACTTACCTTGAAGAAAATAAAACTTTTCAATGTAATATAATATTGTTAAAACACTACTCCCAAGCCCGCCCGGGTTGGTACCATCGCATTGGATGAAAAGATGGTCGAAGCGGCAACGAAAATGTGTCCGTCTTTTCCATCCAGTTCAATGTAGCCGTGCTCATAAAGGGAAGGTCCTAGCATGGCACCTAATTACATCGGGAATGTGGTGTATTGGGCTAATATAACGGTAGTTGTGTGGTATTAGCCATCCATGTCAGGTCGCATAAAAAAAATATACTCAAAAGCAAATGCATCGTCAAAATAAGTCGATTGTGTTCAAATGCTCTGCAACTGCGTCACCGAGTGTTAGCGTGAACGCTGTATGTTATTTGAAGAAAATATTGACTATGCGCGTGACTCGTTGTGCAGTATATGGTCATTCTAAAACAAAATAATCATGAAAACAAAACTAATTAATCTTATCAACTGTAAATCTAAAACATAAATGATTTGCTGTATTTCTTTATTAATCTGAGACGCTCGTACTGATATGAATGAGCGAAATGAGAAAATCTTGTACTAATTCCTTTTTAGGGTTCCGTACCCAAAGGGTGTCAACGGAGCTTCCGCTGTCCGTCCGTCTGTCACAGGGCTGTATCTCATCAACCGTAATAGGTAGGCACCTGAAATTTTCACAAAGTGTGTATTTATTTTTCCGCTATTACACAAAAAGATAAAATAAAAAAATATTAAAATTTCCCCTTTCATTTGAATTTGACGTGATTGTTTGTGTTAAATCTTGTACGATGGTGCGGAACCCTTCGTGGGCGAGTCCGACTCGCACTTGGCCGGTATTTTAACGTTCTCAACGGCGCCGCGGCGTACGGAATAGTGAACAGCTGGGCGCGACATTTGTTCGATGTGACTCGCCGCGAACGGCGACTATCCGGAAGATCTAGATGTTGCGAGCGGTCACTACTTGGAAGCTGCTGCGGATGGCGGGGCGGGGCGGGGCGGCGAGGAGAGGAGGGAGGGCACTGACCCCACGCCGACTGCCACGGGTGTCGCGGGTGAGCAATGGCGAGCAACTCGGTTGCGTTTCTTGTGGTTTTACTTTCTAGCCGTTTATTTTGTTTTGAATAATGTTCGGTCACTTCGTCAGCATTAACCGCCTTACTACTAAACATTATACCTATGTACCATCACTATTACTCCGGTTTTTTTACGGTTCCGTTTTCATCCTTTGGCTACTATTACTAAGCCTCCGCTGTCCGTCCGTCCGTCTGTCTGTCACAGGGCTGTATCTCATGAACCGTAAGTTGGGCAGCTGAAAAATTTAACAGAGTGTGTATTTATTTTGCCGCTATAACAACAAATAGGTAAAATAATAAAATTTAAATGGGGGTCTCATACAAAAAACGTGATTTTTTATGTTGAATCTTGTACGATGGTACGGAACCCTTCGTGTGCGAGTCCGACTCGCACTTCGCCGGTTTTTTTCGCTTTCCTGTTATTCTCGCTAGAAATGCCAGAGTAGAAGCGATGGTACAAATGTTGATTAGTAAGGCAAGGATATTGTAGATATACCTAGTACGCGTAGTGAACATTCAATGAGAAAATGTGTAGCTGGTATAATAGTCCGGATAGGTTAGTGGTCAGAGCGGTGTGCATATAATCCAAAGATCTCTGGTACAAGTCCTGCTTTATACGAATTCCCAGAATAAATCATTTTCTGATCTTTTTAAAATCTAAATAAAATGCTTCAATGTGTGCTAAAATGCCAATGATAAAGGGCATGTCGTCTCCATTAAGAACGGCCCGTAAGCTATTCTCCCCATACAAACGTAGTTTACTAATCATTTGGAAACCGCTATTCCAATTAAATTGGTATTTAATATCTAATTAAATTGGTATTTAACCTGGTCAGGTAACAAATATCTGTATTTGCAAGCTTTTGTTTTTTTGAAAAATCTAAACCTAATGAAATGAAAGCAAAACGAAAATCTTCATACGAATTTTGTTTTCTCTGTGTTTTGACCCAGAATACATTACCGAAAAAAAAACAAAGACATGCAGACACATATATTTGTAGCCTAATATTAGATACCAAATATCAAGTAAGTTGGAACAGTGGTTTTCAAATTATTAGTAAACTACGTTTGTATGGGAGGCGAAATTTTTTATAAAAAGAAATATTAAACTGATTTAATTGTAGCTACAAGTCCCTGCCGAAATAATATAACATAAAATAATATAAAAATAATAAATGTAACGTGAAATCTAAAAAAAATACAGGCTGCTATCCTTTCGGGTTTGAGCATGGCAAGTCTACTTGGAACGACCACTCAGAGTGGCACTCATATTGTAATATATTTCGACTGAATGCACGTGATAAATATTTTTTTCCAAACCTATATAAATCAAATTCTTAATACCATTAAGAGTTAATCTCAGCAAAAAATCTAATTTAATATTTTAAGATGTTAGTAATCGGAGGACTGCTTAAAATGTCAGTTAGACACGGTTCCACGAGTATCTTTTGGATAATTAATGACATAAACAAATCTTACCGTCTGATTTCTTATCCAAAACTCGATCTGATTTGACATAAAATAAAATATAAGTAAGTCGGCTATGTGCCGTACGTTGAGATAACATCACAGCCAAGATGGCCGCGCGGCGGCGGATGCGGGGTGGCGGGGTTATAGACGGCAGTGGCACAGTGTAGAGCCCTCTGAATATAAAACAGTACTGCCACGAGGTTATGCTCAAAAGACAACAGATCTACCTTTGCATTTTATTAATAAAAAAACAATAAATCCTTGTCTTCAAATTTTCACATAAAAACACTATGAGATGATTTGTTACGTATAAAATATGTTGAAATTTAACCAGTAAAACATTGTTTTAATTTTTTTATCTGTGCCTTTAAGTAAATTGAGTAGCTTGGATGGGTAACTTTTTGTTTCACGAGTGATCGGATGTGTGCATTTTTTTACCAGATATCACCATTTTATTTAAATATATTATGACCATTAGAATCACAGGGCAGCGGCATCGTGGACTGTTTTTTTTTTTGTATTTGTTGCTCTTTATATCTAAAGTGATCTAAAAATAATTACTTATTGACGATTATTTTCGATTTTGTACGGATCCAACTGTCACTTTTTAATAAAAAAAATCTGTATACTTTTACAAACTCACCTGTTTTGACTTATTTGGACAAAATGTGTGTTAATAATTTACTATTCTTTTTTTATATAATTACAGCACTGTACAGATTGCTCGGATCAGACTTTTTAATTGCTTGTGGGCTATTTAATTTACTACGATAGTATTAACACCTAAACATAGATCGTTATAAATATAATCAAAAAGTAACAATAAGTTATACTTTCTTTCTTCACTTTAAAAAAAATTGGCGATAACGCATTCTCGACATATTCGATATTTCTTTTGGTTAGTCTCAGTTCTAATCGTGACTATTTATCTCAGTCTTAAACATCATAAGCAACGAACAGTTTAAAGTAGGTAGCAACCCAAAGAACATTCAGTGGAATTTGTTAATAAAATGATAAAGCACGATTCAATTTACTTAATCTATAAAATAAAAAAAAATTGAAGAAGTATAATATTTTAAATTCATAAAAAAAGTTGAGACACTGCACTCACATTCAACTGTGGCAACGCCGCGTCAGCCTCCATCGAAACTAAATAAAAAGTCTTCAAATTACTGCGCGGACGCCGAGCGCTAATGGGTTACATTAAAAATGTAATTTCCATTACCGGCTACGGGACCAAAATGACCACAAAATTGTTACCATCCTTGAGAGGGTCCCCAGTTTACGGACCATTTTAATAATTTCGAAACAGATAATGCAAGTTTTAAGGGGACTACATAAACTCAGCGCACTCTATTGAATATGCTATTCCGTGGATTACATGTCGCTGCATCTGTTGACCCCAGAACAGACACCAAATCACCCTACAATATGTTAGTCGTTCCTCGATTATGTTGCGAGATTTGGTATTACTGTTTTACATCAGTTGCGCGAAAATTAGCCATGCGTATAAACATCTTTTCTTTGTATCTTTCTCTTGTTTTTAAATCTTTCAACAATTACAGAGGAAACTGAACACTGAAAACAAAATATTGACATTTCAATTTGCGTGCTACGTAAGGTACCTTTTTTAGGGTTCCGTACCCAAAGGGTGAAAACGGATGCCTATTACTAAGCCTCCGCTGTCAGTCCCTCCGTCCGTCCGTCTGTCACAGGGCTGTATCTAATGCACCGTAACAGGTAGGAAGCTGAAATTTTCACAGATTATGTATTTATTTTGCCGCTATAACAACAAATAGGTAAAATTATAAAATTAAATTAAAGGGGGGCGCCATACATAAAACGTGTTATTTTTGGGGTAAATATTGTACGATGATACGGAACCCTTCATGTGCGAGTCCGACTCGCACTTGGCCGGTTGTAATTTTAAAGAAGGTTACATCTATGAACAATCGACCGTATAGTAAGGACATATTAACACAAAAATATGTAACAAGAACTGCATAGTTTATGAGTAAAGAGCCAGGCTGGCATTGAACCATACTTTTCGCAATCAGTGCGACTAACTTGAAAATGCATGAAACTTTTTTTTTTGTTTTCTCTTCACAGTGTCCATGCTGCACGACTGATTTTAAATTAGAATGTTCCTGTCAAAATTTGTTTAAAAAAGTAAAAGTTTTTTGACTGCTAAGGAAGTATAGATGAACACGAAAGCAAGCAAAGCGTAATTATAATAACAAGAAGAATAAGTACAAGTACATACGTTCACCGAGAGAACACTTGACCGGCAATGCAATCCCGATAGGAATTCCAACTTTTTCGACTCGTTCGTGCGTTCAAGATTAGGTTGATCGAGAAGCACGAATGTTTACCATAGAGTGTGAAATCATGATAAACCATACACGATAATATTCGAACGCAAACATAATGGCACAAAGTGTTTTGCGATGGTTGGAGAAACTTCAGCAATCTTTATGACTAAAAAAAGACGTTATCACAAGGGGGTTTACCCCAATGTTTTATTAAGCCATTTCCATACATTTCGTCGACGTCACGTGACTAATTTGTATAGGGACAACGAAAAAATATCAGAATTTAGATTTTTGTGACACGGAATTTATTCTTCTAATAATTATAACTACTAATTATTACTGAAGTTTCTATAACCTATCCTAAAACATCCTATAATTATGTATGACAAACAAAATACTTAATTCTGAAATCTACATTTTACATTCAGAATTCACGAAAAGTAAAGTAATAATTATGCTGCTGAATAATTGTTTTCTTTGAATTTAAGTTTCACCAAACAATTACAACCTATTGTTTTAATACAGATAATCAAAAATGCAAAATTGCTTTCGTATGTCCGGCTATTCTTCTTTACAGGTCGCTTTCTTTCAGGTCGATTCTCGTGAAATTTGTGAGCAAGTTATATAATTATATATATTGTTTTAGTCTAGCCAGTTTTTTTTAATTCTTTAAGTTTTCAAAAAGTTTCAAAAATGTCAAATGTTCTAAAAGACAGATTCGTGAGGTCTGCAGCTCAGGGGGCCACTGATTTTAAATATTTTATTGAATCTAAAATTCTTTTAGGTATTCTTATCTCGGGTATGAGATTTGTGTAAGAAATGTTAGTCTAATTTTTAACTTCGTTTTATAATACCGCGACTTTGCCAGATCTAGTAATCAATCGACTCTCTGCAAATATCGATCTGAGACGCTGCGCCCGCGCCTCTCCGCTACCCCGCACCCCCGCTGCCGGCGGCGTGAATCAATTTCTCTACGATCGTTTTAACTTGTCTTTTTAATCTATGATAGTATTACTTGTGATACCCACTCGAGCTCACATCAGGCCTCGGACAACTTACAGGAAATGTTTTACATTACTTGACGTGAAACTTGTACAGTTTTCATACAAACAAACTAACAAATCGATTACCCAGACGCGCGCTTGCCTTCATTTATTAATTTAATACTTAAGGCGGCCCAACCCGGCGGCCTCAACTCATTTGCGGGCACGGTACAAAACCGTGCTGTTGCGCTCTGGGACCTTCTCTGTTTCCAAGAATAAGACAGGCTCCGTGATGAGGAAGATGCAACATGTCCACAAAAAAGACAATGTGCATAGTGTATGATTTGGTAAGATTTACGAAAATTTTAATTTCAAAACGACTTATAGCTAAAAGTAAACCACGACCGCTGTAGTCAAAAATCTAACAAAAACCAAATAGATTATAAATCTTTATTAAATAAGCTATGTCTGATGACTAATCTTATTAAGATGTTCTTACTTTATCATTGCGTAATCCACCTCCAAAGTTATTGTATAAAACGCGCGAAAAATCCGAACTTTCGGACGTTATAACTTGGAAACCAAACACAATTTTACAATGCCAATGGTCATCAGACATCTAGTTCAATCAAATAGAGCTATTTTGAGCAAAATTTTGGATCTCTGACAAGAAATATGGGCGTGATCTTCTTTCCCCTTTTGTATGGGGAGATGAGCGGGTTGGGCCACCTTAAGGCTCCATATGACGCTAACCTCCAATATTTTGGGATTCTTTTTATTTTATCTGAGCGTCGGTTAAGAATAACACCCCTACAAAAATCAAAATATCTAAGTTTAGACTATTGTCTAGTGTATAGCTGTGAAACGGTTTTAGTGCGTTGCTTATATTCTGTAAAACAATACGTTTGTAAACGCATATTTACTAGGTTTTTACTAGGTTTCCAAGACAGGGGTTGGAAACAATAAATGATTTTTTCCTTTTTCATTTCATTTTATTAAATATTTTTGGTAAACAATCATACAGTCACGTTATACATATTATACTCACTATAAAAATAATAAAAAAACGATAGAATTCCGCAGCGTTAAATAAAATATCAATACAAACAATTCAGGATCAAGATTAAAATAATAATAAAAACTATACAAATTGACTGAATTCAATGGAATTAAAATGTAAAAATAAATAAAATTCCAGTCAATACTCAAATACACTTAATAGTTCTTTCAGTAAAATTGTATAAACATTAAAATATATATATATAGTAGATTGTAAATCTTCTATAAAGGAGAAATGTCAATAAAGGGATTAACTGAAATATAGCTTAAATAATTAACTATAGTAACTACAACAATCTGCTGTAAAGTGGCTTTGTCACCGAGTTAAACTAAAAATATTATGAAATAGTGAGTAAAATCTCCAAGAAGCCATCGTCAGTCATATGTGGTAAAAGATCAGATATGTATTTAGTGAATATGCGTTAAACATATATTCATTCACTTTGAAAAGAAGACATTACGGACTAAAAAAATAATTTACCTCACCTGAAAACGTTTTAGACGCGCATACAACACCCTAACGCAAACTCACTGTTTCCGAAGGTCGCCATTATCGTTTGTTTGCTGAAAGCTGAACTCAGTTGGAGCCTTAAACATACATACCATCACGCTATTTCCCGAAAGGTTAAGCAAAGACGATAGAGCGTCGGACGTTGTGGTCACATCATACGTCTTTCGCTCCTTAAAGACACACACACGTATTCTCATACATGTTTCACAATTACGGGTGCTACGAACGGGTGGTACTTCGTCAACCTGTTCATGGAACTTTCTTATAGGCCACTCTGTGTAAATCTGTATCGTCAATATTTCGTCACTCATTTGGTCTACATCTCTAAACCACCTCATCTTACCATTTCGAATCTTAATTATATTATTATCCAAATAATGCGAATTTTGGAAACTGGTCCTGAACCACAGAGAATAAAATTTTCAAAGAAACCAAAAAGAAAAACGGTCGTTCGTTGCTATTTCTTCTGACTCCATAAAATAACCAGCCAAGTGCGAGTCGGACTCGCACACGAAAGGTTCCGTACCATCGTACAAGATTTACACAAAAAAATCACGTTTTTTTGTATACGGAGACAAAAAACTCGAATGCGATAATATGAGGAGTTGGATTTAAGATGTCCCACAGATGCGGAAACCCGCGCCGTAAGACTTGATGTTGAAAACCGCATTGAGGTGTGAAATGGCTAGCCTTAGTTGCCCCTTACGAATTGAAATGGGAAGAAATCACAGAATTGAGAATAGACTAGACATGCATATCCTTTCGCTTTGCTAACGCGTTCTTATCGCCGTCTCATATTCCAACTCTATAGTATAAAGTGAGTAAATAATGGGATATCGAGCGCACGCCATAGATTTAGGATGTAAAGACATACAGAGTCAACTCAAGCATAAGACTAAATTGTTTCATACAAAATGTACTGATTTTTTTTTCTCTTTGCTCTAAACCGCCATGCACCTTAAACAATATTAAGTGAAGTTATATTTTAGTTTTGAAATAATGAGGATAAGATTAGAAATATGATCGACAATGAATCAGTGAGAGATAACAGTTTGCAAAAAATCATTTCACATTTCATTTCATTTCACACTCTCACACTGGTCGTCTTTTAAGTATAGCGCGCTCATATTGGGCCTATGGCGCACTCATGTCGGGACATTTTTGACAAAAAGTCGACGTCTTTTAGTACTAATAGTCCTTGTGCGAAAATAGAAATGACAGTGGAAACTTCGAGACAAAGGATGAAGATATCCCAGAATAAACATAAGTCGAGAAGCGCGCGCTTGAGAAGCGAGAGGATTGTCGTTTCCAACACATTCTCGATGCTGTGGAAGAAACACATCCGACGATATTTTATAATCTCGCATATGCGAAGAAGACGGCACGCCATCTCAGAGGTCGGTACCTACCGGCTGTGTACTCGCGGCGTAGCATCTTTGATGTCGAAACCTGTTGACTGACGGCCGTTTCCGTATGAGCCACTAGCTCGTGGAGGCTTCGCTCTGCCGCTCTGATCTCATTTTACTGACGTTGTAAAATCCGGCCATTAGCGATCCTATGGCGGCCCAGATTTCTTAATATAGGTTATAAATCGCTTAATTTACAGCCTACACCTCACGCGGCACTGCCTCCTGATACGTCAATCTGCATATTGCCGCCAATCGATTCATTTCGCTTCTCGCTAGATGTATTTAGAACCTGTATTTATGGAAATTTAATATAAATACCATAAATTATATCTATAAACTTTCGTGCCCAGTTAAGAAAACGCAATATTTTTTTTTATTTCACCTAATACTGCAAGTTATAATGCCACGTTTCATTAGAGTATTGAATGTAGAATTATTTAGTTGGATCATCGATTAAATCTATGGTTGGATGCACCTATAACGCCCGGTATTACCATCTCCGGCTACAAAAATACCATTTCAGGTAGCTGAAATTTTGAAAACGAACAGATTTTTTTGCCACTTCGACGACTTTCATCCAATGAGATAATAATATCCCGGGCGGGTTAGACCCTACCCCCCGTGAGTAGGTTCCAGTATAGTTTTACATGGGTCCCGAAGCATGAAACGAGCCGCGTTCCCAACGCAAATCCACTGGGATTCGAACTCGCGGTCTGCGACACAAAAAACCAACGTCGTTAATCACTGGGCTATGGGCCTAAGGCGCATGATATATAAAACGTGTGTATTAGTGTAGCCTAAACGAACTGCATTAACATACAATAAATAAAATAATGCACATACTTTCACGCCGCTTTCCCAGAGGGGTAGACACAATGATAGAGCGTCATACGGTACGATCACAGCACAACTCGCTTCATCTACGGACATACATCTTTTCATGCACGCTTTCAGGTTAAGGGTGCTAGGTGCTACGTACCTGACCATTTTGAAGAATTACATCGATTTGGTCGCGGTACATTCTCCTGGGCCCACCGGGCACGACACCACTCACATCTGTGTAAATTTGTTTCGTTACCTATTAGTGACAGTTAAGACAGTGTTCTACAATCCAGATTTTCTGTTCGCACCTGAAATACTATCGGCTGAAATAGTTAAATCTCACCTTTTACCCACTGTTTCGTGAGTTTCATCATTACCAACTGTGAAAGTATTTATCTATGCTATATTATTTAGTGTATGTATGTATTAATATATGTAAAATATGCTTGTATTATGCGTATACATTTATATTAATTTTCTAAGTTTAATATTTTGTATTATATAAGTAGTTATTATATTAGGTTGGGGAAAAAGTTTCTTCGCATTTTTTAAGAAAATTCAAAACATTTTTTAATATGGTTTATTTACATTTAACTAAAGTATGTAGGTACCATTTTGTTCGATAACTTTTTGCCATCTTGTAGGTAGGGACATGATCCCATTGCTATAGAAATATTGGGACTTCTGATCAATATACCGCGACAAGTGGTTTTGGCAGTCCTCTCGTGATGTTAACCTGACACTGCCTAAAGAATTCTGAAGAGACCTAAACAGGTGGAAATCTGAAGGTGCAAGTTCAGGACTATACGGCGGATGCATTAACACCTCCCAGCCAAACTCTCTTAGTTTTTGCTGAGTGGCTAAAGATGTGTGAGGTCTAGCCGGTTCATTAGGTTTCTTTCAGTGAGCTCGTGAGGTACCCAAATATCGAGCTTTTTTGTGTACCCAGTTCTTTTCAAATGCGCCAAAACTGTTTTGTGGTCAATTCCTAGTTCTTCAGCTACGTCGTAACTACTGATATGCCGATCTTGCTCCACTTTTTCAAAAATGGCATCCATTTTATCCGTAATAGGGCGACCAGAGCGACGTGCATCTTTGACATCAAAATTTCCGGATTGAAAACGCTTAAACCAAATTTGTGCTACTCTCACAGACACTGCACTAGGTCCATAAACATTGCAAATTTTTTTCGCGGCTTGCGTTGCATTTTTACCTTTTTTGTAGTAAAATTTTAAAATGTATCGAATTTCTTCATTAGATTCACTCATTTTGACAGTACGAAAAACAAATGAGAATCACACATTTTCCTAATTTGAATTTGGAATTATGTTCTTTAAAATTTAAACTTTCAATGATACCAAAACCAGCCAGATACAAATAGTATAGCCAAAGAGATTTTATTACAAGTTCATACATACTATAATGCGAAAAGACTTTTTCCCCAACCTATTAGATATAATTATTTATGTGTGTTATAATTAAGTACTTAAAATTCCTATATGTTGTATAGTTGTTATGTTTTTTTTTTCTCTTGTTATTTCCGCCTACCCTTTTCTGTTCTCAATATGCATTAAGTTCTACCTTTTGTACACTTTATCTTGCAATAAACGTTATTATTATTATTCGTTCCATATGTCCAAACCAAACTATAATACATTTACCTAGGACTGTTAGGAATATAGTTTTAATAATCACACCGATAAAACGCTTTCGTGCGGACCTTTCTCAAAACATAAGAGCGTCGGAAGTTGGAACGAAATGGGGACCTCGTTTGTCCGGCACCGGGCGCGGCGCGCACCTCGCCGCCGTGCCCGGCTGTGTCGCGTTCACAGAACCGGTCCAACCTTCATTCCTGCAGCCTCCGAGATGTTTGCTCTCTCGTTTAGCGTCGAAGGAGTCGCGTGTATGTGTATTGCCCGTTCTACGACCATCTCATGGCGTATCTTTCCACGAATGATATGGAAGAAGACTGCTTATTTATCACGACAGGTGGCATCTAGGCGACCTACCCTAAAAGATCTGTCAAAGCTGTCGAGAGACCCTACAAAATGTATGTAATGAAAATGTATTAATTTTCTCGATATTATTCCGAAAACAATATGTTCCAATTAATGCTAATTAAATAAATTAGTGGAAAATAAAATATGACAATAACATAACCTATAATATTTCATTTGAAACTTTGTGCTGGTCAATTGCATAAAAATTTCTTCGAAGACCAATAAATGCTTTTCCTAACTGCATTATACACATACAACTTGAAACTTGTCTTTTAAGACAGACTTTTAATTCACTAGTATATTGTTACGAAATGTTGGTTACAATATTATTTAGTAATCAAATTACATATTTACTTACTACCTGAATATTACTGAGCGCATTTCAGACAATGAGTTTATTGCAGAGATAAGGGGATTTTGGTTTCGTACTATATTAAAAGAGGTTTATCACAGATAAAACTTATTTTATATGCCCCAAGATATTGCACATACCGAAAAATCTGCGACATAAGTGTGACACTGCAAGACATGTATTCATTTGCCTGTTCAAAAG
Organism: Incurvaria masculella; assembly: GCA_946894095.1. Classification (NCBI taxonomy): domain Eukaryota; kingdom Metazoa; phylum Arthropoda; class Insecta; order Lepidoptera; family Incurvariidae; genus Incurvaria; species Incurvaria masculella. The sequence goes on along the minus strand of OX335657.1, from coordinate 11,066,531 downwards.
CATTTTATCATGCTGTCTAAGGATTTTTATCTAATTTCACCACGATATAGGCACATACATATGTATGTTTTTTGGCACGGTTCGAATGACAATTCTTTGTATTTCTTTTTTGGAAACACAAGGATAACGTCCGAAGGTTTTGGTACTTAGTCAGTATTATCAGAGGACAAAGATGGTTACGTCTGTACGTACAGGGTTATGAAACGGAGGGACCTGTTGAATAATGATTAATTATTATGAACAGGACAGGTATATGATATGGCTAATCCATTGAGTATTGGTCCTGGAAGACCCCGTTTAACCCGATTCCGTAATCCATTTCATGTTATGGATATTTTAAACTCACGGAATATCAAAGTAATCCGTGACAGAATAGATCCCTACATGGTTCTACTTTATATTCAAACATATTTCTGTGTCTTGTCGTGTCGGCCCGAGCAGGTGTGCGCGGATATGCTCTTTCTGTTGGCTGAGCTATATGTCATGTCATTTCACTCGGTCACTTTAATGACTTTTAAAATACCGATAAACTTGTACCACTCCTTCTCGTTGCACCCATTCGTTCGATGGCCAACGAACGAACGGTGATCGACATCTCCATCGCCAATTTCTTAGACGCCACGCGGGTAGGACGCCACGCCAAACGATCACAACGCGACTCAAGCGCCCTGCGGCTCCGTACACTGCCAGGTTAGAGTAGACGTCATGTGCGTGACAACCGAGTCGCTCGGCTTCCGAGCCGTGTGGTGGGAGCCGCGAAATTGGCAAACGAGAAGTAGGACACTTAAACAAACCATTTGCGTTATGTCCAAACCCTAAATAATGAAGTAGGTAGTATTTTTGTGACTCACTATCCGACTGTTTTAAGAAGTTCTAGAAACAGTCGGTACGCTTAGTATATTTTTAACCAACTTCACAAAAGAAGGAGGTTCTATATGTTCGATTTTATGTATTTTTTATGTCCGTTCACCGATTTCTTGGTCAGTTGTGGACCGATTTTGAAAATCATCAATTAGAATAATTAAATGGGCTATATGCTAATAATATTCCAGAAATTAATTTAAACGTACCTAATAACTACCAGTGTAAAAAATAAAACTCTCGAAAGATTGATACGACATACTGTTGTAACGTTAGACACTCATTTTTTCGGTTAAAATTTTCGAGGCCCGTGTAATGGGACTCCAAACACGACTTCGTAATGACAATTACACGACATCTTTTTTCTATTATTTATTCTCTGTCGGACCATAATGGGAAATATTATTTACGTAGCGCATTCCTGAGGAAGTCTGTCGTAGAAATTCCTCTGCTTGATCGGTTGACGAATCGGAGTACATCTAATGGAGGCAACAAATAAACTAAAACTGAAAACGGTTAAAATGTTATCAATGTAAGATTTTTTATATTAGCTCAATTTGAACATTTGCAGTCTGAGGCGATTTTAGTTTATAACACTCATTCCGTTTTAAATTTTCATAAATGAGACCAGATTCTGATTCAAATTAAGAATTGTTTTTTGACTGATGAGGTACTGGAAAAACTGGATCCCAGTGAGCAAGAATTGAGAATTAATGATGCACGGACATAACGTGGGACTACGCATAATGGGCTTTTTGTGATGCAATTTCTTGCCGATTACTTTGTGCATCAACAATCTTACCTTAGCAAGGTAAAAAACATAATAACCTTTGTTATTAAATCCAATCTTGCCTTAGATAATACCTTTAATGCCTTACTTTTTAAAATAGACGTTCCATTAATACAATTTTCACATAAATAACCTATGTATATCTTTAGCCACTCAGCAAAAATATTTGGCTGGGAGGTGTTGATGCATCCGCCATATAGCCCTGAGCCCAGAATTCTTTAAGCAGTGTTAGGTTAACTTCGAGAGGACTGCCAAAACACTTATGGAGTATTATTTTACGTTTACGGATAAACAGTGTTCAGCTCACTTACTTAGCTCGACGTTTCGTCCACCACGCTGTGGACATCATCAGGATTCGCGACGCGACCTGGAGGACCTCTGACGCTTCGTCCAGTCAGAATTCATCTGATGATGATGTCCACGCAAACGTTGAGCTAAGTAAGTGAGCTGAACACTGTTTATCCGTAAACGTAAAATAATATGTCGAACAACAGTGAAAATCTAAATAAACACACTTGTAGAGTTTTTTTGATCAGAAGTCCCAAATTTCTACAGCAACGGGATCATGTCGCTACCTACAAGATGGCAACGAACAAAATGGCCCATATATACTATAGTTAAAAGCAATTAAACTTTGAAAATAAAGTTTTCATATAAAATGCGAAGAAACTTTTTCTCCCGATCCTATAATTTTAAAAACGTTCTTTTTCAATCTCGACATTAAATCAAGCGATAATAAAAAAACTATATATTATTCTTTAACATTGAATTAACTAACTTACTTTAATTTTGTATTATTAATCCTTCTTGATGTTGGATGTTAGTTCGGTACTTTAAGTTGTTGGTGTCAACACATTTGGGCCAGTAAAAAGATTTTGACAGTTTGCACCGATAGCCACATGCTCTGGAAACCAAATCTCTGGAATAATAAGAGCAAGAGCTTACGTTAAGTTACACCGCAAAAGGCTCTAAAGGCGATCAGTCGCGCGCGAGTGGCCATGCCTCGCCTTGGGCGAGACGCGACGCGCAGGTCGGGTTTCCTCGCAGATCGCGTTCAAGGCACAGCCTGCGTGCGGACCGCCTGGCCACTCGTAGTGGTCGGATGGCGCATTATATCGATTGTTGCATGAGTAAAGTAATATGACCATTTTCCTATAAGCAAGACAATCGGTGTAAACTTTAATGCTATACCTCATAAACGCAGTACTGTTTTATATTTTTAAGGAAAAAAATATAAGTAACGCAGGGAACTGTAGATATATAGATTTTAGAAAATCTGTTTTAATTAATGAGACTGTCAGACTGTTATTGCCAGGCCATAATTTAAAATATAAAAATGATTTTCACACCATGCCATAAAGATAACACCGTCAGGAGAATACTCTCTCTATTATGAACATACTGTGCAAAAGAGAAGAAGTATGTGTAATAATCATCCATCTGTCGGCTATGTGATATATTGTGCTGATGTGAAGTCGAAATGTAGCATTCTTGATAGTATGACTCTTCGAAAACTAGCTGCTAACGCAAAATGTTTTTATTAATTTAAAATTCAAACCTCGTTTACACTTTCCTATTATTGTCAACTCACAACTTCGCCTCAGGTTTTGATATTGTATATTTTGTCTGCGTTAATAAACTCGGTAGATTAAGGTTGACAAGTCGTAGTGTATGGATATCATTCATTTCAATGATGAATATGATGAACATTCTAATAAATATATCTTTTATAAGTATAAAAATGTCACTTGTAAATTCTAGTCTATGTGTATTCGTGTTTTTAGGGTCCCGTACCCAAACGACGAAACCAAACCAAACCAAAAAATTAAATACATACAAAAATCATGTTTTTTTTTGTAAATCCTGTACGATTGTACGGAACCCTTCGTGTGCGAGTCCGACTCGCACTTGGCCGGTTTTTTAAGCTTTAAGTAAAATAAGTTCTCGACCACTAAATAATTCTTCCCCTTACTAGCTACTACGCTACATATCGTTTCCTTATCACAGAAAGGTATTAAGGGCGTGATATAGCCCTTAAACAAAAGTTATAAAAAAAAAACGCTGTGACAACAAAGGGCTGAAAATTCAAAAAATACTTTTATTAGTGTATTATAGCAACAAGACCAAGATTTTAAAATAGAACTTCTCCCAATATCTTGTTTCCCTAAAACTATAAAAAAATGTTTTTACTTTTTCGTCCACATTTTGTAATGGCAGTGGTTTGTTTTATTCATCGTTTACTTTTATAATGATCATCTCCACGACATGAGTATCATATGGGTGAAATCAAAATTAGGCTTTGCATCACGTGTATGCTTTAGCTCATAATTTTTTGAAATTATTTCAATTTCATCGACATACCAACCACTGGTGCCTACAACTGCCGCCCCGCACCAACACACCTGCGTGTCGGCACCGCAACTTCGCCAATCGGCGACTCCAGTATCCAATTATAATATACCATTTTATGGTACGAAATGATTAAGTTTCCAAGTACAAACTCGTATGTGAGAATTCGTTCGCTCAAATGATGTGTAATTCCGATAGGAGGATTTTAATTAACGTCCGACTCAAATGAGATTTCCTGAGTTATGTCTTCCAATACTAACTTTATTGTAGTTTACTTTACACCATCTACAGCACAATTGATTTTTTACTGTAAATCTTACCATCTTCTTTCTTTGTTCGCAGATACATTCACTCCAAGGAGAAGCCATTCAAGTGCACGGAATGCGGGAAAGGGTTCTGCCAGTCGCGCACACTCGCCGTCCACAAGATCCTGCACATGGAGGAGTCCCCGCACAAGTGTCCCGTCTGCAGCCGCAGCTTCAACCAGCGCTCCAACCTCAAGACGCACCTCCTCACTCACACGGATCACAAACCGTACGACTGCTCCTCTTGTGGAAAAGTTTTTCGCCGAAACTGCGATCTACGTCGTCACGCGCTCACGCATGCCGTGGGAGACGTACCTCCCGAGGTTCTAGACGTGGGAGAGGAAGACATAGGCCGTCCCGGTTCTCCCATAGAGCCCCCCTACGATGATGAGATAGACGAACTCTCATCTCCGGACCATTCACCAGTACGTCGCCCGAGATCTCCCTCACTCGAGAGCATCGGAAGGGATCCGAGTGAAGAACGGCAGAGACGAAACTCACCCGTTCCAGAGCGCACGCACTGCCACCATCCCAGAGAAACCGAGAGTCCCTACACGATGCGACCGCAGTACGGCGACAAATACAGATCCTATCCTCATGAAGTCTACGAAAAACGTCGCTACACCTCCGACGAAATCATCGAAAAGGAAATGCGATGCTCTGACTTGGCAGATCCTCCGGTCCGCCATCCCCAACTTCAAATACGAAGAGATTTGCACCACGTGCAACCAATCGAGGCCCAGAAAGTGGGTCTACCAAGTCCCACTATTGATCCGGGAACTTCTTCGTCGTACATGAGTCCGTTTAGAAAGCGGGGTCATCCGCCTGATATTGGCGATGGTGGCAGATCTCTCGGCATTGTTTATAGAAGTCGATCTCCTGAACCAACAAACTTAACCATGCCCCGTCCTGTCGATGGCAGCGAGGTTAGTTTAGGTCTGCCGCCATCTGTGATGACGATGCCTTCGATACACAAGTTCGGGATACCCCTGCCACCTCCTCATCCCCACATAACGTATCCACCTGCAATGTTGGGTCGCAGCGTTATGAGTCCACCCCAGCAAACAGTCGCGCAAGACTTGATCATCAAACATTCGCAGCCGAAGGATACAATGCCACTTCCAGTGTCATCGACAGTAACCAGCAGTGAATCTACGCAGCACGTTTCCTACGGAGGTAAAGAAGCTGCACTCAGAAGTACAACCAGCTCCATTAGTATGGGTATAAAGAATATTGTTGGCATTCAACCGAGCATAAACCCGAAGCCTGGGCCCAGCCAATCCAGTGGCTCTAAAAAAGGATTTAGTATAGAAGATATAATGAGACGTTAAGACGTGATAAGAGACTATCAAACGTGATAAATGAGCATACGCATGCATTTCAACTTAAATAAGAAACTGAATTGAAAAAAAAAACGTGTTTGTTAAAGTATTATTTAGAGAAACGTATATACACCGGGAAAATATACGAATTCGCATGGATTATGTTATATTGTCCTAGTTTCTATTAGGGGTAATCGTGAGCTTGCATTTTGTAACTGCAATATGGAGTTGGGTTTTCGTAAAGATCTCATAAGGATTGTTTGTGTAGTGTTGTGTTTGACGAAAATTTTAGAAAACTATTTAATCGAGGTTATGTATCTTCGCTATCCATTCATTTCGATATTTGTAAAATGAACTAAGAAATCACAGGATAACTGGGTAAAGTTGATCAATTCAATACAGCGGACTTAGATATAAAATTAAAATTCAATCATGGCTGACGTTTTGCCCGTCGCGCTGATACAATTTAAAATTAATCATCACCGTTTACCTAAGACGGAAATCTAAATTATATATAATAGGAGGAAGAGGTCACGACAAAAATGGTAAAGATAACATAAATAGCTGAAACTGGGTTCAGAGGATAAAGACCAAACCTCTGAAGCTAAATGTGTCGATCTTCCTGCGCCAAGTAGTTATCGTAACCAAAAATATATTTGATAATGTAAATAGCTGCAAATAACGAAGAATGAAAGTATCAGTACATACTTACTTAGTAGTAAGAAAACTGAAAAAATCTCTGTTTGCATTTCGTAGTTACAGGCGATTTAAGTTACAGATGTAAGATTCCGTATATTTAAGTATTTAATTAAAAAACCTACTGGTTATTGTTGAATAATTAGTAGGTATCAACATTTCCAGACAATCAGTAAAGTCATCAGCAGGTACATACCAAATTCTATTTTTTATAGCCAATATAGCTAACGCAACCACTTGACGCAAGCAGACCGACATATTTAGCATCAGAGGGATGGTCTCCAACATATGACCCAGATTCAGCCATTTACGTTATCGTGACTAAAAATGTCGTGACCTCCCGGAATATTAATAAGACCTAAGTTCACGCAGTTGTCCTGTAATATGCGGATAGCTCTTTTGAAATGACTGATTTTTAAGTAGTTTTACATTCCGCAATAGTTAAATTGTAGGTTGACTCTATAGCGTTAAAGTGTTGTTTTGCATTTGTTAATTCATCAATTAATTATAGATTAGTTATAAATCGTATGTTGTCTAAGACTTAGAACTTTTTGATTTTGTTTAAGATTAAATTAATATTTATTAAATATCTAAGGAATGCAAATTTATTTGTAAATTTTAAGTTTGAATGTCAATAATTTTGCTAAATTGCAGACACAGTTTATGGACTGGCTTCCGAAATTCGGTGTAAGTGTGTGAAATGAATCAAGAAACAATACAAACACTTTATCATATTAAGATTTATTAAGGTGTTCTATAACTTCTCGATTAATTTTAAGGTTAAATGTAGTAACTAAAATACAATTTAGAACTGTAAATTTTCTAAGTTATGTTTCACGATGCTGTATTTTTAAAGGATTTTTCACGTTAAATTGCTCACACTTTTAGGAACTGATTAAGAAGACCTTATAAATATATGTTTTATATCTTACAGATACTCTGCATTTTCAGTACTTTTAAGTAGTAGTTTTAAATAAAATTTTGAAAATATATTGTTTGAGTTTGATTTAAAAAATAAACGTACCCAAAAAAAAATGGTTTTCATGGAAAATCGCATACGTACGAACCGTGTGTAAATTTTACGGTTAAGGCTCCAACTGAGTTCAGCGTAAAATCGGCTATTGGTGTTCTGAAAAAATAGGGCGGGCCACGGCTAGTCAGAAATCATCCAATAGCTTTCATTCTCACGATGTCGCTAGGTCCGGCAAGATCATTTACGACGCGCTATAGTCGTTCGACGCGCCAGAGTGGTTTAAATATTTCAGAGGTGGCGAATTAATTCAGATCTGATAAATGTTGTTTTTTTAATTTTATTCAAATCACGATCGGTTCGTGATTATATACCGATTGTAGAGTTTTATTTATCAATACTGCTTTTTATGTTTTATCAGTTTTTTTAATGTTAGGTTGAATAAAACAATATTAAACGCATATTAAACAATATTATCTGTACTTAATGGAAATAAATATCATCTTGAGGTCATTTTAAAAAATAATATAAAATATTATGTATACTATACGGGTTGCTCTTTTAAATTCACACGCGACAGCAGGGGTGATATTGGAGGCAATATTAAGCACCTCTTAATTTTAAACTTGCCTAAAATAAAAATGAACGCAGTTCATACACATTTCATCAAAGTTAATTGACAAAATCATATGTAGGTAGTGTTATTTTTATATTTGAGACAAATAAAACATTTGAAGGTGCATCGAAAGAATGATCTGTATAAGAATAAGAAACTTGTATTATTTTACATAGATCTAAGAAACTCTAGTTATACGCTTGGGCCAACCTACATATTCAAACAAACATTAATTGGCAAATTTTATTTTAGCAAAATGAAGTTAACAAAATACAATAATCATAATTAAAATTAAAAAAAATCTATATATAATAGAATTTTCTTAACGGCTAACTTATAAATATGTATTTTAAATATTTTATGAGGCCTGTGGCCAATACCTTATATAGTTTTAAAAAACATTCTTTCTGTTCCCTACCTCTAATTTAGGTAATTGCTTGGCAGTCACTTTTCTTTTTTGTAGTATTAGATAACATATTTATCTAGTGAATAAGCGTGAAACATATATATTAATTTACGTTACAAAGTGGGGTTTACACACCAAAAACATAACTTTTGCTCATCTGAAAAAGATTTTGACTTCAGACTTGATTTTGAAATATTGTATGCATTTGACAGATTGTACTGAAAGTGCTGTCGTTTTTTATGCAGCCTGCCATACCACAAAACTACCGTTATGATATCCGGGCGGGCTTAAACCCTACCACCTAGTAGGGGAAAGGGACCTACAGTTTCACATGGATTCCGAACTATGGACCAGCTCACATTCGTAACCAAAATGCACTTATATAACTCAGAATGAGAAAGAAAGTAGTGCATTAACGGGCGAGGATCTGAACCCAGGCCTCTAGTCTAGTCCCCGCGCCACTAGTATGTATACTTTCATTCCTAAGCCCTAACAGTAGTAATCAGAGTTGGCGGACTACCTATAATACACCGATTATCGCCGAACTAAATAGCATTTTGTATGGTTAGTCCAGTGCTAGTCTGCGTACTAAAATTTGACAGTTCACTCTGAATACGACTATAAAAACGTAACGGACTGGTAGATATATTGCACAGATTCTTTTTGAAAACGAAACAACAACTCAAGGAAATGTTTGATGTAAAAATGTATGCACCTGAAGGTTGTAAACAGTGAACAATACAAGTCGAGCGGTTGATTTCAGGAAATGTGTTGCAGGACTCGATGATACGCGTTTTTACGGCAGTAAAATATATTGTTTGTTAGTTCGAACTTCAGTTCGTGATATTTTATGGCATACAACAGGTATACTAATATAAAAGAAATATGTAGCTACTTTGTAATATGTGTGTACCCACCTTGTTGTTAATGTATTTTACATAAACACAAATTCGTACAATGCTGCTGCAATAACAAAAACATCCTAAGGATCTGAAAATCATAACGATTTCAATGACGATCAAAAATACCTTAACTGAAGTCTCATGTAACACATTGGTCGGCATCTGATTGAATTCAGAGCTTACTAGCAAAGATAATACTAATAATTACTTCGTAATAGATGGCCATCTCCGTACGAAGTGCAAGCCTTTCGCAGTTGTTTGTGCCGGCAGCAATAAAACTCCAGGTACCTCGAGAATGTTTACACCAAATTAAGCTTATCGCGCTGCCCCGAAACATGACATTCACTTAGCAGCGCCAAATTGTGCGGCTGTTCAGGGTTAACACATGTTATGCTATGACGAGCGCGCTGAGACAAGCTATTTAAATAGTTGAGTGCCACATTAAATTAATATTAAGAGAAGTGTTTTCATAAAAGAATATTTAGTCTATATTTCCATACATATTTACATCTTTATTTATTCTTGAAGTTACTTGTATTTTTTTGTTATTAATTACGAACCCATCCGTCTGTAAAATATAATAAGTACAATTTTCAATTAAATTCATAATATACCTTACGTATTATTTTATTCAACATAGTTTTTATTTACAAATATTATATTTATTTCGTATAAACTTGCTTGGTGAAAAGCTCTAAGTCTTTATAAAATTGTTATGGTCTAAATGCAGGTGTTCCTACTAATTATGAGCACCTGCATTTCGGCAGTAATTTATATGGTAGTGTGACCAACAGCACCGAATAAATAACTAACGTAACAGAAGCGAAACTTATGAGTGTATTTCTATGCGTGTGCTATCGGCTATGTGTGCGTGGTGCGGGGGTGCGCGGAGTGCGCGGGGCGAGTCCGCATCTTCCCAGGAATACTGCGTTCAAAGGTTGTCACTGACTGTGCAACCTCGCGTTAGTTTGGTACTCTCCGAGTCATTTATTATTACAACGTGCAAAGTCGACCAACGTCGTGATTTTTTGGAGTGGTTGTGTGTGTGTGTGTGTATTTTTTCTTCATTTTAAGTAATGGGGGAAACTTATAAGCTTTAAAGATAAAGCTTTTAGGATGAAAAAGCGGAATTATAAACCCCTGAATGTTCTTAATATTTGATCCATCATTTATATGACTAATGTACTTTAACATAGCTTAAAAATTATGTTTATGTTCTTATAATGTGAGCCATGTATAAAAAGTTTATTGTTAAAAGTTAAACGAATGATGATGTAAACATGTGTTGAAAAAAGAACATACAATAAATAATAATCATTTCGTACAGTCTGGTTTATTTTAATATCCCCATTGTGTCGAGTGATAACCCTCGCGATGTTTCGTAGCGCGCCGCGCTCCGCCGCTGCGCCGACAGTGAATCTCACACAGACGAGGAGTGTCGACGGCGTGCCAGCCTATTGTTTGATATATTATTTCAAAGAAGCGGCATTGGCAATTGATTTTAGGAATTTCAGCGAGCCAGTTTACGACTCTTTTCTTGTGAGCTTTCAAAAGGGCCACGGCGGCATAGGTTTATATAATAGGTCGGGTCATAAAGGAAGTCCCAGAAGTAAAGAGACTTTAATCAAAATCAAAGTGGCCACAGAAAAAGTTTTCACAGATAAAATAAATAATTGTCATGGTAACCATACTTAACTAATCTGTCAAAATAGGCCGGTTTAAAAACAGTCTTGCATTTTTTTTTTATTAATGGAGCCGAACAAAAATTGTTTTCAAAGATAGTTATTCAATACTATTTGATTCATGAGAAATATGAGATAGAGCGTCATATTATTGAAGAGGGCGCAAGAAGAATTAGTATGTACCGAATAATAAAACGTCACAAAGAAACGGAAGAGGCCGATTTTAAAAAGATTCCGTGAAGACTTAGTCTAGTATCTACATGAAGAAATATAAGCCGAGTAAAAAAGGTTTTTGAACAGGCATCTACAAAATCGGTGAGAGTTGCAACGGATAAACTAAAAATTTCCAAGTCCAGTGTATACCTTGTTTGGCAACCTATGAACGAAAACAGCAATGTTTCCGAACCCTATTATTATACAGGGTATATGAACTCCCAGATTTACCTTAGAGAGTGCATTATCATATTGCAATACCTTTCATAGACAAGCATTATTGGTGAGTAGGTGTTTTGTTTTGGACCGATTAGGCTTCACGCCATTACGAGTTTAAGTTACTCAGTATTTACAGACTGCGGGTGTAGAGTTCTCAACTAGACAAAAAATGCCCCAATTTTTCTTCAAGCTGGACTTATTGAATTTTTTAGGACCTGTGTAAAAGAGTGCCTAAAGTACACAGATATACCTCAAACATTCTTATCTTTCAAAAAGGAATGGACTAGGTTGGCCAAAAAAAAATTCATCTTTCCGCGCAGAGTGCTAAGCTTAATTTGGCGTAAATATTCTTGAGGTATCATTAGTTTTATTGCTGCCGGCAAACAACTGCGAAAGGAGAAGACTTTGTGTGAAGGTGGCCATCTATTATGAAGTAATTATTAGTATTATCTTTGGTGGGAACGATGAAACCACCCGTCTCATGCAGGTGTTTACCACAATCCGTACCCAGCGCAAGTAACTCGGCCGTGATGCTAGTGCCAAAACAGGTTGCGGGTGGCGGCGGCTAGTCATATCCGCTATAGCCTCTTATATCATTTAATATACCTGACTTCAATATTTTTAAATTGGTAAGTATAACATAAAAGTCATTACTTTAACATATTATGTCAAGTAAAGAAACATATTTATGCTATTCTAATAATAGTATTCATAACTATAGCATGAAACTATGTTTGAAGCGGCAATGATTTTTTTTCCGTGTTTCCCATCCAGTTCAGTGTAGGCGTGAGGGAAGGTTCTGGGTTGGCACCTAATTCTTTCGAAAATGTGGTGTATTGGGCTAATATCATAACGGCAGTTGTGTGTTATTAGCCATCCTAGTCAGGTTGCATAAAAAAAACTGGGAGGAGCGAATGGGTAACGAAAGAATGACGAAACAAATTTACATAGCAGAAGAATCCATGATAAAATCCAAAACTGTAGATTTTTATAAATATTCTAAACATTTTATACTAAATTTAAAACACATTGGAAAAATAAATGATTAAGAACAAAAACAATTTTTAGGATTCCGTACCCAAAGGGTGAAAACGGAACCCTATTACTAAGCCTCCGCTGTCCGTCCGTCTGTCACAGGGCTGTTTCTCATGAACCGTAACAGATAGGAAGCTGATATTTTCACAGATTATGTATTTATTTTGCCGCTATAACAACAAATAGGTAAATTTATAAAATAATAAAAATTAAAGGAGCCATACAAAAACTGTTTTGGTTTTGCGGTAAATCTTGTACGATGGTACGGAACCCTTCGTGTTCGAGTCCGACTCGCACTTGGCCGGTTTTTTTAGTTTGTTGGCGTTAAAATAAAAAAAAACATTAAAACCTTTAACAAATAGGTTAATAATTAAATTACTATTACTGCATACATTATTTCCAAACATCCAAATGTTTCCTTTTGACGACTTTATTGACTTAAAATATGACTTTTATAAAATCCCCTTTTCCTATTAGGTGCTAGGGTTAAGCCCATCCCGGTCGATACCATAGCATTGGATGAAAATATGGAAATCATTTCTACCCATAGATACCTCCGGGGAATTGGCAGAATAAATTATTGGGTAAAATTATAAACAAAATCTACTTAAATTTTATTTCGGTCATTAAAAATGAATCCGAGTCTTTTTATCTTGAGGCGGACCGGACTAGCATTTCCTAAATATTTTCGTTTGTTGCTCATTGTTTATGTTGAACGCTGAAAAAAAATGTCAGTCGTGACTGCCGCCTCTATCACAGAATGCCTCTACTGTGCTCTATATTTGTTTCATACAAAAAATATGCAACAAAGATAACTTGATTCTTACTTACTAAATAAGAAGAATACAGGTAAATCAAGGTATTCCCAAAAGGATAAGTTCGTAAGATGTGTATTTTTAGAGTTATTTGAACAAATATCACCGCAAAAACTGAGAGAATAACTAGCACAGAAACCACGTGCGAAGAGCCCAACGTCAGGGGCGGTACTAGTCGGCAGAGATCAGAAAACAAACGATAAAGGCGACCTCCGTACACACTGTATTTGCGTTAGGGTCCATTATTGAATGCGCGTCAGAATCGATTTTGCTGCTTGATGGCGAGCGCGAGGAAGCAAAATATTGTTTTCGATTTATAAAATCTATTTTTCGCCATTTCATAATTTTTTGACGGTTATTCACTAGATAAATATGCAATCTTGTACTTTAAAAAAGAAAATTGTATAAATCATGAATAATTTCCAAGCGCTGGAACAAAAACCTAGTAAATGGGCGTCTGCAAACTTATTTTTTTTTGATGAGTATAAGCATCGCATTAAGCCCGTTTTACGGTCATACACTAGATAATAGTCCAAACTTTGATATTTAATTTTTTTTACTGGTATTTATTCTTAACCGGCTCTGAAATGACCATTGAAATAACACCAAAATATCGTAACGTTAGCGTCAACGGGCCTCTTAAAGCCCGGTGTTGGTTAAAGTCCGATCTTCTTCTCCTTCGAGGATCTTCATTCCTCTTTTTCGTTGATTGTAAATACAATTTTGAAAATATACCCGCGTTGAGTGCACTAATTTCGAGTAAATGAAAAGAAAGGAAAAAATTAACTTAACCTTTTTTTTTTCCTATTTTTTCATGCAAAAGATTTAAAAAAACATTTAAAACTTTAATATTTTCTGGGCATCGATTCTTATTAGACTTTATTACTGCACTCAACATGAGTCATTTCTCACATCGCACTCAACATCGGGCTTTAACCGTAGTATATATATCTCCCAATATATTTTGAAATTTGATTTCTCTTCACCATTCAAATGAAATACAAATTCGAAATATTCAAATAATGTAATGAGGGTCTGTAGGAGAATTCAAAATTATGGAAATTGGTAGACGCAATGACCGCAAAAATATGCTTGCTGGTACGAGTGCAGTATATTCTCGCCTTGCCTTGCAGTATATTCATACAATCTTTTTTTTACAATTCCTTTGCTAAATTAATATTCATGTCAATTCTACATACATATCACATTCGTTGAAAAGGCGACGCACGAAATACGAAAGTACTAATTTATATAATTAAATACGATAAATAATAATACGAAAAAGTATTTCTACCTAACCCAAAAGAGTTAGAGAATGTTCAATTTAATCCTTTATCCTCTTTACAGATACAATTTTAAAATTTTTCAACATATACAGGATGTCCGACGTTCGGTCAGGATTATCGAAGGATCATGATATCTTGTATCGTATGTCCTGTGATATTTTTTTTTATTTTATCTCAATTGTTTCCAAATTTACCATTTCCCAACTAACTAAATTCATACGACAGTGTAAGCGCGCTCTAAGCTCGCGCACGGGTAGCGAGCTTACCCCACCCCAGTTACCCCACTCTGAATTCGTTAAAACAGATATATTGCAATGTATTCGGTATTTTTACATTTCTCATTCAAATTGCTAATATAAATGCTGGATTTACCTAATTAGAGATCGGTTATAAAAAATATATGAGAAAAATGGAGAATGTCCCGCCCCTCTAAAATTTCCAACATCGGCAGATTTCACTTACCTCGTTAAATGGAAAGGTTGATCCTGTCTGGGCTTGCTCAGGGCACTTTTATCTCTAGTTTTAGTGCTGTTTTTATAATGAAAACACCTCTATACCAATAATAACGCATTTATTTCAAGCGAGCACACGTCTCGTGCCAAACGTCCATGCTACGAGAGAGACGAGGGGAGCGGGGGGTACATTTAGGAACATGGCGGCGCGGCGTTGCATAGTAGCTCCCTCTATGCATGGTGCGCAGACCACGTTCATTTTAAGATTAATATTCTAACAGCTCGGCCATCCTGCAGCGTCGAAGTCCCCGTCGACGCCCCAGTAGAACACTTGCTGGCAATAGTCCTTGAGTAGTCTTTACAATGCTGTAACCAAGTATTTGCGAAAGCACACAAGTAGCTGCGAGAGCAGGTTTGTGACTGAGATCAAGTATGTGACCGCGAGAGCAGGTAGGTTACTACGAGAGCAGATTTATGAGTGCGAGAGCATATATGTGACTGCGAGAGCATGTAGTTTACTGCGAGAGCAGGTTTATGAGTGCGAGAGCATATAAGTGACTGCGAGAGCAGGTAGTTTACTGCGAGAGCAGGTTTATGAGTGCGAGAGCATATATGTGACTGCGAGAGCAGGTAGTTTACTGCGAGAGCAGGTTTATGAGTGCGAGAGCATATATGTGACTGCGAGAGCAGGTAGTTTACTGCGAGAGCAGGTTTATGAGTGCGAGAGCATATATGTGACTGCGAGAGCAGGTAGTTTACTGCGAGAGCAGGTTTATGAGTGCGAGAGCATATATGTGACTGCGAGAGCAGATTTATGAGTAGGTAAGTTTCAAATTACACTTTAGTCACTCTCCGTTGAGGACAGGTCGAGAGACCGCCACTTTTTTAATTTATCGCGTGCCATCACATTCTTGTACGCCGAGCGACCTTTTTTATTAGAAGTGACTTCATATCGGTCATTTGGTAAAATTGCGGTGATCTTATACGGACCATCAAATCTAGGCAATAATTTACCACTTGAGATCCCAGGTTTCATTATCCTTCTTTCTACCATGACGAGGTCGCCCAACCGCAATACTTCCCCAGCATGTCGCCCCCTATCAAACCTAGCTTTCATTCTCGTGGCTTGAGCCTCAATTGCTTTGCTAGCTTCAGCCCTTGCCTCATCAAGTCGTTCAACCACGGCTGGTCCAGTAAGATCATTCTTTAGTCGCGGTGTCAACCCACACATTAGCTGAATAGGGGACTTGCCTGTTCCTTTACACATGGTTGAGTTAATCCCAAGCTGAACTTGAGGTAAGTATTTCTCCCAAACCTTCTGATCCGCCCCCGTATATGCGGTTAAGCAGTCTAGTACCGTACGATGGAAGCGTTCTGTTTGACCGTTCGCTCTGGGGGAGGCAACAGCGTTTAGCACGTGCTTGATACCCGAATTTTCACAGAATTCCTTAAACTCACGACTTGTGAATGCAGATCCTCTGTCGCTGATCAGGCGGAAAGGATATCCAAAAGCACTAATAAATCGCATCAGGCTTGTGATAGTCCCTTTAGCATTCGGACTTGGAACGGCTTCTAACCAAGCGAACTTTGTAAAACTGTCAACAATAGTCAAAATGTAACATTTACCTGAAGAGCTACGGCAGAATGGACCAACATGATCGACATGGATGGTGTGTAACGGAACACTTGCTTTCGGTATTGGGTGCAAGAACCCCACCTGCTTTCCTGGTGGCTTCTTTGTAAACTGGCATGCTACACAAGCTTGGACATATTTATTTACGAATCGTCTCATTTTTGGGAACCAATACTTCGTTCGGATTGCTTCAAGACATTTTTCGAAACCTAAATGCCCATTTCCGTCATGATATATCTGGACGATGTGCCAACGTGCAGATTTTGGCAATACTGGTACGCGGCGATTACCGATAGAATAGCATAAACGTTCACCGACTATGCTGAAGTTCTTAGCTAGACCACTACTGTTTTTGACGTTAAGCTCGGAAGTCAGATTATCCTTGATTGTCTGTATCTCAGCGTCTGCATCTTGCAGAGCATCAATTAAATCCTTCTCTGCGATGTGTCGGATGTCCACAGGATTACGGCTCAACGCGTCCACATGAGCCATAGCAGTGCCAGGTCTATGATCTACAGTGAAATCATACTCTTGAAGGTCTAACCACCAGCGACCGATCCTTGGGGAGAGATCTTTCTTAGACCAGGCTAGTCGTAGTGCAGAGCAATCGGTCACCACTGTGAACTTAACGCCGACTAAGTAGACACGAATACTCTTGATTGCAAACACGACTGCAAGTGCCCATTCCCAAAGTCTGTCCTTCTTTGTGAGAAGGGTTAACGGTTGTGCTGTAGAGGCGAAACCAGGTATGAACTTCCTGAAGTAACTCGCCAAACCGACAAATTGCCTTACTTCATGCACGTTTCTTGGTGCAGGGAAATCACGTACAGCTGTCAGTTTATGTTTTGAAGGCCGCAGTTCTCCATGACTGACGGTATGTCCCAAGTATTCTATGTGATCTACTAAAAATGCACATTTTTCCATTCTTAAGGAGAGATTAGCAGAACGCACTATGTTTAGCACTCTTCGAAGATTTACCAGCGCTGCCTCCACATTATCGTCAAATATTATTATATCGTCAAGGTAAATCTCAACGGCCTCATGTAAAACTTCGCGGAATATATCGTTCATTGCTTTCTGGAACACTAATGGAGCATTTGTCAAACCGAAGCTCATTCGACGGTATTGGTAATGACCATCAGGAGTCACAAATGCCGTCAGAGGTCTGGATTTTTCCGCTACACCAATCTGGTGATAGCCGCTGGCCAAATCAAGGGTAGTAAAGACGCTCTTGCCAGCCAATTGGTCCAGTTGATCCTGGATCAAAGGGAGAGGATAAATTTCCTTTTTTGTGATTTTATTTAGTGACCTGTAGTCCACGCACATTCGTACTTCATTATTTCGTTTACGGACAAGGACTATGGGGCTTGCGTAGGGCGAGGTGGATTCTTCGATCACACCGGCTTGCAGTAGATCATTGATAATTTCTCTCACCTTTTCTCTTTCACTCCATGACAAGCGATACGGTCTGCACGAAATAATTTTATCCTGAGTCAGTTCAATGTCCATCTCTACGTTAGTCTTCCCCAACTGTTGAGTAGTTTCAATGAAACAATCTTTAAACTCATCCAAGAGTTCGTGTACTTTTTGTGACTGTACCTCCGTAAGAATTTCTCCCACTTTTGGGTAGTTAGGTTTAGTTTTATTTACAGTCTCCGTACATTCTGCGCGCGCCATGCACTGTCCATTCTTTAATGTGAGATTGCTCTTAGTTAAATTGCATGCTGTTAGCTTGCCTTTTCCATCGCGCAATTCGACAGTTCCTGCAGGAATGTCTACTTCTGCAAGAGGTTTACGATGCTCAGTGTATGGTACCGAGAAAGTGTCAGTGTTTGGTTCCTCGGCTACAACCTCTAGGTAACTTATTCCTGGGGCAAGGCTGGTCTCAGTGTCTAGACACAACTTAATTTTTGATAGACCTTCACATATTTCACGCACAGGTGATAGCGTATCAGTGTCGAAAAAACTGAGTTGACGGGTTGTCTTCCAAACCACCACATCCGGTGCATCGGTGAAAGGTTGACCAACTAGAAGGTCATATTCCTGCGCGTCATCATTCACAACTAGAACTGGTACTTCACGCTCTACATCGTCAATATTTAGTATGACCTTTGCCTCACCTATTGGCAAAGTGAGACCACCACCGTACGCTTTGATGATCGTTTCTCCGGGCTCATTAACTTCAGTGTTCAGTTTCTTCGCTATAGATTCCTTCATGATGTTGCAGGTACTGCCAAAGTCAATATACGCAGCACAGCTTTTTCCATTAGCTAAAATGGTATTAATATATTATTACTTTAAATCCGCAGTTTGTGTCGAGATTCTCAAGGTCTTTTTAGCAGTTTCTCCGGTTTTTCGCTTCCTGCATTCATCAAACGTATGGCCTTGGTAATTGCAGAATGTACACCGTTTTGTCTTCGCTTGTTTCTTGAAGCAGTCAGCTTCAAGGTGCCCCTGTCTATTACAAAATGTGCACTCCCGATTATCTTGTCTGGGTCTATATTTAATAGCCAGATGCTTTTCCTTTGGTTGTTGAAGATTAGAGGGATTTGACCTGCAAAATTTAGCTTTGTGACCCGGCTTGCGGCACGAATAGCAAACGCTTGTATCTTGGTTGCGTCCCTTTATCCATGGCGCCCGTAGTGATGGTGTTGGCTTTTGAACCGTATTAACTGTGGCCAGATACTTAAGCAAACTTTCTGAGTCCTTGCAGCCGGCCGAAAGAGCCCCTACCTCAAGTATTTTATCTCCGATCGTGCCTACGATGGATTCGGTGATTAAGCTGTCCGAAATTCCGCACGACATACCTAGTCCGAGTTTCTCGTAATAAAATCGTACGGGATCTTCTTCCGGCTTTCTTATTTCATTTACCAAAGTCCTAAGCATGGTAAGTTTATTTTTCGTATACGGAAATGCTTTAATAAGCCTTCTCTTCCAATCCTCCCATGAAACGTCAAAGTCGTCCAACCTTTGGTACCACGCTTTTGCGTAACCACGTAGTTTTGCTGTACAATTGCACACTATTGTCTTTTCGTCCCATCCGTATAGAGTAGCAATGCACTCGAGGTTCCTCAACCAATGCTCTATTGATACAGTGGACGTATCCGGATCAAATTCCGGCACGGCATCGTTGCGACCTAAATATCGGACTTCACGATGCGTTGAAGGCATACTTGAGTCTTGCAAGGATTGTGTCGGTGCAGATATTCCAGGTGTGGTTGTTCCTCGATCGACATCACTCCTTAATTGTTGCACCAGGTCTTCGAGAATCTCGATTCGGCTATCTTTTTCTCGTATCGCTAAACGGTAACGTTTTTTCTTCGCATGTCTTTCCTTACTTCCGGACGAAGACGAAGAACTAGAATCACGCTTAGATCGTTTGTTCTTATTCCGTCCCATAGCGCCGATTACTTGGATGATAACTTATCCGAAAAAACCAAACACTGAGTATCACTAAATTATTACACCTAAGGGTCCATAGTCCACAAGATAAAACTTAAACAAACTTAAGCTACGATTTATTAGTCCACAACCAAGGTACACAACAAGGGTACGTAGTATTTATTAAGTTCCAGTTTTTCTGTTCAGTACTACACACTCTTATGTATAGAACGGTATAGTGCACTCCGTCCAACAATAATATCAATTACGTTCTCCCAAAGTTAGAAGGTAGTTCTACATAATACAATGGAACGATCTCACCCAGCTTCACAGCCGCGCGCAGTCCGCACCGAATGTAAACAAACGAACCGGCGGCGAGTGACGAGTCCGTCAAAACACTCTTGGCGCACGCACTTCGCTCTGCGCTTGCTCAAGCAGCCGCGCCACAGTGGCACTGTACGCGAAGATAGCATAGACCGAGTCTACGGGACTTCCTCTGCGCGCCCGCGCACCGGGCTCGGAGCTTTCGTAAATTCGTTCACTTTACTCAAAATTCACTTTCAATTATAAAAATAACAATTCCACTGGTTCACTATCCCACTTCTGAACTTTTAGTGCTGTTTTTATAATGAAAACACCTCTATACCAATAATAACGCATTTATTTCAAGCGAGCACACGTCTCGTGCCAAACGTCCATGCTACGAGAGAGACGAGGGGAGCGGGGGGTACATTTAGGAACATGGCGGCGCGGCGTTGCATAGTAGCTCCCTCTATGCATGGTGCGCAGACCACGTTCATTTTAAGATTAATATTCTAACACTAGATACCTCTGAAGGCTCTCGTGAAGTCACAGGAAATCTGAGATTTGAAAATTTTAAGAAACGCATTCTTTGTTCATTGGCAAAGACACAATCTTTTATAAATTATTTTTTGTGGCGTACTAAAGAATTTTCAATCAATCAATCAATTTTGCCATTAAACTAGCGAAATCATCTTCCAGGCCACAAAATTTCCCTAGCATTATATATACACATATAACGTTATATATATAGTATTTTTCCTTGTTTTTTTGTAAAAAAAATATTTTTCGTTTAATACGAGGGGAGTCAGGACCACTGTATTTTTTCGACGTGCTTTAACGCGAGCGGAGCCGCGGGCATTTCCCAGTTATAAAACAGAAACGGAAATCCGGCTCCACGGCCGCCCGCCACCGCGTCGGCCAGCCATCGAGAAAAGAATGACAGAAATGGCGACAGCAACTCATCCGCATACTGACGGCGGCGTAGCCACTTTTTAACCGACTTCAAAAAAGAAGGGGGTTATCAATTCGTCGGAATCTTTTTTTTTGACCGATTTGGAAAATTCTTTTTTTGTTCGAAAGGTATATTTTCTAGTTGGTCCCATTTTTTTAAAATCAAAATCGGTTCAGTAGTTTGCTACTTAACTATAACAAACATCGAATTTATTAAGCCCGCGAACCCAGAAAAGTGATTTTTGAGTTACAGTAGCTTTCTTTTCGGCTGGGATTGCTCAGTATGAGAGGTTTTTTTTTACTTCAACTGTTGGGGGTATTCAAGGGGGGTAAAAGAGGGCAAATTGTACACATTTCTATCTCTAGAGCCGCTGAACCCAGAAATGTCAGAGTATGTTTTGTTTTAGATGGGAATGCTTAAGAAGAAAATATTTTTGGAAATTATACTATTAGGGGGGTAAAACCGGTCAAAATTAACATATTTAGGCGAAAACGACTCACGTTGAGATCTCTGAAACCAATTATCCTCGAAACTTAAAATTTTCAGTGACTTCTTGTTAAGACAAAAAGGCTCGCTCACAACGGATTTTACAAAATTCAACTGTTAAGGGGGGATAAACGAGGCAGACTATCCGGAACGATGGAAGGATGAGAAATTCAGAAGCTCAGCGGTTCCGGTCATTCTTTGTTTTGTCTTTTTAGGGTTCCGTTCCCAAAGGGTACCAACGGAACCCTATTACTAAGCTTCCGCTGTCTGTCCGTCCGTCCGTCTGTCACAGCACTCTATCTCACGTGATCTCATCGTATCAATTATCGTACGTATCAACCGAGAACACATGAATCCAGATAGTTACCGGTCTACCTTACGTCAGAAATGAGATTTCTCAATGGTTTCATTTCTGCTAATGCTCGTTCATTGTAGGGTTTAGTAACAGATTAGAGGGTTCGCATGGGATAGGGAGGTGCGCATGATCTTCTTTCCACTTTGTATGTGAAGTTGAGCAGGAGGGCTCGCCCACCTTGAGTCAAAAGTTACGCCACCACTAAAAAGTAAAAAATTAAATATTTTTAAATAAAAAAGGACCGCCTTCAAAAAAACCGGAACTAAAAAGCAAAAAGTAATTGGTTACTTTTAATTAATGTACGAAAAGCTATTTTAATTCTTACTAATTATGTACAATTTCTTAATTTTTAATTATCTTTTGAAGTCGGTGCCTTGGGTAGACGTTCTGTAAGGGCTGCAAGTAGTTAGATTAATATCAACTATGGCTAAGAAAGAAATTTAAGTAGGTAGCTACTTACATTTACCTACTTAAACAAAACACAAAAACAAAAATTAAATAAACAAACAGGTCGGAAAAAAGTATGTAAGTAGGTATTTAGGCAAGTACTTTGTAATTTAAATCTGTATATAATTAAACTAAATACCTAACACAGTAAAAACAATATTTACAAGAAAACACTACGAACAAACCAATATAAAAACAAGGACCACTTATATGATAAATATTTAGGTAGGTGTAGCTTGTACTTTTTATTCTACCTAAATACATACATAACACAAAACAAAAAAAAATACAAATATAAAAAGAACAGAAAACAATAGGTAGCGACTTTGAGGTGTCTGCTCTCAACTACGTGTCAAAACGAGTGTGCGGTTAGTACATATCTCACCAATTTCGGCAGAAATCATCTCGTTCAGACAACGATGTCGTCGGAAGTACCAATCAACACAGCAGCGAATTAACGCACTCCTTCACCAGTGCGCGCCTTTATAAAGCCGAAAGTACTAATAATCGTTGAAACCCAATTTCAGTACGCTGCGCTGAATCGATATCAGCTTGCACGTAAACCAACGCTAAGGGCATCTCCAGTTAGACGAACGGTCGCTAAAAATGCTCTGTGGACCAATCATTGCTGACTCAGGTTGTTTACGCTCTCGTAGACTTCGGGTGTTGTCGGCTGAAATAGTGTCTGTTCGGTCAGCAGCGTGCGGAGCGAACTCTACCCAAGGCACCGACTTCAAAAGATGATTAAAAATTAAGAAATTGTACATAATTAGTAAGAATTAAAATAGCTTTTCGTACATTAATTAAAAGTAACCAATAATTTTTTGCTTTTTAGTTCCGGTTTTTTTGAAGGCGGTCCTTTTTTTATTTAAAAATATTTTAGAGAAAATAAATACAGCCACGGTCGCGCCCACAGGCTTAGAATGTAAAGACACACAAAGTCAACTGACGGATGGGACCAAAATCGTTTCATACAAAATGTTGTTTGCAATTTGTAGCTTTAAAATAATGATCTGAAGTCAATTTTTAAGTTTAACTTTGATATATTGGGGAAAAATTAAGGAATTTGATCGATAAAGAATCAGTCACCCCTTATTTACCATCAAAAAAGGGTTTTTGTCCAGATTTTTTACTCCCGTTCACTAAACAATCTATAAATGCACAGGACACCATGCTTTATTTAAGGAAAACTAGAGAAATCATAAAAAATCACATTTCACATTCCATGAGCGCGACTCCAAAGTACTGATAAATATTTGAGAAGTTGTCTCATCGGGCAGATGTCTTATATCTCCCTCCAACTCGCGGTAGTGGTACGTTGAGTTGACGTCTCACTCCCACACTTTGTTCGTCTTGTAAGCACTCGCACAGCGCGCTATGCTATGGTTCTATATAGTCCATGGATAATACACACTTTCAGTTGCCTCTGTATGTCATACATTCTAAGCCTATGGTATTATCACTAATTCGTGGCTACTCTGCCGCTTTACGAATGACTTTGTGTCGCCACTCGTTTTCTTCCATGCTCGTTGCGGCCAGCGAACCAGTTCGTGTGGGCGCGAGGCGGGTTCAACAAAAGGCAGCTGTGATAATTATTGAAATGTTCGCGACCACAATAAAACAATGGGCGGTCACAATACAAGAAGCCGAAGGCAACAAATGCAGTTTATGCGACTTTTTTACGACTCGTGTCTTTCCGTTTTTGATGGCGTCTGGCGGCTACTGAAATTTTATATGTCCACCTTCTATAATTATGGCGTTCGAAGAAAAATAAACGCATGTTGAACGCATGAATAATGTGATGATTTACCTTAATTTAAGTTTAAATTTTATTAAATAACAGGCACTTGGACCAGAGAGGCCCAAACTATGGTGCATATTTTAGATTCTAAATTATTTGAATCATCCGGGGATACAATTTAAAAAAAAACTGAGACAACGGATAGCAGTGTGGCGACCATTCTGGACAGTTTTCGGCAAAACCTCGTAGTAGACAATTTTTTTTATAGTTTTCGTTAATTCATTTTTGAAAATGGTGTTGCTCTATGTTATTAAATTACACGTACAACCACATTTTGAAAAAAGAAAGACAATGTAACGGATGTAATTTCAGCACAAAGTCTGCATAGGCATTTTAAAATTTCCCTCTTATTCTACCTACCCACGGTTTTCCGCTTCAAGACGAAAAAAACGAAAAGAAAAAAACACTCTGTGGCGGGCGCCACCGAAGTTGCCTGCTAGCTACGAGAACGAAGATTGTTGACTGTTTTGGACAAGTTTAGTTCTCTTGAGAGACCTTTATCGATGTGAAGAGTGAAGTGTTGTGCTATTAGTGTGGGCAAACCATAGTTTTATTGAGGCTCCCAACAAACCAAGAAGAGGAAGGGCCGGCAGGACACCACACCGCCCTATCACCTGAGCTGGCCGTGTTATATTAAGTGGATGTGCAAGGTACTCCAAACTTTTCGTTAACAAATAAGCCCGGGCGAAAAACCGGCGTTACAACAACAGCTTCTTTGACTAGGCTCCCGCCTAATTTTTTTATGTAACAATACGTGAATGGCTGATACCACACCTACTGTCATGATATTAGCCCAACACAAAACAATCCCGGAGGTATGAAGAGACATGCCCATGACCTTTTCTTTATGAGGATGGCTACATTAAACAAGATGCAAAACACGGACAATTTTTTCATTGCCTTTTCAATCATATTTTTAACTAAAGCGATGGTGTCAAGCTCGGGCGGGCTTAATCCCTACCAGCTAGTAGGGTAAGGGGACCAACAGTTTTACATGGACTCCGAACCACGGAACATATCATTCACACACATTTGTGGCGAAATCAATCCGACTCAGAACGAGAAAGAAAGTGGTGAATTAGCAGGACCGGATCAAACCCATGACCTCTGGCACGGAAGGCAAGTCCCCACGCCCCTAATCTATGAGCCGGACAATGTCATATAAATTTATAATTTTTTGGCAGATGTTTTTTTCAAAAATATTTTGTTTTCATTGTCGAGTAAACTTTTTATCATTTATTTAAACTTTTTGGTAATCAAACTACACTATGTAAGTTACGTCACATAGATCCGCGGATTCGATCATCCCTGTAAAGAAAGAACCCACAAAGAAACTTCACGGCCTTACATGACATATCTTTCCATCCACAATTATGAAATACACACTTAGATCTAAATGCTACTGCCAAACAATTCCTTGGTAGAACAGATTAAGGCAAATAACAAAGAACAATAGAAACAGCAACCCTCAGTTTAAATTACTTACAACTATCAAAGTTACTAATGCAATAATATAAATTAATGTAATTTATAACATTACAAGTATTACTGGTTATGGTGCTGTCTCTACAGTGCAGGATCGGCTCCATTTCCGATCCTGCACTCCCTGCACCCCATTGCAGCTCCAGGGGCGCGGCTCGCGCCATCCGATCCGCATAGAGACGGCGGCGCGGGACACAAGAGGGGGCGTTCAGCTACATACAACCAGATTAGCTGTTTTTCTTATTTATTTAATTATTTATTTATTCATTTACTTATTTAGTTGTTTTTACCTTATTGGTTCTGTAGGCAGACATAATATTACAAGTATTACAAGTACACAAATGCATATTTACATATGTCACATGAAAGTTGTAAAATCAGTTAACTTTCCCAAAAGTTTCCCAGGATGCTTATAAACTTTCGGATATTTGTCAAAAGGCGTTTCAATTAACATTTTCCTGAAATGTTTTGGGAAACTTGTATCTGTATGTATTATTGTATGTATTGAAACATGTATGTATACTCGTAAGGATACTTGCAAAATGAAATATATTTTAAATCTTCACAAGCATATAGATCGGTTCTTAAAGAAACTTGTCTCTCAGGATACTCGCAAAACGAGACATCTTTACGAGTTAATAAATCACTTATTTCGAAAGCTTATACGTTTCAGTTGGTTCATGCCAGGACGGTTGTGAACGAAGTCGAATTCGCTGCAGTCAGCCTCAGTGGCCCAGTGGCGCGACACTTCGGCGATCGCTCTCCGAAGTTAAGCAACGCTGGGTCCGGTCTGGTCTTGGATGGGTGACCATTCGACCGTTGAGAGAGGCTGGCCGTGGTTCGGATTCCACGTAAAGCTGTAGGTCCCCTTCCTTACTTACTAGGTGGTAGGGTTTATCCCGCCCGGGTTGGTACCATCGCATTGGATGAACGATGGTCGAAGCGGCAATGAAAATTGTCCGTGTTTTCCATCCAGTTCAATGTAGCCGTATAATATAAGGAAGGTCCTGGCATGGCACCTAGTTCCCATGTGGTGTGTTGGGCTAATACCATGACAGAACTTGTGGTATTAGCCATCCATGTCCAGTCACATAAAAAAAAAAGCGAATTGTTTTTGTGGTCCACAAAAAGAAAAAAACCGGATAAGTGCGAGTCGGAGGCGAACACGTAGGGTTAAGAAAGAAAGAAAAAGAAAAATACAGTTTATTTTGCACATTTTTACAGTGTTATATAAAAATTAGAAATTACTACTAAACAGTTTAAGTTGAAATTGTGTGTATAATAACAATAGTGTGCAAAAATGGCCATGGCTCAGCATGCCAGGGAGGTACGTAAATTGCCCTGCCTGGCGCTGGTTTTCAGCCGCTGCCGTGTGAGTTGGTGAGGTGTGAGGGTGTGTACAGTTTGTGTATGAATGAAGGGTGTGAAGATGTGTGATTGTGTGTGAATTATGTGTGTATTTTAAGTCTGCAATCTGTATATGTCTGTGCTTTATGTTTGTTTATATCCGGGTAATATGTGTTTGAATATATTCCGTCAGGTGTTGTGTGCCTTCGGTGTTTAGTGTATATATATAGTGCAGTAGGTTAAGGAGTGGTTCACGTAGAAAAGCGCATTTCTTTTGTTTGAATATTAATGCTATTTTATTTTTATTATTATTTTATTCCTCTTTGCTGTTTCAGAAGTAGTTTCCTGCACGACATTTTAGTGGTGGTGGTTTATATTCTGGTGGGTGGTGGGATATCATTCCAACATTTCGATGCTGCATATTTGAAACTACTTCTGAAAGCGGCTGAGGAATACTTAGGTATTTGTAGTGTGAAAAGTTGTGCTCGTGTATTGTACCTATGCGTGTCCTGGGTCCAAATAAGTTTCTTGTACAAATATTCCGGTTTCTGTGTTTTAACTATTTTATGGATCATACACTGAAAGTGGAGTTTTCTGCGTGGCTTCATTTTCAAAATACCTTGTTCATTATATATAGGTGTGACGTGAGCTCTTTTCGGTATTTTATAGCAGTATCTTAAGCAGGCATTCTGAACTCGCTGTACAGCTCGTTCCGTACGACTCAGTAGGCAAGGGCCGTACACAGAGTCGCAGTAGTTCAACTGTGATAGGACTAATGACTCGACCAGAGCTCGCCTCACATCTTCGCTCAAATAGTTCTTTATTTCATATAGTACTTTAAGCTTATAGAAACAACTTCTAATTTTGTTCTTGATGTGTGTTTCAAAGCGAAGCTGAGGGTCTATTGTAAGACCCAAGTTTCTAGCCGATGTCACAAGCTCCACACCAACACCATTTATGGTGATTTTTGGATCACATTCCAATATTCGTTTTGTTTGATTTTTTGTACCTATAATGATGACCTGGGACTTGGAGGGGTTTAGGACTAGACTATGCTCTTCTACCCAATCGGACAGTCTAGCCAGTTCTTCGTTGATTTTATCGACTGCTTTGTGTGTTGCGCTTGGGTGGAATGAGAGGGTTATCTGAGTGTCATCTGCAAACATGTGACCATGACAGTGCTCCAGTAGTGAAGGTATGTTTGAGGTGTATAAGCTATATAGGGTAGGGGAGAGACATGATCCTTGAGGTACTCCACGGTTTACATTTTTCATTTGTGAGCTGCACATTTCTCCCTTTTCACCTATTGTAACCGTGACCTGTGATCGTCCATGAAGAAAGCTGCGAAACCATTTCAGGGTCCCATCCGTAGCACCGTAATAGTAAATTTTTGCCAGCAGTAAATTGGTATTTATGGTGTCGAAAGCCCTGGAAAAATCTAGCAGTACTATGGCTGATCCCTTACCGGCGTCAGCTGCAGTCAACATTTCATCTTTGATTTCTAGTAATGCTGTCTCCGTACTGTGACCTTTCCTAAATCCCGACTGCGTTGGCGGTATTATAGATTTAGAATGAAGATACTTTGAAATTTGTAGGTTTACTACCTTTTCCAGAACTTTAGATAAGACCGGCAGTATACTTATTGGTCGCAAATCCTTGTATTCCGTTATGTTTTCTTTTTTAGGGATTGGCTTCACAACAGCAAGTTTCCATGATTTAGGGAATTCTGAGGACTGTAGCGAAATATTCACAATACGGGTGATGATGTCTATTGTGTATGGAAGCGTCATTTTTACCATTGAGATGTTTATATCATCATGCCCGCATGCATCCGACTTGATGCTTTCTATGATTGTTATAATTTGGTCGGCATTGACAGAGGATAATATGAACTCATCTTCATACTTCCTGTTTGCCGAGTATCTTTGGATAAGTTCCACGTTGTCTGTTGTTGTGCCAGGTGCATTTAAAAATGCGTCATTAAGTTTGTTTGGATCTCTTAGATGCATTGGTATATCAGTGTCTTTTATACTGTTTTGTGATATTGCGAAGTTTCTTTTCAAACCTTTCCACATTCGTTTGGGGTCATGGATATTATTATTAACATAAAATTTGTGGTATGCCTCTTTTTCTAGACGTATAGTGGTGGTGACTAGATTACGCAAATTCCTATAGTATTCCTTATGCGAATCTTTTTTTGTTCTTAATGCCCTTGATTCCGCCTTGTTCCTCAGATCTATCATAAATCGGACATTACTAGTTATCCAAGGCATTGGTAATGATTTGACTAGCCTAGTTCGCTTTGGTGCATGTTTGTCAAATATTTCTCTATAAATGGAGTGCAAGGCTCCTACC
The DNA here is from genome assembly GCA_946894095.1 of Incurvaria masculella. Taxonomy (NCBI): domain Eukaryota; kingdom Metazoa; phylum Arthropoda; class Insecta; order Lepidoptera; family Incurvariidae; genus Incurvaria; species Incurvaria masculella. Next base: position 11,037,070 of record OX335657.1, on the reverse strand, counting down.
ATGTCGTTGACGTCACTGAGGTTGTAAATACTTTGCCAATCAATTTTCTCTAGGTCCCTCTTAAATTCTTCCTTATTGATGTCCCTTAGAGGCCTAGACGTAATATATACCGGGTCGGGCTTAGGCTTTCTTATATTGAATGTACCTATTACCATTGCGTGGTCACTGAGGTTACTATTGTGCTGGACTTCAATGGCCAGTGATCCACCCGGTATATCCGTGCAAATCAGGTCGATAAGCGAACTGGAGATTAAATTAACGCGTGTGGGTTCTTTTACACATTGTATTAAATTGAATGATGTCAGAAAATCCTGCAATTTTATTGCATTAGTGCTCATTGAATCTAGTAAATTTATATTGAAATCACCGAGAAGAATAGTATTAGTACAGTGGACAAATGCAATGTTCCGTACCATTACACAAGATTTGACCCAAATAAATCACGTTTCTTGTAAACAATTAAAAGGGACCTTTTATTTTTTATTTATTTTTACTATTTTTCGTTAAGGGGGCAACAGGAATACACACTCTGTTTTTCAGCTATCTAACTATTACGGTTCATGAGATACAGCCCTGTGACAGACGTACATACGGACGAACGGACGGACAGATGGGCGGACGGACGGGCGGACAGCGGAGGCTTAGTAATGGCGTTCAATTTGGCACACTTTGGGTACGGAACCCTAAAAACCAAGGCTAATCAAAAAAGTTAGCTTCGCTGCGCTCCGCATCTTCTCTAAGTAACCTGACCGGTCCATGTCGGTCAGGGACCGAAAAACACTAAACAACAAAAAAAAACACATAATTCATCATTACAAATCAAGCAATCAGCGTGTAATAAATAATCCATTAAAAACTATATTTAAAACTGTCTGATTTGAAACTCTTCTGTTGTAACGTGTACGTTTGCTAAAAACATCATTTTTGACTGATGGTCAACATACAAGTTTCCTAAAATCTAATAAGACAAGTGTAAATTGAAATTCCATCTTAAAATCCATACGAATTTGTAAGAAGCCATTACCATTTGATCCGACCTTGTAAGTTGATTTAACTAACGAACTAATTTGATTTTGGTTGCAACTATGGATTCCACAGACAGTTCCATGTCTGGTACTCGGGGGACTTTGATGAAACTGTAGAAGCGAATAATTATTATTTGTAACTTGATTCAAAATCGATTTCAATAGAATCTAAAAACTATTTCTCCAAAAAAATATGAAGACCTCAAATTAGGGTGAAACACACATTGATTTTCTAATTTTGGCAAATTTTCCAACATTATAATTTAATGTTAAAAATAAGTAAAGATCAGTGATAGATAGTGTTTTAATTTAATGTAGCAGGTAGCAGCAGTAGTTTTATTAGATTTATTACAACAAAAAATAAACCGAAAATGTATCAAATTTCAGTCAGTGAACTGTTAAGTAATATTCATTTGAATCTTGTAGTTTTTTTTGTGGTTTGCGGCTGACGGCCGTGGTAACTCTAATAAAAGTTATTTTCTACTTAAATTTTCATAGCATCTCAAATTTCTGGAAAACCACTAACAGTAAATCGCGTTGCACTGTCGCAAACATGAAAAGCGGATTTCGACACACGACCCTCCGAACTCCGATCTAAAGCGAATCTTTGCGCCCAAGGAATACTAATCCAGCGCCAACAATGAGCCATTACAAGCAGTTGCGTTCTTCGAAACCGAAAAACTCGTCATATGTAGCGGGGAAACCCGAGGAGTTTCGAACCACTGCTCTACGTGACGTGAAACCAAAGTATTCTTCAATGTACGCCGCACCAGGTTCGGTGATGCATCATGGGTAGGAGGAACGGTGATTTTTAGGGTTCCGTACCCAAAGGGTGCCAACGGAACCCTATTACTAAGCCTCCGCTTTCGGTCCGTCTATCCGTCCGTCCGTCCGTCCGTCCGTCCGTCACAGGGCTGTATCTCATGAACAGTAATAGATAGGCAGCTGAAATTTTCAAGCAAAAAATAATCAGGTTTTTTGTATGTGGACCAGCTAGTCTAGGAGGTCACGACATTTTAGGGAATGATAAGGTAAATGGCTGAAACTAGGTTCACAGGTTAGGGAACGACCCCCCGATGCCACATATGCCGGTCTGCCTGCCTCAAGTGGTTGCGTTTGCTAGATATAGCGCCTGAAAAACTCGTTATCATGACCAAAAAAATATCATAACGTAAATGGCTGAAAACAGTCTGGAGCGCAAATACTAGTTGTACTCATGTGAATTACGCAAAAACTGAACAAAAATTTGGTTGCGTTATGGAGCAATGCCCATTCAAAGATACTTTATCATGACCGAAAAAAAATAATAATGTAAATGGCTGAAACCAGTATGGAATGCAACTACTAGTTGTACTCATGTGAATTAAGCAAAAACTGAACAAATCTTTGGTTGCATTTTCTAGCAATATGCGAATTAAGTTACAGATATCACTTTCATTGCATTCAAGTTTTTTATAAAATCATACCTACTGGTTATTTTTGCATGATTAATAGGTATGAATATTTCCAAACAAACATTTTATTCATCATTAGGTACATACCAACATCATTTTAGCATCTGTTTTAAAAGGTTAAATACTACACTAAAGCTAGACTAGAGCCAAACACATTTAATTATACATTTAAAATGTATTAATAATGTCACCACGGGGACATTATTTTTTGGAGATATTTAACATATATATAGTGCGAAATCCCAAAATGTCAGAGTTAAGCAGGCGGGGATGCAAGGAGCGTTTGTTTTGGTCCGCGCTCGAGTAAACTCTGCGCGTCGCCTCCAGTAGATAAAAGACATACAATGCGATTCAAATAAGAATAGGACAGGGCTAGTGACTAATTTCACTTGAATTAGCTCGTAAAAGTACGGTCGGCACTAATGCATCAGAATCGAGGTGTGATCCGAGTATGTGCGTGTACATGCTTTTTCCTTTTTTTTATTGTGTAGCCTTTCTGCCGTGACAGCGACACTAGACAAAACACAAATCTACGCAGTGTAGGATGACATTGAGTGCCATTTACAGAATATGCTGTTACATGAGTAGGGGGGCTGTACTTTGCATTTTCGGTTATCTGTTTTATGTATATTACATAGTTACATGTGTTTAGTTTGCGTTGTTGAATATTTTTTTAATCTCTGTTCTTCAAATAATATTTAGTTAAAACTAATTATTTTTTCTAAATATTAATTCGATATTTTTTCCAGAAACTTTTTTGCACGCCATACTGAAATTAATTGGCTTTCACAGTTTGACATTTAAAATGGCGGTGGTCCCTGTCCTATTCTTATTTGAATCGCATTGTATATTCCGTTGCTTTTGTTTCTCCTGTGACTTTGTAAAATGAAATAAAGGTGAATAAAATATTATCTTTGGTGTGACATTAGAACACTGGGATATTGGTAAAATAATTGCAATATTAAGGTTTCGAGGACGAACCAGAGCGGCAGCGAAAAGAGTCAGTCTCTGATAAACGTGGGTGGAACACAGGCCCACAAAAAACCCGGAAAATCTCCGCTGCAATGCTTTGAAGGTCCTTTGCGAAATTTCGTATACGTTCTTACTTATACCGGTGCAGGGACAGCCCTAATATAAGACGATCATGCAGTTTCTCCAGGCGCTTAACCTTTAGATGCTTGATACAAAATGATAACGAAATCCGCGATGCACCACATCTAAACACGGGTAACGCCTCAAGTGAGACCTTTTCCACGTTTCCCTGATTGTGAGACGTGAGTGCAGCTTGCCACATACAGCCTAAGAAGTTACACCGCGAACTTCATTCCGGTATTTGGAACATAAATTCCCCCGGGCCCCTATAATTTGAAATGTATCGGTTCGGGCTTGTGGACTAGGCTGTCATAGGCGTAGGGAGTGCGCCCACCATCGGCTTCGACATTTGACCCGCGGCTTTGTAGTTACCAGCAGGAGTGGGTGACTGCTCTGCTGCCGTTGTCCGGCAAGCATGTCATGTTCGGGCTGCCTACTCCGAGCGTAGAGAGCGACCTTAGTTTTTTATTACGTACTTAACTTGACATTGGATGGCTAATACCAAACTGACCGTCCGATATTAGCCTAAAACACTACATGGGAACTAGTTACCATGCCAGGACCTTCCTTATGCTCATGACCTATATGCAGGCGAGTTGCCCTAATTAACTTGCCTTGATTCTAGGTCATGGAATGAAGGGATGCATTATTTTTTAATGTCCCAAAGAAACAACTCCGGCACGGATATGGGAGTTAGGCTAATGGTCGTCGCGAGCATGGATTGAAACGTTAGGCTTCGGTTTCAGCCGGTGAGCATGCATTATAGCTCCGGTACCTATCAGGAAAATAAGAAGTGGACATCTCACGTGGCACTCACCGAGTCCAGAAGCGATATGCTGAGGCGGCAAGACCTACTGGGGTTATGGTCCCAACTGAGGTTTCGGTGTCGGTGGTAATAGCGTCTCGTTCAGCCACCACGTTGTGGACATCATCTACATGACTACAAGAATCGTGCCAAGGATTTGCTGAGGACTCAGGTTCGAAGACAGTGCGCATAACTCCCATACGTGCGAGGGATAACTGATCGGATAGGAAGGTTCTTTAGCAAAATTGGAATATTTTTTTTTTCAAACCTCTCACAACAATCTCTTCCATGCTTAGATCGGTGAAAGACAGAAACCCACTACAGGACCCAGGAGTCTACAAAGTACCAAACAGCTGTGAAAAAAGTTACATTGGCCAGTCAAAACGGAGCGTTCAAACCAGAACAGGATAACACATCAAGCCACTTAAAAACAATAAGTTCCACAAGTCGGCGATCTGTGAGCATGCCTTGAATAATAGAAATAACCATTGGATTCGCTTCGACCAAGCTGAAACGATAAATATAGAAAAACAATACATACCACGCTTGGTTTAAGAATCGATAGAAATTACAAGGCATTCCAACTTTAACAGAGACGATAGTTGGAAGCTATCAGCGTCTTGGTCTCCGTTACTGGCGAAATATGGCAACACAAGAGTTCAGCTGCCAACATTGAGGCAAAGTGACACCGTTAGCATAGTTCGCACAGATGACTTCATTGCCGAACGGAATTCTTCGTCGCTACCCTCATCTGCGGCTGAACCAAGCCACAGCTACAATCTGGCAGCCGACGACCTGCAGTTTACATCTGACTGGACGAAGCGTCAGAGGTCCTCCAGGTCGCGTCGCGAATCCTAATGATGTCCACTGCGTGGTGGACGAAACGTTAGCTCGACGCGTAAGCTGAACACTATTTTCGGAAACGTAAAATAATATGTCGAACAACAGTGAACATCTAAACCAACATATTTCTACCTCCTTTACCTTGGTCGACATTAAATTTAAAAAAATACCTTATACGTTCGAGACTAAGGTGACTTTCTGAAGTGTTTGTTGGTTTAAAGTTACTACTTTTATCTTCTCTCGTGTAGAAATATTATATGTCAATCGAAGTGCAATATGAGTACTGTTAATTAAAAGAAATCCTCTCACAATTTCTATTTTAAAAGTATTCTAATCAATCAACATCGGACCAGCAAACGCCTAATATTTTTTGGGAAAATATATGTTAAGTTTACCGACAACTTAAGAAAGAAAGAAAGAAAGAAATTCTTTATTGTGCAAATTACATTAAAAACTATTTACAGAACAATTAAATCTAACAGAGCGAAACTGCACAAAGGCGGACTTATCACTAAAAGTGATTTCTTCCAGTCAACCTTAAACTTTAACTTAAAAAGTTAACTTATATAACAAATATGTAACTATGTCATATACATAAAACAGATAACCGAAAATGCAAAGTACAGCTCCCCTTCTCATGCAACTGCATATTCTGTAAATGGCACTTAATGTCATCCTACACTGCGTGATTTGTATTTTGTCTAGTGTCGCTGTCACGGCCAGGCAAAGATGCTACACAATAAAAAAAACGAAAACGCATGTACACGCATATACTCGGTTCACACCTCGATTCTGATGCATGAAAAAAAGCGTCAGGCTTCCTTTGATATTGAAGCGTCTGGACATGCCTATCGTACTTTTCCGAGCTAGTTCGAGTGAAGTTAGTCACGAGCTCTGTCCTATTCTTATTTGAATCGCATTGTATGTATTTTATCTACTGGAAGCGACGCACAGAGTTTGCTCGAGCGCGGACCAAAACAAACGCTCCTCGTATCCCCGCCTGCCTAACTCTGACATTTTGGGATTTCGCACTATGTAAATGTTAAATATCTCCGAAAAATTATGTCCCCGTGGTGACATTATTAATACATTTTAAATGTGTTTGGCTCTAGTCTAGCTTTAGTTTAGTACTTTAACTTTTAAAACTGATGCTAAAATTATGTTGATATGTACCTAATGATGAATAAAATGTTTGTTTGGAAATATTCACACCTTATTAATCATGCAAAAATAACCAGTAGGTATGATTTTATTAAAAACTTGAATGTAATTAAAGTGATATCTGTAACTTCATTCGCATATAGCTAGGAAATGCAACCAAAGATTTGTTCAGTTTTTGCGTAATTCACATGAGTACAACTAGTAGTTGCATTCCATACTGGTTTCAGCCATTTACATTATGATTTTTTTTCGGTCACGATAAAGCATCTTTGAATGGGCATTGCTCCATAACGCAACCAAATTTTTGTTCAGTTTTTGCGTAATTCACATGAGTACAACTAGTATTTGCGCTCCATACTGTTTTCAGCCATTTACGTTATGATTTTTTTTTGGTCATGATAACGAGTTTTTCAGGCGCTATATCTAGCTAACGCAACCACTTGAGGCAGGCAGACCGGCATATTTGGCATCGGGGGGTCGTTCCCTAACCTGTGAACCTAGTTTCAGCCATTTACCTTATCATTCCCTAAAATGTCGTGGCCTCCCAGAATATTATTATTTATTTATTTTGCCTATTTGTTGTTATACCGGCAAAAGAAATACACACTCAGTGAAAATTTCAGCCACCTACTTATCACGGTTCATAAGATACATCCCTGTGACATACGGACGAACTGACAGAAGGACACTGGAGGCTCGGACAGGCGAGACACCATACCAACGGATTTGCGGAATACGGACTGCGAGACGACGGCAATATGTTTGAATGTTCAATGTTTGCAGTCAATGTTTATAACGCAAGTATAGTGTTAAATCAATATTGTATGTAGGTATAATTTTGAACACTTTGTTAGTAGGAGGCATTCATTACGGGAGGAGGGACTGTAGGAGAATTCAAAGTTATGGTTATACAGCAAGTGGTGAAATTGGAAGACGCAATACCCGCAAATGGTATGTTGTGCTGGTTCGGGTCCAGCCTTGCAGTATATTCATAAAGTAGTTATTTTTAAAGGGTTCTTTCTTTAATTAATGTGTCCTTGCTTTACGGTCGATTATACGTACAAATATATCACATTCCACATACCTTGTTGTACGTTTAAATCACTGATTTCCGTCCTGTGCGGAAGTCAAAATAGTGAAAAATCAAAATGAAAATATTTCTGTTTCCACCATAGATAAAAAGGGAGGAGATATGGCATCGAGCTCGCTTGGTATGGGACCCGCTGTCTCCAATTTTCAAAAACTTCCAATCCATCTTCAACGCACATATGCCACATGCAACTCGACGACGTATTGGAGGGAATGTGTGAGTTGGAACTGACTTGACGAACACTATTTTGGAGCGCGCGGTGGCGATGTTTCCACCACAGAAATCGGAATATATTCAAATATAATAATATAATATATATAATAATATATATAATAATTGGGAATATATTCCGATTTCTGTGGTTTCCACTGTAAGGCATACGACACGCGCGCCGCCGGATTCCTATACAATTATATGATAATTTTGACCATATAGCGGAGACGCGATCGACCTCATGCCACTTCTCCTTCCTTTATCTTCAGTGGTTTTAACCTCGGTCAACCTCGGTAGCCCAGTGGACGCCTGGCGATTCGATAAGCTGGGTAAACACCTCTGAGTGCGGTTGGGTTCTGGATGGGTGACCATTTTTAACCGTTGGGGCTAAACTGTATTTCCCCTTCCTTACTTACAAGGTGGTAGGGTAATTCTCACCCGGGTTGGTACCATCGTCATGAATGAATGAAAATTGTCCGTGTTTTCCATCCAGTTTAATGTAGCCGAGTAATATAAGTAAGGTCCTGGCATGGCACCTAGTTCCCTTGTGGTGTGTTCTATTTTCAGTTACATAAAATAAACCCTAGACCTAGGGCAACCGTCAAAATGTAAAAAATACAAAAACAAATATATTAAAATGTTTATGTGATTGTTTAACTGAGTGTACCGTAAGCTGTACGCGGTCCGTTCGAGCAGCTAATTAAAACGGGTTGGAGCTGCAGCGACTGCGGCAGCGGCGGCAGCTCACTCCAATTGATCGCAGATCACCGATATGGATACCAGAATCGACCGGTGACACGCAAACCGCCGCTGTAACCACCCACAAACGGCAAAAATGTTCACAATTAAATGAATGGAGAAGAAGGCATTCCAGAGATTTCTTTTTGGAAGGTTTATTCTTTGATAGTATTTTTTCCATTTATTTTGAAGTCATTTGGAGGTTGTCTTCATAAGGAAGCGTCTACGATTCTTCTGCGACCTTTATCGCACGCAAAAATTAAAAGAGATTGAGTAAAATTTTTGGGCGACACTTCTTCGCCAGCGGGTCTAAAATTTTCTAACGTTAGGAAAAATTAAGATCGTTTGAAGAGAAAAGTAGGAGAGTGCCTCAGCAGCGTCGTCCCTCTAACCAATACATTAGTGGTGAAATGGAAGATGTCGGTTAGGCAGAGGGGGTAGGTAAACGCGTAGCTTACTAGATGATAGTTATAACGTTCGGATGGGGTGGCTGCGGGGGAGAGGTAGAAACATTGGTAGTACGGATTTTTCGTAACGCTGCTTGTGCTGGTTGTTTTTTCATTGGAGGTCATACCCACGTCCTTACTTTACTCACTAACTATCTCTTGATTAATAATAAAATATGAATATAGTTTTACTTCTATCGCGCGTGGCCTGCAGGCACAAAAAAAAGTTGAATATTTTAGAAGTGGTTTTTAAGTGACATTTAACAACTTGGTGGCGACATATACATACATACAGACAGCATGCATACTTCACAATACCACATAGAAGAAGCTGCTTGACAATTCAGGGCACGGGCAGCGCGGTGACTAATGGTTGTCCTCTTTGCTTCACAAGCTACGGTCACACGCTCAGGTTTCTTTTAACAGCCTCGACGAAATTATGTAGTTATTTCGGCAAACTGCTCCGCTTAATAAGGAGTACTGACGTCTGTAAAGTTGGCGGCACACATTACTCCAATTACCGAGAGTTTTTGGGTAGAAGAGTCCAAAAACTTCTATTCCGGAAAAAAAAAATTTCGCTATTGTAACAACCACAGCCTTACTCAATGTGATTTGTCTGTTTTTTTTATTTTTTAACTGTGTTAGTAGGAGGAATTTCTTACAGGAGCGATTGTAGGATAATTCCAAAGCAGGTGCCGGAATAAGTAGACGCACTGTTTGCTTGGTGTTTTAAATCTAGTCTTGCAGTATAAAGTCGTTCCTTTTGGGGCTATATTTTTTTAATTAACATGGCATTAGTTCACGGCTGATTCGCTAAAAAAGGGACGATTACTTGCTTAGCATGAATAAGTATTTAATATACTCTGTTAAAGAGTTTCCGAATCCGAACCATGACGACAAACTCCTTAGATCAACGATCCGAGCTCCTAGTACCAGTTGTCACCGAAATTGACGTTTACGCCAAACCGATCGACTGGCGTTTTCAAATGTATAGAGAAATTGAGGAGCGCGCGCAGGGGGCGTTAAGCGAACTAATATTTGCGAGGCCGAGTTTGATTTGATAGCTTACTCATCGTCGGCGTAAATACGTCGACGTTGCCGTTTACGCCGACTCCGCGTTTTCATTCAAATCGAAAGTCCGAGTTTGACTTTGACAGCTTGAAGAAGTAAAACCACAGCATAAGTAGTAAACATTTGTATGAGGTTTGACGTTTTTACGTAACTTCGAAGTTCCGTAAACGCCAATTTAGGTTAGAGCTCAGACTGACCACTCTGTTCGCCACATACGACATGCACTGGAAGAAATGCAGGGGTCCAATTGCATTCGTTCTAAGTGCCGGAACGGCACACATACGTTACAACTGAATTTATGAATGTATATGATCATTCACAGTTACAAGAATATATTACATTTGTACCTATTTCTAAATGCCTTCCGATCGGTAAAATCCATCATAATGATCGATGCGCGCATGCGCTCCGTGGCCTCACAATACATCATTTATTAACTCCCTATTCAAATACACACCGTCACCAAAGATGTTCCTATGTTTACTGCTGTCACGGCGACATTTAATGGTGCTCTTTCTCTTCACGTGTCATCAGTTTTTGTTGCATCTTTGATCAGATTTGAAACCTACCGGACAGGTATGAGATGAAAGCATTTTTAGAGAAAAAATATTAAATTTACAGGGTGTAAGCGTCCCTGTCAAAACTTCGTCATCATATAATTCAAGACTCTTTGTACGTATATACATTACGGAGCCCGATGTTGGTTACAGTCTGAAATGTATTTTCCTTGAAGTTTAATGGATTTCTGCACTTATATCAATGATGAGTGCACTAATTAAGAGTTGATGTCAAGAAAAAAATAGAAAATTTTAAAGTTTTTTTTTATAATTTTTTGAATGAAAAAAATTGGTTAAGTTTTTTTTCTTACCATAAACTCCAAAATAGTGTCCTCGATAAGGGTATATCTTGAAAATCTTAGTTACCTTCAAGAAAAAAAACCGGCCAAGTGCGAGTCGGACTCGCACACGAAGGGTTCCGTACCATCGCACAAGATACAAAAACACGTTTTTTGTATGGGGCCCCCATTTAATTATTATTATTTTATAATGTTACCTATTTGTTGTTATAGCGGCAAAATAAATACATAATCTGTGAAAATTTCTGCTTCCTATCTGTTACGGTTCATGAGATACAGCCCTGTGACAGACGGACGGACGGACGGACGGACAGCGGAGGCTTAGTAATAGGGTTCCGTTTTTACCCTTTGGGTACGGAACCCTAAAAAAGATTTCTGACTTTAACCAACATCGGGCTTTAACTGTAACATATACAATATGTATAATACAATTCCGGTATTTCCGTAATTGTTCTCCTCATAAACGCCCTAAGCGATTTTGATATTTTTTTGTACTTATTTGAACTTATCCATAGTTGGATCCAGTAGGTAAAGCTAGTTATCGTGGGTTATGGCAGGACAACTTCTACATTCCGGCTTCTCTAATACCACGGGTGATTGAAGTAAAACTTATGCCTATATTTATTTTCTATTGTGTAACAAATAATATGATATAAATTTTCAATATGTGTCGTCAAGTATTGGGAGTATCTCGATGATGCCGGCAACGTTATCTTGTCACCGTTATCCTAACTAGCCCGTTCTCTTCTTATATTGCCATCTTGGACGCTCACTCACTCATAATCCAAATGGATTATTCGATTATTGTCTATGTAACTGGCCACGCATGGCTAATGCCACGCCTACCGTCATGGTATTAGCTCAGCATGATGCCATGCACTTTACGAGCACGGGTACATTGAACTGGATGGAAAACACGGACAAATTTTAATTGCCGCTTCGACCAAGCTACCCTAAAGTAGGGGAAGGGGATCTAAACGCTTTTATATGGATTTCGAACCATGGAACGACTCGCATTCGTAAAGAAAGAGAAATAATGTGGTGCATGAACAGGGCGAACAGGTAATCAGGCTTGGGCAAAGTACGGCCTAACAGTTTCCGTCCGGCCTGACATCTTCCTTCCGGCTTACCCTTAGTCAATGTGCTCTGGGAATGAATAAAAAGTCTATGACAAATGATCATGTTAATTCTAAAAAACTGCACTAAAAACCGGCCAAGTTCGAGTTGGACTCGCACACGAAGGGTTCCGTACCATAGTAAAAGATTTTACACAATCAAATCACGTTTTTTGTATGTTTTTTTGTATTTTATATATATTAAATATATTTTCCCTATTTGCTGTTATAGCGGCAAAATAAATACACACTCTGCCTACCTATTACGGTTCATGAGATACAGCCCTGTGACAGACGGAAGGACGGACGGACGGACAGCGGAGGCTTAGTAATAGGGTTCCGTTTTCACCCTTTGGGTACGGAACCCTAAAAATGGCCCCCATAACATTTCCTAGCGATGAGTTTGCACAACCTCTGGCATGGAAGGCAAGTCCCTCATTATATTGACCTCAAGAATAATTATTTCTTATTGGTATTTCACTTTGTAGAATACGATCGAATTTGAATTTGAATGGATTAATTTTAATACAATTTTGTAGTGAGTTAACAAGATGAGTTACATACAATTTGACAAATTTATAGGCAATTAGCTATTTAGGTAGTAGAATGGAAGTAGAGAAAAAAATCTGGTGCAGAGTAAACAAGTTTTATCATGTTACATTCATCATGGCCGAAAAAAACACCAGGGTAAATAATGTGGAAATATTTCTTTAGAAAATTCCACAGGTAACTGACAACTCCACAAGAACAATTTTAATATTAACTCAAAAGAGGGGGGGTCGCCTACAGGTATATCCTGGTATGAAGTTGAATATAAATAAGGTGATTGCACTAACAGACATAATTTATGCAGGTACCTACTATGATGTAAATATAACACACAGAAGTTGTTTGTCTGAGCCTTGTGACTGTATTTGCATCTTATTTGAATAATGGCGGAGCTCTCGTAAATGGTTATTTAGCACTACAATAGTGTTTTGCGAATTTCCGATTTGTCAGACATAAAAGTTGTCATTCAATGTGATTTGATGCATGTAATGACTGATACGAGTACATTATGACGTTCTGAATATATGTACATTATGTGATAAAATTAATAGTATTCCCTTACAGAATGCTGCGGCGTAACATATGTATTTTTGACTTAAAAATCAATACCTACTTAGTTACAGCCTGAATGCAATGTAAGTTTTTCAATTGGTGTAATCTGAACTTTTTGAATATCACTGCATACTAAAAAGCAAAACAAAGGAAAATGAGCATCTTAAAGCAATAGAATACTACTTTGTCGTTAAATATAGTATTTTTTAAAGAACACCAATTACAGAAAAATAATAGAAATAACATATCCTATATTTGTATGTTGCCAGTTTACGATTGATTTCCGTCTCTTTCTGACACAATACGCTCTTTCTGTCTTGCTCTACAAATAATTCACATCCTTCTAAGAGTAGTGTTGCACACAAATATCGATGTATAGTAAGTGTCGGTGAATATAAAAAAATAAATTTATTAATCAATAGGTTAAGTAAAATTTCCCACTGATAATAATTTAATTGAATCCACACGTACATTTAAATATAATGTCAGAAATCTTAAGCTGTTGTAAGCAAACATATCTACCAACTATATATGTTATTCCTATTTACATGTATGTTCCTAGTTTAATTCCGCATGCACCACCTTTTCTTTAATGTATTCTTATGTATCAGTGAGAAATAGCTTTGGATACGAGCAAATTCTAATTACTTGTTATTGTTACTGCTTTCATTTTTCGTGTCTGTATTTCCTCCTAAATAAATAAAAAATAAAATAAATAAATTAAATAAAATCCGTATTAAGAAATTCAACAGCGTTATCTAAGGCCTTCATAATAGGTTGGGGAAAAAGTTTCTTCGCATTTTTTAAGAAAATTCAAAACATTTTTTAATATGGTTTATTTACATTTAACTAAAGTATGTAGGTACCATTTTGTTCGATAACTTTTTGCCATCTTGTAGGTAGGGACATCATCCCATTGCTATAGAAATATTGGGACTTCTGATCAATATACCGCGACAAGTGGTTTTGGCAGTCCTCTCGTGATGTTAACCTGACACTGCCTAAAGAATTCTGAAGAGACCTAAACAGGTGGAAATCTGAAGGTGCAAGGTCAGGACTATACGGCGGATGCATTAACACCTCCCAGCCAAACTCTCTTAGTTTTTGCTGAGTGGCTAAAGATGTGTGAGGTCTAGCCGGTTCATTAGGTTTCTTTCAGTGAGCTCGTGAGGTACCCAAATATCGAGCTTTTTTGTGTACCCAGTTCTTTTCAAATGCGCCAAAACTGTTTTGTGGTCAATTCCTAGTTCTTCAGCTACGTCGTAACTACTGATATGCCGATCTTGCTCCACTTTTTCAAAAATGGCATCCATTTTATCCGTAATAGGGCGACCAGAGCGACGTGCATCTTTGACATCAAAATTTCCGGATTGAAAACGCTTAAACCAAATTTGTGCTACTCTCACAGACACTGCACTAGGTCCATAAACATCGCAAATTTTTTTCGCGGCTTGCGTTGCATTTTTACCTTTTTTGTAGTAAAATTTTAAAATGTATCGAATTTCTTCATTAGATTCACTCATTTTGACAGTACGAAAAACAAATGAGAATCACACATTTTCCTAATTTGAATTTGGAATTATGTTCTTTAAAATTTAAACTTTCAATGATACCAAAACCAGCCAGATACAAATAGTATAGCCAAAGAGATTTTATTACAAGTTCATACATAATGCGAAAAGACTTTTTCCCCGACCTATTATGTGGGCGCGTTTGCGATTTCTTAGTTCTGTGTTGCACATCTATGCACAACATCAAATATACCTTTTATAAAATAAAATAATATATTATATGAAAAGGACCTGGGTATAAAAAAAAAATACCAGAATCAGTTTCAGTTCCAGTTTCTCTATTTAATCCTTTAGATGTATATTAGACACTTGGATTCCTTTTTTTTCCTTACCTACCAATTCGATTACGTCTAGTGTAGAAAAACCTGCAATAACATTCGCCAGGTTTGTCATTTTATTTATTATTTTCATTGATACTTACAAATTAGTTTACGGTTGATCGATTATTATCAACAATATTATCAAAACTAGATAGGTACAAAACCAAATTAATCTTATTTATATACTACTTTTGTAAGAAATAAGGGCATACTGACAGTTTTTGGATTCTTATTAATCTAATCTAATAAATATTATAAAGGGGAAAGTTTGTAATAATGGATGGATGGATGGATGGATGGATGTTTGTTACTCTTTCACGTAAAAACTACTGAATGGATTTTAATGAAACTTTACAATAATATAGCTTATACATCAGAATAAGACATAGGCTACAATTTATAAAGATATTGTGCCCATGGGCTTTCGAACTTTCACGGGGCTGCGAAAACGATGCCGGTAGCTCTACTTCACACCAAGGGGAGCGGGGCCGGGGGCGGCGACGGGGGCGGGGCGGACGTTGCGACGCGCGGTGGGTGAGGGGGGACGGGTGACGGGTGACGGTAGACGTCATGCCGGTTGTGTCCGTTGGAGAATTTTCAAGGCACTAGCGATTTGTTAAAAACTCATTGTACTTAAAGTAATATAGGCCCAACGATAGTTATTGGCAGGTTTTTTTTTGTTAGGTTAGTTTAGGTTACAAAAATATACTTGATTTTTATTTTAATTATATTGATAGGTTACTTACCTGTTAATTATAAAGAATTACTTCGTTTTTATTTAAATTATTAAAGGTTGTAGGTAGGTAAGTAATTGGTCCTTTTTTGGTTATTTTGGTTCATTTATAATAATGTGAATAACATAACAGGAATGATAATGTAAAATCTATACTAATAATAAATCTGTATGGGTTATTCATGGAGTAAGTTGCTTTGTTTTATAAGATATTAGGTTTGTAGACTTTATTTATGATACTGAAACTAAATTGACGATTTTTAGAAATCATTTCTGTATGTATATAAATCTTAAACCGATTTTTTGGATGAGATGAAACTTAGTACACGTACATTTGACTACCCGGGAATTAGGATAGGCTGAATAAAATTCAGTTCCGCTTACGCTAAGATGTGGCTGTCATACAAACTGCAATGCTATGCACGGCTCGGCGGGAGGGCGGCAGCTGGAGGGGGGCGCTCGCTTAATTTTACTAATTGTACTGAAGTACGGCTTGGTATTTTCCGCAACTTTAGGACTACTTGGCAAAATCCTTCAGAACAAATTACTCGATTTAGATGCGGATTGTATCTACGTCTAGCCTGATTATACTCAAAACTTATAGGCTACATAATATAACGCTTCATTACCAGAAAAGGGGGTAGTGAGTGTTAAATTCTTATAACTTGCGAACTACTTACCCGATTATGTGCGTATTTTATCAATGTCTCTCTGGAAGCAGTCAGGTTCGAGATGGGTTACTGTTTTCGATGTTGAGGCTAGCTGTGGGTTGGAGTCCACTCAAAACTTACCTACGTTACACGTTACTTACTTACTAGGTAAGCAATGTTACAGTGCAAGCCACCAAATGTCAACGAAGCTCTAAAAGGGAATTATTGGATGTTTCTCATTAAATCATGCTTTTTCAACTCGAACGATCTTGATTAAATTTGGTAGATGGATACATTGTCCTGGACCAGTTTGACCCTATTTTGGATCAGCCATGTGGGCTACTTTTTATCCATGAAATAATTTAGCCGACACTAACCCGAGCGAAGCCGGGTACCGCAGCTAGTAAAACTATAAGTTTTTACTTGTGGTTCATTCATTTTTCAAAGTATATGCCTTGACAATTAGTGCATTTATGTATTCTTTGGAACCTTTGTGATAGGCAGTTGGACCAGTCTTCCTTAGGGACCTCTTCAATAACTTTCCGTGAATGTTTCCACTAGGCAACCTAGTATTTTCATACCAATTTGCAGCCTCTGTCCTTTGGTCTTCAAGCGACACTGTTGCGTAATGTCCTTAATTGCCAAAAAAAAGCAACCATTTTCTTACCAATGCTTCGACGGACAAATATTTAAAAGGAAAAACCCATTCTGCCGATTAGCTTTTTATTTCCTGTTCAAATCAGTATGGCCAGGTTTCGCCGCCTGTAGCAATATTATAAACATCGAACGATGGCCCTCCATCAAACTTTGTTATGAATTTGCGGCACCACTCACGCAGTCGTTTCTGGTCAAATTATCCGATGTCCATCGATTGCAAAGGATTCATACATTTGCACATTTCTCAATGTTTTGCACTTGAGTCATTCTAATACCAAAAATAGTAAGAATTTGTGACAAGTTTTTTTTGTCAGCCTTAAATTAGTTGTCGTACATAATCAATAATAGATTCGGTAACCGCAGTCGCTAATCCAACTTCAAGTACATCGTCACGGAGATGATTACTGCCACGTCTAATTTAATTAAACCACGCATACACACAGCTAGAATACCAAATATGCCAATTTTATTGAAGTATTTAGCAACCTTCTAATTCACTTAAGCCACAGCAAACATCGTAAAAATCGTAGAAATCCTTCAATTTAATGCATTGAAGTACCGACACACAAAATCCAAAATTACGCCACGGTTAACAAACGACAATATGGCAAATTAAAAAATAACATTTTATCAGACAGTCCTATTTTCAAATGTAGTATTAAATGTTTTTTTATTTACATAATATTAAGTAGCCAGTTCCAGAAGCTTTTAGTATGCCCCACGTATAACATTAAATCATTATGTTTTATTTGCGGGCAAACAATTGTTTCCATTACGGGACATGTTTTTCAGAGACACATTTTTCGAAATCGAAAATGTCTGATGAATATAATAGGTATGCGTATCTTTGTAATAGTGATCACGTATATTAGGCAGGTACCTACCCTGATATATAATAATAGAGTAGTATTTATTAAATTTAAATTTTCAATAGCCTTGCATAACTATTATGTTTGACTTGACACTCGTTTACGTATCTTTCAAATTAAAGAAAAACAATATGAAGTTAATCGAAATGTATCGATATTTCATTGAACTCACTCTCGGCATCTCTAGGGCTCGCTACTGCCACAAAAAAGATTCGGGCAGGACAAAAAAACAAAAAGTCAGTAAGTCACTCGCGGCCACCACGCGAGACACAAAGGCCTTAGCACAGGCCTTAGCATTTTATATTTTTTGTCATTCTTGATGTTCTTGAACAGTGGTTCGTTGCATAGCGTTAGACTTAATAGGTGTCTATAGCTGAAGTTTCGGCTTGACTTGAGTTAAATTTAATTCCTACCTTTCCTAAAACTCCATGGCAAAAATGACATGGCATAGTAAAAACATTCGTAATTTCTCTTTGCATAATGTGTTACAAATTATATCGTTCGCGACTTAGATGAAAAATATTCCTTTTTCATCTAAGGCTCGCGATATGTTTAATTTTATGAATACAAGTTGCCTGTTTTTTTTAATCTGGAATACTCAAAGGCGATGTTAAGGTGGGCCTTCCCGCTCAACTCCCCATACAAACGTGGAAAGAAGCCCATATTTCTTGTCAGAGATCCAAAATTATACTCAAAACTGCTTTATTTGGTCGAACTAGATATCTGATGACCATTGGCATTGTAAAAGAGTGCTTGGTCCGCAAGTTCAAATTTTTGGCGCGTTTTATACGATATCTTTGGAGGTGGATTACTCAACGATAAAATAAAAACATCTTAAAAAGATTGATCATTAGACCTAGCTTTTTTCATGAAAATTTATAATCAATTTGGTTTTTGTTAGATTTTTGACTGCGTCGTTTTTTAATTAAAATGTTCGTAAATTTTACCATTTAATCAAACACTACGCGCATTATATACTTTGTGGACATGGTGCATCCTCCTCATTACAAAACCTGTCTTTTTATTTGAAACAGAGGTCTAAGAGCGTAATAGCACGGTTTTGTACCGTGCGCGTGCCCGCGAATGAGTTGGTCCTGCCGCCGGGAAGGGCCACAGTATATCCTTCTGTTTCTGAGAAATTGTTTTCGAAAAGTATTACAGAAATTATATAATGAAAAAACAGTCTAGAAAAAACTAGGTACGAGTATGCCGCAAGTACTGGGCAGAGAATATGTATTTCGATGCTTCACAGAGTGCTGGAGTACTTACTTACTTTATCAAACTGACCCTGACTGCTTTTCGAACACTATTCGCAACTCGTTTGTTACAAAATGCTCAAATCGGAACTATCATATTCAATAGTAGATAAATAATATTAAAAAGTATTCAAAATATACTGGTACTACCACAGATTACATGTACATCATGCATGCGACATCTAGCGGGTTCATAGTGAATGAGGGAAGCGCTCTCGACTTTACTGTAACTAGAAATGAACACAAGACTTTGCTGTGATATGAGACGCCGAAGTATTCTTGTTCGGAGATCGAGACATAGAGGGCGCTTTGAGTTTTTTTTTTTATAAATATTTGTTCGTAGTTTCAACTCTCATAAAAATGTATTACGTTATTCTAAAATTTACTGACTGTGTTTGTCTTACTTGTGAATTTTCATGTCTTATTAGGGTTCCGTACCCAAAGGGTGCCAACGGAACCCTATTACTAAGCCTGCGCTGTCCGTCCGTCCGTCCCTCTGTCACAGGGCTATATCTCATGAACCGTAATAGGTAGGCAGCTGCAATTTTCATTTATTTTGCCGCTATAACAACAAATTGATAAAAGAAAATAATATAAAAATTAAAGGCGGGCCCCATACAAAAAACGTCTATAAGCCCCATCCACTTTGAAGTGGTTAATGACCATGTTAACAGTTTTGAATGCAAAATCTCAGCCAAATTAAAAAAAAAATCAAATCGCCAAAGCTTAGTTAAGAACTAAACGATAAGCTGGTTTTACATAGTAATATGTAAAACCAGCTTAAAAGTAAGAGAACTACCAGAAGGGCCAACCAGAAGTTATTTGTATTTCGAAAAATGTTGTTACTTAGCACCCGTAATCGACGTGCATGTTGCAATATGTTGCAATCGTACCCGATATGCGCGCTCTGTGCTCTCTGCCTAACCCTCCGAGAAGCACCGTGACGGTATGCAGAGACGCAGTTGGACCATTTGATTGAAATGATTGCCGATTTCACAGTAATTCCTATCAATTTCGGCCAATCTTCTCACCGTATTGTATCAAATGATATTCGAAAATAATCCAGCAGGCGCGCACATTGTCAACAAAAGTTCGAACCGAAAACCAAATGGTGCGTTTACATGACGTTACTTTATAAAACTTTTGCATATTTTCAAATATCTAACACAAATAACAGAAAAGCTACTGGACCGATTTATTTGAATACGGACTGGAACCCGGCCTCTTTCGGGTCAAACTGGTTTTGAACTGATGTGCTGAATTATTTCAAGTATAAAAAACCGGACATGTGCGAGTTGAACTCGCACACAAAGGTTTCCGTACCATCTTACAAGATTTAACACAAAAAATCAACTTGTTCACCTATTTGTTGTTATAGCGGCAAAATAAATACACATTCTGTGAAAATTTCAGCTGCCTACCTATTACGGTTCATGAGATACAGCGCTTAGTAATAGGGTTCCGTTGGCACCCTATGGGTACGGAACCCTAAAAAGTAGCCCAAAGAGCTGGTCCAAAAAACCGGCCCACCTTCATATAATATGCCTTTAAGCAAAATCTGTTCACTCGATATTGCGTAATTGAATAATAATTATACAATCATTCCCATGTATAATATCAGTGGAAGGAATGCTTATGAATTAAATCGTAAAAATGTGTGGTCAATTTTTACAAATATTTTCAAAACCATGTAACGCCAGGACCGTTGTGCACTGGGACATTGAAATGGGAAAACACGGACAGTTTTCATTGCCCTTCAAGTTTTTTAAACACAAACTGTCTTTCTTTTTCTTATGTAATATTATAGACTAGGAGGTCGCGACAAAATGGTAACGATAACGTAAATGGCTGAAACTGGGTTCACGGGATAAAGTACAACCCTCTGAAGCTAAATGTGTCAGTTTCTGTTCCAAGTGGTTGCGTTACGTAGATAAGGCGCCTGAAAAAGTAGTTATGGTGACTAAAAATACATATGATAAGGTAAATGGATGCAAATAACGAAGCATGAAAGTATCAATACATACTTGTTTAGCAATACAAAAACTGAACAAATCTTCGGTTGCATTTAGTAGTTATAGGCGATTTAGGTTACAGATATAACTTTAGGTATATTTAAGTATTTAATTTAGTAACCGTCTGGTTATTGTTGTATAATTGATAGGTATCAATGTTTCCAGATAATCAGTATATTCATCAGCAGGTACACACCATCATCTATTTTATATAGCCAATCTGGAAAACGCAACCACTTGGGACGGGCAGACCGACATATTTAGCATCAGAGGGTTGGTCTCTAACATGTGAACTCAGATTCAGCCATTTACCTTATCGTGACCAAAAATGTCGTGACCTCCCGGAATATTAGTTAGGATATAGGAAGTAAGGATTCATCAGACATTCTCTGCTCTTTAAGTGTTCATTAAAATAAATCAACGGGGGCTAAAGATTGCGTAAAGAATATGCTCCGGCGCGGGACTACCCTTCCAAGTGCCAGCGATGCAACAGTATCCGATACATTTTGTCTCTGCTCTCGCTCTCTCTTTGTGTCTGCTCTTTGTGTTTGCGCTCGAAAGGGGAATGAATCTCCTCGCGCCGCGCTGCCCGGGGGCTATGAAAGAACTATCTTGGAATCTCAGCACCATGTAAGCCCTCACGTAAGCGGTAATAGGGCGCGGGGAGGGCGCGGGCGGCGTCGGCGCGGCGCAGATTACAGGGCAGACGCAGGGCGCCGCCCTCGCGTCGCCTGCCCCGCCCACAGATTCTATCACGCCGGGTCTCATCCGCCCCGCCGCCCCTCGGCGCCCCGGGTGTCCCCCAGGGCACGGAGCCGCCTTTCCCATGAACAGTACATGTTCGCCATCCAAAAAGTTACGAGTCATTCATGTACTTGTAGACTTACTATAAATTAAATCGCAAAATCTAGAATTTGTAATTTAGGAGATCAGCCTAGTCATTTTATAATTATTAAGTTTTGAGGCTGCATATTTATTAACAGCATGGCAACAGATATTTTTAAGTAATAGGGGCAAACATTTTGGTTACTATAATATGATGCTTTGCTCATGCAAGGGCAGACGAAAGCAAATACTAAATACTTATGAATCAATATGAAGAATATGAGGAAGGTCCTGGAATGGCACCTAGTTCCATGTGGTGTGCTAATATCTGGCGGTCAGTTTGGTATTAGCCATCCATGTCCAGTTACATAAACAAAAGTATGATTCGCTTATGATAGTATGGACTGGATAGATCATGCAAAGACATCTTCACGGAAACTGTACCAGATCAGATCAGATTTTGAAAAGAATTACATTTCGTTGGTCTGGATATTCGTCTGAAGGAGTATACATACATTATATTAAGGTGGCCCAACCCGGCGGGACTAACTAATTCGCGGGCACGGTACAAAACCGTGCTGTTGCGCTCTGGGACCTGCTCTGTTTCAAAGAATAAGACAGGCTCCGTGATGAGAAAGATCCAACATGTCCACAAAAAAGACAATGTGCATAGTGTATGATTTGGTAAGATTTACGAAAATTTTCATTACAAAACGACTTATACCTAAAAGTAAACCACCACCGCTGTAGTTAAAAATCTAACAATCTAAATAGATTATAAATCTTGATTAAATAAGCTATTTTGAGCAAAATTTGGGATCTTTGACAAGAAATATTGGCGTGATCTTCTTTCCCTTTTTGTATGGGGAGTTGAGCGGGATGGGCCACCTTAAAACTAAGTTTTGATGTTTACTCGGTTTCATCATACTTACCAAAAATTTACCAAAAAAGATGGCTATGAATTAAAATAAAATGAGCATTTGAAATGAGGAAGGATTTATGCTTAATTGATGTATTTCCTCAAATTGATCTATGCATGCATAGTTATATAATAAACAGTATCGAGGGCAAAGCCAGTAACCTCCGCACATCCCAGCACCGCCGGTCAATATGTTTGCGGACAGCGGAGCGGCTGTAATGAACCTGATTAAGTAGCCTCGCCTCCCTAATGCCGCAACGCTGATACTTCGCTGGCCCTTCAAGACCACCTATGTGCACAGACAGACGCGTAGACGTGTCGACAGAATGAAGCTGTGGAGAAGTCATGTTCATCATATTGCGTTCATTTTAGTTGCGGGAACATCGCAGACACAACCGTCGTCCTAATACGATATTAAATACATTCACGACACAATCCATCTAAACCACTTTCGAACTTTCACGGGGGGGGGGCATGCCTGCCGGTGCTTCTTCACACCACGTTTGTCACCCAGGTTTTACATTGGCGTAAATACATCTATTTCATAGTTTACCGACCCTATGGATAAAGGATCTAGAAGATGAGTGTGAATGGGTGAATCCCCAGTCTGTATCGCGTTGAACGATGGTAGAATTGCGAGAGATCGATAGGTCACATAAGTGTTCCTGAATTCGCAACAATTTTATTAGTTTGGGTGCGGATAATGAAATCCGGTCGGACGCCGTTCGGTTCGCTAGAGTAAACTCATAAACGCGACGCCCAATTAGTCTCGTAACATTCGACCGGCACGTACCTACGAGTAATTGCTCTCTCCGCGTATTCCCTACTTTCGATACTTATTGCTTTACTGTCGACGAGATGCGCTAGACACGGCGCTGGACTATAGACGATTTAGCATTATTTCGATTGGTGATATTGTACATAGACATGGCAGCAGCTTTTTAGAGAAAAAAGAAAATACAATAATCGTCTTTACCATGGAGAATTATCGTCGGAGCTGCATAACGCTGTACCTCCGTCCCCTTTCTACCTTCGTTCAACGCGGAACAGGAAGAAAATGCACATGTATTCCAAAAATAAGAACCCACCGATCTTCTAGATCCTTGGTCGGACAACTATGGAATGAACTGTACAAGTCCTTGAAATATGGTGTGAAGAAGCAGATGGCCGGCCGGCATGGTTTTCGCAACTCCCCTGTAAGTTCGAAGTCCCATGGGTGTCGTCGTCAACTTAAGGTCGGCCCGTAAGCACCTGAAAATTTCGCCTCCCATACAAACGTAGTTTACTAATCATTTGAAAACCTATGTTCCAACTTACTTGATATTTGGTATCTAATATTCACAGAAATCTGCGATTTCTGTGCTAATATTAGGCTTCAAATATCTGCGTCTGCATGCCTTTGTTTTTTCGGTAAATGTATTCTGGGTCAAACCATAGAGAAAACAAAATTCGTATGAAGATTTTCTTTTTGCTTTCATTTCATTCGGTTTGAATTTTTCAAAAAAACAAAAGCATGCAGACACAGATATTTGTTACCTGATATTAGATATAATATCAATTTAATTGGAATAGCGGTTTCCAAATTATTAGTAAACTACGTTTGTATGGTGAGCATAGCTTACGGGCCGTTCTTAAGATGCTCTGACTTACGCCATGTGCCGCGCTTAACATACAAATAATTTTAATAAAAATACATATCTGTCCAGAGTCGATGTGGTCACAAATCGTTGACTTTTCCGCTTGACTTTACTTGACCGCTCGAATATGTTCAGTCACTCTTGTCCAGACACTCCGTTCCGTCTGTCCGATATAATGTAGACGGGCCCCACAAAAGGGCTCGAAACGTCGAGCAACGGTGATGCGACCTTTGCGCCGGTAAGCCGACTTCTCAAAATATTCCATCCATTATTCCAATATTCCATCCATCCATTTTAATACATTGCTGTAGGTATCTTCAAAGTCGTCTATTCAAATATAATCAGAGCCAGCCAATTCGATTTCAAACGTAACGTGAACTCATTTTCTTGCGCGTGTTTTCTAAGGTTTCAGTAGCGATGAATGCGAACTAATAAATAAATCAACCTGTATGTAGATGTGTTAATCCCGCACAGATACCTACATAATTCTTCTCCAACTGGGTTGTGGGAAGTTCAAAGACTATTGATAATTGAAGGCAGATATCACAAGATATCATAATAATTCTAAATTATACTACTGTTGCTCCCGATTTACAATATTTGTAATAATTAACTTTTAGGTTTCAGCGACACATGCAATTCTAATCGATTATTATCCTAAAAAAGGGAAAGGTTGAGATAAATGCAAGGAAGTTCTCAAAATTAAATATTAACTCCATGTTTTTTAACTTATTCCTACCAAAACTTTCACTTGTTCTGTTCATTTCTTCAGCGCATGGATTTAGCATTTTTAGTAACATTAGTAAAACGACTAAAATTATACATTTTAACATTCCGTTTAGTTACGATATTTGGAACGCACACATTCCATGCTTTTAAGGCGGCCCAACCCGGCGGGCCCAACTCATTCGCGGGCACGGTACAAAACCGTGCTGTTGCGCTCTGGGACCTTCTCTGTTTCAAAGAATAAGACAGGCTCCGTGATGAGCAAGTTGCAACATGTCCACAAAAAAGACAATGTGCATAATTTAAGATTTGGTAAGATTTACGAAAATTTTAATTTCAAAACGACTTATAGCTAAAAGTAAACCACGACCGCTGCAGTAAAAAATCAAACAAAAACCAAATAGATCATAAATCTTGATTAAATAAGCTATGTCTGATGACTAATCTTTTGACGATGTTCTTACTTTATCATTCCGTAATCCACCTCCAAAGTTATTGTATAAAACGCGCGAAAAATTCGAACTTTTGGACCTTATAACTTAGAAACCAAACACAATTTTACAATGCCAATGGTCATCAGCCATCTAGTTCGATCAAATAAAGCTATTTTGAACAAAATTTTGGATCTCTGACAAGAAACATGGGCGTGATCTTCTTTCCTCTTTTGTATGGTGAGATGAGCGGGTTGGGCCACCTTAACGTAAAAAACCGGCCAAGTACGAGTCGGACTCGCACACGAACGGTTCCGTACCATCGTACAAGATTTAACACAAAAAAAATCACGTTTTTTGTATGGGACACTCCTTTAATTATTATTATTATTTTATTTTACCTATTTGTTGTTATAGCGGCAAAATAAAGACACACTCTGTGAAAATTTCAGCTGCCTACCTTCCATACCTGTTCATGAGATACAGCCCTGTGACAGACGGCCAGACGGACGGACGGACAGCGGAGGCTTAGTAATAGTATTCCGTTTTTACCCTTTGGGTACGGAACCCTAAAAACCGTCGCCTCTTTGCTTGCCGTATAGATTCATGATACGTAGTGTTCAAGAACCATCCAGCCAAAATGTAAACGGCAAAACGCAGTTCCATTATGAGCCTCTTCACGATTTGCATCAAGAGTTCTTATGTCATAATGGAAAAGCGGGAAAAGTTTTTCCCCTATGTCCCACCCCTATAGCTGCGCCCGGACGTTCCCTAAAGTAGCGCGGCTTCCTGGGCAGGCGCCGCCCAACGAAAACCTGTAGGGAGACAGGCAGCCATTGACGTATGTCGATGCAGGCAGCCATTACCTCGAGCTTCTAGGCCCCTAAACCATTGAGACATAAGTAACTACATATATCTTAATGAGTAAAGCATATCATCATATAGATATGTAAACAACTTGTCGCAACGGCCATTACATTTGGGAAATAATTATTGGGATTGACATTAACACGGTCGAAGCGTCAATGAAAATTCTTCCACCCAGTTCGATGCACCCGATCTCTCTTCATGCAACTCTACGTCCAGTTACATAAAAAAAAGAGAAAAATAAAACATTCCGACGAATTGAGAACCTCCTCCTTTTCTTTGAAGTCGGTTAAAAAAAGGCGGCACAGCCATTGAACACAACATTGGACATAACAAAGACATTTTAGGACATAAAAATCTTAGTCATTTAATAAATGTAAGAAAAAAAAACATACAGACGAATTGAGAACCTCCTCCTTTTTTAAAGTCGGTTAAAAATTAGAATTTTTCTTACATTAATTACCCATTTTGCAGCAACCGTTGTTGTACATAGATATATCTTTTTTTAATGTGTCTGTCACGTGTGTTTTTGTATTCTACTGTATGTTTAGTTGTTGTATAATAAAATAATAAAAAAATAAGTACATTTCCTGAAATGGGTATATAGTAGGTACTTCAATCTATTGTCTGGAAGTTTATTAAATCCAGAGTGTAAACTCCTTTTTGCGTTTTCTATATGGTTTCTTAAGTTTCTATTGTTTTTAAGTACCTAGTATTAGAGGAAAATATTGCAACGGATGGAAGGCCAGTGTGGATCTCAATGGAAAAAAAAGCCAACATCACGCGGTGTTCCCAGGCGGTCACCCATCCAAGTACTGACCGCGCCCGACGTTGCTTAACTTCGGTGATCGGACGAGAACCGGTGTTTTCAACGTGGTATGGACGTTGGCGATTTTGATGTTCAAATTTTCTTACAAAACATTTCAATAGTTCTTAGCTATGTTTAGAGTCTCAAGAGTCTAATGAGGAAAGTATAAATAGCTAACGTCATACAACGTACACAACTCGCCTATTATAATAATTATTAGTAATATCTTTGCTATGACTATGATTTTCGCTTGAAGGTATTATCATAGGTAGGTACTATGACATTTCTAACCAGTGTCATCTTCCGTCACGAGTTACACCGTCCTAAAACTAAACTTGACTCCAAAATGTGCCTAGTTAGTTAGGCGTGATGAAAACTTTAAATTTTAACTATAAATTAAGTAATGTCATTGTAAATAAAATATATCATTGATATGAATTGGTTTGTATTTAATCTATTTTGAAATGGGAATTGCAACTTCGACTCTTATTATCCCTATTCAACGCTATTCTTTTATGATTTTGGGGAAAAAATATATTTTATTATTATTTATTAAATATTTTACGATATCGGTCAACCGTCCGGTTTACGTTCTTGTATTCTGTAGGTATATTAGATTCGAGATTAGATTAGTTTAATTAAATAATATGAATGTTGTAAGTGGCGCCATCCACAAAGTACACAGGAACGACAAAAGATTGATTCGGCTCTGACATCTAGCGTTGCTCTTTATAACCGTCAACAAACGAGGCAAGCTTATAAAGTGAATATTGGTTTAGTTAGGCCTTGCCACCGATAGATGGCGATGTACTAAAATCCGATAAATCCTTATGGAAACTCACATTGTGGATTTTCATTTGCCATAATCTTTGTAACGAAAGAAGAAGAGGGTTATGTTTTCATTAAATTATTTTAAATTAATTATTATCCAGGACAACCGAATCAAATGTACTTAACCTAACTTTTTTATGTATGATGGTATGAGCTTATATTTACGTTAATACGTTGAGTTTACAATAACGAATACTAACATCCATGAATTGTTATACTAAATAATAAAAATTTAGTATCGGTGAATCTTAAGTAGGTACCAAAAAAAATAGCCAACATCACGCGGTGTTCCCAGGCGGTCACCCATCCAAGTACTGACCGCGCCCGACGTTGCTTAACTTCGGTGATCGGACGAGAACCGGTGTTTTCAACGTGGTATGGACGTTGGCGACAGAAGCTTTATAATTTTCCTACTCATCGGAACTTAAGTCGTTGCAAAAATAAAACGAACTGAGCCGGTAGTCTAAGTTGTCACCTAAATTGGCGTTACGGCAAACCGATCGACTGGCGTTTTCAAATGTATGGAGAAATTGGAGAGCGCGCGCAGCGGGCGTTAAGCGAACTAACATTTGCGAGTCCGAGCTTGATTTGACAGCTTACTCAACGTTGCCGTAAATACGTCGACGTTGCCGTTTACGTCCACTCCGCGTTTTCATACAAATCGGAAGTCCGCGTTTGACTTTGACAGATTGAAGAAGTAAAACCACAGAATATCTAGTAAAAACTTGTATGGAGTTTGGAGAAAACGCCAGTCGATCGGTTTGCCGTAAACGCCAATTTCGGTGAGAACTCAGACTGCCCACTCTGTTCACTACATTTCAATTATTGAAAGCATCGATATAATCGTTTTTTTGGTAGGTACGTCGATGATTGAAAGTCACTAGAAAGCATTCCTTACTCTAAATGCCAACCATTCCCTGTAAAAAAAAATGACATCTTGTGAGGGAAAAGCTCTTTCCCTGTACACAATTCCCTGGATTTATTAATTAGATTATGCAAGCAAACAATTGTGTATAACGTGTTTAATGTTATAGGTAATTGCAACAAAGTATTATTTTCATGGTTAGGGATGTAACGTAACCTGGGGGTCCATTCAGGGCAAGAGTGAGTTCGAATTCGTCACTAGTTAAATATCAACTCACTTTTTTAAATAGTCAATGTTCCCACACTTCTTGAACATCATTACAGTTAGGTAAAAATCTGGTCTGTCCCGTAAATACGTTGGAAGTATAAATAACGTTTCCGTTATTTAAATAATAATATATTTGCCAGCTATTTTTAGGTTCACTCACTCCCGAACTCGAACTCACTCTTGCCCTGAATGGACCCCCTGAACATACTTACTTTTTTATTTATCTTTGCAGTCGACGGTCGCAAGAAAATTGAAAAACATTTTCCTAGCCCCAGGCGTCCCGGGGCACATTTGCATGCAGAAGCCCTAGATCAAAGGTAACTGTTTTGCGGAGAGCTATCTATTGTTTTTCAATCTTTTAGCCATTGTATTTCATGCTTTATTCTCTACACCGTAGCTTTTAAATTCATTTAATACTAAGAATAAATGTTGCTGATGAATATTGCTCTCTATTTTTATTAATGAAAAGGAATATTTTTGTATGCAATGATTATAAATTTTGTAGTTCTTACAACGTTTCGAAGTTGAAGTGGGTGAAATGGCAAGTTGGAAGAGGAAGGATAAGTGAATTGAGTACCGGTGGATGAGTTTTGGTAGCCGCCAGCAGTCTCTAAGGCCTGTAGCTGCTTTGTGGGTGAATCGTCGGAGAAGTAATTGTGACATTAGCAGAGATTACATATTTGCATAAGTCAGGTATCAGTAAAAGGGGCCAGAGAGTGGTGTATTAGCTTATAATCTCTTGATTTGTCTTATTATTTTGAAATATTTTTTCTACTCAAAGAAATACGGCAATTCGTTTTGAACAAAAGGACTGACGGACGGACGGACAGCTGAGGCTTAGTAATAGGGTTCCGTTAGCACCCTTTGGGTACGAAACCCTATTACCAGTCCGTCTGTCCGTTCATCCGTCCGTCTGTCTCATGAAGCGTAACAGGTAGGCAGCTAAAATGTTCACAGAAGTGTCTATTTATTTGGCCGCTACGACAACAAATAGGTAAAATAAAAATATATTAAAATTAAAGGGGGGCATGAAAACGTACCCGTTTTCATGCCCGTATTTTCCGTACCACGTATTTTATGTGGTACGGAATTCGTGTGCGAGTCCGACCCGTACTTGGTGTGCAAATATGGCCACGGCTCAGCATGCCGTACGTAAATTGCCCTGCCTGTCGCTGGTTTTCTGCCAGTGTCGTGTAAGTGAGTGTGTGTAAGTATGGTAAGGTGTGTGAGGGTGTATACAAGGGTGAATTAGGGTGTATGCTGCTTGTGTATAACTGAGAGGTGTGAGAAGGTCTGCAGTCTGTTTATGACTGTGGTTTACGTATGTACCCGGGTAATATATGTGTGAATATACGTTAAATTAACGTTAAGGTGGCCCAACCGGCCGCCACCAAACCCAAATTGATTATAAATGTTCATGAAACAAGCTAGGTCTGATAACTAATCTTTTTAAGTTATTAATCCGAGTGAGTAATCCGCGTCCAAAGTTATTTATTAAATGCGCGACAAAATTCGAACTTTCAGACATCTAAGTCCATTAAAAAACCCAGTTTTGTGTACAATTTTGGATCTCTGACAAGAAATATGCACATGATCTTCTTTCCACATTCGTATGGGGAGTTGAGCATGAAGGCCCACCTTAACGTTAACCAGAGATGGTGCACTCTAGCTTTGGAGTTTGTCGATCCGTTTACTGATGAGTATGTGTGGTTATCCAGCACGCGTTGACAGATTGCTTCGGTGATGGCTACCCACTCGTGTTATCGGTCGCCGGCGTCACCATTCGACAAATTTCAGCGGAATTCTCACAGTCACCCGGCGGATGCGGCGTGAAGGTCGTTTTGTAAACGAGGATAAGTCTAATTTTTTGTCACCGTATGTTCCAAGCGTGGATCCATCTAACGTGTCCTGTTCTCCCTAGTTGTGATTTATGATGTTTTATTATGTCTTATGTAATTGTCTTGATTGAACTGAAAATAATGTAAACGAATGAATGGGAATTATTTTGAAGATATCAACAATGCTGTGGGTAAATAATAAGTGATACCTTTTAATCGAACACAACTTCGTTAATTAGAGTTCTTTTGTTCTTATTAAATTAGTTATAGTAGGATATATTATCCTTTTTTTTGTAAAAGCAATAAAAAGTGCAATATTTAGCAATTAGGTTTATTTCACGTTTAATTTGAAACGAGTACTTGAGTATTTCCATTTATTATTTTTTCCTTTTCTTTGAGTATTTCATGAATTATGTATCTGCCATAAATGCATTTGTACCGTTGATTACATAACCGGTATTAATATATTATAAATGCGAAAATGTGTTTGTTGGTGTGTAAAATATATTATATTCGATACGTCCCGAGCTACCTGAGTACAACAGCTAAGTAATTAATAATTTATAAAAGGTCTAATGTGTTTCTATATGAAGTGACGAAGTAAATTATTCCTCCTAAATTTTAATGAAAAAAAAACTTTTACCAAATTTCAATATTTAGGACATGTGATACTTTTTCACAGGGGCATTATCGATCAAGATTATGCACAGTGACTGATTGGGAGCGATTTACTGTAGACCCGTCAACTGATAACATTTCTAGGAGTTCAATGAATCTATAGTTACATTATCGAGAAACTCGTCAGCTATCTGAGGTTCATTTCCGTCAGGTGAATACGACAGGAAAAAACACAAGAGGCCAGAAGAAAATCGAACCACGTTTGAAAATCCTTTCGCGTGGTACACGGCATCACTCTAGACGCCACACATTGGACTTTGACCCACAGACGTTTTCCTTGCAAATGCCAACGCCTACTGTGGCGCCGAGGCTGCTGGCTGCGTAAAAAGTAGTAATAATTAATGTAGAAGCAATTATTAGTTTTATCTTTGGTGTTATAGTGGTCGAGTTTGGATAGCTGTGTTAGCATATAGAAATAATTTTATTCCAATTTCAGTTTTTTATTTTCTCTATTAGATTTTGTCAACATTTTTATTTATTACTTCCGAACTAGATTACAATCGTTGATAGATATACATAAGCAGCAAAACAATACATATGCACTCCATACAAACGTGGTTAAAATTTACGTGATATTCTGGTAGTGTACAATATAAGGCAATAAACAGCTGTCTCTGCAGGTTTTTGTTTTTTGTTTTTGTTGAAATCTAGCGAACATGGAAGGTCGCTGGGGATACCAAAGAGAATAAATAGTTTTTTTTTATGAAGATTTTCTTTTTCCGGCCAAGTGCGAGTCGGACTCGCCATCGACCAAGATTTCACACAAAACATCACGCTTATTTTATAGTATACCTGTTATAGCGGCAAAATAAATACAAACTCTGTGAACATTTCAGCTTCCTATCGGAAGCTTCCTTACGGTTCATGAGAGCCTTGTGACAAACGGACGCCCGGACAGCGGAGGCTTGGTAAAAGGGTTTCGTTGGTTGGAGTAAGGAATCCTATAAAACGAAAAGTTAGGCACATTTATTCGTTATTAGATAGGCACATATATTATACCGCATATATCAATGAAATTGAAACAGTAGTTTTCAAACTATTAGCAAAATTTGTTGTATGGTTACGGGCCGTTCTTAAAAAAAATTGCTCTGCCAAGTGTTGCCAGTGAAGAGAGCCAGATGTGCCGAGGAGGCGCGTGTGTCGCCGACAAAGTGATATCTCTGCCGTTATCGGCTACACAAACGCAACTCATTTCGCGCCACCATCGCGTCCTGATGTGCCACCCATGACGCCGATCCGCCCCCACTCTCGCCCCCTTCTGTCGCAGAATAACTCCAGACACGGATTCAGTGGCGTATACATGTGGCGGGGACGCATCATAAAGTCCAAAAAGAACAAGGTCCAAAACCCATACCGTCCAAAACACTTATGGATGAGGATATTTTCAATTAAGTTGGGTAGCAATAGATATGTGCATTTTATAATACACACAAAAATACCTACTTTTGGATGTTATGGGTTTTAGATATTATGCCTTTTGGACCTTATGAAGGCGACCCCATGTAGCCGGTTTTCGTCGCTTTTGAAGAGCTGTTTGTTGAAACATTTCTGTTATTTCATAAATATAAGCTATTTAGTTGAAACACAGAAGAGAAAAGGAAGTGGGAAGGGAAGGAAGAAAGAACCACATGATAGTCGTTACTTGCGTCCGCATGGACAAAATGTGCAAATCATCGTATGGGAAGCCGGGCGGACCTACCTTTTATTGCACAGCAAACTGAACAGAATGGAAAAAACCGGTAAATTCCGCTTCGACCATTTTTCTATCAATGCGATGGTACCAACCGGGGCGCTATTAACCTTACCACCTATCAAGACCATGAACGACAATCCCTTGATCGGCTCACGACTTGCACGAGAAGAAATGCACTGGGACCCAATTATATATTTTTTTACGCCGGAACGCCACACACAGATGCTTATATGTTCATTTATTATTTAACAAATATTTCTATTTATTACTATACTATGTCGGGAAACTGGAATAAAGGGAAAAGAACTCGCTTTCAATGTTAAACTCGGACAAAAGTATTCAGAGTGTGCGTGCGGATCATCTCCGTACTATAAGTCCAATTTTTATGGGTACGGTGATAATCCGCGTTTTTGACGGTTCGCTCTGAATACGACTGAGAGAAACTGAGAGTCACGAAGTACTCAGTAAGTATTGAACTAATACTGAGCATAAGGCTAGTCCACTTTGCAGCCAGGTCGCCACTTTGTGCAGCTTATCAGGTAATTGTTCGGGTACCCGCAGTCCTTTGATATCGACGCGCTGTCACGCGTTCGATTAATCGTGATTGTCATATTATGATTGCTACCTTCGCTGAGATCATTATTTTTGGATAATGGTGTTAGTAGGTTACACATTAATTTTTGTTTGCATTCGGTTTAGGTCGAAAACTAGAGTTATGAGTAGCTTACCATTATTAATAGAGCATAGATCAGAAGGCTTATTACAAGGATACTGTATTATGTCTTCCTACAGATTTCTATACAAATAAACAATCCATAGATGGGCGAATAAGTATATGCCTCATATGCTTTATTTTTGGAGTGAGTTAATAGAAAAGATTTATCGATGTTTGACGGTAGTGTTAACATCATACCTAAGCACGTAATAATGAGTTTTTTTAACTACAAAATAAATGTTCAGTATCAAATCAATTAATTTAATAACATTAATGTGCTTTTTAGGGTTCCGTACCCAAAGGGTGCCAACGAAACCCTATTAGCAACCTCCGCTCTCCGCCCGTCCGTCCGTCTGTCACAGGGCTGTATCCGA
This sequence comes from Incurvaria masculella, assembly GCA_946894095.1. Classification (NCBI taxonomy): domain Eukaryota; kingdom Metazoa; phylum Arthropoda; class Insecta; order Lepidoptera; family Incurvariidae; genus Incurvaria; species Incurvaria masculella. The sequence goes on along the minus strand of OX335657.1, from coordinate 11,002,518 downwards.
CTAAAAAACGTCATTTTTTGTGTTAAATCTTGTACGATGGTACGGAACCCTTCGTGTGCGAGTCCGACTCGCACTTGGCCGGTTTTTTTTGTTCTGCGCGGCATATGGCGTGCGCTCGGCCCTCATATATGAAGTGCTCGACGACGCCCATGTGCATTTTCGAGGCTGCGAAAACCTCGCAAGTTGGCCAGCTACTTTTTCACACCATGTTTGATGGACTTTAGGTTGGTACTTTGGGGGAAATACCTCGAAAGGAAGTGAATTACACAGTTTCAGTTTCAGTTTCAATTTAATTATTTCCTCCATTAGATGTATATTACACACTCGGATTCGTCATTTTTTATCTGTCGGTTCGATTACTTCTGGCGTAGGAGAGCCGACAAGAAACTTATACTATAAGTATAATACTATAATTCCTATACCTTTAGAAACTGGGCGGCTGCACGCATGCTTTGTAGTCAGCCGTAATGTTCAATCAGTTAAGATAACTGTTTCAAAATCATCTGATTTGTTGCTTTACTAAGCGGTACTGTTCAGTCGGTTAAAATAACTGTTCATGCTCATTCGTAGATACTTACCGTAATACAATAATGGTAATGAGAAATACTTTACCGTACTGAATTTTAACTGTGCTAAAACAGTAAACAGCAGCTGCACATAATTGTTTTCAGTGTTAAAGTGTAACATATCTAAGTAAACGACTGTCCCCTGTTCTCCTTCTTACTGTAAACAATTTGGGCTATTGCTATCACATTTCGGTCTGCTGGAAACGTTTCTATATTAGCATCGACCTAAGGGGGGAACGGCAGAACGTCTAATATGCAGATCGTATAATGTCATATTTTAACAACATTTTAAAACCATGCACAACGTATAATCGACAGATCGTATAATTGTATACGTAGTGCATGAAGAAGTTTAAAAAATAAAATTTATTATTTCTCCATGCATAACGTATAATAGTCACAACGTATAATATTATGATTTTTATTTAACAAAAAAATAAAACCATGCATATCATATAATTCAAAAACTTTTCATACGATAAGCGCCCTTATAAATATACTTTTAAAGCGTATACTCGCACGCGACTTTTCGACCGTCTCAATTAGCGTTGTAGCAAATTGTTACTCTTCAACAAATATCGATTCGTAGCAATTGCAGCCTTAAATGTATCTGAATAGGGCGCTTTATGCAGTGCTTTTGGCATATTATACGTTCTGCATGGTTTTCTTTTTTTGTGAATTCATGTTAGGAATATTATACGTTGTGACTATTAGACGTTCTGCATGATGCAAAGAGTTGATTTTATTTTTAAACTCATGCACAACGTATAACATTATACGTTGTGAATATTATACGATATGCATGGTTTTCATTTTTTGGAAAAAAATACTATTATACGTTGTGAATATTATACGTAGTGATACGACTCGACCTAAGGGCCAAAAATCAGCTATCTACATGAGAAGGGCTCCCACGCATACCATTCATCGGTAGCATCAAGAACTTGTTATGATTAGATAATAAAAAATGTTGCTTCCGACGAGCATGACATGCTATGAGATATGTCTGTTATGTGATCGAAGAGTCGCCTATTTATTTATATCCCAATTTTTTCGATATCTTACCATGATAAGAAATAAATACCTCGAAATGGCATCATATATTATGCGAAATGCAGTTATGTCTCTTCCTTCGTTATTCAAACGCGCAATATCATTATCCAGAATCAATTCGTCTAACTCAGGTATGTAAGTAATAAAATAATACTCAAAATTGAATTTCGCAATTTATTTAGGGAATCTTGCCTGTCCTTCAAATATCTTGCAATGAAATATTGTTTTAACGGTATATTAGTGGTTCGTAGCTTAGTGGCGCAGGGACTTGCCTTGCATTCCAGAGGTTCAGTTCATGTGCCACTTTCTTTCTCTTTCTGAGTTGGATAAATACATTTCGTCACGAATACAAGCTGTTCCATAGTTCTACTCGTACGTAAAACTGTATAGGACCCCTTCCACACCGCCCGGTCTGGTACCATCTCACTTGATGAAAATTTGGTCGAAACGGCAATGAAAATTGTCCGTGTTTTCCATCCAGTTCAATGTAGTCGTGTTGATAAAGGGAAGGTCCCGACATGGCACCTGATTTCTTCGGGAATGCGGTGTGTTGCGTTAAAATCATGTCAGTGGGTGTGGTATAAACCTTCCATATCCAGTTACATGAAATATATAATCAGGATTTTCATGAAAGGAAAAAAGCAATTCCATCTTTATGAAGTCATATATTTAAATGATGTCTTTTAAATTCGCTTCTTCTAAACACGATATGATCAACTGAGTTGAACAGGAATGCTCAAATATCATTATGAAAATTTCGAAAGGCGAATTTTAATGAAATATTCTTAAAAAAAATTACTTAATTATTTACGAGTTGCTGAATGTTGTAGTCTTCATACAGACGCGGCCAAGGAATAAAGTTATTTGGACGAAACGAAAAATATTCACACGCTGCCGTGCCCATCAATAAAAGTGAAATTATTTGAGTTGACAGTTCGGAGTGTTTACCAAATACCAATAGTATCACTTCGTGGGAAGCATTTTCACCGACAAGTTTCAGGTATCTAACGATCGAAATTACGTTACATAGTTAACTCAGAACTTATTTTGCAATCACAAATAATTAGAGGTAATAATGGCAGCAGCCATATTTTTTGTACTTAAAACTTCGAAATTAAAAAGTAATAAAATCACTATTACGGATATTTTCAGGGCAATTTTTTTAAAGTACTCACTTACTCGTCACCTGTTACAAATAGCTGATTAAGTACCCAGAGCAGAGTAGTTATTTTATAATTTAAAATTTTTGGTAACAAGATAGAAAATTTGGCAAACACATTTAAAACCTAAATAACTCAAAAACTATTGATTTTCGACCCCCAGTTTTTGGGGACAAATTAGTTGCAATTTAGCTCTAGAATGATCCCTCATAAGGAATGTATCGATTTACAAAACATCATGTAGATTATGAAATCGTTTGCAAGTAAAATTATTCAAAATGCTTTAACTGAACTCAACAGTACTCTTGTGAGTAACTGTTTTTTCTCATATCTTTGTCTGAAAGTACCGGCGTGCTCCAGCCACGCGACACCCGCAATAAAGTCATTAAGATTGTCATTGAAATTAATAGGTGCAGGAACAATATGTACGGCTCGTCTATTTTCGGAAGGCCGCTCCTACCTTTTACGATGGGTCGTTTAGCAAAAAGAGCAGCTTTTGTGCCGTGCCTCTTGTCCATCCGAACTTGATCCAAACTGTTAGGCTTAGTTTCGTCAGAGCAACACTTAAAAGTTTAATCGAAGATGAAATCTGATGGCATGCTCTCCATCCTGCCACGATCGTTGACGTAAATCTCGCAGGGAACGTCATTGTAAGACGTCATTTCAATTTACATCTTTCCTAATAGATTTCAGAAAACTTGAAAGTTGACTGACACTACTCAGTTAACTAGATTCTTACATCTTTGCTGGCGTAAAGATCGGTGTTTTTAGGAAACTTAGTTTTCGTATAGTCATCAGGACATTTGTAAATATATAATACTGAATGAATGCTTATGGAGATTTTGATATATTTTTTTTAAAATGTGAGGTGACGATTGGTGTACTCTGTTTTGATTGCTTGATTGGTCCCTGACTGTAGGCTCGACATAGAATATAGTGATTTGAGTGTTCTGTATGTGTTTAAACTATTTGTCTGATATTGGCTTAAAACATTTGTTTTTCACAAGGACCGAAGAAAATAACAGTGGTAAGCTAATATCTGACAATATAGAATAGTAAGGTTAAGGTTAATTAACATAAGATGCGGACCATGAATTAGCCTTGATATTTTTGAAGACCTCAACAACAACTCCACACAAGATCATATAACTCCATATAATTCCTTGCATCAGCATACAATTTAAAAAAAACATATAATGATCATATTATATGGTGTTACATATTATCATACTTATTATATTTTCGTTGTCAATCAGTACCTCTGTACTACGTGCTACGTCCATTCAGAGCAAGAGTGAGTTCGAGTTCGGGAGTGAGTTAACCTAAAAATAGCTGGGAAATATATTATTATTTAAATAACGGAACCGTTAATTATACTTCCAACGTTTTTACGGGACAAACCAGATTTTTACCTAACTGTAATGATGTTCTAGAAGTGTGGAAACATTAACTATTTAAAAAAGTCGGTTGATATTTAGTTGCGAATTCGAACTCACTCTTACTCTGAATGGACCCCCTGTTCCTAGTAATATTTCACGGCATTGTCGTACTTATCTTGGAGAACCTTGACCTACTGGATTGAAGCATGTGAGCTTCAGACATTCTCCATTATTAGGAATCATCCTCATACGCCGCTGCGGAAAGTTGTTCTCCCTGCCGGGAATACACTGCGTGAATTTTCAGTATTTGTAAAGTACATATTTGCAGGTGGCGCAAATACTTCTTCTGTGTACAAACCGAATTAGGCCAGTGACGGAATGCTGTAGCCATATGGGAATGATATGCTGGCCTATATCATGACTGGATCTCGTCAACGACTCTGAGTAATTCAAGAATGTAGAGACCCTCCCATAAAGGGGGCCGTCTGTGTTTTACCATATGTACTCTCGGAGCTGCACAAGGCATACTCCATCGTCAAAAGAACCCACCGATCCTTTGAATCCTTTACGTATAGGGGTCACTCAACCGTAAAATGCACTCCCTGCCAAGGTATTTCCCCCAACGTACAAAATGGGGTCCTTAAAACGAGGTATGAAAAAGTACCTGACCGGCCGGCATGCTTTTCACAGCCCCTGTAAAAGTTTGAAAGCCAATGGTCATCCTTCGGCACCGCTTGTCGCAGTTTACATAAAAAGCTCTTCGACATAGAAAAGAAAGTGAAAATAAACAGATAATCATAACACAGATATTCGTAGGATTAATAACATAATCTGCCGACCATTTTCTGAGCGTAGTGGTTGGAAATTCCCACAATTGTATTCACAGGCGAAACACAGCAATAAAGCGTCCGAACAAATGCAAGGACCTTTGCACAATATTTTTTACGATTTGACCACACTATGGATGTTTCTTGGTAAGCAAAACAGTGGGCTGTTTTAAATTCACTGCTGAGAATAAGATAATGCAAACAGTTTGTTACTATTATCCTTGGCAGACTCGCTAAATGTTCAAGGACAAACCGAACAAAACGCTAAAAGTAAAACTGTTATAGGTACTCGCACGGATTGATGTCATCTTCTATCGTAATTGCAGTTTATGAATACACATGCTTGATTTGAAATAGTCTGTTATTTTGCCAAACAGTCAGTCACTTCACATTAAATGTTTTGCATGGAAAATAAACTTTCTCGTATTTATCATATTCGATTGCAATAAATTTAAGATAAAACAAATTTAAGTCGGTAAGATTATGGAACATTATACTGGGTATAGGCAGAAGAAGTTATACGTATGGTTCCCAAATATTTTCATTATATTTTAATACATATTTTCTATTGGAAAATAATAATTAAAAATATTGGAGTTTTAGCTGGGATGTGGAAGTAATGCAACGCAGCACTCGACGCGTGTTTGTTTGTGTGTTTCACTCAATTCATTAGTAACCAATGTTTTTTTCATTTTTCCAATTTATTTCAAATGAATTAAAATTGTTAGCCCGTCGCTAACTCTGACGTAGTTTGCGCTGGGTTTGCTTCCACGATAACTTTTAATTCTTCAGTGTCAACTAAGGTTTTGTAAATTTTTGGAATCAAAAATGTACCTTGTTTTCTTTTACAGTAGTTTGTTTTCTTTTACAGTAGTCCCCATACACATCATCAATCCTTCGATCGGTTTCTGCAGCACTGATGCCCCGGACTCGTATTCATAAACAATGCAATATTTCGAGTTTTCCATATTGTCAACAAACAGAACGATGTCAAAGAAAAAAGAAATGGCTCGAAAACAAATTAATCACTAAATTCGAAACCCAAAAACACAAGCCTAAATCTGAAATAAATTTGAATTTGGAATTCCTAACCAAACGCTAGTTGAGTTCAAAGTGGCCAGTTCGACAAACCGCCAATTTCATAAGTTTCTGCAGCACTAGTGCCACGGATTCGTATTCATAAACAATTCGATATTACAAGTTTTCCATATTTTTTATGTGACTGGACATGGATTGCTAATACCACACCTTCTGTCATGGTATTAGCCCAACACACCACATGGGCACTAGGTGGCATGCCAGGACCTTCCTTATATTGCACGATTCGTCAACAGAACGATTTCAAAGAAAAAACAAATGGTTCGAAAACAAATTAATCACTAAATTCGAACCCCAAAGACACAAGCCTAAATCGGAAATAAATTTGAATTTGGAATTCCTAACCAAACGCCAGATATTTGAGTTCAAACCGCCAATTTCAAAAGTAAGGACCTTATATAAACCTGAAGATTGCACCTTGCGAATGCATCGCACAAACCGAACAACAGTGACCGACAAAGTAATTACTTATCGCGTCCGTGATGTTTTGACTGTGTCGCCAACCGAGCCGTGCCCGATTCCGAGTAAACGCACAAAATCACTGTTTGTCCAATTCGGACAAACACTGTCGAAGCAGGCCGTTAATGTCGACACATTAGGGGACAATCATCGCACAACGGCAGGGACAAAGAAGCGTCGCGTGGAACTTTTTGTTTATTTCGAAAAACCATTATAGTTATTAGGGTGCTATTGTGAGATTTTTGGGACTTGTCGTTTCGTACTCGGAATTCTGTTCGCGCTTATAAGAGCAGGGAAAACAAGTACATTATTAATTGTTTTTCGACATTCAACGCAATGATTTCAATGTTTGTGTCTGAACTGTTTATCTCTTGATCTAGCATGTTTCAACTCCCTACAGATATAATTATTAATACCATATTAAGACTTAGGGGATAATAGTCACGATGGGATATATTAAGATCATAAAGTAGACCTTCCAAATTGTTCTGCCCCTGACTAACTAGAAGATCGCGTTCATCTATTTACTGAGTGTGTTCTGAACGAGAGGCTTCGACTGAATCTGGGAAAATATTGTATACATTGAAGGAATGACTTTATAAAGATTCACAAATCATTTAAATAGTCCAGGTTAAACGAGTTTACTGAAATTGTATATTTAATTAAATAATCAACGCCAAAATATACCAATACGCACAGTATCCCTGCATTTGTTTTGCCTGTTTAAATTGTTTTATACAACCTGACATACAACCTGTCTTGAATTGTTGCATATGATATTAATTGTTTGTACTTTATGCTTTTGTAAACTTAGACTAAGTGAACGTTGAAAAAAAACCAGCGGAGTTTCTTGCCAGTTCTTCTTCGCTGGGATTGCCGAACTGGCTAATGATAAAATGATAAAATATGACAAATCCGAGTGCAGTGTACTGTCTATGGATGATGAAACAATAAGCAATAAACACGGATGGGTAATACCACACAACTACGGTTATGATATTAGCCCAATACACCACATTCCCGAAGGAATTAGATGCTCGTGATAAAATCATTGCATACTGTTTGCCGACTACACTTCCCACGATTTCAAAGCACGAATTACACCGATTTGGCTACGGTCCATGCAGCTGGGCACAACTTCCCCGAACGGTGGAGAACCATAAATTTAACCCTAAAAATGTAATAAAACTCTAAAATACTCGCAGACACTTCCCAGCACCTACTGTTGGCGATTGATTGAAACTGAACCAATAAAACGGTTTTTGTGCCTTTTGGGGCAAACACTGAACAAAGGGTCGATTTTATTTGGGCTTGAAATAAAAACTGGCTGAAATCGATTTGGTTTTACTACCTCCGGTAGTGCATGTGTTGGACTGGTATCCATATATTCAACTGTTACACAAATAAATATACCAATGTACCGCTCGTGAAAAAAACTTTGTGGCCGGTTTGCGCAGGGTAAGGCGCCCCGCGCGCCGCCGCGCACAGCTGACTTATACGGCTGTGGATCTGAGGCACTAATAAATTAAAAATGTTAAATATTTTTAGCCATAAACTAACCTGTATTTTTAACATAAAATAACCGGTATTTTTATTCGTAGTTTTGTTAAACTTTTTTTTTTTATTATGCCAAATAAAATATTTTATCGCAAAGACATTTTATGACAAAGCCAATGAACCTGAAAATAGGAAAATATGTAGGCGATAACAGTGATGGCTATGTTTCACATTTTTTATTAATATTTCATGTTAGTGCTTCAAAGCATAGTATTTTTTTTGTATTGTTTACAAGGAACAAAGTGGTCGGAACATCCTTAGGGATTCCAAAGAAAATCTAGCCTACTAAAAGCTAACCATCTCGATGGTTATTCACACCAGTATAGTTTTTGTTGCCTTACTGTGATGCCATTTATTACTATTATAAGGTATACACTTGTCAAGTAAACCTCATTCATTGAAGGTTCGATTTATTTCTTTACAAAACACAAATTCGCCTGAATGGGATATTATGGTAAGCTCTAGAACTTGATTTCGAAGCCATTTACCGCCGGGCTGCGTCCAGCCTGCGACCCCAAACTTGAACTTCGGTTGATGAAATATCGGCTCGTCCTAGGGTCCCTATACTGATTTTAAAAAAACAAGTATTGTCAATTCTCCCAAGATATTATTTTTTTATTTTATTTATTCGGAGAAACAAAAGTGCATTCATACATAAAGTGAATTAACAAAGTAATAAAAATAGACACCAGTTACATATTCTCATAGTTGAGTTAACAAATGAAAAAAAAGATGCAGTCGTCGAACATACCTAGACAAAAACACGTTAAAATATTACTTCAAATATGAGCATCACATGTCGCAAAAAAAATTAAAGGTGGTTACAAAATTAATGAATTTTCCTTACTTTAAAAGGTAAAATAATAATAGTATTGCTGGGTTTAATGAGTTTACGCTTTTCTTATTGTTCATTTCCAAAATAAAGAATATTTACTTCATTTTTGATGCTCTTAAAGTTCATGCAAAATAGGTCGAGGTGGTTATATTTTAAATTAAGAGTGTTACTTGCACGCCACATAAATGAATTTTGCCTGTATTTTGATTTCACTAGGTCAACATTTAGAGGGTGAATATTTCTGGTAGCACGGCTCGGCACATGAAGCTGAATGCATGCAAGTAGATCCGGACAGTCAATCAGACCGTTTGCTACTTTTACTAAAAGTAATAAATCAGCAAGTTCCCTACGCGCTTCAAGTGGTAGTATGTGATGATAACGTCGAGATTCTTCAATTGAGTTAAACTTTTGGAAGGTTCTGTAATTCTTAATATCCCTAATTCCTTCTCCTTCTATCTAAATCCAAACGCGACTTTGATCAAACAAGCGTTTGTGATAGACGTAAATGTGGTGAGAAACCAAAGTTACTCCACGTCTTTTCTCTATCGTAATGCTTGGAATATCGGGTACCTACATTACATACATAACCTGGTTTTTATTTATATATCGTAATGCATGGCATATCGCGTATGTATTCCTATGCCTATAACCTGGATTATTTTATCAACTCAGATTTTCGATTCTGTCTTTACAGTTGATAAATAACTATAGTATAATCAATACACATAATCTATTGCATGAGTACTACAGCCAGACAGTAATATTTCTAATTGCATATTCAAAACAGGATCATTCAAAGCTGATAGAAAGTGTTATTTAATGTCATTTAGAGTCAATCGCTTGCTAATGAAGTTATCTGTCCTTTCTGGCGCAAAAGTAACGGCATTATCTCTTCATTACGAGCGAAGCGCTATCCAAAACCAGCACAGAGTTCACAGTATATGAAACATGCGGGAACAGTCATGAACACGATGGTTTCTAAACTCTTGCTAGAGGAGTGAGAGATTTTATTGAGATATTTAGGTATACCTTGGAATGAAATAAATATTACGTCTTAGAAATAATCACTTCTAAATACACATATATTCTTCTAAATTCTTCTAGATACACAGTAATGCTCCTCTTTCTTTCTCTTCCCACATCACCCCCGAGCGGGTGCCAGACTGATCGAAGACGCTGCTTGCTGCTGCAGTGCTGCCTCCACACCGTTGCCTCACTTTGCTTCACTACCCAGAGGAGCTGACCTCGCTCGGTCACGTAAACGTATGTTGTTGGTTTCCATGTACATGTCTGTTGAAAATGGCCAACCCAACGTGTTCCTCCTTGGAATTTTTGGACATCGTGTGTCGTCAAATGTTGTGTCTTAGCTCTTATTATGTGTCTACAAATATCTATGGGATTCATTATGAAACACACCACAACCTAGGGCCTGGGGAAAGTAACGACGTCGCCGTCACTGTTTAGTTGGTCAGCAAGAGGTCAGCGGGCTAAGTCATATTACCGTGATTTTTATCAAATCCCAAAAACGTTTTTTATGTTTGGAAGGGCATTGCACCGCATTTCGCCTGAAGCCCACGACGTTTCCATATTTAGTTTCATTCTTGTACTTATTCCTTAGAGAGCCCGGTATGAGTATAACGTTACCGATAACATTAAAATTAATGGATGAAGCAGTGACATAAAATAATAGGGTCTTCTGAGAAATGTCGCTTGACACAATTGTACATAAATTTGCAATATTTTAATAAAACAAATATATATGAATGCACAAAAAATGTAGAACAATTTATAAAACTGGGTACTCTAGATACCCAGTTTTATTATTTTTTCCACTTTTCTATATATTTAGCATGTTTAAACAAATGAAAAAAGGTTAGACAGTAGTTGAGACCAATAGTGCAGACGTAGTATATTCGTAAACATATTCTATGCGACCAAGCAAATGAATGATATGCAGCTGAAGCAAATTCACCACTACCATAAGCCTAGTGCACTGTGTCAAAAGTCATCGAGAACGTCGATTAGGTTTTTATGGAAGGCCCGTTTGATGTGTGACGGATGTATGTACGAGGCGGCTCGGCGGCGCCTTTCATGTCGCCCCCCCCGCGCCGCGCTGCCGCCCCGCGCCTCGCCCCCGTATCTAAAGTGCTAGTCAAACAACGCGCGCGGCCGCGATTGTACGCACACCTACTTGTCAGCTAGCGTCGCGTCACCCCGCAACCCTATGCTTCGAGTCTTTGGGTCGAGTAGAAGCTTTTTTTGTAGTCTACTATGATTTATAAACTCATGACAGTTCTTAGACGTTGCTTAAACTAATTTTAAGACAGACAAGGAATATATACATGCCGGAGAGCTTAATGCAGGAAACTAAAGCTACTGTCACTGCTAGTCTTATGCCCGTTGAAGACGATGCGCCGTAGCTCGCGCGAGTGCTCATGCGCCAGCATTGAAACATGTTTGATCACTTTCATTATCTAGCTAGGCGAACATGAATGAGCTGGAGCGAGTACTTCCCCCAGTCGCAGCCCCGAAAGTTCGAAAGCTCATGGGCGTCGTCGGGCACCTTAAGAGGTCCTGGCGTACGCCATATGCCGCGCTTTACTTAAAAAAAAAAATAAGGCCATGGCATGACACCCAGTTTCATTGTGGTGTGTTGGGCTAAAATCATGACATAAGTGTGGTATTCGCCATCCATGTCCAGTTACATAAAATGCAACTTCTATTCTCACTATCATTGATAAGTGATATTGATGATGATGAATTATTAGTATTCTCTTTGGTAGTAGTACGCGTAATCTACTTCGCATGGTGGGGAAAGGGCTTTAAGTGCTGTGAGGTAGCCGCAAGTTCTGTGAATTTTCAGGTCAGAGGAGACAGAAGGTGGCAGTTAGGGTACTGTGGCTGCGAAAGTTTTCAAATTCCATTTTCTTTTAAATATATTTTCGTTAATAAACTCAATAATCCACATTAAAACATTAAAGGCAGAAGGCTAAAAACCCGGGTTTTAAGTGATTTTGGTTTCCGGTCTTAACCTCATGTAACTTTTTATTAACGTTTGTTATTAAAAATGCATCGATCAACAAATACCCCTTAGCATGAATTAAATATCATGTAAATCATTTCTTCACTATTATTGCATGGTTTCCTTTTTAACCGACTTCAAAGAAAAGGAGGAGGTTCTCAATTCGTCAGAATCTTTTTTTTCTCTTTTTTTATATGGATCTGGACCTCACCAAATTTCATGACATTTGCCCCTATATCATGAAATTCATGTATGGATCATTGTATGGGAACTATGGTGCAATACTTAATTATACGTGAATCAATTATACATTAAGGCCCTGGCACTAGCCAAATCGCAAAATTAGACGAGGCACCCCAAGTTAACTAACTAAGTCTGACGATTATAAGTGTCATTCTTACAATATATGATTCCTTGTCTAGGAATCAACCTATTTTCGTTAATGTATGTTTCCTTTTTCTATACAAAATACATTGCGGAAACGGTGTCCATTTCCGAACTTTTTTGACTAAATGTAGAAATCTAAAAGCAAATTGATTTTTTTATTTATACATATATGCTGTTTTTGCTTATATCTAGAAAGAATTACTTTCAGATTTCTAATGAGAAAAATCAACTTTTTTATTTTTATTATTATTTAAATAAATGATGGAATCAAAAAATATTAACAATCCATTATCAGCCTGGAGTTCTATTTGGATTTGCTGAAGCGTTTCACTACATATTATTACATTTGTTAAAAAGTGCATTTGTATGGCGCGAGTAGTTGGCTAGTCCTAGCGCCTTAATATGTGCATGTCTTCTATTACTGAGGTGCACTGAACTGGATGGAAAACGCAGACAATTTTCATTATCGCTCGAATATCTGTTATTCAGTTCGATGGTACCAACCTGGGCGGGATTAAATTGATTAAATTTTAAAAGAAAACACAACAATACAATACCATATTCTTCGTTCTAGTGGATGATCAGTAATCGTTAAATCAGTAAAAACTAAGCCGCAGCATTAGTAAACATCATCCAAAACGTCTCAGCTACTTAAAATAGTTGCTTTACGCGAACCACATGTCACGGCGAACCCCACCTCTTCTATCGGAGCCCATTGGGAGGGTCTGATAAGGACGTCTGTTTTTCACAACTACGGCTTCACAAGAGGCTGAGAAACCCTCTCGCTCGATCATTATCATAATCGGCATTCGACTCTCTAACACTTATAGACTAGGAGGTCGCGACAAAAATGGTAACGATAAAGTAAATGGCTGAAACTGGGTTCACGGGATAAAGACCAACCCTCTGATGCTAAATGTGTCAGTCTGCCTGTGCATAACGCAAGATAAGGCGCCTGAAAAAGTAGTTATGGTGACAAAAATGTAATGATAAGGTAAATAATGCAAATGACGAAGCATGAAAGTATCAGTAAATACTGAACAAATGTCTGTTTTCGTTTCGTACTTATAGGCGATTTAGGTTACAGATACAACTTTAGGTATATATGAGTATTTCATTAAAAAACCGGCCAAGTGCAATTCGGACTCGCACAGGAAGGGTTCCGTACCATCTTACAAGATTTAACACAAAAAAACAAGTTTTTTGTGTGGGACCCCCTTTAATTTTTATTATTTTCTTATTTTAACTATTTGTTGTTATAGCGGCAAAATAAATACACACTCTGTGTAAATATCAGCTGCCTAACTATTATGGTTCACGAGATACAGCCCTGTGACAGACGGACGGACGGACGGACGGACTAAAGGACGGACGGACGGACAGCGGAGGCTTAGTAATATGGTTCCGTTTTCACCCTTCGGGTACGGAACCCTAAAAACAACGATTGGTTATTGTTGTAAAATTAATAGGTATCAATGTTTCTAGACAATCAGTATTTCATTAGCAGGTACATACCAACATCTATTTTATGTAGCCAATCTAGATGACGCAACCAATTGGAACAGGCAGACCGACATATTTAGCATCAGAGGTTTGGTCTCAAACATGTGAACCAAGATTCAGCCATTTAACTTATCGTGACCAAAAATGTCGTGACCTCCCGGACTATTAGCTCGGCTAAGTTGACAACGTTGTGAGCTTCACGCTTGTGATTTTCGTTCTAAATGTAAAAGGCGCTTTAAATGCTGAGTTCCCGAAGGCTCACACAACGAGACACTTAAATTTTTGACGCAACCCACTGATAGTGAAAGTGAAGTGCGTGAAAGAAGTGATTATACGTTCAGAGGGGGCTTTTTGCGCGAGAAACGCTTATCGAATTTTAACACTCGTTATTTCAAGAATAGGTAAGGTAGAATTGACACTGTGAAATTATTCCTTAACTTTCTCGAGAGTGCCATATTAGTTTGTATGTAGGTAGTTCATCATCAGATTTTTTTTAATGTGATGTAACGACAAATTGAAATTGTTTGGATTTTTTGGATGGTCCGTCCGTCCGTCCGTCCGTCCGTCTGTCCGTCTGTCACAGGGCTGTATCTCATGAACTGTAATAGGTAGGCAGCTGAAATTTTCACAGAGTGTGTCTTTATTTTGCCGCTATAACAACAAATAGGTAAAATGAAATAATAATAATAATTAAAGGGGGGTCCCATACAAAAAACGTGATTTTTTTTGTGTTAAATCTTGTACGATGGTACGGAACCCTTCGTGTGCGAGTCCGACTCGTACTTGGCCGGTTTTTGTTGTTGTTTATCAAACCACCAATTTTAAACATATAAATCGTTTATATTTCTATGCTATGAGTCGCCTAAAGATACCACGACGAAAGAAAGTCAAACTTTTCAATTGTTACCATACATCTTATAATTGCATTTTTATGATTTTCTTTCTCTCATGCGAAGACACGATCGCATACATACATTTTAGGTCATGTATTAATTTGTTCTACAATTCATCAGCTTTACCAACTTGCTGTGTTGATTGATGAGTTGCCTATGAAATCATCATTTAGATAGAATGACATTTTAGTTCCAATCAACCTATACTTGTGGGAATGCTGTTGGCAGACTCCCAGTCGAGTTTTTTCGATTCGTTTTCGCCAATCCGTCTGCCATTCCTCTACATACATGTGGCTGTGCATAGTCTAAAAAAACACTCGTGAAGATTCCTCATTTCGAAGAAGTGTGCCACTTGTCAGTAGCAGATAGTTGCACAAAAAATAATAACATTTGCACGTTCGGAACAGGAGGTCACAGATATTTAATTTGGTTTAGTATATCTACATTGCTGTATTATTGTCTACAGGGAAACGTATTAGATTTTTTCATGATGTTATGGAATTTTGTAATTTATTTTGTATTTCTTCTGTTTTTCTCCTAAGTAATTAAGTAAGTAAAATAAAGATAGATAGATATAATAAACATATATACAATATCAATCTATTTTTTAACAGATATACCACGCCGCTTTCCGGTAGGCAGAGATGGTAGCGTGTTTTTGAGAACGGCAGCAAGGTCGGAAGTTTTTAGAATTTTATTGATAAATTTTGGAGACTATTCATAAAAAGAATAGCATATCAAAATGTCTAGTAAGTATATATAAAAAAATCGAACAGGCATGAAGTGGACTGTTTTTTATTTGAAAATATATAGCTGGGAGATGATGTGTTGCTAAGAACGTCCTATTATCCGCTTAGTTATCCATGCTCTCTATGGTCAAATGCATAGTCCCGGTAATATATAGAAGCACGTTTTTTATGTACCTGGACATAGATAGCTAATACCAACTGTCATGATATTAACATAAAACACCACATGGGATCAAGGTGGACGTATGAAAAGATGCATGCCTGTTGTAAAAGCAAGATTGTTGTTATTCAGTCAGTGTCATTTTAGGACATGCATGCTTAGAAATCAGAAATGTTTTTTGTGGAGAAAACTCCCTGTATAGCGGTCTTCAAAGCGATTTTCTAGACAGAAAACATTGAATAATTGAAATTACCTTGCTCCGGAATCTTTCCGTCGACAAAATCGCTTTCACAACCGCTGTAAAAGCTCTTTTCTCGACCGAAAACAACTCTGATTCATAAGCATGGATACCCTAGAACAGGCTTGCAGTTCGGCCGCACGCACCTGGCGACAATTTTAGGAAAAGGACCCCTGATAGAAGAAGTATTGAAGGATTAGAGAGCATACTAAACCTATGCTGCGTAGTGTGGTTGAATCGATGGCTTTGGAGTGGACTGTATTTGAAGTTAAATTTGATAAATAATAGAAGAGTTTTTACTCACAACTTTATTTCGCGGGGACAATGAACGAACAGAAGGATTAAAAGATATTTTACATGCAGGAAGCCCTGTTGAACCAATCAGAGCTTTCGGCCGATGACATTACGTTACCTACAAGGCTACCTATCGGTCCTTGGCGTGATTCTAACTAAATTAAGTTGGTAAATCAACTAAATTAAGTTGGTACAAAACAAGTATTCTGTGGTCGATGCCCTCTATATCTAACTTTGTGGTCCTGGGTGTTTTTAAAATGACGCACAATGTAGGCGGCACTGTGACGCCGCGCCGCCGCCGCCAGGGCCGCCCGTGGTAGCCAGAATGACCATGTGTCCGATAGACGCGACCAGATGGCCCTGTGACCAGCAGTCCGCCCACCGAGCGCGGTGTCAAGTGATGCGCGCATCGCATTTTCCTCCTGCATCCCATCGACACTCCAAGCGTTCATCAAACGAACGATAATGGCGATCTCCGGAAGCATTGTATTTGCGTTAGGGTTCAATGTTGTATCGAGTGCGACGAAGCGAAATTTAGGTTTTTGACCTGTCTACTCTCTAAAGTGAATTATTATATTTTTTACGCTTATTCACTAGATAAATATTAGATCTCTTTTTTAGTTTGAAAACATAGTAAAAACTTAGTAAATAGGTGTTAACGAACAATATTTTTTAAAGAATGTAAGCAACTAATTAATACCATTTTACGGTCATACTAGATAATAATCTAAACTTTGATATTTCTGAGCTGAGATAAAATATAAATAAACCCAAAAAATTGGAGGTTAGCATCATAACAATCACCTGATTCTACGCTGAATGCTAATTCGTTTTCGCTCAGCGTTCTATCTGGCTCCTAAGGGTCGTAGCGTGATGTTAAATAGCCTATAACCTTTCTCAAGAAGTAAGCAACAAGTGCAAAAAGGCTACAAATATTCCGACTGGTAGTTCTAGAAAACAAAACAAAAATCTTAAGCAGTATTTTTAATCTTTTTTTTTTGGGGGGCTTGTGTACACTTTGTGACCATGTCAGCCCCGTGAGCTCCTATTACCTATTAAATACTTCACAATACAAATTACACAACAATTCAGTCTCTTCGTTTCAATAGGACACTTAGAAATTTCGGAAAATGGAAATCTTAAAATTTTTTTGATTATTTGATTGTGTTGTTATAGTCGATAGTATGTATTTAGTTGTCGCCTCTCTACCACTCCCCTCAATAAGTAATTATGGATTTAATTTAAAAAAATAAGTGACAGAAATTTCATGTAGTCACTAGATTGATCATAAAGTCCACGAGGTTCTTAGTTAGATCATTCAGTTGCTTATAGCTTTCTACCCTATTATATATTTATACAACTTTACAAAATCCATAGTAAAATTATAAATGCGAAAGTACCTCTGTCTGTCTGTTTTCACGCCTAAACCGCTGACCGAATTTTGATGAAATTCGATGGATAGATAAGATCTTGAAGAAGAACATTTTGTGACGAAAATTAAACTCAAAACGGCTGAAACCCGTACTCGCGTAGCCGGTACCTCAGTTAGATACATATACATGATAAAAATAAGTTATTGAACTAGGAAAGTACATATATTTTTCACGAACCAGTCGATTTCACGAACCACAAACTTTTTTAAGCTATGTTCGGAACATATTTTCAATTAATTTCACAGTAGCCTAAATATTTCAACATTAATTCCGATTTCTCGACAGTCACTTATGCCACGTTGATATTTCACACCCCATGGATTAGCCTGTCAAATGTTCGGATCGGTTTACCACGAAATGCATGCCAGGCGAAGCGACATCCTGCCGACGACAGACAGGTCACAGAAGCCGCCTTTCTTGCTACCATATTATAAAATTACAATCATTCATTAATTCGAAAAGCAATAGTGAGTGTCAACTTGCTATTATCTGTAAAAACAGCCAAATCAAACAAAAACAATTTTGTGAGTACCACGAACGACAATTCCCGTAGTCGTTTGGAGCTCAGTTTGGAGTTCCTTCCAGTATGGAAGTATGTCCATACAAAGTGACGTGTTCAATCATACGTTGATATTGATTTTGATTTTTGGTCCTTTCGTGCACTCGGCCTTTACATGCCAGACTATATTATGTCCGGGCTTGAACCCGTTATGATAACAAAGGTGCCTAAACAATAAAATGTCTCCAACTGGGTTAGTACTATAACAGTTAGCAGACAAACGATGCCTTTGATGAGCGTGAATTTTCGTTTATTATTTGACCAGCACAATACAAACAAACAATACAATAATAATGTTCTTGTTCACTTACTTACGTATCCACAGTTAGTGTTAAGGTGGCCCAACCCGGCGGGACTAACTCATTCGCCGGCGCGGTACAAAACCGTGCTGTTGCGCTCTGGGACCTTCTCTGTTTCAAAAAAATATACAGGCTCTGTGATGAGGAAGATGCAACATGTCCACAAAAAAGATAATGTGCATAGTGTATGATTTGGTAAGATTTACGAAAATTTTAATTACAAAACGACTTATAGCTAAAAGTAAACCACGACCGCTGTAGTTAAAAATCTAACAAAAACCAAATAGATTATAAATCTTGATTAAATTAGCTATGTCTGATTACTAATCTTTTTAAGGTGTTCTTGCTTTACCATTGCGTAATGCACCTCCAAATTTATTGTATAAAACGCGCGAAAAATTCGAACTTTCGGACCTTATAACTTAGAAATCAAACACAATTTTACAATGCCAACAGTCATCAGACATCTAGTTTGATCAAATAAAGCTATTTTGAGAAAACAATTGGGATCTCTGACAAGAAATATGGGCGTGATCTTCTTTCCCCGTTTGTATGGGGAGTTGAGCGGGATGGGCCACCTTAAGCAGAAAGAAACCTTTTTTTGACCATCTAGGGCATTAATTTAGATACCACTACTAGTACATACTTGTAGTATTGACTTTATAGCTCCCCTTAGCTCAGAGGGCAGACCCTTGCTTCTCATACGAGAGGCGATGGGTTCAATCTCCACCTCGTTCATGCACCAATTTTTTTCTGTTTGGATGACTGCATTTCGTCACGAATGCGAATTTTCCCATGGTTCGAAATGGTCCCTTGGCAGACACCATCAGAGTGGAAGAAAAGGTAGTCAAAGCGGCAATGAAAAATTTCCTACATTTTCCTTTCAGTTCTGACATGGTATGGCATCTTATTCCTTTGGGAATACGATATATTGGCAGCAGGCGTAGTCTTAGCCATCCATGTCCAGTTACATACAATAAAAGTACTTAATGCTTGATAACAAGGATACCCGTTACGAAAACGAAGGTCCTGCAACAATAAAAAGTATCCAGCTAGGAAACAGTTACCGGACAAACGTTTCCTCTGATGAGCGTGAGTTTTGCGTCCATTATTTGACGCACAACACAAAACAAGCTATTATACAGTCCGCTTCATTATCCTGACGTCACGCGCCCGCACCGCAGCCTGTCAACATTCGGTTTCGTTTTCTGGGAAGCGTGCGCCAACCCCCGCTTGCTGGAAGAGAACAGTTTGTCACACGACATCTCAAGGTCCGTTATGATTTGGGAAATACTTCATTAGATACAGGGTGTGCTCATAGCTACACCACCGCCATTATGTGTGTCACAGACAATGTGAATAAATAGTGAATTATGCATATTCATATCCATCCAAACTAATATTATAAATGCGAATGTAACTCTGTTTTGTTTTCATGCCTAAACCGCTGAACCAATTATGATGAATTTCGATACAAAGATAGTCAGGACCTTGAAGAAGGACCTTTTGTCGCAAAAAATCAAGGGGGTGAAATAGGGGTTGAAAGTTTGCATGAGGAACTCAAATATTATCCAGGAAATAATTCAGCCCCACATCATTTCTAAACGACATTGACTCGAGCGGAGCCGGGTATCTCAGCTAGTTGACTATATTTTGTAGATGATTTGATAAATTAATGTTGTGTATAGATATTATTCAAAATTGCAAGTTAAAATTTGTTAGTGTGGATTAAAATGAATAACAAATATATCTACTTTGAATAATTATCTAGATTATTTAAATAATTCTGCCCCAGTAGTAATTTCGTCTACTATATATAATATATAATGGTTGGAATTCAGATTACTTATTCTGGAATAAGTAAGTTTCAGCGAGGAGTTCTAGTATACAGAAAGGCAAGGAAATTACGGGGATAGGAAAGACATTGCTTAGCTTAGGTGAATGGAATAAGGTGTAGTGACTACGTGTAAGTGAGGAAGTGAGACATAAAGACGAATTAAATAGGTATTATAGCCGGACATTCTAGCTAAAGAGAAATAGTGAATCTTACAGTCACAAATATGGATATTATTTTAATTATTTAACCCAGTTATTTTTGACGGACATTGTAGCCGACGTTTTGAAATAAAAGATGTACGGACGATGGATGGCCAGTTAATATGCCCGTTAAAAATAACTGTGATAAGCCAATATCAGAAAATACTGCCCAATGATGGAATTTCATAATTATGTTACGTGAAATATGACATATTTAAACAAGGTAATATAGGTAATAATTTTACTTAGTTCTTTTGGTAAGTTAAGAAATCGAGATACAAGTCACCCAACTTTTCGACTACTACAGGACTGTGAGCACCCTGTATATATGAAAGCATACAACACCAATGCAGAGACCCTAGAATCCGACAGTTACATTTTTTCCTACCACTTTACGGCACCCAATAAATTTGTTAGAAGTGGAGCATTTAATATTCCGAACTTCCATAGTAGTCCATAACTGTTTTTACTTTCAACCGAATGTTTGTGTTCGTGTTCTCTGGCAACATAATAAACAAAAGAATAACGAGTCTACCCTGACGATACAATTTGGATGAATAAAGTTGTACTTTTTGTAGGTAATTTACTTGTACTTTTATTTGGGGACTCTGTTCTACCTAAATGGACGGATCTTCGAAATACTCCAATAACTGACGGCCTATATATGATGTAAAATTTTAAATAATGAGATGCAAGTTCACAAACATCTTGTATTTTGAAAAATGAGAATACTGCATCGACTTGTAAATCAATCTACTGTGAAGCATAAAAATATTAAAGCTAAGCTGAAAAGCTCTAATGGATGAAAGAAAAAATGGCATTTAAAACTTGTCTGAGCTTTTCATCCAGTTCAATGTGACCGTGCTTAAAACGGAAAGGTGCTGGCATGGTACCATATTCCTTTGGGAATGCGGTGTGTTGGGATAGTATCATTATAGTAGGTGTATAGACATCTATGTCCTTTTCCATATAAACACTAGGTGATAAAAGCCAATTACATCTAATGCAAAGAAAATATCAAATTTATATTTTCCGTGTAACTTGCAGATTACGTAGCTTTTATCTTTAAAAAAATCTCATTGATACACATGGGGTCCGATTTGATATTATCTTCCGATATACAGGAACTCTAAAAGATGATTAAATGTCGACAAACATAGGTGTTGTCACATATAATAAGAAAAACGTGTGAAGTCACTAACATAAAATTAACTAGCTAAGGCACCAGCTCCGCTTGTTTCAATTTCGTGTTGAACTTCTACCCGAGCGGAGCCCGGTAAAATAGTGCCCCAAAGTTTTATCGCAATTCGGTTAAATGGTTGGCAGGCCCAACATTATACTACATACATACTTTGCCACACCCGTTCACTCTATTAGGGATACATTTTACAAAAAGTTAGTCCTTCCTAGTTTACCCAAATTCAAATTTCCTCCAAATTATCTATATTTTACCCGTTTTAACCTGTGCGTTTTCTGTCAGACACTTATAAATAAATAGGTGTAAATAAAATAATATAACATCAGACACACCGCTATTCCGTAACCTAACCTTGGGATTGAATTG
Organism: Incurvaria masculella; assembly: GCA_946894095.1. Classification (NCBI taxonomy): domain Eukaryota; kingdom Metazoa; phylum Arthropoda; class Insecta; order Lepidoptera; family Incurvariidae; genus Incurvaria; species Incurvaria masculella. The sequence goes on along the minus strand of OX335657.1, from coordinate 10,980,446 downwards.
GGCATTGATGGCTGATATCACATCTCCTGGTACACTGTCATCATTATATTAGCCGAACACACAGCATTCCTGAAGGAATTTAAGTGCAATTCCACATTAGATTACATTACATTTATTGAACACAGCAAAATTTAACTGTTAGGAAGACACGGATTTTGTTTCATTTCCGCTTCGGCTGATTCTCATTTAATGCTAATCGGCTCGTCCGATTGAACCGTTAGGATCACTACGAGGCAGTTCAGGCAACCTCCTCTATGCCTCGTACGCAACTTACCGTTCCCTTTGAGCGGTGCCGTTATACCGGCAGCACTCTCATGAAGGGTAAAAACAAATGGTAGCCTTTCTCCCGTTTCTATTTATAGCTTTGCAACAGAAGGTGCCGACAAAGTTATAAAATACCCTTACACAGGCACCGTTACAAATGTGCGTTCGAAAGTATAACGGTACATTTAGTGCAGTTGAAGCATCTTAGGCTGAGATAAATATTCGTAACTGAAACTAAGACTAACGAAAAGTAGTACTTTATGACGTCAGTTGGCAATACTTTGAGATTTGGTCCATACAAAAAGTATAATAGTGACGTCACAAAGTACTACTTTGCGTTAGCATTAGTTTTGGTGACGACTATTTATCTCAACCTTAGACAGCGAGCATTTCGAGGACAAGCCTGTAATGTTTTGCTGAGGTGTTTACTCGAGTCAAGCTGAATTAGGCATTACAAATAAAATAACAAAGGCATACACTATCATCACTCATTCTAAATAAACCAATGTATTTTTGTGTACATATAAGTTGTGTATTTGGTACAATGTTTTAGATAAGTGATGTAACTAGCTTCAGATGAAAAAAATACATTTAACGTGCGTCAGTCCTCCACCCAAAAGTGTCCTGCGATGCCCATAAGCTTTCCAAAGGCCATCTAGGTGCTCTTTCAAACCACGTCAGAAACACTCCAGGTTAAAACTACTTTGGGTAAATGTAATGTACTGGATTTTATTTTGGACATGTCCACAATGAATGGGTGTATTCGCAATGTGAAATACACTCAAATTAGGCAACATGAGGGGACCCTTGACATGTGAACACGGTTCACTTAATTGATTTATATATGTTTTATATATAATATTATTTTGTATCACTGTCGCACATTCATGGGCAACACATTCATTATTTATGTGTAGTCATGATAATAATCCATCACACCACGTTCCCGTAGGAATCCTGTAGGAAGGAAATGAAATAAATTCCTGACATAAGAGTCTTCGCCAGCCAGGGAAGTTAGGTATGCCGGTGCTTGTCACACAAATTTATATGTGATCCGTTATACCTAAATTGTCAATGTGCCTTTGTACTTATTGTGCATAACAAAATGTTTAAGGGTTTTATATTACCATAAATGAGTACTTATTTACAAAATTTTAATGGATTATAGATAGTTATTATATTTTACGTAAAAAACGTACTGTGGTTTTACTAGGAACGTAACCTATTGGACAGCACAGAGATTCGGTAACTTGTTTGGTCCAAGCAAATAGAAACACGACCATTATCCGGTGACCTCGGGGATTTTCACAATACTCTTCGCAAAAATGTCCAATAAACTGCCAAATTTGTTTTTGGCCGAGCAAAACACATTTCTAAGAAACAATGAGTCCGAAGGTCTCTCAAATAAAGAATTAACAGCCGCTAAAACAGACATAATGAAAGCCATTAAAAGAACCCTTTCCTAATAAGAGTTATGGCCGATTCGCAATATCAACGAGTTGTGAATTTCTCCTAAATTACACCCCTTTTGGGCCATAACATTCGGCAGTACTGTCATCGACAATACCGTTGCCAAAGACAGTTGCCGACACCGCTACATTTTATGGCCGCCGAAAGAGTTGCACATAACCGTTCCAAGTCGCCTCGTCCTTGAGCCGTTAACTATCCTGAGACAATAGTCAAAGGATTGTAGGCGCGAACCCTTCTGCCTTTCACTACGGAACTTGGGAGCCGAGTCATAATTCTTCCTGGCAAAAGGATTGTTGCAATAAGGGAACGAATATTTTAAAAGTGAACGTTTGCTTTGTGGATATTCGGACAATAAACCATTGGAATTATATTGCGTTAGTCATGGTTACTTTCACTTTAACATTTAAATATACATACACAAATTTAGTTAGTTATTCTGACATTTATTATGTTATTTTCCAATGTATATGTTTCAAATGTATCATTTAAATGTGCGTTCTTAGGTAGGTACTCATGTGAATGCATTAAATTAATCGTTTATTTTTAATTTGGCTATAACTAACTAAAATTCCCAAATATTCAAAAAACCTTCATTGTTTGCGTTTAGGTAAACTTGAAGGAAATATATGGTAGAATGCGGATGGAAGTTTGCCGTTAACATATTTCCAAATTAATTTGCCGATAATAGAAACCTCGTATTTATTGTACATTAATTAACCGATTATAATAAATGAAATGAAGTCTTTTAAGATATATGAATAGTCAAAATAGAATGATTAAAATTTACAAAAAACTTTAGCCGGACCAACGAGATAGGACAAAATGCTAATGAATATCAGTCTAATAATGGCCTTATCTAAATAATTGTCTTTTTGGGTGATACTGAAGGCATTAGGAGAGAAAATTAAATATTTATTTATTTATAATATATATAATATATATAAAATATATATAATATATATATAATATATATAATATATATATATAAAATATAACGTCAACGTCAAAGTATGATCAAACACGTCACTTTGTGTGGACAGTATGGAAGGAACTCTATGCGGTTCACTAAAAGTGACGTGTTTGAACATTGATAAACTCAGCCGTTTCTTCTGCAACGGGGCTTAGTAAGTTCTAAGACATGGATGTATTTAACAAAACTACATAAGCAATATTAGCGCTATTTATTTATTACAGCGCAGACTTTCCGTTTTCGTATTTATTTCACGATCAACATTACTATCTTCGTCAGATATTTTGTAATGAGATCACATTTTTTTTTCACAACCATGAACCTTAACATATTTTAATTTCACTAATTACATCTCAAATTAAAACTGTATGACTAAATTATTGGCGGTTTAAGTCTTTACTAGAAAAGTATAAAGCCATCCCAATTCGACACGTCCCGGTAATGATGAATCCCACTTGCTCCACACAACTATCGTCACGTAACCAATTAATGATCCTTTGTCCGAGAGTAAAATGCAAGCAAGTTAAATACAACAACGAGCGCCGCACCGAATCTCCCAGTACAAATATTTGTTCCTGCCGGACCCCGTGTTTGTCCGGCAAATTCGTAAAACTAATATCATACGAAACAAAATAAATATACTACGTTCTACGCTCGTGATCCGAAGGATACAGTAACTAAGGTGAAAATGGCCCAAAAATTAGTAACAAAACGTATACACGGAGCAAATTATGACCAAAATCTTTAATGATGAGGTATTACATATGGATCCCTCAATTACATATGGTACATACATGGCATGGAGCCGTACAATTGGAAGTGAAACAATTTCTTTTAAATAGGTCTATTAAGTATTGCTAATAAGCAGAAAGCAGAAATAGGTATAAATATTTGAAACATTGTGTGATATCCGGCATAAAGAGAAAAAAAATGACCAAGCGAGTCGGACTCAGTACCATGGCCAAAATTCACGGATATTTTTTTATTTTTACTATTTGTTTTTAGGCTTCCGTACCCAAAGGGTGCCAACGGAACCCTATTACTAAGCCTCCGCTCTCCGTCCGTCCGTCTGTCACAGGGCCGTATCTCATGAACCGTAATAGGTAGACAGCTGAAATTTTCACAGAGTGTGTTTTCATGTTGCGCTATAACAACAAATGGGTCGATTTTTTTTAAATATTAAATGATATGCATACAAAAAAATATTTTTTGTTTTAAATATTGTATGATGGTACGGAAGCCTTCGTGTGCGAGTCCGACTCGCACTTTTTATACGAAAACCGAAACGAAAAAGAGTGGCATCGTTTTCTTCCAAAACAATCAACACAGCAGAAAAAAGATATAGTCAGAAAGATATCCCCAAGTCCGTGAGAAAGACTACATAGGTTTTTTGCACTGAATTTCTAAATCCAACATTGTAAGATTTGTATTTTTCTACCAAATTAATGATCGCAAGACTTTTTCATCGTCTAGTAACATTATAAAATTGTATTGTATTGTATTGTTTTATTGCATATTATTGCATTCATAGGTAGGTAACCTACACTTAAACATGTCAAGAATCGTTATGCTAGGTCTATTTCATTTCATTTATTTATTCAACTTCTGGTAGTAAAACTACACTAAGTCATGTCACAATTTAATTGATCCGCGGATTCGATCAACCAGTGAAGAAGAACCCGCAAAGAAACTTCACTGGTCTATAAATTATTTTTGTTTTTCGTCTTTTTTTTTTTCGTCCACATAAATGATATAACACAATTATGATTTCATACCTAAATGCTACTGCCAAACTTACATTGGTAGAACGGTCTGGAGCAAAGAACTAAGGACTACGAGGAAACAACAACCCACAATGTGAAAAGTCTATGTCAAATATATAAATTACCTTACTTTATTGAATACTTGACAACATAAACATTTGGGCAACAATTTTTCACAACATTTAACATTTCTGGAAAATGGAACATATGAAAGAAAGAAATAAATTGAATGTATTCATACAATAAAAACAAATAAAACAACGTCAATTTTAAGAACGTATATAAGAAAATGAGTTAATTCTATTATTTTAGTTATTCGATTAAGAGATATCAACCATGAAATTAAGTTATTCTATGTTCTTGCTACCTATTATTTACACAGTAAAACGTAAAAGCAAGAATGTATACTAAAAAATATAATACATACTAGCAAATAGACGAAAAAAAACTATAAAGGCGAAGCCCCAAAACTTGGACTCGGCACACGACCTACACCCATCCAACCTTCCGACTTCGGAACTCGATCGGCGCCTTCAAGGGACCCTGAAACAAAAGCCACCCCATTGTACCCGCCCGTACAAAACAAAATGTTTACCTTCTATGGCCATTAGTGGACTCAACAATGGCAGTGTAGTAAATGGTCATTTTGCTCGAGCAATAAAGTGATTCGTCTCCTACTGTTAGCGCTGCATTGTAAACTTCCGAATTGTATGGCAGCCTCCAAAGGGAACATTAGCGGCTGTCTGCTGCAAAGGAACGCAAGTGCCCCGTCTCGCCGTAACCTTGGCTGTGATGATCGTATTTGCAAAATAAGGGCTCGCGAGGAAAATCGATGTCGAGCGTGCTGAGCTATTGTGTGTTGAGCGGCTCGTAGCCTAGTGGCGCGGGGACTTGCCTAGCATACCAGAGGTCTGGGCTCAGATCCTCGCCCCGTTTGTGCACCATGTTCTTTGTCTTTCTGAGTTGGATAAGTGCATTTCGTCTCGAATGCGGTCTGCTCCATGGTTCGGAATGCATGTAACACTATAGGTCCTCTTCCTCTACTAGGTGTTAGGGATCAAAACCTGGGTTGGTACCATGTTATTGGATGAAAATATGGTCGAAGCGGCAATGAAAAATTGACCGTCTTTTCTGTTCCGTTCAGTGTAGGCGTGCTTATAAAGGGAAGGTCCTGGCATGGCACCTAATTCCTTCGGAAAATGTCGTGTGGGCTAATATTTTAACGGTGGTTGTGTGGTACTAGCCATCCATGACAAGTTGCATTAAAATTATAATTTAAGATCATGCTCAAAATGTAACATCGATCAACAGAATATGCTTGGAGCAGTAATATTATGTAACGACGGTCCATATAAAAAATAAGTGTGCATGGTGATCTCTCTATAAATAACAAGAATTTTGTGGTTATAAATTATTAAATAAAATAAAAAATAAAAAATAAATAAATTAATATTTAACGGCGCCAAACCCAACATTCCAGCCTTACTAAACCTACATTTACTAAATGTTGATAAACAGAGTGTTAACGGAGGTGTAGTCCAAACGTTAACCAGGTATTTCTAGACATATTTGGAACATAAAAGGGAGATAACTTTTTGTTGCACGACTTAAAAACAATTCGTCCTTTGTAGGTGGAAAATTCACACGCTTAAAGTGTAACGTGTTTTATCAAAATCAAAAAAAGAACAGAAAAAAGAATGTTATGTTTTTTATAAAACTGGACATGACAGGTTTTGTCACATGACTAGGTGCTATGTCAGTACATTATTTGTAATGCACGGCAAAATTTACACGGAAAATATTGTCCCTGCTACCGTTTTGACCAACGATTATTCATAGACTCGATGGATTAACCCTATCCAGTAAGTAAAGAAAGTGACCTACGGCTCGTAACGTGGAATTCGAACCACGAACAAAGAATTCCTTAGTCGCCTCTTACGAATTCCCCGGGAAGAAACGCAGTGGGCTCAAATGAATTATTTTTACGTGCCGGAACCCACACAGCACAAAAGAGAATTGCGTTAGAAAATTCTTAACATGCTCCTCCTGCTTGTTCTGCAGCCTTTTGTGTAGGTGTGGGGTCCTCACCTACAATTTGTACAACAACGAACTAAAACGGAATCAATACGGCATGAAATTGCATCACATTGGATGCTCGCGTATGGCATGTAACCACTGTGAAAGTGATTACAAGAGCCACTCGATAAACCGAGTCGAATGAGGCTGGTTCAGAACGCATTCGACTGCATGATATGCATTGAATGCAATCGAACATTGTAAAAGCGGTTCGCCTGTTGTACGCAAGTTTACAAACGAATTGAACATACAGGGTGTCGTAACGGCCAGTACATTAATGTTGCCAGCGTACTTATCATGTTTTTCCGGATACAAAAAGTTATGATTTTTTTTTCTCTAAAGGGTCTAGCTGCCGAGATATACATTTTTAAAATTTATATTTTTGTCTAGTGTAATTTGACGCGCCGTTGTAATCGTGCATAAGGAAGTTCTTGGCATGGAACCTAGATTCCACGTGGCGAGAAAGGCTAATGTCACGACAGTTGGTGTGATATTAGCCATCCATGTCCAAGTAAATACAACGTTCCCACGTTCTTACGGAACATTAGATTCCTTTTACACTAAATTATTGAATTTGAATAGAAAGTCTAAATTTTTATTAAGATGATATTAAGCAAAAAGTTATTAATTGTTTTTATTTGTGTTCAATCCCAATAATCATTTGCCAAAAATGTACTGGCCATTACGATACCCGTTATTGCAAACATTGCGAAAAGTTTGGGTAAATTTGTTCAATATTGGATTTTATTGGGGCCATACAAACTTAAAATTTTAGTACCTCCAGAATAAAATAAAAAAAAATGCTATTGATTTTGGGCCACAAAATATTGAGATTTGTACAACGATGTTTTTTAATATTTTTTTTTTATGTAACCGGACCGGACCGGAGCGAACCGGGCTAATACCATTTTACCTCAACACAGTTTAGGTGGCACGACTACTTTGAAGTGGATGGAAAACACGGACAATTTTTCATTGCTGCTTCAACCATAATTTCATCCAATGCGTTAAAAAAATATCTATGAATCAAAGCTATCCCTGCCACCTAGTACATGAAGGGTACCTACAGTTTTACAGCTATGAGCACGATGTAAATTTGCATTTCATTCAAAATATTAATATAAGCCAATGTAGTTTACTATAATGTTTAAAACAGTAGGTGTGTGGTGGACAGGCAAACACATAAGGAGCGTAAGGTCTTTTATATTGTATGCTACTTGAAGTATGTATAGCTAAGTGTCATGTGTTTGAATTTCCAAGTGTTCAACAGAAACAAGCTGTCGACGAGGGTCGTTTCGGCTCAAGAGCGAAGCGATATCGGACTTGCAGCCCGCCAGTTTGCGTCGACAAAGATCGCCTCGGTGTCGTAAAATTATCGCATTATTGTCGCTGTTTTATCGCTCAGCAGATAACGCCGTTGTGAGTTGTCGAGGCGAGCTGAGAGCGCAGTGGGGGTCACATTGGAAAATTGTGACCGGAACAGCGGAATTAGGTGATTCTTAGCATTGAAAATTATATTGTAGGGTACTCTTTTTAAAAAAATAGTGAGACGGGGGGAAAGCGTCCTCAATTATTAAGATAAAAATGGTTTCAAAAGTTATGTCACTAAAACGGCTACATTACTGCAAACATGAAAATAAATATGTTTTCTTACCGTTTCTGTAAGGACCCTCTTAAGGTGTTTTAAATTTTTAGAAAACGATAAAAGATTTCAAATGACTAAAAACATGCCTTTCGGAGACACCTGTTAGGTGATTTCACATTTTTCGTTTCTGATTTTTAATTGACTTAAATGCAATGTTTTATTAAAGTCCAAGATGTCGAATCCATACAAAGTATCTAGAACAATAGAAAAGTGTAATTTTATGTAGTAACGTAAAGTTGTTGCCACAAAAATATTTACAGAATTTAGGTTTTATTGCTTTTAGTGCCTCAAACTTCACTTCACTTTATGTTTATTGTTCGAGATTACTTAAAGGTTCGGAACTCCCTTAAATAATGAAAAATATGTCTGTAGGTGAATATTTTTTAATTTACTTGTATCGTTAATGTAAAGCCAACCATTTTTAAGTTGTTACACTGGAAATAAAAAGACAAGTCTACAATAAGAATTGCAGACAAGTTCTTCCCGTCTAACGACATGAATATGGTTTACATGATAGTATAAATTCAAGGTTTTTTTTTACATTATTATGCCATCATGTAAAGAGGTATTGTGATAAAACGAGAAGGGTGGACTGTATAGGTTAAACGAAGAAAAAGGATTTATAATGACGAAAAAGGCGACGAATAATTAATTAGTGCGGACAGTACCTATGTGGGGGCTCGGAGTTACCTTACACTGGCGCCGTTGAGGTGCAACGCCGCAACTCTCCGCCAGTTAGGGATCCCGCCGAGGATTATCTTAGCTGCTGCACTTCGCGAGGCTAACCAGGGCTAAGTAATAGTAGCGAAGGCACTGTATTTTAGCAATTGTCGAAAACTAACGAAAGCGAGAAAATCAAGAGATGCTGCTTCTAAGAAGCTCAAAGAAAAAAGTGGTCAAATGTCAAAATGGCAGTTTGATTTTAAAATTTGAATGTTGCCATAGACAATAGAATTTGTATTATTTAAATCAAAAGGTCCAGTCATAAGCAAAGTGTGACAAGCACATTTGGCTTTTACGAAAACTAAACAGGTATCCATAATATTTTTGTAATATAAAAGGATCAACTATATAAGCATAAATATATTATTGTCGTACTCATTTTAATAGATTTTTGCTGTGATCATTTTTGATGTGAAAATACTATGCAACTTTCACCTTAAGTACTGTATTTATTGGTCTGAATTCGGATTATTTTCCTCTCTTAATGATTTAGTGTAACCCTGCCCTTACGACCGTCTTTATCCTAAGCCAGCGAAAATCGTCACCTTGGGTGGTCCGGCGACATGCTTCGCCTGTTTGTCTAACGTCCTGCTGTTTATTTGCCACTATATCCCGGCCGAAACGCACCCTAACACATTCGTATGTTCCACGGTAAACCTATCCTTATTCTGTACGGAGTAAAGTTGTAAATCTGGAATCGTTTTATCGTGCAAGTTCCTGCGTTTTCGCCTCGATCAGAGTCGCGAAGGGCGCTCAGATGGAAGTGAAGGATATTTTTTCCAAACGATGCAAGTAACGTGTGTGAATGGGATAATACGGTGCAAGAAATAACACCATGTGTAGCTCAATGACCACGCTTTTGAAGGTGTATTTGGATGTTCTGGATACAGTAGAATGACACAATTTTGATCTCCATTTACAGTCGAGTGGGTGTTAGTTATTTATTAACAGACTTATGGTCCAAACGTTAACTAGGTAATCTTTGGCATATGATTTTTTATGTAACTGGGCATGGATGGCTAATAGCAAACTGAACGTAAGATATTAGCCTAAAACACCACGTAGGATCTACATGCCATGCCAGGACCTTACTTATATTGTTCGGCTACATTGAACTGGATGAAAAACACGGACAATTTTCATTGCCGCTTCGACCATCGTGCATTCAATGCGATGGCACCAACCCGGGCGGGATTAACCCTACCACCTAGTAAGTAAGGAAGGAGACCTACAGTTTTACGTGGAATCCGAACCACGGCCAGCCTCAATGGTTGAAAATGGTCACCCATTCAGAACCTAACCGCGGTCAGAGGTGCTTCGCCAGGGCGTCGCACACTAAGCTACCGAGGCTAACATTTGCAGTCTACCCAATCAAACACATGATAACAGTCACAGGCTAAAGTATACCATAGACTCGTTTGTTTATTTGTATCTCTGTGTCACATACAAATGTACTTCTTTCGATTCAAACATCGCCGCCAAATCACTTGCTATTTTATCAGAGATAAATAAACGGTCGCTTATAAGGAAGCCATTATAAAATCTTAATTAAGAGCATGTAGATTTGGGCTTCACGGTGACTTTGTTGTTTTAATAGCAACACCATTTAGCGGCGAAAGGTTGCTGATGAGATGAGGTAAGTAATTTATAAATGCATCACGTTATTAATAGCCTCTTATGAATCATTAACTAATTACATAAAACACGTATCATGAAGAATGGATTCGATATTGTTAATATTTGGTCGTTAAAATGTAGTAAGAAGTCATGTAGATGAAGTCCGCAGCGATGTCATTCATTTGCCATACATCAACGCAAGTTTCTATACCTATCTGTCAAATGAAATTGTGTGATAAAAGTTTCGTGGAAAGGCTGAGCTCAAAATGAGCTCAAACCTGTAAGATTCAGATATCGGATAGGCCGATGCGAGAAGTACAAAAATTATGAAAAAAATCGAGACCCCTTTTTGTCTTAAGCTAGCCTATATACATTGACTACAACGCTTGCCAGTCAGTTCGCTTACGAATTCGCTCACTACGAATTCATCCTCGAGTACCCACGTTTCCTATATAATCGTAACCTCAGATGAAAAAGGAAGGAGATATGTCATCTAGCGCGGGGCATAACTCCGCTGCTTAATTTTTTTCAAAACCACCAACTCATTTTTAAACATACATGCCACACACAAACATAGTCACAGACGTATTGGAGAGAGAGGAACTGACTTGCCGAACGTATTTTTAGAACGTGCATGCGCGCGGTTCGGTGGTTATGTTGTGGACGGTGTGGCTAACGACGCACCTCCGGATTTCCATACAATTATATGGTCACTTTTACCATACGGCGGAGTTGCGATGACGACCACATGTCACTTCTCCTTCTCTTTCTCTTCGGTGTGTGCAACCAATCGCAGCATGCAACAATGTCGAATAAAAAGCCAGCTTTAGTCAACGTCGCGCCGAGAATGCGTCAAGTGCCAGGAACGATTTCCGCATATCGGACACTCTAAGCCTTAGTTGCCAATTACACTGGACGTTCCTTATCGGATGGCTGTCGGAGGCGCCCGCGGGCCCGAAGGCCGCGCGACACGGCTTTTCCATTAGACACTGTTTACACAAGTCCGCGACGGGCGCGCGCCGAATGCGACATCTGTTGCCCGGTGTTGCGCGATAAATGCTGCAGTGTGAAAAACTATGGAAATGCTCGCGCTAGGTTGCGTTCTGTGTAAATGTTACATTTATGCTGTTCGCGGTGAGGAAGAACGAGAAATCAAGAATTATTTAAATTATTGGCACATTATTTCGTTGCAAGTGCATTCCTACGAATAAAAAAAAAAGATTCCGACGAATTGAGAACCTCGTCCTTTTCTTTGAAGTTGGTTAAAAAGGAGGATTTTTTATAAGTAGTATATAAGTGCATATCCTAAACCTATCTATACCTCGTCCTTCATAAATGCACATGATTTATACACGATTTATAACCAATACAATTATTGTATTGATTGAAATACACGTAAAGAGCTTGGAAAGATTTGTTCCTTCGTGTAGAGACGAGAATAGAATAGAGAGTATAGAAAATGTTTTCAGATGTATTTTTTAAACAAGTCTAGTTGTTTTCTATGAAACTGGACATGGGTGGCTCTAGCCACGTATAGATTCCGTGTTATTAGACCAACACACCGAATTCCCGTAGGAGCTTGATTAATTGGAGCATCATTGATTGTTTCATTGCCGATTTTACTCAATACGATGGCACCAAGCCGGGTCCAATGAACCTATGAATGAGCCTAGAAGTAGAGTTTTACATGCATTCCGATACATGGAGGGAACAATTCCCTCACCAACTCGGTAATGTACACCCTGAACTCTAGGCCTCTCGGATGAAAGAATTGTCCCCACCCCTGAGCTACATGCTACTACTTTTTTCGGGTGACAATAAAAAAAAGCCATTTTCCAAACTCTTAGGAAAATCTATAACATAGAAGCGCTGTATCTTATTGTATTGATCTAACAACAAGGCTGCGATTCCGCTCCTGAAAACAGAAATGAGAGCTGTAGAGAATAGTGTTTCATTCGATGTACTTTTTAGTAGGCGCAGTTAAAAACCCATATAAGGATGAACTTTATTCTTGGAGTTACCAGAAAGATCAATAATTGATATCATTTGTTGAGGAAATTGGCAACTCATAAGACTGAATCTGTGACTGTATCATACTTATTGAGTGAATAAGACTTATCGATAGATGATATATCCTGTTTAGTCAATGACTCGGTCATGTGCACCACGATGGTAACTAATTAGTGATCTAAATATCTTTATTACCTATATTTTGTCTGACCAAATATTTCTTCCATGAAAGTCAAATAATCCCATACCTTCGACCTGCCGGCAAATATTGTTTTCATCTAGGTTTGATTGTTTGTGTATTTGAACCGAATAGGCTCTAAAACTACTGAACGGATTTGAAAAATTATTACACCGTTGGAAAGCTACAGTCTATCCGAGGGACATAGGCTATGTTTTATCTTAAAAAAATTAGGGATCCTTACCAAAATTCTGATAACGTAACCCAAGGTGCAAAAAAATTACCAAGGATGTTCCTTACATCGCGTGCGCTGCGAAAACTATTCACGAAAGAACAAAAAGTAGTAGTACAATTATATAGAACACATTATTATCTCTAAAAAATGTCGCGACAGCATACATCTAACTATTATAGTTATGTCAAAATAAGTGTGCATTTATTTTAAAATAAAAATTTAAATACCGCCGCTACAAAAGGCTCTTTATTTGTACCTAGGTATTAATACTCATCAAAATAAATAAATTATTATTTAAGTTTATTTTTTGAATTATTCGATTCGGACATTCCATTCGAAAGATATCACGAGTTTAATACAATTAGAAAAAACCCCGCTCGGCTAGCTATGCGTTTTAGAGTTTGTAGGCGTCACTCAGGGTTACGGTAGGGGAGTCAAGGCCACTAAATAAACTAGCCGCGCGGCTCATTCCCGCTGAAATTATTTCTAGGTTTTTTTTATTTTAAATATTTAAAAGTAGGTATATGCTCTTTTTTTAGGAACTCTACGTAAAAAGGGTTTATTTGTCGAAATAATATTTTTTTAAATTATATTATTCCCGTGCAAAGCCGGGACGGGCTGCTAGTTAATTCATGACTGACCAATTAAATAAAACCCCTGCTCGCTCCGATATTTAATTATTTGGTATAAATACATATGAAACAAATAGGTGAATATATCGTTTAATATTTTTCAGAAAATGATAAATAAATGAAAGGAAATATGTATGCCGGGGTCGCCTTCATAAAGTCCAAAAAGCATAGGGTCCAAAATTCAGAACATCCAAAAGTATGTACATACGTACATTCGTACATATGTACATTCTTGTTTATTATAAAATGCATATAATTTAACCTGACCTAATTAAAAATATCCGTATTTGGACGGTATTGGACTTGGTTTGGACTTTGGACTTTATGATGTATCCCCCTAGGCCATATAACGAAACGTCGGAGGATGTCTCCTCCCGCCGCGTGAAAAGCCGTAAATTTCCAAACACATATAAATGAAGTTTGAAGGAAAGTAGGTACATGCATTTGAGTTTTAATTTGTCATGAACATGCACTTATGCTGTGCATGTTATGATAACAGATGGATTCAAATTTCATTATCGTTAGACTAAGACGATAACAGATGGATTCAAATTTCATTATCGTTAGACTGAGACAAACTTGATACGACACAGCTGAAGCGTCAGACATCGCATGACACCTACTCCACGCATTGCTCGCGCGATAAGGCCACGCTATCGCGCGGCGACATCAAAGCGGGCAATAAAAATATTGCCATTTATTGTGGCTACTGCTGCCCATTCGTCCTGCGCTATCGCTAGTGCGGCGGCGCCTTTCATGTTATCGCCACTCCCGGCTACCTGCGAAGGTATATGCCCCGGCGGTACCTACCGCGCTCGCGATTGCGACGCTCTTGTATCATCTCTGGTTTTATCAGATCTTTGAATAACGCAAAACTGCAGTTGTAAAACGGTCTTATTGAGCAGTTGCGTTCGCCAACCCGGACAATTTGAATTTTTCAATTTCGTTTACATTTCTCGCCTATTAAGTGTTTACATTCCATGAGAAAGGGTCACCCTGACCTTGAAAGATCGTCGAGCGGCTCGTAGCTCAAGGGCGGTGGACTTGCCTTCTATACCAGAGGTCGTGAGCTCAAATCCCCGCCTCGTTCACCACTCTCTTTCTCTTTCTGAGTTGCATACGTGCATTTTTGTGCAATGAAAGCTGTTCCAAGGTTCGGAAACCATGAAAAACTGTTAGTTCCCCTTCCCCTACTAGGTGGTAAGGTTGAGCCATAGAAGAGAGAAATGGAGAAGTGGCATGTGGTCGTTATCGCGACTCCACCGTACGGCTAAAGTGGCCATATAATCGTATTGGAAGATACAGTCCAAATATAGCGACCGCGCGCGAATGTGTTCCCGAAATGCGTTTGCCAAGTCAGATTCCACATAGACAGACAGAGTCAACGGAAGGATGAGAACAAAATTGTTTCATAGAAAATATACTGAAATGTATTTACTTGCTCAAAATATTTTCTAAATCGCCATGTAGTGCGCTAGATGCCACATTATCTTGCCACAAGTTTTTTTTTTTCATAACTTAAATTTTATCCCTGATATCCGTGATATTGGTTTAAACAATTTTAGAGGCGCACATCATCAAAGTTAATGTATCAAAAAACAAAAACATGTAGACGTAGTTCTCTGTCAGGCTGGCCATCTCGGACAACCTGTCGCCGTAGTTTTGAAAGATGTAATGTCTCGGTGTTTTTTTTTAGATTCAATATATTGTCCTGATTATAGTATTAATATTTGCTTATCTGTGGGGTATGTAGCGTGGCAAACATAATATAATCCAATAACCAAAAACAAGCATAAAACCTTAACATCGAACCTTTGTTCTAATCACGCATACATTCTCATACACCTATAGAAATCCGTCAGTAATGATGATTTTTCAAAATATACAAGCTCAAATATTTGCTCTGCGAAATTGAACAACTCTGCGTAGGTACTGCGTATGTTATCATCATTCTGTCAAAATGTATTGTTAAGAAGATTCAAAGATTCAAAGATTCAAATAGTTTATTTGTGATCTTTAGTTTTGTACACTTCTATCACATCGTCAAGGTTTATACACAGGTAAGTATATAATTCGACAAATTATTAAATAAATTTTCATTAAGGCACAGTAAGAAATTCGATATAAAAATTAACATTATGCATTAAACATTTAAATTAAAATCATTCCAAGAACCGGAAAAACCTCAGATTATGCGCTAGTTATAAAATATTATTAATTATATGAAAGGTTAATTAAGTCATGTTACTGGCGTTAAATAAAACTAAAAAGCTGTAACTAAATATTATAAAAAAATTATGCTGTGTAATTTTTTTCATTAGACCGATTACTTATTATTATTCGTCATAAATCGAAAAATCTAATCGTTTTTTTTTCAGTTTTTTATGTATGTGGAAGAAGCTTTAGGATTATCTATTTTAGATTCTATAATACGAACTCATGGAAGTTATTATTGAAAATTAGATTGAACTTCGAAAGTGATTTTATAAAAGTGTAAAATAGGAGGACTATGCACCTAAATAAACAATTATTTATTATTATACAGATATATATTCAATTACACAGTTTTCTACATTATTCTTGCATATTTATAAAACAAAACGTTAAAAATACATAAAAACAATTTAAACAAATGGAGAATACACCGGCGGCGGCGAGAGGGGGCCTCCTCCAAGCGCGCGGTGGGCGCAGGCCGTGGTGGCGGCGCTCTCCGGGACGACGTGAGCCAGGCTTCGAACGATAGGTGGTGGTGGCCTTAACACGCGGGCCTCCACCACCCCCATCTCGGAGAGCTCCGCATCCGCCGGACTGCTGGGCGCGCCGGCGCGTATAGATCACCATGCGCGCGGCGCCTGATGAAGCGCCTCCGTCCTCTGGCGGCGGAGGTCATGTGCAGACAGTCCGCCGACCTCAAGCACGCCGGAGAAGTGGGGGGCCCCGCATCAGGTGGTAGCGGGGCCGTGTCTGCTGTTCCCCTTTGCAGGGAGCCAAGGTCTTGGGTGGCGCGGTAGTGGTGTAGATCTATGGCCGCGAGATCCAGTAAGAGCTGTTACATGTGATTTTTGTCGAAAACCTTCAGAAGAAATGAAATTATTAAGCAATGAAATAATTTTCATTTTGCGAAAATTTTCGACATCCGTCACATTTGACAGCTGACCGTAGACCTTATTATTATTATGAGCGTATGAACATGGAGGTGAAGCGAACTCTGCCATTGTTTGATAAAGTTCCTACGCCGCCGCAGCGCCGTTCCTGTCCAAAGGAGTTGGTTGCTACTCGCGTCCTTCCATCCTCGCTGCCCGTGAGTCTTGTCACTTGACATTATGTTAAGTAACGATGATTTTTTAAATTATACAAAAGCAAATATTTACTGTAAAAATCCTTGCTAACGCTCATATAATGTTACTGCTACAAATCCCTGCAGTGTTGCCTACACTACGTTGGGAAATGTCAAGATTGCACAGTCATCGCAGATTTCCCACATCTAGGTTAGCCGCAGTATTAAGCATTAGTAGGTCTTTGGTTTTGCGTTGAAGGTTTTTCCTGGTATATACGAAAGTTTATCTGTTTAATCTGAGAAATCTGGAAAACAAATGCCAGTGATAATGATGTTAATGGTATGTATATTTTGGTATTTTACAGTTCTCTGAAATGTAATGTACATTGGTCTGAAACTACATGATTCGCGAATATGTGTGTGCTATCTACGAAAATGTCATGTACGCGTGTTGGCCTACGAACCGTTGAGGCTGTGAAATAGGTTTAATAATATTAAATGTATCTTGATAATTCGAATATTCGTCAAATCTTCAAATTAATATTCTCCTACTCTAAAAAACCGTCATTAGCCCTTTTCATCTTAGCTTCAACTAGCATTACATTATTATTACTTGATTTTGTATGATATCTGATAAAAAACGCTTTCAATATGTCATGGAAAATACTTACGCCAGCCCTCAAAAAGGAACAATCACTGTTGATATGGCAAACATATTTAAAAAGTTGCCAAGGCTTACCTGCTCCAATGCCGGCCGACTGACCTAGTTTTTGAAGGCGTTTTAAACACACCGACAAAGAGTGATGCGAAGTGAAGACAATGGCAGAGGTCATAAAAGCCCTTCTCGCAACGGAAGAAACAAAAGGTTTTGACTGAAGAAGAGAGCTGGCCCCTGCCACCGTTTGCTTTGAGCTCGCCGCTTCAATGGAAGCCGGTTTACGACAGAGATAGGCGTTAAGGATTTTCATACTTTACTTGCATTAGCAAACAGAAGAATAACCTTCGAACAAATACACAGGAATATCTAAATTGAGGATGCACGGATGGAGCGTGATTTCCTTGAGATAAAATCGGGTAGGTAACTTCAAACAGTTTTGTCTTCGTATTCGTTTCATTTTGAAAGATCAGCAGGCCTATTCTGGGATGCTTAGGAATCAGAAATGTTTTCGGTCGAGAAAACAGCTTATATAATGGTTGTCAAAATCTTGAATCATTGAAATTGCCTTGCTCCCGAAATTTTCCGCCGAGAAAATAGCTTTGACACCCGCTGAAAAATCCTTTTTCTGCAAATGATTTCATCATTTGCAGCATGGAATTACTAGAATAGGCCTGCTGTTGGCATACCAAACTGACTAATTTCAATGTTTAGGTAAGATCATAATTAATAATTTATATGCATGACCCCAACAGTTTCGCCATGAATTAGAATTTTTGAAATAGTTTGTTTCTACCAACGTATTCAATTTTAAATCACAATTATCTTTTTCACGAGTTTTCTTTGCAGATCAAACACACGGTACTAGATTTTATTAAACCAAATCTGCATTCATTTAGTTATCTTTATGATGAGGAGCTCTTGCTTACATTTAATTCCGTATCTGTTTGTTGTGTGAACAGCGGAATTCTTATAAAATATGTCAACTCAATTTGTATTTTCCGACATAAGTAAAAATTGGTGGTTTCCTATTTTCGTAAAATATATAAAATTGGTTTAGCTCAAGTTTGCTCATCTAAATAACTTTTTAACAACGTTCTTTATTACAACAGATCCATATATCAATCCATACATATAATCGAATCCAATATTTTATAAAATGCATACAAACTATCTCGCCATTTTTCTAGAGTGGTAATATTAAAATCAATTTCCTGAGATGATATTACATCGTTTCATGATTTAAAGTTTCTGAGTATCAGTAACGTAATCAATGCTCATATTGGGATAAATGTTTGATTATAATGATTCTGTTTAACAAATCCTGTCACATTTGTTTTCACTTTATCATGGATTATTGTAACCACATATTTTTTTAAACTTGTGAGACATTTACTTTAATTACGTTAAGTTAAAATCATTTTAATCCTTTGTAGATCAGGTTTTCTGGATTTTTTTTGTCGGTTTCTTCATGTCTAAGCTTAGTTTTTTATAATTAGGTATTAACATTGAAACTCTACATTCAGATCTGTTAGTAAACAAACTGTTTCTTTATCTCTCTTTCTCTCTATTCGTAATCTCTTCATTAAAATTACATTTTAATTAAATTTACGCTCTTCGTGTAATTAGATATGGATAAGTTATCTTAGATCCACTCTAGGTGACATTTTATTATTATTTGCTTACGGATCACTATTGTAAAGCAGAAGTTTATCCCAAGTAAGTATTAGGCAAATAAAAATTTAATAATTTGAATGTCTTAGTTTACATAAGTACATATCGCTTCAATAACGTATAAAGTCCCACAAGTTAGTCCTTTTTCAAAACCAATGAATGAAAACGGTCTTTTTCGGTACAGTAAATAATATTTTATGTAAGCTATGTATTGATTATTAACATACATTTTAAAGATCTTGCACACTGTGAGTTACAGTTATTTACGTATATGTACTTGTAACATTGCATAGAACAGTGATGTAAAAAAAACCTTTTTTCGTATCCCAAAATGGCATCTACGTTTATCTTTTGTATTTGCCTCAAGACTCATTTAGAAGCGATACACCCTGTATGGATTCCGAACATATTTGAATTATTAGTATTACATGCTTATAGCTGATATAAGTAGGTATATCACCTTAGAAGCCACACACTGGACTTTGACCCACATACGTTTTCCTTGCAAATGTCAATGTGGCGTCGAGGGTGATGCACTCAACCCTAACAGTGTTGATGTCCGCCAAACACGACATTATTGCAATTCATAATTTTATTTTTTTGATTTCTTTACTTGGATTTCGTTGAAGATTAGCATTTCGAATCGTCTGAAATGGCTAAGCCGAGAGTGCCGTTTTACTCTGACACTCAATATACGTATTAAATAAGTTGAACGTGTGTATGCAGTCGGTTAAGTATCACTTATGTTGTTCCAACGTCAGCACTGTTAATCGTTTATATTAAACAATACGCTGCTTGTTGCTTACACTTCAGCTCGAACACTTGAGCTATAGTTGCGTGCGGTGGAAACAGTACAAGGTGTCCGTGACAGCCGGTGCTAGAACAGGCTGTCCCGTGTTTGTGTCCACTGTTTGCTGACAGCGGCGCGGTCGCTTTGATGTGCCGCGGCAAAGAGCGCCGCCGCCGCTGGTCTGTTGCGTCGCGGTCATTCGCGGTGCATATAGTCCGTTGGCGATCTAACAGATAGGTAATCTCCATGTTTGGAGCAGGGCCTTGCATACCAGAGGTCTGGGTTCAAATCCCCGCCCCGTTCATGCCCCACTTTCTTCCTCTTTCTTAGTTGGATAAGTGCATTTCTCCACGAATCGATCGCTGCTTCGTGGTTCGGATGCTATGTAAAACTCTAGGTACCCTTCCCCTACTAGGTGGTAGGGTTAACCCCGCCTAGGTTGGTACCATTGCATTGGATGAAAATATGCTCGAAGCGGCAATGAGAAAAGGTCCTGGTTTTCCTTCCAGTTAAATGTGGCCGTGCTCATAAAAGGAAGTTCCTGGCATTGCACCTAATTCCTTCGGGAATTCGGTGTTTTGGGCCAATATCTTGACGGCACGTGTGGTATTAGCCATCTGTAAAAAAAATGGTGTATTAGCCATATATAAAAAAATATTTGCAAAGTGACCCTCATTCACGTCTAGATCTGATTGGGTAATTTTCGGAACGATTCACGCAGTGAACAAGAAACTGGTCGAAACCAAGATCGTGGGTTTTTCGTCGAAATTCACGAATACCTGTGAAATTATATACATAATTGGTTTATGCATGGCATATATTTTTTAGGGATCCGTACCCAAAGTGTGACAACCCTACTACTGAGCCTCCGCTATCGGTCCGTCTGTCACAGGGCTGTATCTCATGTACCGTAATATGTAGTATGTAATAGTTTGCCGCTTTAACAACCAAATAGGTCAAATAAAAAAACCAGCCAAGTGCGAGTCGGACTCGCACACGAAGAGTTCCGTACCATCGTAAAAGATTTAACACAAAAAAATCACGGTTTCTGTATGGGGCCCCCTTTACTTTTAATTATTTTTCAATTTCACCTATTTGTTGTTATAGCGGCAAAATAAATATACACTCTGTGAAAATTTCAGCTGCCTATCTGTTACGGTTACTGAGATACAGCCCTGTGACAGACGAACGGACGGTCGGACGGAAGGACGGACGGACGGACGGACGGATGGACGGACAGACAGCGGAGGCATAGTAATAGGGTTCCTTTGGCACCCTTTGGGTACGGAAACCTAAAAATTATGGGGCCCCCCATAGAAAAACGAGATTGTTTGAGTTAAATATTATACGATGGTAAGGAACTCTTCGGTTGCAAGGCCGACTCCCACTTGGCCGGTTTTTCATATTTTAGTTCAGATCTTCTTTAATATTTTAAAAATCTCGAGATCTTCGAATTCACAAAATTTTACAATTTTTGTTCCGTCAATTGAGGGGTCAAGTGCATGGAGGTGCCAACCAACTATAAGTGAAGTTTAGTAGATTTTAAATTTGAGTTTACAGGGACGTCAACAGAACTTTACTTGAATGGATTAAAAGCTACTCTAGTGAAGTGGTTTTAGCGTTTTTCTTCATTGGCACAGACTGCCAAGCTTTATTTAGTTGGCGCCACAGAATAAAAAAACCGAGCCGGTCACTGAGGTCGCCAATGAGGGAATATAGAAAAAATGCTTTCTGAGTCGCTGCTTATCACCAATGCAAAATATATATTAAGTACTTCCCTAATAAGTAATGCTCAAGGTACCTTGAAATGTAATGGTAGAGTATATCTCCGTATATGTTATGGTAGAGTATATCTCCGGAAGGTTGGTGCTATCCCCACTTTTTATGAGATTTTGTCATAATGTTTAACCTTAAGTGGTACTGTAGGTAGGGAGGTTATGCATTTATTAGATTAATCGAAAGGCACCTATCTAATTGTGAGTCGGTATCAATATCCTCACTAAAGTGGTAGACGAGCAGTAATTAGTAAGTACCTACTTACCTATAACAGGAATTAAATGATGACCTCGGTAACTTCTGAGGTAATGGTTAGCCATTCTTTGTAATGATAATCATCTATCTACAAGGAAACGTGTTAGAGGTGTGTCACGCAGCCCGTCACGCTTATCGTGAAAACATAAAGACCACGCGACGTTATCAGATAACATTCGAAAAACGTTTGTTCTTGCTCGAGCTGCTCATACGCCACGGAACCGATTTCCCAGAGCGCATTCACGGCACCTTTCCCAGTGAACTTGACTACAAACCGAATTACGAAATCATCACTCTACGCCCGGCCGTCACCGAAAATTTGCATCCGACTGCCTCGCGTCGCGCAACGTCGAAAGCGCCGAGCGCGAAAATCGCACAGAGTTCCCCCCGCGGGGGGATAAGGGATCGGTGGAACCTTGTCGCGGGAAGGCACCGCGAGTGGGGACGTTCGGGGTCCGCGCGGCTGGGGGCAGCGCGGCGGAAGCTCCGCCCCCGGGGCGGGCCGGCAGCCGCGGCCGCGCGGCGCCTTTGTGTCTCCCCTCCACCGGCCGTCCCCCCCCTCCCTCCCTCCCGCCCGCCCGCCGGCCGCACGGCGCGCGCCGCGGCCCGCAGCGGCAGTCACTGCCCACCCGTGCCGGAGCCCGCCGCCAAACCGGTTCGGCGCCCGACAGTGATAGACGAGTGCGACGCGACGCCGAGTGGCCGAGGCCGATTGTGTGTGGACATTTCGTGCTGTGATGGAGGACAAGTCGTTCAGTATGGATAGCAGTTCCGACGAGATCAACCTTGAAGAGGATCACATTGACGATAACACCGGTGAGCTTTAAAACGATGTGTTGTTTTACGAATGTTTGTGTCATCTGTTTTTTTTTATAATTTTGATCTTGAATATTTGAAATATTAATATACATTAAAATGATTCAAGTACCGTTGACTTAACTTAGTTATAAACGACTTATTAATACCATTCACCATTAAATACAGTTTGTGGTCAAGACTCATGTCTTAAAAATTCAAATCAATATTTATATTAACTTCTCACTTAAGTATTAGGCAGATACTTTTAATTCGTAGATAATTTTAATTTGGATTGTTGGTAACGATGAATTTGCGGTGGCTAACGTTAGTTCGATGTGCAGGTTACCCGCCGGACTTCCCGCTGGAGGCGCTGGTGAAGCTGGAGCGGCCGTCCCCGCCGCTGCCGACCCCCCCGCGCACCCCCACCGACGACACGCCGCCGGCCGTCGTCTCCTCGCGGCACCGGCCCGCCGTGCCGCCGCCCGCTCCCTACTGGCAGCCGCACCCCTACCTCGCCTTCCCCCGGCCGAGCCAGCCGCCGGTGTACCAGCCCGCGTACCCGTACGCCCCGGCGCAGGTCGCCGCGCTGCCGCCCTCCTCGCCCTACCCCGGCCTGCCCGCCATGATCGTCAACCAGTGGATCCGCAACGCGGCGCTCTACCAGCAGGCGGTGCGCGGGTACCCCGTGCCGGTCGACCCGCGCCGCCTGCCGCCCGGCCGCCACCCGGCGCCGCCGCGCCCGCCGGGACCGCCCGGCGCGCGCCCCAAGAAGCAGTTCATCTGCAAGTACTGCAACCGCCAGTTCACCAAGTCGTACAACCTGCTGATCCACGAGCGGACGCACACGGACGAGCGGCCCTACTCGTGCGACATCTGCGGGAAGGCGTTCCGCCGGCAGGACCATCTGAGAGACCACAGGTAAATATCACAATGCCCTAACGTTTACGGCCTGGCCCCGCCGACGAGCGAGAGTCGAGCCCGACAAAAAGAAAACTAAGAGTGTAGCCTTTTTGTGCGGTCGGTCGTGAGCAGCACGAGCCGGGAACCGGTTCGCTTTTTACGACGTCGATATCTGTCTCGCGTCCCGAGCGATGTACAAATTACATATTATATTTCTTCTCTTTTACGAGACGGTGTTATTTTTTTAAATTCATTACCCGTCTAATGTGTCGGCTCGAGAATTATCTCAATTTTCATTCGAGCCGGTGATTATTCCATTACGGAACGCGCATTCGGCAATAAAATCGCCGAGGGCCTCGGTGTTTACACTGCGCGCTGCGATTAGTATTCGACGATGTGTCGAGGCGTTCATTAGAGATAAGACCACTTCGGCTTAATTTGGAGCGAGTACTTATCGTCGTTAATGTTGTTCCCAGATACATCCACTCGAAGGAGAAGCCGTTCAAGTGCACGGAGTGCGGGAAGGGCTTCTGCCAGTCGCGCACGCTCGCCGTGCACAAGATCCTACACATGGAGGAGTCCCCGCACAAGTGTCCCGTCTGCAGCCGCAGCTTCAACCAGCGCTCCAACCTCAAGACGCACCTCCTCACGCACTCGGAGGCGAACAAGGCGCACCTCGACCACCTCGACGGGTGCGAGGAGGTCTCCTCGACGAGCCAAGCGCCCGAGAGCTCCCTCCTGGACCTCTCGCAGAAGGCCTCCCCCGGCGCCTCGGCGGCGCCCTGCCCCGAGGTCCACTCGCACCAATCGCAAGCGCCGAAGCCTTTTCAAATCAACGAAGCGAAAAAATCATTAGGGTTCTCAATCGAAGACATCATGAAACGCTAGATGCTGTGTGACAACCGCGAGTGAGCCTAAGAATGACCAAAGAATTATCTCACCGATTTTGCATTCGTTGTCGTTGATCGCCAAAGTCCTCGAAACATAATTTTAGAGTATGTGAATGATGATCTCTAATGATTTTATTAAATCTCGTTGTTGTATGCGGCTTTTATCTGGGCTGAATCTTGATTTTGTGGCGTCATGGTTGGTGTATTTGAATTCAAAATTATTAACATCTCACATTTTTAAATTCCATCTGTATTATCTTTAAATTGATGCTGAGCGAGCCCCGACTAAAGTTTTTTGCTGAAAAGACTGAGGATTTGAAATACAATACACCTTTATTTTTTATTGTTTTGTTATGTTGAGATATATTTACTGTGATTAGTCCTATCTACTTAAAGTTACCGATGAGTATTACCTTACTGTAAGAATAATTTATAGATAAATAAGAATATCTCTATTCCTGCCCGGTTTGTCGTTTCCTCAAAGTCCCAAAAATTAAAAAGATGTTGCGCACGGGCAGCTAGCTAGTTCAATTTGTGTTTGTAAATAAAATTTATGTAAATATAAAACTATTTCTGTAAATAAAAATTACCTTTAAGTATTCAATGATATTGTTCTCATTAGGTACGTATTAAGAGGCTGCAATTTTGAATAAATTGCAAATCTATCATTAAACAAAGATAAAATATTACCGTTATAATGTTATTTCTAACCACCTTCCTTCTCCCCAACTCGTGAATATCTGTTATTTAATTCTAATGCATTCCTATTATTTAAATCCGTTGTAAACAAGATTTTTTGTTGTTTTAAATTCTAACATAGTTATGGTTCAATATCTACATTTTTTAATTCATACACTTCTCACTATATTTTTTTTAAAAGTCAATTATATGTTAATAAAGGTTTATTTGAAATAAAATGTTAAGATGCACAATCATTTTAGGTTTTGGCTTACTTTTCTGAACAATCACGTCAGAAGATTTTCTTTACCTTGTTAGCAATCATACTTAGCCTGGTTTTCACCAAGTGCTGATTCATTTTAAATAGACACTAAAAGGGCCTTATTACTGAAGTGGTAA
This sequence comes from Incurvaria masculella, assembly GCA_946894095.1. Lineage (NCBI taxonomy): Eukaryota > Metazoa > Arthropoda > Insecta > Lepidoptera > Incurvariidae > Incurvaria > Incurvaria masculella. Next base: position 10,954,771 of record OX335657.1, on the reverse strand, counting down.
TTTTCTTGTACTGGTATCGATTGCGAGATGTAAAGCTAATCAGTACTTGGTGGAAGAGACCCTTACGCAAGTAAACAGGTTTTGGTTGATTAGGATTAAATTTGGTGCGTAGGTACAAAGAATGCCCGAGAATTCCTGGAATACTCAAGCACAATATCTTTGCTTTATCTAATTCACTGCCGTGGGTTCTGAATTCCTGACTGGGCATTGAAGATTTTTGCACGTAGCTATGGATCAATCATGAATAGCCCCTCTTAAGGTCACATAATTCATGTAAACATAATTTCAAGGAAAGTAAAATTTAGATAATTTCACGATGCGTGCGTGCAAGAACGTTAAAAGGGAACGGACGCGAAATGTTTACAGTGCGCTGTCACTCAAAGCCTTGCGTCACTATAATCGTTTCCATAGGAATTGCAAAGAATTACATGCCACAAATTATTTATTACTATGTTAACAGATGATAAGACAGTTTTATATAGTTTAACATGTTTCAAAGTTTTGTGTGCACAAAAAACTTCTAATTTACATTAAATGATTCGCGCACCTAGTCGACATTGCCATGTGCTCGTTGCCCCTGCAACGAGCACATTGCCCGCGGTTGCAGGGCATGTCTCTATTCTATTATTTTTAGGGTTCCGTGCCCAAAGGGTGCCAACGGAACCCTAGTAGTAAGCCTTTGCTGTCCGTCCGTCCGTCTATCCATCCGTTCGTCCATCTGTCTGTCACAGGGCTGTATCTCGTGAACCGTAATAGGTAGGCAGCTGAAATTATCACAGACTGTGTATTTATTTTACCGCTATAACAAAAAATAGGTAAAATGAAATAACTAATATTACATACAAAAAACGTGATTTATTGGTGTTAAATCTTGTACAATGGTACGGAATCCTTCGTGTGCGAATCTGACTCGCACTTGACCGGTTTTTTACGTCCTTGCGTGCGTGCTATATGCGTTGTTCGAATTTGTTTCTTTAGGATTATTTACTAGTCACAGCCTTCAGTCTATGTTGATCCAAACTATACGTACGTACCTATTTAATTTTATAAATAATAATAAAGTTAGACAAGTGCATAATATATTTGAAACGAATGCTTTACGGTGAAGGAAAAACATCGTGAATAATGTCATGGTTTTTAGCATCAGTCAATTTCTGGGTCCCCAAAGACCAAATATCGAACCAGAATTGGTACCTAATTATATGTGTTTGTGTTTTTGTAAATGCTTAAAACCCTTTCAAACCGAAAAACAATCAGAGAAAAGACGCCAAATATTGGATGTGACCCCAGCTACCGATACTGAAAATATATTACGCATAAATAAACGTTCCTGGCTGGGTACCTAGGGCTTCCTTCTGAAATACGGTCTGATGATGTACTAAAACATGCCAGTTTTTTATTCATAGCGCGACATATGGCCTACGCCAGGCTCTCAAAGAACTTGGCATCTTGTCTCAGTGCCTGTTTGCTATGGTTAAAGCATATATTATTACCAAACTAACATATATTCGTTTTCAAATAAATAAAATTGTCTTGCTATGACATGTTACTGTTGCCTAAACATGGTACGATAAAGCAAAGTATCTACCTGTCTGTTTTGTGCCAGGTTGAACCCGTGGCGACATCTCACGGCAAACGCTGGGACCAAAAAGTGTCCTTCGTCGAGAAGCGATGTCGCTAGGCGCCGATCCTGCGTCCTATTATCTGCGGCGCGACAGAGTTTCACACAGGTTTGAACCAAATTATATATTCCATTTTGACTTACGAACGTAACATTTATTTCTTCAATATGACAGGAGAAAAGAATGATAAAATATTTTTAGTAAAATCATAGCATTTCCTTACGAACTAAGTTAAGAAAAGAAAAATAATCTAGACACTACGAAATTTAATTGTGATCCAAATGCATCCAAAAGGAAACAAACAATAAATTAAAGACAGAAAGAAGGAGAGCGTTTGGGTTTGACGCAGGGGTTTGATTGATACGCAATTTCAATCCACAGGCTGCCATTTAAAAAGGGACTGGCATCAGATTGATCGAAAAATTGCCGTTACAAATCACTTGAATCGATTTAACACTACAATTACAAGCCGGAGTTTAATTTAACGACGTTTATAACATTTAAATAGAAAAGTATTGATTAGAGCCTCTAGTACGACTGGTCACATAAATTGGCGTTTAAGCCAAACCGAGCGACTAGCTTTTTCAAATGTACGGAGAGAGCGCGCGCAGTGAGCGTTAAGCGAACTAATATTTGCGACTTTTGATTTGACAGCTTACCCATCGTCGCCGAAAACACGTTTACAAATGGGTACCTATAGTCCAAGTTCGATTTCGACCGCTTGAAGAAGTAAAACCACAGAATTAGTAGTAAAAGTAGTATGGGGTCGACGTTTTTACGTAACTTCGAAGTTCTGTAAACGCCAATTTAGGTGACAAGTTGGACTAGTGGCTCTGCTAACATATAAATCTTAGGAACGCTTAAGCTTGGTTTTCACCGATTAAGATAATTAGGGCATAATGCCTAATTATTTTAATCGACACTTAAAGGGTCTTTATTACTAATGTGCCGATTATTGATTGTAAGATCGTAAGAAAAGGCCTCTTTAGACATGGTGAAAGAGATCCTAATCATGGTTTTCACCAAGTGCTGAAGTTGGTAAAAAAGGCCCCCGATTAAGGGTCGTTTTCACCATGTGCAGCTACAGGTATATCTGCACCAATTGAAAGTTTTTAAGTTTGTTCGATGAAGTATTAGCATTTTTTTAACGTATCTTATGATTTATTCATTCCAAGCGGTCAAAAAATAGACAATTTCTGCGCAGAGTCCTTATTAATTTCCAAAGCGTTGGTTTTTCCATTTTGAACAAAATTGTTTTAAGACAAATGAAATTAAGAAAAAATCGGACGATTCTAGTAAGTGTAAAATTAAGTAGCATATTGCGGGCACATGCTAGGGGTATAGCACTCGAATGGTTTACCAGTTACCTCCATGACCGCACGCAAAGAGTAAAAGTGGAGCTGAACGTAAGCTCAGTGCTCCCAGTTAAATTTGGCGTCCCACAAGGTAGCATATTGGGCCCGATACTTTTCTTAATATACCTTAATGACCTATGCAGCATTAATATTCCTGGTATGCATATTTTTTCTTTTGCCGATGATACAGCTCTAGTGTTTGAGGGCGTATCCTGGGTCGACGCAATAAAAACATCTGAAGATGGACTCAAATTGGTTAAAATATGGCTAGATTCTAATTTACTAACACTTAACATCTCAAAAACTAAATATATCACGTTTTCAAATGTTCAATCTAGAAAAATCTACCCCCCTACCGATTTAAAAATACCTAATGCTTCATGTCTTTCCCACTCTGCTGGCTCCACTACAACATCAAAATGCTCTTGCGAAACGATTGAGAGAACAAAAGTTATAAAATATTTGGGAATCTTAGTAGATGAGCACTTGAGCTGGGATGCACACGTAGATAATCTAAAAAAAAGAGTCAGAAAATTGATTTACATTTTTAAACAAACCCGTAACATTTTAGACAAGAAAAAAAACAAATTTAACAAAAAAAATAACCGACTTCAAAGGAAAAGCACTAAAAAGTAAAAAATAATGTTCATTTTTGTAGTTACGATTTCTGTTATTTTTTGAGTCGGCGTCAGCCGGGCACGCGCTGCGCCAATCAAGAGAACCTAACCTAACCTAACCTAACCTAACCTAACCTAACCTAACCTAACCTAACCTAACCTAACCTTGGCTGACACCGACTCAAAAAATAACAGAAATCGTAACTACAAAAATGAACATTATTTTTTACTTTTTAGTGCTTTTCCTTTGAAGTCTAACCGTTAAATTAAATTTTTTTGTTAAATTTGTTTTTTATTTGTTAATTTTTAGTGAATCTGAAGTAAACTTACTAATTTGTACACGTCCTTTCCAATAAAAAAAAAATCACCGAAATCGGTTGGCGTTATATTGAGTTATTCGTCCATTTGTCGCGCACATCTTAATACAAATTTAAGACTTTTATGATTTTCTCATAGATATCATTGTCAGAACTTAACCAAATTAAAATGGGACCACTTGGGAAGCACTAGCTATTATTTAAAAAAATAATCATCAAAATCGGTTCACCCAGGAAAAAGTTATGCGGTAACAAACATAAAAAAAAAAAAACAAAAAAAACAAAAAAAAAAAAAAACATACAGACGAATTGATAACCTCCTCCTTTTTTTGAAGTCGGTTAAAAACACTTAAATCGCTGTACTTTGGGCTCTGCCAATCAATTATAAACTACTGTATTCTAGCTTGGGGAAGTGCAAATAAAACAACTATAAAACAACTTGAAATCGCTCAGAAAGCAGTGTTGAAGGTAAGGTCCAATAGACCAAATATATATTCCAGCAAAATACTTTTCAAAGAAGCCCAAGTTCTATCGATCAAAAAGATTTATTTGTTAAGGATTTGCTGTTTCTTTCACAGCAAAGGTAAGACATTACTAAAAAGACCTGAGCACGACCATAACACCAGGGCAAAACAAAATGCCTACGTTCTACCGACTACCACCTCTCGATTCACTCAAAAATCTATACTTTGGCTCGGAACACGAACTTTTAGCTATATTGACTCAAAAATCTCTGGAAACCTATCTTTATATGCCTACAAAAAAAAATGTTTCACGATTTTGCTTGATATGTCGGAAGAAAATATTGATGAGTTTTTTGATATCGAAGTATAATAATGAACTAAATAAACGATACCTAAACACGAACCACAACTCACTCACTTACACACCATTACATACACACATCCCCACCTACATATCTTCACTGAGTCGTATTCACTACGTATAATATTCACAACGTATAATCTTATTTTTTTCCAAAAAATTAAAACCATGCATATCGTATAATAGTCACAACGTATAATGTTATACGTTGTGCATGAATAAAGTTTAAAAATAAAATCAACTCTTTGCATCATGCAGAACGTATAATAGTCACAACGTATAATATTCCTAACATGAATTCACAAAAAAAGAAAACCATGCAGAACGTATAATATGCCAAGAAGCACTGCATAAAGCGCCCTAATAAAGATACATTTAAGGCTGAAATTGCTACGAATCGATATTTGCTACAATTTCGAGAGGCCACCTTACGCTAATTGAGACGGTCGAAACGTCACGTGCGAGTATACGCTTTAATTGTATAACGATAAGGGCGCTTATCGTATGAAATAATTTTGGATTATATGATATGCATGATTTTCTTTTTTTGTTAAATAAAGATCATAACATTATTCGTTGTGACTATTATACGTTATGCATGGAGAAATAAGTAATTTTATGTTTTGGACTTCTTCATGCACTACGTATAAGATTATACGATCTGCCGATTATACGTTGTGCATGGTTTTAAAATTTTGTTAAAATATGACATTATACGATCTGCATATTAGATGCCGTTCCCCCTCTTCACTTACTTCATGCCCCTTTCATATATTGTTTCGTTAACCTAACAAAGAATACCTAACTCTTAAAAAATGCTTTTGTAAGACTTAAACATACACGAAATAACGCGCGGCCTCTGAAAAACGATTGCAGCCTATAACTACCTAGACGCAGTGCAACACAATTTATAGTAGAAAAATGTCGGAATCAGCTGCCTACTACTCAGAATCTATTCTTTTGTAGGCAGCAGTCTTACTTACAGTATTACAATTAAGATTAAATGTTTCGAAGATATGTTATTTTTTAGATATAAGTATGTTGATCATTATGTTAAAATGTATACTTGATCCTTGCATAGTTTGTAATCTTGAGAATATGTTCGAAGAAATAAATAAAATAAAATAAAAAAATAAAAAAAATTAGAATGCATACGGACAGATTCGCTGAGGGTTTTTTATAAAATTACAAGAGAAATTTTCTGTTAGATTTTAAAAATTCTAGCCTGCTTGACCTAGTAACTTGTTACGTTTTAATGTCTTACTTTCAAGAAACAAGATCAATCGTTAACTATGCTGAGTCCCTTCAGGTTGTATCATGCATTTATTCCTTTTATCGAGCAAAATGTTGCGGATATTCCTACTTTAAGTTGTGGTCGTCACGTTAGATTTGAGCCTGATAATTTACGTACTCTCTGATAAATTTACGAACAGGTCTGCGTCAAGATCGCATCTGACCGACCCATAACCCAACCGCGCCCTGTAATTCTCGACTTTAAAATCTAAACACCAGATGTGTTCAGATCCAAAACTATACACTTTTTAGATTTGTATTAACAATCACAGGCATTATATGAAATAAACCTTAAATCCAGCGATATATATGATGTTATGTAACTGGACATGGATCGCTTATACCACACCCACAGTTATGATGCTAGCCCAACACACCGAGTTCACGAAGGAATAAGGTGCCATGCCAGTATCTTCCCTTTATGAGCACGGCTACATTGAACTGGATGATAAACAAGGACATTTTTTTATTGCCGTCTCGACCATATTTTAATCCAATGCGACGGTACCCACTCGGGCGGTCTTTTAACCCCACCGTGTAGGGGAAGGGCACCTACAGTTTTACATATATTCCGAACCAATGCACCAATGCAATGGATAAATGCACTTAATTAACTTAGAAAGAGAAAGAAAGACCAGCTTTGCTTTCAATTCCAGACCTCTGGAATGCAAAGTAAGTCCTCCGCGATTAGGGTACGAGCCGCTAGTAGAGAGAATAAATGTTGAAATCCAAATAAAATTCAGCTATTCCAAACTAAATCCTCCCATACGATCCGTTTTACCAGGACTATTGCGAATGCCCCGTCGGATTTATCTCAATAATTGTTTGATTGTTGCTCTCAAAGTTGGCGGTTCGAAGGCGCGTCAATTATAAGCAATTTTGTGAGGAATTAAATTCGAATCTGAGAAATTTCTTCGGAACACATCTCGAGCGGTTAGGCTGTCGGCTGCGCGCACGCGATGCGTGAGTGATGGCCACTATTTGGTGATTTATGGTGAATCTAAGATTTATAGTAGTTAATTCGAGCAGTTTGATTCAATCATTATTACTTTGCATCTGTCTGATTGGTTATTGCATATTCACTGAACATTGTGTTAGTTAATGACAACTTTGATCGACCTATGATTTCTCTTTTTTAAACTATTAATATGCAAAATTAAGTGAGGCTTTTTAGGGTTCCGTACCCAAAGGGTGAAAACGGAACCCTATTACTAAGCCTCCGCTGTCCGTCCGTCCGTCAGTCCGTCCGTCCGTCGGTCACAGGGCTGTATCTCATGAACCGTAATAGGTAGGCAGCTGCAATTTTCACAAATTATGTATTTATTTTTCCGCTATAACAACAAATGAATAATATAATAATAATAAAATGAAATAATAATAATAATTAAAGGTGGGGCCCGTACAAAAACGTGATTTTTTTGTGTTAAATCTTGTACGATGGTACGGAACCCTTCGTGTGCGCGTCCGACTCGCACTTGACCGGTTTTTTATGATAATTTTTGTGTCGCCCCAAACGAAAACGGAAAGCTATTGGCTTCTCCATTTTTAAAGATATTTGATTTCAATTATGCCAACAACAGCATGTAACCAATACGTAGTCGTCAATGTTTATACATTTTATACATTTTTTTTATACATTTATATAAAACACTTTGAATTGAAAAGTATGCAAAATCAAACTCTTTTTAACTCATTCATTTACAAGAAAAACTTATATGCGGAAACATAGGATACTAGCGCTAGGATTTAAAAATATATTAAAAAAATAGTTCAGCGAGCCGCTAGAAAATGGCCGTCGTACTTAAATAATATGTTTATTTAAGGTGGCCCCTCCCGTCGGGACTAACTTATTCGTGGGCACGGTGCAAAACCGTGCTGTTGCGCTCTGGGACCTTCTGTTTCAAAGAAAAAGACAGGCTCCGTGATGAGGAAGATGCAACATGACCACAAAAAAGACAATGTTTATAGTGTTTGATTTGGTAAAATTTACGAAAATTTTAATTACAAAACGACTTATAGCTAAAAGTAAACCACGACCGCTGTAGTAAAAATCTAACAAAAACAAATGATTTTATAAATCTTGATTAAATAAGCTATGTCTGATGACTAATCCTTTTAAGATGTTCTTACTTTATCATTGCGTAATCCACCTCCAAAGTTATTGTATAAAACGAGAGAAATTTTCGAACTTTAAGACCTTATAACATAGAAACCAGAAACAATTTTACAATGCCAATAGTCATCAGACATCTAGTTCGATCAAATAAAGCTATTTTGAGCAACATTAGGGATCTCTGACCAGAAATATGGGCGTGATCTTCTTTTCCCGTTTGCATGGGGAGTTGAGCGGGATGGCCCACCTTAATTCCGGTTCGTGCGACGCGCATCCAGTATAAAATGTAAATATTTTTCGACCGATTTCTAATATGTTAAGCATTTGCAATGTGCTTTTAATTAATTATACACGTACCTGAGTGAAGCCGTACTAAAGTTAAGTTAGCTACGTACATAAATAATGGATAATTGGATTAGCTAGATGGACAACTAGATTGATAGATCTTCGGGGGCCAAAATGAAATCGAAATGGACCTCGGGCACTAAAAGAATCTCTTGGATACTTAGTTGACTGAGGTAGCTTTACAATAACCGTTTGAGCTATTTCAGACAATTTATAGCTTTTTTATTAAATAATTGGAAGCAAGTTCGTGTTTCAACCCATGATTGATGATCCAAGTGTTGTGGTGAACGTAGTTTCTGAATGAATTAATGTATACTAAAGTTACTATTATATATTTTCTTCAATACAACATATTATGTCATTAATCATATCTACCTATGTACAGACTTAGATTAAACATTAAGGGTAGTCTTTATATTCAGTCACCGGTGATTCGCATGTGAACGCGATTCGCCTTTTCACATTTTCAGTAAATATAAATTTTCGTGCTAAGCATGAACTTCGCTTATTCCAAGGAATGTGACATGTATGTGTGTGTATAATCGACCGTGAAGCAAGGACACATTTATTCAAGAAAGATCCCTGTAAAAAGAACTACTTTACGAATATACTACAAGGCTGGACTCGAACTAGCAAAACATACCATTCGCGGGTATTGCGTCTAACCAATTTCACCACCTGCCGTATACCCATAATTTGGAATTCTCCTACAGTCCCTCTTTCCGTAATCAATGCCTCCTACTAACACAGTACTTAAGATTATACCTACATACATTTATTTAACGCTACACCTGCGTTACCGACCTTGGCTGAAAGATTGAACATTCAAACATATTGCCGTCGTCACAATAATCATGGGTACTCCAATAATGGGTACTCCAGCCAGTAACTAAGTGTATACAACAAAACATAACATGTCGTCACGGTGTCGAGTTCGCCACACCCCATTGACCCCACAACGCCACAACACCGCGCAGGCAGAGGTGTCTATAATTGCCCAATGTCGATGCGCATTATTTGATGATTTGTGATGATTGACAGCTGCCAATCACGAGGCATCGCGTGTTGATCCTGTGGCGATTGTGCGCGTGCGCACACCGAACATCGCCCCCTCCCCCCTCCCCCCCTTCGGGCTGCCAGCTGCCACTTATGCTGCATTATACCCTAGGTTTATGCGCATTCAGTTGCTTTTTATCCAGTGGGAAGTGATGCAGATTAGGGATTAATACCATGTCAGCATATCATGAATTATTTTCAAGTTCGTCTGTATATTTCGTAGTTATTAAAAAATCGATATATGGACGGTTAATATCACATATACTTTCATGATTTTGGCACACCACACTTCAAGCGAACTAGGTGCCTTGCCAGGAGCTTCCTTATATTGCACGGTTATATTGACCTACATAGATGGAAGACACGGATAATAAACATTGCTACTTCGACGACCGTTAATTTCATGCGATGGAACCAACCACGGTAGAATCAACCTAAGTGAGCTTGACCAAGTAATGAGAGAAGAGGGGGACAAAACTTTATCTATAGTTACACTTGGAAAACCATAAGTCCGTTTTTACGTCATGCACGGGAAATATGATTTTTAATTACCGGATGATATAGAGGTTCCCTTGGTTCAAAGGGACAATATTTTATCACACAACGGCATTCTTAACATTAAGACAGTAAAATAATCCCAGTTTATTCGTAGAGGTCACCAAAATACTTTTCGTCCTAATAGGTCTGCTAGGGATCTCCTAGTTTAAGTCTCACTAGAGATGCGGCGAATTTATGGGTATTATCCTATCGTAACCGAATCTGGCACAATACACTGCTTCCCAGGCTGCCCTCATGCGGCCTTCCACCCGACCTGTGTGATTGGATCACCGACTTTCTGCGTGGCCGCAACATTAAAGTCTTCGTTGATGGTTATTGTTCCATAGCCATGTCAGTGAATGCTGGCGTACCGCAGGGCTCTGTGCTGTCCCAAACTCTTTTTCTGCTGCACATTAATGATCAGTTCAATTTGAGACACATTGATTGCTGCGCAGACGAAATCACAGTGTTAGCCAGGTACACGAGTCCCGAGCCGCAAGAGAAGAAGTAGAAGTTAAAGCCAAGCTCACCTAAAAAAATCTTATAATCGGAATTTCACACGGGACCAAAAACTGCGCAAGACGCCTTAAAACGCTAAGATAAGGTCTTGCGCAGATAATTGTTCGCATCTGTGGCACGGTATAGCCAATTACCTGCTTGTCTCCTATAAATCGATACAACGCCGTGTCTGTTTTGCCATCTCTACTATGGAGAATGCTCTGCGGAGCTGCATAACGCCATCCGTCCTTCCTCTTTCTATCATCGTTCAACTTGAGACAGGTAAGGATAGTACACCATTTCACTGTCGATTAGGGTTAGTAACTTATTTTTAATACAACTGCCGCGGTTATTTTCCCCAAAGTACATCGAAGGGTCCTTCAAACATGGTGTAGAGAAGCTAGCATAGCTATTGCAGCAACTGTGAAAGTTCCAAAGCTAATGGGCGTCGGCGTACATTTCATATATAAGAGCGTGGCTAGAGAAAGAAAAAAGTTATATATTTATACCATAAAAGGGTTATGATGAAGAGCAACATTTCATTGCGTCATTGAGAGAAAACCAAATTAGTACTTCTGGCAACGGGCTCGCCGCTGATGAAATCCAATTTTTACGCCTTGTTACCTTTAACATAAAGCAAACCGGTAGATAAATAAAATATTTTATCTACTTGGATATCGTGTCCTTTTCGTTTACTATTGTTTTCATTTTTGTATGTATTTAAGCTCCTGGTAATCAAAGCTGCACTAAGTTAGGTCACAGACTGATAGTTTCGCGGATTCGATTAATTCAGTGAAGAAGAACCCACACAGAATAATGAGAATGACTTAGATCTAAATGATACTGGCAAACCATTTTTTTAGAACAGTTTAAAAGAGAACAATATTAACAGTAAAACTAATAATAATAATAATAATTTTGTTGTCTTATTACTTAATTCAAGGTTCTGCAACGACATCTAAATGAAATCTATTAATGCTGTTAAAATTACTTATTTTAAATAGCTACGAAAATATCACCAATACAAAAACAATATGTCCACCTTCAGATTGATTCTGCTCCTTTGCCTTGGATCTTATTGGTACCTGCCCACAATGAATGCAGTACGGTCGGTGGCAGGGCACGTCAAACATTTGACGTAAGCTGTTATTACAGAAAGTCGCTTGTTGTGTTGGTGTCAATCATGTGCTCGTGTTCATGTGAAGAAAGATGGGGGCGGATACGCCATATGAAGTCAAAATATTTCAGAATAACAGCCATAGATATAATAGAATTGGTGTATTCAAGAACATTAGTCTGTTTCTCTATGTTCATTTCGTGTATATGTAATAGGAAAAACGTAATTTGGCAATGGTCCTTTTATTTACATGTATTCTGAAATATTCCAGGAAACTGAATACATGCTGATTGCTAGATTTTTATAAGTCTTTTATTTTTGCTGGCAAGCGTACTATCACGACTGTTAACCTCCATGCATTTACCATGATCATCCTTATTGCGATGTCATTCTTTCATCAATTATACGGACATGCATCCGTCGAGTTTAGCGTACCATCACGCCATCTACCTGGAGAGATGGTCAGAGACGACAAATGTATTGCAAACGCTTTTTATTATTTTAGCGGTGTCATTATTTTTACTCACTACTGAAAATCCTCATCCAAGTTTGAGAAAGACAGCAGATAGCTGAACATTCTGTATCTCACGAATCGATGCGTACCATTTAAAACAATGGCTTTTGCATGACCGCTCGATTGGTACAAAAAGACCTGAATTTTCTTCAAACACTCAATCAATGAAAGATTCAATTCCGACCCTACATTCGTAAAACGCATTGTTACTGGTGGTTAAAATAGGTTTACTAGTTCGACATGCAAACCAGTCAACGAGCTTCGAAATGGCACCTTCCATCTGAACCCAAAACTGCACAAACCAACTGAACCCAGAACTGAACAAATTCTATCAAAAGTAAAGGCCAAGACTGTTTTCTTTAACTATCGCGGTTTTGGGCACTCAAAATTTTTACCAGTACCTTACATCCGTACCTGAAGATTATGGTGTGAGCATTATACGGTGCTTAAACGAGGAAATTCTTCGAGACAGGCTACACTAATGGTATCAACATTCTTGGATGGATTTAACACCACGACAATCCGCAATCGCACAATGCTAAAACTCAACCGTTGAACAAACACCACATTCAACGGATATGGCTTCTATTGAACTTTTTATCTTTCAAAAACTCAAATCACCACTTCGAGGCACTCGTTTTCAGTCGCTAGAAGACACGCACTAGTTGCCGTAAGACCTAAAGTCGATTCCGGAAAATGCGTTTAAAAAGGTTTTGATAATTGAATTATTTGTTGGCGTAATTTCGTGTTTTATTGACATTTTCCCGGATATTGTCTTGACAAAGTAGTATCTTTTTTACCGACTTTTTTTTTTGTTTTATTCTCTATGAAGAACTGAACCATATTATTAAATCGCCGGTTTTTCACGTTCTGGTTCTTGTTTCCGCTTTAAGAAAATATTTCTATAGCACATTCATGCTAAGATTCATAGACATTACTTCCGATGGTCACTTTTGACATAAAATGTATGGAACGAATGTCAAAGGACAATGCCCATTTGAAAAGTGGAGCTGAAGATTAAGTAGATTGTTCCTGAAAAATGTCGAAATTGTTGGAATTTCAAATGAATAGGAAGAGTTATGGTGTGATTGTTTCATTGCAGGAAGATTGCATAAAATGGTTTGCTTTGATTTTTGTTTTGACTTCCACTTGCGCCAAATGAACCGCGATTACGCAAGTCTCCAACAGATGACGCTCGCATCAAGCTGTTTTCATTTGTTTTGTTGACATGGTTAATGTACTATTTGAAGAAAAATATTGCTTTATTTACATTACTTGAATAATATTTACATTACCACATATTTCTGAGTAAAGCATGGTAAAGTTAAAAAAATAAAGAGACCTTTTTAATTCGTCAACCATATGGAGAAGGCAAAGTACATTAAACCAGATGTGATTTTCAACAATCAATATCTATAGTTCCCCGTCTTCAAGAAAACTGAAATATATCAATTATAATACTATTAAAAATGTGCAAACTAACTACGCTTGAGAGATGGACAATCAAGTTGACACTGCTTTTGCTGCACATACAAGAATAGACATTCTCCTTTGACAGTCGGAAGCAATACTTTGGCTAAGCCAAGCACGAGTTAGGTCTATGAATCTCAGCATCAGTCTCTCAAGAAGCTCCGCTCACGCGAGGGTCACGTCGCGTTGCGGTCACGCCCGGCCGGGACCAGGTAAGCAGAAAAACTGTCGACCTTAACGACAGACGTATAATTATAAACGATGAGCCGCAACAGTCCGTGCGCGAACCCACTTATTAAACGATGCACATTGTGGGCCAAATGTGGTTTTAATGTGAGCCGCGCTGCAGGTCCCGCCAGTGATACGAGAATGGATGAAGTATTTAATTTTTATGGCCGACGGTTAAGATTTTGATGTTCGTTTGCGGTTTGACGAATATATTTTTCTATTAAAAACAATTGCGAAGGGTTCCGTACCGTCGTAGAAAATTTAACACAAAAAAATCACGTTTTTAAAATTACCCTTTAATTTGCATTTTTTTTTATATTACCTATTTGTTGTTGTAGCGACAAAATAAATACAGACTCTGTGAAAACTTCAGCTGCCTACCGATCACGGTTCAAGAGATACATCCCTGTGACAGACGGCCGGACGGACGGATGGACCGACGGACGGACGGACGGTCAGCTGAGGCTTAGTAATAGGGTTTCGTTGGCACCCTTTGGGTACGGTACCCCAAAAACCATCTTTACGACTTCTTATTGCTGGGTAGCCTTATAAATTTCACAAATGTCTACATATATAATATAGTTGGTCTATTATCACCCGCGAGGATGGAAAGACGGGAGTAGAAAATGAAACCCGTTTGCATGGGGGCGATGTAGCTACTTCTAGATGGACAATTTTCAGCTCCGGCGAGTGAGCTCGCTTACAAATTCGCTTGCTACTAATGTTCTCGAGTTCCAACGACACCTGAAAATTTCGCCTCCCATACAAACGTAGTTTACTAATAATTTGAAAACCACTCTTCCAACTTACTTTATATTTGGTATCTTATATTAGGCTACAAATATCTGTGTCTGCATGTCTTTGTTTTTTCGGTAAATGTATTCTGGGTTAAACCACAGAGAAAACCAAATTCGTATGAAGATTTTCTTTTTGCTTTCATTTCATTCGGTTTGGATTTTTCAAAAAAACAAAAGCATGCAGACACAGATATTTGTTACCTGATATTAGATATTAAATATCAATTTAATTGGAATAGCCGTTTCCAAATGATTAGTAAACTACGTTTGAATGGGGAGCATAGCTTACGGGCCGTTCTTAAGAACTTCTCAAGACGCTATTTAGTGCAACGAACATTCGATGTTGCTCGTCCCGAATTCGTAATCGAACTATCTACGGTTAGACTTTTTGGACAAACTCGTGGCTACGCTACCGCCGTACTTTCGATCGCTTCTCTCGTCTTTCCATTCTCGCTGATTACCACCGACGCGTTTAAGATAACATTAAGAAGCCTGGTCGCCATGGGCATAGTGCCATGGGGTGTGTGACAAGGTTGTTATTGATCAGGACAATGTTAAGACCCGTCGTATTAATTTATCTCCCAATGCATAAACCAATGCAATGTTTGATGGTGAAGATATTGTGTCAGATCTTGTAGATTGTAATACAGCACTGAAATCTTTGCCCATCTTGTGAATAGGGATTTGAAGAATTACGGTACATGATCAGCAGAAAATCCTTTGCACGTTGCTTAATTTTTTATTATTTTTTATTATGTGTTCTAAAGTTTTCCTTTTTTGTTACGAACGGATCGTAGAGCGATGCATGAAAATATGTATTTGCTTGCACCTCCGGGGAAAGGGCGGGATGCCATATGTTATTTATTAGTTTTAAAGTTATTTTCCTCAATAGAAAATCGGATCAACTCGTTGTCCGTCCGTCTGTGAAGACTCTATTTCTGAGGAACTTGTGGGGATACTAAGTTAAATGAATATTAATTTATTGTCACTCAAAGCGATCAAAACATGTAAATCTAATATATCGATCTATATCTAAAGAAACTACTTCCTGCTAACCTAAAAATATGAACAAAATCATGTCAAGAATGTAACCGACAGATACCAGAGCCAGACTATAAGGATTCCTTTTTTAGCTCTTTGCGACGAGACTTAAGGCTTTCACATGTTCACTTTTCCATTGATTGGTAAATTCCAGTATTCAACTTCCATTGTGGTAATAATCATTAAGATTTACACTACAGACTGTATATATTTTACTTTTGATTCTGTGGCGGTTGTCAAATTCTCTTCTCTAAAACATAACCAATGTCTCGCGAATGGTATAAATAAAAGATCTTGGAAAAAATTGTCAAATGCTGGTTTTATTGCCAAGACTCTAGAACAGAACTGCTCTAGAATATAGTAAACAATCCCCTACAGTCCACGCCTATGAATCACTATGTGAGATCTTGATCTCAATACCATAAGGAGATAATCAGCGCTTTAGTTATAATCCTCTGTGCCCATTAATGAATCTGCACTTGGTGCTGAATCTTTAAACCTGGACTATATTTTCGGCCAAGTTGACTCACTTGAGATATTTCCGCCACCGGAAAATGTGAGGTGGCCCAAATTCTAAGAACCCAGACGCCACCGCACCCGATACATCAACCGTGGAACACAACTTCTTTTTTTTAGGAGTAGTTACTTCAAAAACATCTAAACCCAGCCGCCCTGCCGACACACCTATTTATTATGCCGCAAACTCCGAGGTCTCCTTCCAAAGAAGCCGATGCCGATTTAATTTTACTTTGTACCTGTCAAAATTATGAAATGTTGTATTATTTAATACAGCATGGACGTAAACTAGCAATTACGAAGGGACAATAATTTCCACGTCAATGGTTGGGCTTTGATTTTTTGCGCGATCTCTTGAATGACGCGTTTTTTGTGAATGGAAACCACAGACATAATATCCATCAAATCAATGTATTAAAAATGTCTATCTTCGTAATATTTTTTTGGTTAGGGTTCCTTAGTTCTCATTCCAAATTAAAACGTACATTTTTGTTGATATTTCTGGTGTAAACTCAAGTATGTGTGTCCGTGTGTTCGTAATGCCTCTTCTACTAAACGGCTTGAGCTAATTTGATGACTTTTTTTTGTATTTATGAGGTCACGTGGATGGTTCTTAGTTATATATGGGCTTTTGTCGAGATCTAGAATGTTTTGCCGACCAATTGAATAACACGCCCGCGAAAGTTTCTGATCACAATTTTCGGGATAAGTTCGGGTAAATTTCCAAAACGAAATTGACCTGAGCAGAGCCGGGAACCTCAGCTATCTAGTGTATTAGAGTTATATATAGAGGTTGCTACCATCGCACTCAATAAAATATGGGTGAAGGGGCAAAAAAAATATTGGCGTTGGCATAAAACCGTGCTCATCATTCCTTTTTTGAACCAGCGATCTTTGGATTACATATCCACTATTATACCGCTGAACTAACCCGACCACTGCATCACCCAACTATTGTCTCGATCATGCTTCCCTATCTACTACTAGATGGCGTTGGTTTCGCATATTTATCCTATGCTATGGCATTTTTACCTCATTGATTGATTTATCAACCTAATTACTGTCCT
Source organism: Incurvaria masculella (assembly GCA_946894095.1). Lineage (NCBI taxonomy): Eukaryota > Metazoa > Arthropoda > Insecta > Lepidoptera > Incurvariidae > Incurvaria > Incurvaria masculella. The sequence goes on along the minus strand of OX335657.1, from coordinate 10,937,443 downwards.
TACTGTCAAGTCAATTATGGTATTGGACGCGTAGAGTTATCCCAGATTTAACTCGATAATTTTATCTATTTAATGGATACAATATTAGCATCATCTCATTAATTTGAGGTTGACATTAAATTATTGTAATCGGATTTTAAAAATAATCAAAAAAACTTTTTGGTCTGGACATTCATCGGAAGCAGGATTTGGTAAGGAAATAACGATAAATTCGTATGCATTAATAAATACAATTATCAAGAAAATAGTTTGTGTGATAACCATCCCTTATGTTACTGGCACACTGTAGATAGTATATTGGAATAAATGAATACAGTGTTTGAATCACAAACAAATATAAAAAGTCATAATATTGTAATCGTTGTTCTGCACGTGGTATTTACTATCGAAATGCTTATTGGAGCATTTTTGACCCTATGCTTGGCTTATCGCTTCGGGTCGTTGGCACACTCTTTCTACTATTTATCCACCAGATTGTCACCGGACGAAATTGGAAGCAAGTTGAACATCATTACCACCGCTGCAATTTTGGCAGTCATTAATATTGGAGTTCTTCTTCCATCCTGCCCAAGACTGCATTTGTTTTCTACTGTATTGACTTTACCGGCGCAACTTCATCTGTTCCAATTTGTCTACGGAAATATTCTACCAAATGTCAATCGTGAGAATATAGTGAAGCGACTGGCATTTATTTTTATGATTTTTTCGTTATTGAGAACAGTAGCTGTTATTGGAGATGATTTTCGTAATTTATAACTGCTATCGCTGTGACATTTTAAAATTAATTTAACCTGAAAATTCGCTGAAACATTGCATGACAAACAATATTACATTATAGTATATTATATGTACATATTACATATGTACAGAGCAGTGAATGTCAAACAAATTCAAATATACATATTTTTCCGAATGTTTTCAACATATTGCACTTAGTCATACAATTACCCTGTCATTTATTATGAATATAATATATAAAGAGTCATCTATCAATTTAGATTACACTAAAGGAAAAAAACATGTTTTATATATGGTTACCGTTATCTCATTAATTTGAGGTCGTCTACGACATTTCCACTGAAGCATTTTAATCAGATTTTAATAATATAGAGAACGCTTGGCTTTCAGACGAAGGTATAGACCAAATTTATTTGTTATAGTTTTCAAAATCTGATCACAATGATTCAGTGTAAATGTCGTTGAAAAGTATTTCAAATAAAATTATATTTATCATGAACTGTTGCATACGGCATGAATTGGTAAGTTTTGTTTAGTTTTTTACGTATGTTTAAAGAAAAAAAACAGCGGAGTTTCTTTCCAGTTCTTCTTCCTTGTGTTTTGTTTTGCTGAACTGGCCAATGTTAAAATATGACAAATCCGTGTGCAGTGTACTGTCTATGGATGATGAATAAACAATACAAATACAATTTTACTTTTCCGATAGTGGCGCCATCTAGATTTCTTTGAAGATATAGGGAGCTTTTTAAATAACCTTAAAAAGGATGATGTTTGCTTATCACAGCCGTATGCTCACGAATTCCGTATTAACCTTTTCAAGTTCGTGCGGTCCCCGCCAGCCACACGTCATGTGTGACACAAATGTCCGCCGTAAATCAGACGCATGCCACAAGATAGAGAGATCTACGTCCAGAAGTGCGCTGGAACTACCGTTTATAGTAATATTAATTGCCTGAAGGTATGCGCGTGCGCTGCTGAGATGATCAGTAGCTATGCCGTCGTGAGGTTAGTTACACGTATACATTGTTTTAACTTATTTGTCATGTTGTTAGTTGTGGCATCATAAACATGATTGTCCTCAAACTGAGCAAGAACTGAAATAAAAAAAATATCTGAAATGTAATGAAGTTTTTTCCTTTTACGATAGTTAAAACCTAAAGTTTTTGCGCAATTGGCGTATTTAATCTAGCAATGCGATTGAAACTATGTCAATGGTATCAGGAAATAAAAGTGGCATCATGTAGCTTGGGATTATTTAAAACATCCTAAAGAAGTGCTCATAAAGGGAAGGTCCCGGCTTAGCACCTAACTCCTTCGGGACTGTGGTATATTGGGTTAGTATAATAACGGTGGCATTAGCCATCCATGTCAGGTTACATAAAAAAAAACAACACAACTGGCTCAAGGATAAAAATATGACAAGTATCAACAAAATGGCAGAAGGAAGATCTTCTAACTGCTATCCTCGATACAGTAAGGCATGTCATGTAAGAGTTGTCAAGCAGGGTTGACAATATTACTGTAGAACAATCTGTTCGGCCATTATTAGAGATAATTTATGATCACAATTTACAATTTGCATGCTGATGAAAATCAGAAGATTAGCGGAGGCTATAAATAGAAGTACGCGTGAGTCTATTAAACGTAAACTTATGAGAAACTGTATCTTACAGAGATGCTGCGAATCGGGCTACTTTTCTGTATTTGGTGACCGTTAATCGCGTTCTGTGAAAAAATCACTAAATTAACTACACACAATGGATGTAGCAGAAAAGGAGTGGAAAACCGTAAGGAATAGGTGCCTATAACGGTAGACAAGCACTTGGATTAAGACATCGAGGTTGGCACTCTGCTTGCCAACGACACCCACGATATGGATTTTGCACTGCTCAAGAGTGCAACAGATGTGTACGAGTCACTAGTACCCTACAACACCTATTTCAAGCGGTCTAACCGCTTCCTCCTGGAGGATTGAGGCATTGGAGTCCAAGTACGGTGTCGAGCAACGCCTCGACGGGTTATTTCGACCTTCCAAGCTGCAGCCGCGACTTGGAAGGTGGAAGGTGGGTCGACTGTGGACATCCACCGCCAAGACCCGGTACCCAACGCTTCGACTCAAGCCGACCTTCAGAAGGGCAGGTCCTTGTGTTTACTTTACTTGCTGAAGCAGTACTCTACGTGCTCACTATCCCTGGGAACTATTCTGTATCGGGTCACCTGTCAAGCATTAATAATCCGAACCTCAAATCTTCGGTCAGTCCGACTATCCTTAATAACGTCGACAGGCTAAAGGACATTAGGGGAGTATTTTTAGGTTTGGCTTAGGGTTAGGTTAGACTCTCCAAACCAGTCCCACATAACCTGATTCCGCAATCAGGTATGCGTAAAGCATTTCACCTCCCAAGCCTCTTGCAGCTTCCGTTGCGCTACAAGATGGTTAAAAAAATCTTCGGTCAGTGTTAAAATTCAGCTCGTATTTCAGCTTGTTATAGCAGCAACAATAAAACATTAATTTAATCGGTATATACTTGCAAGCGTAGGTTCTCCTTAATATTTGTTTAACATCCAGCAGGGCACGTTTGGAGGAAATGTTTTTCAGTTACACTTAGTACTATCGATATACGACCCCTGCAACTCTGACGCAATATTCGTCCCGACGAATTACAGTCTCCGCCTAGAGGTCTACTGAACCCTATCTCAAAAGGTTAGAGACGAATCTCCCCGCGCAGACGACGTCTTATGTCATGACTCCCCTTAAAAAACATATAAATCCGAACCTTAGACAACATTTTGTCGTGACGTTCCCAGACAATACGCCACCAAAAAGCCGACCCACAAACGTAGCACCACCCCACACATTAAAACACCGAAAGCCGCACGACTATAGCCCAGAGCTAAGATACCTTATTAAGGCCGGGACGTACACCTGTGTGAATTTCCATAATCCTCGTAATTAAGGGTTTGCGCTGCGTATCTCTCCGAAGAGGAACATTTAGGATCTCGCACTGAAGAGGTAATAAATTGTTCGACTTTTGACCCACGCTCCGTGGTTTTGGGGAATTTGCCCTTGGGGTATTTCGGTCGACGGAGTAGCGGCTCGTACTCGTTAGTGGAGGAAAATACAGAGCAGTGAATGTCAAACAAATTCAAATATACATTTTTTTCCGTATGTTTTCAACATAATGCACTTAATCATACAATTACCCTGTCATTTATTATGAATATAATATATATAGAGTCATCTATCAATTTAGATTACACTAAAGGAAAAAAAATGTTTTATATATGGTTATGACATTACCGTTATCTCATTAATTTAAGGTCGTCTAACGCCCGGTTCCACCACCTCCAGCTACAAAAATCCCAAAGTTATCTTTCGGTTACATCATACAAATATGCAATGTAGCCGAAAGTTAACTATCGGATTTCAGGTAATTGGAGGTGGTGAAATCAGGGGTAAGTCATTTCCACTGAAGCATTTCAATCAGATTTTAATAATAAAGAGAACGCTTGGCTTTCAGACGAAGGTATAGACCAAATTTATTTGTTATAGTTTTCAAAATCTGATCACAATGATTCAGTGTAAATGTCGTTGAAAAGGCTCAACTAAAAAACTACACGTTATGTGAACGACGTGCACGTAAGAAGTTAAACTTGAATCCACTTCAAAGCCTTAGCCCCGGTTGCACGAAGAAATGGCTGAGTTAATCAATGTTCAAACACGTCACTTTTAGTGAACCGCATAGAATTCCTTTCATACTGTCCGAAAACCGTAAGGAATAGGTGCCTATAACGGTAGACAAGCACTTGGATTAAGACATCGAGGTTGGCACTCTGCTTGCCAACGACACCCACGATATGGATTTTGCACTGCTCAAGAGTGCAACAGATGTGTACGAGTCACTAGTACCCTACAACACCTATTTCAAGCGGTCTAACCGCTTCCTCCTGGAGGATTGAGGCATTGGAGTCCAAGTACGGTGTCGAGCAACGCCTCGACGGGTTATTTCGACCTTCCAAGCTGCAGCCGCGACTTGGAAGGTGGAAGGTGGGTCGACTGTGGACATCCACCGCCAAGACCCGGTACCCAACGCTTCGACTCAAGCCGACCTTCAGAAGGGCAGGTCCTTGTGTTTACTTTACTTGCTGAAGCAGTACTCTACGTGCTCACTATCCCTGGGAACTATTCTGTATCGGGTCACCTGTCAAGCATTAATAATCCGAACCTCAAATCTTCGGTCAGTCCGACTATCCTTAATAACGTCGACAGGCTAAAGGACATTAGGGGAGTATTTTTAGGTTTGGCTTAGGGTTAGGTTAGACTCTCCAAACCAGTCCCACATAACCTGATTCCGCAATCAGGTATGCGTAAAGCATTTCACCTCCCAAGCCTCTTGCAGCTTCCGTTGCGCTACAAGATGGTTAAAAAAATCTTCGGTCAGTGTTAAAATTCAGCTCGTATTTCAGCTTGTTATAGCAGCAACAATAAAACATTAATTTAATCGGTATATACTTGCAAGCGTAGGTTCTCCTTAATATTTGTTTAACATCCAGCAGGGCACGTTTGGAGGAAATGTTTTTCAGTTACACTTAGTACTATCGATATACGACCCCTGCAACTCTGACGCAATATTCGTCCCGACGAATTACAGTCTCCGCCTAGAGGTCTACTGAACCCTATCTCAAAAGGTTAGAGACGAATCTCCCCGCGCAGACGACGTCTTATGTCATGACTCCCCTTAAAAAACATATAAATCCGAACCTTAGACAACATTTTGTCGTGACGTTCCCAGACAATACGCCACCAAAAAGCCGACCCACAAACGTAGCACCACCCCACACATTAAAACACCGAAAGCCGCACGACTATAGCCCAGAGCTAAGATACCTTATTAAGGCCGGGACGTACACCTGTGTGAATTTCCATAATCCTCGTAATTAAGGGTTTGCGCTGCGTATCTCTCCGAAGAGGAACATTTAGGATCTCGCACTGAAGAGGTAATAAATTGTTCGACTTTTGACCCACGCTCCGTGGTTTTGGGGAATTTGCCCTTGGGGTATTTCGGTCGACGGAGTAGCGGCTCGTACTCGTTAGTGGAGGAAAATACAGAGCAGTGAATGTCAAACAAATTCAAATATACATTTTTTTCCGTATGTTTTCAACATAATGCACTTAATCATACAATTACCCTGTCATTTATTATGAATATAATATATATAGAGTCATCTATCAATTTAGATTACACTAAAGGAAAAAAAATGTTTTATATATGGTTATGACATTACCGTTATCTCATTAATTTAAGGTCGTCTAACGCCCGGTTCCACCACCTCCAGCTACAAAAATCCCAAAGTTATCTTTCGGTTACATCATACAAATATGCAATGTAGCCGAAAGTTAACTATCGGATTTCAGGTAATTGGAGGTGGTGAAATCAGGGGTAAGTCATTTCCACTGAAGCATTTCAATCAGATTTTAATAATAAAGAGAACGCTTGGCTTTCAGACGAAGGTATAGACCAAATTTATTTGTTATAGTTTTCAAAATCTGATCACAATGATTCAGTGTAAATGTCGTTGAAAAGGCTCAACTAAAAAACTACACGTTATGTGAACGACGTGCACGTAAGAAGTTAAACTTGAATCCACTTCAAAGCCTTAGCCCCGGTTGCACGAAGAAATGGCTGAGTTAATCAATGTTCAAACACGTCACTTTTAGTGAACCGCATAGAATTCCTTTCATACTGTCCGCACAAAGTGATGTGTTTGATCATACTTTGACGTTGATTTTGATTTTTTGTCCGTTCGTGCACTCGGCCCGAAGACCGTACCGCCGATCAGGGGTGCAATAGTTGAAGTCTGTTCAGTGTTTTTTAACACTCTTTTTCTCACTCTTTTTAGTATTTCCCACCCTTAGGAGTGGAATTATTTAATACAATTTATGAAAGGACCTCCCCTGAGATATACCCTACTGTTGAGAAAAACTATTTTACTAATCATTTGGAAATTTGCGGAGATATCGCGTAACATATACACAAAAAAACATACAGAGGAGCTCTCTTTATTTCTCATAACTTCCTTATTTTTTTAAAGTCGGTTGAAAAGAGCTTGCCATTGCAAGCCTAGTACTTAAATTCAAATAGCGTTGCATTTTTTACAAAAAGAGTGTTAATAATAAACCCTCTGGATTGGATCAGTGCACTTCTCTAATGTCCGCAGTGTCGTGGCGGAGGAGGTACGGCTGCGGCGAGCGTCAACCGCGCTGGTGGCGGCCCCCGCAGGCGCGCGCCGCGTTCCCACGTGCGGCGGCGGCGGCGCTCCGATCGCCGAATTGCGTGTGCGCATCATTTTACTTTCGGGCGGCGCAGGTAGTTGTTACTTAACCGCAACTACTACTTCTGTTAGAAATTTATCCTCGTAGATCGGTGTCATTTTTAATAGATTATAAGTAAATTTTAGAGTTTACATTTAAAGTCATAGTGCATCGACCAAACAGTAAATTAAGTTTTTTTATCAATTGCAATTCTTAGCTTGGTGTAATGATGTAATGTAAGTTTAGTGTAGTTTACTTCTAAACTTTAGTAGGTTGATATAATACCTATATCACATGCCACCGAGTAGGTTGAGATTATGAATTTTCCTAGCGTGCAAATGTATCATCCCCAAAGTTTCTTTCAGCCTCGGTAGTAGCTCGACCCCTCGGTATTCGCTTATCGATGTTATCACTGATCCTAATTTCACGTAAACAAGTTTTACCAGCAAACTCCTTACTCACTAGTTGGTAGGCTTAATCCTGCCCGAGTCGGTACCATCGCATTGGATGAAAAAATCTCGAAGACGTGTTTTCCATTCTTTTCGATTTAGCAGAGCTTCTGATATCCGGCATATGCCGGATATCAGATGGGACTATTGACAAAATAACTCGACGGCAATTTAAACATACCTCCATTCGTTTCCTAGAAAAAGACTCTTGACATACAGACAGACAGGCGGATAACGAAGTGTATCTAAGATATCATAAAAGTTAATTTTTTTTCTTGTGGGGAATGGAACCCTAAAGCATTAAAACTGTTCCTAAATGCTATCACATAATGGGTCCAAGGAGCAGCCTTACTTAAAATTACATTTCCAGTGTCTGCAAAGTTCACCCCAAAGAACGCTACACAGATTCCGACCGAACATCGGCGAGTCGATTACGTTGTAGCATTTTGTTCTCCGGTAATTGTAGTTATTTGGTAATCGTTGAGAAGTATGCAGTTCGGAAATATGTCAGGAATGCCAATTGCATCCTAATAGCCGGATAAAATTGACTAATAATAAGAGGGTACCGCGGAGCCAGCGAAGATTGGTAGGCGTTTCAATTTGATCTGGACTACTCATGTAATGATGTGTATTACTAAACTATTATGTACGTGGATGCGTTAATTTTTCGTTAAAATAGAATATCTACATAGCATTGCATGACATATTCAGCTTCGTTTAAATTTGCAAGCTGATTCCTATAGGAGAACATGAGGTTGGTTTTCTAAAAGTGATTTTACAGAAGTTCCTATTCATGGAAATGTTTCGTTCGACTCTATGGATTTGGTTCCTACATGATCGGAATTAACCAAAAATGGTAGCATTCGGATATCAGCATCGTACGACACGGAATGCGACAGGCGTCTTACTGTCGCACGGCGGCAAGCAAGCACGTTCAGTTCCTAGCCCGCAACGTGCATACGTTGTCACGTCATTATTCTTTTAGTGTTTGAGGTATGGTTTTGTCATGGCTGATTCCTTAATTGCAGCAAAGGAAGACACAATGAAGTGTATGAAAAGATGACGAATTCTCATACTTTTTCCCGCAGAAAATTATATTTTTATGTTTGAAGCTCAACATCGTATATATCTTATCTAATCCTAGAATGTTCATCAGCTTCTTTTAAAATGGACATCTTAACGTGCAAAGCACCTCTTCGCACGTCGCGTTCGCGCCAATCGAACGGCATTTAATATTTATTCTTCTCCAGCAGTATGGCCGCGGTTACGCGTCGCAATCGCTTTTATCCGAACGCCATCTTAAGGTGGCCCATCCCGCTCATCTCCCCATACAAAAGGGGAAAGAAGATGACGCCCATATTTCTTGTCAGAGGTCCAAATTGTTGCTCAAAATAGCTTTATTTGATCGAACTAGATGTCTGCTGACCATTGGCATTGTAAAATTGTGTTTGGTTTCTAAGTTATAAGGTCCGAAAGTTCGAATTTTTCGCGCGTTTTATACAATAACTTTGGTGGTGGATTACGCAATGATAAAGTAAGAACATCTTAAAAAGATTAGTCATCAGACATAGCTTATTTAATCAATATTAATAATCTATTTGGTTTTTGTTAGATTTTTAACTACAGCGGTCGTGGTTTACTTTTAGCTATAAGTCGTTTTGAAATTAAAATTTTCGTAAATCTTACCAAATCATACACTATGCACATTGTCTTTTTTGTGGACATGTTGCATCTTCCTCGTCGCGGAGCCTGTCTTATTCTTTGAAACAGAGAAGATCCCAGAGCGCAACAGCACGGTTTTGTACCGTGCCCGCGAATGAGTTAGGCCCGCCGGGTTGGGCCACCTTAATATATCTAGCTCCAGCAATTTTGAACGTCGAAGATTTTGTTCGTCGAATTTTCGTGGGAGGAGAACGCACCACGACCCGAATGATACAGCTGAGGTACGGGAACCCGTAATCGATAAGCATCCATACAAATATGAATGACTGTAGAGAAGGAAAAAAATGGGTATGCTGTGGTTATAACGTATAATGCTCTATCATCCCTGTCTACGCCTCCAGGAAAGGGTCGTGATATTACACACACATATACAGATGAAACGGGTTACAGAAACTTAAAATACTTACATTAATAAATGCATGCCAATAAGATTGACCACTGATAAATTCTGATACGAAATACGATAACTCCTAAACTGGCCTTAGGTGGTAGGCTTTTAAGTTACAATTTAAAGAAATTTGTGCAAATATTACTCGTACATGTCTATCTCCATCACGCACATCTCATCGTAATATTGGATTATATATTATAATATATAATATAGATTATATATACACACAAATTACACTATACGACAAGATATAAAGGTTCCAAAGGGTTCGTGCCTCATTTTTCTTACCCCAAATTAGAGGCACACGCTTTCCCGCCCTCGACTCACGCGCTCCCTCACGCGTGGACCGTGCAACCACTTGATCTGTATCAAGTTGATCGTCGTTAAGTCTTAACGGACGATTAGACCCACTTTCGGCTTCGTCAAAGTATCGGGGTTGTCGTGGTTAGTAATTAAAACAAATAGGCTGGAGGGATCGGAGGCGGGGATGCGAGTGTACCTGGCGGTGTGACGTTACCTTTTGGACGTAATTTAGGGGTTGTGGATGATAGTCTTTGGAATAGATAGCCATGTATGTAGGTGTAGACGACCCCACATGGATACTAGGAGCCTTTTGCCATAACTGGAAATTGACACGGTCTGTGTATCTCAATAGGCACCTCTGATGGGACAGAATTGTTTTATCTGTGCAGGTTTTTTTCCTTGGGTACGCTTTAGGGTCCAGGGCGTGTATTCTTGGCATTCAGTCATTGCGGATTCAGTAGAGTTAACAGTACTGTCAAAGTTAATTCTTCATGAGTTAACTCTACTGAATCCGCAATGACTGAATGCCAAGAATACACGTGCAGCTACCTGCCGGCACCTGTACAAATCGATACAGTAATATCAGTGAAAGTTTAGTCGGTGCATCGCCAGAGATTGATCTGAAATATCTGACCTCTGTGTTTGTATATTCAATGTGAATTTTCCTATCTGAAACTGTTCTAAAATTTTCAGTACGTTTTCATTAATCGATTTCTAAAATAGTTTTGTAGTCTTCAATTTTCACATAATTATATACAGTCAAGTGCAGTTTTTACAATTGAAAAATTACAGTATTTTTACTGAAAATTCTGTTTTATTTATTTATTCTATAGACAGGCAGCCTAAGCTGCAGCTAGTTCTTGAACAAGCAGTCCTCACCTTACAGTCAACTTGAAGGTCTATTCCGAAGGCATTCCGTAATCAGTAATCAGGAATCCTGAATCTAGAAAACCGCTTTTGTAGCGTTTTTCTAAGCGATTTTCTTGACGACAATATTCCGGAGCATAGTTTTTTTAATTAATCATGGTTTTTCGTCGAAAAACTTGCTTTGAAAATCGCTATAAAAGCGGTTTTCTAGACTCAGGACTCCTGAATGCCAGGAATAGACCTGCTGATCTTGATATACAGACGAAATAATACGAGGTAAAAGGTTTGTCTAATCTTCATTAGCTGGTGCCCCGATTACGAGCAGCGACAGGTTGGGTCGCGGGGGCGCGGGGTGGGGAGAGCAGAGGGGTGGCGGACGGCGGCGCCGTCTGCGCAGGCGCCGCTGGGCGGACCCCGGCCCGCGACCCGCCGTCGCCGAGCCTCGCGCCTACTCATTATAAGCATAATCTAATTATTGAATTCGTACAATGTTGTGTTTACATTTTTTTCTCATTTGCCCCACTATACTTAGCATTAGACCCATAAGCGCTAAATGCTACGTTTATGGCAATAAATTTAACGAAAGCGAGTCACTGCGGCGCGTTCTCACGGTCCCGCGCGGTGGGCAGATCATTTTATGGTAGGTGATATTAAGGTTTTTTCTCGGCCGCGGGCCGTGTTAAGTCGAGAGGTGGAAAAAGCTCAGTCTGATGAGTTTTTCGCCTCAGGTCTCGTGTAATCCGCCTCTTGGTCGTTGGTAGCGAGCGAGGGAGCATTATATTGAGTGATATGAAGTCAGGGACTCACCAATTGATGATTTGCCGTCACGGTCCGTTCAGAAACAGTCATTAGGAATCTAGAGCTTTTATTGGTCGAACTTTTTTTAATTTATTTAGCAGCAAAGCTCCTCTCACTTTTAGTATATTTTAGTCTAAATAGGTCGACCTTAGGCCTATGGTTTAGACAACTCAGGAACTTTTTTTGATCATTTCAACACTTTCGCCTAAGAATATTTTTTTAGCTATTAGTTAACTTTCAGTACAATTTTTTTTTTTTGTAATTTGGTAATGGTTAACCATATCGATTTTCAATGATCGTGAAATGAAATATTTTTTGGTATATGTGAATTGCTTTCATCCAACGTGACACATATTTCATTAACTATTTAACAAATAATAATTTTGTTTTATTATTAGAATATTCTTTTTCATACTAATAAAAGTAGTCCCAAGTTTATTTTGCCAAAATGCGTTATTACTTTAAAATAAAACAATAAAAATGCGATTGTTTCGTAGATGGCTGAGTTTTTTTTCCGTTGGCAACACTTTACCGCAAAAATGGCGCCAAATTAAAATATTGTGTGATTTTTGTGATAACCGATACACTAAGCAAAAGCGGACAATATCCAGAAACTATGTGTTCTCCTTCTTTTGTTTCATTTGAGATTTATTGTTCCAGAGTCTAAGTATGTATTATAAGCAAATATCGTTGTACTTTGGCCTTTCAGCTACGTTTACAGCTACATTAACGTCAACCAATGATTTCAAAAGTTCGTGCGTCGATTTAAAATATACGTAAATTATTTCCAAAGTATGTATGTTATTGATTTATATAATACGTAAATAATAAAGTAATATATAATTCAATGACGTCAACTCACCCTTTACTTTGCGCTAATGGTTTTCAGTAGACTTCAGTTCTACCAACTATGCATGCTTCGGAAATGGTCCGTGAAATATCCTTGGATGGACCGTGCATTTAATTATGTTGGCAACATTATAACGAATGAAAATCAGAAATAATATTCATCTCCGTTTCGATTGAATGTTTTTTCGTGAACAACAATTATAAAATGTTAAACTCATTAGCTAGTAATTTCCTTAAAATTATAAAATCCTTGTTTCAGACGCGAAGAATAATTGAACCTATTTAATCATCAGAAGTTTGTCTCATGCTGTAGGTTTCGGTGCCTAAACATAATACAATTGAGCCCACTGCATTTACTTTCGTGCATGTTGTAAGATTTGACCTTCGTGTTCAGATTCCATGTAAAAACGACTCAATAGATTCGAAGATCTGTAGAATAAATAGAGGGTCTTGATTAAAATTCGCTGTATTAAGTAACTATATTAATTATCTTAAATCTATAATATTAAAATATAATAACAGTAAATAAAGTTAATTTGCCGTTGAAGAAGTCCATACGATAGTTACTCTCATCGGGCAATTAAAAAGCCTTTTATTTTAAAACCTGTACGCGCCGTCAATAGAGAATTATTATTGACAACTCATTTAAATATCTAAAATAGCTGGGATAGCGGCGCATGCGCTCCCCGAACAGCCTTCGGCGCTCGTCGGCATTCCTCGGGCACGTCCGCCGCGCTCGAGATCGTGTGATCCTCATCCATCATCAGCGGTAACGACCTTTATGTAAAGAAGGACGGATCGCTTAGAGCACGTTTTGTTCGAATAGTGTGCCAAGTACCATATTGGTATGCCATGTTCTTGGAAATCGCAGAGACCAAACAAGGTTTCATAGGACCAAAACGGCCTATGGTAAGGTTTTAAAAGAATGTACCACTTATTGATGACTGCAAATATAACAGTTACTGTCGCAGTGGAAGTCTGGCTAGTTTTGCAAATTACCCACAGGAGGTTAAGGGTAAAGGGAATATCAGCAAGTGGTGGGAAAACTAGGGACCAACCTTAACGACCAGGGCCTTCGATAGCTGCAGCAGCGCGTGGACTGTGGGACGCCGCCTCGTAGGATCCTCCCGTCGCCAACCACTCACGAAACACTCTTCTTGGTCTTCTGCCTCGATGAGGATACAGTTAAAATCACTTGCTTTGACGTAGCGGATAATTATAAAACGTTTTGTGCGGAGAGCTCTTCTGGTGCGCGTGCCCGGACGCAGTTGCAAAAATCTCTGTTCGTGGGCGCGTCGGCGCGCGTCTCCGCGGACGATGCGCTGCTCTCTTCTTTCTTGACGCGGGTGAGCGGGAAGTAGCGTGTACTGTTAAGTGCGTGTATGTTTGCGAGTGCGCGGTCTCCCACCAAATATAACGGCGGCTAATTTCGAATAATAACCTAACCCAACCAGCAAGTATCCCAGGGAATGACGTCGCATAGTGGTAGATCATGACAGAAATAATAGTATTAAAACTAAACGTGCAAATGTTTCACAATGTTTTCTTGTTGCCACTGGAGTTGTGAATCAAGCAAGTCTGCTGGTTAGCCGTATTTAATAAAATATGTCTTAAGGATGTTCCGACCCATACAATGTTTTTTTTACACAGAACGCAAAAAGTATTTCACTTTAAGGCACGAATTCGTCAAAAATATTAAATATAGCCATAATAGTTGCAGCGAAAACATATTCACAATTTCAGGTTTAATGGTTTCGTTGTAATTGCCGATTAGAAGTTTTACACCGTTAGATGGCGCTGTTGAATAAAAATCGTATTTAAATAAATTGTAACAAAACCAATAATCCTGAAATTGTGAAATTGTTTTCGCTGCAAGTAATATGACTATATTAAACTTTTATTATTAATTCGTGGCTTAAAGTGCAATACTTTTTGCGTTATGTGTTCAAACAACTTTATATGGGTCGGAACAGCCTTAAGTAAAAATAGTCATAGTCAGACTTTTAAGTTCGCTGACCTAAAACCAAATAAGAAATCTTAAATATGCCTTTGCAAATGGCGCTCTCGTAACAGTAATAAACTACATAAAATAATCTTAATACAATATTCGAACTACATAAAATCTTTATGCAGGTTATTTCTTGGGCATTTATTTATAAATAATAAATGAATATGTTCTCAGTGGTGTGCTAAAAGCAAGTAAAATTTATTAGACGGAGCCAATGTGATATTGATTACTATTTTTGTTAGCCCTTTAAACATTACATAGATACACATTAAATTAATTATTTTTAAAAACACGGTCAAGTGCGAATCGGACGAAGATTTAACACAAAACAATCAGGTTTTTTGTAGGGTTGTAGGTTTTTTTAATTTTTATTATTTTTTATTAGTACCTATTTTTTGTTACAACGGTATGACATGTGCACACTCTGTTAAAATTTCAGCAGCCTACCTATTACGGTTAATGAGATATAGCCCTGTTAGAGACGGACGGATGGAAGGACGAACGGATGGACGGACAGCGGAGGCTTAGTAATAGGATTCCGTTGACACACTTTGGGTACCCAAGTATTCCTCTTTAAAATTTGACATTGAACTATATAAATAATAAAGTGACTATTAATAATATCTTTTCAGATTCTGACTAAGAAAAAAAAGGTTTCAATGAATGTAGGGTTTTCCACTCTCAGTACATCGAGCACAAAGTTTATGATTCCGTTTCATAATTTATGTACACAGCAAGATCATTATTTACTGTTTTGCCGGAGGACACAAGGCAAAAGTTCAGGTCATAATATGAGGTTCTAACAAAAATTGCCGACCTACTGGATGTCATTTACCTCTGTCGATGATTAACTTTACTATTTTTTGTAATTTTCGCAGGAATTTAGTACAATAAGATATCCAGAGATCCAAAATGATACCAAAAACAGCTTTATTTACGCCCATTTCCACTACAAAGATTTCAAAGCTACCTTTTGGTTACACGATGTAAATATTTCATGCAACCAAAAGTTACTTATCGAATTTCAGGTAAAACAGGCACTTGATGACCATTGGCATTGTAAAATTGTGTTTGGTGTCTAAGTTATAAAGTCCGAAAATTCGATTTTTTACAAGTTTTATGCAATAACTTTGGACGTAGATTAGAAACTCAACGAAAACAAAAACATCATAAACATCTCAGTCATTCAGCTCAGCTTGTTCCATGAAGATTCAACGTCAATCTCGTTTTTAGGGTTCCGTACCCAAAGGGTGAAAACGGAACCCTATTACTAAGCCTCCGCTGTCCGTCCGTCCGTCCGTCCGTCCGTCCGTCCGTCCGTCCGTCTGTCTGTCTGTCACAGGGCTGTATCTCAGTAACCCTAACAGGTAGACAGCTGAAATTTTCACAGAGTGTGTATTTATTTTGCCGCTATAACAACAAATAGGTAAGATTAAAAAATAATTAAAATTAAAGGGGGCTCCCATACAAAAAACGTGATTTTTTTGTTTTATTTTTTACGATGGTACGGAACCCTTCGTGCGCGAGTCCGACTCGCACTTGGCCGGTTTTTATTAGATTTCTGACTACCACGTTCGTGATTTAATTTTAGTTGTAAGTCGTTTTGTAATATTTTCATTGAAATTCGAACCAAATACGCATTGTCTGTTTAGTGGACATGATGCGTCCACTATCATCACGGAACCTGCCTTTTTTAACTACAACGTCATACCCATACAATTTTTGCAACTTATTCTAGGTTTTACTTCCTTCAACCTTTCAAAATCAAACTCGGACTACCGATTTGTTTGAAAACGCCGAGTCAGCGTAAACCGCAAGGTCAACATATTGACGGCGACGATGCGTAAGCTGTCAATTTTAATACGCTAGTCGATCGGTTTGGCATAAATTTCAATTTAGGTGACAAGTCGGAATAGGGGCACAGAGTGCAATAGCCCGTCGGGAAAGGCACTCTTAATAATGGGTACTAGACACTTAAATATTCTGTAATTTCGAATTTTATTTGAAATACAAATTTTCATTTACTAAATACAATAAATTCAAATATAAAATTACTATTAAGATGGTCGAAGCGGCAATGAAAAATTGTCCGTGTTTTCCATCCAGTTCAATGTAGCCGTGCTCAAAAAGGGAAGGTCCTGGCATGTCACCTAATTCCGTTGGGAATGTGGTGTATTGGCCTAATGTCATAACGGTAGTTGTGTGGTATTAGCTATCCATGTCAGATCGCGTAAAAAAAAATCTTGTTCCTGACTTCTTAGTACGCTTAGTACCACACGGCCGAAGAGGTGCAACGATTCGAAAGGGCATTCGGCCATACCACCGGCGCTACCACCCCGGGCGGGTTTAACAACTAGTAAGTAAATAATATGACAGTTTTACGTGAAATCCGTTCAAACTATCCTAGAACTCGAGCGCTCATCACTAATACATTTAAATTTCCATAATGTCGCGATAAAATAGAAATCTTGTCCTGCAAAATGACGTTAACATAATTGACGTAAGTCACAGCAAACGTGGGCGACGTTCTCAGCACAGGACACGATGTTTTCGTAGAGAATAATGCGGCATTGACAGTAACGAGATAACGATCCAATTCCAATAGGCCGGGCCGTGATCGCGCGGATTGTGCTCGCCGGGCAGCTCGAAAGCGTGTGAAACGCCGCCATTGCTGCTGTCTGGCTGCGATGGATCCAATCACGATTTCAGCTCCCCTTTGACCTGTCTGGGTTCAGCAGGCCTTTTGGTTGGCCTCAGGAATCAGGTATCTTTCAGTCGAGAAATCCGCTGTTATAGCTTTTGTCAAAGCGAGTTTTTAGACGGAAGATTCCGGAGCACGGTGTTTCAATGATTCAAGGTGTTTCGTCAAGAAAATTGCTTTGACAATGTCAATAAAAGCGGTTTTCATCTACTTATGTGTATATAAGATAGGCCCACTAATCGAGTTACTAATATTCGCTTCGGGAAATATGATTCGTTTTGAGACAGTCAGTCAGTCAGTCAGTCAGCGTGTTTGCGTCCACTGCTGGACATACGCCTCTCCAATTTTTCTCCAGTCCTCCCGGCCCTCAGCGGTACGGAACCACTGCTTTCCGCCGACGCACTTGATGTCGTCGTCCCACCTGGCGGGTGGTCTTCCCACACTCCGTTTTCCTGTCCACGGCCGCCAGTCCACGCCGTTTTGAGACGATAGACGTTAATTTAGAAAAGACACACAACGTTCCATATGTCCAAACCATCTTAACACTCTTTAAGAATCGAGAATCTCATCACAACATAATTTTTTATTTGACAATTCTTACCAAACCAGTAATTTCGAAATTTTAAATTTATTTAGTAATTTAAAATTAACTCCGCATAGTTTCAGTTTCAGTTACTTTACTCAAGGAATGCATTTCAATTGCATTTATTATACATTCGTACCTCTTCTGCCATACTCAAGTCCCGCTTCTATACATGCGTTTAGGCACTAGAGCGATCTTCCGACTTTTCATAACGAAATGAATTGTGCCGTTTTAATCTATTTACAGCACTCACTCTTCTGTCAATGTCCTTATCGCACTTTACATCGCGAATAACCATTTTTTCCAAGATATACAAACTCATAGAAAGGTTCTAATATTAAATTTAAACTCACATTACACCTAGTCACTGCTCCGTCTCGCTCGAATACCATTACTTTCGTCTTACTTGCATTTATTTTTATGTATTGTTCATTGCACGCATCCACTCATGGAAGATGCCATCAGCTATTGTTAGTACAGCGATTCAAAAAGTCTTGATATAGGTGATTTATTATTACGTTGATTTCGCAATCGTCCGCTATATTTGGGGGAAATACGTTCCACATTTTAACATTTTTGATATGAATATGAATGGATAATCTGTTAGTTATCATAAAATTAAGAGCTAATACCATGACGTTGATTGTGGCATTGCAAGCCATATCTATTAACAAATAAAACAAAAAAGTATTTAAAAGCTGCATTGTTTATTTCGTTTATTGCTATATAACTGACTTTGTTTGTCCTACGATTAAAACAATAGTAATTATTATAAAAAATATGTGCTTATTCTTCATTATATCAAATACTTAAAATAACGAAAAAAACAAACAAGCGTGTCATAACGGTTCAAATCGGTAACCATTTTCTTCTCCAACTAAGTCCAGCGTTCGGCAAACAAACAATAATGGCGACCTCCGTAAGCAGCGGGTTTGCTTTAGGGTTCACGTATGCGAAATTAGCGTTTTTGGTCTGTATAGGCTGCTTTTTAAAGTGAATTAAGTTTTATGCTTATTCACTAGATCATTAGATCTTATACTATAAAAAAGGAAATTATCTAAATCATTTATGGTTTCCAGGCGCCGGCTTATAAACCTAGTAAAAACGTAGTAAGTAGGTGTTTACAAACATTTTTTTTAAAGAACATAGGCAACCCATTAAAACCGTTTTACGGTCATGCACTAGATAATAGTCTCAACTTTGATATTTTGATTTTTATACGGGTATTTATTCTGAACCGACGCTGATATGAAATAAAAAAATCCCAAAATATTGGAAGTTAGCGTAAAATTCAAAGTAAAATTAATAGCCTCACGTAACTCACCTCGTGAATTGAAACATCTATTGGCTAGTTGCTTCAGTCGTGTTGCGAACAGAAATCAGGGGACCATTACAACGGCAACATTGCGCTTTTGCAAGCTGATGTGGACTGATTCTAGCGCGGTTGCTTAACTTTTGTCTTATGTTGTGTTAGGGATTTATTACATTTGTACTTAAATTAAGATTTTGAAAGCGCCGTTGTTGACAATAGTAGGACAAAGATATTTATTTAACTATTTGGATATTTTTTGAGATCGAGCCTACTAAATAAAACCATAAAATATCAGTAAAATTATATTGGAGAATGCATTTGTGCTAGTACCCAGTTTAGGTCAACTTAAAAATAGAACAACTAGAATGGGCTACTATTTGAAGTCGTTTTTTTTTTGTCTTGAACAACAGGCGTAATCTGAGGTTTAACAGCGACATTGATATCCATACATACCATCACGCCCGAGGGTAGACATATATGCTAGGATAGAGAATCAAATGGTTAGATCACAGCTTGCTTCTTTATTATTATACATGATCTACGATTACGGATGCTACGTGCTTGACCCTTGCGAAGACTTCGATCTTCTATGTGTATCGGCTCGTAAATCTTTTTTGTCATTCTTTCTTCACACATTAGTTCTACAAGTCCAGATCTCAACATACAAATTTCAACTTGTCACTACGTCTTCTTTCAGGTGTCACTGCTCCCTAAAGGAATTATTGGAGAAAGCATTTCTGCAGCATCTACTTTAGGATTCTTCTGCCATATCAAAGCCATCTAATCTTCGATCGAAGCCATTGAGTCATAGATAAATCTAGGCATTGACAAATACATTAAATTTAAAATAATTTAAAAAATTTTAATGAATACAATTTTTTTGGTAATTATTTTACTATCATCATAGAGTCGTATTGTTGATGTATTATAATACTCAATACATCAACAATACGACTCTATGATAATAGTAAAATAATTACCAAAAGAAATGGTATTAATTCAAATTTAAATGATTTAAAAAGCTTAAAGATATAAAAATCTTCGCAGCCGACGATCTGCAGTTGATTTCTGACTGGACAAAGTGTCGAAAGTCCTCCAGGTCGCGCCGCGAGTCGAAACGTCGCGATAATTTGAACTTTGTTCATCCGAAAACCATTTTAATAAAGTCTTAC
This sequence comes from Incurvaria masculella, assembly GCA_946894095.1. Lineage (NCBI taxonomy): Eukaryota > Metazoa > Arthropoda > Insecta > Lepidoptera > Incurvariidae > Incurvaria > Incurvaria masculella. The sequence goes on along the minus strand of OX335657.1, from coordinate 10,917,237 downwards.
ATACTCTGTACGTATGTAACAGCAAGATTACAATACCAAACTTGCGTAACTCATTCATCAGAACATCAGGGATTCAACATGGAGTAATACATATCTCATTTAATCGTATTCTGCATATAATAGTATGCATAGCATTGAGCTGCAAATGTACGGAGGCCAGACGTCAAGTCGGAAACGTATGGACTAATTTACGTACCGTAGCCGCCGCGGCCGCCCCTGCAGCATCATATATCACTAGCCACGCCTCTCGACGGGTGCAGTTGCGATAAGCCGAACTGCATCACTCCTATGTAGAGCAACTGAATGCATTTCATTTTGTATATATTAAAGATAGCTGTAACGCTTGAACTTAAGTTTATATATTTGTAAATTTCGTTCTAAAGTTACCCGCATCTGTGTCACTGTACTTCATGAAATGCAAAATTCAACTTTTTAGAGGTAGCTTATTTTTGCATTTTTACTTATAATCTTTTTTTTTGTCCGAAAAACCCAACATAGAAAAGCCACAAATCACTTCACCTAAAACATGCTCGATGGATCTAGTACCTTTTGGACATTATGATACGACCCTTTATTTCTTACCTGAAAAACTGTGTTATACAACTCCAATCGTGCGGTTTTGAAACATGCATATAGCATGCATGATTCGATCGATCATAACGTTGACCACACAATCCCATTCATGAAAAAAAAACAACTTTATTTTGATCTATTTACACATTAATTATTATTTTTATTTTACGTTGCATGGCTAATATCAAATCTACCCTCCTGATATGAATCTAACAGTTATGTAGGAATTAGGTGCCATGCTAGAGCTTTCTCTTTGTGACCACGTTAAGACTCTTTACGACACCTTTTTTTCAACCATACCAAAAATAAATAAAGCGGGATCAGTAGTTTTAAGATCAGTGTCCAAAATCATTTTTCTTTGCAGATCGTTTTTCGATTTTTTTTTATGTGACTGGACATGGACGGCTAATACCACAAGTTCTGTCATGGTATTAGCCCAACACACCACATGCCATGCCAGTGCCTTCCTTATATTGCACGGCTACATTGAACTGAATGGAAAAACACGGACAATTTTCATTGCCGCTTCGACCATCGTTCATCCAATGCGATGGTACCAATCCGGGCGGGATAAAACCCTACCACCTAGTAAGTAAGGAAGGGGGACTTACAGCTTAACGTGGCATCCGAACCACGGCCAACCTCTCTCAACGGTCCAATGGTCACCCATCCAAGACCAGACCGGACCCAGCGTTGCTTAACTTTGGAGAGCGATCGCCCAAGTGTCGCGCCACTGGGCCACTGAAGCTGACTATATATGTTTCGAAATAGTTGTATTTTCACATTTTGCGTCCCGTTTTCTCGCTAAGGCCGAGGCACCGTTTGAAGAATGTTTCATTTTCCGAGTCGTTGGTTTTCCCCTGGCGGGCGGGGCAGAGCGGGTAATGCTCGATCCGATTGCTAAATTTAGCGTACATCCTCTAGTTACTGTGTGCAGTAGGCGGGACGAGACTCCACTATCGGACACGAAACATGTACAACATCTACCTTGTATTTTCTTGCATACTGAGCGAATGAACCTTACTCTAAGCGTGCACTATGATAATTATTTGAAGCACTGTTAATTCATTTGTAACAAAAATGATAACACATCACGAATTGCTACTGAAATAGGGGGCTCCTTCGAGTTGACTAGATTTCATAAAAGATTACCCTCGAAACGGAAACAAAATATTGTAGACACACTTCTCGAAAAATGACAATTAATATTTTGCAAAAGTGCACAACGATCAATCCTAATATTGAAAATAGTACAGCACTGATATTATGTGTACCCACTTTTAAACACATCTATGATTTAGATAAAGATAAAGATCAAGACATATTTATTCCTCAACACCGCACATATTAAGGATGTTCCGACCCATACAATGTTTTTTTTACACATAACGCAAAAAGTATTGCACTGTAAGGCACGAATTAAAAAATATATTAAATATAGCCATAGTAGTTGCAGCGAAAACATATTCACAATTTCAGGTTTAATGGTTTCGTTGTAATTTCCGATTAGAAGTTTAATACCGTTAGATGGCGCTGTTAATTAAAAATCGTATTTAAATAAATTGTAACAGAACCAGTAATCCTGAAATTGTGAAATTGTTTTCGCTGCAAGTAATATGACTATATTAAACTTTTATTATTAATTCGTGGCTTAAAGTGCAATACTTTTTGCGTTATGCGTGCAAACAACTTTATATGGGTCGGAACAGCCTTAAGCATATACATTAAATATGCATCAATCAAAATAAATGAAAGTACCTATATTCCGTTATTGCTTTGCCTACTTTAATTCTTCTGTAACCAATATTTTCAATATCTTACATACTTATTAAGAGTAAGGTAAGTTATGGGACATATTTCATTTAGAATATATATTTGTTTGCCTTAGCTTAAGCAAATATTGTTTTTTCTAACTAATATTTAATCCGTAACCGATGTTGGATTTTTAAATAAATATAAACATAAATACCAACCTTTGCATGTTCAATCTTACAGCAGTATGTTGGGAATTAAACATGACTTATTATATCCACATATCCTCCTAAGAAGCATGTCAAAGAGGCCATGCTTGCCAAATTAAGTTTCTTATTCGATATTGAACTTAACAGATTGATCGTTTTATTATATCGGCACATCCTCCAAAGACATTAATTAAAATGTATGTAGACCGAAGATGCTATCCTTGCCAAATTAAGTTTCTAATTCGGTATTAAACTTAACATATTTATATCTGTTTTGGTCTTACGTAAACACAGTTAATGTAACTCTATCTTGAAGTCATAAAAAAATCAATAACCTATATATCTTACATACAGGTGTACGCTTCTAAAATGAATATCGGCCGACAATGTCCGATCGAGTAAAAACGTTTAAACGAACTCCAGTAAACGATTAGGTTGCGTGCGCGCAACTAGCAGCCGACTTACACGCGATGCCCCGACAAGTGATTTAATAGACCCCTACACGTGACTAATAATGATGATTACCGACGTGAAGCTATCGGTTATTGAGATGTTTAGTTTCGCCGTGGCTGGCGCAGGAGCGGTGGCAAGCTGGGGCTTAGAAGGCGCGAAACATACTGAAAATGCGGAGGTATGTATTTTATCACAACCGATATTCTATAATTGTTTCCACGTCTTGACGCATTAAGAATTAAACTGTTTGATGATTCAACTATATGTGTTTTTTTTATGCAACCTGTTATGGATGGCTAATACCACTTAATTACCGTTATAATATCAACCCAATACACCACATTCCCGAAGGAATTCAGTGCCATGCCCTTTTATGAGCTCGGCTACATTAAACTGGATGGAAAACACGGACAATTCATTGCCGCTTTGACCATCGTTTCATCCCATGCGATAGAATTAATCCGGCGGGCTTAAGCTCTACCACCTGGAAGGGGAAGGGGGACCTTTTTTTTTATGCGACCTGACATGGATGGCTAATACCACACAACTACCGTTATGATATTAGCCCAATACACCACATTCCCAAAGGAATTAGGTGCCATGCCAGGACCTTCCCTTTATGAGCACGGCTACATTGAACTGGATGGAAAACACGTACAATTTTTCATTGCCGATACGATCATCTTTTCATCCAATGCGATGGTACCAACCCGGGCGGGCTTAAACCCTACCACCTAGTAGGGGAAGGGGACCTACAGTTTTACATGGATTCCGAACCATGGAGCAGCTCGCATTCGTGACGAAATGCACTTATCGAACTCTGAATGAAGTGTTGAATACTTAGTACATAGAGTACCTACCTTTTGTAGGGAATACTAAACTCAAAGGGGGTTAAATTGTGCATTATTTTTTTTATGCAATCTGTCAATAATGGTATATTAGTTTAACATTATAACTACCGTTATGATGTAAGACTAATACACCACATTCCCGAAGGAATGATTTGCCATTCCAGGACTTTCCCTTTATGAGCACGGTTACATTGAACTGGCACTCATTGATACACGTACAATTTCATTGCCGCTTCAAGCATAGTTTAATCCTATGCGGTGGTACCAACTCGACCGGGCTTAACCTAGTAGGAGAAGGGGACCTACAGTTTTTCATGGGTTCCGAACCATGGAACAGCTCGCATTCGTAACGAATTGCACTTATCCAACCCAGAAAGAGAAAGAAAGTGGTGCATGACCGGGCGAGGATTTGAACCCAGACCTCTTGGATGAAAGGCAAGTCCTCTAGCTCCAACACCACGAGCTGATTGTGATCTCATATTATAATATTCAAGAAATAATTCTGCCTAACATTAGTCCAAAATGACATTGACCCGAGCCGAGACGGGTATCTCAGCTATTCTTATCATATATAAGATTTTTAAACCAGAAATATATATTATTCTGGATATACTGGATATTCCTGTATTTAGCTTCCGACTTGAGGTTTCGGATTTATGTATGCATTTATATAAAAAAATATATTCTAAAGAGCACTAGGCGAAAACATACAGGAATGTTGATCATCTCACGTACAAACGACACAAAACAGTTTTGATCAACGCAATTACTAACCCCTTAATCCGAGAATACAGACCGCTGGATTAAATGTAAAGAAATTACAGGGTTACTGGGAGGAATCATACGTGAATGGGCAGGGAAGCTCGCCTGGGATTTCTTCTCACAGGCCCTGAGAACTTTTATCATCTAAACAATTTTAATGGTTTCTCAATTACGGTTCGATCAATATTACTTTGTTACTGTTTGCTATCCAGCTGTTATAAAGAAGTCCATTATTTACTGGTGCATTGGATGTGTTTGATTCCGATCATTTAAAATGTTAGATATTGTTTTTTTTTTTGTTTGAGGAAATATAAGTTTTAATTATTTTGGATTGAGGAAAGGAAATTAAAACTATTAAAATATGGACTAGAAAAGCGGTGCCCACTTGAATTTGATACCTCATAATGAAGTACCAAAAACCGGCCAAGTGCGAGTCGGACTCGCACACGAAGGGTTCCGTACCATCGTAAAAAATAAAACAAAAAAAATCACGTTTTTTGTATGGGAGCTCCCTTTAATTTTAATTATTTTTTAATCTTACCTATTTGCTGTTATAGCGGCAAAATAAATACACACTCTGTAAAAATTTCAGCTGTCTACCTGTTACGGTTACTGAGATACAGCCCTGTGACAGACGGACAGACGGACAGACGGACGGACGGACGGACGGACGAACGGACGGACGGACGGACGGACGGACAGCGGAGGCTTAGTAATAGGGTTCCGTTTTCACCCTTTGGGTACGGAACCCTAAAAAACGCAGTTCTGTTGTATATAATAAGAAAAATTCAATAATATTCCCGTTTTTAACAAAGAGAACTATGGATAGAAGTTTTTGAAAATTTGTTTTAATAAATGTATCAGGCAGATTGTCCTTGCCAGCCCATCCTTTGAAAATATTGTTAGTTATTTATCATAATAGATGGCGTTACGTCAAGAAAAAATACTATCTTTCATCTCTACCATCAATTTGCTGCGCGAAAGTGAAGGATCAAGCGTGAATTCATTCATCATAATCCGAATTACGAAAATGAGATAATTAAACGAAAATGTATCTTATGAATTTAGAATTCCAACAACGAATGAACTTTACGAAAATAGCCTAATATGACCACAAGCTTGCTTCTACTTTGATTTTCAGATTTATACTGCCTGTTTATGCTGATACATTCAGTTTTAATCTATTTCAAGGATATTTCATGCCCTCAGTAAAAAAATTATTTCTGCTTGTATTTAATAAAATGTTTAAAAAGTAAATATGTATGTTAAAAGGAGGTGTGAAGATTTAAAGTAAAAAATAAAAAAAACCGGCCAAGTGCTAGTCGGACTCGCACACGAATGTACATGATTTTACAAAAAAAAAACATTTTTTTGTATGTGACCCCCCTTTCATTTAATTTTCACCTATTTGTTGTTATAGCGGCAAAATAAATACAAACTCTGTGAAAATTTCAGCGGCCTACCTATTACGGTTCATGATACAGAGCCCTGTGACGGACGGACGGACGGACGGACGGACGGACGGACGGACGGACGGACGGACGGACGGACGGACGGACGGACGGACGGACGGATGGACGGACGGACAGCGGAGGCTTAGTATTAGGGTTCCGATGGCACCTTTTGGGCACGGAACCCTAAAAACGTTGCCTTATTCAAGCAATAAAACTTTACCAAAACTGCAAAAGTAACATAAATACAAATTGCCAAGCAAAGTTTGCTGCCGAGATGAATGTCTGTGGGAACCTGGCGGACTCCGCCCGCCGCGCCGCGGCCCGCGCTCGCGCCTACGTTCTGACGACGCTCAGGAATTTCACGTAAATCCGTCCCGACATATTTGGGTCCGTAGCTTCGATTATTGTAATAATAAACCAACACGGATCTCTATAGAGTTGCAATGGCATCTGTGCACTCATAATTTAAAGTAGTTGATAGAACTGTTTAGATAGAATAACAAATTAGTTATTAAGGCGCTAGGACTAGCCAACTACTCGCGCCATACAAATGCACTTTTTAACAAATGTAATAATATGTATTGAAACGCTTCAGCAAATCCAAATAGAACTCCAGACTGATAATGGATTGTTAATATTTTTTGATTCCATCATTTATTTAAATAATAATCAAAATAAAAAAGTTGATTTTTCTCATTAGAAATCTGAAAGTAATTCGATTTCTAGATATAAGCAAAAACAGCATATATGCATAAACAAAAAATTCCATTTGCTTTTAGATTTCTACATTTAGTCAAAAAAGTTCGGAAATGGACATCGTTTCCGCAATGTATTTTGTATAGAAAAAGGAAACATACATTAACGAAAATAATTCGATTCCAAGACAAGGAATCATATATTGTAAGAATGACACTTATAATCGTCAGACTTAGTTAGTTAACTTGGGGTGCCTCGTCTAACTTTGCGATTTGGCTAGTACCAGGCCCTTAACTCTGAAGCATGGACCGCTTATAATAAAGATGTGCAAATTGTGACTTTCATTTCGATGTTTAGGAATGTTCTGACAAAATGTGTTGTAGCACAATACGAATTAATTATACTAGAACACTTAAATATATTTTTAGTGATTGCATAACCATGTGGCCGGATTATAGTATAAAGACGAAACATGATCTCAAAAATGAATGTTTTTTTTTTTAAATTAAACTTAATTAAGATTGAAAGACATTTTTTATCGATAACCACTCATCTCACATACTCATAATGGCAGTTATAAAATGAAAATGTTTGTATTAATTACAGAAGAGAGAATGGAGTAGAATTATCATTTGGACGTTATACGGATCGCACACTTTGGATATATCCTATAGAAAGCTGTCGTATGCCACATTTCCACAATATCACCACTTCTATGCATATACCCAATCTTGTTCCATCTTATTTTTATTACAAGGATTAATCGTTTTATCATTTCAAGTAATATTGTAAATCTCCATTAAGGGGGGCCATCCCGTTCAACGCCCCATACAAACGGGGAAAGAAGATCACGCCCATATTTCTAGTCAGAGATCCAAAATGTTGCTCAAAATAGCTTTATTTGATCGAATTAGATGTCTGATGACCATTGGCATTGTACAGATGTGTTTGGTTTCTAAGTTATAAGGTCTGAAAGATTGAATTTTTCGCGTGTTTTATACAATAACTTTGGAGGTGGATTACTCAACGATAAAATCTATACATTTTAAAAAGATTAGTCATCAGACATAGCTTGTTTTATGAAAATTTATAATCAATAAGTTTTTGTTAGATTTTTACTACAGCGGTCGTGGCTTACTTTTAGCTAGAAGTCATTTTGTAATTAAAATTTTTGTAAATCTTACCAAATCAAACACTAAGCTAATAAAACAAAACACTGCTTTGTGGACATGTTGCATCCTCCTCATCACGGAGCCTGTCTTTTTCTTTGAAACATAGAAGGTCCCAGAGCGCAATAGCACGGTTTTGTACTGTGCCCGCGAATGTGTTAGTGCCGCCGGGAAGGGACACCTTAAAAAAATAACCACACTACTTTTTTAACTATTGAATATTTACAACATTACTGCGATTATGTTTGTAATATTGGATATATTCAAAATTCTATTTAATAGTGTAATTATTTTTTTTATTTTTTTTATTTTTCATGACCCGGAAATAGGGTAGCTTGGCTATATTTTTTATCGTAATTAAATGTTTTTAATCGGGTTACCGGTTACAAGGTGTTTAATTTGGTAGAAACTTCTGTACGTACTGAAGTACTTGAATTGATTCAAACTATTGATTTTCGTAATCAAAATAAAATGGAAAAAATACTAATAATAATGAATGTAAGTGAACGTACTCTCGAGAAGCGTTCGCTAAGCCAGGTACATTAACCCTCCAAATCGTCTGAGGCTATGTTTACGTGAGGCTGTACGCTTTGGGTTGATAATTTTAGAAAATTGGTGACAGATGGTCTAATTAAAGCGCGCTAGACATTCCCTTTTTTATCAGATTGATTGGAACTGCAAATTAGTTTTTAATAAAAATATGTGTATGAAACAAATTAGGGCTCTGACTTTTTGTAACTCATTGCTTAATTTCATTAAAATGTTATTATCTAGTGTAATTGCGGGATACATTGATACATTAGTATTTTTTTAAAATGTATGGACAACATAACAGGTTACAGACAAATAAACAATAAACAGATTAACAAAAATAAAAATATAATAAATCCTAATCCAACGAGTGTTGCCACAAAGTGGCAACGTATCACATCTTCTCAACGTATATCCACTACATTATTTTATATTTATTGTCGATGCACACCAAAATGATAGTTGTCACACATAGACGCACTCTATATCAGTATAAATATTTAGTTCTTTTTGTTCTTTCGCCGAGCGTGCGCTCATTGTGGGTGGATTTTTTCACGTTTCTCAACGATTAGAGCGCTCACTCCCACCGCCGCTTACTTTATTGTGCCCGAACGACAACCAAAAACGCCCCACTTTCGTTTAGCTGAAAGACTGACGCAGCGAACGTGATATGTGAGTAAAATGGACCGTAAGTTAAATCGACACATTCATTAAAGAAAAAACGCTGTTAAAGAACTACTTAACGAAGATACTGCAGGCTAGACTTGAACTAGCAAACAATCCTTTCGCGGGCAGTGCGTCCACCAGATCTGTGGTCCTTCATCCTGTAATCAGTGCCTATGAGTGTTATATAGTGATATAATATATATATATATATATATCTTGATATGGCATAAAATAATGCATTCGAATCACCTTGTATACTTTTAGCAGATGAAGAATATACTAAAAAATGCAACTTGGAAAGTAGCAAAAGGATTTTTGCTCTCTCTTTTTTTTATTAGTTTTTTAATATGGTAGATGTCACAAATGTACGTATACAAATATCTGTATTTAGACCAGATACATCGATAAGCTGTTCATCGACGAATGCGAAGCGTTACTCCTGCAGAATGGAAGCCACATGGGAAACATGTCTTCGATCTGGAAGAAAAGTATGTCAAAGATGAAATGAATCGTGTCTTAATTTATCTTGGGGAAATGTGTATAGAGAGTGAATCTGATGCAGAAAATGACTTATGTCTGGTCTAGAGTATATCTCGCCTCAGATTTTTATTATGACTCCTGAACAATTTAAAACATGTTAAGTTAATTTTTTTTATAAAACTAAAGGTTTTTTTCAATATTCAAGTATAAAGATAATTGTAGTTTAATTTCCCCAATGTTTTCTATGTTACCATGATTTTTGACTACCTTTCGGAATCACGATTGATTTGACAGACTCCACCATCAATGCATTATCACTCATACGCTGCTGCTTTGCATGTGTTTCGATCGCCACTCTCGTCCTTCTTGCTCGATGGGCGCGGAGGTCGAACCGCGCACAGCAACCGCGCGTGAACACGCAATTTTGGCCGCGAACAATGTGCGCGATTATATTGACCACCTGACCACAGAGCTACAGATATTAAAAAGATAGAATAGATAATTAATTTGCACCTATACAATACGAACATATGTAATATTTATATGGTATGCACCTAATTAAGGATTAAAAACAATAACAATCTGAAAACATAACCCAGACATCTATATATATTGTAAATGTTTAGAGTCCCATACCCAAATGGTGCCAACAGAACCCATTTACCCTCCGCTGTTGGTTCGTCCGTCTGTCATAGGGATATATCTCATGAACCGTAATAAGTAGGCAGTTGAAATTTTCACAGAGTGTGCATTTATTTTCTCATCATTATTATATGATTCATTTTTAAAGAGCGGTGTAGGGTTGATATAATGTCATTATTGGTAGTTCGATGGGATGTTCAATCATCGAGGTTAAATAACTCTGGTCGTGGTCGGGATCTGGTGGGTAACCGTTCGACCATTGGAGCTAGCCATTCTTCTTATTCCAGTTAAAACAGTAGGCCGAACAATACAAGGAAGGTTGGGCTAGTATCATAACTGTACATATTTGTGGTATAAGCAACGAGTATGGAAGAGCATTCTCATGGCGGCAGCGTAGTCACGATTTAGTGGAAAACCACAAACTGTAATAAGTTCACTTACCAATTCGTGACACGCTATAAATCGAACGATCGTTACACTAAATAGCGTTCTGTACAGTTCTTACGTGTCGTCGGAACTCGTGAGCGAATTCGGAAGTGATCTCACTCACCGGCGCTGAAGTTTTTGTTGAATGTATAAGTGGCTACCGCTCCAATTCTCCCATGCTCGCTGGGTATGAGCCACTAATGTCCACTTCTATAAAACTAGAAATACGTCCTGTGGCGTCCAAACGATAACTCTACGTGCCCCTCCAAACCTCTGCCTCTTGCGACGCGTCGGCCGCGCGGCTTGCCCTCCGACCCAGTGGCCGCGTGCGGAGGAGCAGGAGGGGGGGGGGGCAGCACCTCAGGCATTCGAGGCCTGATTGGAATTTATCGCCCATTTTGTGAGTTCCACCTCGCGCTGCATGCGGGCCGTGCGAACTCGCAGTTTAGGCAGCTGCGCAGTTCATTTCTCATTTCTTTCCTAATTTGGCATTCTTTGGCTTTCTCACGATTTTTTGGCAAATTTCATGATTTAATGCTTGAATGTCGAGGGTATTCCAAGTCGCCGCTGAATCGTTTCATTTTCTTTTGTACCAATATTACTTTATTTTAAGGAACATGACAGATGGATAATACCATTACACCGTTATCATCATAGATATATTATATTAGTAGAACACACTGGATTATCGAACGAAATAAATATATCCCATGCCAGGACTTTACCTGTATATGCATGGGTTGTTCTTAATTTTCGTTGAAACCTGAATGCTTCACGAAAATGGATCTTTCAATTGGTCCGGAAGTCATGTAATATGCCGATTCCCTACTTACTGTACCCTTTAGTCAGGTGGTAGGGGACGATCGGGCGAGTTGTACCATCACCATGTACCATCATCAGTTGTACCATTACCATCCTGATGACTCTGTGGCGCTTGAACGTACGGTAGTGTTTGTTCAAGCGTTCCCACTAAATAAGTTATAACAAAGTAAAAAGTGATAGTTACATACCATTAGAGCATTCAATTTTCTTGTTTAACTGTTCACGAACACCGGTGAGTGTTATCCACTATATTCCTGCAGTATTCTGCTCAATAAACTGAAAAATACATCGCAGTGACAAAAACTACTAGCTATCTACCCGCTAAAGATAGTCTTGTACAGTCTGTGCTGTGATTTAAATAGTGGCTGCGCATAGCGAAGGTGCGTACTGAGATAGTTGCCAATAGGTGGCGCTGCTTTTCTCATATAGTTTGCAACTTTGAAACCAAGAACGTTTGAAACGATGGAATGTTTCAACTGTCGCACGTTAACGAATGAAAAAGATAAAATTAAATGCGTCGCTTGCCATCACACACGACATTTTTCTTGCGCTGGGCTCTCCGAGTCGGAATTCTTAAAAATTCTGCCAATGAATTTACTTAAATGGAAGTGCCAGGACTGTAAGAAGATTGCTCCTAAGAAAAAAATCGGTCTCGGCTCCGAGTTGACACCCGGCTCCACGCCGGGCTCCCCGATGTCCATGGTTAACATTGATACTGACGCCCTCATATCGTTTATCGAGTCCAAGTTCGAAGCGCTGCGGGAGGAGACCCGGATAAGCACCGGCGTTTTGCAGGAGAAGCTGGATGCTATCACCGGGACTATCGCGTCATGGGACGCGCGACTGGCCGAGGTGGAGGAGCGGTGCAGCGCGGTATCTGCAGAGAACGCGAGCCTACGGAAGGAGGTGGAGGTCCTGCGGCGACAGCAGGACGACACAGAGCAGCGGAGCCGCATGTGCAATGTAGACATCCACAATGTTCCTGAGAAAAAGGGAGAAAATTTACTGTCGTTGGTAGAACATATTGGATCCCTCATCAACGTGCCTCTCCCCGCTAGCTGCGTGGTGGCGGTTCACCGCGTCGCGCCCGGCCGTGCCTCGCCGCCCGGCCGCCCGCGCAATATCATAGTGCAGCTGGCGACTCGGCGCCTGCGTGACGACGTCATAGCAGCGGCGCGCGCGCGCCGCGGCCTTACTACTGAGCAGCTCGGGCTCGGCGTGCCACATAATAAGATTTACATGAACGAACATCTCACGCTTCGCAACAAAATCCTTTACGCCAAGACACGTGAAGCGGCCCGCACTAATTACAAATATGTTTGGGTGAAAAATGCTAGCATCCTGGTGCGTAAGGACGACCAGGGGCGTGTGATTGCTGTTCGTTGCGAAGAAGATCTGCTCAAACTGTGACGGGCTGGATTCATGTTTATCTTTTCACATCTGCAACTAAGCTCAAAATTGGCATTACTTATTCACACCTTTTTGTATGTGTACCTTCTTTGCTACTGTATAGTAAATATTACTAATTCGCTAAAACTACATAATAATCTAGTATACTGTTTACATATTATTAAAATGTTACTTAACCTATTTTTTTACACATTAGTCGCCATAGTCTACTTGATGCATAAACATATTTTACTTTTGATATTTTTTCAATTTTTTTTAAATTTTATTTCATTTATAACTTATCTTAGAAACAGCTGTTATTTTTACACGCATGTACTTCATAGTCATTACTACCTTAAGAGATTAATGTTCATTCTTAGTTTAATTAATCCATCGAGAATCATTACTCGGTAATATGTATACCTATCTACTTCCCAATGGAGCATAGGAAAAAACTAACCGTTTATTATCAAAACTGTAATGGATTAAGAGGTAAGCTCAACGAAATGCGAATAAATATACTAAGTTCCAACTATGATGTAATAATACTAACAGAAACGTGGCTTGTACCAAGTATTAGCGACTCAGAATTTATCGACGATCGATACACGGTATATCGGCGCGATCGTGACTTGAGTTATCGTACCGACAAAAAACGTGGCGGTGGTGTACTTATAGCCATCTTCAAAACTATAGCTTCGTCTCGCCGCACTGACTGGGAGGTGCGTAATCATGAAGAAGTTATTGTAAATGTGGCATTGGATAATACACTTCTGGCTTTTTGCGCGATCTACATACCACCCAGCTCCCCATTATGGGTATATGAGATTCACCTAACCAATATACAAGATATAGCCATCAAATTACCGGATACCAAATTTTGTGTTGCAGGTAATTTTAACATCAACGACATAACTTGGACCCGTGCGAGTGATTCACTGTGGCTCACTCCTAATAACACAAGTACCGATATTTCAAAACTTCTCATTAATTCAATGTCATTCTTGGACCTTCATCAGTACAACGGTGAGAGAAATACTAACGACAGGCTCTTAGACTTGATACTTTGCAGCCTGGACACCGAAATACTCATCCCCGATTCTACGCTGGTAAAGTTAGACAGGCACCACCCAGCACTCGAATTCTCTCTGCAAGTTTCATACAAAGAAATGATGGAAAAGGCAGATTTACCAAAATATAATTTTAATAAAGCTAATTATGACGAAGTTTGTGTTGAAATTAACGCAGTCGAATGGGAATTTGAACTAAAATATCTCGATGCTGAAACAGCCGTGTCCAAATTTTACGATATCATTTACAAAATTATTGACTCCAAAATACCTCTTGCCAAACATAGATCAAAACATTTTCCGATATGGTTCACTCCCGCTTTAATTAGAGCCTTCCGCAACAAAGATAAGGCCTGGTCTAAGTGGAAAACGTATGGTGGTATTGCGAACTACAGGCAATTCTCATTTCTCAGGAGAAGAGTTAAAAAGTTACTAATACAATGTGACAATAACTATACTGAAAAAGTTGAAAACGCTACATGCGATAATATAAAACATTTTTGGAAGTATCTGGCATCGTTAAGAAAAAACAATTCAGGATATCCATCTACTATGACCTATAAGGACCAAACTTCCGATTCTCCCAGTGAGATCTGCAATATGTTTTCGTCTAATTTTGAATCAGCCTTCGAAACATCCACAGGAAATAATGCTGATGATACTTACTCATTCGAAGCACTTAATGACCCTGCTTCCCCTCACATCACAGACTTCAGTTTTGACGAAGAATCAGTTTACTTGGTATTAAAAAACTTGGATGTAAATAAAGGTCCCGGTCCTGATAAAATATCACCAATTTTTCTAAAAAACACGTGCCGAGTACTTTCTAAGCCTTTGTCGATAATTTTTAACATTTGCATCTTTGAAGGTTTGTTTCCAGAACGCTGGAAACATGCATACATAACACCGATACATAAGAGCGGTTCTAAAAATAAAGTAGAAAACTATCGGCCCATCTCAATTCTCTCTTGCATTCCTAAGACTTTCGAGAAACTAGTGCATGATAAGGTGTACCCAGCTATCGAGAATAACCTTATACAGGAACAACACGGTTTTGTGAAAAATAAATCTACAGTAACGAATTTATTACTATTCTCCAACTATTTATTTGATAATATGGACAAAAGATTGCAAATTGATGCAATCTATACTGATTTTCGGAAAGCATTCGATAAAGTAGACCACATCTTACTTCTCAAAAAATTGTCCTTTAACGGCATCAAAGGAAACTTACTCAGATGGTTTGCATCTTACCTTAAAAATCGTATCCAATCTGTGGTCGTAAATGGTTATGCTTCTAAAGATGTAACAATCACTTCAGGTGTACCACAGGGGTCCATATTAGGGCCATTATTATTTATAATATTTATTAATGATATCCTTAAGTGCTTTAAGCATTGTCAAATTCTCCTTTTTGCTGATGACCTGAAAATTTACAAAATCATACGATCCCAGAGTGATTGTGTACTTGTGCAAGAAGACCTTGACCGGTTTACTTCATATTGTAGTCAAAATAAAATGCTCTTAAGCTATGAGAAATGTAAACATATTTCCATAACTAAAAATCGCGGTCAACATTCCTTTGACTACAGCATTGGTGGCCACATTTTGGAGAAGGTTAAGAATATTCGTGACCTAGGGATTATTTTTGACGAAAAACTTCATTTCAACTTGCACGTTGACCATATAACAAAAAAAGCTTATCAGATGCTTGGTTTCGTTTTACGATCTACGAAAAAATTCAAAAACCTACATACATACATGATACTTTACCAAGCGTTGGTACGTTCTCAGCTTGAATACGTGTCAGTAGTCTGGAACCCCTATTACGCTATTTACACAGATAAAATAGAATTAATCCAAAAGAAATTTCTCCGTGCCGTCCATTACCGTTTTCATTGTTGCAACGACTCTTACTGTAATCTTTTAACCATATATAAATTACCTTCTCTGATCAATCGACGGACGTTAATCGATGCGACTGTATTGCGTAATATATGTACCAGTGTTTACAATTGCCCTGACCTTCTTAAACTAATCGATTTTCACATACCTAGTAGGACAACACGCCACACTTCTCTATTCCACATAAAAAATACTACATCGAAAGCAGGTGTCCGAGCACCGATTCGTAGAATGTGCGATACCTATAATAAGAAACTTTCTGATGTTGATATGTACCTTCTATCCCGTTTTCAATTTAAAAAAACGATTCGCAATTTGTTAGATTGTTAGTGTTATCATGAAAATATTGTAAGTAGCTATTATTCATTTGTATTGAAAATGCTGGTTGTTTTCTGTGTTATATATTTTGTCCTTTTTTGTAACCTTACTTTCTTTTCTTTTCTATGGCTTATTATTTACGTTTTGTGTTTAACGCCTATACTTTGTTAATATTCCAATGTGTTTCAGTGAGAATTCGTAGTGGAGGCAAGTTTAGTGTTTTTTTTTTGTGTGTGTTTTTTTGCAATTGTTGTATTGACCTGTCTCTGTGATTTCTCCTAATAAATAAATAAATAAATAAATAAATCACATTGGATCAAACATCGTCGAAGCGGCATTTAAAAGTTGTCCGTGTTTTTCATCTAGTTCAATGTAGCTGTGCTCGTAAAGGGAAGGCATGGCGCCTAGTTGATGCGCCGGAAATGTGGTGTTTAGGCAGATTTTTTTTTTTCTGAATTGGAAATGGATGGCTATTACCAAACTGACCGTCAGATATTAGTCTAACACACCACATGGGAACTAGGCGCCATGCCAGGACATTCCTTATATTGCTCGGCTACATTGAACTCGATGTAAAACATGGATAATTTTCATTGCCGCTTCTGCCATAGTTCATTCAATGCGATGGTACCAAACTGGTCGGGATTAACCCTACCACCGAGTATTAAGGAAGGGGACCTACGGTTTTAAGTGGAATCCGAATCACGGCCAGCCTCTCTCAACGGTCGAATGGTCACCCATCCAAGACCAGACCGGACCCAGCGTTGCTTAACTTCGGAGTGTCGCACCACTGGGCTATAGAACAACCTTTAATTCGTATTTTTTTTATTTTAACTATTTATTGTAATAATGGCAAAATAAACACACATTCTGTGTTATAATCAGCTGCCTACGTATTAGGGTTCATGAGATACAGCCCTGTGACAGACGGACGGACGGACAGACGGACGGACGGAAAGCGGAGGCTTAGTAATAGGGTTCCGTTGGCACCCTTTTGGTACGGAACGCTAAAAAACACAAAACCGCAAACGTTCGGCTATATAGCCACGAGTGTTCGTTAATTACAAGATGTTTACTTGTACTTTTTCTCGTACAATACTCTCTCGATGTGCGCTTTAGTTAGTTAACACAACGACTCGTCTCTCATTCACTCGCCAGCTTTCATGGCACGCTTGCGGGCACGCTTCATTTCCCACGATCCAAACGCTAAGCACACTTTATTCAACTCTTGCGTGTGTGCCACTATGATTTCGAACTTTATTGCGCTTATACATACGTGTGATAATCTCATCACTTTAAATATAGATACTACCTTTTGTTTCGAATGTAAAAATGTCGATGTCGACAGGCGATAGGAGAAGATTAACGTCTTATATAACTAAAAAGCTTTACTACTTTTTACTTTATTGCTAAGATAATAAGACACCTTTATCAATAGGTGTTGAATAGAGTTACAGTTCTTTGTCGGTGTAATGTTTTGATGGCGCTTTCTTCTCACTTCTTATGGGCTATTACAGCACGCGTCTTGCGATGAAGAGTTGTGTACGAATGCAAACACGAGTAAAGTTCATGGTTATACGACATACATCACGACAATGGTGGTCTCGAATGTATATTCTAGAATTTTTATTAAGGCGCCATTGTTCATTACTAAGTAATATCATTATTTAATTTGCATAAATTTGTTGTAATATGTTCTCTTGCATTCTTCCCTGAAAATGTATTGCTGCTAATATACTATCACTTTAGTCAAGCCCAGTGCAATGTAACCGTGCTCAAATAAAGTGAACATCTATCGTGGTACCTAATCGCATGACAATAGGTGTGATCATTTAGCCATCTTAGAGTCTGTTCCACTAAGTACTGATTTGCTTAATCCTCACAACAAAGGGCCTTTCTCGCCATCTCGAAATCGATACCCAGTACAAGATAATCAGCACTTTAGTAACAAAGGCCCTTTAAGTGTCGATTAAAATAAATCAGCACCTGGTGAAAACCGGGTTTAGGGTATTTTCAACTACTGATTAGCATAATCGCCATCTATTATGGGCATATTTCTTATAATCTCGCAATCGATACCATTACAACATAATCAGCACTTCAGTAATACCCTTTACGTGTAAATTAAAATAAATCATCATTTGGTGAATACCAGGCAGGGCCTATAAGATAAATATTTATTAACGTTGGTGCTTTGAGTTTGTAAAGAAATCACGCATTTTCGTTCGATAAAAAACCTGAACAATGACAGAGCATTGAAGTCTAAATAAATATACACTTTGGAATAGATCAAATATTCATAGTGAAGCGTTCTTACACAGTACATTACGAAATTTCAGATCCAATAAAAAACTAAGTATGTGTGAAACATGATATTTCCTTTTTTCTAATTTTTAAATAATATGATAACAATCATAGCTGTAAACTTCTTTTACTTTAGTTTTGCAGATTTAACAAGACATGGATGTTAAATACACCTTAATTAAACTCCGCCACCTAGTGAGTATGGAAGGGGACCTACAGTTTTACGATGGAACCTTGAGCGGCAAATCCTTGAGTCGTCACCACGGGAAGAAATGCAGTTAGACCATTTTTATTCTTTTTATGTGCCCGGAACCCACATTTTTAATAAAAGGCCATTGACTCAATTACCTTTCGCATTGAAATTCGACCAAATCTATTTTGTTTTATTATTTGGATGATTCTACTATAACTTCCATTTCTGGTTTTTTAATATTTCTTAAGCGTATCGGTTATATACATGTGTACCTTATTATTGCAGCCTCTTAGCATGTTATGATAAATAATGATCTTTACATGTTTTTATTGTTTTAAATGTAGACTTTTCAAGTGTTTCTACGTCCCAAAGGAGGAAAATAAATACTCTTTAAAAAAAACTAAGATTTTCTGTTACATATAAATAACCATAATTTCCAAAATATCACTACAACCCGGAAACAAGAACATTTTAAATGAGAAAACAGTTTTTTTTTTTGTTTTATGCGACCTGACATGCATGGCTAATAGCACACAACTACCGTTATGATATTATCCCGATACACCACATTTCCGAAGGAATTAGGTGCCATGCCAGGACCTTCCCTTTATGACCACGGCTACATTGAACTTGATAGAAAACACAGACAATTTTAGATTGCCGCTTCGACCATCTTTTCATCCACTGCGATGGTACCAACCCGGGCGGGCTTAAACCCTACCACCATGTAGGGGAAGGGGACCAACAGTTTTACATGGATTCCGAACCATGAAGCAGCTCGCATTCGTGACGACATGCACTTATCGAACTCAGAAAGAGAAAGACAGTGGTGCATATCGGAATTGAACCCAGGCCTCTGGTACGCTAGGCCAGTCCCCGCGCCGCCAACTGTGTCTTGGATTTCAATTTAATTGATTTGAGAAAATAAGCCTTTACCAAAAATGACACTTTGCTTTATTCTCACGTTTTCTCATAATCATATACTCATTTTAAGAAAATATCTTCTCCCGACTATTTAAAACAATATTTTCTTAAACCAAATTGTTTTTTTTTTCGTGAATAAAATTAAAGTTTCCAGAAAATCTTCCCTAGGCCTAGTAAATGTGATTTCTTGTCCCATTACCGGGAGTGTCATCGGCTGCGCAGGCGCAAGACCCCCCGAGCGCTCCGCCTCCGCGCCGCCGCCGCCCCGTAAGTCACCGGTGCGTTCGCCGGCGAGCTTTGAGTGGTTCGACAAACCGCGCCATTGTGGATCGCATTACAACGCGCATGCGCTAGTTATCACCCCGCGTGCTGCTACGAGAGCAGCGTCGATGCAATTTCCGTTGTAAATATTGTGCGCCACTTCGAAAAGTAGTATTTAAGGCTGTCGAGGAAATCTTAAGAAAAAAATTTAAGAAACATATTCTTTGTCCATTGCCCAAGGCACAATTTTGCACGGCGATGTCATTAAACTAGCGAAATTGTCTTCCAGTCCCTAACATTTCCCTAACCCAAATTTGTATTATCCCTTAAGAAAGCTGCACTCTATGTCCGTATGTTTAATTTTTTTTTTGTAAATATTTGTATTTTTCACTCTTAAAGACAACTTTTTCCTTTTTTAATAGTCAATATTTTCTAATCTAAAAATACAGATGTATATTTCGACACTGAATTTCAGAATATTTTTTTATTAGTAAAAAATTACGAACATGTGAACAATTATCGCTCGTATCTTAATAATTTAACTTAAAAAACCGTTAAAAAATTTGCTGTGTGAATTTCGACAGTTAAAAAGTATTTTATTTGGTGTACGTATGAGTGGACTAGAAATTTTGTCGTTCTTGTAACCTTCGTATTAGGTGGTAATTCCATTCGTAGTAAGTACCATACAGCATTGACGGATACGACACAACAGACTAATAGACGTCCGAAGCGAATCGTCTATGTTTTCCAACCAGTTCAATGATACCTAGTTCCCATATTGTTTATACTTGATATTGTTGGACTGATATTATGACAATGAATATTGCAATAATTCCATCTACATATATACAATTACATAAAACAATACATTACCTATTAATCCAAAATCAACCTACTTCAATCTGCCTAAGGAGCACCGAAAATTATTATTTTTGCGTTCTTAATTATCTTGTTTACAGTTTGTTCTCAGCAATTTGAGTTTATATAACGATATCTATATTAAAGTATTGTGATCCAATGTAATAATTCTCGATTTTTTCCTTTTAACCCCAAATCATTGAAAAATAGTTCCCATTACATCATTTTATTAATTCTAAAATGCTTTACGGCCACGATGAATAAAAATATGATTATATTAAGATCTAAACTAAGTAACAAGACTTTATAATTAAAGCTGGACTCATTTTTTAAAAAATAGTTTGAGTTACGGCACGTATTCTCCCTAATGAAACATAATTCAAATTTGAAGAACAGTTTACATCCCTAGTCTTGTACAAATAAAACATAAATAAAATAATATATAATTTAAGTATTGATTATAAGCAATATATTGATCATGAAAAACAAATCTTCTGATATTTATTGTACCGCTTGTAAGAAAAAACACTTACGTCTTTTTCCCTAATGCGCGCGGAGGATTTGTCGAAGCTCACGTCGAAAGCTCGTTGCATTTAGCCGCGAGAGCATATTTATTTATGCGTTCACGTTCACACCGACTCGTCGTCCTGCTCGCGGCTTTCAACAGTCGGGCAGGCAGCATCTCGACAGATTTGTGGGAAATTATCTATTTTATGTAAGGGGGGCTTCTCAACCTACAGCCAAGCTACAGCGATGGGGTACATGCAAAATGTAAAGCATAGAGATGCAGATGACGCCTTGTGTTTCGTACATCACCCAAGATTTTGACGAAAATAAAGTTATATTTATTTCTTCATAATAACTCTATCTTCAATGTTTGTTAAGATACTTTTGGTGCGTGAATCTGGTCACACATATGGCTAGTTTTAGAGCTCCTTTGCTTAGAAGGAACCAAGGAACCCTTTCTTCTTTTTCCGTCTGTTCGTGAAGATCCTTTTTCTGAATAAAACGTGGAGATATTAAGTTGAACTCGATTTAAAATTCTTAGGTCTACGGCCCCTCCCTTGTCGCTGAAAAAAATCAAACTTCTAATTTAAAGTTAAAAATCAAACTTCTAATTTAAAGTTAAGCTTCTAATTTTGAAATTAGATGGCCATTTCTGCAGATAGTCTCGTTTAAATTCGCCCCCATACGAATGAGTTTTCATCGCTGCTCCCGTCCCTCCATGCTCGCTGCCCGTAACCTACGAAACAACAACATATAACTGTCATAGGCGGCAGTAAAATTAGAAGTGTGGCATCTTGTCGTGTATATTTTGACAAATCCTCTCGGCGCTTTCGCTTGCCGCTGGACAGTCGCAAGCGAAGATGTGTTGCCATCAACCACCCACGCGTTTATACGAAACCTGTATCGAAGCCCGTGAAAAGGAAGTACGTATGTATAGTAATGTTGCCTGTAGTATAATAGCCAAGATGCGCGAGTGACTCAGAGACATGTGTTGTGACCATCTCCGCACGTAGCGCCAACATGGGGTTCATATTCATAGATTGACGTAAGTATGAATTATTTCAATGAATCTCCGAAAACGCTACAAACATTATGTCTTTTAAAAGCAAGAGAACGACCGTGCAAGTCAGCTTCCTTTTCTCCGGAGATCTTACTGGGGAATGCAAAGGTGATTATGTACCCTACATTTTTCAAATCCTTGAATCAAGCTCACTGCCGATTGTCGCCAATAAAAGCTGGTGGTGAGACAAAGGTTTTTTTAATCGCCGAGAACTAGCTTGAAACTATGCTCCGTATCGTGCATTTGGTGGATGAGAGCTAGATAGGAAAAGGTGTCCGAGCAACACCAACGCGTTCGTTGTCACAGAGAAGCTTCGGTCCTACTGTGGTTAACTTTTAATGTTTAGGCATTTTCCATATAAACTCTGTGGGTGATCCGGTGCAAGTTGGAAGATTAAAATCTCCGCTCGTTTGAATGTCCGAAGTTTTGAAAACAATAGGAGCTCAGCTCAGATTTCATTTTATCAGTAAATAATATTTTCACCACTTGGCAAGCGATCGTTTCAATACACTGAATTTCTAAAATTACTCTGTTTTCAGAACAGCTAAAATAAATGAGAGAATTATTCACCTAAAAATGGTAGTTATTACAGTGCGGCTTTGAAGTTTTGCAGAAATTATTCACTAGATACCTATAAAAAGGCAGTTTTTATATAATCCAATACGGCTGTCGAAACATCACCAAGGTGATGGTTAAGAATTGTAAGAAACAAGAGATGAAAATTATTTATAGTTCTTACAAAATTAAAAAATGTTTAACAGTTGGAAAACAAATTAACATTCATAATTATAATGTTTTCTAATGAATTTTACAAAAAATAATCAAGAAAACACTAATAAAAAATAACAATACAAAAATCAGTCATAGAGAAAAGAGACAAGAGACACAAGATCGAAAATAGTAACAAGTGTGAAATGTTGTACATTTTGTCTAAGCTGCATTTGAGCAAGCTGCGGAATTTAGGTGATACAATAATGCATTCAATTTTATATTTCAATATTTTATTAATTGAATACTATTTAACATGTTTTCTTAATACTAGTTTATTTAAATTATTTTACCGTCTGCAGGAGATCATTCGAGCGGCCGGAGACTTAATATTTAAAACTGTCGTCATTATAATTATCATATATTTTTCAACAAAACAATATAGAAATCACAGAACTCATGGCTTTATACTTTCCGGCGCATTTAAAAATACATGAAAAAGCCTGAAATTAAAAGAAATTGAATTGAAAAAAGAATTGGCGTTTTTTATCTATACTAATAATAAATCTGTAAGAGGTGTTCATGGAGTAAGTTGCTTTGTTTTCTAAGATACTTTGTTTGTAGACTTTATGTATGATATTCAGACAAAATTGATGATTTTTAGAAATCAGTTCTGTATGTATGTATGTATGTTCCTCCATAACTCTTAAACCGATCATCCGAATTAGATGAAACTTACTACACGTATATGTTAATACACGGGACACAAGATAGGCTAATTCAGTTCCGCTGTCATACAAACCGGAATTCTCCGCGCGGCTCGGCGGGAGGGCCGCGGCTCTAGGGGTTCAGCGCTTACTTTTTAATCACTATCTGCCTTTATTTCTTCGTTTACTTCTTACAAGCCACGAAACGCACTTTTTGATACGGTTTTCATTAATATAAGGAGCGATCAACGAGCAAGGATTGCGTATGCAATTTTTTAACATTTAATACAAACCTTAAGAGAAAAAATAAAATTATGTACTTGAAAATTGTAGGTGGTAAAAAGGACTACAGAAAGTTCCACGATATCATGTAGAGCGATAACTTCGAACCACTCGCCCGATTTATTTGCGTATTTTATTAACGTATACCAACTCTGGGCGCAGTCAGATTCCGGATGGGTTACCGTTTTCAATGTTGAAGGTGGCTGTGGTTTGTATTCCTCATAAAAGGAAGGTGGTTGAGGAAACTTTGTTGCTTTTGTATCAATATCTATATAACAGTGCCAGTGCAGTAAGGGTCCGGCGGCACATGCTTTTAAAATTCGCTCCCAAATGTTTACGAAGCTCTAAATGGGAATATGTCTATGTTTATCATGAAATAATGCCATATCGGTTCAAACAATGTTGATTAAATTTGGTAGATGGATACATAGTCCGAGACCAGCCTTTTGGGTTACTTTTTATCCAGGAAATAATTCAGACCGAAATCAATCCAACACGACATTGACCCGAGCGGAGCCGGGTACCGCAGCTAGTATTTCATAAATTTGCATCATTGCCCATTTAGTAACGCATCTTATCGTATCTAAATAATTGAGGAAGCTTGCCCCCGGTCGCACCTCACCTAACCTTGCCTAACCCTATAAATTGAAACGATCGAGAAAGCATTTTCAATGATAAAACTCCAATGTAACACTTATTGTTCCAGCTTCACGAGACATTAGCGGCCGGTCTATGAATGCGGCCCTCGCCTCCGCTCCGCAAGGTGTGGCCGGCCCGCTCGGCGCGGCGTGACCTCTGCCCCGCGCCTCCCCGCGCGCCCCGCTCCGCCGCGCCCCTCCGCAGCATCGCCGCGGGCGGGGCACGCCAGTACTGTCTGCAACACACGAATAATACAATATGGTCCGCAAAATTTATATTAATTTTAAAATATAATTTTGAAACTGAGTTAAACAAGTTTAACACATGCCTAATATTTAAATTTAAAGTTGCGGTGTGCGAACAAACGTTCATAAATCTCCTTCTGCTAAACGGCTTAATCTTTGTTGATACTTTTTGTACTGATCACTGTCAAATAAATTGACTCGAGTAGAGCTGGGAACCCTGAGCTAGTCCTGATATATATTTCATTACATTTAATTTATTTAAACTTGTATGGTAGTTACACTACACTAAGTTACGTCACGTCAAAAACGGAAGAACCCGCGGATTCGATCAACTCTGGAAAGAAGAATCCGCAAAGAAACTTTACGAGTTTTCCGTCCACTGTAATGAAATGTAAACTAAGATCGTAATGCTACTACCAAATATTTTTTGTAGAACAGATTAGGGCAAAGAACAAGAACAAAAGAAACATTAACCCTCAGTGCAAATGGATTAAAATAGAACACAATTTCATAACTAACTAACAAAGTTTCTTATGCAATAATATGTATAGTATTACAATTATTATCTGGTGTCATCGTAAACTTAATAAACGATATCGGGTTGTAAATCATATATATTGCATATTGCAACAATATGTGTGTATACACGTTTTTATTATTTTAAATTAGGTTATACAAACATTTATTACATACTGTATGTGTGTTAATAGTTGACCGAAGCCTAATTTAAATAGCACAAAGAATAAAAATATCCACTAGGCCCAATATTAATTGAGTTCTTAATTAATTAGTCTGTTCTAACAATATTTTTCAAATAGTGGTTAAGCACCTTTCATACATTATTAGGCATGGAATTATTACCTATCCACTGCTCCTGCCCTTCCCTCTACCACCTGGCTGCTTTTACATTTTACCATTTTTGACCTATTTATATTTTCCCGACTGGACAAGAATTGTGTGTATGTATGTATATTTTTTGATATATTTTATAGAATAGTTAGATGTATTTTATCAAATCATTTCAAGCCCCATTTAGTTGCTGCATTTACTGCAAATAAACATCCATTCGTGCCCCTAAACATAAATTCCCCCATAAATTTGCTACTTTAACGATCACTGAATGGTTATTTGCGTAATAATATTATGTACTCGTATGCAAATGTTAAATTATTAACCACATTAGCTATTATTTCGTACTTACAGTAAATCAATTATTTTTGTTGCCATTATTTACCTAGTACTTTATTTTTTTGTATTTATAAAGAAGTTAAACAAATGTTACAGATTTAAATAGGCTTTTATTCTATTATTATATGACATTACACTCTCCAATCTTAAATGGAGGTTCTTGAAAAAAAAAAACTATACGTGCAATAAAAATGAAAGAACATCAAAACGAATATTTTAACGAGACTACCTGATTAATTTGTGCACTGTACTCGTTCATGCCTCCATCCAGCCAGCGACCCAAACGCTATAGTTAACTTCTATGAACCTTTTCACTTGTGCATATTCACCAATTTGATTATATTTTTATTACATTAGCATTTGTGTGTCTGGTGAAAAAAAAACGAATAAAATATACTGATTCGTCGATAACATCCAGGTGCTTGAAAACATGATCTGATCGATCGAACAATTTGAATTGAATGGATTCGAATTTGATTAATCCTTTTGAACACTTTTGTTACACGAAGAAAAATATGCTATTTCAGCATTTAGGTCATTTTATCAGCGGCTCGTAGCTCAGAGGCGCGGCGACTTGCGTAGCATGCCAGAGGTCATGGGTTTAGATCCCCGTTCCATTAATTCACCACTTTCTTTCTCTTTTCTAGTTGGGTAAGTACATTTTTGTCACAAATGCAAGATTTTCGGAATCCATGTTAAACTGTACGTCCACTTATTCTACCATTTGGTGGTAGAGTTAAACCCTCCTGGGTGGCTACCATTGCATAGGATGAAAAGATGGTCGAAACAGAAATTTAAAAAAATCCGTGATTTTCATGCAGTATAATTTAGCCGAGCTTATAACAACCTGACACGGTACCTAATTCTTCCGGGAATTCGGTGTGTCGAGCCAATATCATGACGGTGGGTGTGATGTAAGCTATCCATGTCCAAATACATAAAAAAATCACGAATATGTCGAACGTCACAAAGCTCTACGGATAAAAAAATATTACCTGACACAAAACTGTCCCAAATGTTCAAATCCCACCGTAAATTAACCAATTTGTGCGCCGTGACATTACCTCACTCTCCAATCACATTCAGTCCCTTCCAAAAAAACTCGCTTCCAAATATCCATAAAGATTGTGGGGACTCCATTTTAAGACACACAGTAAACAAATAAATATCACCAAATGAGAGATAAGATCGCGATAGGTCGCAGCCGGCCGAGTTGACAACTCTGACCGTGTCTATAACACTTGGCTCGCCTCACACGGCGCTTCCCGGGTCCGGGACAGAGGAATCTTGGATGTGGCCAATTTTGTTTTTTTTTAAGCCAGCTCTACCATTTAACCTAAAAACAATGTCAAACTTGCGTTCAAAATTTCAAGAGAATCGGCTTAGAAATGCGACCTGTCCTCTACGGGTCGCATTTCTAAGTAAAAACTGTTTTTTTTTTCAAAATTACTCGATTATTTTGAAAAAAAAAACTTAAAAACTTGCTCGACTAAAAATTCTTTAAAAATATTAAACCAGCTTACAAAATTTCACGCTCATCGATTGAGAAATTCGACCTGTAGACGAGAACAGCGGGGCATACGAAAGCATTTCTGCTCAATCTTAAAGTGGAGACCTTTGCTGCGATTAGTCAGTAAGCAATCAAGAAAGCTTAGGAAAATTGACAATATTATCATCACCTAGTGTTTTAAAAATAAATGCCTACATTATCTTTTCAATCTCCTAAATAATTATGTGTTAATGTGGCCCTTCCTGGCGGGACTGACTCATTCGCGGGCAAGGTAAAAAACCGTGAAATTGCGCCGAAAATGGAACCTTCTCTGTTTCAAAGAAAAAGACAGACTCCGTGAAAAGTAGGATACAATGTGTCCATAAAGCAAACAATACGCATAGTGTTTGATTTGGTAAGATTTACGAAAATTTTGATTACAAAGCGACTTATAGATAAAAGCAAGTTACGACCGCTGTAGTTAAAAATCAAACAATAACCAAAAGGATTATATATCTTCATGAAACAAGCTACGTCTGATGACTAATTTTTTTATGATATTTTTATTTAATCGTTGATTAATCCACCTCCAAATTTATTGTATAAAACGCGCGAAATTTTTGAATTATCGGACCTTATAATTAGAAACCAAACACTATTTTACAAGGCCAATGGTCATCAGACATCTAGATCAATCAAATAAAGCTGTTTTGAGTATAATTTTGGATCTCTGACAAGAAATATCCGCATGATCTACTTTCCACGTTTGTATGGGCAGTTGAGCGGGAAAACCCACATTAAGAAATAAAATTAATTATTATAAGTTAAAACGTAAGTAAGTTATTCATTAAAATTAATACAGCTCCTTGAATCTTGCATACCTCCATGCTGGTGATAAAAGAGGAGAGATGCCCTGAACGGAGGATTTTTATAAAAAAAGGACAGAGGATGTGTCGAGGACAATATTTGTAAGGTGCTATATTACACGTCCCATAAATGTAGACTGGGAAGTGTGTGGAAAATAGTTGATTATCTATAGTGCCAGCAGTCCTATAATGGGCATTTTAAATATGTTATAGATCAAACAACTATTGGTGTTTTTTTCCAGAAAGCTATTATAATTTTTTTATATTTTTATTTTAACAACCAATTCAAATATAGTTTTTTTATTATATACTAGTTGGTATATGATACTATATGATATGATACTAAAAACATTATCTTACAACAAACGAATTCAAAGGAATATTTCTTCTAACTTACGGAGTCGTCAAAAAACAACTTAAAAAAAACCAAACAAAAATTTCAAATTAATAACATGAATTTAAGAAATTATTTGTAAATTTCTCAAAGTTTGTATTTTCTTGATTAATGTTCCATTCTTATTTGCGCACACCCATTTCGCCAAATCTACGATAATCCAAAATAGTTGCTTATACTAATTGATTGAAAAAAAAATCTAGGTTAATTTCTCCTTACATTTCTTGGTTAAATATCTACAGGTTGATTAGATTTCCCATTTGTGTTAATCAAATAGTTTTTTTTCTTATAATAACATAATACTTCTCCAAATATAATACCCAATCAAAGAATGATAAACATGGATGTTGTTCTGTCCGAACTGAATACACTTCGACACCGTTCGACTGAATACCATGAAAGTTGGTCCTTATATTTTCATAGAAAAGATTTTATGAAAGTCACTTTGTTGTAACTCGCCACCAGATGGCGCTGCAGCATATCGACGTTAATACCGTTCAACCGATAGCCGTGTATTATAAGGATATTTGAGCACGGAAAATGCGAAGATTTCTGACCGTTTACCGAGCTCCGTTCGAGAGAATGTCCAAAATGAAACTTACGTTAATTACAATTATGTGTGTATTTGAAATGTATATTCAAAGCTCTTTTTATCTTTGAACACAGTTTTAAAATAAATTTCATAATGACAGATCCGGTTCTGTTTTCTTATTACACTTGTTATTTTCTGCACAATACAATTGGTTTTGTTTCGAGGGAACCACAGGGCCAGATCGAAAAAAAAAACGTAAGGGATATATAGGTTTCATGCTTATCGGACCGACTTCCTCTACAGAATTTCAAGCGGTCAGGAAACACCTGTACCTGCGCCTGTGCCGTGGCTGATAACGGTGAGATATTGCCTTCAGAAATGCACCTTCGATTAAGGCGAAAATATATTTTGTATTGCCTGTTTGGTTTAAAAAAGGCTGTGCTCTGTTTCGGATGAAATGTCGAGACAGGATTTTTTTCTGTATTGCACTAAAAAAACATCATTATATGGGCTTTGTTGGTTTCGGCACGTGAAAACAATAACATTGAGGCCACTGTATTTCTACCCGCGCATGTCGTAAGAAATGACTCAGGGAGTCGTCACTTGCTAAATGGTAGGGATAATCCGCCCATGTAAGTACTATCACATTGAATGAACAATGGTCTACGCGGCAATGAAAATTGTCCGTGTTTTCTATGAATGAAGGTCTTGTCATGGTTTCTAATTCCCACGAGGTGTTTTAAGCTAATATAATTATAGTAAGTAAGGTATTAGTCTGATATTTAGATGTCTCTCGATGGTAGCTTTATTTTGCATACATAATTGATCTTTTACGTTTATATTATTGGATCATATTTTCGTATTTGTATAATATTTGCCTGCATGACGTGTCATAGATCCTCCAGGATACATCGCGAATCCTGATGTTGTCCATAGTGTGGTGGACGAAACATCGACCTAAATAAGTAAACTGAATACTATTTATCAGTACATCTACATAATATTATGCCAAACTCCAATGAAAATCTAAATGATCATAAAAAAAATAAAACCAAAAATATGTTTATTATTTCACGGAGTTCCATCATACATAGTCAGCGAATACCTGAGTAGGTGGTAATTCCAAAAACCCAAATTAAAGTTGAATGCAATTGATTGACGCCTAGAGAAAACTAAATGAGCAGGACAGATGTTTTACGCGCTTTGTTATGCGGCAAGTTCAAAAAACACGAGAACCATAACGTGAATGTGTTTATCAATTGATACATTAGGAGTCTATCAAACATTCCACACATTCTCCACACCTTCCATACAAAGCCTTTCATACACAATTAAATCTTTGTGTTCGATTAATGAAATTAAGTCCGCATTTATTCGGGCTAACCCTCGACCGGCGCACAATGGCTCTAAATGGCCACAATCGAAACAATCACCCCGAGAGCCTTCCCGCCCGCCGCCCGCCCTCCGCCCGCCCTCCCCCGTCGCCGCCGTCTCGCCCACAAAAGGAATGTTACTACAGAACACCGACGATACTACGGTGACTATTAAAAATTAATGACATGATTTATACACAAAAAATAACCCAAAGCGAGCCATACTGCGCGACGGATACCCGCACGAATTTTTTGAAAATCTTTTCGAAAAATCGTTTGCGTTGAACTCTTTTGTAGGATTGAGGCAATATAGTGAGAATAAATGTATGTGTACTTAAGATTTTCTTTTCCCAAAATATATAAATGTTATTTAACACATCATATATATTTATTTAATACATACCAATTAAGGCTGATCTTAATTAAAATAATAAAATGATATCCAAAATCATTTAAAAATTTAATTATTTAAAAAAAATCGGTATAAGGATTATCAACATTCTAAAACATCACATTCACATAATGCTACATATATACGAAATGTATACTTACCCCAATGAAAGCTAATAAAAGGAGAAGAAACCAATATATTTGCTGTTTACTTGCATCTGTAAACCCGAACTTAAAGGCGTAAAAAGAGCCGATTGCATTATGTGACGCAAGTAAAACAAAATTTAATTTCATTTAAAAATATCTACAATCACTTTTGGAAATTAAAAATGTAGATTCATGTTCTAGCTATAATTTCGAAACCGTCCGTCTTTGCTGCTTTGTATTCTCAAATAAGACAAATATTCATAAACTTTCATAAAAATAGTTTCAACACAATATGAGAGTCATAAATTTACCGTTTTAGGTTTTAAGTATAGCTAAACCATCAATTGATCTTTCATCTTTTTGAGATTACAAAATAAGTAGTGGTTAATTAAAAAAAATATTAAAATACGGTTATCACGCCCTTAGAGCGGATTTATTCGAATGAGAAATAAAATGCATTCAATGTGGGTATACGAACAAATGCAAAGGTTAGAGCGCTGCGATCCATTTTTCATAAAACGCAGTTGGTAGCAAACGGCCGAATAAAAAATGCTTAACATTACCGCCACTTTATGAAAAACGCTCTCCTATCGTCCTACACTTTTTACCAAAAAAAACCGGGTGCTTTGTCATCAGACATGAGAATTTATTCATGGTTGCCTGTTGTGAACACAACAGGTTGGACTCTGAATAATTTAAGAACCTTGTATTATTGTGAGAGTCTGTAGCATTATGAATACAGGCTTGGGAATGACACAGGAAGGTTCGTGTTGGGCCTTTTTCGCAACGGTTGATTTAAAGATTGTAAAACTTAGTAGAGGTAATGGAAAATAATATATTTTCCTCAGTCATCAAATGTGTTATATTACCCCCCTCGCAAAAATTTCATTGAAAAATGAACTTGCGCAAAACCTATTTTAGGGGTATATTCTCATTTATTTGTTTTAATTTATTGGGCATTGTCAAGTACATTATGTATGTAGAAAACATATGCATAGGAGGTGACCAGTGATTGTTTAGAACATAACAAAAAAAATACTTACAGATATAGCTTAAGACAAATATTTTATTTTAGTCGATAAGTTTGTATCATAAAAACTAAGTAGTCTGTTGTCCCAATAAAGATCTTTAAGATATGTTTTTCTTTACCAAACTATTATTAGCTTAACCATAATTCTAATCAGAAAAAATATGAATGAGAGCCAAATGCGTTTCCTTTCAGTAATGGATAACAGAATGAATATTCCAATAATTCCTAAACTTTCTGAATAGTTACAGCATAGTTATATTATCACAATTTCCAAGCAAAATCAAAACAAGATGAAAATTTAGAGGCAGTAGGAAAGCATAAAACCAGTAATCTGCTTCATGAGTAATTGACTCCTTTTTGGAAGAATTTCTGGCATTGCCTATCTCTGAATAAAATTAACAATACAATTAACAAACAATATATTCCAAAATTTATAAAACTCAATCAATGTTATCATACTATAATCGATAAAATACGTGCAATACTTTCGTGTCTCCTGTGAATAGAAATTTCGGGTATTCGGCCAGTGGGCTACCACTGGCTATATAAAAGTTATAATACTTTATAGAAATCAACAAAACAGATATGATAGCCATTAATGTTGCCTTTTAAAGCGCTACATGACATCCACTTGCCTCCATTCTAAGCTCTTATTATAATACACATTTGTTATTTAAAATTTAAAATATTTGTCTATGTTAATGATATAGAATTTGTTTATAGGCAAAATCGGAAACCAGTTCACTCATGTAGTTCTCTTATAACATGCTATATAAAATTTAATGCTTAACTGCGATCAATCAAATAAATTGTTTATTTTAGCAATTTGAACTTAACTTAATAGGTTTATAAACAGGCAAAATGTTCAAAGTATCCTTTCATGGCTAAACCCTAAACTACAAAATATAGCGGAAAACATTGGGAGTCATGGAGGAAAAAACTGCATTATTAGATTGTTCGAAAATATTGTTTCCTAGCACGAAGCTCGTAAAAAATACGTTACAGGATACGTATTTTTTACGAGCTTCGTGCTTTGTACCTACCATATTAGGAACTTAAGTAAGTAATAAATTGTTAAATGAGCCTTTCCTACACTTTGCGTTAAAGGATAGGTTACTTTTCTCAAAATCAACTGGTTTGATTCCAGGCTAAATTCATATTCGTTTATGTTATTTTCAACTAAAGCCTACAAATGTAATGATCGGATAGTTCAAAGAATGAGCATAGCACTCTATTACAAAACGGGTTTCAAGCAACATAATGGACAGAGCTCGAATCTTAATTCGTCACCTGCCTTCTAACGCCATTGTGCCATTGTTGGGCTGTCGCTATAATGTACTGCGCATTTATAACTAATGTCGTATTAATACACATGCCGCTCTCTGTTACGATTATGAAGTTTAGGGTTCTAACTCTAACTTTTGTTGAGATTTAAAAAGCATTATTTTACGTTAGTATTTTTTTTTATGTGACTGGACATGGATGGCTAATACCACACCTTCTGTCATGGTATTAGCCCAACACACCACATGGGAACTAGGTGCCATGCCAGGACCTTCCTTATATTGCACGGCTACATTGAACTGGATGGAAAACACGGACAATTTTCATTGCCGCTTCGACCATCGTTCATCCAATGCGATGGTACCAACCCGGGCGGGATAAACCCTACCACCTAGTAAGTAAGGAAGGGGACCTACAGTTTAACGTGGAATCCGAACCACGGCCAGCCTCTCTCAACGGTCGAATGGTCACCCATCCAAGACCAGACCGGACCCAGCGTTGCTTAACTTCGGAGAGCGATCGCCGAAGTGTCGCGCCACTGGGCCACTGAGGCTGACAAAATTATCCAATTATTTCTCCTAAAGGATTGATTTAGGAGGGAATCGAGCCTATTTTATTATAATTAATTTATAAGATTTAAGTTTATAAATCATCCATAAATTTTATTTTGCAAAAATATAAAAAAAAAATTAAATTATTGCGGTATCAAATACAAATTAACTAATGAGCAGTTAGCAAAGGCTAAATAATAAATGAAATACTCTATATATTAAAATTAGTGCATACACATGTAAGTGTTTAGATTACCGTGGTTACTGTTCATTTTAAAAGATTAAACGGCTTTCTACTCACGGCATTATTTGTGCGGAGCACGACGTTTCGAGCCAAACGTTTGGCTCGTCTTCAGGTAAGCTCCCGTGTCCAGCGGCGGCCAACGGGGAACTGTCAATTCGACGTGTTCCGCCGTTTTCCAAAAAAAAATTATATGAATAATATACTACATATATCTAAAATGCATTCGAATTTAAAAATGTTTGCATCGCTCACGACAAAAGTTATTAGTTTCTCTCACGTCGAGTAACCATGACTATCGAGATTTCGACACTTCATAAACTGTCATAAATCGCCTCTTCCCATTCTTTTTTTTTATCAAAATCGTACTTGGTAGCGGATTCCGACATTGACAGAGTGACATTTTATACAATAGGCCTTTTCCCTCGAAGAATTATCCCAACGCCCATAACATTTTTAATGGAAACACCTGTTTAGGTAGCTTTGCTTTGGCGGTGTTCTTTTTGTGTACAGGTAGGTATATTTTTAAATACATTTTTTTAAATGTAAATCAAAAAACAATTTTTATGTAACTCATGATATTAGCCCAACGTGGCCACACGCGATCTAGGCTGACACTGAACTGCCTCATCTATGTCTCATGGAAATGTTTATTAAGTTTGTTTCAATAATAAATTGTGAAAAAACCTTGAAATAATTTTAGTGTACAATCTTCAAATCACATTTTTCACTACATGCTAGTTTTGTGTCAGTCTATGGCGGTTTTTTTTCTCATATTCACATAGTTTGTCGTACACGTGGCTGCAAATAGAAACGATTCCTGCCAAGGTTTGTATGAATGAACGTTTAATTCACGTTTTATCACAACATATTATGTAAATGAAGCACAAAATAACGACGAACAGCGCAGGCGCTGTACGAGTCAGGGCAGGTCACGTGCTCGACGGGTAAAAACATTCAACATGAGCTGCACATCCCTAGTGTAGAGGTGTATCATTCACTTAAGTGAATTCCCACAAGCATTGACCTAAGCAAGAGCAGTCTTTAAAGATTTTCACCTTTTTTTAAAAATAGAACCAGATAAGATATTAATTTCAATTCGGAACTATAAAAAATTTGCATGTGGTCCTTTTGTTGCCATGGGAAATGGCGCATGTTCTCTTTCCTAAGCCAGAATTTATAATAATTAAAACTTAAAATCAGACTTAGGACCAAAAAAACTAACTTGGTGCCACCTTCATTGCTTTCCACATTTCACAAATAAGTTCAATTAAAATCGTACATTTTTATTTCTCGACATACAAAATTATGAATGAATACATCGTTTCCAAACTTTTGCATTTACACTAAAAAATAATCAAATTTGGCTCACTGCATTTTTTTCCCGTGGATATCGTATGAGGTGAGTCGTATTCACTACGTATAATATTCACAACGTATAATAGTATTTTTTTCCAAAAAATTAAAACCATGCATATCGTATAATATTCACAACGTATAATGTTATACGTTGTGCATGAGTTTAAAAATAAAATAAACTCTTTGCATCATGCAGAACGTATAATAGTCACAACGTATAATATTCCTAACATGAATTCACAAAAAAAGAAAACCATGCAGAACGTATAATATGCCAAGAAGCACTGCATAAAGCGCCCTAACAACGATACATTTAAGGCTGAAATTGCTACGAATCGATATCTGTTGAAGAGTAACAATTTGCTACAACGCTAATTGAGACGGTCGAAAAGTCGCGTGCGAGTATAATCTTTAATCTTATATCGATAAGGGCGCTTATCGTATGAAATATTTTAGGATTATATGATATGCATGGTTTTTTTTTTTTGTTAAATAAAGATCATAACATTATACGTTGTGACTATTATACGTTATGCATGGAGAAATAAGTAATTTAATTTTTTGGACTTCTTCATGCACTACGTATAAGATTATACGATCTGCCGATTATACGTTGTGCATGGTTTTAAAATTTTGTTAAAATATGACATTATACGATCTGCATATTATACGTTATGCCGTTCCCCCCACATAAGAACTAGATGGTATACCAAGGCCTTCCTTATCTTGGACGGTTAGATTAAACTGGGTGGAAAACACGGCTAATTTTTATTACCGCTTCGATCATCGTTTATTAAATGCAGTGGTACCAACACGGGCGGAAATAACCTAGTAAAAAAATAATGGTTCGAATTCGCATAAGGTTTCGAAAAACTTTACGTCTGTAGTCTTAAGTCCGTATAATCCGTTAGTCACCTCATAGGGGGAACGGCATAACGTATAATATGCAGATCGTATAATGTCATATTTTAACAAAATTTTAAAACCATGCAC
Source organism: Incurvaria masculella (assembly GCA_946894095.1). Taxonomy (NCBI): domain Eukaryota; kingdom Metazoa; phylum Arthropoda; class Insecta; order Lepidoptera; family Incurvariidae; genus Incurvaria; species Incurvaria masculella. The sequence goes on along the minus strand of OX335657.1, from coordinate 10,880,544 downwards.
AACGTATAATCGGCAGATCGTATAATCTTATCCGTAGTGCATGAAGAAGTCCAAAAAATTAAATTACTTATTTCTCCATGCATAACGTATAATAGTCACAACGTATAATGTTATGATCTTTATTTAACAAAAAAAGAAAACCATGCATATCATATAATCCTAAAATATTTCATACGATAAGCGCCCTTATCGCTATAAGATTAAAGATTATACTCGCACGCGACTTTTCGACCGTCTCAATTAGCGTTGTAGCAAATTGTTACTCTTCAACAGATATCGATTCGTAGCAATTTCAGCCTTAAATGTATCGTTGTTAGGGCGCTTTATGCAGTGCTTCTTGGCATATTATACGTTCTGCATGGTTTTCTTTTTTTGTGAATTCATGTTAGGAATATTATACGTTGTGACTATTATACGTTCTGCATGATGCAAAGAGTTTATTTTATTTTTAAACTCATGCACAACGTATAACATTATACGTTGTGAATATTATACGATATGCATGGTTTTAATTTTTTGGAAAAAATACTATTATACGTTGTGAATATTATACGTAGTGAATACGACTCCTTATGTGGTATATTGGGCATATAATAGGTTTGGTATTAGCCTCAATGTCCACTTACATACAAAACATATACTTTCTCAAATTGTCGCCTTACGATTTACTATAGGGAGCCAATTTTGTGAATTGTCCAACCTCTGCATGTGACACTAATGGTATGTATCTTTATTCAATCATCTCGGTACTGCTTGTCCGAATCAATCATCAATTTGAATATATTTTCGACTATCGACGTCAGATCTCGCTCACCTATAAAAACTTGACGGCTCGTGGCATTGTAGCGGCGATAAGTGATTATTGCCTTTTCAGAACCTTTGCACCTTCCACTTGTACATTGAACACATGAGTATAAGAGTTCAATAACTGTTTAAGAACAAAATGTATACGGAATGAAATATGGAAATGGTTTCAAATGTGACTGAAGCAATAATATGAGCATACAAACAATACGCACAGAGGCCTGCTCACTGTGTAATTAGAAAAAAAAGACGTGTAATTAATTTTATTTAAGTAAGAAGAAGTACTTCTTAGCTGTATGCATGAATAAATACAGATTATTTCATATATTCAAACAAATTTGAATGTTGAACGACCAATAGATACCGGCGTGCCGTGGAGGGGGGGAGGTATTCGATATTCAAATAAATGATGTTTTACATCGGCACGCGCAAATTCGTTGCCTTCGAAAAAATACACTCAGCAGGTCTAATTTCCTAAATATGACTAAAAAATAATCAATTTTCCTTAGTGTAAGTATAATTTTAAAATTGCCCATTGGTTATTGTAGCGCTTTTTTTATTTAATGTTTTTTCCAAAAGTTGCGTCAATTCGTCTAAAATAAAAAAAAAAATTAAGATATTGGGCGCCAAGTTTGAGGCACAAAGAGGTTTTACTCTTGAATTCGAAATTTGTGCCGATATGGATATTAAACTTGACATCCATAAGTACATAATGTTGAAAGGTTCTTTAAGAACATTCGTCTGTTGAATTCCTCCCGGTATTTATTAGTTTCATATTATATTATGAATATATTGTTCATATATTTATTTGTACTAAAACCCGGCTAAGGGCGAGTCGCACACAAACGAACAAACTAATTTATTACATCGTCAAAGGGCGAATTTATCACATGCAGTAATTTATTAAAAAAAAAAATACATGGTTAGGTATCTATAGTCAATTGCATGAAATCAGTATGAATCTAATCATTCAAAACAAATTAAATCTGTTCCGGACCATGGTACCATCGTACAAAAACACGTCTCTTGTATGGGGTCCCCCATTAGTTTTTTTATACATTTTTTACTATGTGTTGTTATAGCGGGAATAGAAAGACACACTCTGTGAAAACTGTTTACCTATCACGGTTCATGGGATACAGCCCGCTGACGGACGGACGGACGGACGGAGGGACAGCAGGGGCTTAACACTGCAAATGATAGAATCCTTAAAATATAACTTCAGTTCATTTATTAAGGCCGCATGTTTTGTATACATAAACAACACTCTCTTCATTAAAAGTTGCGTAGTTACGAGCGATGCATCGCGATAAAGTTTCGTATTATTCCTCCACGGCCATACGTCTTAAGAGCATGTGAATTAGGGATAAATCGTGCGTCTGATTGGTGGTGTATCGGAAACGGGGGCCTGTATGGCAATATTTACAGGCTACAACTCGACACTGAGTTACTGGAATTGTAGACCTTAGGCAATACTAGAATTGTCTGATCTTTCAACCAGCATCAAACATTTTAATTTAGATGGGATGAAATTAAATGTGATACTTGTATAATGAGAGCCTGACATACGCCATTTGCCGCTATTTATGTAAACTATATTAATTCCTAACTTCAAACTATATTATTCAAGTCATATTGCATTATTGACTCGTTTATTCCATCGACGCAAAATAAGACTTAAAGGGGAAAAACTGGACATGTGCGAGTCTGTCTTCGACATTACCAATATGAGAACCGAGCGATTCTCTAGACTCTCGATCCTTAAGGCTCTATATGAAGCTTACTTCCAATATTTTGGGGTTATTTTTATTTCATCTTAGCGTCAATTATGAATAAACACCCGTAGAAAAATCAAAATACTACTTATACAAAATATATAAAATACTTCGACAATTATCTAGTGTATGACGGTTAAACGATTTTATTGCGTTGCTTATTCATTAAAAATATATGTTTGTAAATACCTTTTTACAAGGTTTTACTGGGTTTTCAAGCCGGCGGCGCTTGGAAACTATGACTGATTTACAAAATTTTCTTTTTTGTGGTGCAAGATGACATATTTATCTAGAGAATAAGCGTGAAAAATATATTAATTCACTTTGAGAAGTAGACTGTACAGATAAAAAACATAAATTTCGCTCGCCTTAAAACGACTTTGATGCACATACAACAACGAACCCTTACGCAAACTCAATGCTTCCGAAGGTCGCCATTATCTTTGTTTGCTAAACTCTGGACTCAGTTGGAGCCTTAATAGGGCCCGGGGAACCAAGGAATGAACGTAAGCACAACCTAGGGTCCTTCAAACATGGTGTGAAGGCATGGATGAAACGGAAATTGGCTACATATATTTATGCAAAAACAACAGAACTTTGCAAAATGTTAAACATAACAAACGTATCTAATCGTCTGTGAAGGTTTCAATCAATTATTTTTGGTATTTCTACGCTTTTAGTGACAGCCCACTCCTTTTTCCGTTCTTGGCTGCAGATAACACGAAGAAATATGGACAACGAAGTGATACTATAAGAGTTCGTTGATTCCTTTTGAGGGACGGAACCCTAAAAGAGTTGTACTTTTCGTCACAGCTTTGTTCGTGCTATCACTTTAGTTTTCTGCCTCCAAGGGCTGCTCTGAGCGTGTGTAAGCGCCTCGTGTTGTGCGATTGCTTAGCGACGCGAGAAACGTCGCGCGACCGCGGATTGTGGCACGCTCTATAAATATGATTTCTGCAATTGAATAGCTGCGACTTGCCAATAGAGCACTGGTGTACTGCACCCAACTAACATTGGCATGCATACAAACAGTAAAATGGATAGTACCTTTTTATGGTTCGGTACCCAAAGGGTGCCTACGGAACCATGTTACTGAGCCTCCGCTGTCCGTCCGTCCATCCGTCCTTCCGTCCGTCCATCCGTCCGTCCGTACGTCTGTCACAGGACTGTATCTCATGAACCGTAATATGTGGGCAGCTGAAATTTTCACAGAATGTGTATTTATTTTGCCGCTATAATAAAAAATTAAGTTAAAGAGGGCCCTCTTTAACTTAAATTTTACGTACAAAAAAAAATGATTTTTTGTGTTAAATCTCGTACGATGGTACGGAACCCTTCGTGTGCGAGTCCGACTTGCACTCGGCCGGTTTTCTTTTCATGTGGGTGTGAATCAGCAATCCATGTACAGTTGTACATGGATTGCTGATTCACACCCACTTTCATGATATTAGCCCAACACATCCGGATGATCTAGGTGACATGCCAGGACCTTCCTTTTATTAGCACGGCTAAATTGAACAGGATAGACCCTTTGTTTTGGTTTCGGATTAATTAGTAATGTTTAAAAATGTCGAGAATGGAGATTAAAATAAACGCTTTACTTGTATTGCATTGTCATCCATTCCTGAGCTATGTTAAGTTAGTAAAGTAAGTAGCTCATTGGTTTATTAATTTACAATCGATTGCAAAATTTGTACAGAACAGACAGAAATAAAAGGGACTTACGTAAAAACGTTTTAAAATAGATTAAGATTATTGAAGTGCTATTTTTGCTTTATTATTATTTTTTTATTTACGTAGGTACTTTTGTAGAAATTCCTTGCATACCAGAGGTAATGGGTTTAAATATTTGTTCCGTTCACACACCACTTTTTTTTCTTTGTGAGTTGGCTAAGTGCATTTCTTTACGAATGCGAGCCTTTTCATGGTTTGGAATGCATGTAAAACTGTAGATCCCATTCCCTACTAGGTGGTAAGGTTAAGCCCGCCCGGGTCCATCGAATTGGATGAAAGATGGTCCAAACGGCAATAGTACTATCGCATTGAATGAAAGATGACCGAGACAGAAATGAAAATGAACAGTATTTTCCATCGAGTTAAATGTATTGTACAATAAAAAGAAGGTCTTGGCATGGCGCCTGATTCCATGATATTATTACAGTAAGTGTGATATCAGCCCTCGATGTCCAGTGCCATAAAAAGAATTGGATCTTTCGAGACTGCCTCGACTAGCACGCCACACTTTCAATATACCTATGATATTAAACGGTCAACACACGGAGTGCTCATCATTGAACGCGGTAGAAATAAAATATAGCTTTCCCAATTAAGGGTGTGCACCCTGCTGCGCGCGGCAGCGACCCGACGACGTCTGTAGACTATATTTAAATAGCCAGAACACGACCTTAAGCCGGCCATCCACCTGCACCTCAAGCATTGTAAAGTAATGAAAATACTTTTTTTTAACGAATTGTCTTAGTATTGTTGCTTAGATTTTTTAAGAGTTATATTACTTAATTGGAGTTATTGATTGTGTTTGCATCGACCTTCTGTCGACGGTAAGCAAAAAGCAAGTGTAATTTATTATCAATATTGCTTCTGTTCTTCAACTAAGGATATTATAAAAATAGTTTGAGAGTACTTATTTGTTGTTGTTCCAATTAAGAGAAGGTTGTATAGAATTTATCTAGACTATATACGGTATACAGCTAAGAGTAGTTAGACCAAAAAAGGGTTATTCTGAATTTTATGTATGTACGTACTATCATCAGCTGCCGTTTTGTATTTCTAAGATTTTATGTTATGTATAAGATTTGAGCGTTACTTTTTATAATGATTAAAATATTTAAAATCAAATGGTCAACTTATGGGTGTATGTGCCAGAAAACCAAAAATTGTGTTTGTTTTATATCTTCAAGTAGTGCGCTGGCCTTAAAGTAGCACGGCCCGAAGAGGTCGTTACGAAACTATTACGGGCACGGCCGCGGGCGACCGGACAATAAGTTATCTGTAACTAGACAATGAGAACGGACCGTACACGAATTTTTACAAGACGACTTCTCATGGGACGACTGTAGCAGCGGCGTGAGAAGGCCTGGCGCTTTACCGTTGTAGTTTATGTCATCTAACCTACATAGGTACCAGAATAGTCCAACAAAACCGATCGAGTGTGAATTTGAGTCCCGTTAGGCACAGTTTATAATGTAGCGTGCAATGTTTTATTAAGCTCGTGTGGACCTCGTAGGCAAGCGAACAGGTGCATAACCTCTATTTTATGGAAAACATTTCGATGTGTAGAGCGCCCGAGTAATGAGAGAAAACTGATTCTCTGATTGTATGTTTTATTAATGGAATTGTATTGTTTACTATTTATTCGTATATACCGTACATAGGCAGTACACTGCATTAAGATAAGTAATATTTTACATTTAAGCATTGAAAGCGTAGAAGAAATGGCAATAAACTTCGCTGGATTTTGTTTCAGCGTTCATTTAGTCTAAGTTCACATAAGTGTTGGCCACTGCTTACAGATTAGGTAACTGTTTGTGTAAATACATTATTTTATTCCTTGTTACATAAATAGTAAGCATATGTCATTGATAATAAGAGAAAATCAAATGTGAATACATATAAATTAACATAAATTCACAAAAATCAACAGTTCATGCCGTAGGCAAATATGAGTTTATTTTGCAAAAAACTATGCCCGCCATTTTGTTGTGTTGCTAATTAGCAGGCCACCCCTTAAAAAACTACGCATGTATATGACCACACCCATAAATACCATACCACACAATCTGGTACTAGGTGCCATGCCAGAATATTCCTCACATTGCACGGACACATTGAACTGGTCGAAAAATACATACAATTGTATTGGCTCTTAGACCAACTTGTAATTCCATGATATGATGCCTACCAGGGCGGGCTAAAACCCAACAACCTAGTAAGGGTAGTTTTACATGGATTCTGAAACATTAAACACTTGCACTTATCGAACTCAGATAAAGAAAGGAAATGGTTCATGACAGGCAGGGTTTGAACCCATGACACCAAAGACACGAATCTACGACCTTCCTATGCTCTACCGACTGAGCTATCCAGACTAAAACGTGACAACTAGATCGCACGTTTGAGGAATGTTTGTCAAGAGTTCTAAACTAAAATATGTAGTTAGCGAGACGTATAAGAGTGCAATGAGATAGTAATAGGAGAGCATTGGGCAGCAACCGAGAGCAATTGACCCTTACCCCTGAGTAACTAGCGAACTAACTACTTTTTTCGACCATTCTAAAAATTTCAAAATAATGCCAGTACCTTCTATATATTTCACAGTCAAATTGACCTAAGACCATTGAAAAAGGATAATTTTCATTGCCGTTTTGACCATCGTTCTTTCAATGCGATGGTACTATTAACCAATAAAAACTTCTAGTCGTGGTATTTTCACTCAAGTGCTCCCTGGGATTCTTAAAACTTGGTATGAAGGATTGGTATAAGACATTGTCGGATGGTATGGTTCCGCAACCCTCTGAAAGTTCGAAAGCCCTTATAAGAGGGCCTGGTGTTTGCCATGAGCTCCAAAAAAATATATATCCGTGTATAACACACGAACTCGCATTCGAAATTTGACGAGTTTTTCCATAGCGAAAAAAACTACCACAATATCACAAGAACCAAACACTATTTAAAAAAAAATAGTTTATTTAAAATTAAAATGACATGCATGATTACAATTTATTAAAATTTAGAATTGCGCGCCAATCCACAGATTATTAAATCTGAAAATGCTGTTTTTAAGTTATCTAATTTCATAGGTAAAGACCCATTATTTGTATGAAGTATGACCATTTGTTTATTAAAAGCAAACAAATTATTTTGTTGGATTGGATCGAAGCGACTCTGGCTTTTATATAGAGCACTCAAAAACAGCAGATTCGATTTTTATTTGAAAGTAACGCAATTATCAACAATTCTTAGACGTGCTTTTGTTTTCTAATATCGACTTTTTATTCAATATGTTCATAAGTGTAAATATAATTTCTTAAGGAAACAATTAAATTGGATATTTCCTTTAACTAATGGCTGCTCTGTGAACGACGTCACACATTCATTACTATCAATCAATTCCTTTTCATTCGGAAGATCGATTATATCTTTTGTCTCGCGGTGGCAGTTTCTAATTGAGAAGCAAACATCCGTAATGGGATTCCACTCATGTAGCTGCATAACAATTAAATTGGTTGATTATCGTCAAATCCCAACTAACGTCTGTCGGTCAATTTATTTGGGGAACAAAGATAGCTTGTTTGAGTTTGAGAACCGACTCCAAGCAACCTGAGGTAGAAGGCGCTGAAAATTCACAGAAGAGTTCCGTCATTTCTTTTCAGGTAAACTGTTATTTTTGTCACTCTTTTAAGTATTTCCAATCCTTAGGATTGGTATTCTTTAAGAGAAAAAATATAAAAGAACTACCCCTGGGATATAAACGCCTTATGACAAAATTAATTATTTAAATCGGTTTACAGTTTGCGGAGATATCGATTAACAAACAACAACAACAAAAAACTTTAAGAAAAATACCCTTTTATCAGTAATCCTTCAATTTCCATTAATCACCGCACTTTATAGCGCGCATCACTACGCATATCTTCTCCGAAATCTCATTATAAACCGGCCGACGACACCCGTTTGAAAGGACAAAGGATGCTCTCGGAGCATTTAAAACTTTGACCCGGCTTGATTTACAAGAAACGCATTTCTGTGTCAAAGCAGTAAGTAAATCACTCCGAGATCGTAACCAATTTACAAAAGTACTGTGATTTATATCAAGCAATTAAAATCCAACGTTTGCGGAGTTCGCCGGGGCGCTATAGTCGCGGTATCGATGCAAATATAAGTAAAAAGAGACTTGTAAGACACAATGAGATTAAATGCGCTCGTCACGGTCGCATGCTCGAAGGACCATAAATATTTTGATCATTTTTTTCTCGTTTTGAACGGATTCTTTCCATTAGGAATTCAAAATCGCATAACAACGCCTTTGCGGGTAGCTAAGCCGGACTGTTTTAGTATCAGAATATACGTAAAAACACTAACTTTTAAAAATTTTCATGAACGCAAAATCGATAAACATTTCGAATAGCACCCGTTAGGAAAAGCATACTTATTTAACAATATCTCAAACGTATCAGAACATCAGTTAATATGGCTAAGCAGGTGATAACACCCACAGAAAACACAATTCAAATAACCAACATAAACGGCATCATTAACCTTAAAACTGATTATCTTTAAAGAGATCTCCGCCTATTTTTGGCTACCAAAAATACTTCTGTTCGGAATTCTATTAAAACTTAATTAACTTTTTCAATGAATTCATAAATTTAAAAAGGAGCGTTCAATTTGTTTTGCTACTCCTAAACGTCACTTGTACGGAAGATAAATGTTCCTGCGGCGAAAATTGCATCTGCTTTTGTTTATTCAAATGCCGACAAAAAGGTTTTCGTCACGCGGTTTGTCTTGAAATGGGTCCGTGGGTCGATTCGATGGATGGCGGTCGTTTGTTGCTCATTTTTATTCCTGCATGTTCATAAGATGTCGCATATATATTAGGAACATATTTTTTTGCCAATTTACTGTTAAAATAATTTCGAAAGTTAATTAGAAAACTGTTTGTTTATTGGTGTTTTAGAATAAATCATAATAATTATACAGCAATTATATAGCTTATATTCGACTACGTTACACATAGCGTACGTCACACGCCAATAGGCTGGCTTTTGAAACTTTTTGGGGGCTGCGATCGTAATCACAATCGTCATCAAACAAATACGGTACTTCATAGCTGGTCATTACAACACTCTTAAAATTTCATTTAAATAATATGTAAAACGCTTCCAAACTCCTAAAGAATTTCAAGGATTTACCCCATAGCCCATAGGCGCAGGGATCGGTCGCTGTAATTTTTGACAAAGCGTCTGCTTGTGCTTCCAAGTAAAGTTAGCCTTACACGGTCTCAAAAATCGCTGCGGTTCATAATTGTTTAATATAATTGCCAAGTTGTTGTAAATTTAGTTTATTCAAAGTATCTCGAAATGAGTGGTCACATAATTAATATTGTTCAATGTTCAGGCATATTTTGAGTGCTTGCTAATTTTGGTTAATAAAACGGAGACTTTTAAGCGTCGAAGAAGGATCAAATGAGTTGTTAATCATGAATGATTATTAATTTGCATAACGTGCTGCCCAGGCAAGTTTTTTATTTCGTTGAATTTTTAAAACAAACATTAATACTTTAAAGTTGTATTTCTTCGTTTTTTTTTAATGTATTACAAATAGGTAACATTATATTTTCTTCACTTAATATTGCATGCAGATTATGAAAATTGAAAAAATATGTATTGCATTTTTTTAAATGTCAAGTGTTTAATTTACGCCGCAGGCATTTGTCGTTATATCTGCTCGTGTATCACTGGCCGAAGGCTCCTCAGGCGGCGAGCCAGCTGTCATATTTCACGGAGGACTGGCCAACGATTTTGGGAACACCCGCTGCGCTTCTGAATTAAGTAAAAGCCTCCGAGCTCTTGTTTCTCGATCGCTCTAGTGGCGAGTTAGTGCCGTTCACACACGACCACATGATACCAATCGCTTGAGGTGCCAAATGATATTCAAATCTGAGGCTGGGATAAATAGTCGTAACCGATACGAAGACTAACGAAAAGTAGTACTTTGTGACGTCATTTTAACACATTTTGTATGGACGAAATCTCAAAGTAATGCAAAGTGACGTCACAAAGTAATACTTTCCTCAGTCTTAGTTTCTGTTACGACTATTTATCTCAGCCTGAGATGCTGAAGCGATAGCAAAACTAAAGAGAAAGCCTAGGTTTATTTCCCCGTTTAATACATTTAAAGAAGGAATACATTTAAAAGCTTTCTGCGTTGGAAGATACATATTATTTTACTCCATATCAACTATAAGTCAAATAGGAGCAAAACTAAAACTTGATTGAAAACACTGATGTCTTTTCCTGCGGCGCGGCGGCGGGAGGAAACTTTCACCGACGGCGACGCGGCGACGTTGCGTTCGCAGTAGCCGACTGAGTCGGCTGAATTATCAGCTCGAAACGTCGGAGAAAGTCACCTCCCGCCGCGTTGAGTGAGTTTTTAGGGTTCCGTACCCAAAGGGTGAAAACGGAACCCTATTACTAAGCCTCCGCTGTTCGTCCGTCCGTCCGTACGTCCGTCCGTCCGTCCGTCAGTCTGCCCGTCTGTCACAGGGCTGTATCTCAGTAACCGTAACAGGTAGACAGCTGAAATTTTCACAGAGTGTGTATTTATTTTGCCGCTACAACAACAAATAGGTAAGATTAAAAAATAATTAAAATTAAAGGGGGCTCCCATACAAAACACGTGTTTTTTTTGTTTTTTTTTTTACGATGGTACGGAACCCTTCGTGTACGAGTCCGACTCGCACTTGGCCGGTTTTTTCAATCGTGTTTAACAACCGCAGTTATCTAAAAAGTGATAAAAATTAAGATTACTTAAAAATTTTCAAAAACTTACTCACCGTCAGCATTCTTTCTGCTTTGGGAAAGTATCATCCAGATTAACAAAAAAAATTTCATTATTTTGTGATTACTAGAGGTATTTCAAATTGTATAACTATTTTGAAAACAATTAATTTTGAATAGCAGAATTGTTTTGGATTTCATAGAATAAGATTGTCGATATACATATTCGGATCAAGAAAACCTCCAGCATTTATTAAAAAAATAAAATGAGATTAATTAATTAAAATAGATTGATTATTTTTATAAGATTCAATTTTTAAACAGATGAGATTTCTTAGGCTATAATTTGACTTATCATCCTATTTCACTCGTCTATGTATATCGGAAAATATACTAATTTGCTAAAGAATAAGTTTTGTTTTATTTTACGCAAAATGGTGTAACGCAAAATACTATCTTCCTCCTTATTTCCACCAAAGTACTACCTCGGGTCCTTTAAGAGGGGCGTTAAAAGCTTCTATAAAGCCATTCCTTAATTCACTCATATATTTCTCAATGTTCAGGTCCTTCATCTTTAAACACATCATCAGTTATTACATGTAACGATGGTTATTAAAGCATGTCACAGATCACAATTTATAAAATACGCCAAAAGTCCAGCGTAACCTCAGCCTTACCAACTTTAATAGATGTCTCGGTCCAATTTAACATTTGACGTGTTTTTAATTTAGCGTCTCGGGCCTCGGGCACTGCTGTCCACGGCCCGACCAAATAACGCACATATTTTACCCCAAATTACAGTATAGCTCTCATTACCGGCCCCTCATTTGAATACTCCGCTTGTGTTTTATGGGAATCTGGTTGCTGGTTGCGTTTTGGGATTTCGTCTTGTATTTTCGTTTCTGCTGGAGATCTGGCCGAATTGTAAGTCCATACATTTATTTGTCTAGTGTTATCGGAATTTAAAAGTGGCTCGTAGTGGGCGCAAGGACTAGCTACCTGTGAAGTTTCTTACCTCACGGGCGATTTTCTCGGCACCTAACCCATTCATACAACTACACTATTTTAATACACTATCTTAATAGGTATTAAATTATTTTTGTTTTTTTTTTTATTATTTCATCTTAAGGTGGCCCAACCCGCTCATCTGCCCATACAAAAGGGGAAAGAAGATCACGCCTATATTTCTTGTCAGAGATCCAAAATTTTGCTATAAATAGCTCTATTTGATTGAACTAGATGTCTCATGACCATTGACATTGTAAAATTGTGTTTGGTTTCCAAGTTATAACGTCCGAAAGTTCGGATTTTTCGCGCGTTTTATACAATAACTTTGGAGGTGGATTACGCAATGATAAGGTAAGAACATCTTAATAAGATTAGTCATCAGACATAGCTTATTTAATCAAGATTTATAATCTATTTAGTATTTCTTAGATTTTTGACTACAGCGGTCGTGGTTTACTTTTAGCTATAAGTCGTATTGAAATTATTTTTTTTGTAAATCTTACCAAATCATACGCTATGCACATTTTCTTTTTTGTGGACATTTTGCATCTTCCTCATCACGGAGCCTGTCTTATTCTTGGAAACAGAGAAGGTCCCAGAGCGCAACAGCACGGTTTTGTACCGTGCCCGCAAATGAGTTGAGGCCGCCGGGTTGGGCCACCTTAATTCATTATTAGTCTCTACCTAAATTAAATTCATTTTATTTCTTCTTTCTTTCTTTATTTCTTTCTTTCATGTCAGAGGTAATGATTCAATCCCTGTTCTTGCACCATTTTAATACTTTTTCCTAGCTGGATAAGTACATTTCGCTCGACATTTCGTCACGAATGCGAGCTGTTCGAGCAGATCAGAATCAATGTAAGACTGCAGGTCCTGTTATCCAATAGCTGGTAGGGTTAAATCCGCCCGAACTGGTATTATCGCAATGGATGAATATACGGCAGAAGCGATAGTAAAATTGTCCTTGTTTTCTATCCAGTTCAATGTAACCGTGCTCATAAAGGGTAAGTCCTGGCATGACCATTGAGGTGAAGAAATAACACAAATTACAAATATAATAAATAACCTTCATCACCTCCATGGACATGACAACTAATTCGTTCGGGAATGTGGTGGTAATGGGCTTATATCATAATGGTAGTTGTGTGGATTATCCACCCGTGTCCGGTTCCATGGTATTTTTTTTAATTACATCTACAGAGCTTTAAATATTCTTTACTCCCTGTGGCATAACTCTGTAATGTTTCTACATAATTTAAATATTTTCTAAAAATTACACCATTGCTTCCAGCTAATCGAATATGACAGATTACTATAACTGTAGCCATCTTCTTTTTCTGAGCGTTTACTTCATTATTTCGTGTCACATGATTGCCAAATAATATGCTACCGTTACATATATGTAAAATATAAATAAATTAAAATTTCCAATGTGAAACCTAATCCAATGATTAAAATATTATACCTATAGTATTCAAGTTATGAAGTAAGTATGTACTAAATATCTAGTGCACAAAATGTTTGCAGAATAATCTTATTAAATGTTCCATTACTTTTGCTAACTGTTTGAGCGGCTCGTAGCCTAGTGGCGCGAGGACTGGCCTGGAGTACCAGAGGCCTGGGTTCAATACCGACATGTACCACTGTCTTTCTCTTTCCGAGTTCGATAAGTGCATTTCGTCACGAATGCGAGCTGCTCCATGGTTCGGAATCCATGTAAAACTGTAGGTCCCCTTCCCCTACTAGGTGGTAGGGTTTAAGCCCGCCCGGGTTGGTACCATCGCATTGGATGAAAAGATGGTCGAAGCGGCAATGAAAAATTGTCCGTGTTTTCCATCCAGTTCAATGTAGCCGTGCTCATAAAGGGAAGGTCCTGGCATTGCACCTAATTACTTCGGGAATGTGGTGTATTGGGCTAATATCATAACGGTAGTTGTGTGGTATTAGCCATTCATGTCAGGTCGCACAAAAAAAAACAGATTTTTTTCTAATATATTCTATGATACAGTATACAAAAATAAACCACTTTCGATATATTGTAAGCTCATTTGTATTGTCAGTTATTAGTTACTTTATATTTACTACGAACATTTACATATTTTACGAATAAAATTCTCTGATAGGTGACGGAAACCGTTTACTAGTCGCGTGCTAATCAACAATATTTATGACCAATAACACTAATATTCAAGTTCCTTTGGTATGTGTCTTTTTTGGGTGTTGTCTGTAGCCGAACTGCACTGGCATTTCGTACTGAAATCATGTAAAACATTTTTGATAGCCTTATTTAAATGTTTTTTAAAACTTTTATTTTACCATCTAAAATGTATATTTCATTCGATAATTATGCAGCATTTTTTTTCCTAGACAGCTGCTAAATTAATGTACTCCTTACTACGACCAGTTAACTGTGCTAATTACATATATATATATATATATATATATATGTAATTAGATATATATATCATCTGTCAACTGTCAACTGACTTGTGTGTGAGATTTTTTGAAAAAGTGGAAATATATTTTTTAATAGGCTTTAACATTATCTTTTATGGTTTTTAGGTAGTTTACTAGATATTTAGTTAGAGGAAAGTGTAGTTTTATAGATATTTTACGACTAGAAGAAGATTCCACCAAAATAAAATTTTACGGGTACCGACTGACAGTTCTGATATTTTTTTCGAAAAACATGCAACAGGAAAATATCAACACATGAGGTAAGACTCACGAACTTCCTCAATACAAATCTACAACCAGAAATTAAATTGATCAAGATCTTGAGAAGTTATTGGGCATTAAAAATGTGAGGTGGAGCTAAAAAATTTGACAAGTTGACATCATTGACATATTGACATATTAAATGTTATAAAAGTGGCCAGTAGCACTCAATATGGATTCACACACAGCAGGGACAACCGATTCTACTTTGCGGCAAGGGAATCATTCTCATAATGCTGCCGGTACATCTGAAACAGAAACTAATCCACGACGCAATATTTTAGAAGATAGAAGGCGAATGTGGTCTAAAGATGAAATGGTTGAACTGATGTTCTGCTATTATAAAGCACGATCTATGGGAATAGGGTATTTGGCAAGACTGGAGAAACTATATAAGGAGAGAAACCCGAACAACCCTAAAAGTATAAAATTCACGGGTACGATAATGAAAATCGATAATGTTATCGACTCAAGCTAGAAGAATTCTTCAATATGAAATGCTCTCGTCAGAGTTATTAAAAAATATAGAGCATAGTGTTGAATTACAAAACAATAATGAGATGACTCACAATAGTCTGAATAACAGTAACAGCGAAAACTTTAACATTGGTTCTGATTTGGATAAAGAAATAAATATACGACGAAAGTGGTCAGAAAAGGAAATGTGTGAACTAATATTTTGTTATTTAAAAACGAGAGAACAAGGGCGTGGCTACATAAAAAGATTATACCAACTATTCAAAGAAAGAAACCCAAACAGCCCAAAATTAGTTAATCATAATGGAAACACATTATCAAACCAAGCTCGAAAAATTATGATTTATGGAATGTTACCTACGAATACGATAGAAAAAATTGAAACATTATCTACAGATACGGAGAATATTTTTGAAATGATTAGAAAAAAATCTGAGCAAGAAAACAGAAACACCGAAGACGTTAATTGTTTAGTCAATGTACAAGATGAACTCGAGATACCTATAAATAATAATTATATTTTACATGACTTACCGATTGAAGAATCCTTAAATTTAAGTGAGGTCTTAAGAGAAACCATATTTTCAAACGACGAAAATTTGCCTGATGAAATCGAAACCGACCCACTAATCATCCAATTTATAGAAAATGTAAAGACTACTAAAAATATGAAAATAGAAGAAAGATTGTGCTTGCCAAAAGCGAAAATAAACAAAAACTACATTAAAAATTTTAATACCATTAACAAATATCTACCGAAAATATTAAAAGAGAATATGCATATATTTCAGATAAATGAAATACTATACGCTGCTGCAATCACTCTTATTAAATATAATAACCAGACTATTTATACTAAATCTAATAAACATATCAATGATTTACCAATTTGGAAGCAGAGAATACAGAAAAAAATTGAAATCCTTCGAAAACAATTAGGACAGCTACTAGAAATCAGCAGAGGAACCATAAGTAACAGACTAAAATCCATCAAGAATAAACTCTATGACAAATTTAGTATTACATCTAATATTACCCTTGAAAACTGCATCGAAAATCTAAAACAAAAAATCAAAATGTACGCAGGAAGAATAAAGCGATATACAGATGAAAACCTAACAAAAACTGAAAATAAATTATTTAAAGAAAATGAACATAATTTTTATAGAAAAATATTTGACAAAAATATAATGCCTACTGAAATACCAACTCAAGATGAAATTGAAATATTTTGGAGTAAAATTCTTAGTAAACCAGTACCAATTAATCAAGAAAATAATTGGCTACAGACCATTGAAGATGAAATAATAATTCAGAGAGAATCTACCTTTGAAAAAATTAGTGAGTTGATGTTCCTACAAAGTGTCAAACAAATTAATAATTGGAAATCACCTGGAATTGATAAATTATATAATTACTACCTTAAATATTTTACTGAGGCACATCCTTTTATTTTAAATAGCTTCAACAGAATTCTAAGCAACGAAGAAGATATTGAGTCATGGTTTGTGACTGGACTGGTAACATTAATACCGAAAAACACAAATAGCAAAAACCCCAAAAATTGGCGACCAGTTGCATGCTTACCAACCATGTACAAATTACTAACATCTATCCTGTATGAAGAATTGTATATGCATTGTATGGAAAACAATATTATGGCACCACACCAACGAGGATGCAGAAAACAATCTCGGGGATGCAAAGATCAACTGATACTAAATAAAACCATTCTGGAAGATGCCCAACACAATAAAAAAAATCTAAATATGACATGGATAGATTACAGAAAGGCGTATGATTCAGTTCCACATGAATGGATCTTATTCATCTTAAAAATTTACAAATGCCCAGAAAACATAATTAGTCTGATAACTAAATCCATGGAAATGTGGCAAGTACATATGACCGCTTCAAGTGAAACATGTACAATTAAAACCAAACCAATAAAAATAAAACGAGGCATCTACCAAGGGGATTCCCTTTCTCCGTTCATATTTTGCCTCTGCCTCAATCCGTTATCATCGATGCTAAACAAATACAACAAAACCGGATACAAACTAAAGAATGGGCGATTATTTAATCATTTAATGTATATGGACGATATAAAATTATATGCAAAAAGCAAATACGAAATGACGACACTAATTGATACTGTTGAAATATTTACCAACAACATTGGAATGGAATTTGGACTAGACAAATGCAATGTACTCGAATTAAAATGCGGAAAAAGAACTAATTATGCTGTAGGAGAAGGCCACATACTACTAAACGGAAATAAATTCGTATCGTTGGATGATAAAACAAAATATAAATATTTAGGAATATGTGAAAATGGAGAAATAAATCACAATGAAATCAAAGAAGAGAAAACAAAATTATACTTAAAAAGGGTAAGAACTATTTTGAAATCAAAACTTAATGCCAGAAACATAATGAAAGCAATCAACAGCTACGCTTCTCCAGTATTATTATTTACATTTAATATTATTAACTACAATGTCAGTGAAATAAGAAAAATCGATATTAAAACAAGAAAACTACTCAATATCTACCAAGCACATCAACAAAAGTCTGATGTGCAACGATTGTATCTCCCAGTTCACGAAGGGGGCAGAGGACTACTAAATTGGAAGCGTATTTAATAAGTGAACCTGACTGCATTGTAGAGACAATAAATGCACATGATAGTGGAAAGGCCATCCATAGCATTAAAAGAGAAGCTGAACAATTTAGAATTGATCTCAACATTTTAGAACCAACTGAAGATAACAATAAAATACTTAAAAAGCAAATACTGACAAATAAAGAAAAGTGGAAGAATAAACCCATTCACGGTCAGATAGTCAACAAAATTCTAGTACACACAAATACAGATTATCAGAAATCGTTTACATGGTTAAAAAAAAATCCGACAACCCCCAAATTGGAATCTCAGATTTTTGCAATACAAGATCAGGCAATTATCACAAAACAATTTGAAAGGGATATACTCAAGCGAGATGTCGATGGTAAATGTCGCCTATGCAGTGAAAGAGACGAAACTGTAATGCACATAATATCAGGATGTAAAATTTTGGTACAACCTCTATATGTTAAAAGGCACAACAATCTTGTTAAATATGTGTACTGGTGCCTGAGGAGGAAAAAACATACATTTGAAGCAACAAAATTTTGGTGGCATTGTCCACTTAATGAGCCCCATGTTGTTGAAAATGAGTCGAGTAAAATTATCTGGGAACTTCCAGTAACCACCGATTTCGCGATACCCAACAATAGACCAGATTTGATATCACTACATAGTATAAAACAAAGTCGCTTTCTCTGTCCCTATATCCCCATGTTCGCTTAAATCTTTAAAACTACGCAACGGATTTTGATGCGGTTTTTTTTAATAGATAGAGTGATTAAAGAGGAAGGTTTATATGTATAATAACATCCATTAAATAGTGGAGAATTACTGTTATTTTTGAGGTTTCCAATGTGATGTCATAAAAAAAGACGTGTGGCACTCGGGGACTGCCGCGGTAAAGCTATTGCATAGCATTTTGTATCAAGTTATGCCGGCCCGCCCCCGCCGCCGCTCCCGCCGCCGCCCCCGGCCCCGCTCCCCCTGGTGTGAAGTAGCGCTACCGGCAGTGCGATTACGCAAAATTTGAGGATGGTGCCGCGGTACGTGTAGGTGCGCCCCCGTCATTTCTAAACGCGATTACGAAGCCGTTTTTCATCCACCTACATCCAGCACGGACCAATCTGTGTCGACAATAGGTCAACTTTTGAGGTACTTGACTAGACGAGCAGACGAAATAGGCGTTTACCTCCCCGCATTTGACAGTTCTTTGCCGTTTCGTAATACCGATTCGACGCGAAATGTATGGAGTTGACCTAATTGCTGCGGGTAGCGCTGATTGCCGCACCATTTGTGAATGCATCGATTTCGTAATCGCAAAAGCTGTCATATTTCTGTAAGTACAGCAACCTACACCCAATTTTGTGCTTCGTAATTGCACTGCGGCACACACCTCCGTGCCCGTCGGAGTGGGGAGCGTGAGGTTTTTTTTCGTTACGGAATTTCTGGATTCGGTCCCCGCGCTCAAGGCCCTCGATAGAAGCTATGCAATAGCTTAAAAAAATCATTTTTCCGCTTACATTGCAAACGCAGGCTGAACCCTACGAGATTTGTCAAATCACTACATAGTATAAAACAAAGTCGCTTTCTCTGTCCCTGTATCCCCATGTATGCTTAAATCTTTAAAACTAAGCAACGGATTTTGATGCGGTTTTTTTTATTAGATAGAGTGATTGAAGAGGAAGGCTTATATGTATAATAACATGCTTTAAATAGTGGAGAAGTACTGTTATTTTTAAGGTTTCCAATGTGATGTCGTAAAAAAATATATTTTTCCGCTTACATTGCAAACGCAGGCTGAACCCTACGAGATTTATCAAAATAATGTACTAAGTATTGTACACATTGAAAAGGTCTACAGTAAACTCCGCGATGATATATTTCTATCTCTTATGGATATCCCACAATAACATTTTATTGTCATTTACTTTTTACGACAAATTATGGCTAATTTTCGAAGCGATTTTAACCAATACAGCATTAATCCTTATCCAATTAAATATCTTAATACATTGTTGATTTAATATAGATCTATATGGCTCATTACAGCATATGATTTAAATAAATATTTTCGAAGATATTACAGATTTAAAAATTGCGGGACGTAGCGTTTGCGGCGGTACCGGCCGGACGGGGCGGCGGGAGCCATTCAGATATATTTCATACCCGTGCGAAGCCGGAGCGGGCCGCTAGTACATCAATAAATCAAAAAATAAAACCTACCTGATCGATGTAACAGTACCTTCGGACTACAACATTATGAAAAAAGAAGCAGAAAAATTATCGAAATACCATGCACTTAAAATAGAAGTGGAAAGGCTATGGAACACATCTTGCAAAATTATCCCAGTTGTTATTGGCACAACTGGCATAATAAGTAAAACTGCACAAAATTATATCGACACTTTAGAGGCTGATATAAAGATAGAAATTCTACAAAAACAGGCAGCGATACATACTACGAAAATTATGGCAAAATTTATGAGCGGATATTTAGAAGAAATTAACCAAATTGAAGTAAATAATCAAGAATAATGCAGAACTTCAAAAATAACATATTTGACGCTTATTCCTTTTCCTGGGAGGAACCTGGGCGGGAATAAGTCGGACTTCCGGCACGACGATGCCGGAGACTCCAACAGATTGGATGAAGAAATTTATATATTAAATTAGATATATATAGATTAAATATATATATATGAGTGGGATAATTCGGGCCGGATTAACTGGAAAACCACGGATTAAAAAAAACCGGCCAAGTGCGAGTTGGTTCGAAAGGTTCCGTACCATCAACACCAAAAAATCACGTTTTTTGTATGCCCCCCCTTTAATATTTTTTTTATTTTACATATTTGCTGTTATATCGGCATAATAAATATACACACTGTGAAAATTTCAGCTGCCTACCTATTACGGTTCATGAGATACAGCCCTCAGGAGAAAAATCTTTTTTTTTTTCATTGATCTGTCTCATTTCTCTACAACTTCAGAAGTGCCTATTGTAGGTGGCCAGTACATGAAATAAACTTTTATATGAAAAACACAAACTATTTACATCTTTTTTAGCGGAAAAAATACAGCACATGACATTTTATGGTGTACATCAACCATAATATATATATACATATTTTTTAAAGCGCGATGCACGGCGAATGGCAGAATCTCGACGGCAGCGACATACGCAATCTCAACTAAGAGCCGCCCAACGATGCCCATGGGCTTTGGATGTTAACTCGCTCACCTACTTCAAGTTGTGACAAGCGTCCAACAATCCCGATCAACCCGATTGTCCCGCCCCGTCCGACGACAAGTCTGCAGGGGCAGGCGGGGTGCAGGCTGGGGGGGGGGGGCAGCATGACCCAGCACCACAATATTATCTTTGCCAGCACTCGGCGACCCGGCGCGGCGGCGCGGCTTGACTGGCGCGCTCCCCGCATGACGTATCCGACAGTGACGTCTACCCTTTTGTGGACGTGATGATGCGGCGGTATTCGCGGCGAACGGCGCTCTAGTCATGCTTTCCGTTTTAGGGTTCCGGGAGATGTGAATACTATATGACCTATGAAAATAATCTTAAAATTACAAAACTGATTCAAATTTATCTTTGTGAAGATGAGTTTCGAAACACTTTCTTATGTGCTAACTGCATTATTCAGTTAAGAATTCGTTTTCTTTAGATCAGTGTTGTACATTTATTTTCTTATGTTTAATACTTTTTCTGTTATCAGATTTAATTTAACAAAATTTTTAACGTAACTTTGCTGGATTTTTTTTAGAGCAAGTCTTAATAAAATACATATATATTAAACCTAATACATATTTGTGTTAATATAAATTATCTTCGTAAATAAAGTATTTCTAAATATCTAAATGCAAGTTAGTCGAATTTGAAAATAAATATAACCGGCGTTGCAAAGTGAGCGAAAACCGGATTTTTAGAGCTGGCAATATGTACATTTATGCATTGTGAACACGATTATACGCACACGGTTATGGCTAGATACATTTCTACCTTATTATTAAGATGTTAAGAGGTAATGTCGTGTAATGGGGTGAACAATACGTCACGCCGCGGCGGGGTCATATCGAGGCGTGTGCTCACGCGCGTGCGCCTGCCCAAACCGGGGATACACACGTTTGTTAGACTTTACACCGGCATATTTGTATGAAAAATATACACGTACAAAACATGCGGTCGGTTGTATTTACTTGTGCATTACAGATTTCGTCTATAATCAAGACTGCCAATTTGAAGGTTGCGAAGTAAATTCGCGTTCGAATTACGAAGACTCCGATTAAGATCGGAGCAGAAGAAAAATATGTGTTGAGATTTTTACGATCGAATTAATTTTGCACTATTGTAGTTGTGATAAAGTTGAAAAAACCGGCCAAGTGCGAGTCGGACTCGCACACGAAGGGTTCCGTACCATCGTACAAGATTTTTGTAAGGGACCCCCTTTTAATTTTGAAAATTTTTTTATTTCACCTATTTGTTGTCAGTGGCGTGCCCTTAATAGAGGCAGAAAAGCAGTGCCTACCCTGGAAATCTTCATCCTTCATCATGTAACAAACCATAGAATATCTTCTTCGTATTATTCTCGTAAATGTGCTATGAGCTAATGAACTCTATTGCAAAGTATTAAGTAAGAAATTCCTTCAAACAAATGGAAGGAAAGGCACGCATAGCCAGTGCCTCTAAGTTACGCACACTAATTAAATTTTCGCTCTATACTACTACAGAAAAGCGCATAGGTGTACCTGACACCTAGGCGCTTAACGCACACATTTACAGCAAAAATACTCACAGAAAGGCACTGCCTATTGCAATTGTTTTCGACCCTTGTGCGACACGAAACGTACTGCTATCGTGTGCGCTCGCTCATTTATTTGACTTACGTAAAAAGAGACACATTCATTGTCTGCGCCCTAATTACTCTGAGTCTGTGCTTAATCTAAAGACAAAACAAACCATTAGGTTTGTCTGGGCTGGTTTGTGTGGTCAATGACATTATAAAATCGCCTATATCTAATAATTTATAGTTGAATTTCGAATAGATTGAAAATGATATGAGTTTTCAATAATTTTAGATATAAATTGTATTCTTTTTTTGTATTTTTAGTGCGACAAAAAGAATTGTTGTTTGTGAAATGGGAAAGTGAAATTGATCTCTGCGAAATTTTCATTGCGAGCCGAGCGGCGGCAGCACGATCAAATCTATTAGATGAATGTCAATTAGCTCGAAAATGTATTGTGTGTTGTGTGTGCTGTGTTAGGTTATTATTCAAGTTTATAAATGTACAAATGTTATCAGTTTCGCGAAAATGGATGGGTTGTCGTGTGAGGGCTCTGATATTTGTTTAAAAAACAAATACAGTGTTCATTTTGAAGGTTTTCGTATAGTGATAAGTCTAAAATTATTTTGACCGGCCGTCCAACAGATGATATTCAACTTACTCAAACGAAAGGTAACATCACGCGTCAATTTAATACAAGTAACTATGTATCATTCTCATGGTTAGCCGGCTGTAAGTGCACGGCGATACTGTTTTGTTTTAATTGCATTTTATTTTCAAATACAAAAAATGCATGGAATGATACTGGGTATGTTGATTTGAATAATTTCGTTCACGCCGCGAACAAACATCAGTCAGAAAAACATTTAGAATGCAGCATAGCTTTTCACACGTTTTTCAAGGTAAATCGAATCGAAACAAGTTTAAACAGTCAATTTTTTAAAGATTTTTTTCAAAGCCGCTTTGGGTATCCATCAATTTGACATGACATGTATTTTAATATTCATTCAGCTAATGGATGCCCGATGTGGACAAGAAAAAACTACAATTGTCTCTTCAAGTTTGTTAATAAAAAAGTCAGAATTCCGGTATATCCAGTTGGTTGGTAGGTTCACCCATTTTTTGTTTACATGTTTTTTGTACTCATTTTTTTTTAACTAGCTGCCTACCCTACCCAAAAAGTCTGTGCACGCCATTGTTTGTTGTTATAGCGGCAAAATAAATACATACTCTGTGAAAATTTCAGCTGTCTACCTATTACGGTTCATGAGATACAGCCCTGTGACAGACGGACGGACGGACGGACGGACGGACGGACGGACGGACAGCGGAGGCTTAGTAATAGGGTTCCGTTTTCACCCTTTGGGTACGGAACCCTAAAAAGCACCATATTTCGTGTTCATGTAGTCGTAACAATGTTTTTCGTAACCGCGAATTGCGTTAAATAAAAAAAAATCTGTGCACGTGAGAGTTTGTAAAGTTAAGTCAATAAATGATTTTGAAATAAAAAAGATTCTATCGTTTATGAAAATTACATGCGTTCATAATTAATGCAGGTATTCATTATTTTCATCACGCGAACCTGCAGCTTATTTATTTTTTATGACACTGAGAAAAATCTTTACAACGGTAATTCTGCTTTTGATATTTGAAATACATATTACTACATGCTCACTACTCTACCTCTGAGCTATCTCGACAATTTGTTTGAAAATTTTACGGATTTTCACGCGGCGGGAGGAGACATTCTACGACGTTTCGAGCTGATCGTACGCAGCAGACGACTGCTGCGTACGGACGTGGCGGGTGCCTCCTTGATAACGGGCTAAACGATCAGCTCGAAACGTCGGAGAATGTCTCCTCCCGCCGCGTGAAAGCCATAAATTTCTTTAAAAATATTTAATGACCGCGCGCGACAATTACTCCACCCAACGAATTTCTCGATTATATTCGAATCGACACAATGCTTCCACCCAGCGCCATGTAGTAGCAGATAGGCTTACAACTAGCACAGGATTCGCATATTGATACTATACTTCTAAATCCGATAGATGGCGTTGGATAACCTAAAATTTATGAGATAAGCAAACAAATGTTCGTTACGTTCACCTGAGTTGATGTTTCGTGTCGTTCCCCCGCGGCCGTCTCGCGGGTGATGCAGCGCCCACAAAGGGCTGTTCCTTACCGATTCGTCACGCGCCAGAGCGAATCTTATCGCGGGCTGCGTCCGACCCATAGGCTTCGAATGTGTAGACATACAGAGTCTACTGACGGATGAGACCAAAATCGTTTCATACAAAATGTACTGAATTTTCTTTTTTCAAGCTTAGCTTCAAAATAATGATGTGAAGTTATGTTTTAAGTTTTACTTTGAAATATTGAGAAAAAGTTAACCAATTTGATCGACAAAGAATCAGTGGGTCACCCCTTATTTACCATCAAAAATGGGTTTTTGTCCGGGTTTTTTACTCCCGTTCACTAAACAATCTATACATGTACAGGTCACCATGATTTATTTAAAGAAAACTATAAAAATCATAAAGATTTCACAAAAAAAAATCACATTCCATGAGCGCAATTAAAATGTGCTTATAACGATGTCAGAAGTGGTCTCATCGGGTAGATGTGTTCCATCTCCCTCTCACTCGTGGTAGTAATACGTTCAGTTCACGTCTCACTCCCACGCTTTGTTCGTCTTGTAAGCAGAGCGCGCTATGTTAGGTCTATGGTCCGACCGCACCGCGCCGCCGCGGTGACATTGTGGAAAACGCATGCGTGCTCGATGCCGTGCTCGCGTTCAATGGAACGTTCTCGAAATCGCCTATAAACGCACGCTTTGCTTTTATTTGCCTTTTTTTCCGCATCGTTTATTGGTGTTCCGTGAACTTGTTTCATGGAGATGTTTCGTGTGTCCGGCGAGGTGGGAGGTCGATTACAAAAAAACTAGCAAAATGTTAAAAGGTTCCTTATGAGGACCATACGAATATCAGTCAGCCCACTTTGCCTTTCCGAATTATCATGGGTACTACCTCTACCACTTTAGCTACTACCCAAAGCTAAATCACTAGTCTTTCATCCTGAGGGCCTAGTCCCAATTGTCACCTAAATTTTCGTTTTCGCCAAACCGATCAACTGGCGTTTTCAAATGTATGGAGAAATTGAAGAGCGCGCGCAGTGGGCGGTAAGCGAACTAACAATTCCGAGTCCGAGTTTGAGTTTGACAGCTTGAAGAAGTAAAACCAAAGATTATCTAGTAAAAACTTGTATGGAGTTTGACATTTTTAAGTAACTTCGAAGTTCCGTAAACGCCAATAGTGGTAAGAACTCGGGCTGACCACTCTGAAAGTATTTCACTGAGCGAGGACAGACGTCCAACTGCTCGGCAGCGATCATTTCATACTCGCGGAGTATCATGAAGATATTTGTTACTCTTATCTGCGATTGCCTTAAAGCCGTGTCGACTCCATTTCGGTGTCCGCGGGGTAAAACAAACAATTTGTAATCGTGAGTTATGCGACTGTTGGCGCGTACATCTCACGATATACATCTGCCGGGATCGCTTTAGGGACGACGAAGGAAACAATCCGTTTTGAGGTATCGATATATGCTTAAAGAAAACGTGACAAAAGTAACTACGCCAAATCGCTAACACTAATTTGATAAAGTTGCCAAAATTGACACATTCAAATAAATTGATAAATATATTATCAAGTTAATTGGTAGCAACGACAGGAGTGACATATATTTGTATATCACCGTATGATGGATATCTGGAAATAATACAGATATACAGCCCTAAATAGAATTGATTTTCCGAAATTAAATACGTGATTAATATTGTTATATTATCGATCGCCGTGAAAGTTAAATAAGCCATCGCTGGGCACTTCTTAGGTAAGATGCTGGCATATGCCAATTGCATTGCTAAACAAAAAAAACGTTACCAGATAAAAACGAACGATGGGTCGATAGATATGATACAATCAGATTTGCATATGGCAGAAAGATTAGGCCAAATCAAATGAAATATTCCTTCCTAAGTAAGTAAGATCTTGATGAAATATTAAATGGAGTACAAACACTGTTGGTCTAGGATTAGAAGTTCTAGGGATATTGCACAATAGGTGCAAGAGGATTTGAACATAATATGAAGATAGATCACAATGAGACCTTTAATTTGAGTACCTATAATTTTGGTGGGTCTAGGACTAGAAGTTTTGAAAACATTGCACAAATAAGCATCTTGCAACATACACGACAAGATATTCAATATGATTTTTTGTATTAATAGTACCAGAAGAAAAAGAATAACTCAAACTATTACAAAGTAAATCCAATACAAAGTTATAAATGTTGGAGCGTTAACACTTCTACTCGCGTTCGCGTTTACATGTTTCATGTCGATTCCCTTTTCCTGAGTTAGGCCCCCACCCAGGGGAACGTCCATAAGAAACCTTTGAAACAAATTATTTTTATAAATATTCAAATCGAAAATCTCTACTTTCGAAAAATATTTAGAGACAAAAATGTTTTTGCTTGTCCATTAAGATGATTCAGGGGTTAATAGTAATATGCGTCTTGTTGATATATTTTTTAAAATTTCAACTTTGTTATTAAAAATTGCCAATATATGTTATCAAATAAACACAATTAGATAAGTACTGCTATACAGCTAATTATTTAATAAACCTTAAATGCGTGAACTGTAAATTTGTTAAAAAAAACTCCTATACAATTAGTAACGCCACAGAATATGTGATATGTATGTATGTATAATCGACCGTGAAGCAAGGACACATTAATTGAAGAAAGAAAGAAGAAAGTAATAAGCGACATACCTGGTTAGTACGAAAAAGTATATTTACTTATGACAAAGAATCTGTCGAAGTGTCAGAAGTTTTCTAACTTTACCATCGGTGTCCCCGCACTGCTTGACCACAGTTCCATAAGCTGCTGACTATTTGTCACCCCAACAACGCTTCTGTTGAACATGTAACTCGTACCTGCGTGGCATAGCCGACGACACGCTGATTCTCATCTCCCTGCACCATCAGCGAACCGTCCCAACCGACAGTAAATTCCATACGACTCTACCGCTTAGTTCTTCTTTAACAAAGTATATTTTCGCAAAGCCCTTTTAGGATCATCCAAGGCATTATCATCGCGAACTGTTTTCAATTCATTCGCGCGTTCTCCGCGTGCACCAGCCGTATTCAATTCTGCACTGGATTCTCGAATCCCTGAGAACACGGGGCTTCTTTGACCTTAACGCCATTGTTCGTCGTTCGAAAGGCATTCGATGCACGAAGTGTTTCAATGGCATTGAACATGTTGGATGTTGTTCTCAATTAAGCTAATAAAGGCCGCTGATGATCTAACTCTGTCCTCGAATCAGCACACCTGCCTATTTCTTTAAAAACAACGCTCGGTTCGGGACACCTCTTTCCCTGAAATATGGTTGTGGGATGAAATAACTGCAGACCCGGCGTGTTGCTGGTGAACATTTGCTGTTTATGGGACTGGCCTGCTCCAATTGGGAACATGTTAGACGGCGGGTATCATGTTTATAAAAATTATTAATTTTTCACCAACTATTGCGCGTCATAAATTGTTGATTTTCATTAATTTAGATTGATCCATATTATTATTATAAATGCGAAAGTAACTTTGTCTGACTATTGTGTTTTCACGAACACAGCCAATTTTGATTAATTTTGGTGTAGAGGTAGCCTGAACCTTGGAGAAAGACATAGGCCATCTTTTGTGGCGAAAATAAAAATCGAAGTGGGTGTAATAGGGGATGAAATTTTGTATGGGGGTCTCAAATAATACCTGGAGATAATTCGGCCCGACATCAGTCCAAAACGCCATTGACCCGAGTGGACCCGGGCACCTCAGCTAGTAATATATGTATGAGTAACATCGGTATGTATGTAAACTTGACGAGCTGGTTTAACAAGTTCCGCCCATAGCATACAGCACAGTATATCGCTAAATTTAAAATAATTAATGGGTAATATATGGCTAAATAAGGCGTGAAATTGCCAATCGAATATTTATACCATCGTATCTATCACAACAGAGAAATTAATGCCAGCTCTAACTCAATTCTTAACGCCTCAACCGTGTCTATAAATCTCGCGCGTTGAGAAAAACACTCAACGGAGTGGTCAAGCACACTCAATTAATAGACAGGGTCACTGACTCCAATACGAAATTCGTGTTTTGCAACCATTCCAGCCAGCATATTTTTAATTCAATGAAAATATGTTTGAAACATTTATTCAAATGTTTATTTCAGAGCCGCGCTTAAGACAGTCGTTACCCTATCAATTCCCCAGACTACGGGTGATAACTGTTGAAGAGCACTTAATGTTTTACTAGGTTTTGAAATTTTGGATTCTAAAATATACTGTCAAAGTCTACGTCTGGATCTCTTAGTTTTTTAATTTACCTTTTATATTGTAAAATATTGGCTAAAAACATTGAATACAATTTGTCTTTTTCTACCTTAATTTTGTTTTGCTGAAGAATATAGATATTTACAAAATAATTAAAACATGAGGACATAGAATGAATCGTTTTAAAGTAATAAAAAAATATTAATACTGACAACATTTATTTCATACTTTTATTTATTTTATACTTTTAGGGTAGACGATTTCGCATGTTCAATGGCAGTCGCTGTTCAAAATTGTGCCGTGGCTAATGGAGAAAGAATGCATTTCTTAAAATTTTTAAATCTAACTTAATCTCATTGTAAAATTATGTATGGTTTCTAAGTTCTTTTTTAACCGACTTCAAAAAAGGAGGAGGTTATTTATGTAACTGGACATGGATGGCTTATACCAAACAACTTCAGATATTAGCCTAACACACCAAATGGGAACTAGGTGCGATGCCAAGACCTTCCTTATATTGTTCGGCTGCATTGAACTGAATGGAAAACACGGACAGTTTTTCGCTTCGACCATCGTTCATTCAATGCGACTCAACGGTTGAAGATGGTCATCAAATCCACAACCCAACCACACTCATGGGTGCTTAGCCAGCTTATCGATTCGCAGGCGTCGCACCACTGGACTACCCAGGCTGACCATATTGTGATAAGTTGACTGTATTTTGAAATTTCGGCGAAACGGTTTTCAATCCGAACCGTCGCATAGCTCAAGCTGGTTGGATCGGACATGTTGCATTATTCTCATCACCGAGTCTGTCTTTTTCTTTGAACTATAGAAGGTGCTAGACTGAAATAGCAAGATTTTGTGCTGCCCCCGCGAATAAGTTCATCCCGACGGGTAGAGATCTTAACTGAAAAGAATAAAAAAATATTTTGCCGACGGATCCCTTTCGGAAATCAAAATATTGACTATAATTTTACTAAGGGCCGATTTTTCGATCCTCAGATAGTACTTATTGAACTGATAGTACAAATTCACGTTTGTCAAAAGACGGATAGTCATTGCCGGAAAATTATATCTTCTATCACAATGATCTGACTAAAATTTTACTAACAAACATATGGATCTACTATATCGGATGGGTAAGCATAAGCGTAAATAAATACGTCGAATAGTTTTTGGCTGTTTATCCGACTATTGAAAAATCAGCCCTAATAAACATATGGACTTAATATATCGGATGGATAAGCAGAATCGTAAATAAATCCGTCGAATAGCTATCTGGCTGTGTATTTAACTATTGAAAAATCAGCCCTAAGTGACATGTACCTATTCTTGCAATTGTTATTTCCAATTTCAATAAAAGAAAAACATATTTTTGTCATCGGTGCGCTTGCTGCATCAATCGATGTCATCTTTTAGGCAATTCTTATTTAATGTTTAAAGTATTGGCCGTAATTATTGAGCCATTACACATTCATATTGGTGCTAAATATCATTCAATGTAATTCAAGTACCTAAACATTAATAGGAAATCCGAACTGTTATACCACTTAATAATCTTCGCGTGTGGCGTGTGAGAACACAATGTATGAGTAGATCTCTCTATAAATTATCCGCCGAACACGATTCTAATGAAGTGGGGTAGGTACGAGAACCATTGCTCCATTACTCTTCATAAGTCCCCAACCACCTAATAGTTCTCAGAACCCGGACTACCGAACTAATACACATCAATCAAATCGATTTAATAGAGTCAATCAATCAAGCTTAGCCTATTAAATATTAAATCAAATAAAAAATTCAGGTCTTGAATTAAGTGTGGACGTAGGAGTTATATGGTTTCTCAATATTGTAACTTGGACCCATCGATTAAAAAGCGTATTTAAGAGCATCCTTATACCTAAGCATTTCCGACCAATTTTTGCGATTGCTACGAGATAGGCAAAGCCCGACGTTGCTTAGTTAGTGCAGCTTGGAATATATCTTTCGAAATGTGACCAACCCGCATTACACGTGAAACGGGTTTTTTTTATAGTTTTGTTAAAGAAATTTAAAAAAGTTAAACATAACCTTAATGATACCATAATTATATTTATATCAATATCAGAAACTTGAAAAATAATATGTTTGAGACCTCCCTGCAAAAAATATCATTTTCTGAAATATTTTTCAACTATGTTTATAGAAAGTTAGCTGAAATTATACATGTTTTTTTTTTCATTTTCTCATTCCATAAGGTAAAGGAACTTAACGCAAACAAACCATTCGCATTGGCTAGTAAAATAATCTTAACGAAATGTTTATTTTTCAAATATTTTCGATTATTTTTTCAAAGTTCTTCATCGACATCACAAATTCTATGTCGTCTCAAAAGTTTTCAACATAACAATAAAAATGAACGAAACGACAACGGCAATTTTCCTTGTTCAGTTCAGTGCAATGTTGCCGTGGAAATTTATCATGCCGTGGCATGTAGGCACTAAAAGGTCCTTGCATGGCATATACTTCCCATGTCGATTTTTTGTTATATCATGACAGTGGGTGTTGTAAAAGCCATCCATATCCAGTTTTAACGGAAATTTGTGAAGACCCTTGATCATAGAACTGGACACGATATATATAATTACAGGGCTTCTTCCTTGCGTTACCAAATTCCTTCCTTGCAGAGCCGTCGTTATCAACTCGATGCTATTCTTTTATGGAAAATCCTCAATAACCGTGCGGACTCCCCTCATTTGCTAGAAAATATTTGCTTTAGAGTGCCGAAAAGATTTACACGTAATAAAGACCTATTTCACATTTCGATATGTACAACCAGTTATGCTCAAAACACTTTTATAAGGCGTAGCACCAGTAACTACAATACTCATTTTAATGAAATAGACCTGTTTCTAAATTCCTCAATGGTGTCGTTTAAGAACCAGATAAAAAACGGAAACATTTTTTAATAAATGCATCTTTTTTATTTCACATACTATAAACATTTCACTTTTTTTTTTCGTTTATTCAATTTTTGTTTTCCTTAATTTCGTTATTTAGTTCATTCATGTTTTGTTTGATTGATATGTATTAGTATGCTAGCTACGTATGTGCTGAACTGTCTGCTTAAAAATAATACTAATGATAATAATAATAATAAAACAGTGATTATTATTATTATTTTGTTATTTAGTTAATTTTGTCGGATCTGTAGGTCTAAGCTTGATTGATTTTATTTTGATAATTTGTATGTGTGACTGTTTGAATCCAAAATAAACGAAAAAAAAAACATTGTCTCTTTATCGTCTTAACTCTAAATCCGAAGTTGTATTTATGATTACGCATAAACGACGTGTATATAAGTATAAATTACATTGTATTAAAATAAATCCGGAGCCCTATACGTGCGAAGAAGAAGCAACAAAGGAACTTCTCCTATCATCTCATGATCAAGAGGTATTTTGTGCAAACAAACCAAAAAAGCGCTTAAAAAATGAAAGGGAATACGATTTGACGTGTACCTACTGTGCAATATGAAGAGAAATCGATTAGTCATTATTTGATTTAGTTGATCCGCCGAGCCAGGGCAGCGGCGGAGGCAGTCGCGGAGGCAGCGGGGCGGCGGCTGCCCCCTGAAGTCTGTCTCCGGGGGGCGACCACGACTGCGCGCGCACGACTCTTCTATGCTACACATGTATAGATACGGAACCTTTTTTGCTTCATTGTTTCGAGCTTATAACCATGCGATAAAAGTATTAGATGTTTGATTCTCTAAAAAAAATTAGTTAGAGAGATTTTTCTGTATGCCCATGTTTATTCAAGATTTCGATATTTAACAGTTCGATATAGGCAAGTGCAATTTTAAGACAAAATTCTTAAATTTATAATTCGATATGAGTAGAATTGTATAGTACATTATTTTATTCTTTATTCTTTGTAAGTAGAGCTTTAAGAGTTATTTCTGAAATTACTCTGTCTCTACGATACTGGGGCCTAAATATTTTAGGTATTACGCCCGTTTCTATGATACATTGATAAAAGATCTTTCACCCTCATCGGTTCGCACTTCTGAGGTATTCCCGTGTAAAAACTATATTCAAACTGAATTTTAGGTCCAAGATTTCTCACAAAAAATATTATTTAGAACTCAAAACTTAATTTCATTATCACTGAAACTTTTGGTTGCACCTATCACATAGCTTCAATCCAACACAATACTCTATTTGTTGTTGTAGAATGAGGTGGTGTGAAAGGGTAAATCCCATATTAAGATAGGTAATGAGGTTAAATTGACGTTCAATATAAAAATATAACGAAGACTTCAATATAAAATGAAACTTAAGTGAATGTTTTATAACTGAAAATAGATTAACAGTAAATGAGCAAAGTCGCTATGTTCTCGAATTTACAAAAGGTCCCTAATCAAAGCAGACGTTTTAGTTATTTTGTTTCAACGGCAATCGAAACAAAGGAGGTTTTCCTTTGGAGGTACATATTGGAGACGTGGACAGGACCGTCAAGACTAACGATGGATTGTGTGGCGAGTCGACGCACCCCGCTGGCAGGGACCCATGCTGGCTCCATCACGGTGGACCATCGATTAGTGGTGAACTGGATACAGTTGATCCATACAATACGGCATTCAGAATATTGGCTTAAAACCTTATTATTATTATTATGTTATTTATATCACTAGCAGCTTGAAGCTGATGCGTGAATTTCATTTATCCCGGAGTGCACTTGTATATTTAAAAAATAAATAAATTGGTATTATTAATATTACTTATCATTACAATTATATAATTATATTGATTATTATTATGTTATTATTCAAATAATATATTTATATTGATTTTATTTATGGAATATCTGTTTTTTTATTGCCTTTAAATGTTTGTCTAGTCGGTTTTTAAAGCTATTTACAGTTTCAGCACTAATGACCTCCTCCGGCAGCTTGTTCCAAGAGTCTACAACTCTGTTGACCAAGAAGTGTTTCCTGGGGTTAGAATTTGATGCAGAATGGTTCAGTTTTTACAGAATTATACCTTGCACCTTATCAACTATTAAAGATTCGATGGTATAGTATCCTATCGTGCATTCTTAAAATATGATTGAATATGGGTTAAAAGATGGTCAAAGATTTCTAAAGAGGAAACCTATTTATTACAATGGGTAAAGTATAATTTTTTAAGGAATGTGATTTGTATGTATGTATAATCGACCGTGAAGCAAGGACACATTTATTGAAGAAGGAGCCCAGTAAAAAGAACTACTCTACGTATATGCTGCAAGGCTGGACCCAAACCAGAAAATCATACCATTCGCGGGTATTGCGTCTACTAATTTCGCCACCGGCTGTATAGCCATAATTTCGAATTCTTCTACAGTCCCTCCTCCCGTAATGAATATCTCCTAATAACACAGTGTTTAAGATTATACCTACATACATTTATTTAACGCTTCATCTGCGTTGCGGACATTGACTGCAAAGATTGAACATTCAAACATATTGCCGTCACATTCCTTGGAATAAGCGACGTACCTGCTTAGTACGAAAAAGTATATTTACTTATAATTCTGTAATTAATAATAAAGCCAATTAATAATATTGGCTGTAACATATTTAATGAATATAAATAATGTACGGGTTCAGACACATAATACGATTGTGCCCACCGCATTTCTTCTCATTCATTTCTCAAGGCCTGTCGTTCGTGGTTTGAAAGTCACGGAAAACTGTAGGTCTTTCTAGGTCTTGCAGATGCAAAGATTATTATTTCACTCCCTGTGGTAGGATCAATCTCGCCAAGGTTGGTATCATCGCATTGCATCAACGATGGTCAAAGCTACAATGAAAATTGCCGGTGTTTCCATCCAGTCTAATGTAGTCGTACGATATAAGGAATGTCCTGGCATTGCACCCAGTTCCAATGTATTAGGAGAAAAACGAGACAGATCGACAATATTAACACACAGAAAAAGAGAAAGGACTATTTATGAAAACCAATTCTCACCGAATTAAGTACAGTGCATTGCAGCACACAAAATATATGTAAAGACCAAAATAGTATACGTGGGCAAATAATTGAATTTAGGCAGAATTCTACTGACTATCTAAAACTATATATACAATACAAAAATATTTATGGATAAAAAACCAATTTTGCATGACTGCACTACTGAATTTAGTTTTAAATTCCAATACAAATTCGTATTAGGAAATTTTAAAAGCCATAATATGGTTGCAGTATTTTTACATCTTTAGAAAAAAATACATTTATAAGACATTCTTGTCGCCAACAATGCTGACTCACTTGAGGAATGAGCGAGTGTTACCAATATTACGCTTATAAGCCGCCTGCGCTTACTTTCTTAAAAATATAACTTCTGTTGGTGTAAGAGGACACTTTCAATAATTTATATATTTACATGATAAGTTTTTTAAGAAACAAAATCAAGAACAGAAGGTTACATTCGCGGCAAGAAACACGCACAAGTTAATTTCGTGTTTATTGCCCGGAGTCATGATATCACAGTATGTGGTGGAAGCTTTGATACTGTAATTAAATATGAAAAATTAAGACCATATTATGATGGCAGAGTGCGGTGTATCAACAGCGCATGCGCGTGGAAGCGACAGGGGTCTCTTCCCGCTGTCTCTGCCCATATTTTTGTTTGAAGATATTTTTACTGTACACATAACCTTTCTTAAATTAACAATGTATTCTAACGAAACTCTGTCATGCACTCTGAAAAAAAAATGTGCAACCGTTTACTGATTTGAGCACAGGTTAAATTCGGTCATTTATATTACAGTATTCTTCTCATTACTATTAATGTATTACGATAAGTATCTCTTAATGATCCAAAACAGTAAAAAAATAACAGCTATTTTAACCGATTGAACAGACCTTGCTCGCTTGGTGCAAATAACACGTGTGACTGATCAGATGGTTTTAACACGGTTATCTTAACTGATTGAACATTACGGCTGTATACAAATTAGGCGTGCAACTTCAAGAGGTACAGGAATTTTAACAGTATCTTTTCACTGAAAATAAGACGTAAGTATGAATGGAAAGAATTGTAAGGCTAGGAACAGTTTTCACACAGTTTGGGAAACAGGAACAGAAAACAGTTATTGCACACAGTTAAAAACCAATTAAAAGATACAATTACATTTAATGTTTAAGGCTAACTGTTTTCACTCAGTTAGAAAAACCGATTAACTTTAGTTGGCTCTATTTTAACGTTGCAAAACGGTTGTTATTATTGGAATTACAGTTTTATTCACTGATTTTTTTCAGTACATTGATAAGAAACTTGAATCATCATTCATCAAACTCTTTCCACAGATAAAAAAGAAGTTGTGTCATACAGTGCGCCTACTATGAGATACAGTTTCCTAAAACCTTTAACTCAATTTAAGCCTACATACCACTAGCAAACATAGTCGCAGGCGTATTGGAGCATTTGTTTAGGTGGGAACTGACTTCGCGAACGCATTCTACTTATAATTGTTTTTCTCTTCTGTAGTTTTACCACATTTTGATACTCCTGGCAAGAAATTTAACAATTATGATGTTTTTAACCTCATAAAAAATGTTCACGTTCATTCGTAATGCATGTAACACAAATACAGAAAGATCAAACAAAATTAGCCACCAATTATATATGGACATTCCTATTTTAGTCTATGCCTTCCATGGACGTTCAGCACTTAAATAAAATAAAGCAAACATAAAGACCAGTCCTTAAGGCCTCTTATTTCATCTTTCGTATCACAGGGATGCGTTATTAATGATTTTCTTTAAATTCTGTTATTAGATTAACAGTGGGAGTCCTACCGTGCGGCGCGGTGCGGCGCGGCGCGATGCGAAATATGCGCCCCATACTTTATTAGTCGATGCACGTCTGTTTCGAACTGGTTATACTATATCTCTTTGTATATTAATGTTATTGGTGAGTATTTATGTTCAAAACGAGTATGATTCTGTTTGGTAAAGGTGTATTTCATATTTTATCAGAAATCATAGAATCATGCTCGAAAAAATACTGTCTTGACTCGGCCGATATCGGCCGAGAAATCTACGCCATACTCAACCATAGCGCAAAGAGCGTGTATGTTTTGACAGAATAGTGTCGTCTGACTGTAAATATACTTAAGTATGTATTTCGAAATATTGAGAAATAATTGAGTTTGAATAGAATCGTATATTTATAAAAGTATATTAAAAATAAGACTTTTTGCCAGTTTCGTCCCCATCATAATCATAGCCAAAGCCGGTAATAATCACTAGATTTATGGGGCTGTGTAACCTCTAATGCGAGTTTAAGAGCAAGAAGTATTTGGTTCATTGAGCCTACGACGCCAATCGTACCTGTAATTTTTTTATGCAACCTTACGTAAATGGCTAATACCACACAACTACCTTTATGATATTAGCTCAATACACCACATTCCCGAAGGAATTAGGTGCCATGCCAGGACCTTTCCTATATGAGCACGGCTACATTGAACTGAATGGAAAACACGGACAATTTTTTATTTCCAATGCGGTGGTATCAACCTGGGCGGGCAGTTTTACATGGGTTCTGAACCATGGAATAGCTCGCATTCGTACGAAATGCACTTATCCAACTCAGAAAGAGAAAGAAAGTGGTGCATGTCCGGGCGAGGATTTGAACCCAGACCTCTCGCACGAAAGGCAAGTCCTCTAGCCCCTAGACCACAAGCTGTACTAAAACATATATAACATAAGTAAGCTATGTAAATAGTTATACATATATGTGAGGGACCTTTGGACCTAATTTCAGTTAAATCTACACTATTCTTGGGATGAGAACTGTCTGAGAATTGCCTTTAGGGGCAATCTTAAATATATGGTTGTTCTCTACACCTGCCAGTTAAGGGCCTGGTACTAGCCAAATCGCAAAGTTAGACGAGGCACCCCAAGTAAACTAACTAAGTCTGACGATTATAAGTGTCATTCTTACAATATATGATTCCTTGTCTAGGAATCGAATTATTTTCGTTAATGTATGTTTCCTTTTTCTATACAAAATACATTGCGGAAACGGTGTCCATTTCCGAACTTTTTTGACTAAATGTAGAAATCTAAAAGCAAATGGATTTTTTTGTTTATGCATATATGCTGTTTTTGCTTATATCTCGAAATCGAATTACTTTCAGATTTCTAATGAGAAAAATCAACTTTTTTATTTTTATTATTATTTAAATAAATGATGAAATTTGGATGTCATGTGGAGGGCTCTAGTCAGGTAGCCGGCTTCGCCGCAGCAAAGGCAGCGTCTGCCAAAAATAAAAAATACCAACAGGTCAAATTACAATTTGAATTCGTTGCCATTGCTGTGGAAACCCTTGGAGTGTGGAGCCAAGATGCAAAAAAATTTACCACAGATTTAGGAAAATTACTCATCGAGTCATCGGGTGACCCTCGCGCATCGTCCTTCCTCCGTCAAAAAATAAGCCTAGCCATCCAGCGGGGGAACGCAGCCTCTGTTTTGGGAACAATGCCTTTAGAATTTATAGAAGATATATTTTACCTATAATGAACTTTTAAATGTATATTACTGTTATTTTAAATTTTCGTGACCGTTTAATAAATATATACCAACCTGTTTAAAAAAAAAAAAAAAAAAAAAAAATGATGAAATAAAAAAATATTAACAATCCATTATCAGTCTGGAGTTCTATTTGGATTTGCTGAAGCGTTTCACTACATATTATTACATTTGTTAAAAAGTGCAATTGTATGGCGCGAGTAGTTGGCTAGTCCTAGCGCCTTAACGGCTGCATTGTTTCAATCTAGGTAACTACAATAGAGATATGAATGTAAAAATAATATTATTGCATTGGCGCGGTGACATAACCTCCGTGAACATAGATCAATGAAGACTTTGTTCTGCGTTGGCCGAGAACACACTGCCTCGTTTGAATAAGCTAATAATTATTTGTGATTGATGCTTCGAATCTTATTCTAGTAATGGCACCTTATTATGTTGAGGTGTTGCTTGCAGGTGTGGAGAATACGATTTACCAATGATATATCTAGTGTTCTAATTAATTTATGATAAATTAGATGTTTTCATTTCTTAAAGCAGGCTTGGTAAAGAAATAAAGTGAAATATTTTTTCCATGTTTCTAATTACGAAATTACATTTACCCATTATTTTTTTAAATTATTAATACAAATTTTCCAAATGATAATATTGTTCAAAGTATTTGGTCTTTATTAAAAAATAATAAAAAGAAAGATATTGTAGGTATAATTTCATTTCAGTGGATTTTAAAATACACAATAAAATAGAAATAGCCTTCTAAGATTATTCACCTAACCATACATTAAAGATAAAGCAGACAATGCGCATAGTGTTTGATTTGGAAGGATTTACGAATTTTTTTATTAAAAAACGACTTATAGCTAAAAGTAAATCACGATCGCTGCAGTCAAAAATAAAAATTACACTAAATTGGTTATAAATCTTCATGAAACAAGCTAGGTCTGATGACCAATTTTTATGGGCTGTTTTCATTTAATCGTTGAGTAATCCACCTCCACCTTATTGTATAAAACGGGGGAAATTTGAACTTTCGGACCTTATAACTTAGAAACCCAACACTATTTTACAATGTCAATGGTCTTTAGACATCTATTTCGATCAAATAAAGCTGATTTGAGTTTAATTTTGGATCTCGGACAAGAAATATGCACATGATCTTTTTTCCACGTTTGTATGTTTAGTTGGGCAGGAAGGCCCACCTTAACGAAAGTTCAAGAACATTTCCCTCCCTCCCCGCGTCGACTGTCTGCCCCCCCCCCCTCCTCACCGCGCGCCAGCTCGCTCCCCCGCGCCCGCGCCCGGAGTGGGGATAAATATCGTGCTGCGCTAATCTAATTAGTTAGCGCAACGTCTTATTTGTACCGTTTTGTTGCGCAATTAGCCGGCGAGTGGCGCGGCGGAGGCGAGCTGCGGAACCCTTGTAAATGTGCGCCGCACTGCGCATGCGCCGACCGATCCTGTTTCGTTGCTCTCACTTTTGTTTTTGTGTTGGACTTTGTTCCGCTAACACCGCGAAATGTTAAGCTTTTCGGGATTTTCTAAAATATCCTAGCTTCAAAAAGTTTTGATTGAGAGTCCTAATGGGTTTATAATTATCAAGCGTAACCAATAATAATTAAATAAAAATATCTTGTATTTATCGTAGCCGTGCCATATAAGGTGACTGAGGGATCCTACGTACGTAAAACTGTAGGTTTCCTCCCATGTTTCTTAGGTGGTAGCATTAATCCTGCCCGAGCTTATAACATCGCACTGAATGAAAGATAGTGGTAATGGCAATAAAAATGTTCCGTGTTTCCCATCTAGCTCAAAGTAGCCGTGCAATATGAATAAGTAGAAATACAACTCTAAGCAGTTTGAGACGGTCCACACTGCGCACATTGAAATTTTCAGTCGTTTTATTAAATTATTCAGAGCTGAAAGAAGTCTCTTAAATATATTGTAAACGTGCAGTTTCCGCATTGTCAAAATTTCTACTTCTGCAAATTGCTTTCTAAAGGATGTCAAAGGCTCTTAAAAGTTAGCGTACTTAAACAAAATACAATCGAAGGCATCAAATAGGTTGCCCACGTAACATGATACTCCTGGAGCGAGTCGAATGACTCAAGGTCACGTGAAGTCATATTTTTTAACGGTTATCAAATTCGTCCTCACTTAACGTCATCCCTCCGTTCCCTTATTACTATTGCTCAACACGCAACATGTAGGGAGTGGACACATTCACTAATATGCAATTCACTATTATGCGTTCATAATGCAATACCACGGTACCCTACACATGGATTTCGCTCCATGGAACAAACAACTCACATTAGTAACGAAAAGGACTTCTTCAACTCATAAATATAAAGTCATTCATGAATAACAATACCAAAAATGAAAGGTAATTTTTGTGTTTTATATTGTACGATGCTACGGAACCCTTCGTGCGCGAGTCCGTCTCACACTTGGTCGGGTTTTACTCCTTCTATTGAAATATAAGTATTGCAAATTTCAAACTTTGGCAAGAAGGTATGTTTTAGGTAGGGTTTTAAATCAGTGCACAAAAATACATACATACATAGATACCTAGTACTCTGTCAGATTTTTAAATACCACATTTTTTAAATCTGGTGTTGTATAACGACTTGTTGTGTATTTTGTGTGTTATTATGCTTGTTTTTGTGTCATCGCATGTTAAGATGCTCTCAATAAATAATAAATAAAAGTGTATGACAACACTTTCCTATTCATCCAATTCAAATGGTTTTGAATGTATTGATATCATTGATATCTAACAATTATTTCGATAAAATAAGTCCCATAAATATATATTAATTAAAATTAAATTAATATGAATAAATTGTTGTTAAGCCTGCTCCTGACCTATCAAAGTGAAAGTCGCTCGTGTCCGGTCGTCCGTCACGACACACCGCATCACTTAAGTGCGGCGCCGACGTTTCCCAATATTATCCAAGAACTAATAGGAACTTGTTTGAGTGGAGGATGAGCTCAGCTATCCTCGGAGTAATAAACATGTGCGCGAGTCCGAAATCTCACAAGAATCCCTGAGGACTCATGCAAGGCATATACATTGAGGAGTTTACAAAAAAAACCAGCTGCATAAGGAAATAATTCTTAACTTTGTCAGCCTCGGTAGCTCAGTGTGCGACGCCTTGCGAATCGATAAGCTGTGGCAGCACCTCTGAGCGCGGTCAGGTTCTGGTTTGGGTGACCACTTCCAACAGTTGAAGCTGGCCGTGGTTCGGATTCCACGTAAAACTGTAGGTCCCCCCTTAGTTACTAATTGGTAGGGTTGATGCCGGCCGGGATGGTAGCATCGCATTGAATGAACGATGGTCAAAGCGGCAATGAAAATTGTCCGTGTTTTCCATCCAGTTCAATGAAGCCGTGCATGGCACCTAGTTCCCATGTGGTGTATTAGGCTAATACGGTCAGTTCGGTATTAGCCATCCAAATCCAGTTACATAAAAAAAACTTAAAAATATATTTAAAATCACTATGAAATAACTATAAGTACGTGTGTATTACTTATTTTCTTAAACTTTGTATAAGAACATTGTACGCGCCCAGGCAGGTCGCACTTCACAAACGAAGGAATTGCAATGCCCGGTAGCCTCGGGACGTCACAGCGGGCCACCAGAGGAGTAGGAACAGCCACCTACCTCCAGCACCACCAGCTCCTAGGTGTCGGTTCCCGGGACAGCGTTCGGCGGCACAGCACTTCGCCCAGACGAGGCGAGACGACACAGCGTGGCCAGGCGCTCGGCGGGTTGCGGGCGTGGAGCCCTAAGAGGAGCTCCACGAAGAAATAGATTGCGGGGCGCGGCGCATGCGTGCACCACCATGCGTGACAGCTAGTAGGCGAGAGCGGGTGGCATAGGAAAAACTTCGGATGGGATTGATTGCTTGTGAAGTGCAAACTACCCACCAGGTCACCCATGCCATATTGGCGTAAACAAACATCGTATCGGAAGTCACGATTTCTTACTGTTATAATAAATTAGACTAATTCTAACAAATACCTTGGAAAATGCTCGTCGAAACTATATAACAATGTTCCCTCGTCCCCTTTTGCCATCGCTTAAAGCAGAAACGGCAGAGAATGCACACATTCACTGACAACATTCCTAAAATACAGATCCAACCAACCGCTCCTCTAGATCTTTAATGTAATGGGAATTTAAACTACATAAGTGTACCGCGCTCATGGATACTTCGTGTAAACCTGTTATTGGCGTTACTCATAGACATAAGCTTTTTCTTAATCTGTTTATATATACGCTGTTTGTTTACCTTATTAAATAAATAAATAAATAAATATTGCTTATTTTAAAATAATCGTTAATAGGAGAACAATTCGGGTCAAAATGCGTGTTACCGATAAATTCGGAAGCTCCGTTTGCGGTTCCATAAGCTTGGTGAAGCAACTATGATATTTAATAATCTTCCATGCTTGGAACATGCTTTGACAAATAATTTCATTCGTCCACATTATCATTGGAAGAAACACATTCCACCGTGGGTGCGACCGACTCTTTCAATCTAAATTCCGACATCGGTTTTGGACGCCCGCTCACGCCTCGAATCAGTGAAAACCAGTGAAAATGTACGAGGAACCATGCTCGTCCATTAGGGAATGAATAAAGAAGACTGAAGCTCCGGGCCGCGGGCCTGGTGACATAAACGCGCGTGCTTCCGTCTAATTTATTAGCTGGTTTGGTTTATGACTGCCTCAAAATGATAATATCGGTGCCCTTTTTAGTGTTGGGATCTTTGTCGATAGTTTTGTCGAAATGAATAAATTATATTTTGTCGATATAAATAAACTATGAATATTTTGTCGATATGAATAAGTTATGAATAAAAAAGAGCCAAGCTCCGGTCCACGGTCCTGGCGACATAAACGCGCGTGCTTCCGTCTAATCTATTAGCTGGTTTGGTTTATGACTGCCTCAAAATGATAATATCGGTGCGCTTTTTATTGTTGGGATCCTTGTTAATAGTTTTGTCGATATGAATAAATTATATTTTGGCGATATGAATAAATTATGAATATTTTGTCGATATAAATAAATTATGAATAAGGAAGAGCGAAACTCCGGTCCGCGGTCCTGGCGACATAAACTTGCGTGCTTCCGTCTAATTTATTAAATTGGTGCCCTTTTTAGTGTTGGGATTTTTGTATAGTTTTATCGATATGCCCATTTTGTAGGGTTCCGTACCCAAAGGGTGCCAATGGAAATTCTGGGGCAATGTTGTTGTTATTGTTATTGCATATCACTGCATAGATGCGAGAAGCGAGCTTATTGCCGAAGGCAATTTAACGAATCTTAATATTGTAGA
Organism: Incurvaria masculella; assembly: GCA_946894095.1. Taxonomy (NCBI): domain Eukaryota; kingdom Metazoa; phylum Arthropoda; class Insecta; order Lepidoptera; family Incurvariidae; genus Incurvaria; species Incurvaria masculella. The sequence goes on along the minus strand of OX335657.1, from coordinate 10,836,506 downwards.
AGAAATAACAGGTGCCAATAAAAAACGTTAAATAACACCTAGTCAATTATAACATTGTCTTATTTCCCAAATAAAATAAAATAAAATAAAAAAATAAAATAAAATTATTCTCACGTTTTTAAGCTCACTGTTTATGTGGGAAAATTGCAAGATGATGCACATCTTTTTTAGTGTTTCAAATTATATTTTATATAATTTTAAACACTAAATAACCTTAACGAGAACATAGTAATATGTTATAAAGTTTACATTGATTTTCCTATAAAAGATATTTTTAAATCACAATCGATAAAATTCCTGCGAGGACAGCCCTAACACCGGCTCATTGTGAATGTGTGTGGTAAAAACCTTGTAAAATACACGGAACTTTTATTCGCCGCTATACGACCGCGTAAAAAATAACCTCTCGATCCTAAACTTTAATTGCCATCAATGAAGTAATTAAATGGGAATATCATAAAACACAGGAATAGCCCCCATAAACCATTATTGTCGCTTCGCATTGTGAACCATAGAATTGTCGCGTTGTGCTTGGAAATAGATTCGACGCGGCCATGACAAAGCTAGTGAAAGGTGAAAGGGTTCGCTTAATAGCTGACAATAATAAACGGTTTGGGGGTGTTAAATTAACACCTTTGATTTTATTTTAATATAATTAAAATCTCTTCAAAAAAGGTGGGGTTACTTACTTAAGGTGGCCCTTCCCAGTGGGGCTAACTGATTCAGGGGCACGGTACAAAACTTTGCTGTTGCGCTCTGGGACCTTCTGTGCTTCAAAGAAAAAGACAGTCTCCGCGATGAGGTGGATGCAACATGTCCGCAAAGCAGACAATGCGCATAGTTTTTGATTTGGTAATATTAACGAAATTTTTTGTTAGAAATTACTCATAGTGAAAAGTAAATCACGACCGATGAAGTAAAAAATCAAATAAAAACCAAATCGTTTATAAATCTTAATTAAACAAGCTAGGTTTGCTGACTAACCTTTTTAAGATGTTTTTGTTTTATCTTTGCGTAATCCACTTCCAAAATTATTGTATAAAACGCTCAAAAAAATTCAAACTTTTAGACCTTATAACTTAGAAACCTTACAATATTTTACAACTCCAATGGTCAATCAGATATCTAGTTCTATGAAATAAATCTGTTTTGAGTACAATTTTGAATCTATGACAAGAAATATGCGCATGACCTTCTTTCCACGTTTGTATGGGGAGTTGAGCGGGAAGGCCCACCTTAATGAATATTTTTCTAAAGCTTTGTTAATATTACATTTATAATAATACATTTCAATGTTTTTTACAGATAAGTTGCCTGGTATTTTTGTGAGCATGAAAGTAACCCTATTAGTAAAGAAGTTAGGGCGGACATCGGGGTCATTGGCATCGCCGGAATTAAGGTGGCCCATCCCGCTCATCTCCCCATACAAAAGGGGAAAGAAGATCACGCCCATATTTCTTGTCAGAGATCCAAAATTTTGCTCAAAATAGCTTTATTTGATCGAACTAGATGTCTGATGACCATTGGCATTGTAAAATTTTGTTTGGTTTCTAAGTTATAAGGTCCGAAAATTCGCATTTTTCGCGCGTTTTATACAATAACTTTGGAGGTGGATTACGCAATGATAAAGTAAGAACATCTTAAAAAAATTAGTCATCAGACATAGCTTTTTTAATCAAGATTTATAATCTATTTGGTTTTTGTTCGATTTTTAACTACAGCGGTCGTGGTTTACTTTAAGCTATAAGTCGATTTGAAATAAAAATTTTCGTTAATCTTACCAAATCATACACTATGCCCATTGTCTTTTTTGTGGACATGTTGCATCTTCCTCATCACGGAGCCAGTCTTATTCTTTGAAACAGAGAAGGTCCCAGAGCGCAACAGCACGGTTTTGTACCGTGCCCGCGAATGAGTTAGGCCCGCCGGGTTGGGCCACCTTAAGAGCTGAATGTTCCGTGGACTGTAACAATATTTTTTTCAACCAAAACTTGTGCAGGCCATCAGTATCAGGGTCCTTCCAAATTGAGAGTTTTCATAACAGCATCCTTTCCGTTGACTACCGATTGACTGGAGAAAAATTGGAGAGGCGTATGTCCAGCAGTGGACGCTGACTGACTGACTGACTAACCATAACCTCCTTGGGTGTCAAGGTGTTATATTCCCGGATGCTCTCTCTATGTGTTCAATGGGTACATTCCACGAACCGGAATAAAATTCAGTCATTCTAGTCAGGTCAGGATTGGCTTTGGCAAATCAGTATTTGCCACGCGACGCGACGGTCGCAAAACAATAAAACAATGAATGTAATTCTTCAACTGAGGTGCTCTTTATGGAAAATGCATTCATTTACCTTCCTTAGTATTTGAATACAAATAACTAATCGAGTTAGGGTATCCTATTTGGGTAGTATTTACCCAAATATAAACTGTCGACCCATTTCGGTTAAGGAACTAAAATATCGGTTGATTATTATTTTGATACTTTTGAGAGTGAATTGCGGCATTGCCCGCCTTTTCTGCGTTGAAAGTTGATTTACGCCCGGTTTCACCACCTCCAGCTACAAAAATCCCTAAGTTACCTTTCGCTTACACCATACAAATATACAATGTAACCGAAAGTTAACTATCGGATTTCAGGTAACTGGAGGTGGTGAAAACGGGGAATAAAGAGGTTGGAGGGATGGCGTAATGCAGCTCCGAAGAGCATTATTCATGTAAGAGACGATAATACACAGAGATATACTTCGTATACCTTCGGAATTATAGCGACGAACTCGCTCTTCCTCGAGTGCCACAGAATTCGAGGGGGGCGTATCACTATATCCCGACCGGCTCAGCCAGGTAGAGTCTGCCGCTGCGTAGGCTTGGAGCGGGCAGATAAGCTCGGTTAATGTATGCCGGCCGGTTACGAGTAATAAATTAAATGTGCGCGGTCACAGGTCACGATCGCCCTAACCGCGCCGCGCGCCACACCGCGAGCGCGGGATCACTACGATAGTCCGACAGGGCTCAATCACTCGTCATAAACTCGATCACTGTTCACTTATGTTAAATGTTTTTATTCTCAGAATGAATGTGACAGCATGATGGTAAGTATTCCTTAAAATCTTAAATAACATACCACAATTATAGTAAATGCATATGACAAACGCTCGGACCTCTTATAAGAGGTGTCCGACGACGCCCATCGGCTTTCAAATGTTCATTGGGGCTACGTATACCATGCCAACCATCCAGATGCTTCTTCACACCGTGTTTGAAAAACGCCAGGTTGTACTTGGAAGGAAACACCTCGACTTCCAAACATGAAAATGCATTCCACATTTCACACATCATTTAAATATCCATAATATCGGCTAACATTGTCATTGATATGTGGTACTTGCAATCGACCCTGTTTGTAATGATACCCAAATCAAAAATATATATTAACACCATCAGCATAACCAAAAACAGTTTGAAGAAGTCGCTGCGGAGATTCTTTTTCTACGGCATAACCACCATTATGTCACTTTTAACCTGCTGAATGTTTTGTAGGATCGGTTCCTGATTCACGATCCTGTGTCCTTCCTTCACATTATTAAATGAGACTATCACAGAAGCGCTACTGATGCCACCCGATCCTCACGTAGTCGAGAGCGGCGTCGGCGGTGCGGGATACAACAAGGGACGGACAGCTTCACGAATCAGTTAAGATGTCTCTGTTATTCTATTTCTATTTAGTATCTACATTCTATTATCCTGTATCCAGAAATAATATCAAAAATTTAAATTTCAGTTTTTTTTATGCTTGTATGTTCTATTTGGAAGAATATTTTCGAAACTATCAAATACGATAGTTATGAAATTTTGATTATGAATTAGTTTGTAAGTTTATTTTCCTGCTAAATGTGTATCTACATATTCGATCGGATTACTTATTTTACAGGGATGAAAATTTAATATTAACCAGAAAAGCTGCATTCAGTCGGACAAAAGTGTGTATCCCGACGTGCGCCAAATAAAATGGACTGAGTGTAATGCGTTGCGATTACCGATGTGAGAGGGAACTAGAAAATTATAACATTAAGTAAATTGAAGCGTGCGGTTGGTTAGCCCTCCGCCGGTGGAGAGGGAAGTTAAGGTAGAGACCAGAGAGTATCACAATTTGTCTGTAAAAGAAGGCTATAAAGCGATTGCTTGTGTCTCCCTCTTCTTCGAATATGCACTCTTACTAAAATGTATAAATTACATTTTCAACAGCGTATATTACATATTCAATAGCTAATTATTGTTTTTTTTTATTATTTTCTCCTTCATTCAGAAAACTATCACCAGAAATGCTTATCTGATATTAAAGGCTTGGTTAAAATATCGATCTAATTTTCCTACTGATCGAGCTTTAAAAATATTAATCTATAAAGTGATCCTAAATCCCCCGAAATGCCTTTGTACCTGCATTTTGATATTTGTTCTTGTAAATACTCGTAACTTCTAGATCCACAGAAATTATACTAGAGTTGTAAAAAAATGGTATTTACGAAATATCTTTATTTTGTGCACTAATACTTTTATAAATTTTCCAAATCTGCCCAAACAAGGCGTCCAGTTGTACTATTCCTTAAGGCGCTAGGACTAGCCAACTACTCGCGCCATACAAATGCACTTTTTAACAAATGTAATAATATGTAGTGAAACGCTTCAGCAAATCCAAATAGAACTCCAGACTGATAATGGATTGTTAATATTTTTTTATTCCATCATTTATTTAAATAATAATAAAAATAAAAAAAATTGATTTTTCTCATTAGAAATCTGAAAGTCATTCGATTTCTAGATATAAGCAAAAACAGCATATATGCATAAACAAAAAATTCCATTTGATTTTAGATTTCTACATTTAGTCAAAAAAGTTCGGAAATGGACACCGTTTCCGCAATGTATTTTGTATAGAAAAAGGAAACATACATTAACGAAAATCATTCGATTCCTAGACAAGGAATCATATATTGTAAGGATGACACTTATAATCGTCAGACTTAGTTAGTTTACTTGGGGTGCCTCGTCTAACTTTGCGATTTGGCTAGTACCAGGCCCTTAAGAGACAGAAATAAGCTTGAACTACTGCAAGCAAACAGCAAAATAAAGACACAAAGTTCTATCTACCAATCAATTAACATATTTAATAGGCTACCGAATGAAATAAAGAGTGCAGATTCAACTAACCAATTTAGTAATAAACTTAAAGAATTCCTATTAGATAATCCTTTCTACTCTCTCAGTGAATATTTTAATTATAATAAATAAAGATAACTTAGAAGATTAAATATAAGAAATAGTATTACTTAGTTATGCTTATTGTATTTAAAAAAATATTCGTCGGCTTATGTGATGTGTGTACCTATTTGTAATGAAATGTTGTGTGTACCTATTTATAATGAAATGTTGTGTGTGTTCCTATTTATAATGTAATGTTTCTATGCCTGAATGGTAATTACCTCTCTATTATCTATATATATATATCTATTACCTATGGCGTACCACAAGGAAGTGTGCTTGGGCCTATCTTATTCTGCATTTACATCAACGAATTATGTAAACTTAAAATTAAAGGTGAGATTGTATGCTTTGCGGATGATACCGCTCTTATGTTTAGTGAAAATAGTTGGGACTCTGTGTTTGAATCTGCGGAAGAAGGAATAAATCAAGTGAAAAAATGGCTTGACAATAACATACTAACTGTTAATATACTGAAAACAGCCTACATGACATTTAGCCATAATAAAGTTGGACAACCTGACACTGAAAAAATATTAACTATGCACTATTGTCAACCTGATCAATGTAAATGTAAGCCATTGAACCGTGTCTCACAGATAACATACCTCGGTGTAATTTTTGATATAAATCTGAGGTGGGATCAACAGGTAGAACAATTATCAGGTAGAATGCGTAAATTAGGCTACGTTTTTAAGGAACTCGCCACATCTTGGATGAAAATTCACTAAAAGATGTTTATTATGCGATTTCTCAATCACTATTGGTGTATGGAATAGTCGCCTGGGGTGGATGTGGCACTAATATAATGAATAAATTAAATATAGCACAACGATGCCAACTCAAAATTTTATACAAGAAACCTCGCCTATTCTCGACAGATGAAATTTACAAACTAGCTGATGTCCTCGACCCAAGGCAACTATTCCTTAAACAAATCTTGTTGCGTTTTAATAAAGAAAAGGAGGTTTATCTACGCTCACAACAAATTCAACTAACACGTACCAGCACAAATATAAATTACTCCCTACCTAATGCGCGCACACTACTCGGGCGACGCCACTTCCCCTATCTCTCAGTTAAATTGTACAACAAACTACCCCATGCACTAAAAGCCCTTGACAATGATCACTTATTCAAAAGAGAATTGCATAATTATCTCAAGTTGCACAGCAACATAGGAGAACTTGACTTGAAATAGGTACTACACGCCTAAAGAAGAATAAAATTTCCCTTCACCCACTATAACACACAACTACACAAAATATACTCACACATATAAACCTAAACATATATAGTATATATATTATACACTATTTATATACACTATATTTATTACTTATATTTTTATAGATATGCAATTATGTATTTATTATACAACAAAATATTATTCGTAGATATAAATAAAACCTAGTACTACCCGTATTTACGGATTATGTAAAAAAATAAAAATTTAAATAACATTTAACGATTAGGATATATATATATAGGATATACAAGCACTGTACTCATATGTAGACTTAGTAGCTTGTCTCTCATCACACCTGTGCTTACATCTGGTAATCTGTGCTTACAGATATTAATTATATATTATCAAATAATTGCTAACCCTAGAACGGGCCACACCTTGTTGGGTAGCAATGCAATGTAATTTTGATCTGCTGTTGGACCTACTACAAGGCAAAAATTTTATGTATACATCTTTGTGAACACTTCTACCATGCATATACCAAATAAATAAATAAATAAATAAAAATAATAAAATAATTATTCCGAAACAATAAACAATAAATGATCCGCTTATTTAAAGTGTTACATTTTTTATTACTTTGTCAGTAAAAAAAAAAAAAATTTTTCAAAGACAGGAAGTAAGTAAATTAACTTTTTCGTACGAAGCAGGTACGTCGCTTATTCCAAGGAATGTGACATGTATGTTTGTATAATCGACTGAGAAGCAAGAACTACTTCAGGAATAAACTGCAAGGCTCGACCCGAACCAGCCAAATATGAAAAACTAAAGACAGGTTGGCCAAATGGGTAGTCAAAGAAGCAGAAGAGAGTTTTTCCGTAGTAAGGCACTAGCGACAGGCGATTTATTACTTTTCGTGGCACATTAGTCTGAAGTATCAAAGAAACTGTTTCGGATTGTTAAACGACTTTGTTATTATCATAAGGATTAAAGTACCAGAAACTAGGCTCAATCTAAAATCAAACGCTTAGGATAACACGAGTTTTCGTGCTTTCGTTAACAGAAAGTGTTATGACGTGAAAGTGAATGACTGTACTGGGTAGGCGCGCGGGCGGCTTGTATCACGACATGCAACACCGTATGACGTGGTACGAACGCAGGTTTTATGTTTCTACTAACTAATCATTAAATTAACATTTTCTTATGATGGTTAGATATCCCTAAACCAAAATCCTAAAATTTGCAGTTAAAATGTATTAATACTAATAGGATAAAAAAATGTTAAATCGAATATAATATTGTGAAACGTTAAACTTACAAATTAAAACATTTCCAAAGAATACTTGAAAATAATAGATTTGGTTACCTAAAGAGTCACGGTATTTCAATATTAATCAGCACTCGCATACATTATTTAGATATATAAATCATAAGTCGCGCCGTACCAACTTAGCTGGCATGGTGCCTCGCTGAGCGTGGTTTCGCGAGGCGAGGTATATTTGCCTTTTGTGATCACCTTTAATCCCAACACAGCCACCAATACCGGTTTTTTAATTAAAAAACTCCCATATTACGACAACTTCATATATTTGCATACGTAATCTCAAATATCGCGTCAGATTTCACACACATTTCCACGTTTGACACAGCGGAATTAAAATTGGTCTGGATTTGCCAATCAATGGCATACGTGACCATGCTGATGTAGTACTTTTTAAAGCACCAGTAATCTTAGAGCATGTATGAAAAGACGTCTGTCTGCAGAAAAAGTAAAAGAAGTTTATTGTGATTGTACCATATGTATGCATGTATCGGGTGGTGCATAAGTCACGAAGGGGTTGCAACTAATTATAACTTTATTATTTACTTCTTCATCTTATTCAATCTTAAATAGATATTTTTAATGAAATAAAACACATGAATTTTTTTTAGGTTCTAAAGTTAAGTCACGTAAATGACCGCCATTTATAGACTCACAAAGATGGGCTCTTCGAGAGTACTTCTCATTACTTTCCTCAGAATATGAGGAGTTTGCGACCCTATTTCAGCTCTATTGTACTAAAGTTATTAATGTAGACGTATTCTTCTGAATTGCACTAGAGTAAATAATTCAACGCTATTAAATCCGGGGAACGAGCGGGCAGGATTGTTGATAATCTCGAAATCAAACGCTCGCCAAAAGTCTGCTTAGGATCGATAGATAACGTTCGATAACGCTTAAATTATCCATCATGAATCTAAAAAAAATATTTTATAATTTGTGAAAACGTATGAACACTAAATATCAGTGCCAATTTTATAATTTATTTTTTAAGCCCATCGTGACTTTCGCCCCACCCAGTATAAGCATGCGTGCGCAATCAAATCAATGTTTAGAGGTAAATTATTCGTTACCTACATTTACCGACGCAATTACAATACTAACGCAAACCATAGTTCTTGAAATCACAGTGACGGTAACAATACATTCCTAAAGTAATAACAATTTTGGAGAAATGATCTCTCAAGAAATCGGATGTTTTCAATCTTGAATCGGAGAGGAATCCGTGCTGAGGCTACGAAAGTGTAAAGTTGGATATAGAAATAGGGTAGGTGTAAGTACGGCGGACAGTCATGCAGTACACGGGTAGGAGGCAGGAGTGCAGGAAGGTGGGTAGAGCTCGGCGCGTTCTCACGGCTCGACTAGCATCGCCCGGGGGCAACCACTCTTCACGACTTCACTCACATAATATTCATTTATCTATATTACTCACTTATATTTATAAGTCGACCTGCCTACGCTCTTTCCCAGGCGAATAGCAACAAGAGTCACAGCGAAAATGGATAAATCTTTTTTTTTAACTATGAACGCGTTGTAAGTTGGAAATATTTCCTACCGATAAAAATAACTGGGCCGAATCAATCCACCGTTCTCTTATAATCGTAGGACATGCGTGCACTTCTTCCTAGTTCTGATGGTCACAAAATCCTATCAGTTCCTTGACACACTGTTTATTGTAATAAATTTATTTATAAAATTAATAATAAAATTATATGATTGTAGTATTTTATGTATTCTTAATTTAAACAAAAACTAAACTAATTTTGATTCTTTGTGGAACCATCTAGGCATGATTAAAATTCAAATTCATTATTAAGGTGTACATTATTGTTTATGCATGTAAAAAAATAAATACATTGATTTCTGTCACCCTTTACGCATTATCTTCATTTAAGTCTTCAATTATGATCGACATCGCATAAAGGTTGACTGAAATCAATTACCTTCAGGGTTAAATCCGCCTTTCTACAGTTCCACTTTGTTTGATTGAATTGTTCACTGCACATTTTTCAGTGCAATTGCACAATAGAGACTCTACCGCAAGAAAGTCACAGAAAGGCCACAGTTTGGCAAGGGTTCCTGCCGGGAGCGATGTGTCAAGAGTTCCTGGGAGGGTAATGAACCCTGGCTAATTAGACGTCGGGTGCTTGAACAATGTATTCGCACAGCACTTTAACGCTCCAATGGTCCGTTTGATGCGGACGACCGACAGACGGCTAGCCTGCGGAAAATGCTCCGAGTGTGTCGTGCAACGATCTTAGCAAAACTGCAGTGAGTGGGTTTGTTGTATTCAAATCTAAATTTTAGTCTGTTTTCGCTATTCTCTTTTTTAGAGCATTGCAATTACATTTAGTTTTTCGATATATTTAATGAACTATTATATAAAAATTGAATATATATAATGATACAAATAATAATCTAGTGTCGTATATTTTGTAGGTTCCGGAACGTAAAAAGAATACAGGTTGGCCAAATACATTTATTTCCATGCATGTCGTAAGAGTCGACTTAGGGATTCGTCTTTCGTGATTCAGATTCCATCTAAAATTACTTACTAGATATGGTTAATCGTGCACTCCGAAATTCATTTCACGTAAGATAGTCGAAGCGGCAGTGAGAATTTTCAGTGTTTTTTATTCAGTTCAATTTAAGTGCGCTCATCGAGGTATTGGCTTGGCTATTGCCCATCCATATCCATTTAAATAAAACAAGATCAAAATCTGCTCAAAATTTAAATCTCGTTCCTCTAGAAAGAAAGATCAAAAATATACATTTGCTGCATTTTCAAATCCGCTCCTCATTTAAATCTCATTCCTCTTAAAATAATCTCTGTTAACGGAGAACAGAACGAACAGTGAAACAGCGAGTGAGTCCTCCGGAGGAAGACTCCGACGCCATTGTTTATGAAGAGATCCTGTAGCAGGACACGCGCGCCGGAAACACGACACTTGCACACCGGAGTGGTCTTAGAATCTCCCCGAGCCGATACAACTCTTAAACGAACTTGACCTTTTCATTTTTATTTCCATTTCCGATTATTTAAACTTCGGGTATTCAAACTAAACTAAGTAATTTCACAGTCTGATTTATCCGCGAATTCCATTAACTCAGTGAAGAAAAGACCGCTAAGAAAGTTTACTGGTGGTAATACACTTATGAATGAACACCTAAATTATTCTGCCAAACTTATTTTTTTGTAGACCAATCGCAAATAACTATGAAAGGATAACGGTATATTTTTTACCTGATATGGATAGCTAATATCACACTCCCAAAGAAATTAGGCGTCATGTCAGGAACTTCCAAATTTGAGCACGGCTACACTGAACTGGATGGAAAACATGGATATTATATTTTTTCATGTTCAGAAGCAAATGTAAGAAATGAATTGTAGATGTTTTCCTAAATATTTAAATGGGTGCAAGTAATATCACATCGTTCACAGAGAAATAAAAATATTTAAAACCATTGTACACCATTTTAAAGTTGGGATAAAACTATTGTTAATGTCTTAGGCAATTCCTAAAAATTAGAAGCCTTATTATTTCTTTAAAAAAATTCACTAGTGAATAACCATCACGATAACTCTGTTTTAATATAACTGTCATAATATAATGAGTTTATATTCTTTTGAAGTAACACAATTAACAAACCGTGAATAATTCGGGAATGATTTTTTTTTTAAAGAGCTCTATATTTTTTTACGATTTATTTCTTGTTCCAATATTGTTTCAAATTGTTTGAGGAAATGTGACAAATAATGGATACAGCAGTACGCTCCAAACTTAGAAGTTCATATTCGTAAATGGAGGCAATTTTCGTAGAACAGGTTTCCTTTCTATCGTTGAAGTCTTTTGTGGGTACAAAAATAATAAACATGAGCCATAAGTGAATCCCGTTTTGCAATTACTGGAATATATTATTGTATATAACTCCGTATTATATGTGTGTATATGTAAACGTCGATAAATTTCAAGGCGGGAATATAAGTAAAATTACCGAAATTAACTTACAAAGCGCCAATGGCAAGTACGTATTTTTGTAGGGAGTTACAGTTTTAATCTTTCAAGCACTGAGTAATTTATATTTTTATTGTTTACTCATAATCGATACAAATCGTCAACGTAGGTTCTATTGTTGATTGGACCATAATTCTTGACCTACAATGTTAATTTTAAAAATAATAAACGCAAATAAACTCATTTTTCTTAAATAATGTAGATGTTACGGTTAAAGTCTTAGTCCGAAATATTTTTACCTTCATGGTAATTAAGATTTTCAAGATATACCCGTATTGAGTGCACTAATTTGAAGTGCACAGTGCAGCCCCTGGCATTAAGTTGTACCTTTTGCCCGAATTTTGAGTGCAATAAACATATATAAATAAATAAATTATTTCGAGTTTATGGTAAGAAAAAATTACCTTAACTATTTTTTGTCAAATTTTTTCATACAAAAAATACTTTTTAAAGTTCTATTTTTTTAAAAACTCCAAGGAAATTTTTTTTGGATCTTAACCAACATCGGGCTTTATTATTTACACCAAACACTTCCAACGTCTAAATAATTTGAATATCAAAGCAATCATTCTCACCTGCAGATACAATAAGTACACTTTTTGGATACTCTGTGCTTCACCTAGCCTGTCGCCAGCTCGGGCCGGAAGGCGATATTCGCCCGAAGGTATCTGTTAACTTTGTTTCGAGCTCACGTTGATTCGCGAACGGTCGTACGCTCGATTTTATTGCTACGATTTAGTTGCGCACGCGCATAAACACCCGATATGAGTTGTAGCGAGCTGGGCGGGCGGCAGCGTGGCAGTACTGGACGCTTTTATTGGTGTATCTTGTTGCTCAATACGATATTACAACAACTTAGTCGGTAAAATGTCTTCATTCTTTAATAAAAAGATTATTTCTTCATTCAATGGTGGCGTTTCATTTCAGCTGTATTGGTGAAAATATATTTTTATATTTGTCACACTTGTATAGTTATATACATCGATTTAAAATTGCGATGTGCACGATTTCGTGATTATTTTCAAATATTCCAAGATTCAAATTGAGATCTAGATTTTTTTCTCAACATTTCAAGTAAGAAGTAAGAAGATTATATTACTAATAGTATAAAGTATGAATAATAGTAAAAATAGTAGTAATATAATAGTAAGAAGAGTCTACAGGCGTTGCTACTACGTTACGGGGCTCTTAATTATAAACATAGGCATAATATTGATTTTAATTATTAATTCTATCTTTGCTTGATGAACTTAAACTTTTGGCAAATATCTGTAGTCAGGCACACGAAATGGAAAGAAATATTAATCCGCATAATTTTAAATTTAACTCTCTTTGTGATACCCAAAGACAACGAAGTACCATTACAACTTTCTTTACGACCTGCTATCAGTACTCACCTACCACGATCTCCATTCACTACCATAAAGAGTTGAAATAAACCTAGAGCGGTTCCCAAGCGCGGCTCGTGCGTGAGCAGAACATTACCGCTCACAATGCGGTCCCTAAATAGTGCAGCCCGAGCTCAAAAGCTCGTTGCGTGGTGACGTCACAGCGGGAGGAGGCCGGCGGGGCGGGGCGGGGCGGGGCGCGCGCCAACCGCCGGCCGCCGGCCATCAGTCGCGTCTCGCACGCTCCGCGCCGCGCTCGCCGCGTACCGTCCGGCCGGCCGCTCGCCCGCACCCATGACGCGCCCGTGACCGCCACCATGCAAGAGCAGACCTCCGCGCGCTCCAAGACTCTCAACTCCCTCGAAAGTGCCATCATCAAACTCAAGAACAATCTCCAAATCCAGGACGGCAAGGGCCCGGCGGAAATGAGCGCCGCGCTCGCGCCCGAGCCGGCCGAGGTCCGGCCGGCCTCTGCCCGCTCGACGACGCTGGCGGTGAACGATTTGAACATATCGATCGCGTCGGCCGCTCTCCTGCAGGAAAACATGCTCCAGCGATCGCTCCAAGGGGTTGTGATATCCCTGCAGAACGCCATGATGAGCTCGCTGCAGCAGGCGGCGCTCCTGCCATCCAACTCGGCGGCGGCGGCCGCGCTCAACCTCCAGGCGCTCGAGTCCTACTTGACGATCCAGCGGATCAGTTCCGTGTCGTCCGTCAGCTCCGCGGTCCCCTCGCTGCCGGCGGGCCCCGGCGAGGGCGCGACGAGCAAACAGGACATCCTGCGCCTCGCCACCGCGAGTGCCAAGATCTGCGAGCTCGACGCCGCGGACCCTCCCCCGCGAGCCTCCTCGCCGCAGCCGGACGACTACTCGCTGTCGGACTCGGTCGCGATCGCCGCCGAGGACGTCGACCTCTCGGAGGAGGTCGAAGAGGACCTCGCGCTGCTCGACAACGACGACGACTTCTCCCTCGACCGACACCTCGCGCCGTCGCCGAAGAGCTTCGCTTACGGCCTCGACAACGGCTACCCGAGCCTGCTAATGAACGCGATGTACCAGCAACAGATGTCCGGGAGCCCCTCGCAGCCGTCGACGTCGCCGCAGCCCCCGAGCGCGGGCCCCGGTCCCAAGTGCGGCGGCGCGTCGTCGACGGCGAACGCGAGCGCGACGAAGGCGAAAGCGGCCGGAGGCACTCCCCGCCCTCGCAAGCAGTTCATCTGCAAGTTCTGCAACCGCCAGTTCACCAAGTCGTACAACCTGCTGATCCACGAGCGGACGCACACAGACGAGCGGCCCTACTCGTGCGATATCTGTGGCAAAGCGTTTCGCCGACAGGATCATCTGAGGGACCACAGGTATTGATAACGTTTTAAAATACTCAATCAACGTTTTTGCACAAATCAAACGAAAAGCATGCAACGATTTGAGCATCTAACTCTGTCTAAAATCTGATAATTCCTTTTTACTATTTGGTGGTGGTTACTGTGTACTCAAAATAAATTTGAGAAGTGAGTGATATTGTCTTACGACTTAAACCGAGAATTTGTTATTTAATAACGTTTAAACTTACCTGTATATTTAATTATTTATTTCACAACATATATATTTGAAAAAAACCCACATGTTGTTTTTATTTGTAAGCGTCATTAACAATTAATATTATAAAATTAAAACCCGCTTCACACATATTCCGAAATTAAACTCCACCTAATATATTTCTTGTTCCAAAAACCCACTCCATGTCGGAAAGGCGTGGGTTGTTATTTATACCATTAGAGATAAGACGATCATCTAACTCCGGCGAGGGACTGGACGACCAGCTCAAATTCTTGGCTCTTAATATCAATAAAGGATTGCGATCCTCGAATTCCGCCGAAAACTGTTATGGAAAACATTTTGAATTATGGCGTTGCAGAATTTTTTGCGCCAAATAAAAAAGGTTTAAGTATGTTACGGGCTGATGCTATCGACAGGTCGTTCGTCGCGGTCGTATATTATTCCGAAACCCCTTCGCTAATCCGAAATGTTTCAATGTTTTAATTCTTGACTCTTGTTTTAACGAAATCGGGAGTGTCTGCGCATACCCACTCCGCGTTTATTTTTTACATTCCATTATTCTTGTGTCATTTGAGTATTTTATTGCTACTCAATCTTGGGTCCTTGGGTGGAATGTCATCGCATTAATTTGTTTGTATTTCTTGAATTGCATTGGTATGCCAAACGGTAGGTACCTAGTTTGTATCTAGCATTTTAGCATTCCTGAGATGTTTCTGTTTATCTTCGTTCTTTATCTTCTGTTTTACCCAACTAAGCATTTCCTAAAAATATTGTATTGTTCTTCAAAACGGTGACCCACATATTATATTTTATTTAAATATAATGAATTTTTTTATCCAACGGGACGCTGCAGTTGAAAAACTCCATGCCTAAATGGTAGAGCGTTGACTCTGCACTCTGAAAACCAGGGTTCAATAGATATTTTTATAATATGAATAGAATTATACATTATATTCTAATCAACTAATCCATCGACTTAATGCATTAAGCAATACTAAAAAAAGTTCATTGACCAATATAAATAAAAAACGTTTCCCTTCCAAGTGGTCTCTGTTACGGTCTAGGGACATAAAAGAAATTAATAGTAGTTGACACAGGGGAGATAAGATCTTGGTCGGCCTCGGGTGTGGAGAGACTTGTCCAAACATGATATCTCGAGTCCACTCTAATTTGTCTCTGTTTATTCAATATAAATACCCACCTTTATAGCTTTCGTATTTTAAGTTTCAAGTTTTGTCCCACTACAAACTTTCCAAAAGCTTTTTGGTTTCAAATTTACTTTCATTATCTGAAAGTGGCTTTTTTGTCCGTTAGAGTATATGCCTGGTACAGTTATTGCATTAAATTCTGCAAACGACACCGTTGCTTGATTTCCGTGTCGTTTACATGTCGGTCTGGATCGACATGTTTCGCTCGTGTCGGCCCAGAACGGTATCGCGTACCGGGAAAACCGCAAGTTTGCAAATCAATAAATTCATCTGTACCTTTAATGCCGTAACGTCAACAGTGACAATTAACACGGAAATTATTTATAAACATATTGGAATTTGTGTACACATCTAATTAAATAAATAAAACATCTTAAAACGAAACTCTGCTTATATACTTACAAACGTAAACTTGCATTTATGAATTGTAGACAGATTTCTCACAACCTCGTACGACGCGGTTCGTACAAATATCACCATTATAATAATAATACGTCTGCATATGGGCTCAGCCTTGTAGCGGGTCGCGGTCGGGGGGGAGGGGTGCGGGGCGCGGGCGGTATCGACACACGGCGCAGGCGCGGCGGCTAAGCCGCGGGAACACGTCTCGGACCTGTCGATGTTCTCTCGATGCCCGATGACACGAAACATTATAATGGGCCGACGTGCCTCTTCAACGGGTTTTAACAAAGGCTTAAGGCGACTTCGACACGGGGATTAAATGGAATTATCGGTGACATTAATAAATTTACACATCAGAATTGAGATCTACGAGATAACGGTTAGCTTGGTTATTTTCCGATGGAATTTGGCTTTGTTCAATGCGTTGTTAAATCTATTTCTAAAATTCGTTCTCATAGTTCTTTCAAAGCCATTTGATAGAGCACACAATGTAAAGACTTACCAGTAAATGATAAAATGATAAAATATGACAAATCCGAGTGCAGTGTACTGTCTATGGATGATGAATAAACAATAAAACAATAAAGTAAGTTTTCCAAGCCATTGAATATTTTGGAATTATGGATGTACCTTTATTTAAAATTGCACTTTTTATTCCGCCAATATTTCACTTTGACATATTTTAATGTGACCTAACTCTCAAAATCTTCGTAAGATGTAGAAAAAATTTTCAAGTTGCAAAGCGAGTTGTAGCAAATTATAGGATGGATCTCGTTTCCAAGAATCACCACAGAAAAATCAAGCCATGTAATTCGAATTCGAAATTTAAAATTCAAATTATAATCTGACCTTATTTTTCACCTGATTAAGAAAGAAAAGACATCTATAAAAACCATAACTATATACTAACCCGAGATTGTGCACTCCACCCTTAGGGTATCTTCCACCAAGTACTGATTAACTTACCATCTCGCAATCGATACCAGTAAAAGATAATCAGCACTTTAGTAATAAAGGCCCTTTAAGTGTAAATTAAAATAAATCAGCAGTTGGTGAAAACCAGGCTTAGTTTTATTATTGCACAGATTTCGTTAAAATGTGACTTTTGACGAGAATTCATTCTGTTGTCAAACACAGCTTAAATTCAGTATTTTGACGATCACCTATGTAGGTTCTGCTTCCACTCGTACATATGTTAGTCATGTTAGTGCTTCATACTAAACGATCGCAATAATCAATGGATATTAACGTGATTCCAATTAGCCGGTGTCCATGTTTAACTTAGGCCTAAGTTAACACCTCTGCGCCGGCGCATCGCGCACGCTTGTACGCGTGTCACGTCGCGCCGTCTCTTCTCATCTTGTGTTATAATGACCATAATCGTCTGATAGTTTTATATTAAATGTATTTTTATCTATCGTCGTTCAACATAGTTTTCATTTTAGTTTTCGTAATCTAAAAAGCTTCGTTAACTGTTTTTAGTTTGCTTGTGTTTTATTATTTTCTCGGTGCATCTTTAATTCTTTAGAGATTCATATCACATTTTGAATAGAATACTTTCTGTGTGCTTAACGACTTTAACTATAACTGTAGATTTGTAAAAATATATTTTGCATTATTTATGTTTTATTGAATCTACATTACACAGAGTATGGTAAATGTTTATAAATAGTTTCTTTGAATTAATTATATTTACGGGTACTTATCTACCGTCCGTAATTTTATAAATATTGTGACCTCCTGGTTTACAAAACGGTTGTATATCTTAATTAATCAGAATCAAAAAGTATTATAGTATAGAAATATAATTATTGTAAATTGTAACACTAAATTGTAGCTTGCCCATAGCTAATTACAGTAAACTTTTACTCTACTTATATTTATAATAATTGGATGCCATTTTGTTCATAATAATTTCATTATAAATTTGACGATAAGTAGCGATATCTATATTAAAGTATTGTAATTAGATTTCGAAAATAATTCAGAAAGTTTTAGTCTGGACATCCATCTTTAGCAGGCGCCCAGAGCTGTGGACATATTATGGTCGAAGCCTTTTGATTACATATCTAGTGCTCTGGGCCCTGAGCTATCCAGATAATTACGTCAGCCAATAAGTTTCTCGATTATTTTCTAATCGCCACAAGACTTCCCCTATACCACTAGGTACTAGATTACGCTGAATTTGCAAATCCTACGCATTTTGACTACAATTTAAAAAATATCAACTTAATTGTAGTCGCCATCAAAGCCGATTTTGGTGTCAGACCATAAATTGAACTGAATACATTATTTCAATGTAGATGTCGTTGTATAACCTCAAATTAATAAGATATTGTTTGTTGATGTTTCAAATTATAAGAATTGTTACCGTTAACCAAAAAACCTGAAGCTGAACAACGGGTACTACATTATTAAACGTTTCGTATTAAGATTTTGAGAAATGAGCACACACATTTTCAAACCGACATATTTTTAATACACATGTTCTATTATTCGGTAAATCTATGCTACGTTTCTAATTTTCTTAAATCGAGTTAAAATTGATAAATAATAAATGCCGCCGTATAACCTGATATTCATATCGATTTATAAAGTTTATAGGTATAATCAATTAACAAAACAGAGATTTAAATATTGCTACATCAAATATTACCAAAAATCGGCCACCATCTTACCATACTTCACCAGGAGTGGCAGGACTCCATAACGCACAGAGAGGATTCCATAACGCACAGCAACATAACGCACGGCAGGCAGAATTTCATAACGCATGATAACATAACGGACAGCACACAGGATTCCACAACGCACGCCAACATAACGCACGGCAGGCAGCATCGTCACGCACGATAACATGACGGACAGTAGACAGTATTCCACAACCCATGGCAGACATAATTCCATAATGCACGACAACATAACGCACGGCAGACAGGATTTCATAACAACATAACGGAGAGTAGACAGGATTCCATAACGCACGGCAGACAGAATTCCATAACGCACGACAACAAAAGGACGAGCACAAAATGAGAGGTTGCTCTAATTTATTATCAATAGCCGTCGGGCGCATATTTGCTTCCCAGATGGCACCGCGTGGTGCGGTGGAGGTGCGCCCGCAAGCTTCTCCCAGCGAGCCGCTATGTTCCGACGCTCGGGACATGCCGTATATCCGACGCCTCGTTCTTTCTAAATGAACCACGTCCATTCTCGCTCACGATTTTGTTTCTTGCACTAAATTATGGGAATGTACGAATATATATATTTTAAAGTAAGTTATTTTGCTCTTTAAAGGTGTAGGTATATCCGAATGAAGAGAAAGGAAGGAGAAGTGGTATTCGCTCGGAATTGCGTCTCCGCCGTATGGTCAAAGTGACCATAGAATTAAATGGGAATCCAGCGGTGCGTCACACAGTCGTAGCATCGCCACCGCGCGCGATTGTGCTCCTTGAAATGCGTTCGTCAAGTCAGTTGCCACCCACACAAACTCTCCAATACGTCTGCGACTATGTTTACATGTGGCATGTACGTAAAGCTGGGTAAACGTGCTAGATGGCATATATCCTACCTCTTTAAATATGGTCTATCCTTAGGTAATTTGAGGTTAAGCAGTGTCTTTTTCATAAGACATTCTAATTATTTTAGTCCGATGCAGATTCATCTGAAACCGGACAAAGAAATGGGACTAATCTATGGTAGATCTAGGTTTCCTAGCAATAACTGTGTTTTCGAACAATAACCTTCGTACACATTAACGAGGTATTTAACTAATTTTAAAATAAAAAAATATCTTATTTAATTTCTTAATTTACGGCCTTAAGTAAACCGTAGGTGTAAGCAAGTAATCGTTAATCCATGCTAATTGAATTTCATTCAATTTCATTTCGTAAAACCATCAATCGAAATCCATAGAACCGAAACGATTAGCAATCAATAAAATAACTCGTCAAAACGTGCGATATTCAAATTTTTTGAAGTAGAAATATGTTTTATTACTGAAGAGGCAATTAAGCGATCTATCTTATGATAAAAACGGCAATACAGGAAACATTAAATATTTTATTATGAAAACATATCAACAGTCAAGCTAGACATCGCAGATAATACGACTATTTATATTTTGACAAGAAAATTATATAGCTTTTCAATGACCGGTTCTAATATTGCAGCTTGTCAACAAGCATCTAAAATAATGTTCAAAGGTTCTTGTTATTGTCAAAACTTTCTTGTTCCGCCACATTTCTTTCCAGAGATGAACGAACTAGGTGCCATATCAAGACCTTCTATTTATTAGAAAAAGTTACCTTGATCGAAGAAAGACGATTTCCTTGATTCACAGTTTATCTTTTTTCGTCTAATGATGGTTTTTTAACATCTATATTTACATATTATACCTCTGTTATACTTTATTCGTATATCTATACAAATGCTTATAGCACGATCTTGCTATGACTTGTGTTCGTAATTAATATTATTGATAATCCAAAATGGAATCCTTTTGATCAAAAAACTTGCTAATTCATAATTATACTTAAAAAGTTTTTGTATTTGTCTTACCCCTGATTTCACCACTTCCAGCTACCTGAAATCCGAAAGTTAACTTTTGGTTACCTTGCATATTTATATGGTGTAACCGAAAGATAACTTTGGAATTTATGTAGCTGGAGGTGGTGAAACCGGGTGGTGGCAATGAAATAATAATTAGTTTGTGATATAACATGTTATAGAGACTTTTATTCTCACGACTACCATTTGCCCACGCGAAATGGCTTTAACAATCTTCATCAAAATTAAGAGAAATAAAGTTATTATAACTATAGGCGTACTACCTTGCATGTTGTAATTATTATGTGGTATTGTTCTTTGGCTTTTGCACGAATCTTGCTAGCACGCGTGCGTATAAGCTGCTACTAACACGGAATTATTTTTTATTGCTTTGTCTTGTTGACTATATTATATTAGGTTTCACCTATGATTAGTCCAAAAACTTCAATTACTTGTAACAGTTATCATATCTATATTTAACTTCATAAACCAGTTAATGTGTTAGCCAGCTGTTGCGCTTGCTAGTAATCATATGAACAAACATAAAATAATTCAAATCAGAACACGAACTCATATGACAATTTTACGGCTTAGAATTAGGTAACTGGAATCGTACCATGTTTTTTGTTACCATGAATCTTAGTAAGAGTTAGCCAAAATGTATCTCGTATTCATCAATATAACAAGGCGCTTGGGTGCAAACCAGTAAAAAGTATAATTCCGTCGTTGATAAAAATACATTTTTTTTTGCTTTGACACATCAGCATGTTTTAGTAAAAATGTCATTTTTTATGATTGGATGGATGAATAAAAATTTAGAAGCTGTAATCTTTGAATGTATTGATACCTCACATTGGTCACATTGGTCAAAAGTATCAATCACAATGGATACTTTTTTATGGAACTAGACATGGATAGCTAATACCACATCTATTGTTATGATATTAGCCCATATATAAACCGTAATTCAAGAACTCGGCTACATTTAAACGGAGAGAATTCGCGAGCAATGTTTTATTGCCACTTGGACCACTTTTTACTTACTCTGCCTTACTAACATACATTTATACCAATTTATACCATCGCTATTACCCTGATATGTCTTTCTACCTGTCAAAAATAGTACTAATAAAGGTGGTATAAGATTACTTGAGTATATGAGGAATATAACAAAATGGCGACAAAATCGCATCATCTGGACAATCAGTGAATTGATTGACCAAGTGAGTATTTTGTGCAGTATGTTTGCGGCACATTACATCACACATTTGCCGGAACATTATTCGAGTTCATATTGTACAAATACTAGTGTGCGTAGGTTACATTATTCCTTCTCTATTCCGAGATTAGTAGTAATCCTCTAACATCTTTATCTCTGGTACAATTGGAGGATAAGCAGTGCAATGAGGAATGTTGACTAGTATAATGCGATTCAAATAAGAATAGAATAGAATCACCGCCATTTTGAATGCCAAACTGCTAAAACGCTCACTTCACTTCACAAACTTCAGTACTTTGCCGCGGTGTTGCCGCGTACTTTCCATCGCGAATTTATTTGAATCGCGTTGTAAGGGCGGTGTATTTAACGTAAATTGTAATATGATTTCCTTCGTTGTTCCCAGATACATCCACTCGAAGGAGAAGCCGTTCAAGTGCACGGAGTGCGGGAAGGGCTTCTGCCAGTCGCGCACGCTCGCCGTGCACAAGATCCTACACATGGAGGAGTCCCCGCACAAGTGTCCCGTCTGCGGCCGCAGCTTCAACCAGCGCTCCAACCTCAAGACGCACCTCCTCACGCACACGGACATCAAGCCGTACAACTGCTCGTCGTGCGGGAAGGTGTTCAGGCGGAACTGCGACCTGCGGCGGCACAGCCTCACCCACAACCTGGTGGGCGGCTCGCCCGGCGGCAGCGGCGGGAAGAGTCCCGTCCTCAATCCGAACTTCCCCATAGATAGTTTAGAAGACGAGGACGATCACTGAGGTGACTTAGTTGTACTAGAAGAAAAGGTAGTTGACAATATTGAATAGTAATACAAAGGAGAATGCCCGAAATTGAAGCGAAGGCGAGCCTGTGAGTTTGGCTATAGTGGCTATACCTAATATAAAAGTGCATTTGTTGTTGGAATTTTAAATCCATAAAATACAAACTTCGTGTCACTATCTCATTTTCACACCGTCGGATTATCAATAACAAATAAATGGTTGCATTTTGACTTTTAGATTTTGCCAAGCGGTAGCACGTTAACGCACATCACCATCAGATGGATGCTACTTCTCTTTTGTGCAGCATGTTGATAATAGAGATGGAAGTATCATGGTTGAGTTTTCTTCTGACGGCGCCATCTGTGATATGATGTCACTAACATTTTTATATCTTAATGAATGCCCTGGCCATTACAGTTTACCAGTTTTACTTATTAAATAACCTATTTTTAAAAACATCTGCGTTTACAGTCCTGTGGTAAGAAATAGTTAATATTATTGATAAAATTTGGACTAAATATTTAAAACAGAACTGGTTTTTTATTGTATTATCAGCTATTATATTAAAGTTGGCACCAGTTTTCTTGCCGAATGGTCAGTGTTCTTTCAGATCACATTCAGGAATTTGTGGTGTACCCACAAATTCCTAGGCTGCACCGAAAAGTTAATTCAAATTTAAAAATGCATTTATTGACATCTGATATCAAAACGTGAAAAAAAAATAAAAATACCTCCGGTTTAGAAAATTATGCTAACATTTTCAAACGGGTCAAAGTGCGGTCTTAACGTAGAAAACTTTTTTTATTTTCTGTTGAAAATTCTAAAATGATGAAATAACATTTTATTGGGATAAATATTATGTTTATAAATAATACGATTTATGCGAATTGATGTTTTAATGCAGGAAAGCATTGATGCTTACCGTTAAAATAATCAATCACGTGGAACTTTGCGTTTCTATCTCACATTTTTTTTAAGTATGCAGTACGATATGCTTAATTTGGTCATTATAGCCGGACAAACAGGCGCCTTTAGACAGGCCCTAAAGACTGAACTATTAAAAAGGTATCAACCATTATAAAAATGGGGTAGTTTTGAAAAACAAGTGACAATCAATAAATAGTATTTTAAGCTATGTGATAGTGATTTTGATAAAAGACTGATAAACCTCAGGTAACAACGAACTCCGAAAGTATTTAGGTAGGCACCTACTCGTAAGATTTGAACATTAAAAATGCTCTCTCAATATATTCAACTGAACACAATGTGGCGAATAATTGTTGCAAAATGTTTTTGATCTCAGTGTGTAATGTAAATTATTCCGTCCATTGGAAATGTCTCTATTTGTAAATAAAACTAATTTAAATTTGGTTTTTTATATTTGTATAAATTGGCAATGGCACAATTTTATCTTGTATGTATGTAATTTCATGTTTGACGCCAGTTATGGATTGTTGCAAATGTATTGGGCTAAGATAAATAGTCGTAACATAAACTAAGACTACCGAAAAGTAGTACTTTGTGACGTCACTTTGACACATTTTGTATAGACTAAATGTCAAAATAATTAAAAGTGACATCACAAAGCACTACTTTTAGTTAGTCTTAGTTTCTGTTACGACTATTTATCTCAGCCTTAGAGTGTACAAATAGGTTAAGATGAGTAGGTCCAAAAAGTCAGGAGATATAAGTACCTACTTGCAGTATAACTACGATAGGTTATCTATCTTATTGTTTAGGGCAGTGTAAAATAATGTGTACAGCAAATATTTTTTAATGAATAAACCTATTTTTATATGAGTGTTTTCTTAATGCCTGCTTAGCTATAGAGAACCATTAAACATATCTAATTTTCCTATCAAACCTTCTTACATACTATCGTCATATTTTGGTGATGTTTAGTCTCAGCATTATCTCAGCCATAAACCTTTAATTTTAGGTCTCATGTTAAACATTTATTATACGTGAACCTTTCAACAAAATTATGGAAATAACTTATGTAACTTGTGTGCGACGTGTCATACTTTTTTTAGTAATACTCTTTGATTTAAATAAAGGTTGTAGTCTTTTTTTACGTAAACTGTCATTACATTTCTGCGATTATGGATATTTGGAATGCATATATTGTTTTAAAGTAGTCTCTCATTCATCAAAGATCTCAAAAATCAGAAAATTAAAATCTCTGAAAAAGTGCCCAGAGTGGAGTAGTAGTGGATCACTTTTTAGTAATAATACAGAACATTAACAAAAAAACTTAAAACTTAAAGTACTCAAAAAATCTTGATATTATACCCCCAGTTCACTGGGCTAAATGTGTTGCAAATTAGCTCTAGAATGACCATTAGAAGGAATTTACCGAATTTTCAATCATTCTGTACAACCCATGGGCTTTCGAACGTTAACGGGGTTGCGGTAACTTCGCTGGTCGGCCAGTTGCTTTTTCACAACATGTTTTAAGGACCTCAGGTTGCTTATGTATGCATTGAATGAACGATTGTCGAAGCGGCAATTAAAATTGTCCGTGTTTTCCATCCTGTACAAAGTAGCCCAAAAATATAAGGAAGGTCATGGCCAGGCACCTAGTTCCGATGTGGCGTGTTAGGCTAATATCTGACGGTCAATTTGGTATTAGCTATCCATGTTACATAAAAAAGAACTGGACATGGATGGCTAATACCACACCCACTGTTATGATATAGCCCAACATACCGCATTCCCGAAGGAATTAAGTGCCATGCCAGGACCTTCCCTTTATGAGCAGGGCTACATTGAACTGGATGTAAAACACGGACATTTTTTCATTGCCGTTTTAACTATATTTTCATTGATTTCGATATTCCCAACCGGACGGTTTTTACCCTACTACTTATTAAGTGTGGTGATACTACATTTATATGGATTCCGAACGATGGAACAGCTCGCAATCGTAACGAAATGCACTTATCCAACTCATAAAGAGAAAGAAAGTGGTGCATGAACGACCCGGGATTTAAACCCATGACCTCTGGAATGGAAGGCAAGTCCACACGCCACTAAGCTGTAAGCACGATTTTACTTTAGAGGAAATACCTCGCCATGGAGTGCATTGCATAGGTTACCGACTCTAAAGATAAAGGATCTACAGGAGCGGTTGATTCTTATTTTGGGACTGTCGACAGTGAATGGGTGCAATTCTGTGCCTGTTCTGCATTTAGTAGTAGTAGAAAGACGACGTAGAGATGGCGTTATTTTTTTTTTAATGTTAAGCGCGGCATATGGCGCACGCCAGGACCACACAAAAAGTGCTTTCGGACTTGCAGAGGGGCTGCGAAAACCATGCCGGCCGGCCAGGTGCTTCTTCACACCATGGATGAAGGACGCCAGGTTGTACTTTGAGGGAAAAACTTCGGCAGGGAATGGATTACATAGTTTACCGACCCTATAGATAAACGATCTAGAGGATCGGTGAGTTCTTATTTTGGGAATGTCGACAGTGAATGGGTGCTACACTACATCCCTACGGAGTTGGAGGGTCTCCAAATTTAGGGATACCTTGGGACCGTCAACGAGACGCACGGCACGACGCTGTTATGCGGGTGCGAGGAGCATTATCTATTGTAAAGACAATGTAAGAGATCCTACATAGCTTCGGAGTTGCAGGGTCTATAAATTCTGATACAACTCGGGGTCGTCGACGAGACGCACGGTCCGGCGCTGTAACGTGTCCAAGGAGTCAACCAGGTACTTAGCTGAACCTACAGATGAAAACAATAGTCCACGCAAAACCTTATCTGCGGATTAAAGAGGGAGCTACAGGGTTTCTTAACCTGGGGTCCATGAACCCCTTGGGTGTCCGTGTCATCAGTGCTGGGGGTCCGTGGCAGGAGTGCTGAGCATCCATGTTTGATATGATGACAATAAATTCTGCGTGTGATCGATTAAAAGACCGGCCAAGTGCAAGTTGGACGCGCACACGAAGGGAGACGTACCATCGTGCAAGATTTAACACAAAAAATCACGTTTTTTGTATTGAAGCCCCCTTTAATTAATATGATTTTGTGTATTTCACCTATCGATTGTTATTCAGAACATAAAACAACAGCACCTAATTACACCAAACAACCCTAAACCACATCAAACAATACTAAACTATACGAAACATACCTATTTAAGGTTATATTATTTATCATTAATTATATAATATTGCTGACTAAGTCTTATGACGAAATGAATTTTTGTCTTAACATTTGAATGTTCAACCAGAAACTGTAATCACACCTTTAATTTTAATCAAATAATACATACAGTTTGAACAAAATAAATTAATCCCTAAACAAAATAAAACCAACAACGTACAAAACTAAACTGACAACTAATATTATACTAAACTGAATAGAAAATTTTATTCACCTTTAATTCTTTTGTCTCAAATGTTATTATTATTATTTGCACCAAAGTGTTGTATTTAATATTTATATGTATAAATAATTCCGTAAAATACTTTTCTATGTTTCTTTCATTCTTTCTTTCCAATTCATGCTCCAAACCACTGTCAAAACACTTCTCTCAATTTCACAAAATAAACCTTCGGTTGAATAAAAAAAACACTTCTTTGCACCTTAAATTCTCGCGTGTGGTCGTTTCTTGTTGCGAATATAAAACCGACAATAAATGCCACATAATGCGCACTCGAAAACGAAAGGCAAATATTTTTCAAACACCTTCAAAAGTAAACAATTCCCTTTGTGACAATCCGAATCCGTCTCAAGCCTGGTTCATGTTACCGACTTACTTGCGCCAGTTGCAATAAGAAATTAAATTATCTAATCCGAAATTTTGCCGACATATATTTTGACATCTTTAAAATTATTCAAGCTTTAAGAACCCGTGAAGACTAAAAAATATCTTTATTAGGACTTTTTTTATTTACTACTTGAGGGGGTTACCTAAACTTGATTAAGAAAAAAAATATAATCGCTTCACAGCACACATTTCACTCTACGCTGTAAATATAATTTTTAAAAAGGCTATAATTAATTTTACTTATTCACACAATTCAGAACCAGTTCCAAGCCATAATTTGTTTCCATAATTCGTTTTTTTTTTGTATGTGACTGGACATGATGGCTAATACCACACCTTCTGTCATGGTATAAGCCCAACACACCACATGGGAACTAGGTGCCATGCCAGGACCTTCCTTATATTGCTCGGCTACATTGAACTGGATTGAAAACACGGACAATTTTCATTGCCGCTTCGACCATCGTTCATTCAATGCGATGGTACCAACCCGGGCGGGATTAACCCTACCACCTAGTAAGTAAGGAAGGGGACCTACAGTTTAACGTGGAATCCGAACCACGGCCAGCCTCTCTCAACGGTCTAATGGTCACCCATCCAAGACCAGACCGGACCCAGCGTTGCTTAACTTCGGAGAGCGATCGCCGAAGTGTCGCGCCACTGGGCCACTGAGGCTGACACTGTTAGGCTTTTGTTCATAAATAAGCAAAACCAGCTTAGAAACAGTTTAATAAAAAACTTTTGATCTCAGAATGCAGAATGCATCTAAAACCAAAATATTTTATAATTTTGTAATTTTAAAGTAATAAATGAAAAAACCTCTTTCACAATATTTTATTTCCCCAAATTTACTCCTAGTGCACTAACCTTGTCATAATAACGAACGATTGCTCGATCTCAAAACACGATCTTATTTTCACCCTGCGACAGCTAGAACCACTTGCGTGCAAGTACTTCGCCTGTTGTCCGATGCCGGCAGAGGTTCGATAACAATGTGATGCTGAGGAGCGTCTGCAGCGTGCATCACCCATGTTGTGTTTACATTGTAAGGGCAATACCTCGTCCGTTGCCATTACTGCCTTTGTTGAGTATATCCGCTTAATTGGCAGGGAGTCCCTGGATTTCGGAGCATACAAAAACTTTACCGACATTGCGGGATTTCGAAGTGATTGTGAGGACGAAGTCAAGCGTCCATGTAGGTTGCAAAGTTGCATGTATATGTATGTACTGAGCATATGCAGAACTCGGGAATGTCGCATTGGGCTTGGTGGATTTTTATAAATTTGAAAAGCGGAACGGAATTGGAAAATGGATACGGCCCGTATAGTCCCGCTATGGCATGTCCTGCCCACTATCTATCTGAGCGAGAAGTTCTGTTAGGCAGTTGTACTTATAGTTGTTTTGGAAAAATAGGTGGAAAGTAAATAAATTTAATTTGATTTATGATCTAAAACGTTTAGTACATTTGTTACTAATTTATAAGTTTATGAAGACGATAAAGGAAATCAATTGTATTTTATAAATTCATATTTTAGTAATATCGATTAAGTAGTAGGGTATACCGTACATGGTGTAAAGTTACTGTTTAAATTCAATGCAATTTTAGCGGGATGAGGTGTCTATAACTATAAACGTTAAACAATTTTAAATTTATTGTAATAATAGTGGAGGTAGAGAAAAAAAAATGAAATTTGAATCAATTAGAAGAGGACAGAAGTTTATTGAATGCAGCATCAGATTATGGTCTCGATACATCGGACAACGCGGGCATATTTGATAATGAGTATTAAGAGGGGTCAGAAATTTCTTAATTTTTTTTTATTACTGTAAACGTTCTTATTACAATTTAGCATTCATAAAAAAATCTGATGAGCACCCAGTTCCTTCCGGAATTCATATCTACGAGTAAGTTAAGTTAATTAACACTATATTAGTGATTTTATCCATCAATCGATAACTGATGACATGTAACTACAGCACTTGATAAAAATGGTGATAATATAATGATTATGTTAAAATTAAAATAAACTATGAGTATGTAATAAAATGCTCTCACGGCGACATACGAAATATGTTATGTGAGTAATCTTTTTATGAGTCCCTAAAAACTTCATTGCATGAAACAAGGTTGACAATAGTCAACCGCTAGGTACCCTCAGGCTGTATATCGGAGGTTGGGAGCCGAAGTTGGCACCCATTTTCAATTCCATTTTATTCTCCAGTATGTTTTAATAAATTCGTAAGTAATCAGTTAGTCTTTGGAGGTACGTCATTAAACTTTTAGTATTATTCAAATACGACACCCATCATGACTTACATTTTGAGGGACACCTTATTCCAGCCTCTCCAATCAACATCTGATATAGATAAATTTAATACTTCCCTTTCAAAAAATATTTCATCTTTCACTAAGCTATAATAAAAACTATTATGGAACATAAAGTCCTCGAGGAACTCGACATATGGCTCTCATCTAAAAAGCAATCATTTAATCCGAATCGAAAACCGTATAAGACACAACGCCGACGAATCGACCCCAAAAAAAAGATCTCAACACGCTATTCAAGAAATGGCCACAATTTGTTACCTTTTTAGCACGTCATCCATTTTATACAAATCTCGAAAAACACTCCGCCATTGTCGCAAAAGGTGGAAAAAAGAACTTTATGTCGTTTTGATTCAGTCCGACCCTTTGTTAGTCGACAATGGGTCTCTTCTCGGCACCGATGCAACAGTTGCCTTGAATTGAATCGATTTTTCAAGCTCAGTAGTTCTACCATT
The DNA here is from genome assembly GCA_946894095.1 of Incurvaria masculella. Taxonomy (NCBI): domain Eukaryota; kingdom Metazoa; phylum Arthropoda; class Insecta; order Lepidoptera; family Incurvariidae; genus Incurvaria; species Incurvaria masculella. Next base: position 10,806,068 of record OX335657.1, on the reverse strand, counting down.
GTGAGGAATGGATTCGTTTAGAGCCGGTACTTTTACGGATTCTATAACGATAGCTCGACGGTTCGTCCACTAATGTGGCACTACATCAGCATTGTGGACTCTCTGCGTCAGGGGCTCGATGCGACCAGAATGCCGAGGAGTTTATCAAAAATAAATGTGTTCGTGATTAATTGGCTTATTAAAACCGAATGCCTCGCGGTAAAGAAACATGGTATGGGGTACAATTTAATAATTGTGTTATGAATATGAAATTTATTGATATTGGTTGCTACTGGAGATTGAACAAATTATTTCTGGTACCGATTTCGACAGATATAAATAGTAGCGAGTAACGCTCGGTATGCAAGTGGGTAATGTCAAACTTTTAAGTTAGAACACGGTCATACAAAATTATTTTTATTTCCTTATCGGTTACCAGTGACATGTAAAAGTTATGTCAATGACAGACACCTACCCTTTTTATGGTACTATGTTCCTTATCGCCCGTTTCGCCGATGAGTGCTAGACGGGAAAATGAGTTCGACACTATTCCTGTCAAAGAGACCCAGACACTGACCCGACACTTTTGCTGTCAAAGAAACATAGCTTCAGTCCTCCCGTAAATCGCAAGGCTAATAGGGAACGGAGTATTCTAAGTCCCATAAATAAATATTCGAATCTAAACAGTCATCCCATACTTCGGCTCTTAGGGATGACAGACCGGATCGCGTTATTATGTGGCGTAGGTATGTCAATTATAAAATTGCGTTAAAGAACCTGTGCGAATAATTTAGAGCGAAAAGAACATCGTTCTTACCGGGTGTCCCACGATACCTTTCCAGTTTTTATTTCCACCCATTTTGATTTGGTAACAATTTTTTTAACAAAATCCTTTAGAAAATATTAATTCTGAATTTAAATCCACATTCATTTCAAATCTGAGCATGAAAAATAATGAACTTTAAAAAAAAGGCAAATAAAGAATAGGAAGGATTTAACTATAAAGTTAAGTTCGTTTAGTAGAGTAATTTAATTAGTAACTGCATTGGAATACGATTTAATCTTCAAAAACCTAAATAATACTCAACGCAGCAAATTCCTGGCAACAAATTAAATTTAAGTAGTCAATTGCACTACAGAGTTAAAGCCAACGCTCACTAAGTGGTTGGGTACCTTGCCGATGCACTCACGCCCACGCAACGTGCCGGAACGACCACGTTTAGCAGGTCCTGACCTGGAGGACTGGTGACAAGTCAACCTAGACGAACAGTCGACCCCACACGTTGCGGTCGACTATGCGGGTATGTTCATATGAAAATATTAAAAACGTTATGTGCAAATTGGGCAGCCAGGGTTCCGTGTCAACTACATTTCTCTTTTTTCAAATTTGTGAAAAAGCATGTGTATAAAATGAAGATTATTCATTAAGGGCACCTGCCACGCCTTTTTTTGATTCAACTGGACGTGGATGGTTAATACCACACCCACCATCATCACACCGCGTTTTCGAAGGAACTACGTGCCATTCCAGAATGTTCCCTGAGTATGGCTCCATTGAACTGAATGGAAAACACGGACAATGTTTCGTTGCTGCTTTGACCATCTTTCCATCCAATGCGATGGTACCAACCTGGGCGTGCTTAACCCTACCACCGATAGGGACCTACCAATATACATAGATTCCAAACCATGGAACAGCTCGCGTTTGTAATGATACTTGTCACTACATATCCAACTCAGGAAGAGAAATAAATTGGTGCATGAACGAAGCAAGGAATTGAACCCTGACCTCTGAGATGGAAGGCAAGTCCACTCGCCCCTGAACTACGAGTTTCTCAAATGAATGTTAAGCAACACTGAGTGCGTTCAGTTCTGGATGGGTGACCGTTCGACGTTTGAAGCTAGCCATGATTCTGGTTCCTAGTGAAATTTTAGGTTTATTTTCCCATTTTGAGCTAACTTTAAGACAGTAGGTGTGATATCATCCATCCATGTCAAGTTAAATATAAACAATGCCAAGCTATTTTAAAATTTAATAAGCTTTCTCTAGATTGCTACAAAATAATTTCAATTTAAATAGTCTTCCATTTTACACTTGCGTGTATACATATGTATAGGCTATCTTTAAGTATAGTAACCCTTCTCACAACCCTCAACATATTTGCATCATACTTCCAAGTAAATTTTTTTTTTGCCATGCCTGTCGTATCATTAAATTTTTAAATGAGTTATCAAATTAATTTTAAATATATGGCACGAATGCTCACAAGAATAATACATATCCACAAAAAATGAGTTTACTTTAAAAATAAAACGATTAGGTTAATTATTGGGAGATGATAAAAAAAACATTAACAAGTGTAGATTTGACGTAGTGAAACTACTTAGGTGAAAATATGTTTACATCGATTACTCCCATTGAATCCTAGAAATAGCAAATAAGTACTGGTACATAAAAAAACCGAATGAGCACATCCATTGATTTTTGCAAAATATAATAACTTTGCTTATTAAAAGAAAAACAATATTTGATGATGATATGATGTAACAAACCTACTAACCAAAATGTACTAAAAATTACCATTAACGATAAATAAAAGCTTAATCATTATCGAGGAACAAAAATTTGCACACTAATTAATAAACAAATATATATTATGAACTGAACTAGCTACCAGAAGCGCCCGGGAAAATATCCAAAGGTTTATTATATGTCGTTGTCATTTTCCTGTCTATTAACTATCTGAATGAACAATATCACGTCGATCCATAACTTCGCTGCTTCATAATATGAAGCAAAGAAGAAACACTACACCAATTAACATACCGACTACGAATCAACTAACACACTTTCCCATAATATTAGTAGAATTACTAATTTAAACTACTGATTGAATATTAAATATTGGATGATAAATAATAACCTAACAGCTATCAGTTTTTAACTATCCATTTGTATTAATCGCGTCATTATAATTAATATGTAAGGCTATTAACGTTAGGTTTAATAAATGGACTGCAATGTCCACAAAAATCAATAAATTATTAGAGTACATAAATACATATTTCGTGGGTTAAACAAGTTATTGATTAATGTATATTTCCAAAGTTTTATGCGACCATAAGGACTAATTTATAAAAGTAAAAGAAAACTGAAAAACTCTATATAAAAATGCATACATTATCATTTCTAGAAATGTATTCATAAATAAAGAAAAATTTACACATTACAGTAAAGAAAATGTTAAGCTAAGAGGATAAGTTGTTCCAAATGTTACAGTCCAGTCTCGCATAAAGCGAAGCGCGCACCTTGCCCAGCGCAGTCTCCGTTGGCACCGTCGTGGGCGGGTGGTAAAGCCAGCACCCGCCCAATAGGCGTGCCGCCGTACGCTCTCTCCGCTACGATTGGCCGACGCCGAATAGGTGGAGTGCACTCCTTATCGCGTCGACTTACTCCGACGGCGAAGAATGCAATTGAATCGATTGTACCGGACTTTCAATAGTCTTTTATGTACGCTTGTTCGGTATGCGTAATTGTTCAATTAAACGTTTCGCTTTTGTATCGCTCGCCTATCTTTAGGAGTAAAACGGCTATTGTAATTTGTAACTATAAAACTGAATTAGAATTATAGGCCCGAGAAACGTATGACCAGCGCCTGCTTTATGCGTTGTAAGTATTTTGTACCGTCTGAGAGTTACAAGACTCTTGCGATCTGCGTCGACAAACTGTGTTGCGCGTATGTTGCAATGAGATGTGATTGCCTATTTTCATGACGCCGTTATTTAAGAGCTGATAGCTGTTTAATATTGTATTGCATTTACTATCCTGTTCATAACTAATAACAAACTATTTACAGTTATAAATCATCAACTTATTATCAAAATTATTTTATCGTGTTACTTTTAGAAGCACGTACCTATGGGTATAGATCTCAGGGATATTAAAAATAGTTTTCAGTTATGAGGTTTTTTATTTAAGAGGATAATGAGGTGATCGCATTCCGTACAATGGCTCGTGCCTGTTTCCTCAGTGAAATTAAGAAATATTTTTCTGAAATTTTGCACATTAAATATATCAACTGAGAGTAACGTCCTTGCGTTTTGATTTTAAAATCTCGATAATATAAAACTTTAAAGATTTGTATCAACCTTATCATGCATATAAGTTTTTTTTTTTCAAAAAAAAAAAAACAAACGGTACAAAACTACCTCTCAGTAGGTTTATTTTGATTTTGACTGATGTTAATAAAAACCTCTTCTTTTAAATATACCCTAAAAAATATGACAACTTTTGTATTTTCGTTGAATTATACTGTATGAAATACATAATTCATTTATTTTCCATCAAACAAAGCATACGTATATTGTTAGGTGTGTACGTGCTTACCTGTCTAGAGAACTGGGAATAGATGTTTGCCCTCAGCATTCCCGGAGTATTTGAGTAGGTTGGAGGGTGAGGCTTGGGCGGTCGGCCCTCCCGGTACGAGGTAGGCGCGTGCGCGTAGCTCCTAGGAAATGGGACACAGGGTACAGGACGAATACTTCTCATATCCGTTGTTGATACAGATTAAAGCAATAGCCTGTATGCATCATTTCTAAATGTTAACTAAACTGGTATTTTTTTTTGTCTATGCAACAACACATTTTATTTTACGTTTTTTTTTTATACTTTTGGTTATCAAACTACACTGAGTCATTCGTTACAAACTGATAGATCTGCGGATTCGATTAACGTAGCCGAGAAAAACCTCCAAAGAAACTGCACTGGTTTAATTATGTTTTCAGTTCGCATAATTTAGAACAAAAAATACAAAAAAAAATAATGTTTTTCGATTTTCATAGATAAAACACGATTTGATAAAAAAATCCGATTAGCCTGTAAGAATTCAAAATAAATATTAAATTTTAAAGTTTAACGAAAATAACGTTGCATTAAATCAGGTGTATGGAATAAAATATAAAATATATTAGAAATATGTTCATGCTTCATAAGCGGGTTTTTACCTTTCTTGAGACCTAAAATATATTCCAGATCTATATTTCTTTAATATATTTTTTATTAATATTTTATAATAAGTTTCACAGCAATGTTATATTAATTAAAATATTTGCCTTTGTGTCATTGGATTATAGCTTTATTTAAATAAATTACTAGTATATGAGCTACTTATTTAAAAATCGAGCAAAAATCACGCTAACGCAAAAAGTTTTATTTAAAATATCGTTGCAATTGTTTTCCATCGCAATGCTTACATTACTTTTTTGGTTCCGTAGAAAAGTTCCAATTTATTTTATGCCTTCGAATTCTTTCGTATTCTATGTGTACGTATCCCGCACTTGTAAGACCTACAAAATTCTGTTTGACAACAGAATTTCATCCTTAATATCCAAGGAAGCGACTTATCCCACTTCGTACAGCGTCCATGTTCGTGTGAAGAGCTTATCGCCAGCAAAAGATACCGACCGTGTCAATAGCATGTCAATATTTGCAGAGCATGCTTGTGACGCAGGCCGCCACCTCCGTCGCCGCAGCCGACCATAGAACATAGAAACAATATTAACGAAAGTAATATAAATGTAGCAGTGAAATCCCAAAAATCCTTAATTTAGATAAACCCCTGTTGATTTAGCTAAATTCTGATATTTTGTACAGTTTATTTGGTAGTTTTCGGCGAGATTTAGCAAATTCCCTAGGTATTTAGCAAAATTACTGAACTTGATATTTTACTTACGCATTTTTTCACATCATTTCTGTAATATTACTGTCGCAGTGGAAAAGAAAAATCCGTGATTTAGATAAATCCCTGTAGATTTTGCCAAATCTCGACGTATTACATTACATTATCACAGTATATTTTCCACCGTTTTCATTAACATTTGCTAATGTAAGGTTAGGATAGGTTAGGTAAATCTACGTTAGAATAATATAATTCCAAAATAAATAAATGTCTGTGAATGTGGTGGTGATGAATAGGGATAGATACCGAGGGATTTAACTTAAATATTTTTCTATTTCCTCACTGAACTGGATGGAAAACAAGGACAATTTTTCATTGCCGCTTCGACCATCACCGCCACCAATGCAATGGTATCAACCCCGGTCAATGCATTTATCCAACTCAGAAAGAGAAAGAAAGTGATGCATGAACGGGGCGAGGACTTGAACCCAGACCTCTGGTATGCTAGATAAGTCCCCACGCCACTAGCCTACGAGTCGCCTAAAGAAATAAACGAGTTTACATCTTTGGAGTCGACATTGTATCCGTAGTACTACAACTTAGCTATGGGACTATAAAGCAAGCCAATTTTAAATATGAAGAACTTGCAAAGAATGGCCCCTTTGCTCCACCCGATACATTTCAAATATCGTTTTTAGGGTTCCGTACCCAAAGGGTGAAAACTGAACCCTATTACTAAGCCTCCGCTGTCCGTCCGTCCGTCCGTCCGTCTGTCCGTCTGTCCGTCTGTCACAGGGCTGTATCTCATGAACCGTAACAGGTGGGAAGCTGAATTTTTCACAGATAATGTATTTATTTTGCCGCTATAACAACAAATAGGTAGCATTCTAAAATAATAAAAATTTAAATTAAACATACAAAAAACGTGTTTTTTTTTAAAATCTTGTACGATGGTACAAGACCCTTTGTGTGCGAGTTCGACTCGCACTTGGCCGATTTTTTAGTGACTTCAATCTCTTAAAAAATAACATAGGGTAAAACACATTTAAATAGTCCATACCAAATATCAATCTATTCCATTTCAACACCTGCGTTATGGGGAGTTTTTTCGCTCTTCTCGCCCCGCATAAGGCACACTTTGAAATGAGAATGATTTTTTTACGTTTTATAGGGTCCTGCGCAGATGAACAAGCGCGCTGTCCGCGCTTGCACAGTCGAAGAATTGATCCTTCCATAGAGTTGATTAGACAACGCCGCCGTAACAATATCATTCCCGTTTGATTTCCTTTTGGCTTTGTGTCTGCGGACGCCGCTGTACCGCGCCGATGCCGTGCGATGCTCCGCAGCATATTTCAAAAATATGCCTCGTATCAGAGCACTTGGCGCCGCTTAAAGAATACGTTTTTATGTAAACTTGACGTGGATGACAAATACCACCGCCACTGTCATGATATTTAGCCTAACAGACCCGGCATCGGAAAGAGGTGCCAGGCTAAAACATTCCCCATATTGTACTTAACTTAAATAAACAAAAAAACATGTCATTACCGATTCGACGATCTTTTATCAAATGTGATGGTGATGGATGCTAAGCAACCTATTTTTTCGTAGAATGCGAAACACAAATGAAAAATCCTTTAGTTGCCCCTTCCAACATTTATAGATAACAATGGGACCACATATATTAATTTTCGCTACCGGAAACCTACACAGTTTGACAAAAATAGTTTCCTTTATTAAAAGTTGTTAAAGTTTTTATTTGTTAGCTTCTTAACTTTATTCTTATAAACTTGTTTAACTTCATTTGCAGGTATTTCTTATAAATACGTCATGCCGTGGTTTTACATTTTAGGTTGGAGATTAAGATTTAGTGCAATAAACATATAATAATGTAAAATGCATTACATATAACAATGACCTAACGTACTTTCTCATTGTAGACATTTTAGGTAACTTATTTAAAAATCTAGAGGTGGTTTAAGTTGTTAATGTTATAGGTTTGAAGTCCACATCTTAACATACGTACGTAAAGTTATTATTAAATTTGAGCTCTGGCTTTAAATGGTTTACAAATATGCGGGGAGGTGTGGTTCGGCAGAGCCGTCTCCAATTCCGAGCCACTCCAATCGTACGTTCCGTAATATTCTTAAGTATTCCTCATTGCACTGCGTGAATAAGCATTGAATGGCTCGCAGCTTAGTGGCGGAGGGACTTGCCTCGCATGCCAGAGGTCTGGGTTCAAATTCCCTTCCCGTTTTGCACAAGTTTTTTCGTTTCGAGTTGGATACGTGCATTTCGTCGAATGCGACGAATCGGTGACAAATTCATGCGAAACTGTCCCCTTTCCCCTACTAGCTGGTCATTGAGCCCCGCGGGTCGGTAGCATTGAGTTTCCCAATGCCTGACCTGGTAAATTGTCAACTTTAAAATTTGCCAGTGTTGAGATATTTCATTTCAAACAAACATAAAATGTCTGGGTCTAGCGTATTATATCATATTCAAAATTTCTTCGCCTTTTGTCAGTTCTTAAATTACAAAATAACCTCCATTTAATTTCCAGTTCAATAAACAGTTTATGATTTAACGACGGACCGTAGCGAATCTTTTTAATTATGACGTTAATTTTGAAGAATTAGACCACCGCGGACCCCAATTAATTAGGCTATTTCGCCGGACAAAATAGAGGCATCTAATTAAAATGTCTTAATTTTATTAAGCCTCCTCCGTGCGTTTATGGCCCGATTGGGTTATAAAGCATCGGTTAAGAAGCTCTTTAGGTAGGTTGTCGCTTTATTTGCCTATAAATCGAGGTATTTATGTGCTTACTGCGTTTCAGGATTCATTAAGTGGGTACCTCATGGCCTCATTTATTTATAGGTATTGACGATGTGGAATTACGCGAATATCTTATGTTGACGTGAAAATCATATTTATGATTAAATGGAATTCCGGGAATGCGTTGAGTTTGGTCTCATATTGTAACGGTGGGTGTGGTATTAACCAGCTATGTCAAGTCACATGAAAAATAGAGCAAAATATGATAATAGCATGAAATTTATTCTGCAAAACGTTAAATTTCATTTACTTCACTCGGTTCCTATTTAAGTTTTTTTTTTAAATGAGAATTCGGAACGGAATTAATTTACAGTTATAATCGTAATACTTAGTAAATAATAATAGCCACATTCAGTGCATGATATCATGGATCCTTGTTCAAAACCCTTGCCCTTAGCCATTAACCACAAAAAACCTCAATCGCCTTTGGTCGGTTGATTTTTTCCCCAAATCTACTTACGAAATTGGGCAATGATGCCGCCTGCCCCCTTTTCATATAAATAATACATAATGACCATTCTCGGACGCTTTCAATGGTGGCGCCGCCGCCGCTCTGCGGAGACAAGCTTGTGACAAAAAAAAAATGTTTAAAATTTGGATGGTATTATGCACAAGAGTTAAAATTAAATCTATTCTCGAGGAAATGTAAAGCATATTTTGTATGCACTCTTATTATTATTAATTGTAGTTTCAGCGTCATCCGCATTGCAATCAGATTTTGAAAACAATCTCATTGTTGCGACATTCGTCGGAAGCAGGATGATGATAATTCGTCGGAATGTCACGATAAGAAACTTTTCGGATTATTTTAAAAATCTAATTACAAAGATTTAAATGTAGATGTCGCTCAAACTCAAATTAATGAGATATCGGTAATGTCGTATCCGTCAAATACATAAAATTATCTCTTATTATTAGTTGAGTAAAAAAGATAGTTTTCAAATAAATATTTATCATAAAAATATCCTCATCACAGGTGTTTGGGTCCGAAGATTAATCTTATTCGTAAGTTTACAAATAAAATTTCGAAGATTAGTATCACATTGAGCTACATTTCAGAACATTTAGTTTACTATGAGCATGCCTACATAGAACTAAATCGAAAGTTAATTAGAACATTACGAGGCAAACAATATTTAATTTTGTTGTGTTAGTATACTTTTATTCAAAAGTGGTCATTTAGTTCAAATTTAAATTGGTAAGACTCAAAATAAAAGATCACCAAGGATTAAAACAGCACTTTTGAAAAATGTGTGGACTAATTCTCGAACTGTAATTTAGTAATTAGGAGTTATACCTCAGTGCCCTAAGATAAAGAAATTAATTTTATTTTATTAATTAGATATTCCAAAAATACTTGCATTTAAATTAAATCATTTGAGAAAAAATATTGTTGGTTTGTTCTTACATTAAACCATCCTTGAATTAATCATTAGCGCTTCCTCAACAGCCTTGCAATAAAGCCCGAGATTTGTGTATACTGTTCATAATGAATATTTAATATTAAATTGGTCCACGCATACTTAGTACAAACGTTTAGATAATATAATATTGGTAACACTTTGCAATGTTTACATTGGGTCGACAGTGGGGACAATTGAACTATTACTTCAACAAAGCGACCGACACAACTTAGTATTGATTTTTGTCTCTGGTTAAAAAATATTACGATAATATATTTTTAATGTAGCCATTTTACATTTAGCTACATGCACAACTCTTACTTCATCACAAATATTTCGTCGTATTTTTATGGTTCGGTTTCAAAAGATATCTTAGTTTTTTTAATATTAATGTGAACCATAGATAATCAACATTATTTATATTTATTTTATTGTCATTATTTTAACTTTATCTTAATATTATCCAATGTTATACATCTAACAGTAGTCGGGAAGTTTTTTTTGTGCTACGAGGTTTGTTTAAACGACAAAAAAACATCTTTCCCATACATATTGTTCATACGAGTTTAAAATCGTATGGTTTTCATTAAAATAATAGTCGTTATACAAAATATTTTCAGTTTCGTATAATAATATATAACTTGGTTTGTATTCTTGAAATTAGTTTCTCTATCCATCTATAGAATTATTTACCATGCCTATGTGAGTGCACGTATACCAGTTTATTCAGTGAATATCAGGTTTACCTATAACACAAATACGTAAAAATAAAAATAAGCACTTAATTTTAAACCGCAAAGCTACCATATACAGTTCTGATCAAAAAGTTGACCTTCCTTCCGCTCGTTTTCGATCAAATGAAGTGTTGACTTATCGTAATGTTGACGCAATTGCTTTTCGGTATCATATTGAGAATTTTAATTAAAAATCCTATCCCTAATTTAAATATTGGTACTTATATTGAAATACAACGGCCGCTGTATTCTCATATTATATGTATTTAAATACGAATCCCTCACGAAACGGCATCGAACATTTGATAATGCATTTTATTAAATTTGTTTAATTAAACATGGTTTCGAGCTCATATTGTTGACAAATATTATGAAACAATTTAAAGTATTTGTAAACTTCCATCCAAGTAATTATTGTAATTGATTTATGTATTTGGTGTGCAAGTATTATTAAAACTAAACGTGAAAAAAAAACTTGTTGCCACTGGAGTAGTGCATTGCTTTAAGAGGATAATGAAGTGATCGAGTTTCAAACAATGGCACGTGCCTGTTTCCTCAGGTTAATTTACCTTCTATATGTTTCTGAAATTTTGCACCTTTATTCAAATAAATTGACAGATACATTTGTACTTTTTGAATGTTTCGATAACTTATAATATATTCATGATATAGTTAAGATTTGTATCTAAATGTTCAAGTGCGTGATTGACTTGGCAAAGTAATCTATTTGAAAAATTCATATCTCAAAAATATTCTTCCAATATTACGAAGCTACTTTAACGGGAGATATAAGTTAAGAAATTAAGAAATACACAAGATTTTCTTCACGAATATATTCTCTCTGAACTTTCATCACAAATGAAAACGAAACAAAACATATTGCAATCGACGATCGCCTATCACACCGCCTAAACAAAGATAACGACACGCATTCCTCTATTCATCGTCCTTTATCCTTCCACTCCTTTATCAGTCGCGCAGGTAACCACACTTCATCACACAATTAAACTCCAGCCAAGAAAAGGGTATCGCAGCGTCCCATTATGCGGCCCATTGTTGATATCCATACGGCACAATATAAAAGTTATGAAACGCTTAGGACACTACAAAAAGAATTGCCACAACCAAAGCGTGACCGATGGGCCGTATCAAAAGCGTTTTGGTATTTCAAAAGAGCGCGCTTCGGAAAAGATATAGGCGCGTGTGGTTGGAAAAATGCAGCCAATTTCGTGGTGGATTTGGACATCCAGACCTCAAGAGCGGAACTAACGAGCGGGCATTCGCTGTTGTAGTCTTTTTTCCATTATTTCACAGTGAGATCTACATGACATTGTTGTTTCAATCCTTCTGCGTAGATGTCTAATCACGAAAAGACGTGCCCACAATTTTGGTGCACTCGAGTTGGAAACTATTAATAAAAGCAGCGAGGTTTAAACAAGATTCAAAAACAGTCGGAACTGTTTGGGAATCCTAAGTTTTACACCCGGATATAAATTATCATTCTGCATCAAACAGTTAAAAATGTATCCTAATGGTTTAATTGAAAGCTGTGTTTATGTTTCCCAATCGAACTGATCCGATTTTGAAGATTTCTGATCGATAGGTACCGGATTGACGTCAATAAAAGACATCAAATAGGATTGTTCGAAGTCGTCTTAATGTAGGTATGTGAATTATGTTGAGTTTACTAGAGTATACAGAACTCGTATTTGCAAATATCAAGCGCGGGAAAACAACGCAACGATACATATTTTACTTGCATCACTCGCCCGCTCTACATCACAGGAATATCTTCGAATATCAAGTTTATGACGCAGATACGGATTCAAGGGGAAAGGAATGATGCAATTCTCCCCCCTGAGCCCCGTCTAATGGACTAAGTAGCTACAGTTACTCAAATGTTCAAGGCAAACAACTCAGGAAGTTGCCTAAGTAAAAAGTAACAATCGCTGGGCAAAAGCCATTTTATGCGAGAAAATTACCAGTTTTTATTACTTTCGCGCTGTTGAAACATAAACTTCAATAACATCAAAGTTAAAATTGTAACGAATGTTAAAGTAAACAGAAGTCTCATTTCAAAACAAATTAGCGGTCTTAACGACCATTTCATTTTAAAAACCATATAAATTAGATTTGTAGTTTAAATTTACAATATGACACATTCTTCTCATTCACATTCTTAAGAGATCATTAGTCTTTGTGAACAACTCAACGATATTGGTTTAAATCAATTGACGATTCACGATTTGAGTAAGCAATTGGCCGATACTGAGCCTCTTTTCTCGGTCTGTGGACTGGAAAAGTTAGCGTCTGATACCAAAAACGATTTTGGTGACGACGCCAATATGTTTGAATATTCAATCTTTGCAGTCAAGTTCTGTAACGCAGGTATAGCGTTAAATAAATGTATGTAGGTATAATCTTAAATACTGTGTTAGTAGGAGGCATTGATTACGGGAAGAGGGACTGTAGGAGAATTCCAAATTATGGTTATACAGCAGGTAGCGAATTTGGTTAGACGCGATACCCGCGAATGGTATGTTTTGCTGGTTCGGGTCCAGCCTTGCAGTATATTCGTAAATTAGTTCTTTTTACAGGTATCTTTCTTTAATTAATGTGTCGTTGCTTCACGGTCGATCATACATACATACATGTCACATTCCTAAGCTTGGCAAGACTTTTGCCTCTCCCCGAGTGATATCCTGAATCCGCTGCTGTCATAAAGGCACGTCCACACTCGGCGGTTGATTAAAGGCGCGGGCGCTCCGCGGCGGCGGCGGCGGCGGCGGCGGCGGCGCGGGGACAGCGCGCTCGGGGTCCGCGACAGCACCCCGGGAGCCCGCGCCGCGCCGGCCGCCGGAGGCCGCGCCCCGCGGGGCGCCGGGCCCGCTGATGATTGTATTTAAAATAAATAAGTGCCTCGATGGACAATTGTCCGCGGCGGCGCGCGCATTCTTCTCTCCTCTACGACGGCCGCGCTTTATGGATGTAATGGACTTTTAATTTTTGTTCGATACGAGCTGAATCAATCATCTCGGTCCGAGGACATGGTTCTCTTTGTCTTTTCGGGTTGCCGATTTTTATATGTAAAAAAGCATATGGGTGACTATCATAATGATATTATCAACGCAAAAGTTTGTGAGGATTTGTGGATGTTTGCTACTCTTTCACGCAGAATCTACGTTACGGACGTTGATTTAACTTTACAGTTATTTAGTTTACACTGTTATAGACTTATATCGTGTAAATTGTGGCAAAATATAATGATAAGTGTTAAGTAAGTTGGAAAAAATCCTGTCATCTGAGAACTATCTCGGCATGCGCTGCAAGAACCGTTTACACAAATATATCCATTTACAAGAATTAATTCTTAAGCAGTTCTAAAAATATATCCTTTTATCTGGAAGCTATCAAAAGCTCATAAAATTTGATACTGTATTTACGATGCTTATTTCACATACATTAAATTATGACTATGTACAAAAAATATTGCTTTTTAGGCTATTAACAAGAATCAGTGATGAATTCAGATTTTAACCGAATTTTGGGGTTGAATACGTACGAGCGGACCCGATAGGTGCGTCGTTGTCTTCCTACAGACCTCGACAACAGCGTCATCTACCGAGTCCAACTATAGCTAATAACCATCCAGATAACCCCATAAGTACGAAATTACCAATACATCAAAATCGATCAACGCGTTTAGGAGGAGAATAATGAATAATACAGGAACACCGTAATTTTATGTGCAACGATTAAACTCGTTTAATTATTACCGCACCGCATTACTTCACTCGCCACTAGCGAAAAATGACTTTTCACCTACTGCTTATTAGCTTAATCGCCACATATTAAGGGCCTTTCCTAGCAGCTTGCAGTCTATATCAGTAAAAGATAATGAGTACTTTAGCAATAAAGGCCCTTTAAGTGTTGAATACAATAAATCAGCATTTGGTGAAAACCAGGTTTACTCGGCGATTACAAAAAATTTGAACCACCAAAATTAAAACTGCATTAAACGAGCAAAACTATTAACTAACCATAATAGAAAAAACATTAAACAAATCACAATAAAGGGACCCTCTAGAGGGGAGAAGCCATCTGCCGAAAGGGTAGTAGATGCATTTATAATGGTTTTATAATTTTCAGAAGACATCGAGTCTATCATCAAAGGATTTAAACTTTTTTTACGGTAGAGCCCTCACGTTGTAATTTCTGGTTTTATGTTAAGTGCTCTTTTGGAACTGATAATCACAAAATGCCGTTAAGTCGTATAGTAATATCGCTAAGGACATAATAACTGCTCTGAGAATGGTGGTATGAGAACGTTTACTGTTTCATCTTAATAATGTTCATTCCTTTGCTGAGGACTATACCTTTTTTATATTAATCTCGGCATATGCCCAACGAGGCCCATGGGATTTCGCCCTTTCAGGGGTGCTGCCAAAACCATCCCGGCCGGCCAGCTTCTTTACACCATTTTTGAAGGACCCCATGTTGTACTTGGGGGAAAAACCTTCCATTGTTTACTTATAGATAATGGATCTGGAGGATAGGTGGGTTCTTATTTTTGGAATGTCGGCTGTGAATTTGTGCATTTTCTCCCTGTTCCGCGCTCAGTGAAGGTGGTACGGGGACGGAGGGACGGCTTTATGCAGTCCGATATACGTTTTAACGATGGTGATCTACATTATGTACAATCGACCATGAAACACGGACACATCATTACAGAAGGAGAGCCACTTTATTAATATACTGCAAGGCTGGACGAAAACCAGAAAAACATTACTTTCGCGGGTACTGTCACTATACATTTGAATTCTCCTACAGCCCCTCCTCCCGTAATCAATGCCTCCTACTTACACAGTGTTTGTTCGTTTCGCAACTTTCGTGAAATCGTTTTGTAACTTTTCTTAAATCATGTAACTTTTAATAACTTTATAGCTTTTTTTTTCATTAATATATCCTTGTTTAAAAAAGCGTCGTACCTGCTTATTACGATAAAGTGTAGTAACTGTAACGTTAAGCAATTAATATTTAAACCGACTTTGAAAATATTGGATATGCTTAATAGACACTTTTTTTTTATTCAAAATTAAAATGATATTTTGCCTGACAAATAAATTAAAAACGTTTTAATCTAAATATACTCTTGAATCCAGACGGATCAATGCATTCTTAAATAAATTTTACAATAATTTCTCTTTATTCTTAAAACATACCAAAACACAACAAACATCCAACTTAAATATTAAAAAAAGAAGCATCTAACATTTTTTTCACTAGAAATCAAAAGGAGTGCTGCGTGAGTAAAAAGCCATGTTAGTTTGCTCAGTGATAGAGGCAAGTCAACAGACCCACAAAGAAATTGTTTTATCTAGCGACCTTCTGGTTAATTTCAAGGAACTCACGCTATTTACTGAACAGTTTACCGCCTTCAGCTGTGAAACTTCTTATCACAATGCCAACAGTGGAGGAATACGATGAATAGCATGAATGCATAGAAGAGCAGGCGGGGAGAGTCGTATTGGATCCAAACGGACTTTTATGGTTTAATTCCCTTTAAATATATCTAGAAATTAAAATCGGTCAATCGTGAAGGCGTTGAAGTGCCGAGGGTTCCGTCACTGCTGGACATGGACGTAGGGCCTCAAGACGTACGATGATTATTTTGCAATTTCATACAAAATGAGCACTTCATAAATCTAGCTTTTTCTCAATTTTCTAGATTTTTTGCGGAAAGTTAATTATTTGGTGCACAACTACAAAAGTGTACCTACAGGTTGTTGCAATGCCCAGTA
The DNA here is from genome assembly GCA_946894095.1 of Incurvaria masculella. Lineage (NCBI taxonomy): Eukaryota > Metazoa > Arthropoda > Insecta > Lepidoptera > Incurvariidae > Incurvaria > Incurvaria masculella. The sequence continues at coordinate 10,789,638 of OX335657.1, read as the reverse complement.
ATTTTTTGGGAAATGATTATTGGGATTGATATAAATAAAAAAGTGTAATAAGTTTATTTTTTGTATGTCCTCTAAATAAAAAGGTAGACTTTTCAAAGAAAGTAATTGATTAATTTAGTGTAAACATAATCTAATGTTCCGTAAGAACGTGGGAACGTTGTATGTAACTGAACATGCACGGCTAATATTACACCTACTGTACTGATATAAGCCTGATGTGCCACGTGGGATCTAGGTTTCAAAGGGAGACCACCCTTATGCCCGGGCACAACATCGCATCAAATCACACTATAATATACAAATTTTATATTATGATAACTAGACCATAGAAAAAAATATATCTACTGAGTTGTCTTTGAAAAACATGAAAATTACGCTGGCGAAATTAATGTACTGACCGTTACAACACCGGGCATATTGTTATTTTTTTTAATAACGTTTTAATAACTTTTAATAGAAGAACAATTCGGCATAAAATGCTTGTGACCGACAGACAACACAGTCAGACCCTTTATTCGCTTTTTGCAACGGGACCCTAATAAAAATGTTAATATTTTATGGATGATACCGACTCTCTATTGGGGCACTCGGCGGCATTTTTTTTTATGCGACCGGACATGGATGGCTAATACCACACAACTACCGTTATGATATGAGCCCAATACACCACATTCCCGATGGAATTAGGTGCCATGCCAGGACCTTCCCTTTATGTGCATAGCTACATTGAACTGGATGGAAAACACGGAAAATTCTTCATTGCCGCTTCGACCATCTTTTCATTCAATGCGATGGTACCAACCCGGGCGGGCTTAAACCCTACCACCTAGTAGGGGAAGGGGACCTACATTTTTACATGGATTTCGAACCATGGAGCAGCTCGCATTCGTGACGAAATGCACTTATCGAACTCGGAAAGAGAAAGACAGTGTGCATGTTGGAATTGAACCCAGGCCTCTGGTACGCTAGGCCAGTCCCCGCGCCACTAGGCTACGAGCATTTAGATTTCAGAAGAATGCAACAAAAGGAGTACTGATCATCATAGATCATCTTTTTATTTCACTAAACATGCCAATGTTTTTTATTTCCTCCATTAGATGTACATATATCAGATACACTCACATAACAATATTTTTGTATGCTTCGATTACCTCTGTGGTGCAAACATCAACAACAAACTTCGCCAGGTTTGTCATACTTTTCTTTTCTTTGATACTTATGAATATAGTTTACAATGGTTATTAGATTGTTTGTTTTATTGCTTATTTAACATCTATAGACAGTACACTGCCTTTTGTTTGATTCAATCCCCATAAGCATTTCCCAAATTTAATGTAATGGTAATTACGACATCCTGTAAGCTCACAGCTAACATCATAATATAGATGGAGAGCATGTTCTAATAAAATTATTCTAGTTTAAAAAGCAATCGAAATTTGTTTAGGTAATAACTGTCAAATATATGTTAGTAGATTAACCAATTGATGCTATGATATAGTATCCATGTTACATATTCTTAGGAACATATGCGTTGTCAAGAGAAGAAACATTTCGGAATTAAATTATATGAATTATGTATTAAAAATTACGGTTCTTGCAAAATATAAATATTTCAATAATGAAATCTATGGTATTTAGAACCAGTTTATCCAGTCCAGAATAGAGCATTACAATCCTGACTTTTAAATATCAAAAAAAAAAGTCCATCACAAAGTCACTAAATGCAGATTCTCAAGAGGTACACCTTCTTAATAATGTATTGAGATATTCTGCATACAAGTTGCCCTTGCTTTAAAGTAATGTCGCCTGGCCCGGTGTGGACGCATACTAATTGTGTTGACAACGTTCAAGGAGTCAACACCCGGGCATTATTTATTATGTAATTGTCTCGATATTCATTGTTTTTTTCATGATATAAATTATTGGTTTTTATCATGTGTATTCGTTCGATTTATGAAAGGTTATCTAAATACATTTTAGTATTGTTTATAAAACAATATAACCATTAATACTAAGGTACAAGTTGATTTGAGGGAGATTTTAAAAATAATCAGAAATAAATTTGGTTTGTAACATTCGTCGAAAGCAAATCTGATTACAAATGCTTCAGTGTAGATGTCATTGGATAACCTCAGATCAACAAGATAACGGTAATGTCGAATCCATTAAAGATTGATATATAAGATGTAAACATGGTTTATTGTACTAAAACTGCTTCCACTTTACCTTTTCTTAAACAGTTGTTTTTAAAACTTAACTCAAACTGCTACACTGCCCTTACGTAACAAAACTTCTCAATAGCAAGACACTTTTGAAAAGCACAATGTTATTTTCCGTAAATATCCAAAAATAAAAACGACGTTAATTTCAATAAACCTTGCTACTTATTCGAACATTACTCACATAGAAACTGGACGTGCCACAACACCCGAGAAATATTCCAGACATTATTAAAGTGTTGTTTATTTTTGAGACATTTAGAATATTTATCGTCGCTACGCACTGCGCATGCTCGCGGTGGCTCGGTGACATATAAATATGCGATGACAGTGCCCAGTACTTACCCCCCTCCGTGCACAGTTTCCGCCATTATTGGTCCTTCGAGCCGGATTCATTGCGGGTAGCTGATGAAAAGTGGCTTTTATTACCATCGCGATTTTTACCGAATAATAAGTAACAAGTACAAATATAAGTATTCAAGTAAGTGGTATGTTGTCAAAATTCTTGCTTAATTGCTCGCTATTTACAACAATAAATACTGAAAAGTATTTTTTTTAATTGTGTATGGAACCATCTTCCGTATGACAACTGGTTTGCAAATTAAAATGGAGACGTAATTGGTTCATCAGGATGTGCATTATTTACACTACTAACAGTAAAATTACAACATAATCTCTCGCTGCCTTTTCCAGAAATCATTTCCATAAGCACCGCCCGACAATCAGAGAGCATTACTCAAGACAATGGGACACTCTTGCGCATAAAATTATAAGCGCAGGCGCAGCGCGCATGACTGAAATGTCTATCGAGCAGGTCCCGACCGCTCAAACCAAACACAACCTTATAGATTACAATATAAAAGCTTTATTACAAACTTACAAAAATAACACATGTAACTGTTCTTTCATCATTCGGGTGGTGAAGTTAGGTGAGTTCGGCGCGGTGCTCTGTCGGTCAACAAAGTAAACTTTTTTCGTAGTCTTCGTTTTGTCTCACGTTTAAGAGATGGCGCTTCGAATGTTGAATGATTGCGATTATTGTGATAAATACCTTCGCAGGAGGAATTTTAAATATGGTACTCGAACATGTCGCATCTCTGCATGTTTATTTTAATCTTATTTTATTCTGCGTATTTTACGCTGTCATTAGATTTCAACAACAGTTTTTTAACAATTGACTAAAACATTGTTATTTCTCTTCAAATGCCTTTATAAGGTTTCTATTTTATTTATACAGTTATTATATTATTTTCACTTAGTAATAAATAAAATCGTCCACCTTTTTGTTTGTCACAGCCTTGGACATCCCTCGTTCAAATTAAATGCGGGTTGACATTTTTGAATTGTAGGCAATTTATTAACGCAATGCGATGCAAGGAATATCTTCGCATGACACCTTGTTTCCATGAGGTGTGTTGGGCTAATATCATGTGGTGTTAGCCATCCATGTCTAGTTACAAAAAAAGATTATCTATTAATTATATTTGTCACTTCCTGTCGTCGTTGACTTGCCTGAAACATGAACATATTTCCATGTTACACTAACTGAGATACCCGGCTCCGCTCGGGTCAATGTAGTTTTGGACTGATGTCGATCTGATAAGAAGAAGTGTGAATCCATGAAATAAATTGTTATTAAATATTATTATTTGAAGTTGGGCTGCGAGCTTTTAAGCCCGCTGTCACTGCGACCTTTACAGATCTATTGTGACTTTTGCCTTCTTACAGTTCACCCTCAATTCCTGCCTCCTTCAGGAAGTGCAGGATTTTTTGAGTTGTGATGACTTTGATATCATCTGGGTCTAATAAGTATCCCCCAGTGAAATAAACTATCTATGTACCATGTTTCATCCAAATCTATTCAGTCGATCTAAACGATCGGTCGGTTCTTATTTTGGGACCATCGACAGTCACTTAGTACAATCCCTGCGTGTTTCGCGTTTAACTATGGTAAAAAGGGGACGGAGCGATGTTGTTATGCAGCACCAAAAAGCATTCTCAATGGCAAAGACAACACAATACAGAGAGTCTTGAAAATGTGTATGTTTAAATCTATATATGTATATATACTCTATGTCGTAGCGTGTCGGTTCGAGTTGGTTCAGAATATTCCATATTTTTGTAATAAAGACATAAAACCCGTCCAAATACACAAAATGCGATGTGGAATGTTGATACATATTATTCGAAGGAATTAACCACCCATAAATGCCTTGTCAATCGATACGATCTGTTTATAAATAAGAATGCGACCGTATTGGGTAGTTAATCTGTAAAATATAACACACAACATACTTCGCTACCTCCATTTCTTATCGTAGAGTTTATCGCACTAGAGAAGTTTATCGGGTATCAGTCACAACAAGATTTATCAAAATTATGATATTATTTACAGAATTGAAAATCAGTTATAAAAAAGTGTTTTGAGTTGTTATTAAGGAAAATATACTTTCCATAGTAGGTGGGTACCTATATTGACGATAAACACATATATTTACTTATATTTAAACTATTTTTTTAAATTATGGTTATTAGATATATTTATAAGCGTATTGATAGAAACAATAACGTTTTCTCAGTATGTTTCGTTTTACTGCGATTACAAGCAGAATCACTGATTTATATGGCTCTTTTTTATCTGGTAATCATTCAGCTATTAACCTGTATTCCTGAAGGGCGTAAAATGCTTATCACCCCTAAGACCACCAATTGTTCAATGCACTGGTACTAACCCGCCAGCAGAGAACCGAAAATTTCGCAACTATTTTGATTTACTGATGTCATTCAAACTTGGAACAAGGCCTATTCTTGGATTTCCGTGCTCAGGAATCGGGAATATTTTAGTCGAGAAAACCGCTTTTATTTTCCATTCTTCTTCATATTTTCGTCCGAAGGGTCTCTTTCACTATGTGACCATTAGCTTTGGCAGCACATCAGCATTGACTAAGGTTTCTTTCTTACCATTTTGCAATCAACACCAATAAGATATATTAAGCACTTTAGTAATAAAGGCCCTTCAAGTGTCGATTAAAATAAATCAGCACTTGGTGAAAACCAGTCTTAGACCTACTGCTGATTAGCTTAATCGCCACATATTAAGGGACTTTCTTAACCGCCTGCAATCAATACCAGCACAAATCAGCACTTTAGTAATTAAGGCCCTTTAAGTGTCAAATAATATAAATCAGCACTTGCTGAAAATTAGGCTAAGAGTTGAAAAGTGGTTCATGAACGGGCGGAGATTTGAACCTGTACTCTGACATGGAAGGCAAGTCCACTCGCCCCTGAGCTACGAGCCGCTAGTAACCGAAACTTATACTGTCGGCTAAGGTTATGGGACGATAATGACAGCTCTTGGTCTAGGGACTTGCCTTTCATCCGAGAGGTCTGGGTTCAAATCCTCGCCCGGTCATGTACCACTTTCTTTCTCTTTCTGAGTTAGATAAGTGCATTTCGTTACGAATGCGAGCTGTTCCATGGTTCGGAACCCATGTAAAACTGTAGGTCCCCTTCCCCTACTAGGTGGTAGGGTTCAGCCCTTCCGGGTTGGTACCACCGCATTGGATGAAAATCTGATTGAAGCGTCAATGAAAAATTGTCCGTGCTTTCCATGCAGTTCAATGTAGCCGTGCTCATAAATGGAAGGTCTTAGCATGGCACCTAATTCCTTTGAAAATGTGGTGTGTTAGGCTAATATCATAACGGTAGTTGTGTGGTATTAGTCATCCATGTTAGGTTGCATAAAAAAAAAAAAAAATGTGCCGGAATTTTGCTAAATCACTAGGGGTGTAGGAAAATCCCGGCCTTTTCTATCCCCCTGCGACGTGTGCGCCTAACGTAATGAGTGGACATGCATATAAGTATACTTTTATAGCGTTATTGCATATTTTGGTACTTTTCTTCGATAGTGCATAATTCGGTAGTTTTACGTGTATAATAATACGCTGTCGACACATCCGCCTCGCATGCACTCAGCGAGCAAACTCCGGACAAACTCTGCCGGACAAATGGCGCCAAATTTCAAGTTAAAAGGACATTTTGAGCCTATAAATTAATATTAAGTGACAAACGTCACAAGTTTGCACCAGAAAATCTCGAAATATATATTATTGTTTATTGTCACAAGAATTATAATAAATAAAATAAGTTATAATTTATTGTGTATAATTTGAAGTTTCATAAAGTGAAAATAAACGTAAATTCCAATAATTTTTTGACAGTGCATATTTTGTACATATTTCGCCCTTTTTGTAGTGCATATTGCATGCATATTTTGGCATTTTGATGGTGCATATAATCCGATGTCTAGTAATGAGCTATCATCGCGCACACCCCGCCCGGGAAGCTGTGTAATGGTACGCGTGCGCACGTAATGGGCACCTTAGCGCCGAACAAAGCAAACATGTCCCCAACGCGACGAGCGGGCAAACGCCGAGATAAGACGGGCCGCTAATTAGCCCTCGTCGCAGCGAATTAGTTGGCCGCTTCATCAGGCGGTTACCGTGCCCGCGTCACGGCCCATCGGACCAGTCCGAGGCGCGCCCGACACCCGGGTACTATACTTTGTCTATTCTAGGTTGGCGGATCCGACGACTTCGCTTCGGAGTGCGCTGCCACGCATACCGCGGTGGTGATACGTTTCGCTTGTTGAAAATATAAATATAACGAATTAAATACATTTTATCTATTTAAAAATTTGGTTTTTTTTTTCTTTTCTTTTGATAGCCCAAATAAAAAGCAAGTCATAATATAATGATGTCTTTTATAGTGAATAAAATCAATGAATTATCGAAATGTTGTCGTGTTAATTCTACTACTGTAAATTAACAGAACATTAAAATAATAATTAACTTGAGTGTCAGCGACATCTATATTTAGAGCATTGTAATAATTTTTTTTAAATAATCTCATTGCAATGCTTCAAATGTCAATGTCGCTGAAAGTCAAATTAATGAGTTAACGGTAATGTAGTATCCGTTAAATACATAAAATTATCAATTTCATTCTTAGTAAATGCTCTTTGCTACTTCTGTAAACAAAATATGTTGTCTTTTGAGGGTTTGACTCCAGCTATTTGTACAGGGTAAATTTTAATTAAAAAAATATGAATTAAATTGAATGAAATATATTTTTTGGTTAAATTTAAAAATTCTACCCTTTCTAAACGTTTAAGTACATTTGCTTAGTTTGAGAAATCAAAGCACAGTTTCTCTTAAAACAAAAGTTAGACCATCAATCTAAATCTCTTTTTTAATATTCAAGTACGGTGTTGTAATTTTTAAATGAATTTAAATGTTATTTTACTTAATCCCTTATCGAACTGAAAGTAATCGGCTCATATCACGTCCTTAATCTCATGATTTTTTGCATTCACAGAATAAATATATGTTTTGAATATTTTATGCCACCAACATTAAGTAGACAGATTATACACACTCCGGTTTTAACTAATTGGTGAAGATAACAACTAAGATTTTATTACAATTTGAGACCTCACATCGGTTCGTAAAGCGAAGAAAAGACAAATGGAAAAAGGTCCTTGTTAACTTAGAACTTATGCATGAGTACGCATGTATGAAGCAATCAAGATGTATATAGAAATAGAATATTTTTTTCGTATAATGATCGTGGTAAATGAACTAATAGGTAAAAAAAACTGTAACAAAAACACGAAATATTTTGAAACATCAAGCTCCTTGCGCTTACTTTAATTATTTTTTAATTTCAAAAAATATTAAACTCAAACTAAAACTCAAAATCTTTACTGGTTCATACAAAATTACTTATTATATTTACATATTTATTTAAATGAAGACTTGTCAACAATGTAGATAGTTCATCGTGTTATATGCCAAATGGCGCTAGCTCAGCTTACCTTGCTAGTCTAACTATAAAGGTTGCTGTTTTTCAGCTAGGACCATTATGAAAATTATGCTTTCAAATTCACTCAATAGTTTATTGAATTATCAAAATTTTGTAGAAAAACAAAAAAAATGTATAAACTCTAGATTCCTATATTACCTTATTTCGAGGTCCCCTTAATAACAAAACTTATATGCTAAGAAACGTTTAAATTACCCTTTGGACGGCAAATTTCGTTTACTTTTCTACGAATATTTCACACATACGTTAATTATCAATACTTCAGTAACTCGTACCTACACATTATTGGTGGAATGAAGCGATAATAATTACTCATTTCTAAATTATCATGCCTCATTTATTAGCAGAAGAAAGCATAGTAAAGATTTCATCCAAAGAGCACTTTGACAAATTGAAGGCAATACAGCAATAGAACTCGGTAAACTTTAATTAATTTAAAGATTAAAATTAAAATTAAGATTAAAAGACGAGAAACGGACATCCATAAACATATGTGATCGACCATCCCTGTGCCAACATATCTTAGTACATCACGATAAAAGTAGCAACTCTGCGAACAATCGCTAAATATTGTACTATAAAAAAGAAAATTGCATAAATCATGAATAATTTCCAAGCGCTGGAACGAAAACCTAGTAAATGGGCGTCTGCAATTTTTTTTAAGAATATAAGCATCGCATTAAAACCTTTTTACGGTCATACACTAGATATTAGTCCAAACTTTGATATTTAATTTTTTTTCTGGTGTTTATTCTTAACCGACTCTGAAATAACCATTGAAATAACGCCAAAATATCGTAACGTTAGCGTCAGTTGGCGCCTTAAGGAACTATGCCTTATCGAAGCTGCGTGCAATGTATGTAAATGTAGTGTGTGTGTGCGTGTGAGGGTGTGTGTGAGGGTGTGTGAGGGTGTGTGTGTGTGTATGTGCGTATGTTTCATTCAATATTGTCATCGAAGCAAAGAAAAACATAGTGAAAACGTGTTACCGAAATACAAAACAATATTGTTCCAATGGATAGTAATATGATTTCTCGAAAGCTCAACAGAAAGTGAAAAAATCTGTTGACATGCAAATAGAATAATACTCTCCCACGGGAAATTTATGGCTTATTTGTGTGAAACTTACTTTCTTTGAGCCCACACGCATTTAAAATATATTTCACACGCCTCAACTCCTTCCTAACACCTTCATAATCCTGTCCCCGAGGAATTAAAGGAGAAAGCACAACATTATTCCGAGGGCTCTGTTTGACCTCCTGTGGATTTTTGGAAAAAGTATTTCAATTGTTATCCTGCTATATCAAAAACTATTCTACTTTTCACTTTTACCTTTGTTTAGTAAGTTTTGTAAGTTGTAGTTTGTAAGTAGTATTGCTTTATGAAATAAAGATCTTCACATTTTGAGGCTTAAGAAAAATATACTCTTCTTAAAAATGCATCGTCGTAGTATTATTGATGTAAATACTGCATGCAAACAAACCATCACGCCTCTTCACCGGAGGGGTAGGCAGAGATTATGGAGCGCTATACAGTACGGTCATATCATACTTCTTTCGCTTCTTCTATCGGCATACATCTATTGATACATACTCTACGATTACGAGTCCTTTATGGGTACCTGACCTTTACGAAAAATAACTTAAATTCAAGGCATATACTTAGAATTACGTGGTCCGGAATCAGCAATATTTCAGACCAATAAACTGTTTTATAGCGGTTGTCAAAGTGATTTTCTCGGTGTTAAATCTTTAATCATTGAAATACCATGCCCCGGAATCCTTCCGTCGAGAAAATCGCTCTGACAACCTCTATAAATGCGACTTACTCGACTGTACGGTTTCTGATTCCTGAGCACCGAATTTCAATAATAGGCCTACAGGTAATTGTACCTTCTCCGAGGCCGTAAATACAAAACATACAAATTTAACTTTTTATTTTTTGTACTATGTTAATAAATATGAATTCAAATTAATTTAAACCATTTAAAATCCCGTTTTGTACAGTTTTTTTACAACTTAAGCTCCTTCGTCTCATCTTCCAGATAAAATAACGGTGTGCAAATGATAAAAAACATTGTCACAGAAGTTGCAGTAGCTTATCTTGGTTTCTCAAAATTGCTAACCTTTTTTTAAAATACAGAAGCCGTAAATTCATCATTCTAATCCCCGAGATTATGCCGGTCTGTTGTTTTCAAAAAACGACGAATGTTTGAACAAAATTGACAGTAAATCCATTTACCAATAACTGACTTTTAGAAATGGCCCGTTTTGTATTAAGGAATACAACAGTCGCATCATGGGTTGACAAGTCTACGGATTATCCTTCTACCTGTACAACAATAACACCGCGTTGTCGTACGTTACACCGCCGGCATCGCCTAAAACATCAATTCAACGGATGTATTGTTTTTATGCATCCCCAAAAAAGATTATGTTTGCATCTTCTCGCAACTAATCCTTTATGAAACTTTGAATGGGTATTTATTTCTCTATGTTTATTACTGATTAATTTTCATCAATGTAAATATTATTTTAGTTTATCTTTACAAATATGGCTTGTTCTCGACAACAAATTTATGGCGGCATAGGCCTCCTATACCGAAATATATGCCTTAGCCGAGTCGTTTCTCCTAGTCTGATTAGATCCCATTTAAGAATTAGATTTCCTAGTCCGTGGTCCATTTCTAAAATATTGTGCTGCAATTCTAAAATTCAAATTAAAATAAAAAAAAATACGGTTAAACATTTTTTGTAAGTCTCGTTTTATCGAATTCTGTTTACATTGATCACTTTCAGATTTAACTTTTAATTGGTTGAATATGGTCCCAAAAACAACTTTATATCGTCGCACAATTTTCTTTTACTTTTGGTTTTAGGAACCATTCCATTATTTCTATTCTATCTACTAACACGACTTATCTCATTAGTTACAGGTCGTTCTTGAGGTGGAACATTTTTACTAAACTTATATATATACCTAGTTGTCGCTCAGTAAGAACTTCAGAAGTTTACCTGCACCTCCCCAGAAGCCTAAGTCCTCTAATAGATAACTCCTCTTTCGAACGTTAGTGTTATGAGAGCGTGATGCAGTTGAGAGGGTTGGTACAATTTAGTTCGGGGTTAATTCATAATTCCAATGCTAGAAGTGGAGTTATCTATTAGCGGATTTAGACTTGTAATAGTAATGTTCACTTTAAATGACAACGCCACCTGTGGACTTTTACTATCCCTATTCAACACTCGTATGACGTTAGGAATCTATCTCTTCCTCTATAATCTATGGTAGTATTAATTGTAGCAGCCTTCAGTTCTTAGTTACTGTTAAGCAAAAAGGAACAAATTTAAAATTTGTACCAGGTTTGAAAACCGGTGTCATTCATAAACATATTTTACGAATCCTAAAAAGAGGGTCCCTCACCGTCTTTGTTTCAATATTAATGTCCATTAATATCCCTATTCGTACACATTTTCCGTTACCGAGCCGGCCTGTACATCATCCGTGTTTGAATCGTCGCCCGAAACCGGATCTAAATCAATCAGCTCTTTTATCCAAATGAACGACCCGAGGTGTGAATGGGAGGTGATTTTTTAGCTTTAAATCGAAATAAAGCAATAATGTAAGGAGAAGCCTCGCTCGCCTGCGACGTCGCCTTATCTCGCTGTAATCGTATATTTCGGTTCGAAACATCATTATTATAGAAGCCGGCGACCACCGCCGCCGCCGAGGCGGGTCGACGGCGCGGCGGCGGCGTTGAAAACTTATCGTTCAATTCACCGGGGAAATAAATTAGCCGAGGCAAGGGTTATTTTCACAGTTGATTGAGATACGTTTTAGGTTCATTGTAAGGTGTCGATGGGGTGGTTGAAACTAGCAGACAACATCAGGCTGGGAATACATATATTGTTTAAAATAATAGCAAACTTTATTAATAATAATAAAAAAATATTTGCTGGTTTCATAGCAAGTACTCGCTACAAAATATATCGGTTTTAATCTTCTTTACTAAAATGGCACGAACATGGCAGCTAGTAGAACTAACACTTTTTCCGAGGCAATTTTTTTAAACTCAAAACAAGGAAAAGATATCCAAAGTTGATTTTGACTTTGAAACTGGCGGTCATTCATGATATTAGATCGCTTATAGATCATTTGCACTTTGCATTGACATACAAACTCTTAAATCTTCGATTAAAAACTAGTTTTACGGGTCTCGGCAGCTGTATTCTGGTTAAAGTATATTTATTTAACAATCTTATTTTAAATTCATTTTTATTTGTGCATTGGTTGCTGCAAAGAAGTTAAAATATATTTAAGATAAAGAGCTGACAAGATCTGAACGGTGTTTTGCATATATCATGCTATCTTACGCTACTACTAAAACTTTAGTCAATTTTAAAGCACCTAAACTAAAATGAGTCTGTCTGATAAACCACGATCCTCAACATGAAAAACCGACGCTAAAACCTCACCCAATTTTAAAATGTACGTTTACTTTTTTGCCATATTTCTGTTTTCTGTAGGTAATTCCATAGCCTTATTCACTGTCACATATTTGTAGTCATAAATTGAAATGCATTTGGGAATTCTTTTAGTCCTCAATTCATCATTCGTCGAAATTTTCAATAATTTTTTCAATAAACTCGAATCATTTCAAACCGTGAAAATCTCCATAACTACGGAAAAACAAGATTTGAGTCGCCTCTTCTTTAATATCACTCAAATGTGAAGTCGACTTGATGGCCGACGAAGATGTCACTTTTAAGTAAATTTTAATAATCTGTGGCCACGTTATTAACCGCCCTACGTATTTCACAATGCAACTGGCATCATTCAATCCGACTTTTCATGCCAACCACACTATGAAACGTGATGTTACAACAGGTAATAACAAAGTTACTAAACGACAATTTGTGAATTTTGGAAACACATATAGTATATCGCTGTAATTATTGCCTGAAACAGAAATGTTGGTACTGAAAGTATTTAAAATAAGGATTACCGAAAACACATTTTTACGGACAGGTTAAATTTAAACAAACATCTTAACTTAAGTTGAGAAGTTTTATTGGAAGAAACCTCACACGTACATACGACTCTGTTGGCACTATGCGAGAAGCTAGTCGATGATGCAATCATAAATAGATCAGACGTGACGACAAAAGAAACAGAATGGCAGTTGTACGTCAGCAACGAGAATAGTGCTGCGGCCGCGAGGCGGCGCGCGGCGCGACGCGGTCGCAGCAAGATGGCCGCTTCGCGGGGGTCCCCTTATCGCTGCCATTTCATGTCGCGCCAACACTTCCTTTTAGACATTTCACGTTTTTTATTCCACTTTACGGCCGTCGCGCACTCCTTTGCGAGTTTATGCCCCTATCGGCGACTACTCTCTCACCTTCTCCAGTGCCAGCGTGGTCTCTGGTGTCACGGGTACTAATATCGATTAGGTTAGGTTATCTGGTGGCGAGATCTCCGGATTGTCTTCCGGTGGTTAGTTTTCGGTTTATTGATTTAGGCCCGGAGGTAATTTGGGGGTGTGGGGTCCGGCGGCTATCTTCATCATTGGCCCGTGAATTTGGGATAGATAGTGAAACTTTTTGTACAAAAAGTTTCTTTTTACTTACGTTGGGGCGATGCCTTAGAAGTTTCTATAGTTAAAGTGTTGATTAAGAATGTACTTAAACAAAAACGCCAGTTTTTTGGGCAGCATTCTTTGTCACGAACCATGATTTCAAAACTCTTCTAAAGTCGCCCTTTTAATAGCTTCCGGTAAATGAAAATACATTAATTCCTTTATAGGTAAATTAACTTATATAAGTACATTAGTCCTTTGCAAATTTTTCGTTTTTTTTTCCATTTCCGTGCTGTGATCCAGTTGGAACATTTTGGTGCTCACAGTATGATTATATTTATCGTCAGGAAGGTCAAATTTATAACATCAAAATTATTTACCTGCATTATTACAAAAGTAAAAGAAAAAATATTCCCAATTCAACGGTTACATATCTATACAAGTACTCATCAAGGCGCCAATGCTTTCATGAACTTTTCGGTAACGTAATCTCACTTACGGCACGAGCATATGAAATAACCGCGCCGTGTTTACTACCGATTGCCAAGAATAAAATAGCACAAGAATGTTCCCTTCACTTGCGGAGGAGATATGAGCGTGGCAGACGCGACGCCTGCGTCGCGAGCTCCTTCAGGGTTTGCTGGCGAGACATCCGCGTCGGTTGCGGCCCGATAGTAACTTAGGAACGGACGCAGGATCCAATTTCATATTACTACGCTCAGATATGTGCATATTATTACAATCGTACATTCCTATAAAGACGTCAAAGCCTTGTAGGGTCGGCAAGTGAGGAAAGAGATATTAGGATTTTTTCAGGGAATTTCTTAAGGGTACGCAAACAGATACGTTTTTTGCCTAAACTAAGGAATATGACAAAGTAATTATTAAACGCATCCAGCACCGTATTTCACAAGTAATACATATGAAATATTTTAGTTTTCAACCCAAGAGAAAGCTAGAAATGAACTAAAACTACAAATAACAGAAATGGCAGTACTCTGATCTACTTAAACAAAAACACATGGTTTAGCACACAAAGTTGGCTTATTTTACGTCTTCTTCGCGTTCTGTGTAATAATTTTTATAGTATGTTTTTGCTATGCAACCTTAGCCATATCAAATTTAGCTTACTGATTTGTGTGTCAGCAAAAATATTTTCGTGGAATATTTTTGTTAGTAAATCATTATTTTGGGAGTGAAATGTTGCTTGTTACAAATTGTATATTTGATAGTAGTTGTAAGGTTTATTTAATTACTAGCTGCGGTACCCGGCTCCGCTCGGGTTAGCGTCGGCTAAATTATTTCATGGATAAAAAGTATCCGACATGGCTGATCCAAAATAGGGTCAAACTGGTCCAGGACAATGTATCCATCTACCAAATTTAATCAAGATCGTTCGATATGAAATAGCATTATTTAATGAGAAACATCCAATAATTCCCATTTAGAGCTTCGTTGACATTTGGTGGCTATTTAAAAAAAAAGCATTTGCCGCCAGAACCTTTCTGCACTTGCACTGCAACATTGTTTACCTAGTAAGTAAGTAACGTGTAATGTAGGTAAGTTTTGCGTGGACTCCAACCCACAGCCAGCCTCAATATCGAAAACAGTAACCCATCTCGAACCTGACAGCTCCCAGAGATCCTATACATTGATTAAATACGCACATAAATCGGGTCAGTGGTTCGCAAGTTATAAGAATTTAACACTCACTACTCACCCTTCAGGTAATGAAGCGTTATATTATGTAGCCTATAAGTTTTGAGTAGAATCAGGCTAGACGTAGATACAATCCGCATCTAAATCGAGTAATTGGTTCTCAAGGATTTTGCCAAGTAGTCCTAAAGTTGCGGGAAATACCAAGCCGTACCCGCCCCCCCCCTCCCCGCACCCGCCCCCGTCGGACCGCCCGCCTAATCACGAACTAAACAAACACTAACTAACTAAACACTCTGCACAAAACACGATATACGAATTTGTTTCGTGTATCAGTTGACAAAAGCAAACTCAGTAGATTAGGTAACAGACAACTTTTTGTTTTTAAATTTGATATGACTTGAAGTCAAATCCTTTTAAGCCGTACGAATTGTTTTATTTATTTAAAATTTGGATATTAAAAATAATAAAACACTGTTGGTAACGCGATTTTTGTTTGACTGATGTAATGACGTGGAAACTGATGCAGTTTATCTCGCGTGCCGAAACTAATACAAAAGAAACGCGAGTTTCGGAACGCGACATTAAACTCCTCCAACTATGTATTCTGTGCTCCAACGCACACACGCACATTATTTTGATAGATATGATCTTTGACGTTAGGAACACACCTACATTACTTAGACAACTGTGAGTGCTTGTAATTTAATATGAACTTTATACCATAGCAATAAAGCTCAAATTGACTACGTTTTAGTTACAAATCATTTGTATGGGAAAAAGAAAAGGGCTATTTTTAGGGTTTTTCCAGCAATAATTCTAATTTCTTCTCGCCGTAAAAACCATCCTTGAACTTCAACGAATATTTAAAAAAAAGATTTGGCCAAATTGGTCCAGGCGTTGTTGAGTTATGCGCTTACCAACACATTTTGCGATTCATTTTTATATTATAGAAGATATTTTTAAACAACTTTAGATATTTTCTAATCTAATACCTTTCCTACGACTTTGAAAATTGCTGTAATAGGATTTATTTTACAAACATAAATTTGTTTATTCGATCATATTTGTCATGTGAACCTCAACCCTCCAAATAATATTTTACATGTTTGTAATTTTTAGAAGTCCCTTTTTCACGCAGCAACGTGGCAAAGATTTAAATTAGTTTATGCTTACATATTTTTTAAAGGCCATTTCTGAAACAAAGTTGCACATAGGCTACTTTCTATAAAATAAAGTTTTGATGATGTCCTGAGCTAGTAATCCATTAGATATATTTACAAACTTATTGTCACGATAAAAAAACTATTTCATAAAATTTTCTGTGTGTTTCATTTTTACATACATATTTGAAAGGTAATTTTGGCTCTCAAGCTACATATTACCTGCTTCATAGCAATCTAAGTTTTCCACTCTAAAAGTAAAATGTCCGCCAAAAAATCCCTTCAGAGACTTTATCTTAAGTTGAATCTATCACCTAACTGTAGGGGTGTGATTTGTGAAATAACTTTTTGATATTTTTATATTACATGTTCAACCTCCCTTACACACAATTGAATCTTAACCTTTTTAAAAACTGGATGCTTTATTTTTTTTCCAGACGCTCCTTGCTCATTAGTATTTATGTAAGTCACCGTACGACTTCGGTACGCGACAGCAGGGCGGCGGTGACGGAGGGGCAGCGGCGCAGGCCTGTGAGGCGGGGTGGCCACTTGATATTGAATATCTACACCGGCCCTGATTCTCTGCAAGTCTCGCTTTTCGTCGATTTACTCTTTCATTGCGAATACCAAACGTTGCAGCCAGTTGCTTGGGAGATGTAATAGAAAAACGCAAAAGGTTTTTTTATGCTCAATTTACTCTCACATGGCGAATACTGAACGTTGCAGCCAGTTGCTTGCGAGATCTTACAGCACGATTGTTCTGCAAAAGTTTCTCTTGCTAAATGCTAATCTAATGCTAAATAATCTACCTACATTGCAACAAATACTTGCATCATTTATTAAAAAATTACGCTTTTACCTTTAACGTAAAGACAGCGTACGTTGTTTTTTTTATAAATTACTTACCATTTTAAACATTTAAAATAGACAGATTGTGGAAACAATTTTTAATACCAAACGCTTACTTAGCTATTCACCTCAAACATATTTTTTATTTAGAATTCAAACATTATATAACACGCGTTTGTTCTTTTGTACTTAGCACGAAGTGCCTTGAAATTAGCACTCTCCTTTTGATATTGTTAAAAAAATGTCAGATCACTTTTGTTCTATCGTCTACTTCAAAAACTACACAACTTTCAACTTTCGCAGAGAGTCCCAAACGATATTTACGTTTGTTTAGTTATGGGTCCTGACGAATGTTGGCATATCTTTCAGTTAATTTTATATATTTATAAGCCTCGGTGGCCCAGTGGCGCGACACTTCGGCGATCGCTCTCCGAAGTTAAGCAACGCTGGGTCCGGTCTGGTCTTGGATGGGTGACCATTCGACCGTTGAGAGAGGCTGCCCGTGGTTCGGATTCCACGTTAAGCTGTAGGTCCCCTTCCTTACTTACTAGGTGGTAGGGTTTATCCCGCCCGGGTTGGTACCATCGCATTGGATGAACGATGGTCGAAGCGGCAATGAAAATTGTCCGTGTTTTCCATCCAGTTCAATGTAGCCGTGCAATATAAGGAAGGTCCTGGCATGGCACCTAGTTCCCATGTGGTGTGTTGGGCTAATACCATGACAGAACTTGTGGTATTAGCCATCCATGTCCAGTCACATAAAAAAAAAAAAAAAAATTTAGATATTACTTTACATTTGAGACGGAACTCTCAGTGCGTCACACGTTCTAATATTTGAGTTTTAATTTAAAAATAAGCCTAAATTCCCTAATTCGAAGGTTCATCATCCTTCATACCCTCGGACAAAGCGACACCGAAGAAAAGTCGATGCATCCCGTACACTCATTGTTCGTGTTTCGTTCTTGTAGCAATTTATTTTCTTTTCGTTTCATTGAATATTGCCCGTATGGCGCGCCTGCTCCGACGCGGTATTAATTCCGCCTATCGGATTCGGAGATAATGATAGGTTGTTCTCATTATTGATGTCGCGCTGGCGAGTGGTATTTGTGAGCGCGAGGACAGGACACCGGGGTTGCATGCACCGGTGATTTTAGGCCGGGCACATACGCCCGTTTTCCCGATTCGATTTCAGCCATGTAGGCCTATTCTTGGTGCGCAGTAATCAGGATTTTTTAAGGCGATAAAAGCGCTTTTGAACTGTTGTCAAAGCGAATTACTCGACGGAAACCCTTGAATCGTTAAAATGCCCCGGAATCCCGGCGGTTTTAAAGACCAAAAGATTCCTAAGCACGAAATTGCTAGAATAAGCCTATTTGTATCGACAAAGTTTACCTTTTTTTTTTCAAAATGAAAGAAGACAGCTACTCGTATGATAACTTTCGTCTTCTTGCCGTGAATAAACTCGCTGAATACAGTTTCACACATTTGGAAGGAATATTACATATATTCGTTTTTAATTCGAATAATAACGGGGGTGTTTGAAAGCCTGATTCGGATAAAGTGCTAGGAAAAAATTCTATATTAAAAATATTGTTTTGACATTGATCATTGATACATATTTTTTTTCAAAAGTTTTTGTTGAGCCGTTTTCGAAGAGTACTTTGAGGGTACTAATCGTCTTAATAAAAACAAAAACTAATGTATGTGTGGCTTTAGCCTTGAAATACAAAATACATGTTAAACCTTCACATTTAATTAATTTCCAATACTGTTTGAAATTTTCGCTTATTCTATAAATGTTTGTTATTTAGAGGAATTAGCAAAAGTGAGAATTCAGAAAAGATATAGACATTAAATTTATTTATATATAATTTACATTGTAAATTACTTATAATAAAATAATTCCAATAATTCTCAATTCTCTCGGAGGTCATATTTAATATGCGCTTTTCTTGCCAGTATCTTGTAGAAAATATTAATTCAAAACCTTTACTCGGTTGGGTGGTTTTGGAGACCAATGTGTACGGGCATAGTGACTAGTGATTTTGATACATCAAGGTTAATTTTAAATATTATTAGCAGGAATAAATGTGTTTATTTAATTAATTTGGACGGAAAAATCTATAAACCATTGAAGTTTATTTTCGGGTTCTTCTTTACAGAGTCAATCGAATCCGCGGATCTATCAGTTAATGACGTAACTAAATGTAGGTTGAATACCACAAGTGTAAATAAATTAAATTAAAAATATAAATAAACTTTTACCTAACCATTATCTTATTATGAAATACATAAATGGTTAAAACCACTTCCGCTGTCATGATATCATCCATATACACCACCTGGGAACTAGGCGCCATGCCAGGACCAATATTCCACGGCTTCATTGCACTGGATGGAAAATATTTTGAGTCCTTTTCTAATACATCTTGGTAACCAATTAATTTTTCTTTTTCTATTGGTTATTTTTATTCTTAAATTAGGAAAGTAAATATCGTATTCAATCATTAAAATATCATAAAATGTCTCAAAAGCTGCATTAATTTCGCTATATTCAAATACGTCTGAGAAGCTTAGACTTTGCATGCAACTAACATGTTACACGTATATTATCTCAGCCAGTGTAGCGCTAATATTTAGGGCTAGATGTATATTAAATAAAAACATATTTACATACACACAATATGTATGATGTATGCAAATATATATATATATATATATATACATCCTGATACACTTCTTGCGTCCATGCTGAGATACCGACTTACGGCGTCCATCGCTTCCAATGGTTTTATTACTAAGGTTTCCATGAATATTGTCTTCAATATTGTCTTCAATATCGTATGCAATATTCCCGCTCAACTTATATTTGCAAAAAGTTATAAATTGCGGATATTCACACTCCATTCATTTCGGTATACTTCTTGCGTCATTTACATTTTCACGTCCACTTGTATATTTTTTGTATATTTCAATCCACACTAGCATACTTCTCACGTCTGTAGTACTTGAGATAATTTGTGCGTCCTCTAATATACTCTTCTTTAAGAAAATCTAATTTAGCACACATCTTGCATCCTTTTAAATTCGCATTTTAAAGCCAAACATTATGTGTTTATTTTTAAATGTTATGGTTCACACTGGTATATCTATAATTACGTCTTTATTATTTTGAGGAATCATATGCATCCTCTTGTATTATTCGATGAGTAATACCAAAAATACCAAATAGGGAAAAAAAATGCATGTAAAAGCTAATTTTGGCAATACACTACAAGAGGACAGTATCCTGAACTACATAATAAAAGAACTGATGGATGGAGGTGGAGCAAAGGTTTTTTAGGCGCACGCAAGGACCTCACAAAAAAGGCGCCCAGCGGCGCCCATAAGCTTTCGGACTTTCACGGGGGCTGCGAAAACCATGCCGGTCGGCCAGGTGCTTCTTCAAACTATGTTTGAAGTACCCCAGGTTGTACTTTGAGGGAAAAACTTCGGCAGGAAGTCGATTCCATAGTTTACCGACCCTATATATAAAAGATCTAGAGGATCGGTGGGTTCTAATTTTGGGATTTTCGGCAGTGAATGGGTGCATTACCTGCCTGTTCCGCGTTTTGCGGTGGTAGTAAGGGGGCGGAGAGACAGCGTTATGCAGCTCTGAAGAGCACTCTCCATGGTAAAGACGATAGAATACAACAAGAGACCCTACATCCCTTTGAAGTCTTTGGTCTCTAAATTTTGGGATACCTTGGGATCGTCAACGAGACGCAACGACAGCGTCCAGGGAGCCAAGTAGATAATTAGCTGAGCCGTCCCACAAATGCGAACAGTACTCCACGCAAGACCTTATCTGCGCCTTGTAGAGGAGCAGTTTATGGTCAAGCGTGAAATACTGACGCACCCTGTTGAGGACTACCAGCTTTTTTGGGGCAAGCCGGGCTTCATCCTCGATATGACGTCCAAAATTTTGGTCCCAAGAATCCCAATGTGGTTGTCAATACGCAGAGTTGTACCGTTGAAGGTCGGAGCTACACTGAAAGGTGTCCTCTTCGCACTGAATATGCAAGCCTGTGTCTTGCTCGCGTTAAACTCAATGAAGTTCTGGAGACCCCATCCGAAAACTTTTTCCCGGGTCTCTTCGAGTTTAACAGCGAGGCACCGCGTATTCTCCTTCACGTCATCCCGACTTGCGGTCTTGTGACTGGGTTGGACCGCGCTGTCATCTGCGTAGCAATCAATGTCGCCAAAATAGGCAGATCATTAATTTGCAGCAGGAAAAGGGTTGGGGACAGCACAGAGCCTTGCGGTACGCTGGCGTTCACTGACATGGCTTTGGCGCAACAACCGTCAAGCAAGACTTTTATGTTGCGGCCATGCAAAAAGTCGGCGATCCGGTCACATAGGTCGGGTGGAATGCCATAGGAGGGCAGCTTGGAAAGTAGTGCCTTGTGCCAGACCTGGTCTAATATTTTCGTGATATCCAGACCGATAGCCATAAGAGTACCTTAGTCATGAATTTTGAGCGCATCGCCCATCTCATGTGAGACTAAGCCCCGATTGCACGAAGAGACGGCTGAGTTAATCAATGTACCGCATACCCGCATAGAGTTTCTTCCATACTGTCCACTAAGTGACGTGTTTAATCATACTTTGACGTTGATTTTGATTTTTTGTCCTTTTGTGCACTCGGCCCTTAGACTAGGAGATCCCCAGCAGATCGATTCGGACGAAAGCCGTATTGGTGATCGCTGAGGAGTTCATTATTATATATTCTCTAGAATAATATTTATTTATTTATTTATTTACTTTGACCGTTCCGTCCACAGTTTCGTAAAAATATTAGGCATAGTATTATTTTAAATGACTTAAATTAACAAGTACACAAATATACTAAAAAAATACAATTGAAACCTAAGATCAAATTCAGTTAACACAAAATAACTTATTAAAATGTAAACAATGTACATCGTAACAGTTAAATATTTTAAAACAAACATAAATAATTAAAAATCAAAATATCATCAATTATTAAAATCACTAACAAAAATAGAAATAAAAAAAATCATCAAATAAATCACTAAAAATAAATTGAAATCATTGAATATCATACTTTGATTAATGTTTATATACGTAGATTGTATTCTCTAACTTAAGCGTCAAAACTTTTATTACTAAAAAATTCCTTAATGCTGTAAAATGGCCTTGCAACTAAAAACTCTCTTAGCCTACACTGGAATATTTTTAGGCTATTTGCTTCCCTTATGTTTTCATTCAAATGGTTGTAAATTTTTATTCCTGTGTATGACGTACTCCTGTGGAATAGTTGACATTTGGGGTTGTCTGCTCTGAAATTATGGTTGTTCCTTAAATTATAATTTTGCTTGTTGCCAACTGTATCTAGTGATTCTTTATTTTTAAAAATGTTAGTGGATACCATAAAAATGTAAAGTGCTGTGACTGTAAGAATTTCAAGCTTAATAAATATTGGTCTGCACGTATCGCTGTATTTTGCACCTGATATTATCCGTACAGCTTTCTTTTGAATTATTTGGACCTTTTGTACATCTATGCTATTTCCCCATGCTTCAATTCCGTATCTTAATTTAGATTCAATGTAAGCATAATAGACATGTGTAAGTATTTTAACTGATGTTGTAGGTTTTAGAGTTTTTATTGCATAACAGCCACTGGCTATTTTATTTATCAACTGTTCTATGTGGCATTGCCAATTCAATTTTTCATCAATAGTTATTCCCAAAAAATCTACATTGTTTACCATTTTTAAATCACTATTTTCCTTAACTATAGAACTTTTATCATAATTTGAGTTCTTTCTAAATATAATGCAACATGTTTTTTTTTTATTCAATGATAATTTATTATTACTAAACCAATGTTCTAGTTCTCTGACGTTTTCCTTTATTTTCATTGCAAGTTCTTGCTTATCTTCTGCCTTTATTACTGAGCTTGTATCATCTGCAAATAATAGTATATTTCCTAATTTAATGTTATCTACGAGATCATTCACAAAAATCAAAAATAATAGAGGGCCTAAAACAGATCCTTGCGGAACTCCACACTTCATGATCTCCCAGTTTGAGTTTATGTTTTCAATTATATTTTTTTCATTTGTTACTTGTAATTCTACGTATTGCTTCCTTTCTGTGAGATATGATTTAAAAAAGCTAAGTTGTAATCCTAATATATATTCTCTAGATACCTCATCAACTGAGAGTTAATGATGCGCTCCATCACTTTGCAAAGAAGAGAAGTAAGGGCTATTGGTCGGTAGTTGGCCGGGTCTGATCGATCACTTTTTTTAGGCACGGGCTGAACGTTGGCTGATGGGTGGGAGGGAAATGTTTTTTTTTGTATTGTCTATTTTTCTCCCTCTATAACTCTTTAAGTATTGATTCCAGCGAAAAAGTGTGTAGAAAAAGGTAATATATACTTTTTTGCTAGTATCAAAGAGGATTTTTTGGGATAGGCCGTAATTTTCGAATTATTCACGAAAAACTGAACAGAGATACCTTTACACCCCCCAACCCCCCAATACTTTTAGTATTGTTGCACATATGCAAAAATGACCTTTTACACGGACTTTTTTGCCAATTTTTCTTTCGTACGACAAACTATAGGTGCACAAGCATTCTTCGACTCGTCATTTATTTTAGACGGTTCTTTTTTTTCGCAGCCTCCGTGAAAGTTAGAAAGCCCATGGGCCTCGCCGAGCACCTCCTTGTTAAAAGTTTGACGTGCACCATATGCTGCGCTTTTCAATTAAATAAACACCATATTACCATGCCAGAAGCTTCTCAAAATGTAGCATAAAATGCATGTAGGTACCTACTTAACTTTACTTAAAGCTAAATCACCATAGGTCTATTCCTCAAGTTTCGTTTGATCGTGTTAGTATAGGTGGGTAGAAATGGCACGATAAATATAGATCATAATCCGACATGCATGTACTTTCGCTTCCATTCATTTATAGGGCACTGCTGCGTCCGCTAAGTCCACCAGCATGCCACCAGCAGAATGAAAAAATAACACGAGACGCACCCAACAGCAACGTCGCCTCGTTCGTCGTTCCCTCCGACTAAATGATGCCCTATGTGGCAACGTTGCAGAATATTTAACGGCGGACGCAATTTTATCGATGGAAGCAGGATTATCGGCGAAATGTACAAAAATATACACCCAAAAAATATACAGCGATGCAGCGCCTCTAGTGGCCAATCGGTGAACTAGAATATGCTCGTCCAGGCACTCCGGAGGAGAAATTGCGTCCAAACGAAATTTTTACTATAGGCACTACATGCTTATAGCTATTGAATAGTGTTGATTTTGGGTGCAAATAATCTTGCGTCCGTATACCGGACGCCATAAGTCGGTGGACGCAATATTACTATGGGATTTTTTGGGGGTGGACGCAAGAAGTATAGCAGGTTGTAAATATATATATATATATATATATATATGCAATATTATATATGTAGGTTTATTGTTATAATATTTTTAAGTAAGTTTATTACATAATTAATGTATGTATGTACCAAATTATTACTTAGTTTTAGGTTAATACTCAAAGTAACAAACCAAACCTACCACCACTACCTACGAATATATACCTATTAAACTTCTCAAACACCCAAAGGTCGGCTGGAAGAAATCGCTTATGTTGTTTTTGCACTATACTTTCTTTTGTAAATTGTTTATTTTTTGTGGCGTAATAAAGAATTTTCAATCAATCAATCAATCAAATGTATGCAACAAACAAACAATTAATTTATTACGTCTTTAATCATAACTTAAAACGTTCATGTTCCAACATCCAACTTTTTTACTTCTTTTCTCCAAAACGCCTGACCTCGTCCCCGCGAAGTAACACCATAAATGTTGCCATAAGGAAGCGATCACCCGTCGACTGCGCGTTTTCGCCGCGCGTCAACCGACGCTCCATGGTGTGAGACGCGCGCGTACATCGCGTCATAAAGAGAAGTTATCTAGCCATAATTCAATGTGTGGTGTTTTGTTCGATGGCGATAAGTGGGCGACACTGTTGCACGTTTGAGTGGGCGACAGAGTGCAAATTGAGAAATTTGATAAAATTTAATAAATTAGTTAAACCATCAACATCATTAGCGATACAATTTCTGGCTTCCATGAACAAAATTATGTCTCACGGTTCCCTGTGTAGGTATCTGTCTGCTTGTTTTTCTGTTAGTGTTAGCTTAGCTTATATTTTGTAACGACTTATCCCGCTTGTATCTGTACTGTTTATTCCTTTGGGAATGTAGTTTATAGGGCTAATATCATAACATTACCAACACTACTAGCCATCCATGTCAGGTTGCAAAGAAAAAAATGAGAAATTGTGTCTAAACCATCCAGGGACCCACTCAAACACACACAAAATGTTATCAAAATCAATCCAGCCATTTAGGAGTAGTTTAGTGACATACACACGTACCAAATAATTATATAAACATATTGAGCGGCTCGTAGCCTAGTGGCGCGGGGACTGGCCTAGCGCACCAGAGGCCTGGGTTCAATACCAACTTGCACCACTGTCTTTCTCTTTCCGAGTTCGATAAGTGCATTTTCGTCACGAATGCGAGCTGCTCCATGGTTCGGAATCCATTTAAAACTGTAGGTCCCCTTCCCCTACTAGGTGGTAGGGTTTAAGCCCGCCCGGGTTGGTACCATCGCATTGGATGAAAAGATGGTCGAAGCGGCAATGAAAAATTGTCCGTGTTTTCCATCCAGTTCAATGTAGCCGTGCTCATAAAGGGAAGGTCCTGGCATGGCACCAAATTCCTTCGGGAATGTGGTGTATTGGGCTAATAACATAACGGTAGTTGTGTGGTATTAGCCATCCATGTCAGGTCGCATAAAAAAAAAAGTTTAATAAATTCGTAAAAATAATAAATTTGACTAATAGTGCCTCAGTTTGCGCAGAATGTCTCGCCTACTCAACGAGTTAGCGCTTGCTAAGTAAACGGACGCTTCGCTCCCATGACCCGAGACCACCAGAGGTTTAACGGTGAGGTGAAATAATAATTTGTGTCAAATTTTACAACATTTTTAGCACCCACAGGGGCTTCCGCCACGATCCTCGCCAGGACATTTTAACGAGCGTGATAGAGTGCTGTGTTTAACGGTGAGTTTGGTGACATCCGCGCGGCCTTACCGCCTCGGAGCCCTTTGAGATCGGACGGATATTCGCCATTGAGTGGTACCAGGAGAGGGTTTCTCTTCGGGTAAGTGGGTGTTGGAACATTGTTGCCAATGTGTCGGAGCGCTCGTCTAAGATGGATTCAAAGTGAGGGAAGGTTTTTGATCTCTGCCCTCTACACGTTTTTCTTGCTCCAACCTAGATGAGGTTGTCGGAAGAACATAGATTTATAATATAACTGAACATGGATGGTTCCCATAATACTCATAACGCACCGCATTCCAGAAGAAGTCAGGTGCCATGAGACATTGAACCGGATGAAAAACACAGACAATTTTTCATCGCCGTTCGTTTTAATGACAAGTTCGGTATCGGGATGGCTTATCCCTACACTTAGTTAGAGACCTCCCTTTTCATGAATTCAGAACCATGGAACAGTTCGCATTCGTGACGAAATGCACTTATCCAACTCAGAAAGGAAAATAAAGTGTTGCATACACGGGACGGGTTTTGAACCCATAATATCACTCATGCAAAGAAAGTGCCCGCGCCCCAGAGCCATTGGCCTAACCCAATAGCAACCTCGTTTCCCTTAATTATGTGTAAGGTACACAGAGATCGAGCACATTACATTTTGTTCCGTGTGGGTAGTGGCATTTGAAAAGAACGCACTCGTATTAAGTGTATTATTTATAAATTGTTGAACTTATTTAAGTGTATTCTTAATACAATTACAATTAGTGCCACTTTATTTCCTACCGTAAAGAGTCCGCTAATGGATTTTGTCTTTCATTGTTGTGATTCCACAAATTACTGTTGGTGGTATAGTTATTCCCGCCGGAATTAACACCATCGCATTGAATGGACGATGGTCGAAGTGGCAATGAAACCCCCATCCAGTTCAATGTGGCCATGCAATATATAAGAAAGGTCCTGGCATGACATCCAGTTTTCATGTGGGTTTTTTGACCAATACCATGACAGTAGGTGTGGTGCATGCACAAATTAACTGTGTCAACTTGTTAACGCAAAGGTATCCCACTTTTCACGAAGCTATTGAAAGGGTACAAATAAAGGTGCCAACAGAATATCAGTGGGGTGCTTGTCCGATGGCCGGATGGTTTATTGCCACGGAGTACTGCAACAAATCACCGAGGGAAGTGGCGTCTGCCGCCGTCGCCGCGCGGTGATCATCTCGGGTAACCCGAGAACACCTCCTTATTTTTATTGATTGGGCAAATAAATATATCCCGTATCCTGTTTTTATCAGCTTTCGGTGTTAATAAAAATGTAGGGGAGGGTCGGCGTTAATGGGACACAGGAGATTGCATTGTTTTTATAGGTGGTAAAATTTTTGTAATTTCGGCTAAACTGATTTTTTTCTTTCATTTAACTGCAACTCTGCTTTTTTTATTTTCAACCATGATTTAGATAACATTTTTGTTATTCTGCATATTCATCAAATCAAATTGTGACATAACTTAGTGTTGTTATACTACCAGAAGTTGAATAAATAAATGAAATGAAATGAAATCACGTACTTTTAACACGTGCGAAACACCTCTCTCGGTATTTTTAGATGGATGCTTATACTGTAAATTAAACGTAGTAAATAAAGCTCCATCTTGTTACTGGCATGCGATGGAATAATTAAGCATTTGTTAGATCACCAAATGCCTATCCAACATTAAATTTATAGTCTAGGTGCACGATCATACTTTTGCATGGATATAAAGTAAAAGAAAAATCAATAAAAACACTGTTACTTTAATTATAATACAATTTTAAACAACGGTAAAAAAAAAGAAAATACGTATTAAAAAATAGGTGTACAAAGTTATAGGAATATATGTTGACAACGAATATTCTGTCGTCACGAGCTAAAAATGATACCTCTGTTTGTGTTTCTTTATATACTTGACTTCTCTAAGTCACTGAATATTTCACTGAACTGATCAATTGATTAAAAAGAGGAATCTTATAATATAAAAGGACTGAGAAATCGAACGATTAGTATTTTCACCTTTTATAATATTTCATCATCTCTAATACCATGATTTTTATTCCACGATTGGTGATAGGTCCCTAGAACATGCATATTATGTGTGCGTCGAACATTACAGTAATCACGTTATAGTAAAAGATTATCACCTAGTTGGTGCGATATTCTAAATGTAATATGAGAAAACCCGTCCGTTACCTTTATATAAATATACGAATACTAGATAATTATCAGTTCGGTTAGGTTAGGAACATATAAAAATATGTCTGACATCCCACTAGAAGAAGCATAGTACTCAGCTATTAGGTCGCCGAGCTGGCAAAATGTTATAATGCATTTGACTTTATGTTGAAATCCCATTTCGATAGTACAAGAAATGTCAAAGCTGGCTATTTTGACTGTAAGGCGTAACCTAGTTTAATTATATGATGTGCTTTCATTGTCCGGTTCAGCCACACGCCCCCAGTCGCGTTGAATGAGGCGCGGGTGGGCTCCGCCGCCGCCGCGCCGCCGCCGCCGTGTCCGCGCGCGGTATCACTCACTATAAATTAGGGAAACAGCCGCTAATACACGACCCGTAACGACATAGGCCGCGTTCACACTCGTGGTCTATTTTTAACCGACTTCAAAAAAGGAGGAGGTTATCAATTCGTCTGTATGCTTTTTTTATTTTGTTACCTCATAACTTTTGCCTGGGTGAACCGATTTTGATGATTATTTTTTTAAATGATAGCTACTGCTTTCCAAGTGGTCCCATTTTAATTTGGTTAGGTTCTGACAATGATATCCATGAGAAAATCATAAAAGTCTTAAATTTGTATTAAGATGTGCGCGACAAATGGACGAATAACTCAATATAACGCCAACCGATTTCGGTGATTATTTTTTTATTGGAAAGGACGTGTACAAATTAGTAAGTGTACTTTAGATTCACTAAAAATAAACAAATAAAAAAAATTAACAAAAAAATAACCGACTTCAAAGAAAAAGCACTAAA
The DNA here is from genome assembly GCA_946894095.1 of Incurvaria masculella. Taxonomy (NCBI): domain Eukaryota; kingdom Metazoa; phylum Arthropoda; class Insecta; order Lepidoptera; family Incurvariidae; genus Incurvaria; species Incurvaria masculella. The sequence goes on along the minus strand of OX335657.1, from coordinate 10,760,125 downwards.
AAGTAAAAAATAATTTCCATTTTTGTAGTTACAATTTCTGTTATTTTTTGAGTCGGTGTCAGCCAAGGTTAGGTTAGGTTAGGTTAGGTTAGGTTAGGTTCTCTTGATTGGCGCAACGCGTGCCCGGCTGACGCTGACTCAAAACATAACAGAAATCGTAACTACAAAAATGGAAATTATTTTTTTACTTTTTAGTGCTTTTTCTTTGAAGTCGGTTATTTTTTTTGTAATTTTTTTATTTTGTGTGCAAGATCTTTTAAATTTATTATACCTACTTATAAGAAATAGAATAGAAGTATTTCGATATTTGCGTGCAATCATTGTTTTATTTAAAACATAACGAGTATCATGCTATAAGTATATTATAATATAATAATCAATAAATAAATATAAGTAAATAATAACCAATGGATAAAATTATCTATTTATCCCGTACACGACTTGTTCATAACATTTTTAATTAAAGATTTTATAGGTTTTTTTAAAACTTTATTCTACTTTTTTCGTTGCTTTCTGACGATACACATTGCAAGAGATCAATCAAGTCATAATATTGTTATGGAACTGGACATGGTGGGCTAAGAAAATGGTTTGACGGCTGAATGATATCGCACAGGAACAGGGTGCCTTCCTTATATTGCATGGCTACATTGAACTGGATGGAAAGCACGAGGGATTGCCTTTTCGAGCATCTTTCGTCTTAAATTTTACAACAGAAAATATGCGTAAAGATATATTTTTAATTTTAAAATTAGAATATAACAATTATTTTGTACATATTGCTAATAGTTATGAATAACAAAAAAATGTTTTTTAAATTAAAGGTTTTCACTCTTTGAGTCCTGTTTCCGCCTGTAGTACTGAAGTTTTTGTTTAAAAATCGGGCCAAACTAGAGTTTTTTGAGGTGACTAGACATTTAGACATTTAGACTGTTTAGATTTTCACTGTTGTTTGACATATTAGTTTACGTTTAAGGATAAACAGTGTTCAGCTTACTTTCTTAGCTCGACGTTTCAAATATTATCCGTCCGATTTGTGTTTATCCGTAAACGTAAAATAATATGTGTGCTAATATCTCGGATTCGTAACCAAATGCACACATCCAAATCAGAAAGAAAAAAAAGTGCATGAACGGGGCCGGTGATTTGAACCCAGACCTCTGGGATGGAATGCAAATCGAAGTCAAGGACCGATTGATGCAATAAATTTGTATTTTCTCACACATTTAACATCACAGTTTACATACATTACATATCTTACAATATCTTTCTTTGTGTAAAAATATGCGGTAGTGTGAACTGTGTCGCAGTTCGGGGTGTCGTCAGGCCGATTGTGAGCAAGTTTTGGCATTTTATAAGGAGATACGCCCGAGTTGATTCATGTTCCACATTCTGTGCAATGGCGCGCGGAATACAGCGCGGGTTATTTTTACCGATTCAAGCAAATATGTGATGCACTTTAATGGACTCCTAATGCGATGGTTTATTCCATTGTTTGGACATACGTTTGTGTTTGCTTAAACGAATCAATGGAACTATTATTTATTCATTAATAATAATATATTAGTTATTGTGTGTTCTTTCTAAGCCTTTACCAAACAAAAAATCAGAGAGTTCAAACTATAACAGAACTCCCGGCGGGTCTTTAAAAAAATCATATGAAGACCCACCTACCTGGCCGTGCAATATGGCACCACAGCTAGGCGAAAGTTCTCCTATTCATAATCGGACAGCGTCCAGGTTTGCTTATGCTCAATAATCGAACACGTACTGTACGATTTTTGTCGTAGGATCGATTATCGTGGAGCGGCAATGTAAGATGAAGATAAGATTCGGTAACCTGGTCGACCTTCACGTACATCGTCATGGAGACGATTACGACCACGTCAAAACTCACTGAACCACGCGTACACAGAGCTACAAGATGGGGTTTCAACACCGAATGCTAATTGAAGTATCTCATTGCAACTCTCTAATCTACTTGAGCCACATCTAAAATCGTAAGTAATCATAGAGCGAAAATTTTAAATCCGACCCCCATTTTTCAAATCGACGCAACGCCACGATGGAAAGACAAATGACAATCTGGCAAATTAAAAAATAACAGCTCTCAGATATTTTTGTTTTAAAATTTTGTAAATATATTTTTTCTTTTGTATTTATACGTAAATATTTTTGAACTGGCTACCTAGCCAGTTCAAAAATATTTTAGTATGTCCTATATTAACCCAACACAACACATTTCCTTGGGAATTAGGTTCCATTTCAAGACCGTCCCTTAACGAGCACGGCAACATTTAACAGGTTAGAAGGCACGGACCATTTGTCATTGCCGGTCAATCATGCGATGATACCATGTGGTGGTGATACCCGGGTGGGCGAAATGCACGTAACCATCTCAGAAAAACAAATAAAGCGTTGCATGAGTGGAGCATGGGTTGAACCAAACCTCTGGCATATGAAGCAAGGCCCCGCGCTCCTGAGGTCATAACCGCCCAAACGTAATAAACTGGGTCGTTATCCGGCAAAGTGAGTGGGTGCAGTACACTAAATGTACCCACCACAGTGACAGTGGTGTGGTAAACTTCAGTGTATCAGAATCACGTCTGCGTGCACTCAATGCACTATCTAGGCACGTACAGAGTGCATCGCTGTAATTACTTCACCGTACAGAGTGCTTACACAAGACGTTGAGTCAATAACCACCATGGATACAGATTTCAAGCAATATAATCCAATTTTGTAAACTTAAATGAGAAATAACGTGACGCTTCTACTAATAGATAGATACACGACACTACAGACACCGAGGAAAAACCTTTTCTAAAGATGTTGTATTCTCGTTGACTGTCCATTTATATTTTGGGAAGATTTAATAGAGGTCGACTTGCACCAACTTCTCTAAATTACAATTAACGAATATTCGTATTTTCATGATATCTCACCTTCTATTTCTCATTACAAGAATAAATGTATTAAACTTTTAATAACATTAAATAAATAGCTAATGCCACACCTACATTTGAGACTTTCTACAGTTGCAGGCACATTTTTTAGAGCTAACACAATTACTAAGCCTCCACTGTCGGTTCGTCTGTATCTCATGAACCGTAATAGATAAGCAGCTGAAATTTTCACAAAGCGTGTATTTATTTTGCTACTATAAAAACAAATAAGTAAAACAAGTAAGTAAAATTTAAAAATAATAGCAATTACGTACAAAAACTTTTTTTTTTGTTTAATCTTGTACGATCGTACGGAACCCTTCGTGTGCGACTCGCACTTGGCCGATTTTTTTATATAACTGGACATGGATGGCTAATATCACATCCATATTAATGATATTGTCCAACACACCGCAATCCCGAGGAATTTGGTGCCATGCCAGAACCTCCCCTTCCTGAGAACAGCTAAATTGATCTGGATGGAAAACACGGTAAATTTTGCATTGCCGCTTCGATCACCTTTTCATCCAATGCAACCTAACCTAACCTAACCAACCCGGGCAAACGTAACCCTACTATCCAGTAGGGGAAGGGGATCAACATTTTTCTTGCATGGAACAGCTTTCATTCGAGACAACATGCACTTATCCAACTCAGAAAGAGGACGAAAATTGAACCCAGACCTCTGGCATGCAAGCCAAGTCCCCGCGTCACTAAGCCACGAAGAATACATAAAATTACGTATTGACCGAAAACTTTAACCGACGAATGAAATGAAAACTGGTAAAAAATATGTATCTGCAAGCCAATATGGTTTACAAAAAGGCGGAATTAATGCCACTAAGCATTCTCTAACATTTAAGTTTAGAGACGTATGAGGAGTGCGGTGTAGCGGGCAAAAAAAACTAAAAACGAATGAAGATAATATTAAGTAACTTAAAACAAATAGATATTTAAAATGAAATAGAAAAATGTTAAGGGGGGGTTAAAGGTTATAATTTATTATGTTAACAGATGGATGCAAACAAATATTTACACATATAAATATATAAATATGTACATGCTGGTGCGACTCAACCTAAAGGATTACATTGTCTTCAAGTATCGACATATCGATGTCTCCGATAAGTGGCTTGGCCCTCGTCTCGTCATCGTCGTCGCCAACGAGCATGGAAGGAAAGCGTGGCAACCGAACACCATTCGTATGGTGGCAGCGTAGCCACGTGTAAGTGGAAAACGTCTAACTGTAGTTAGCTCGCTTAAGGCTCCATATGACGCTAACCTTCAACATGTTGGGTTTTATTTTACTTTATCTCAGCTTCGGTTAAGCATAAACACCGGTAAAAAAATCGCGATATAAATTATTGGATACGGTCATACACTAGATAGAGACTATTATCTAGTGTATGACCGTAAAACGGTTTTAAAAGTTGCTTATATTCTTTAAAAAACATGATTGTAAACACCTATTTACAAGTTTTCACTAGGTTTTCAAGCCGGCGCTTGGAAACTATAAATGATTTAGACAATTTTCTTTTCTGTAGTATAATATTACATATTTACCTAGTGAACAACCGTGAAACATATATTAATTCACTTTAGAAAGTAGACTTTACAGGTCCGAAAACTAAATTTCGCGTCGTCGCGCTCGATTTTCACGTGCATACAACAATGAACCCTAACGCAAGCTCAGTGCTTCCGGAGATCGCCATTTTCGTTTGGTTGCTGAACGCTGTAGTCGATTGGAGCCTTAAAGTAAGCATCAGAAAATTACGCTCCTCATACAAACGTAGTTTACTAATCATTTGAAAACCACTGTTCTAATTTCCTTGATTTTTTACATCTATCAGGCAACAAATATGTGTCTGAAGATTTTCTTTTGCCTGTTGATTCAAACATAAACGTACAGACACAGATATTCGTTGTCTGATATTAGTAAAATGGAGAAGTAAATTGGAAAAGTAATTTTCAACTAATTAGTGCACTCCACTTGTATGGAGAACATAGTTAGGCCGTTGTTAAGAATTCGGGACGTCGGGAATGCGGAATATCGAATGTTTTTTTGAAATCACTGAAGAAAAAAGAAGGAGAAGGGGCATGCGATCGATATCGCGTCTCTACATGGTCAAAATTACCATATAATTGTATGGGAATACAGCGGCGCGTCGTATGCCACACAGTCGAAACATCGTCACCGCGCGCGAATATATTCTAAAATAGCGTAGTCGGCTTGAAAACCTAGTAAATATGTGTTTACATAATTCTTTAAAAAAATAATATACGCATCGCATTTAAACCGTTTTATGGTCATACACTAGATAATAGTCTAAACTTTGATATTTTGATTTTTGTACGGGTGTTTATTCATAGCCGACTCCGAGATAAAATAAAAATTGCCCCATGATATTTGAGGTTGGCGTCATATTGAGCCTTAAGTTCGACTGGTAGTTTTTGAAAATTGGTGATTGTACCCATAATAGGCACGCTCGATGCCATATCTCCTTCCATTTTATATATGTTTGCAATATATAGCGTCCTGCGAAGTTCTTACCCGTCGTTGGAACTCGAAAAAATCAGTAGTAAGTAAATTCGTAAATTAACGCTCTCGCTGATGCTGCCGCCATTCTACTAATATTAAAAATGTGAAAGTTTGTATGTTTGTTACTCAATCACGCAAAACGGCGAAACGGATTTGGATGAAAAATTTCACATAGATAGATTATTACTTGGACATAAGATACATTTTATTCCGGAAATAATTATGTTCCTGTGGATTTATCAAAAAAATTGTCCAAAACGACATTGAACTGAAGGGAGCGGACCTCAGCTAGATATAAAAGTGCGTACGCCCGCCCCCATACGAGCGAGTTTCGGTCGCTACCCCCGTCCTTCGACGCTCGCTGTCGTCGCCAATCTCCGGACGGGCGAGCGGCGTCGCACCGACCGCGCCGGCGCCGCCGCGGGTCGGGTTACACGCTCGCGATTTGTCCGCGCCTGCGCCGATGACGGACGCGAGATAAGCGTCGCGGCACACGTCGCGATACATTAAGGATACGCGCGGAGAGTTTACTATTTCTGCTTTACGAGGCTTTCATTTGGCAGCAGGCAGTATTTGCGGTGGAGTGTCGCAGTACAGTATGAAGAAAAACATATAGTTACACGTCGAATAAAGATGTGCTTAAGGAAAATGTTCGCGTTACTCAAACCTTATGTCAGATATCAGGATACTGACAGGATTGAGTAACGCTAAGACAAAGTATGTTGAGTATCAGATAATATATCACACACGGAATGTGATATGTATGTATGTATAATCGAACGTGAAGCAAGGACACATTAATTGAAGAAAGAGTCCAGTAGAAAGAACTACTTTACGAATATACTGCAAGGCTGGACCCGCACCAGCAAAACATTCCATTCGTGGGTATTGCGTCTACCAATTTAGCCACCAGCTGTATACCCATTATTTGGATTTCTCCTACATTCCCTCCTCCCGTAATGAATGCCTCCTACTAAAATAGTATTTAAGACTATAACTACATACATTTATTTAACGCTTCATCTGCGTTGCGGTCATTGACTACAAATATTGAACATTCAAACTTATTCTCAATTAATGTGTCCTTGCTTCACGGTCGATTATACATACATACAACATTCCTTGGAATAAGCGACGTACCTGCTTAGCACGAAAAAGTATAAATTGTCACAAACGTTAAGAATGCCTAGGCGAACTCTTACTCTGTATTCTCTCTGTATTCATAAATATGTTGCCACCAACATATTTATGTATACAGAGAAACAATCTATGCAAAAAAATTAAGTGCTCCATTTTTTCCACATATTTTCTATGTAACTGGACATGGATGACACACCCACCACCACGATATTACCGACACCGCATTCTCGAAAGGAATTGTATGTACCTAGGTACCATACGAGGACTTTCCCTTTATGAGCACGACTACACTGAACTGGATGGTATAATTTTCAATCTCATCTCAATTTTTCATTACCGTTTGGACCATCTTTCATCGAATGCGATGTCACCATACCGGGCGGGGACCTACAGCTTTACATGTATTCCGAACCATGGCGTAGCTCGTATTCGTGACGAATGAACTTTATCCAACTCAGACAGAGAAAGAAAGTCGTGCATGAACGGGGTGAGGAATTGAACCCAGACCTCTGACATGCAAGGCAAGTCTCCGCGCCCCCGAGTCGATTCGCTCATTCAAGCACAAGCTCACCCGAGGCACGGTTAAGACAAATCACTATATTTCTCTCACGGCTCCCGCTGTTCGTTTCGCAACAAAATACAATCCCACCAATATGTAGTTAAGCGCAGTAATTATAGAGTGAGCGGAATCGAATGTGTTTATGGAGCGTGCTGCAAACGTTTGATCTTGTTTTAATTAGGAGGCCCTAACAGAGGGAGTGCCGACCCTAATTGGTGGGGCCAATTTGTCGCTTCGTGGGCACGTTGCGTTGAAAGGACAAATCGGTTTTATATTTAACTGTCCACGCCGCGCCGCCGTGCCGCCGTTTGGGTCATTTTGGACATTTACCCGCGCGGAGATTCTAAGCTTATACACAACACAGGATCATCCGCTGGGCTAAACTGAAAATTGCCTGAAATTCGCATCAAAATAGGTACGCCGTTATTTCATTTTAAATGTATAAGTCATTTTGAAATTTTAATTCATATTCACCCCAGCGGAGCTTCTGAACTTTCCAAACTGCGCGGGATCACCTACTGGGCAAATCTGAAGATTGCCTAAAAAATTTATTTAAATTTATGCATAATATATTATAATATAAATTATTAAATTTATTTACCCGAGCGGAAGTTCTAATCTTATCTGAAGAATTGTTCAAAATTTCATCAAAATCGGTCAAGCATATACATATATATATCCCAAAAATATCGAATTGTATGTATATAGATATACTTGGACAATGGGCAAATGAAAGGACTCAAGTTAGCAGTTCCAGTGGTTTAAAAAAAATTGCACTTCAAACAAGTGTATACTTTTTTTAATAAAGCTCGGCGTATGGTCTTAGCATCCACATCAACCATATTGTAGTTCTGGTTTTGTGGATGAACACATTTTCCCCACATACAACGTATGGGGAGGAAAATGTCTTTAACACGTTTCGTTATACAACTTTAACAGGCGTGCTCATATAACACGTCAAAATGACACATGCATTTTCCATAAATTTTGTCTTTCCGTCTGACGATGAAGTGACCAATCATTCACTAAATATGCTGTATGAAACTACAACAACGTCTCTCGACGTGACCGCCCAGTACTGCACACAACACAGTATCACAACACAGTGAGCGCTTGCAGGTGTGCGAGAAGGTTACTTTGTGTGCGTATAAAACTGTACGATGCAACACTATGTGACTAAAATATCTTCTAAAACGACACAAATACGTCACACTCTTATACTATATATACTGCCGTCTGCCGCCTTTCCGTCGCGGTGGCTTATTGGCAGCCGTCGATGGACGTTATGTCTTATCGTGTAGGCCTATTTTCGCCTTTGTGTCCCGGTCCTAAAACAATATCAAACTTTTGTGCTCCACATATGCCAAGAAGTAGCTGGTTAATGTTTAGGCTATAATTCGGTTGCCCTATATTGTAAAAATCTAAAATAAAAAATATTTATCGCATGTGATACTACATACAATGGCTAGCGAAACTGCGTTTGTTTTAAGAAATGTTTTCGCATCTGTTATGAGTTTAAGCTATTTTTCAACAATCAAATTTCGAAACAACGAATTGGATAGTGCAACTTGATGCACCTACAGAAGGTCTGGCGCCCCAATCGTTGATGCGCTTGGATTTATTCCTGGAAGGCGCCGCAGCCGTGCCCCGCTGCTGCCATTCCCAAAACCATTAACCCACATTGCTGGCCTCAGTCCTTAAGGGGGTATGTGCGCCCATGTAGATGGCATCAGAGTCCTTCTTTTTTATCTTAATCGCGGCATATGGCGTATGCCAGGACTTTTTAAGGTGCTCCACTGCGCGCATGGGCTTCCTTCTTTACAAGGAAGAGAGGAGAAGTAGGGTTAATCTCGTCCAGGTTGATACCATCGCATTAAATGAACGATGGTCGAAGCAGCAATGAAAATTATCCGTGTTGTTTATCCAGTTCATTGTAGGTGTGCAATAAAAGGAATGTCCTGCCATGGCACCTGTTTCCATGAGGTGTGTTGGGCTAATATCATGACAGTAATTGTTGTATTAGCCAGCAATGTCTAGTTATATAAAAACGGTCATAAAACGATGTAAATATAAATGTGTGTTTGAGTAATTAAAACATGACACAATGGAAAGTGGGACTACAGTTTCATGTGCGAATATGTTTGTTGCTCTTTTTCAGTAATCTTCCTATACATAAAACTAGTGGCTCTCTGATGTGTAGACCTCGCGAGTGTGTTTTTTTTAACGTTTGTCATTTTCAATATTTTTTTTAAATTTCAAGAAATGTTTAAAAACTGACTTGTCTGAAAAAAACTATATAATTATCGAGCCTTCTCACAAATTTACATGTGAATCGGTTAAGAAATGCGACCCGTAGAGAAGAGCCGGACATACGAAAGCGTTTTTTCCCAAGCTGAAACGGAGATGCAACGCTCGAGATTCGCCTTTACTCGGTCAAAAAAGCCACAACACAATATAAGTCGAAGCATATAATGTTCTTATTTAAACACGACACAACAGAAAAGGGGACTCCTTGTTTCTTGTTTGTATATGTTTGTGCACTTTTCCAGTCATCTTACTAAACATAACAAAAGCGTTCTGAACGATGCGAGTATTTTTCATTGCTGTGCCCAGTTAAATTTATTGCTCCAATCATGAGAAGTGTAACAAAGGGTCCAAAGTTATTAGCGCACGATTGCCTTTAATTATCACTTCGGCATTTATTTTACGATGATCTACCATATTTAGTGTTCTAGTTAACCGAACTACCTGAGACTTTTGGGTGATGCGTATACGGTTGGCTTCGACTCCTACTTTAAGGGGTCCGTGTTTTATTATTAAATTAGTGAGCAGTTAAATGCCATATATTTATTTTCAATGTCTGCGTAACGATACATCAAAAAATGCCAAAGTTGAGAATATAAATACAAAATTGCAGTGATATTGATCTTTCACTATGTGCTGATTAGCTTAATCGGTACATAGGAATTTACTAAGGGGGCTTTCTTACCATCTTGCAATCAATACCAGTACAAAATTATCAGCACTTTAGTAATAAGGCCTTTTAAGCGTTGATTAAACATAATTAGCACTTGGTAAAACGCAACCTTTATCTCGAAATGTTTAAATAAATAAAAGCTTAATTAACCAAATGAGACATTAAATAAAATGTGTTTTAATAAATGTTAAAAATATTTATTTTACAGACACATTAAAAGTTTACATAATAGAAGTACCTATAAATTAACCATTCTATTACACTGAGCTTAAGTTTAAGATAACTAGTAAAAATGAAATTTGGATTTCGTTACGAATGTGTTTCCCAATAAACTAGACTACACTTTTTAGGGTTCTGTACCCAAAGGGTGCCAACGGAACCCTATTACTTATAACTGTCGTCCGTCCGTCTGTCACAGGGCTGTATCTCATGAACCGTAATAGATATGCAGCTGTAATTTTCACAGAATGTGTATTTATTTTGCCGGTGTAACACGAAATAGGAATAAAAAATAAAAATATATAAAAATTGAAGGTTGTCTGTTAATTCGTGTTTGGTAAAAAACCTGATTGTTTTGCGTTAAATATTTTAACGGAATCCTTCGTGTGCGAGTCCCACTCGCAGTTGGCCGGTTTTTTATGTATTGTATATTTAAATCTTTATATAAACAAAAACAGTGGCTGCGTGAATCAACGGCCCGACACAAATATTAATGACTCGAGCCGATCAACAAATAAAGCAAACATTTTAAAGGGCAAGCATACTCCAACGTAAACCAACACAAAACAATAATTTAATGCGGCTGCCAATAACTACACAGTACTGCTAATTACCACCTAGCAATCATACCCGACTTTTAGCCTTCTGCCGCCTACGAACACGAGCGGGGAGCAGGTGTAAAGTGCTACAACAGACGTCTCGGATTCTATTTCGGATTTCGATTTTTGTGTGGTTTTTTTTTACCAAGAGGGAAAAGAAGCCCGACACAAAACGCACGTATGATTCAATGTTTGTGTTCTTCTCTTTTTTAGTTTCGTCTGTTTTTACCGTTGAAGATAAATTATGAATTGATCAAAATATTATAGCGTGAGTGTATGTGCATGTAATGTTATATTGAATGATTCATTACTTTGAAACGCCCAGACAATAGATTGTTGAAACAAGTTGAGTAAAATATATGGTTTGTTTTAATTTTGTTTATTTATAGAAAAATATAATGGGGATAATGTTTTTCTTAACATATTAATTTAATTTTGGTAAAGAAAACAATATTTAAAAGTGATGAAATACATTTTGAATCAAACTTAAGTACATTTAGTCTTAGAACTCATTTTTTGCGGTGAATTATTTAATGACGGTAAAATAATAATTACAACAATCATTATAATAATTACTTCATTCCTACCCTGGCATTCTGTGATTGTAACTTCAATTATTTATTTTATTTAGTTGTTATTCTCCCCAAACAAAACATGCACATAGCAGTATATACGTAGCAGGTTAGAGGTGATTTCATCCGTACAGGTACTTATGAAGGTGAGGAATCTTAATATCCATTCGTATTCTTTTTTTTGCTAAAGATTCTTTGGTTTATTGGTAAAATTTTAACAACCAGTTATTATCTAGTTATTGACAGTGTTTGGCGAAACAATGTTGAGCAAAAGTTATGTTGCCTTGAAATGTATCAAGTGTTTGTTACAATGGAAATGCAGCACTCCTTCTATGAAATTTGTATGTTAGTTTATTTATTTATCAAGTGTATACACAATACCTACCTACGACGTGGTTTGTACTGGGTACGGAATGTGTTATTAATGTTTTGATAACTTACGGTTTTCCAGTGTGCCATGCCGTGCTTAACTGACTGGAAAACGTAAATGTTCATAACATTATGTGCATCGACGGTGAAAATCTGAAACCATTCGAGAATGTATTATTGTGATGTGGTTTTGTAAGTAAGTACGTACTAAGTGAACGTTACAAACATGTCCTTGAACTATAAAATATGACAAATCTGAATGCAGCGTACGGCCTATGAATGATAAATAAAAAATAAACAATTTGTACATTATTAACAATAATTTTATCCGTTATGCTTGCGTTTAAATGTTGGCACATTTTTACGTGCCATAACTCGGGCGTATGTCTTTATGTATATCCACTTGTTACAAAAGATCCACATTCTTAATTTTAATGAAGTTTGTTTGAATAATTGTACTCAGTAAAGATTCAGTATTCATGAAGTACGACGCCTTATAAGCAGCACGAGCACATATAATTTTTCATACGCATACGGCACATTATATGAAAGCCTTCATATCGGCCTGTGTTACTACCTCTCCAGTCATATCATTGTTATAATAACACGCTGGCGGGTCACCGATAGAACATACCACCTTCCACAGAGCCCATTGTTACCTTCAATCAAACTATTGTGGCATTCATGGCAGAGGTGATGTGTGCGGTTAACTGTAATTAAATACATAACCGACTACTTAACCCAGGTGTCCGCCTCGTGCGCTCTATACTGACGGACAATGGACAGCAAGTGTGGAGTGCCTCGAATGAAGGTGAGATCTATATAGTGGATGAGGATGGAATATTTCGCCACATTTTAAATATATTTATACTTATTATATATTTGTATTATACTATATTTACACTTTGTCAAGAGAGGCGATGGCTGGACCTGGTGTGATGCTCGTGAATGGGTGTTGTTTGTGGGGATTGGACTGCGGACAAAGTATTTGCAAAATAAACAGTTTTCGTGAACTTAAATTCGTATTCGTGTAGTGTTTTTACCTGTATCATCAAAATACTTGATAATACAAGGAATAAAAATTATGTATTTGCGCAAACAGATACTAATAACTCGTATGTCTGTAAGGTGGCAACACTGTCAGCCTCGGTGGCCCAGTGGCGCGACACTTCGGCGATCGCTCTCCGAAGTTAAGCAACGCTGGGTCCGGTCTGGTCTTGGATGGGTGACCATTCGACCGTTGAGAGAGGCTGGCCGTGGTTCGGATCCCACGTTAAGCTGTAGGTCCCCTTCCTTACTTACTAGGTGGTAGGGTTTATTCCGCCCGGGTTGGTACCATCGCATTGGATGAACGATGGTCGAAGCGGCAATGAAAATTGTCCGTGTTTTCCATCCAGTTCAATGTAGCCGTGCAATATAAGGAAGTTCCTGGCATGGCACCTATTTCCCATGTGGTGTGTTGGGCTAATACCATGACAGAACTTGTGGTATTAGCCATCCATGTCCAGTCACATAAAAAAAAAAACTCTGGTAAACTTAGACTCAGTGGGCCTTAAAAACATTTCCACCGTAGTTTATTTCCAGTTCTTTTTCGCTGTGATAGGTGAACTAGCTTAAAGATATGACAAATCTGGGTGCAGTGTACTGCCTATTAATGATTAATAAATAATAAACAAGCAGCTCTCAAATTGTAATTTTTTTTTATCAGATATAAGGTGTGAAGTTAAGCGTGTTTCAACACTGGAGGTATTTTATAAATGCGTGATGTATACGTTTTATCTAATTATTTTAATGTTTTTTTTTTGTAATAGATATTTATAAAGCGGGCTATGTATGTCAGACATCAGTTATAAAGTATTAGCTTGAATGTAACAAACTATGGAATTTGCAATAGTCCTTCAAACACGGTGTGCAGCTGGCCGGTCTGTAAGGTTTGAGCAGCCCCGGTAAAAGTTCTAAAGCCCATGGGCGTCATCGAATATCTTTTAAGTGAAGTTCTGGGGAACACCATATGACTTAACGGCCTATTGATAAGGCCGAAAGTAAAACAACATTGAATTGTTAATATTGAACTATAACCAAAACGAATTTCTATGAGCAAAAATATTTTATTATTATAGGTCTAGCTGCATTTTCATCTTTTGTAATTCCAAAAGAAGAAATAGTTAAAAAAAATTAAATCATTTGCAATCAGGTGCTATCATACTCTCATCATAAAACCATGTTGGCTGTATGGCTCTAAAGTTCAGTTAGTCTGGAATTACAATTTTGTACAAATATATACCGATCAATTTCTTTGTGGTGTCATTCTAAAACCAGCGTACCCCGCGATGCACTCCTTGGGTTCCGGCACGTCGGGTAGCCCGTCTCACCTCTAACCCGTTAATGCACACACCGATAGATCGAACCGCGCCATAGTAATTAAGTGTGGACCCGCGTATAATTAGGGCTTAGGTATGGCCAGACGTCTCCCACGATCTGCCGGCCGCTTCTACGAAAACGGAGCGGAGAGATTTTTGGATTTGGTAATTATACGGTAGGGATGTCTACCTAATGCTTATCTAATGCTCTTTTCGCATCTGTAGGATATATTTTATAGTTGTTTTCAATCTTAATTTTATTTATTTATTAGCAGTTTAGCAAAGTATAGATATAGCATTTCGTCTTTTTTTATTTGACTGGACATGGATGGCTAAGGCCACACCCAATGACATTATTTAATGGAAAAAAACGGCATGAGTGTGTGGAATGGTACTCAGAAATTCCAGATCCACCTCGCCTCGCAAAACTGTGCCCGGGTATTGAAAAAACCGGACACACGAAGGATTCCGTACCATCAACACCAAAAAATCACGTTTGTATTTTTATTTATTTTTTATTTTACCTATTTGTTGTTATAGCGGCAAAATCAATACACACTCCGTGAAAAATTCAAAAGCTGCCTACCTGTTACGGTTCATGAGATACAGCCCTGTGACAGACGGACGGACGGACGGACAGCGGAGGCTTAGTAATAGGGTTTCGTTTTCACCCTTTGGGTACGGAACCCTACAAAATTTGAAATTAAAATTAAAATGAAAAAATAAGTAAAAATTTTAGTAAAATTGTGAGAAAAAGCTAATTAATCAGATCACCTCCACCTCACCTTGCGAAGCTATGCCCTGGTATTGAAAAAAACCTGAAGTAAAAATTAAATTAAAAAAAACTTTAAAATTTAAGAATAGTTTTAGGAACTAGCTACAGATGATAAACCGCATTTGACAAATAATTCAATTTTTATTAGCGAATCCATGAAATTAATATAATTATAGATTTTTATTGATAACAACATCCTAAGTACATCTCTCATGGAGAGAATTGTAAATGATTTATAATATTTTTTTATTTATTTAAAAAATAACCAATGGAAGTAGACCCAAACTTTGAATTCACGTGTATAAATTCTTTCGCCAAGATATTGGCCTGCGATAAGAAAAATTAAATTATATTTCCAAATTGAACATTTCTCGAGGAAACAATGAAAAGGCTGCGTCATTAGCCAAAGGCTTCTGTTGCGGGCAATTTTTAAGTTCCTTTGTAATACAATACGACCAAAACGATTTGCTTTGCGATAATGTGAAGCGCACCGACTTGACACGGGAGGAATGTGAGATATTGTATGTACAGGCTGTCTCAAGTGTACAATTATTTTTCCGCACTAATTATAATTTAAATTTATTAACTTAGGCATGGAGCAAATAATCAAATTATAACACTGTCAAATTGTGTTGCGTAAAAAGATTTTCAACCTAACACCGCACAGATATGTGATTCTTTATTGCAAATTCACAAACCTTAGTATATTATCATCAAAACGAATGTCTGCGCTAATATTGTAGAATTATTTTCTGAATACAACATTGTTTTGTTGTGTTTACGTTTGCGGGAGAGCGCATAAAGAAATGTCAGGTCATGTCATAATGTTTTTACTGTTATTTGTAATTGTCATTTTAAAATGATTTCATAAATTTGCTGAGGTTACCGGCTCCGCTTGAGTCAGTTTAGATTTGGAACAGAAACATTCGCGGGCATGTTATTCAAACAGTCAGTTATAAATTAATGAAAAATAATTGTTTGATGGAAGGCTGCAAAAGAGTAACATGTTTTTTCTTTTTTTTTTATGACCAAACTGACCGTCAGATATTAGCCTAACACACCACATGGGAACTAGGTGCCACGCCAGGACCTTCCCTATATTGCTCGGCCACATTGAACTGCATTGAAAACACGGACAATTTTTATTGTCGCTTCGACCATCGTTCATTCAATGCGATGTTACCAACCCGGGCGGAATTAAACCCTACCACCTAGTAAGTAAGGAAGAGGACCTACAGTTTTACGTGGTCTCCGAACTACTACGGCCACCCTCAACGGTTGAAAATGGTCACCCAACCAAAACCTAACCGCGCTCAGAATTGCTTATCAAAGCTTATCGAATCCCAAGTTGTCGCGCCACTGAACTATAGCTAATAAAAAAAAAGTAATGGAAACCGCATACTGGATACAAAAAGATATAAACTTAGAATGTAATATCTTATGTAATTTCCCTTTCACGACGAGTAGATGTTTGACAAACCACAATATTGTTAAGTAACATTTTTTAGAGTAAGCTATGAATTCCATTCCAATAAAAAGATACAGTTCATCTCGTAGGAAAATATCTACTTTCCTGATAATTATTATCAATTCAATTGTGTTCCATATTGACATATTGACGTTGACTTCAAATAAATCAAATCTATTAATTACGTCTTCATTTCAGGCTTTAGGACACCCTGCCCACGCCGCGCATGGACGTGTCAAGGCTGTCAAATGGGCTCAGTGGGCGCGTCAATCAAGCGGTGGAACGTCTACTGCAAATAAAAAATAAAAATGCCCAAGTAATTATCGGCCGGCGCGAGCGCACCCCTAATGGCTTTTAGATGTAACCCGCTGATTGCGAGGTGTGCCGGAGATTTACTTGTTAACGTGATTGCTGCGGGCAGTAATAGAGGTCGTTGTGTATGCCTCTTAAGTGTAATTAATAATTCGCTCAAATATTGCGTACTAGACTAGACTACGACAAAATAAATTCAATAAAAAAAAATTACATTATGGATTTAACATTCAAAATTAATATAAGTATTAACAATAATTAAAATTTAAAACATCAGAAAGTATAAATTTAAAGTCAGGCACATTATAAAATTAACTGTACTGAAGATACACGGCATACAATTAAAATATTACTTTTTTTTATTTCTTGCGAAAAGTTTTTATGTGCAGCCATTTTTGCAGGTTGTGTTTGAATTGTTTGTCAACTTCTTCTCTTTGTAACTCATTGGGTAACTTGTTATACATATTAGCTGCTTGGAACTTAAGGCTTCTTTGGAAACACATGGTGCTGTGTCTTGGCAGTTGGTGGAGGTTTTTGTCTCTGGTGCGGTAAGTATGATCGCGGGTGTTGTACTCCGACATATTACCTCTCGCTAACAGCGCGACCCTTCACTTCATCGTGCATCGTGAGCATGCTCAGATGTTTGAATATGGGTGCAGAGAGCGCATCTCAAGCTGAACCACCTACAATTCTCACTGCTCGTTTTTATAAGATAAACACTCTTTAAGCTTCACCAACCCTACCCCAGAACTCCAGCCCGAAAGACATTGTTGAGAAAAAGTACCCATAATATGCATTTTTATGGTTTTACCTCACATGACTGGGATAGAATCCTGAGGCAGTAACAGGTTTTGCTCTTTATTCTATTTATTATTTGTTATTCTCTGTTGATACTAAGAAATGTTTGATCTGCCAATAACGGTGACTACGATGTGGACCATCAGTGATGCCTTGTTGCCTAAAATGTATTTAAACCACATATTTCGGGATGTCACGACATCTTTGGTCACGATAAGGTAAATGGCTGAATCTGGGTTCACAGGTGATATGTCGGTCTGGCTGCTCCAAGTGGTTGCGTTAGCTAGATATCTGATAGATAGTTGATTGTCTGGACATGATACCTTTTAATTATGCAACATTAACCAGTCGGTTTTATAATTAAATACATTAATATACCTAAAGTTATATCTGTAACCTAAATCGTCTATAAATACAAGGTGCAACCAACAATTTGTTCGGTTTTGGTATCACTAAGCAAGTATGTACTGTCACACAGTACAGCCAATTACCTTATCATATTTTTTATCACGATAACTACTCAGGCGCCTTATCTAGGTAACGCAACCACTTGGCGCAGGCAGACCAACTCATTTAGCTTCAGAGGGTCGGTCTTTATCCCGTATACCCAGTTTCAGCCATTTACGTTATCGTTACCATTTTTGTCGCGACCTCCTAGACTATCACTGTTTTCCTCCTAACAAAATATTTCACTATGCGGACAGTCCGGAATTTGGGGTGTTACAATGTTTTCATAACGCAGCATAAAACAGTAAATAGCTTTATGTGAGTTGGGTGTGCTGCAATGTAGTCGGTACATCTGCGAGATGTCGGAGGTAGAGGCTGTTGATTGCTCTTAAAAGTAAACGTTGCGAAGATTTATCGCTAATAACAATTCGAGTTGGTTAACGACGACGTTAAATGACGAAGAATCCCCCATCGTCTGGTATTCGTTTTCTAACGCAACATAACGTTTATATTACGTGACCACCCCGTCTGGACCAACGACGTGGTGCTGCCCCAAGTTAACTATTTGAGATATTTTTATATCCATACCAGTTTTGACAGGTTTATCCTGACTTGAGGTTTCCCAACTTCTATAATTTGAATTATAATAAAAAAATATGCCAATACATAATTTGTAATTTAAAGTCAGGTTTAAATCATTTATATGGGTATATGACATGACACGTATATCAATATTGTTCTATAACTTTAAAAAAACTTTTAAAAAAATATTCATACAGAGTGCTAAATATATACAGTAAAGACCCTAACTTGTTTATTCAACTAGCTAATAATAATTATTAGTATAGAGTTTATGAATTATATAGAGCCTCAGTGGCCCAGTGGCGCGACACTTCGGCGATCGCTCTCCGAAGTTAAGCAACGCTGGGTCCGGTCTGGTCTTGGATGGGTGACCATTAGACCGTTGAGAGAGGCTGGCCGTGGTTCGGATTCCACGTTAAACTGTAGGTCCCCTTTCTTACTTACAGGTGGTAGGGTTAATCCCGCCCGGGTTGGTACCATCGCATTGAATGAACGATGGTCGAAGCGGCAATGAAAATTGTCCGTGTTTTCCATCCAGTTCAATGTAGCCGAGCAATATAAGGAAGGTCCTGGCATGGCACCTAGTTCCCATGTGGTGTGTTGGGCTAATACCATGACAGAAGGTGTGGTATTAGCCATCATGTCCAGTCACATAAAAAAAAATATATAATATATTATAAATGCTTTTAAGCATGTTGATACAAATCTTTAGAGGCCTATTATCATGGCTATAAGAAAAGTTATTAAAAAAATCCAAACGTACGAACGTAGCTCTCTGTTGTTTAATTTAATGTGCAAAATTTCAGAAAAATATTTTTTAATTTGACTTAGGAAACAGGCACGATCAGGCCAGGCACGATCAGGCCAGGTGGTATGGACCATGGACAGCTTGTAAGCCCTCTCCACGATTCACAAGTCTAGTTCAATTCGGTCTTTCCCAAACCATGGGAAGGTCCCGGCTTGACACTTGGTGTCGTCTAAGTGATGCCATGGACTAATTTATGAATCATCTAAGACATCAAATTTTTGTAACATTTAAACATTCTATAAAAACTGGCAAATGATCCTGAATAAAAAAATAGATATGCATCCGTGGTATAAGTTATTATTAAAATAATTACTATAAATAATAGTGTTTTTAATTCACTCCACATCTACTGTCTTTGGCTGGCTTGTCTCTGGAATTAAAATTGTGAATTTCCTGTGTAATTGCCAGTCAAAAGTTGACGCAAGGGTATCTGTTCGGTTGTTTTAATTATAGGTTCTATGTTACGGTTCGTCAGAAGATTTCGGAAATCTTCTGTGTACGAGCTAACATGAGAGATTTTATATCATCAGTGAACGTTAATAAAATCACTTTTCAATATCTATTCAAATGTTTTTATTGAAAACTAGCTACAGCTAGCTAGAGGTACCCGGCGCTGCTAGGCTAAATCTCATTTTGGACATTCGCCCGAGCGGAGCTTCGGTTATTATGCAGTTTGAGGGCTTTTGCGAAAAATGATGGGATTTTTTTTCCCATGAAGCTGTTTATTGTATCATAACAAGTTGGTAATTTTTTTTATAGAGCACGAAAAGCCTTTAGGAAGTATAATAATATATTATTTTTTTAATCGCGATGAATTAGTCTAAGGAATATCCCAGGGCCGCATATGTTGCAAACGTAGTACAATTTGTTAACATTTGTTTTCTGTGTGGGGGTTTGCACGGGGGTTGTGTCTGTCTTTAAGGGGAGCGGGGGCACCTCCCCCGCTCCCCTTCCCGAAGGTATGTGTCAAATTATTCGATTTTTTTTGAAAAGCTTAACACCATAATTTATGGGAGTTTTTTTCCTCCTCAAATGGAATGTCACTTGTTGCAATCAGAGAAACAAATTTTCTTAGAAAAAAAAAATCTCCCATAGTTTTTCACAAAAGCCCTCAAACTGCAAAATTACCGGAGCTTCTTATCTTCCAAACTTTAAGACAGTCATTATCCTATCATATCCCCCATACTGCGGGCAATAACTGTTTACCTACTTGATTTAAATTTATTACTTCTTTATTTATTCTGGATTCTAAAATTTATTATTAAAACGTACGTTCGTTTTTTTATCTTAACATTTTAGATGAGTAAATATTGGCTAATAAATTGTAAAAAAAGTTGTATTTCTTTTTAAGTAATTTTAGAAATATTTGTTGTACTGTAAAATTAAGATATTTAAATACAAGTAAATCATACGAAAATAATATCAAGCTTTTTTAAGTGATTCATTTTTTTTTATAAAATCTGACTACTTTTGGGGGTAGGAAAACCAGTGACTAATTTGTATTAGGATTTTAATCATATATTCTAATTCCAAAACATTATTTTTTGTGAGCAGGGAAAAATGCATATAAACATGTCAAATAAATGATATAGCCAGAATGATACAATTTGAAATAAAAAATAGTGATGATAGCTGATTTCTGTTTCAGCACAGTTAAAGTGCAGTAATTTTTGGTCAAGTATTTATCATTACTTTTAATGTATTACGGTAAGTATCTATAAATGAGCCAAAACAGTTCACATTAAACACCTATTTAAACCGTCTGAATAATACCGCTTGGTAAAATTAACACGTTTTTTTTTTTATGTTAAGCGCGGCATATGGCGTACGCCAGGACATCTTAAGGTGCCCGACGACGCCCATGGGATTTCGAATTTACAGGGGGGCTGCGAAAACCATGCCGGCCGGCCAGGTGCTTCTTCACACCATGTTTGAAGGACCCCAGGTTGTACTTTGGGGGAAATACATCGGAAGGGAGTTCATTCCATAGTTTTCCGACCCTATAGATGAAGGATCTAGAAGATCGGTGGGTTCTTATTTTTGGAATGTCGACTGTGAATGTGTGCATTTTCTCCCTGTTCCGCGTTGACCGAAGGTAGAAAGGGGACGGAGGAACAGCGTTATGCAGCTCCAACGAGCATTCTCCGTGGTAAAGATGATAGAAGACAGAGAGAGACCCTACATCCCTTCTGAGTTGGAGGGTCTCCAAATTTAGGGATACCTCGGGGTCGTCGACTAGACGCACGGCCCGACGCTGTATCGAGTCCAGAGAGCCAAGCAGGTGTTTAGCTGAGCCGTCCCACAAATGCGAACAGTACTCCACGCAAGACCTTATCTGCGCCTTGTAAAGAAGCAGTTTTTGGTCAGGCGTATAGTACTGACGCACCCTGTTGAGGACTCCCAGCTTTTTTGAGGCGAGCTTGGCTTTATCCTCGATATGGCGTCCGAAATTAAGGTCATGCGTCAGGTCGACCCCAAGAATGCCTACAAACACTGAACACGTGTGGCAAATCAGATGATTTTTAAACGGTGATCTTAACTGATTGAACATTAAGGCTAACTAAAACCCTACACGTACAGTAAGGTAATTTAAACAGATTGGACAGTACCTTTTCACTTAATATAAAAAGTAAGTAAGAATGAAAAAAAATACTAAAGCTAGAAATCGTTTTCACAGAGTTGAGGAAACAGTTATGGCACATAGTAAAAAAAAAACAATTAAAAGATACAGCAACATTTCATTTTTAAGGCTTACTGTTTTTACTTAATTAGCATAAACAATTTACTTAGTTGGCTCTATTTTAACGTACCAAGATGGTTGTTATTATCGGAATTACTGTTAGAATCACTGAGGTTTTTTTTTTTCAGTGGAAATAATGTAATATTTTAGCCTATTGCTCGCGATCTAAAGAGGCTAGTAACATCTCGCCGGTTGTGTGCACGATGCCACCTAAAGTCAGCTTGACAGACAGACGCTAAATATAATTACACGTTGCTCCACATGCTGTAGGCTACGCACGTTTTATTTTTCGCTGCATCGATTTTGAATTATAGGAGTATTGTATATTTCAGCGTTTGACTGTATAATTAAGATTGTTACACATTGTGTTTCGATAGATAGTGTGATGTTAATTTTCTACGTACGAGACTAATATAAATATTTAGTAATACAATCGTTTTGTATTTAATACAGTTCGTGGCGTAGGGGTAGAGGACTTGCCTTTCATGCGAGAGGTTATGGGTTTAAATCATCGCCCTGATTTGGATAAGTGCATTTCGTTGCGAATGCCATGGTTCATGTTAAACTGTTCATCCCGGTACGGTAGGTTTAAGCCCGCCTGGGTTGGTGTCACCGTACAATGTATGAAACTATGGTTGAAGCGGAAATTAAAAATTGTTCGTGTTTTCCATCCAGTTCGGTGTAGCCGTTCTCATAAAGGGAAGGTCCTGGCATGACACCTAACTTCTTCGGCAATTTCGTGTGTTTGGTTAATTTCATGTAATTGGATGTGGTATTTATTATATATGACTTCCTTGGTAATGGGCCCACTTCACTTTATATTCATGATTTGTCATGTTACGTTTTGCAGCCAGCGAAAACTTATTAACCTCGGTTATCCATCCAACTCAAACGTTGCACGTAATATGGTAACCTTAATAGGGTTAGCTGGTGCTGTTGGGCCTTCGACCTGCGACCATCAATACCTCTCAATCTGCCAAGCCCCGTCAAAGGAACGAGCGGCTAGTAGCCTAGTGGCGCGGGCACTTGCCTAGCACACCAGAGGTCTGGGTTCAAATCCTCGCCCCGTTCATGCACCGCTTTCTTTCTCTTTCCGAGTTGAACAAGGGCTATTCGTCACGAGTGCCGCCCCGTGATTCGGAATCCATGTAAAACTGTAGGTCCCCTTCCCCACTAGGTGAGAGCGGTTAAGCCCGCCCGGGTTGGTATCATCGCATTGGACGAAAAAGATGGTCGAAGCGGCAATGAAAAAATTCTCCGTATTTTCCATCCAGTTCAATGTCGCCGTGCTCGTAAAGCGAAGGTCCTGGCATGTCTCCTAATTCCTTAAGGAATGTGATGTATTAGCTAATAAAATAACGGTAGTTGTGTTGTATTAACTATCCATGTCAGGTTGCATAAAAAAACACAGCGCAGAGTACTGCGTCGCGCTATGCTCCACCTACAAGAACACTTAAATGGTTTCTAGGAGTAGTATACATCGCTTGTTTCTACAAATCATCATAAGATATTATACTCTTCTATTTTAATATATTTTTTTAACTAGGCGATAGGGTTAATCCCGCCCGGGTTGGTACCATCGCATTGAGGAACGTTATTCGAAGCTTCAATGAAAATTTTCCTTGTTTTCCATTCCAATGTTGCCGCGCAATATAACAATGCATTTAGCTCCTAGTTGTGTTGATATCATGATAGTTAGATAAAAAACCGGCCAAGTTCGAGTCGAACTCGCACATAAAGAGTTCCGTAACGTCATACAAGATTAAACAAAAAAAACATGTTTTTTTATTTTAGCTATTTGTTGTTATAGCAGCAAAATAACAACACACTCTGTGAACATTTCTGCCGCCTATTACGGTTAATGAGATAGAGCCCTGTTACAGACGGACGGACGGACTGACGAACGGACAGCGGAGGATTAGTCATAAGGTTCCGTAGGTACCCTTTAGGTACGGAACCCCAAAAAGACACCCATGTACAATACAAAACAATAAAAATGAGTCTTCTCTGTGTGAGTGGAGGTATTCTTGACTGTATTGTCTCAAACTCACCGACTTTATACGAGCGCTTAGTAACCCTACATAATCAATAATCGTCAGTGATCACTTCAGAAAGCAGTCAATATAATTAAGGAAGTATTCCCACTCCTAATTTGATCAATAAAACTGTATTCAAATAATAAAGTCAAATGAGCAAATCATCACGGCCTCTGTCGGTGTATCGTTTGTCGGGGCTTCTTTTTTTTAATTAAATTATAAAAACAGAATGATCCGTAGAAGCGCCTTCCCCGTTGGAAACATTTTTGTGCTTCTTTGGGCTTCTAGGTAACAGTTGGGTCCTTCACAATGGACACATTGAAATAATGAATTGATAAAGAATCCTGATTCCTGAAAACAAAAGGCGAGAAAATGCTTTTTTAGCGGTTGTCAAAGTAATTTTCTTATTGGAAAACCTTAATTCATTGGAATACCATCGCCCGGAACATTTCCGTAAATAAAACCTTAAAGAAATTATGAATGGCAATATTTGGCAAATCATGCCACATCGCCTCAACCGATTTTGATCAAATTTCGTAGGTCTTTTAGGCCAACCACTTGGGTTAGTATTTATCCAGGACATTAGGCCAAAACGTCATTGACCCGAGCGGAGCCGGGTACCTCAGCTAGTAAAACATAAAAATGGATCGTTAATATGCAGATGACCATAAGATCTACACCTATATACTGCTTTAATACTTTGAAATACTTAGTCGTAGTTTGCATTCTCTGCCAATTTGTTTTGGTGTATCGATTAGTCAGTGTCTTTAGTTATTAATTATTTCCAGCCTCGAATCAATATGGAAGAATGCGAATGTAACTGCATTTCAATCGATAACGTATTTCTCTGGATATTTTCACCAAAGGTAACAAAATTATTTGATATCTCATTTTCAGAGCTTGATTTTAAAATTAATTGCATATTTTAAATCAAATATTATTATAAATTAAATTTTATAATATTTCCCATACAGTCCATTTAGCCATATTTTTTCCTTGCACCGCCCTTAATAGTCCAGACATTGGCGCATATATCCGTAGATGTTGTGGCCAAATCGTTTTAGAATTTTTGTTTCTTTGTTTTAGTTGTCATAACATTTATACATTTATTATCATTAGGTGGGGACCTTTTTTTTTAAAAATAGCGCTTTCTGACTGATTTATTTTGGCTATTACAAGATAACTTATGTATAATTGATTATTTCCTCAAAAAAAAATATTAACCAGAATCAGGTTCAGCTGATTCTGGACCTTTCAGCAGCGAGAATCCTCTAGATCAGCTTGCGGGCCTTGCTCGACGAGTAGGTTCCAAATGGGGAAACAAATAAAGTTACTTATCATCTATTATCAAACCACTATCTGGAGGCATGACCGGTTAAGCACAAGAGTAGGTGAATTGCACAGTCAGACCCACAAACAGATTCTAAAATCGGTCGGCCCTTGATTCACCATGTGGCAGGATGCAGAATCGACCGTTAGTAATGTTGTAAAATAAAATAAAATAAAAACATAAAGCACAGCGTTTAAGATTCAAAATTACGTGTATTCTTATTTTTGGCTTATCTTGCTTCGCAATAACTTCTATATGAAAATCACATGTCCTGTCATAGTTATTAGGGTCGAAAAAATCTATATCAATTGAGTTCATAATGTACTGACCACTATAAATGAATGCTTGTAAATTTAAACAAGCAGTTTGTCCTTATTTACCTTATAAACAAGTAATCGTCTGAGGCAGTAGTCTGAAGATTACTCTAATGACAAAACGATGTAAGTACAACTTTACTGGACAAAAATAATTATGTAAGTTCCGTTTTTCGTCGTATTCATTGAATTAACTCTTTCGATTTAGCAGCATAAACACTCCTAAACGGTAACAACGCAATGCTACTTATTTGCCAAACCGTACTGGACCTTGCCTCAGAATAGAAATGAAATGTATTACTTTGGATAGGGTTCTTGGCATACCACATTTTTGAGACCGAACAATAACATAACACCAGTAGCCGAGCGGACAATGGGTGATTCTTCATTCGGTAGATAAAGTCAGCCGGCGTCATGACAGTCTACAACCAACTATGTAAGTAGCCTGTCACTCGGGCTAGGATTAACTTCTAACTGAAAATGCAATCTAACTTTATTTAGACTTTCTTTCGCAATTATAAAAAAAAAAAAATACTCTATATTAACAAACATCTCAGTTTTGAAACTTTGGTGTAGTATGTACTTTTATATGCTCGAATTTACAGTCATTCTTCTACTAAACATTCTCGTGTTAAATTTTAATAATTACCACAGAAATATTTAAATAAAATATTAGGGCGAAATCAAATGTTTTCTTATCTAGAAATAAGAAATATTTAAAAGTATTTTAAGATTTTCACACAGTTTAATTAATGAAATAAATGTATCACATTCACAAAAGAAGAAACTACATTTAATTATGTAAAGTAATGTAATCATTTGAAATCTAAAATCTCAAAACAAAAAGAAGTCAAAAAGTTAGAAGCATAAAGAAGAAAAATACACTATAATTTTAATAACGTTGGAGCCATGTTGGCTCAAGATAACCTCCTAAACGTTATTCACTAGATATCGCAATATCCCACCAATTGCATGAATAGAGTTAATATTTTTACTCCGCATGCTTTCATCGTTCTACTTAATAAATAAAAATAAATACACATGCTGTAATATGTTTGTACACGAGATAGAAGTAAACATAAAAGTGAGTATTACTCGCTGCGGCCATTGTTCTTACAAAATATTCATGAAGTATTGAGCGCATCCAATCGTTTGTGAAGCGACATCATTTTTTGATCATTGCACATCCACCAGTATATTTTTTTATGCAACCTGACATGGATGGCTACAACCACACAACTACCGTTATGATATTAGCCGAATACACCACATTCCCGACGGAATAAGGTGCCATGCCAGGACCTTGTGAACTTTTCTACCTCCTAAAGTTGTCCATCCGCCAGTATACATTAATATCACGTGACCTTTTCTACCTCTTAAAGTTGTCCATCCGCCAGTATACATTAATATCACGTCAACTTTTCTACCTCATAAAGTTGTTCATCCGCCAGTATACATTAATATCACGTGAACTTTTCTACCTCCTAAAATTCTCCATCCGCCAATATACATTAATATCACGTCAACTTTTCTACCTCGTTTAAGTTGTCCATCCGCCAGTATATATTAATATCACGTCAACTTTTCTACCTCTTAAAGTTGTCCATCCGCCAATATACATTAATATCACGTCAACTTTTCTACCTCTTAAAGTTGTCCATCCGCCAGTATACATTAATATCACGTCAACTTTTCTACCTCTTAAAGTTGTCCATCCGCCAGCATACATTAATATCGCTTCAACTTTTCTACCTCCTAAAGTTTGTACATCCGCCAGTATACATTAATATCGCGTCAACTTTTCTACCTCCTAAGGTTTGTACATCCGCCAGTATACATTAATATCACGTCAACTTTTCTACCTTTTAAAGTTGTCCATCCGCCAGTATACATTAATATCGCGTCAACTTTTCTACCTCCTAAAGTTTGTACATCCGCCAGTATACATTAATATCGCGTCAACTTTTCTACCTCCTAAAGTTTGTACATCCGCCAGTATACATTAATATCACGTCAACTTTTCTACCTCTTAAAGTTGTCCATCCGCCAGTATACATTAATATCGCGTCAACTTTTCTACCTCCTAAAGTTTGTACATCCGCCAGTATACATTAATATCACGTCAACTTTTCTACCTCTTAAAGTTGTCCATCCGCCAGTATACATTAATATCGCGTCAACTTTTCTACCTCCTAAAGTTTGTACATCCGCCAGTATACATTAATATCACGTCAACTTTTCTACCTCTTAAAGTTGTCCATCCGCCAGTATACATTAATATCACGTTAACTTTTCTACCTCCAAGTTGTCCTTCTGCCAGTGTCCATTAAAGTCACTTCTAGTTTTCTACTTGCTAAAATGTCCTCAGGGCGCCTTGCATCTTATGCGAAAAGTCTTGGGAATTTCGGCACGAATGCGGATTGATGCGCGTTCGGAATCAATCCATCTGCTAGTACCGCCCGGGTTGCTACCATCATGCATCAGCATTGGATGAAAATGTGATCGAAACGGCAGTAAAAAAAATTACAGCTTTTCCATCCGGTTCAATATACCCATGCTTACAAAGAAAAAATCCTGGCTTGGCACCTAATTCTTTTGGTAATGCGGTTAATGGATACATCACCTGGAAAAATACAGTGCTTTTTGGGTTTCAGCATGTAAAAATAATACAATTGGGCCCATTTCATTTCTTCCCATGAATGCTGTAAGAGGCGACTAAGGGATTTGTCTGTTTGTATGAAAATAAATGAAAATAAATATTGAGTAAGCTGTTAAATCTGGTTCTTAAATTTCTCCATACATTTGAAAACGCTAGTCCATCGGTTTGGCGTAAACGCCAATTTAGGTGACTTAGGTACTTAGGAGGTAGGAAATCATGACATTAGATGTGGTATTAGCAATCCATGCCTAGTTAGAGAAAACCAATTTTTTTAATAGAGACAGCGAGTTTGAGTGTCAAGATTCTTAAATCGGAGCGTAAAGTTCGATTTAATAAGACGGTATCGCGTCTCCGAAGCGCCTCGATTTCCGAATGCTTTTGATTTGCGGTGGAATTAATGTAATCTGTCGCGAGACAATGGTGGGCTGGCGCGGGCACGGCGGTGGTGGGGGGGAGGGGCAGTGGCGCACGCCATTGAGCCTTCCATTCATGCAGGATGGCACCCTTACAAGGAGTTTTGCTGGAATTATATTCACCGTGCATGCATCGGAAATGTGCCTTACGCTTTTAAGTAATAACATAGTACCTTAAGTAAATATACTTTTTCGTACTAACTTTATTCCAAGAAATGTCACTTACATACGTATAATCGACCGTGAAGCAAGGCACATTAATTAATTAAAGGTACCTGTACAAAGAACTACTTTACTACCAGTCTTGCAGTATTTTCGTAAAGTAATTATTTTTACAGGGATCTTATTTTAATTAACGTGTCCTTGATTCACGGTCGATTATACATGTCACATTCCTTACATAGACTTTGTGCTTCGTGCTAGTAGAATCATCGTAAGTTTCAGTGCGCGTAAGCCTGTAAATCTACATTATCAAATTCACAAACATATTGAGTTTGACGTTAAGGTAACTGCGACTGTCTTATTCGTTATATCAGGGGTCCCTTTAAATACTATTTTTTTATTATTTCTTTCGTTTCAGTATTTAGGGTACCCGTTTTCAAGTTACGACCGGGGGATAGCGTCCTCAATTATTAAGATACAAAAACCGGCCAAGTGCGAGTCAGCCTCGCACACGAAGGGTTCCTTACCATCGTACATGATTTAACACCATTTCTCCCCTTTCATTTTTTATTTTTTATTTTACCTATTTGTTGCTGTAGCGGTCTGTGAAAATTTCAGCTGCCTACCTATTGTAGTTCATGAGATGCAGGCCTGTGACAGAAGGACGGACGGACGGACGGATGGACAGGCAATCCGGACGACGGCATGGAAGGTTCCGTTGGCACCCTTTGGGTACGGAACCCTAAAAATTAAATCGTATAAAAGAAACGTTACTTGGTTTTTTTATAACATTTTTATATTTTTTTATTTAAAAAACACTTTACATTTTTACCATTTCTTTTAGGACTTACAGCAAAAATAAAAAAAAACTATTGGAGAATTTACAGAGCTTGAAAATGATACCATTCTGGTTTCAATAGGATTATAATTAGAGAACGATGTTTACCCCTTTTCGGTGAAACCTTTTTGGTGATTTCACATGTTTTGTTCGTTTCGTCAGAATCTAGTCATTTGTCATATCGTGACTACTTTTGTAGATATCGTTTAATTTTGCGAGATTGACTTTTAATCTGGCAGGAAAATGTATGTGTATCTGACGGTATTTTTTAGCTTATGTATAGTAGGCATAGGGAAAGCATGTATACATACAGCCGAGCTAATCAGCGTATGAGGCAGCGTGTTATTCCAAGCCCAAAAAGGTGTCGACACACCCCTGGACACCCCGGGGTACGTCCGTCAAGCCAGCCGCGGCTCGATGCTAATGTGACGTGGGACGAGTCCGCCCCCGCGGGCCCCCGCGCCGCTTCGCCACTGCGCCAGGGACTAATGAAGCCAGGGGTCGCGGCCTTCGACCTCACCACCTCGATACCTGCTCGGTAAAGTCCAAGCAATCTGTGTACATAATCTTGTATGCATCAGCCTGTTAGAGCGATAATTATGCACTTTGTAAACAAAAAATTTCCAATGATTCTTGCTTGTTGACGTTTAACTTTATTTATTCTATGAGAAGGGCATCCAGTAGACTCATGAACTTGTATTCTATTTACCACAGTCAGTCAGTCAGCGTGTTTGCGTCCACTGCTGGGCATACGCCTATCCAATTTTTTTCCAGCCAGGAACCACTGCTTTCCGCTGACGCACTTGATGTCGTCTTCCCACCAGGCGGGTGGTCTTCCCACACTCCATTTTCCTGTCCACGGCCGCCAGTGTAGCACACGGTTACTCCAACGGTCGTCGTCTCTTCGGCTGTCGTGACCAGCCCACTGCCATTTGAGCATAACCACCCGATTTACCACGACTACCCTTCAAACGGAGTTATGTAATCCTCTAGAACCTTGATCTATGGGGTCGGTAAACTATGAAATGCAATACCCATATTATTCCGGGAGGTCACGACATTTTTGGTCACGATAAGGTAAATGGCTGAATCTGGGTTCACATGTTAGAGACCAACCCTCTGATGCTAAATATGTCGGTTTGCCCGTGCCAAGTGGTTGCGTTTTCTAGATTGGCTATATAAAATAGATGCTGGGATGTACCTGCTGATGAATGTACTGATTATCTGGAAACATTGATACCTATTAAGAATACAACAATAACCAGACGGTTACTTAATTAAATACTTAAATATACCTAAAGTTATATCTGTAACCTAAATCGCCTATAACTACTAAATGCAACCAAATAGTTGTTCAGTTTTTGTATTTCTAAGCAAGTATGTATTGATACTTTCATGCTTCGTCATTTCCATCCATTTACCTTATCATATGTATTTTTTGTCACAATAACTACTTTTTCGGGCGCCTTATCTACGTAACGCAACCACTCGGAACAGGCAGACTGACACATTTAGCTTCAGAGGGTTGTACTTTATCCCGTGAACACAGTTTCAGCCATTTACGTTATCGTTACCATTTTTGTCGCGACCTCCTAGTCTATATATATCTCCCAAAGAATAACCCGGGGTCTTTTAAGCATGGTGTGACGAAACATCTGGGTAGCTGGCATGGTTTTCGCAGTCCCCAGGTTTCGTCATATCATGTAAGGGCCTAATAGCCCATGCCGCGCTTAAGGCTGTCGTGAAGGCAATTTGAAAATTTCAATAAATACACTCTTTGTCCATTGACCAAGGCACTATTTTCCATGGCGATTGCCATTAAGGCTCCATATGACGCTAACCTCCAAAATGTTGGGTTTATTTTTATTTTATCTCACCGTCTGTTAAGCATAAAAACCTTTTTTATCAAAATAAATTACTTGAGAAAGCTATCTATTCAATTTCCGTGTGTTTTTTTGATATCTGTATTTTTTGTAAGAAAATTGCGGTAAAAATTTTTTTTTAGCCAATCTTCCATTCCAATCCAAACTCGTATAAGTGATGAAAAAATTAAAACCTACAGACGTAGATTTTCACAATATATTTTGCAATCCAAACATTCTAAAACCTAGTAAAACTAGAAGTAGAATTGATAGGGTAACGACCCTCTTAACATATAATAGTTCTAATATTTCTGTGTATTTTGTGAAATTATTTCACTCCAAACCAAATCTCTGAACGTTTATCATTTCATATCATTGGTGTAATTTTTCGATATCCAGCTTTCACCTTAGTTTCAGATTCGTGCTTAAGAATTGGGAACCGTTCAGTCATGAATATCACTTTTATAACGGTTATCAAACCAATATTGTCGACCGAAAGATTCCGAAGCACGGTATTAAAAAAATCAATGTTTTCCGTCGTGAAAATCGCTTTGACAACTGTTATAAAAGCTATTTTCTCGACTGAAAGATTCCTCATTCCTGAGCACGGAATTCCAATAATGGGCCTACAGACAAAGCGGTAAGGATGGTGTCGGAGGAGGGAGGGGCTATACGAGGGGAGGGAGAGGGCGGTAACCGAAGACCAAAGTGACTATTCGTGGAAGTGTTTGGCCGGAAACAGGAAATGGCCAACGAGCGTTTGTTTTTCAGTCCGTTCGGATTTTTGTTTGTTCCTTGCTACCATCACTCTGGGTACTTACTCAAACTGGTTGGGTAATACACCTAAGGAGTTACGAGTATGTACGGCAAGTATTACCAAACAGTTTCGATAGGTGTCTACCTGAAGATAGGGTTTATTATTTTCTTACTTTTTACATTTTAAAATACTTTCGCTCTTCAAACTTTCCTCAAAACCTCTTTATCTTGCGTGAATTTATACTATTTAATAGAATTATAAAATCAGCTTATTTTTATTTACTACATTGAGAACTAAAAACCAATCATTTCTTGCTCAAAAAAATCTTCAATGCATCGATTAAAATATTCGCTTTGACTGTGCCAGTTTATGTTAGCAAAACAATACATTACAAAATGTACATTTAAACTCATACACGCCGGCGGTGTTCTATCACGCGTACCAGCGAGCGTACCACATACCATACGCTACAGTGCTTGCAACGCTATATGTTACATTGTCGCGGCCCGTTCGAGAGCGGCGCTTTGGAAGATCACCCGGCAAATGCCACGAGGTGGCAGGCACGTGACACTATGTCGATTGATTTTTGTATCGATATTTTAATATTTTTATTTCTTGTACATATCTTTACCTGGCAAACCTTCATGCAATAAGTTGGTTTTCCGCTAAGTTCCAGAAATTGACCACTTTTCAGTGTCAATTAAAAATTCGACAAAGGGATTAGTGATTGTGATGGAAGTTCGAAGCCAGTGCAGCGGATTTTTATTTGCTTCGCTCTGCTTGATAACAAACAAACTAACCAATTATTCTAGTTTTCTTAAAATAGTGTATTAGAATATACATTTTCATTCTAAATCAAGTGGTTAATCGAAATATCATCCCATTTTAACAGCAAGTACACATAATGAGCAAAATGATTTATGTGACGGGTAAATTTTTTTGCTGATTAATGATATCAACATTGACTAAATACACCCGCCACAAGATATCCACACATATCATATATCTACATCCAACATAACCCTCTTTATAGCATTAA
This sequence comes from Incurvaria masculella, assembly GCA_946894095.1. NCBI lineage: Eukaryota > Metazoa > Arthropoda > Insecta > Lepidoptera > Incurvariidae > Incurvaria > Incurvaria masculella. Next base: position 10,726,506 of record OX335657.1, on the reverse strand, counting down.
CGATGATGGACAATGCCATCATTTTGATAGCTAGCTACTCTTGAAACCATTTATTTTTTCATCTCAATTCATCAAACTGTCTGGCGGAACGGCGCAGTACGGTATGCCTAGTCTAAATATCCAAAAACCTGGTTTCAAACCTGCGCAGCACTGATGTCTGGATTCCTTTTTTTAATGTCTTACGCAGCTTCTAGGTGTCTAAAGTATATTTAGTTTTCTGAGGCTATAATATCTACATTGAAAAAAATGTGGTTTTTGGTAACTCGGAATCAGTGAATTAAATAAAATAAAATTTATTTGCTCGTTTTAAATAAACTAATGGCTAAATGGTACACTTTATACCAAATGGAATTTTTTCACGCTATACCAAGGGGTTATTTAATACTTAAAATAGGTAATTCCATTCAATATTGTGGTGTACAACTAGCATGACCTATTATATTAGTCAAGAGTGTTAATTAAGTAAGAGTGCCTTGCATCAATCTCATTTAACGATTTAATTAAGGTTTTTCGGCTTAAATGGATTTAACTCAATAATGTTCATTGCACCAACAGTAAACGTCACTTTAAATCGTATTTAAGAAAATAAAAGTTAAATGAGCCTTCTCACGCATTTAACTCGCTAAATACGTGTTTAGGGAGCTGTTGAGGGTCAAGTTATACATTTGGATGGAGCTGTTGGTTCTTTCAGACATGGATTTCGTCGATTATTCTGATGATGGCGGAGAAACAATTGATTTAATCGGCACACATTTTTTCAATAGATAGAACTGACCATTTTGTTAACATGCGCGACAAATATTTATTTCGTCAATTTCGACTCTCAAAGACTGCGGGCCTACATTTGCTGGACAAAATTGAACATAGATTCGATTTTAAAAAGGACTACAAACGAAATTTAACTTAAATAATTCCAATCAGGCAACAGTGTAGGGTTTGTTTTATTGATGCATAAATACGTTTTTAGTCCAATTAACCATAACTCTTTTTCATGCTTCAAAAGATAGAGACGGCACTTTAATGGAACAGAACAAACTGCCACAGTGCTGCCATTGCTTAGAAAATTAATTGTTTCTTCGCTAAATGCGTATTTAGCTAAATAGATGAACTTATCTGTTGATGCAACGCGTAGTCTCATTTAGCGAGTTACGAACTTAAATACAATTTAACAAAACTCGTATTTAGTGATTTAAATACGATGTTGGTGCAAGGGGGCCTAAGAGTCTTATCATTTTCGCTGACTACACTGATCACGGATCACTGATATGATCAAGGATTTAAGTACGTAGCGTATCGTCATCAACGTTAAGCACTGAAACACCAAACACATTTTCGTTTTAACTTTTTTACTGAATTAACCAATTAAAATTCTTTTTAAAAAAAAATACATGTCACTCTTTGTAAATAATATAACTAATAATTAAAATATTATTTTCAAGTTCATTTTATGTAGTTCTTCCTTGATTATATGGCAGCTAAATTCCCAAACCAAGTGAATTCACGAGAGATGTCTCTCTCCCTCGCTTTCCGGCTGCATTGCATGGTGAGTAAAAACTAGTCGTGGGACGAGAAATGAGAAATGGGTTCGTATAACTGTTACTAATGTAAAAACGAAGTATTCATTTTACGCCGAGCAGTATGGCCGCTACAAAGCAGAATGCCCATTACAAAAGCGCTAGCAGTTAGCATGTACACCAATGAATCCACTTTGCTTTCATTCCTCGCATCATATAAATAAAAATGTGTGACTTTCAGTTTTTTCTATAATAATAAGTCAATAAATACTGCTAAAGATGAACTTTGAGGTTATTTCCCACATTGAAAGTACCATCGGTGGTGGATATTTATTTGCTAGACAACTTTAATTAGTGTTGCGGTCAAAATAGTAACTTACAGGGCCTCATTACATAAGGTATGTTTAGGAACTTAAGAATTTACTAAAACAGTATCAGGGAAAAGATAGTTGGCACTATTATTGCCGTAGCAAGTACTCCAGCTATATGTGAACTCTACTGAGGGTAAGGGAACAGAATAAATCGATAGTGGTGCCTTTTTACAGAAGTTTTCATACGTTTGTTTGGTATTATATTATCTGCAGGTCTTCTTGGAGTGGTATGATTTATAAACAGGTACCATTTAATGATCTAATAGAGTTAAGAATTATTTAAAATAGAGAAGATTCCTTGCTGTGTGGGCTCAGCCATTGAAAATTAATACACGTTATTCCACTGCATTAATTTATTCCTGTGCATGTCGTACGATCCGATTAAGGTATTCGAGGCTCGGTATGACCAGTCCAGAAGTGAAATCTGTTTATTTGTAAAACAAAAAAACAATAAGTTGGTACCTATAAGTAACTAGAGATAGCGTTGCGGTTAGCACCCACGTTGGACTGGCGTCAAATATTATGAACTCTGTGGCTGAGATAATTAGTCGTAATAGAAACTAAGCTAACAAAAAGTAATACTTTGCGACGTCTCTTTGAATTACTTTAGAGATGTCGTCCATACAAACTGTGTCAAAGTGACGTCACTAAGTACTACTTTTCGTTAGTCTTAGTTTTGGTTACGACTATTTATCTCAGACTGTGACTCATAAAAGTGGTGCAGCAAATAAAGATCACCCAAAGATGTAGGCAAAACACAGTCCATGAGCGTGCGTGCTGTTATGAGCAAAAATAACCTCATAGTTCATCTTTAGCCGTGTTTGCTGACTTATCCCCATTGAAATAAGTAAAATTTACAGATGGTTACTTTTATGATACGAAGTATAAAATAAAATTATTTTAATGTCTCTACATGAAAATGTCTAGCGCTTTTCTAGCCCATACTGGAATGGGCATTCTCCTTTCTTGTAGCGCACTTGATCGCGCACGCGGCGCGCCAACGAAAGCCCGTAGGTTGCGAGCCGTCTAGGCGCAACGACCCGCCACCCGCGACCGTATCGCTCGTGCAATGGCGGGCGGCAGTAGCTGAAACGTCGGTTGAGGCTTGGAGCCGGCGACTCTCGTAACTGGAGTTGCGGCAAAGATAATACAAATAATTACTTCGTTGCGGCTTGTAGCCGGCGACTCTCGCAAATGGAGTTACCTCCGAAACTGTAATGCGCGCGCGCAGTGCGCACTGTAGTCGAAGTCGTAGCCCATTGTTAATGACCGCCGTTGTGGTTTGCTTACAGAAAAAGTCCAACGATTAGTATTTGTAAATGCTAATAGGCATATAAAATAAATGATAATTAAGTTTATTTATCATTTGTTTATTATTTATATTATTTCTGGGGATTACTTTATCGAGGAAAAAGAAGTTTAGTCTGACTTCTTAATTGTTTGCGATAACTACATAGTAAGAAAACCTCTTTCTTGGTTTTGATTTTTGTTGAGAATACAGGTCACTGCACTCGAGATTCAGAATACCCATTCATATTCAGTTGAAAAAAAAAGGGGAGGAGAAGAAGGGGGAGGGAGTTTTCGCAAACGGCTATCGGCATCAGCAATAAAAGTTACAAACGTTTTCGAAGACCAGTGGAAACGCCCACGACTGGTAAAAACAACAACAAGTTTTTTTTTTATTACTGGTTTGGAAGTAAAAACACTGCTGTTATCTTATATTACATGCGCATATCACCCTCGGTAGGCTAGTGGCTGCTTTGTAACGCGACAACGCCTTGTAATTCGATAATCGAAATAAAGTAACTCTGGGCGTGGTCAGGTTCTGAATGGCTAACTGTTTTTCGATCGAGTGGTTCGGATTTTTTTTTTCTATAAGTCCTCTGTCCTACTTACAAGCTAAAATAAATAATCCTGCCCGGATTCGTACCATCGCATTGAATGGAAGATGCAAGAGGCAATTTTTTTTCCTATTTAATTAAGTCATCCTTGTAATGGTATGGTTAAAATTATTTATGTTTTTATGGAAGGATGTCAGAGGGACATTTCAACGCCGTGCGCGACGCCAATTGTCACGTATGGTTAAGAAGTGAATACCATGCGGATATCAGTCGGTGAGCGGAGCCGGGTCCTTAACCATACGTCACAAGATGGGTACTTATTCTGTCTAATCACATCAAAACCAGATATATTAAATTAATGCACCATGTATCATGAATGATTATATATATACAAACAGAACCAACAACCAATGTTCTAGGACGAGCATAAACACAAATATACTAGTAGGTAAAGAAATATAGTAATAGTAATAGAATAACACAAACGACGCGCACTGACTCTAAAACAAGGTTCAAAGTTCAAGGGACAAAAATACAAGGTTCGTTACGGTACCTAGTAGTGATGAAGTCTGGAGCACGTAGTTGGGCGGCGAATGGCGCCTGCCCCCGCGCGGCGAATTTCGAGCGGCTGGGTCCCCTCAGCTGTGGAGGCACCACACAACAGGGCGAGTCGTTGGAGGAGCCCACTCCAAGGAGCACGGGATGGGCGCTGAAGAGACGGAGGGTGCGGTTGTGCTCCACCGAGCCAGCCCGAAAGCGGCGACGGCGAGAATCCGGGACGCGACTGGCGTTACTCGCGGCGGTCGGCGGTCCGTGGCGGCGAGATGCGCTCGCGCCTGTCGGGCGAACAACAAGATGGCTGCCGTCGTGGTCCTCTCCCATTGGCTCTATAGGATTGCCTGACGTTCGCTAAGCGCGCGCGCATGAGGGAGATAGCATTCTTGAATTGCTGAGTGGTAGAATGAGACGGTACTAATGTTCGTGGTTTGTTCTTTTGTTATTAGAAGGATTTTGACCGTTGGTTCTTTGAAACGTGTATTTTTCCATTATGTATAAATGGCCATTGTGAGTATGCATAGGGACTGACATCATTCTGAAGGCTACCGTAAGTGTAGTTCTAGAAATATAAGACACACAGATATTAATATTGCCTAAAAAAGAAAATAATAAAATAACGTATGTTACATCCTAAAAAAGGAACCAATCTCATGACAGTAAGTGTGACATTAACCATGCATGTCCAGGTCCGAAAAAAATCGTGTTTAATTATCAACAGCTCGTGGTGTAAGGGCAAAAGGTTATACCTTTCATGCTAGAGATAATGGGTGCAAATCCTCGCCCCGGTCATGCACCCCTTTCTTTCTATTTCTTAGTTAAGTTTTATTTGATTTTGTTTATTCATTTAATTTATTTATTTTAGCTAAAGCAAATAAAGTAACATCTAAATCTTAAAATACGTGTCAATATAGGGCTTAGAAAATATGTGAGTCCAGCTACGTGTATCACAAGTATAGCAAAAGTTGCAGGATGAAGGAGTAAAGGTATAGTGTATGACAAAATTTGCGGCTATTTCCAGTTACAAAAAATCTAAACGTGACTTCTATATTCTATTCTTCTATATTGTAGGTGTTGTTGATTTCATTGCTAATGGGAGCTGTTCCATGGTTCGAAACCCATATAAAACTGTAGGTCCCCTTCCCCTAATAGGTGAAGCCCGAGTTGGTACCACCGTATTACCACTAGCATAGGGCGTAATTTGTGACATGTTCAAGTGTAGGTTACTCGTACCTACCAATGAATGAAATAAAACTAGACAATGTAACGGAGCTCCCTGATGGCCAGTATTCTGTGCCAGCCAGAAGGGTAGCTCTGGGTGCATAGCGTTGCAACGGGAAATCACTTAAGGCTAGACCTAACCCTATCTACATATTCGCTGCGGTGTAGGTGGGATCTAGGGAAAGGTTGTCCAGGATGTGAAATAGGGTTGGACGGTGAAACGGTAAGAAGCCTTGGCGGTGACCACTGAGAACCACCAATCGACCTAGACAGCACGGAACGGTATGCGGATAGGGATTCCAGGCAGGGACCACTGAGAGCCACTAAGCGACCTGGACGGGGTGGTGTGTTCAGTGCCGGAAGGATGAAACTGTGCTTGAAACGGGAATGAAAAATTGTCCATGTTTTCCATCCAGTTCTGTGTAGCCATGCTCAAAAAGGAAAAGTCATGGCAAGTCACCTAATTCCTTCGGCAATGTGGTGTGTTGGGCTAATATCATGACGGTAATTGTATGGTATTAGCCATCCATGTCAGGTTGCATTAAATTTTTCTTCATTAAAATCAACAAACAAAACTATCGACATATCGGTGAGAAAGGCAACGTGTCCTCCCTATCCTCCGCCCACGCGGGCCGCGGTCGCACGGCGGCGGCGGTGCGGCGGAGGCGAAGGAGACGGAGACGACCGACCGCTCGCGTCGCGTCGTGGCATAACATCATTGAATCGCTCAATATCTTTCGCAACCTCCTACAGCAGCCGTCAACCTTTTCATATGAATTGCTTGTTGTCATTGTGAAATGTTCTAAGATGCACCATAGAAGTCACTTTAAGCATTTATTGTAACTTTAATTGAATTAAAATTTAATTGGATTGCTAATATCACACCCACCGTCATGTTATTAGTCCAACACGCCGTATTCCCGAGGGAATTAGGTGCCAGCCAGCACCTTCCTTTTATGAGCAAAGTTACATTGAACTGGATATACAGCGCGAACAGTGATTTATTTTCGCTTGTACGATCTTTTCATTCATTGCAATGGCGCCTAACCATACCATCCAGTAAGAGAATAAGAGATACAGTTATACATGCATTCCGAAACATGTAACAGGGCGTGTATGCTTGGCATTCAGTCATTGCGGATTCAGTAGAGTTAACAGTAATGTCAAAGTAAATTCTTCTTCTGTTAACTCTACTGAATCCGCAATGACTGAATGCCAAGAATACACGTCCAGTTCTCATTCGTGACGAAATACACTTACCCAAATCAGAAAAATAAATTAAGTGGTACATGAACGGGGCCAGGATTTGAACCTGTGGCCTCTGGCAAGGAAGGCAGGTCCATATGCTCTTAAGCGAAAAGCATCTCAAAGTACTTTGTGTTCTTTGCAAAAAAACCACTTTAAATTATATATTTATATCAATAATTCGGAGTTTCAACAATCATTTTTTTTACGTTTGGTAAAACAACACTACAATGAAAGTACTAGAGGAGTGAAAAGGATGGCACATCTCCTTCCTTTTAGGAGTTATCTGATGATCGTACCTTGCCTTAATTTAACAGCGAACCCCAAGCTTTTCGATTAAGGCGCTAGGACTAGCCAACTACTCGCGCCATACAAATGCACTTTTTAACAAATGTAATAATATGTAGTGAAACGCTTCAGCAAATCCAAATAGAACTCCAGACTGATAATGGATTGTTAATATTTTTTGATTCCATCATTTATTTAAATAATAATAAAAATAAAAAAGTTGATTTTTCTCATTAGAAATCTGAAAGTAATTCGATTTCTAGATATAAGCAAAAACAGCATATATGCATAAACAAAAAATTCCATTTGCTTTTAGATTTATACATTTAGTCAAAAAAGTTCGGAAATGGACACCGTTTCCGCAATGTATTTTGTATAGAAAAAGGAAACATACATTAACGAAAATGATTCGATTCCTAGACAAGGAATCATATATTGTAAGAATGACACTTATAATCGTCAGACTTAGTTAGTTAACTTGGGGTGCCTCGTCTAACTTTGCGATTTGGCTAGTACCAGGCCCTTAACAAACAAATAGTCATAGCCATGTTTTCATCGTGTGCTTGCGGCATAGCGCACTTTAAACCGTGCGTTGGCACAGTAACACAACACTGCCCGCTAGCAGACCAATTAGCAAAGCGATAATGATCAGTGGCCATGCCAATTAAATGCCATATACTCGCAACAGATGGGTGCGAGCGCCGCGCTGCTATTGTAGAGTGTGGCAATGATTACAGTTTAGACACGGAGAGCGCTCCGTCGCCCACACATTTCCGCCGCAACTATGGCTGAACGATTTCGGGGACCGCCTTTTGTTTCTTTTAATCGGTCACGGCCTAAAACGAGAAGTTTACGGATTTCGATCGATTCGTCTATTGCTCAATGAAAACTTTTTATTTATTTTCATAAAAGGCGCGATGTCTCTGTCGTTGATTAGCGAGGCTAATCAATACTAAGGGCCGAGTTCACGAAAGGACAAAAAATCAAAATCAATGTCAACGTCTGATCAAACACGTCACTTTGTGTGGACAGTATGGAAGGAACTCTATGCAGATCATTAAAAGTGACGTGTTTGAACATTGATTAACTCGGCCGTCTCTTCGTGCAACCGGGGCTAATTGCGGTAAGTTCTATATCGGCGTTTAAAATCTATTTTTCTAGGCTTTTTAAAAAAATATATTTTTAAAACACTTTTGAATGGAATGGGAACGAGTGAGTAGCCTTGAAACACTCCTTTCTGGAGTAAACATTATTCACCTAAATTCTCTGTTTTTACGATGTGCTCTTATTCCAAAAACTTCTTTGAAGGTGTTAACATATTTCTCTTCCACTCAAGATAATACTTTAAGGACGTATCCGTATTCCATAGGGTCTCAAACGCTTTGGAAAAATCAATATATAATACATATACATATTAAACAAGTTTGTGATCGATACAATTTTAGTCGCCTGAATATTAATAGAAAGAAGGCGAAAATATTTCAACGTTGCAGAAAGTGCATATATATTAAACGTGAAAATGTTCCGTGCCACTCATGCGCTTTGAGATGCGCAGGGATCGGCAGGAAATGAGCGCGCGGCGTCACCGGGCGGTGCGCCCGCGCCGGCGGCGGCGGCGGCGGCGCTGTCGCCGGCGGCGGCGGCCATCGATCCTCCTCCCCCCGGGTCGCCAGCCCCCGCCCCCGCGAAACACCCCCTCCAAATGCCAGACCCTTGTCCGACACGGCCTCACGCGAGTCCTGCGCTTTCGCGATTTATAGGAGTCGGCGCTCGAAGGACGACGAAGGCCTCCAGCTATGGGATCGGCTGCGACGACGCTTTGTCGACTCGTTCGGTTACCATTGTACGACTCCGTTTGTTCAGTTGGCTTTGGACTTTCCAGCATCATCCAAAGAATGTGTTTGTTGCTGTGTTCCTTCAGCATAACAAAGCGTATCTAAGTTACATTAACTTGGTAATGAAAACGGCGGCGTAACATTGTCGGAGTGGCTTCGGAATATATATCTCACTAGCTAACGTACCCGGCGCCGCTCTGGTCGATTTCATTTGAGACATTCACCCGAGCGGAACTTCTAAGCTTTTCCAAGCTGCACAGCATCACCTACTGGACTAATCTGAAAATTACCTGAATATTTCATTGAAATCGGTTGAACTGTTTTGAGATTAGGGAACATGCGCACATGCATTTTCACACACATTGATTTTATGACAAAAAATGTTTAGTGATGTTACGGTTAATGTACGAATACTTGAATATGTGAATCAACACTTTCCTTTAGTTTTCCCTTTAACATTATGTACTTCACACAAGTTGTTCTTTACGAGGTACACTATCCTTTGGTGTAATAATAGAGCTAGCGTTATTGTTTTTTTTTTCAGAATCAACGTGTTCGATTCCCGGCTAGAAAAAAGGTTTTTTAAATAAAATCTAATATAAAATTTTTAGTTCTTATCAAAATCGCCTTCATGACTCCTTTGAGTATTTTTCGCTATTTCTTATAGTTGTGAATTTGGCCGTGAACGCACACTCGAAAAATTCACCTGTATTTTGGGGCATGATTTGCATAATGCGTTGCGTTCTACATACATTTTGCAAACGCACCACCTGGGAACTAGTGGCCATTTCAGGATATTTATGCCTATTCTAGGAATTCCATGCTTAGGAATTAGAAATGTTTTCGGTCCAAAAATCAGCGGGACGGATTAACCTCACTAAATAACGGACGTAACCACCAGGTTTATTAAATACAGTACACATCGTCAACCCCAATGAATACATTCGTGATGATGATGATGTATACTTCTTGTATGTATATGTATATTTTGAATTTGCAAGTAAATTTCAAGCTACTATTATTATCCAGCTTTCTCAGCCCTTTTTTTTTGTTGATTTCGAGACAGAGATTTCGAGAGACATTGTCTAACTAATCATTATTACTCAAGCCTTCAAGTTAACCAATATGCAACAACATGTTGTAGTAGGTATGAGCCTACTTACAACCTACACCAACACAATCCTATCTTAGTTCAATTTAATGACAAATTAACACGCGATTCATTCTCAAAAACACACGCGGAACCAATCGGGCGCCATTCACGGACCTCCATTCATGGCAAGGCATATGTCGGCAACCTCCAAACTCATTTCTCGGCGGTATCTCTCGTCTTTCGATAATTTCTTGATTTTACTGTTAATACGTACCTACCTTCTACCTTTTGTGCTGTGTGAGTTCCGGCACGTAAAAATAAAACATTCGGACCACCCACTGCATTTCATTCCGTGCATGTCACGCACATAAGAGCCGATGGCCACTGTTTTCGTAGACGTTTTCAGGTAGGAATTACATTCCCATAAGACATGTCATTTGGTAGAATCACTTGTGTTAGTGTGATCGCCCTATTTCCATGTAACTCTATAACTTAACTGTGACAATATTAAAGATAATAGTTTCGCCAAAAAAAATCAAAACAAGCCCCGATCGGAACGAATAGATTAACATTCGTTTGTTTCTCCACATAAGTGCAGCTGCGAATAAAAGGCTCTATTTATTTGAGGTTACGCAGCAAAATCTACATATAAGTATTGAAATTTGATCACTTAAAACTATCAGCAAATTGTTCCGACGAATGCCCCGATCAGTAATAATTTCGGGACATTTTGGAAAAACCAGTTTCATTACTTCTATATGTAGAAGTCTCTGATTAATCTCAAATTAATGAATCAGCGGTAATAACGTACCATTAAACGCAAACAAAAAACTCAATCAGCTTTTATGTTCACGACACCAAAACTTGCATCACGAATGTCTCTAATGCATTGCCGGAACTAACGAGAAGCGTTCAATTTCCTCGCAGCGTGTAAGACAAAAAGCCCTCGTCAGATGAATCAAAGGCTTCGCGGAGAGCATCGGAGGCGTCTAGTCTGCGCGTGGGCGCGGCGGCGGCGTGGTGCGTGGCGCGTGGGTGGCTTACTGCTACTAATGATGGCGTTTCACATGACCACCTCGCCCCGCCGCGGAGGCTATCGATCTGGCACTTGAGGAAGTTGCGCAACATTACTGCCTACAGGGTCCCGCCTGACTCATACCTAGATTAGCACCGTCCGGGTGGATTAGTGCCTGGTTCGCCTGCCCCACTGTTTCAGGCTCAGCCGGCATCTGGCATTTGAGGAAGTTGCGCAACATTACTGCCTACAGGGTCCCGCCTGACTCATACCTAGATTAGCACCGTCCGGGTGGATTAGTGCCTGGTTCGCCTGCCCCACTGTTTCAGGCTCAGCCGGCATCTGGCATTTGAGGAAGTTGCGCAACATTACTGCCTACAGGGTCCCTCCTGACTCATACCTCGATTAGCACCGTCCGGGTGGATTGGTGCCTGGTTCGCCTCCCCCACTGTTCCAGGCTCAGCCGGCATCTGGCATTTGAGGAAGTTGCGCAACATTACTGCCTACAGGGTCCCTCCTGACTCATACCTCGATTAGCACCGTCCGGGTGGATTAGTGCCTGGTTCGCCTGCCCCACTGTTTCAGGCTCAGCCGGCATCTGGCATTTGAGGAAGTTGCGCAACATTACTGCCTACAGGGTCCCTCCTGACTCATACCTCGATTAGCACCGTCCGGGTGGATTGGTGCCTGGTTCGCCTCCCCCACTGTTCCAGGCTCAGCCGGCATCTGGCATTTGAGGAAGTTGCGCAACATTACTGCCTACAGGGTCCCGCCTGACTCATACCTATATTAGCACCGTCCGGGTGGATTAGTGCCTGGTTCGCCTGCCCCACTGTTTCAGGCTCAGCCGGCATCTGGCATTTGAGGAAGTTGCGCAACATGACTGCCTACAGGGTCCCTCCTGACTCATACCTCGATTAGCACCGTCCGGGTATATTGGTGCCTGTTTCGCCTCCCCCACTGTTCCAGGCTCAGTCGGCATCTGGCATTTGAGGAAGTTGCACAACATCGACTTATTTCTTTCACTTCATTCATTTCATATCATTTCATTTCATTTCATTTCATTTATTTATTCAACTTCTGGTAGTAAAACTACACTAAGTCATGTCACAATTTGATTGATCCACGGATTCGATCAACCAGTAAAGAAGAACCCGCAAAGAAACTTCACTGGTCTATAAATTATGTTTTTTTTTTACAGCGGGGCAAAGCAGTGCAGATATTTATTTTCTAGAAAGTAACTGTTTGCTAAACATTTCTTTCTAACGGGGCTATCGTGTTACATACCGCAATGCGACCTAACCTGCTGGCTTACTATCGCATGGATGTGTCTTCCGCAGGCGTAACGATCTGAAAGGAGCTCACGACGGTCGGCGCTTGCGCAGGGTGTGACTTCTCACGCGCGCCAACGCCTCCGCCGTAGCTTCCGCCGCCGCCGCCTCCGCCGCCACCGCTGCCGCCGCCGACGCCGACGTGAACAACTGCACCTGCATTTCTGGATATCTCGGGTTTCCGTCCTTTTTCGTCTCACAATTTCACTTAGTCTGCATCCACCTGTACCCTCGATCCATTCAAGTCACAGTCTATGAAATGAGTCGTCTGAAAAGAAGAATCGCAGGTACTTCAGCACATTAGAATGACTCTTCGTGCCATTGAGCTAGAAAGGATGAAAATGTCGACCGAATACTGAAGCCACATATGGGAAGGTAGTCCCCAGTACCGGTTGGCGTCCTTGCACTGTGACTCACCAATCACTATTGGTCTAGAGCCCCTGAGCCACAGATGATTTGTGGGGTCGCTCAGTCTGTTCTAGAGGTACTACCATGAACGTTGCTCTGTGGATCTTGCATCTCTTATTCCTCCCTATCCTACCTGATCAATGCAATTTTATTTGGAATTGGAAAATATTTACTTTAAAACATTGGAAAAAGGTTCTGTCTTTTTTACCCTTATTTAAGATATTTTTACTGAACAATACAGATATTTACAAAACAATCATTCAAATAAAAACACTAAGAATTAATATTTCTCAAGTAATTTTTTTTAATTAAAATCTGACAATTTTTGAGGGTAAGGAACCGTTTCGGGAATTTAAAGGCAGTAGCCGTGTAAAATGTTGCCTTGGCCAACAGACAAAAAATGCATTTATTAAAATGTTCCAATCTTCGATTTCCGCTGCCTTCATGAAAGCCTTAAGTGAGCCTCTTGCCATAATAATAACAGTGAATAAACCTTATATGCTTTAATTTTGTCAAATGCAATTTTTGACGATTCGAAGTGTTGCCTGTGTCACAAAGGAGGAAACATAAATACAAAACAATGCCGTCAGTGTATGTATTATCATTTAAAAGTCGCTACGCTGCCGCTATACGAACCAGTTTCAGTCGACACTCCGGTCTTTCCTTGCTCGTTGTCCCGTGCCCTGCATCCACTGCGCCAGGACTTCCCACGATGCGGCGATAGAAGTGGAGCGCGATGTCGGTTTCCTTTATTTTTGCCAACACAATGGCCGGCAGAGGGCCTCCGAGCAGCGCATGCGCCGACAGCACGCGGAAATCGAAGGAAATCGATTTAATTCCTGCACCATGCGGGGACGGCTCCTGGGGGGTCTCATTGACCCTTGCATCCATCTGAACGGTACAGCCGGGATCAGTCTACATCGTACATTTAAATGGAGGCAAACGTTACCTCCCTGAAGGTTTATTTAATAATAATCATTAATAGTAGCCTAGTGGCGCGACGCGTTCCGATTCGATAAGCTGGGTGAAGCACCTCTGAGCCTTTGGATGGGTGACCATTGCCTTCCGTTGATGCTGGCCGTGGTTCAAAACTGTATACCCCCTTCCTTACTTGCTAGGTGGTCGGGTTAATCTCGCCCGGGTTGGTACCATCGCATTGAAGGAACGATGATCGAAGCGGCAATAAAAAATATCCGTGTTTTCCATCAAATTCAATGTAGCCGAGCAACATAAGGAATGTCCTGGCTTGGCATTTCCTTCCCGTGTGGTGTGTTTAGCTAATATCCCACGGTCAATTAGGTATTAGCGATCATGTCAAGTTACTTAAAAAAAACAATGGTTTTTTGTGCACTCAGTCCTATAATGTTACCTGATGGAAAAGTTTACTTGTCCTCTCTAAGTTTACTCAAATTGTTCTGACTGTACCTTTAAAGGAGAGCAAACATTATGGGAAGAATACCAATACCACGAATGAAACATGGCACATGTTCTTGATGAGTAAATCTAATGTTCTTATGGCACCGAGTAGCGGAGGTATATCATAGATAAGATATTGGCAGATGTGTCAACGCCTTTCGCCAGTTTTGACCTGGCGAAAGGCATCCAAACCACCTGTCCAAAACTTAGTACGACATTAGCACAGGACTAACCATACAATAACCGCTTTAGTCCGGCGGATTAAAGTTACTTCGCCCACTCTGAATACAGCTGGAAAGTTCTTGAGGCTTCCCAACACATTATAGATGCCACAACTTGCCGTGTTGTTTATACAAAAGTATGGACAATTCTCCACACTTTTGAAAACGTTAGATCGGTTTGGCGTTAACTCCAATTAAGGTAAGGTGTCAGACTAGGAGCTCAGAAGACACCTCCGGTTCAGGTCTGGAAAACTAGAAGTGCATACACTGCGCAGGTCGATCGAACTGCGTAGATGTGGATTGGAGAGGTGCATTATGTGAGTGTACCAATTGAATAATTTCGTCAGCATACTGGAGATATGGGATTCAGCCTGTCTGTCGTCCTGAGTGTGGACATAAACATAACTCGTGTTTCGGGAGTTGAGCGTGCATCACAGCTCCGGTACCTGCCTGGAGAATAGTTAGTGGACAACATCTATGTGGTACTCGCCATTAAGCCTCAATGACCCAGTGGCGCGACACTTCGGCGATCGCTCTCCGAAGTTAAGCAACGCTGGGTCCGGTCTGGTCTTGGATGGGTGACCATTCGACCTTTGAGAGAGGCTGGCCGTGGTTCGGATTCCACGTTAAACTGTAGGTCCCCTTCCTTACTTACTAGGTGGTAGGGTAAATCTCGCCCGGGTTGGTACAATCCCATTGGATGAACGATGGTCGAAGCGGCGATGAAATTTGTCCGTGTTTTCCGTCCAGTTCAATGTAGCCGTGCAATATAAGGAAGGTCCTGGCATGGCACCTAGTTCCCATGTGGTGTGTTGGGCTAATACCATGACAGAAAGTGTGATATTAGCCATCCATGTCCAGTCACATAAAAAAAAAGAGTACCGAAGAAATGTGCTGAGGAAGCAGAACGTACAGAATTACCGGTCCCTCCTAACGTTTCGGGATCGGTAGTTATTGCGTCTCCATTTGTATATAGCTTAGTCAGTCAGGGTGTTTGCGTCCACTGCGGGACATAGCCTCTCCAATTTTCATCCAGTCCTCCCGGCCCTCGGCGACACGGAACCACTGCTTTCCGCCGACGCACTTGATGTCGTTGACTCCGTTTTCCTGTCCACGGCCGCCAGTGTGGGACACGGTAACTCCAACGGTCGTCGTCTCTTCGGGTGACGTGACCAGCCCACTGCCACTTGATATTGATGGACACTCGGTGTCCAATATAGATTAATTTGGTACGTCATCGATAGATTGCCTCGTTAAGCACCATATAGCTAAAGGGCACTCGAAGCAACAAATACATCTTCTGGGCGTATAAAGTGATCCAACGCCAATGGGCAAATAATAAAAAAACTTAAAACATTATTTAAAAAAAGAGCTTTAGCCGGTTTCGCACCTAAGCCGTAACAGTCTCGCTCAAGCATGCTCAATGTGCGTAATCACTATAAAATCCCAGCTACCTCCCACTTACGCCTCGGGCTGAGAACTGGTTCGGATCACGTAATACAGAGGCGAGAACTGGGATCCTAACTGACCACTCTGCGACGTGAGTCATTTCCGCGGCTATCGCAAACATATTTTTTTGTTATGTGACTGTACATGGATTGCTAATACCACACCTTCCGTCATGGTATTATCCCAACAGACCACATGGGAACTAGGTGCCATGCCAGGACCTTCCTTATATTGCACGGCTACATTGAACTGGATGGAAAACACGGACAATTTTCATTGCCGCTTCGACCATCGTTCATCCAATGCGATGGTACCAACCCGGGCGGGATAAACCCTACCACCTAGTAAGTAAGGAAGGGGACCTACAGTTTAACGTGGAATCCGAACCACGGCCAGCCTTTCTCGACGGTCGAATGGTCACCCATCCAAGACCAGACCGGACCCAGCGTTGCTTAACTTCGGAGAGCGATCGCCGAAGTGTCGCGCCACTGGGCCAATGAGGAGATGACTATTACTTTTTAGGGTTCCGTACCCAAAGGGTAAAAATGGAACCCTATTACTAAGCCTACGTTGTCCGTCCGACCGTCCGTCCGTCCAACCGTCCGTCCGTCCGTTATTTTTTTGACCCTTCCTTTCCCCTCCGGTATTTATTTTCCGGAGACTTTGACAGTAATTTTTTTCTGCTTCTCTTATATACAAATGGTTCATTAATAGGTAGACAGCTGAACAAAAAACGTGATTTTTTTGTGTTGAATCTTGTACGATGGTACGGAACCATTCGTGCATTGCATGCATTCCGGCTAGCCCTTGGCCGGTTTTTTTATTAATCATTATTACAGTATTTCAGGTCTATTCTGACGTTTAAAAGTTGTTCTCGCTCAATCGATGTTTGCTTGTTTCATGTGTTGCTAACGAGAAAATGTCCAAATTTTTCTGAAAACTATAGAAAAAAAAACATTGATATCCGTGGCAATTTGTGTGAAGTGATGGGGCGCCTCGCACTCGGAATCCCTGGCAGCTGGTCCCGCTACCTGCAGGTCGCTGTGGGAACTGGTTTGCGGCGAGTAACACGGTGGCAGACTGCTCGGCGGCGGCGTTCGCCCGGCGTTAGTCACTGTCATGAAGGACAGGAAGTTTGGAGGTTGGATATATCGAGTCGAGAGTTGGATATTTGGTTTACCACAGGTGTAGGTCGTCTGCGATGCCCGTGCCCGACTGAACGCGATCCGGTTGGAAACTGTCACACAAGCAAATGGCTGCAAAAAAAACCATGTGTGGCTGCAAATAGGCAGGGAGCATGGAAGAACGGGAGCGGGAATAGAAACTCATTCAAATGGCGGCAGCGTAGCCACAATTTATTGGAAAAGTTCTGACTATAGTTAGGTCGCTTGCGTATTCGAGACGCGCAACATCGAATGTTCGTCCTGTGAAGTCATTACGTGTCGTTAGAACTAGAGCAAATCAGTAGTGACCGAATTCGTTAGCGAACATGCAGACGAGATTCGTTTGCCAATCCCATCTCTCCAGGCTTGATGCAAATAGGCAACAAACTAAGTTGATACTAGGTGGCTACTTTTCGTCTCGGACCATAGACTGTGACAAAGATTTCCATTGCATTCATTTATGACCATCTCTTAGATTACATATGCGAATGAAATATTATTTATGTAGTTCATCAAAAAACTCAAAACCATTTTTTTCCTATTTAATCAAATTCAACTGCCTTCGCGAACATACATATGAATAAACTTCTTATTGTGCTTAAAAACTTACGCGGAGCATAACTATAATATTTAGTTTGACGGCTTACCACGCGTGTGAGGAGCAGGCTTGCTGCTCGACGTTTCGGAGCCTCACATGGGCTCCATCTCTAGGAGAACGTGCGACCGCAAGTCACGCAAAGCGACGGGGCGACAGGCACGTTCTCCTGAAGATGGAGCCCATGTGAGGCTCCGAAACGTCGAGCAGCACGTCCTGCGTCAGGAACACCCGCGGTAAGCCGTCAAACTAAATATTATTCTTATTGAGTTTTTTTTTGGAAACTGCTTATTCTACTAATCCCAAACTTGCAATATTCGTTTTTGATGTTAACAACCGTAGCACTGTTACTTAAGAAGGCTGTATTTTAGTTCTCAATCCTAACCCTGATGGCACTGTTATTTATGATGCCAGCTTTTAGTCCTATTAGATGGTATTAATTAAAATCAGGTTAATGGCGTCAAATTTAAATTAAAATCAGACAAAATGATCAAAAAAGACTTTACAATATAAAAAAATAACCTGTGTTTGTCTAACTAGATCGAATTGGACCAACTTCACACCATTCAATTTCCATGTGACATGTGGACATGTGACACGTCGATGGTAAATTTAATAATCTTATTATTCATTAAAAAATACAAATTTCTAATGCATTTTGCTCGCTCAAATGTTGGTTAGTACTAATACCAATCATAGTATACATAGTATAACTAATTAAAATATGCACATTTCCATCATGATTTGTGAACATTTTTCCTTTGCAATGAAGACTTTAGAACAAAGCCTTTAGATGCATTATTGTATCAATAAACTTTCATTTAAAAAAAATACATTTTGTTCTACTAATGTAAATTGCCGAATGTCAAACCGCACCGTTTTTATCATGACTTACTAGTAATCCCAGTTTCAGTGAATGTTTAGTTTTAGAAATTATCATCTGATGATATAATTTATTAATAATCATAATAGACGACGATGTCGCTTTGGCCAATGGACAAAGAATGCATTTCGTAATATTTTCAAATCTGGTTGTTGCTGAGGTCTGCTCACCGCCTCCGGACCGCTTGTTACTTCAAGGCCACGCCTTCACAAGATCACGATCGCGAGATGCCGTTCCACGCGTGTCGGTACAGGCTCCTCAGTTGAAGGTTACGAGATCATTTTGTTGTCTCTACATTCATTCTAGAAGATATAGACAGCCTTCTATCGGGAAGACGGCCTCTACACAGTGTGGTGGATGTCGCGAAAATTGTACAGACGACCATACATTAAAGGATACACTTCTGGTTGAAAGAAAATATGAATGCTCAAAATACTTTGACTTTTTACAATTACTGACTGCATGCACCTAAATATGTGTTAAATAAAACCTAGCAAAATTAGAAGGGAGATTAGAAGGGTGTATTTTAACACCAATCAGTTTTATTTATAACTGGAAATGTATCCTTTTAACTTTGATTGAGTGTACTTAGTGTTAGTTCAAACTTTTAATTTCTCAATCTTTCAAAAATTCCATGTTTGAAAGATCTGTTCGAGTTTATATTTATCTCAAGCTGCTAAAATTATGGTGAATTTTTACTTTCTCCTTAAAATTCGTACGATGTAAATCTCCGTTGGGTGTAAATTTTAAAAATATACTTCTACTTTGGGGTTTGTATGATAAGATTTTATATTTGAAATTTTATATATTTTATTGGAAACTAAATAAAAATGAAATGTGCTGTAGTTACAGTAACTTAGGAAGTGATTTATTTTTTTCCACTACAATATTTAGTTTATTTAATTTTAAAATTAATTATAGTTCCACCTAAAATTTTTACTTGCTCATTACAAGCACAAAAGCTGCTCTTGTATTAAATTTGATTCGCAGAGGAGCCCGTAGTCATTCACAGAATTGAACAAGTAATTAAAATTCCGGTTGTGTTTTATCTCGATCAATCTATACGCGTGACCTCTCGGGATATACCCAGTGCTCATCGTCAACTGACATTCATCGTCGAGGAGTGGCGAGCCACTTTCGATGTCATCACACATCATAAAGTTAGTCATAGCTTGAGCCCGCCTGCTGTATTGCACACGGCGCAATAAGATTTCGCGGCCGCTCCGGAAGCCAGCTTCACTGGTGAAAGTGGATTTTTGGACTGGTAGTCATCTGCTGGCGTCCTCTCTCACGCGCCACTTCCCAAGGGCAGACCATGGGCACGTGGAGGTAAACAGGAAAGTAGCGGGAACTCCTTAAGAGTCTGATAACGCGCTTGCGATGGCGCATCCTTGAGCTGTAGATCGGTATGTGTATATTGTTCAACAGGGGAATGCGTTGACGCGGAACACGTTTGCGTGTTGCTCGATGCGATTACTACACCATCTAGTACTGAAGCTTTTGTAAAATATTAAAGTAAATTCAATGAAAAAAAAAACTTTATGTCAAACATTGTAATAGGACCATTTGTTTGTAAGGTTCAGTTGTTTTAGGTCCTATTAAGGTTAGGTTCTATTGGATTGGCATATTTTTAATATTTCTTATCCTACTTGCACATTCTTCAGTTTTAAATGGTTTAGAGCACAAAACTCTACTTTAGAGTCCACAAGCGTTAAGAAGCAAAGTCTGAAGCTGGGTTTCTTGTAAATAGTGAAGTTTTTACTATATTATTTAATTAAAAAACCATTAAGAAAATTTCCAATCTCTGTATGTTAGATGTAAGAAAATATGTTTTTTTCATTTCGTCATTCGATTTTTTTTCAGCCATTTTAGAACTTGCAATGGGCGCTTTGAATTGCACGTCGTTTTTTTTTTTTTTACTTTATCGGAAGTGTATTTGGGCGAGGGAAATAGGCAAAACCAAAAAAGAATTCAGGTAAATTTATTTTCTAGGATATATTAACTGCCGTGGATAAAATACCTAATTAAATTTAAATATTTTATAAATATTTTGAGAAGCTAAATATAAAATCAACCATTCTGAATCTAAAAAGTTTTTACAGTTCAAGAAAATAAAAACTTTACCAGAGCTAATTTTGATTTTAGTTTTGGGGAAAAAATACATGTTTTACATACCTTTCTATTATAAGTTCATATATACAACATATGTAACATAGAAAGACTATTTCCTAAAAATTGGCTTAAACAGTATAAACTTCCTTCACTGAAAATATTTCGAATGATCGAAATATAGGTAAAGTATTATAAATTGAAATATACTTTTTTTTAAATGCCATTTTATTTAATCAGACTCTATTCCAAAATTAAAATCAATGCATAAGGTTGATATCTCGTAATAGGTGCCTTAAGGCTCATAAATATGCATGTGAGTAAATATTTTAAAATGATTGTTAAAATTCTTAAGACTAGAAGTTTAAATGCTAAGTAGGTAATTAAATTATTAGTCACCGAATTCAATACTTGCCATCACAAAATTAATATGATTAACACAAAACAACACTTTGAAGATTTTATGACACATGTTGATTCAACGTGAATTTACTATTCGGCGATTCTTTCTAGAAAAATCTTTCTTTTTTTTTATTATCCTTGAAAAATAAAGTTATTCAAATAATTCCCAAATAATACATGATAATATATCGGCGAGACAATAGAAATAAGTTAATTGTGGTTTTTATTATAATTCTAATTAATTAGGAACAAATCTTAAAATGTACATCCTTAACAATTAATGTAGGCCTTTTATAGCATGGTATATATAAAATATAAAATTTGTCAAAACAACTATTGTATCCAAGGTAAGGCACTGGAATGTATTGTGATATAAAACAAAATAAAAAATCTTCTTATCATCGTCAACTTAACACAACGACTTTTAACTAATTACATAAATAGCTATTCATTTACATTACAATAACTATGAATAATTCTTATGAGCTAATTAGGTTAGTTATCAATAATTATCTTGGTCTTGATCGCATGGTCGTGTACTATCATACATGTCTAGACCGACAAACCGATACATAAAAGTGGCGAATTTTTGTAAAAAAATGTCAAGACTTGTTTATTAAATTTATACTTAATATTAAAATAGGACATTCGTTTTATTTATATGGAGAAACGAACTCTGGAACTAGAGCACGTCTGTGCGACCGAGACCAAAATGTAACTATATATCTATATTTACAAAACTAATAACCAGAATGTACGTTAAGTGGACCAAAAATTAAATTAATTCTTTTCTGAAAATAATTATCTTGAAACGGGTTTGATCGTAGACTTTCAGAATCCCGAATGCGATTCACAATTAACGATCTAACAATATATACTTGTAACATTGCATTAGTCCCAGTATATAATACATTCTGGAAGCAGTTAAAGATAAAGCAAGAATACTGTTATTTAAAGATATTCCATCATAAATAGTATGAATACGCCGCGAATCATAACGTCAACACCGATACGACGCGAATCTGCTGTCCTTGCTCGGGTCATAGTGGATGGTTCTGAAACAAACCAGACGGACATCTTTATTCTAAATCTCTTTAGAGTTTGATCATGGAAGTAATATACTGTTGGAATCAACCAACCGGCATGATAATGTAGTACACAGAGTACACGTGTTAGGCCTTTTTCGGTGGCCATTACTCCACAAAGTGAAAAAAAAATGTTAAAATCGAGATATTCTAATAAGGGCGTGCTAAAAGCTGATTGCGTTCAGTTAAAAAAGAGCGTAAGTAAAATAAAATTCAATTATTTTTGAATATAAATCAAAATAATTTCCATAATCGGAAAGGTAATTTGTAGACGAATGGTCTAGCTATTATTTAAAGATAAAACGGTAATTATATGCTCATATTATTTTTCAAATTATGAAAATATGGATAAAATGCTTTTAAAAAAATCTCAAATTAGTCACCATTATAGGTTTCCAATAAAAAAATAGAATGATTTGTATTTATTTTTAAAATAACCAAATATTCGTATTAATCATGTAATTAATACTACATTCATCTACATAATATTGTTTTACTTACGCCATTGTAGGAGTACATTGAGTTTAATCAGCTGTTTTCATATCCAATACTGTCACAAAAAATGAGATATATATAATAGCAACTTTGATTGCTTGCAGCTAAATTATTCCACTCTTAGCGCATGTTAGTGCATTATTAGCACGATCTTCATGCCATGAAAAAATGCGGTCAAAGAACATGAAAAATACGGATAGTAGTAAATTGTCTTACTGTATTTTCGTTAGAGACCGCTCTGTAGCAAGGATCGTGCTATCTCCTTCACCGCCACAAGCATTGACTACATCTACAACAAATGAAGAAAACAAGAATATTAATACAGTTCTCAATAAATTTGCAGATATCTTAACAGGTTAGCTTAAAAGTCACAAAACAATAGAAAACTATTCAATTTTTCGCCATAGTGGTAATCAATAAAAACATCATAAATATTATTCCTGAATACGTGTTAATTAACAATAGGTATTTGCTACAAAATCATCACTAAAACATTTACAATTCCGATGAAAAAATTATTTATTATCTAATAAAGAATTTATTTCTTTATTTAAATAATTTATCAATAACTTCTTTATGATCTTATTCAGTAATGAGTTTCAATCAGACTATGAAAGTTGATACACTTCTTTAAGGTGGCCCAACCCGCTCATCTCCCCATACAAAAGGGGAAAGAAGATCACGCCCATATTTCTTGTTAGAGATCCAAAATGTTTCTTAAAATAGCTTTATTTGATCGAACTAGATGTCTGATGACCATTGGCATTGTAAAATTGTGTTTGGTTTCTAAGTTATAAGGTCCGAAAGTTCGAATTTTTCGCGCGTTTTATACAATAACTTTGGAGGTGGATTACGCAATGATAAAGTAAGAACATCGTAAAAAGATTAGTTATCAGACATAGCTTATTTAATCAAGATTTATGATCTATTTGGTTTTTGTTAGATTTTTGACTACAGCGGTCGTGGTTTACTTTTAGCTATAAGTCGTCTTGAAATTAATTTTTTTGTAAATCTTACCGAATCATACACTATGCACATTGTCTTTTTTGTGGACATGTTTCATCTTCCTCATCACGGAACCTGTCTTATTCTTTGAAACAGAGAAGGTCCCAGAGCGCAACAGCACGGTTTTGTACCGTGCCCGCGAATGAGTTGGGCCCGCCGGGTTGGGCCACCTTAAGCGCTTATTTGGACTTAAATGGTATATTGCTTAGTCACGGGCAATAATAAGTAATTTACTTCAAACAGAAAGGTTTAAATGCATGTTCAACATAACAAAAATCTCTTTAAAGAACTATTCCCAGAAAGTGAAAAGTCCGTATAACGGTTCGTCATCCACGCTCTTTTTACGGATTACTGACCACAGAGAGATTTACCTTAACATTTTAAGGGGATCAACGTCAAAAGGGATTTTGCGGACAAACAACTCAATATTTTTTAAATGTTAACATTTGAGGTCCCGACCGAAACTAAAGGGCCCTCCCGACAATGGACCCGCCCGAAAATAAGTCGTAAATATATTAAAATGGGCTTTGGAGTGCGGACCAAGCGTTGGTCGCATCGCTGGACTCTCATGACGGCGCCACATAAATGGCCAAGTTTGTCGAATGTTTGGCCCAAGATTGCCAACAGCGTAGATGCTTTGGATAAAAGAGAAAAAACATATAGGGATCATTTTACTTAGACAGACTTGGTCAAGTGTGTAGCGCCAAGATTACGCCATAGACAAAGGATAGTAGGGATAGACTGCTAACGTCATACAACGTACAAAACTCCCTAAATATTTCTTATTTTCGCTGTTACTATGACATTTATAACCAACGCCACTAGTTCTGGCAGTAGATGCCAGAACTAGTTGCACTGTTATTAAACTTAGCTTAATTTCAAATTTCGCAGGCACGATGAAACTTTACATTTTAACTATAAATAAAGTAACGTCATTGTAAATAAAAAATATCATTATATTATTATATTATTATTATATTAATTTTTTTTTTCGAATGTTATTTATTTTGTAATTTTATGTGTAACTTTGTTTTATCTTTGATTTGTATTTTTCAAACCTTTGTTAATTTCATGTGTTTAAAATTTTCTGTTTGAAAATTTTATTTCTATGTTGAAATACTTAAATTATTTATTTATCTTAAATACTATTTACTATGCTGTATGGCCAAAAAAGTAAATAAAGGATTTGATTTGATTTGATTTGATTGATATTCATTGGTTTGTGTTTAATGTATTCTCAAATATGAATTGCAACGCCCTATATTTTATTCCTCCCGCACTTTTATTATCCCTATTCAACACTTATATGACGTTAGCGATATTTCCATACTATCATTTATCTATGGATTATACTGAAGCATAACTATGCGAAGGCTTGAGTTATGTTCTGACACTTAATAATAATAATATTAGATATTTATTATTTATGCATACGGACATTAAAGTATATAGGGAAGACTAAATATTTCATTATTTGCAGTAACATACGGTGTCTTTCTTGTGCTTAAGCCACAATAAGATGTAATACAAAGTTCGTGACGGAGTCATTAAACGACTCAAGTGTCGATAAATCATTTAGTTATTATATTGAACACTAATCTTTGGCGACGTTCCATTGACAGAAATCTGTCAACCAGAGATTTCACTTTTGCGATGCTCCTTTTATGATTTCTTGTACATTAGCTAACGCAAACATTAATGGGGATATAATACGAATTCTGGCTTTATAATGAAGAGTATTTTTTATAAACATTTGCGAATTAAAATATATATGAAAGATTGTATTTACGAATGCCCTAGTCATGATAAATCATTTAGTTAACAACAACCATAGACACATAAGTATTAGGGCTACGTAACGCAGTTAATGCTACGGCCATACTAGTAAATGAATAAGACGAATCTAACGACACGTCTCACGCTAAAATCCAACAAGCCGTTAAGGCCGCACAGCGTGCCAAAGAAATATACATACATACATACGTACACTCGAAAAACATAACCCTCCTTCTTGCCCAGTCGGGTAAAAATAGATGAAATCAGAATATCCGCGAGTATCATAAAAACCTATGTTGTACTTCTATATGGACATATTTTCCTGTCCATCCTTAATAGATGTAACACTGTATCTGATGGACAATTGGAATCTGCTACATTGAACTGGATGGAATACATGGATAATTACCCTGTAACGCTCTTGGTAGAAGATATAGTGGTAGGGTTAAGCACGCCCGGGTTGGTAGCATCGCATTGAATAATCAAAGCGGCAATAACATTTTCGTCCTTGTTTTCCATCCATTGAACTAGATGACCGTGGATGAAACCGTACTCATATAAAAGGAAAGTCCTGGCATGGTACCTAATTCCTTCGCTAATTCGGCGAATTAAGCTAATATATTAATTAATCAAAGATAATATGTTGACATTAGGTGTGATGAACGATTCAAATTCAGTTACATTCAATATGGTTAAAAACTGCCAATAGCCCATTAAAAGCTTTGTCGTTCTGATGCAATTACAGACGTCTTGGCCCGTATTTAACCAAGTGCTGATTTAATTGACTTTTAAAGGGCCTTTATTACTAAAGTGCTGATTATCTTGTACTGGTATTGATTGCAAGCTGCTAAGAAAGGCCCTTAATATGTGACAGTATGTGAAAAAGGGCCTTAGTAGGGCAAGTAAGTACAAGGTGTGCCAGTATTGTCACGTGGTATTTAAGACTTCCGTAAGATCGGTGGCAGAAATAACGAAAAGACTGCACGTGACACGACGCGGTCACAGTCAAAAGGGACGAGCAGTGACACAACTGCTACGAAACGCTGCAGGCACACTGGTCATTTTTTTATCGAAACCTTTAGGTGATTATTTCTTAAAACTACTGTTATTTATTTATGTAAGAAATTTTACCTTAATTTGATTAAAAAATCTTTCACAAACGTCAAAGCTAATTTCAAAGTTCTTTTTAGTCACTATAGCAATAAACAAAAATCTATTCATACAGCTTCCTAATACTAAACGTTAATTTTGAAACGGAAATTTGCATACAATTTATATGTGACTTATATGTGTGTGTGTATAAGAAGGTGGGTAAATCTATGTTTTATGTTAAAAAGTAAATTTCTTAATGTTTGACTAAATACTTTGTTTCAATATGATTGTTTTGGATTATTGAAACATATCAGTTTTCCTTAGGTTTTTCCCTCCACCATCCACGGTAATTTTAAAATTTTCCAAACATAATTCCAAATTTCCAATAAAATTTCGTAAATATGGATTAAAAATAGAATATTCATTAAGAACCGCCTACCGTATTTTTTTTTTTATGCGACCTGACATGGATGGCTAATACCACACAACTACCGTTATGATATTAGCCCAATACACCACATTTCCGAAGGAATTAGGTGCCATGCCAGGACCTTCCCTTTATGAGCACGGCTACATTGAACTGGATGGAAAACACGGACAATTTTTCTTTGCCGTTTCGACCATCTTTTCATCCAATGCGATGGTACCAACCCGGGCGGGCTTAAACCCTACCACCTAGTAGGGGAAGGGGACCTACAGTTTTACATGGATTCCGAACCATGGAGCAGCTCGCATTCGTGACGAAATGCACTTGTCGAACCAGTGTGTGGAGACAACGCCATTTTACTGTAGCAGGATAGATCAGGCGATCTCCTAACACCGCGCATGCAACCTAATTAGCTTCTTCTACAGATGCTATCGTACGTACAGGCTGTTACCGGCGATTTAACGGATTATTTAATGTAATTTTTTATTTGAATTTTTTTCTAATTGCACTCGGATTTGTTATATTTTTTCCTACACGAAATTACCAATATTTTTGTATTGTTTTCTGTGAATGAAATACAAAAAAATTACATTAAAGCCGAACCCCAGAATCATTAAAAACGTAAAAAGAAAAAAAATCCTGCAGGTTAACAACATTACATTTATACAGGTAAATTACATTTAGTTCGGTCAGTCAACATTTTTCTATGTCAATTGAAATAAAATTCCTCACAGTATCAAAAATATAATGTTTTTTTATGTTAAGCGAGGTATATGGCATATGCCAGAACCAAACATAAGAAGTGCCCGACGACGCCCATGCGCTTTCCAACTTTCACGGTGGCTGCGCAAGCCATACCGGCCTTCTTCACACCAGGTTTTGCTTTGAGAGAAATACCTCGACATGGCGTCAATTCCATAGTCTACCAATCTATTAAATGATGTATGCATAGGCTCTGTTGGTTCTAATTTCGGGAATTTTGACAGTGAATGGGTGCATTCCCTGCCCGTTCCGCATTGATCGAAAGTAAAAAGGGGACGAAGGGACAGCGTTAAAATTCCTTGCAATATTTCACCGATTTCTTGGACGAACTATAAAAGTAAGTGAAATTTTAAAGCCACCTCTACTTCGAGTGCAAGGTGGCCGTTCCCACAGCTCGGTACAGGGTGTGTCGGAAGCAGCGGCAGCTCACGACAACGGTGAGACGCCTAAACGAGGCGACGATCACGCTGGTCTAGCTGTATTGCCGCTAGATTCTAACTTTAAATAATACAGATATTTTTTTCTATATGCTCATTGTTTATTGATATTCATGATATCAATATAAATGTATGTATTTATTTATTAATACAAACGACATAATACATTTTACATAACAGTAAACCAAGGCGTAATAATTTAACATAATTGTTAAGTAAGTAAATAAAAGAAGCATAAATTTAATATTATATATCGATTATTTAACTTTTAGATAACCTTCCAAAGATTTCGTGCACTCTCTCTCAAAAGTACACTCAAAAGTAAAGTACACTCTCGCAAACTATGACATTCAGGTGTTGACAAATGCAAGGCAATTAACAGACTAAGCCTGGTTTTCACCAAATGCTGATTGAAATTTGATTTGATTGATTGATGAAAGGGCCTTTATTACTAAAGTGCTGATTATCTTGCACTGGTATTTATTGCAATCTGCTAAGTAAGGCTCTAACTCAGATTATATTATTGAAATATACTACATCATTATTTCTGTCTACCGCCATGTAACTCTCTCTACACAACTCTCTCTCTTTCTCTCTCTACAACGCCCTCGGGCATTAAGCTCGCCTTTTGTAACAATGTTTAAAGATATGCAATAAACAAGTTTATCATTTCTATTTAAACGTGGAAATATTCTTTTATCGCAAAATTGCTTTCTAGGCCGACCGAAATTGGGACGTAACTGAACGAGAAATAAAGAAAGCAAGTTAACACGCAACGAACGCTAAAAGACAT
Organism: Incurvaria masculella; assembly: GCA_946894095.1. Taxonomy (NCBI): domain Eukaryota; kingdom Metazoa; phylum Arthropoda; class Insecta; order Lepidoptera; family Incurvariidae; genus Incurvaria; species Incurvaria masculella. Next base: position 10,697,679 of record OX335657.1, on the reverse strand, counting down.
TGCACCCGCTCGTTTGCGTCGATTTCCTCGCGTCGTGCGCACGCGCAGTGGTGGTTTCAGTAGCGCCGCGTCGCCGCCGCGGGTAACCATAACGGTGCTAATGCGAGGCGGTTAGCAGCGGCGTGGGAAGTCGGTCGGCCTACCCTCATTACACCTTCACTACCGTCCGCCACACCGGGCCCGTGTTACACAATCATGTTACCTGTTATATCCGCACGATCGAACCCTTTATTATATTTAAAACAAAACCGTTTTGTATTGTGGTTTCATTATTATCACTCTGCTATTATCGGAAAGTTGAGCAGATCAACAATATCCAATTCGTGCGCACGTTTCAACGACATTTTTTGGTTCGTTTTGACTTCTATACTAGAACCGTGTCCTACACAGGCGGCCGTGGACAGAAAAACGGAGCGTGGGAAGACCACCCACCAGGTGGGACGACGACATCAAGTGCGTCGGCGAAAAGCAGTGGCTACGTATCGCTCACAACCGGGAGGACTGGAGAAAAATTGAAGAGGTGTATGTCGAGCAGTGGACGCAAACACGCTGACTGACTGACTAACTAGAAGTACCCGATTTAACCGAGTCCTCAATTTGACAAAAAGTGAAATCCCACGGATTGTTAAAACCTATTAAAGGAACACTTTTATTAGAATGCAAGGAACCTTAGCAAGTGGTTTCAGCCTCGAGTGCCAGCGTCCCGCCGGCGACGCGTCATGATGCACGTAAGAAAGTTCGCAGCAATTTACGTTTGAATGCGGCAGTATGTCGAAAGAGCTCCCGGCTTCTACTGTAGCAGGAGAAAGTACAGTCGTCCGCATAAAAAGCCTACCAACATCTGCATATTACAGGAACTTCGTGCGTATATGATACCATATTACTACGCATCCAAAACGGAAACCATCATTTCGAAATCTCAGCCAAAGCGACTTAAGCACCTAAATGTTCAGGTAGTTAGTAATATAATAACCCAACACATCGCGTTCCCGAAGAAATTAAGTGCTTTGCCAGGGCCTTACTTTTATATGAGCACGGCTAAATTGAAATGGATGGAAAGCATCTCAACGATCATACATATTTTCATCTCGAAAGACATGAGAACCCACGATCTTCTATATAAAATACCACATGTTATGAGCCACACAAAAATATCTATACGTCTTTAGCCAAATGCATTATTCGCACACGTAGATCCTCAACAGATCCATTGGATTTCAGTATTTAGTTTCACGGCTTCCTGCGCGTATTAGGAGCAGATCGTGCTGATCGACATTTTGGAGCCTCAAACGGGCTTCAAATTTAGGAGTACGTGCCCGCCACACTTACTCAGCCCCTCACACTCGTGGTAAGCCGTCAAACTAAATATTATAGTCATGTCCCGGGTAAGTTTTTGAACAGTGAGATCCAATGGTGTTTTGAGGGCGAGCTTACACGTATGCTGCGGTGTGTTGTGAGAGTCGTGTGGTCACATCACGACGGTAGCGCGTGATGCGGCGGTCGCGTCTTAACGGTGCTTAATCGCACGTAATGCACGGCGCAGTGCCCAAACTGTGCGAAAGCGGTGCCCGCGCCCGCCGCGCCCACCGAGGGAGCCGGCGGTGTAGCGGCTACCGGGCCTCCGTATCCGCGGAGAAGGTTCCCGAGAGCCGTTCTATGCGATTTTGCAGTCCCCACTTCTCCCATTTAGACGTGATCGTTCATATATATTTCGTGATGGCAAATTTTAGGAATTTTAAGCGTGGTAAAAATACTTATTTACTACCTTACACACATTGCCAAATTTTCATGTGTGCCTCTTCTACATACTTCGAAGTCATATGCTATGCGTCTTGTAAAATTAGGAGGAGGACTTCGAATAATCCGGGTTCCATATGTAGTTTATATACCCTACATATTCTAAAGATTCCTTCATTGGCTCTTAAAAAAATTATTGCCTTTTTTACAAGCTTTTCATATTTTACGTTCGTCACGTCGTATTAGATGTATTATATAATATGTTGATGGAAAAATGTGTAGTCCATCTTTTACGTCTCTAAGCACCCTTAGAGTAAAGCATCTGAAAGATATATTCGTTTCTGACTAGAAGAATCCGTACCTAATCAATGAACACTCTGCGAAACAATTACATGCCAAATCTGGAAAAAGGCACCATTAGGTTAAATAAGCCACCGCTTAGCCAGGAGTGCAGCCAACTCGGCCATAGCCGTCAATATAGCGAACACACACTCCACAGGAGACTTCGGTAAAACTTTCTTCTACACACTGATGATATTGACCAACTTGGGCCACAGTGTGGAGCCGGCATCGATAACACTAAAACCGGTGAAGCTCTGTTAATTATTGAAATTAATTTCAACGCGACACAAATTCTTCAAGTCGCGGCGACGGGTCGCAGGTTGACATGTCGTCATTCTTCCCCGATCCCGCTACCGGCGCCATTGTATGCTAATCTGCATCTCTGCACCGTACCACGAGTGACACCTTCACGGCTGTACGCCTCACGCCGTTGCCGGCACCCTCGTGCCAGTATTCCAGCGATTCGCACGTCTCAAACCGATTTTTTAACAAGTCGACAGTTTTGCAATAGTCCGCATTACGGCTTCGCGCAGTGGATTTGCCTTTTTTGAGCACTGCAGGTCTATTCCTGGCATTCAGAAATCAGGAATCCAGAGTCTAGAAAATCGCTTTTATAGCGATTTTCAAAGCGAGTTTTTCTACGGAAACCTCGATTGATTAAAAAGACTATTCTCCGGAATATTTTCGTCAAGAAAATCGCTACAAAATCTCTCGGCACAGCCAGCCTGATCATGATTTTAAATTTCCTGATTGAGAATAAGTTGTGGATGAACTTCCGTATTTTTCTCAGCTATTCAAGCAAACCATTGAACTATCTGCAATCTTAAGATGCTTGGAACGCTGCGTTTTCCATCCAAAATTAATGTTGCCATGCGACCAATTTACTGTCAACAAAGGAGACGCTTTCGCGTTCCGGAATTAGAATAAAGGAGTCCGTGGCCACTCTCCGCTGTCACCTAGCATTCTCTAACTGTGCAGGCGGGCGGGTGTGAACGGTGTTGCGCTGATTTGCTCGGCTCGTGAGGACGCACGACGGCAGCGAGTTGTGAGCTGGGAAAAGGCGGCGGGGCGCCTGCGCTAATATCCGCCATGTTGTTCTTGAAAATGTATCGTCAATTTATATTAGAAATACGGATGGCGATGCCAGTGTGGAAACTTGATTAGGTGCTCATTTGAAAACAAAGTCATCGGACCTATCAGAGGTCTTTCTGTTCTGCGGAACTCAATATTAAAGGAATTTAACCATTTAAATCGCACAAATGGAAATTTGATATTATTTCGCCTTCCCTAAACAAAACACCCACACGATTTGAATGAAATGTTTTTGGACTTTTAGATTGACCGCGTTATCCCTCGAATTTCCGCTGCTGTATCGAAACAACGTGTGTTTCAATTAAGTCAAAATCCAAATTTAATAATTTCTTGTAACTTAACCACCAGTGCGCCGTTGGAAGACTTGAACGTTAAACTAAGCGTGGTGTGCACAATCTCTGTGAGTGGCAATTTTAAAATTTTAATATATCTGTCCTTTTTTTCGCCTGAAGAAGAAAGGGGACAGATCTATAATAACTATAACTAAAATACTAACCAAAGATTGTCCACCCTTACAATATCTACAATATTCACCGCTGCTACTGAGTGGTCATACATCAAGGGTATGAACGGACTTCTAGGAATAATAAACCATACAGTTACATTTTCGGGTAGCTTAGTGCCATTTCAACATACATAACGTATGCGCGTACGACAGAGAGAATAATGTGAGAAAAATGCACGGACACTAAACGATTTCCATCATACTATAGGAACACCAACAAAAGACTAACCTATAGATTCGGAAGTACAAATTCTCACGATTCTTGCAGATTTTACTACCGCTATTGAGCAGCACGTGCCAACACGAGTAGTTAATGAGGCGCGCGCGGTGAAAATGCATTTGGCCTTTGCGTGATTTCGACAGAAGCCTTGAGGCGTTTGTCTTGGAGATAAACCTGACGAAACGAGAGGCACGAATGGGGCCATCATGCCGAGTGTTAATCCCGAGATTAAGGCGAGGAATCTTGCGACATTCCGATGCGTCGCTTTTATGGAAACTGACGAAAAGGTGATTATTTTGGAGACCTCACCGACCGTCGTGATGTTAGCTCAACACACCGTATTTCCGAGGAATTCAAGTGCCATGCCAGGGCCTTCCCTTTATTAGCACGGCTACAAAGAACTGGATGAAAAAAGGGCCATTTTTTTATTGCTGCTTCGACCATCTGTTTATTCAAGGCGATGGTACCAACCCGGCATTAATTAATAGGGGAACCTACATTCTTACATCGCTTCCGAATTATTGAATAGCGCAGCAACATGCTCGAAATGCTCTAATCCGACTCAGTAAGTGTAAGAAAACTCAAACGGACAGGGATTTTAACCAATGACATCTGACATCAATTTATAGTTATATCGTAACTGTCCCACTAACAGAAGTATTTCCGTATTTGCTCATTCATTTGTTTATGATTGGCGCCCGACACGAAGAGTTCACTTCAATTCGTCTCGGTTCAAACGACGAGTGATAAATGCCCCTTGAGCTCTACAAATGCAGAGGTCGCAAGGATCGGATCGCGTTACGGCGGCTCGTAGGCACTGCGCGCTGCCCTCGCGGTGACAAGCTAGGCCCTAATCTGCAGCGAAGTGCGGTGGCGCGCCGGCGGCGACCGCAGCAGCCTTGGACTACTACGGACGCTGTCTCCGGGCTCTCGTGACCGGTGGGTTGGCGACCAGCTCGACCCGCTATCGAAGGCCGCTCATGTGGTAAGTAAGTCTCTAATATATTTGGTTGAATCTAAAGAGCCATGATATTGAAACGAGCCAAACTGGTCCTAGGAGCGCACAGATTACTTCTTAATGCAGTTAATGGTAAAGTAAAAAAGACAAAAAGATAAACAACAAAGAATAATTTGATTAGCCGGCTCATTGCATAATTTTAATTGCAATACGACTTACAGCTAAAAAAAAATCACGACCGCTGTAGTCAAAAATCAAACAGAAACCAAATTGTTTATAAATCTTCATGAAACAAGCTAGGTCTGATGACTAATCTTTTAAAGAGGTTTTTATTTTATCGTTGAGTAATCAACCTTCAAAATTATTGTATAAAACGCGCGAAAAATTCGAACTTTCGGAAAATCCGAACTCCAAACACTTAGAAATCAGACATCTAGTTCGATCAAATAAAGCTGTTTTTCTTAGTATAATTTTGGATCACCCACAAGAAATATGCGCACGATCATCTTTCCACGTTTGTATGGGGAGTAGAGCGGGAAGGCCCACCTTAAAGATAAAATATAAATAACTTCCATTTCATTTAGATTATGATATCGGTCGTGCTCCTATCTAAAAAAACGGTCAAGCGTGAGCGTATTCCCGTCACCGCTGAACATGGACGTGGGCTATGTTGGGAATATGCTACGAAATGAAAAAATTCACCCTGGCCTGATGACTATTTTGTAATTTCATATAAAATAAGCAATTCAAAAATGTAGTTTTTCTCAAAAATTAGGATGTTTTGAATAAAAGGAATTATCTGGTGCACAACTAAATAATAGTACTTATATTGTTAATTGTTTTCAGAATTTCCAAACTACCGTTAATAGGAGAACAATTCAAGACAAAATGCGTGTGACCGGCAGACACCAGAGCCAGACCATAGGGGTCCCTTTTTTCCCGAAGGGACCCTAAAAGGAGAAGTGTGAACGCGTACCTGTGCTGGCGGAGGTTGTCCTGCCGCTTGAAGGTCTTGCCGCAGACCTCGCAGCTGAAGGTGACCTCGGGGCTCTTGTGCGTGCGCTCGTGTATCATCAGGTTGTACGACTTGGTGAAGCGGCGCTGGCAGTACTTGCAGACGAAGTCGCACTTGGCGCGCAGCTTGCGCCTGAAGTCGCGCGTGCGGTCCTCGTCTATCTGCATGACGGCGAACATCTTGCGACTGAGTGCGGCGGCGGCGGCGGCGGAGCGGCGGCGGAGCGGCGGCCTGCGGGGAGACAGAGATAAGGGCGGGCTCGCGACTGCGTTTACGCTGATAATGGACGACCCAATGGAGTCGCTTTGTTTCACGCTGAAATCGCGCGAGGGGCGGAGTTTCAGCGATGAGTTGGCGAGTTTGGCGAAGGCTGGTTTCGGTCGGTTGGGTGACGAAGTGAAGGCCAAAGGCAGTCATGGAGTAGAGTCCCAGAGAAAAGTAGGACATTGTGACGCCACTTTGCATCACTTTGTGTCAAAGTGACGTCACAAGGCTGAAGCTGAGATAAGTAGTCGTAACCGAAACTAAGACTAACGAAAAGTAGTACTTAATTCGAAAAAAAATGTATGGACGAAATTTCAAAGTAATTCAAAGTGACGTCACAAAGAACTACTTTTTGTTAGCCTTAGTTTGTGTTACGACTATTAGGCTGAGATAAATAGTCGTAAGAGAAACTAAGACTAACGAATAGTAGTACTTTATTACGACTTTTTATCTCAGCCTTAATCTCAGCCTTAAACTCAGACAGGCGTATTAAGAGTGGGCGGACTAGCTTTAATACGCCGGACTAAATCGGTTTTTGTACGGTTAATCTTTTGTAATCTCGTACTAAGTTTTGAAAAGTTCTCTCTGAATACGACTGAGGGTTCTTAGGCATCAGCTACCAAAATTGTAAGATCTATAAATATTTCTGACCATAATATATGATTTGAGATTCCCGTGGTTAACACTCATTTTAAGGTTTGTTGAAAACGGGTTACGCACGCACTTTTCTGACCATAGTTCTGAGAAATATTTGTTATTTCGTTTTGTTAAATTATTTTGGCTACCTAGCTTTTTAGAGTTATTTTTTGTCACAGATAAAAGTATTTGAGTGCACAGGGTCACAGATACTAGGCCTCATGGTTCCCCCCACCATGAAAGCAGCAAATGTTTTTTTTCGTAGAAATATTTGAATAATTTCTACAATAATACGAGAGATGACAATAAAACACATTTAATTCCTATTCGATTGAATGTGTTTGCAAGTTGTAAGATGATGAAAAAAATAATTGAACTATACACTCCATTTTTCCTGTAGAGTCCGGTATGTGTAAACATTGTTTCAGAGTATGCACCATCACGATATGCATCTAGGTCACTGAGCAGCGAGCTGAGTCTTTAGTAAATTTCGTGATGAATAAAAATAAAAATTACGTAAACTCCTAATAAATCCTCGCACTAAAAATGTAATCTAGTTAAAGTGTGACGATCTAGAAACAAGATATTATTGGCTTATTTTATATCTTTTATATATTATTTAAATTGTGCCAATTTTTATTAATAAATGAAATATATGTTGATATATACTTATTGAAGAAAGCACTAAATATTAATAATATTAAGAAAAACATATTTAACCAAAATGCAATGCACCGAATTAAAACGAAGCACTTAATTCAGAAAAATTAGTAGCAAAATTTACTAGATCAACGATTAATACAAAAATACAGAGATGTAAGCGAACCGAATAATTCTTATTTAGTATGACAAGTCATATAGTTCGCCTACAGTAATAAAAAAAACTAAAATTTTATGAGATTTTCGAATAATTAAATATATTTAAAAAAAATGCAAACCTGTCGGACGCAAACGATTATTGTTACAGAGCAGTCAGTTCAAAACTGCTTCTCCGAATCTCCTTTACAAAAGCGATCACAAATACAAGGAACACGTCAAAAACTCCAAAATCCCCTTTCGAGGTTCGCGGAAGCTGTGTGGCAGGCGCGGGCGGTTGCGAAAGCACGTGTTGCGCGGTGTAGTAGCGGCTGGGCACTGCCCGCGCGCAGCACGCCGCACGCCGCGCGGGCTCGGGGGTGGTAGCGGGAGGCTTCCGATAACGCTCGTTACGCACGGAGGCTGTGTTGTGTGTCCCCCCCCCACCCCCCACCCCGCACCTTCGCCGCATCCCTACCCCGCCCGCCGTCCCCCCGCGGCGCTAACGTCGAGCGCCCGCGCCGACGCCGCCGTCGTGACGTATTGCGAGTTCTTTTTACAGTCAGTTTAACGCGATTAGCTTAGAATTCTATTACCAACTTTTAAACATTTAAAAATGTCCACCATGTACGTTTTATGAACCAAACTATTATGAATTTATTGCTTTGTTTTTTATCATTTGCAAAATACTCGTGGCTCAAATAAAAAGTCATAAGTTTTCCACAAAAAAATAAAATTCAATGCGAATGGTTTTAAAAGATTTTTTGGTCGAATTTCTATCGACTGAGCTATCAATTTCCGTTCTGAAGCTGTAATGGTTACATTCTAAACAAGGGTATTTCTGTCATGGATTCTACTTCATGTAAACCTGTGCAACACAGCTTATAGTATAGCCAGATAATATTAAAGTTCGTATTCACAATCAAACGATGAGAAACTTAAATATAATGTTCAAAAAGACTAAGTAGTATTTTAAGTATGTCATAATCAATATTAATTGCTGTATCGCAATTTGTAAAGGAATATCCATAAAGATTAAGTTATACGCTCGTCAGCCTTCTATTATCGCTTATCGATATGTATGTCAGTAGCTTATAGTCCAATGTCATTTGTTCTAGTATCTTACTTCATTACGCGTTAAAAACCAATTGAATTACTTATTCGCATAGCACAATTTCGTGGAATGCATCGACAACGACGTTTAGGAGCAAGCGGCATCCTTTATGTCCTGTATGCTTCAACTGACTTTATGATATGTAATTAATTTCTAATCGTCGTGCGTTGCACACCGTACTTGAACTTGTTTAGCTGTCTGACCCACACGACTTAATATTGTATGCATCGAATGCCGAAGTTAACATAAATTAATTACCAAGAAACCCACCACTTCGGTGGCGTTAGGACTTTTAGCAAATAGTTAGATAGATGACACAGTAATGGGCTCCCCACTCATTACATGTGCTTAAAAAGATCATTGGAAGAAACGAGGTTGACATTAGTTAACCGCTGGGTGCCCTGAGACCATATGTCGATGCACGGAAGCAAAAAATGGCATGGAGGATAGTTTTGTTTTATTAAAAGATCTCGATTTACTAACTTAAGCAACCGATATAGTTGAATCATGAATCCACTTACATTGGTTATTTTTCTCTGAGGTTTACGTTGTTTATGTATATATTACTTTATCTAATAACTTAATCTCTTCGAGAGATAAGACCGCCTTTGCGCCCAACGTGTGGTTGCGTGTTTTATTTTGTAAATTTATGTTTTGTGGCGTATTAAAGAATTTTCAAACAATCGATCAAACTTTTACAATTACTTACTACGCACCATGCTAGTTATTTTTGGATGTAATGAAATCAATCCATCAATATTAATATATTCCCGATACTTAAGAAGCTGTATGAAGAACAAAAACGCGCAATTTACAGTCACGAAATCGCTACAATATCAAGAAATATATTCCACAGTATCCATCGGAGGGCAGAAATTCGTTCCCTCATGCCATTTACTTTTTTTAAACGAAAGAGCCCTAGCCTGCTAGACCCACTCGGTCGCCTGGGCGCGAAGACGGCCGCGGCGTCGGGACGCATCACCGTCAGCGTTAAGCTGCACTAGAATCGATAAAACCCACGATTATAGTGCCATGAGCACCGGCCGGTGTTGGCGGACTTTTATTATCACTCGCGCATTCCGCCGCACCGGGCGGCGTACAACCGCTCACACCGACCAGGAAATGCTCGCGCCAGTTGAACACTTGCGCGTGTCGCAATTGGAATGCGGAAACGTGTTGGTGGTATTTTTACGTTCGGGACGTTTTTAATAACGTTCTCAATAAACGCCAATTCAAAGTAACTATGCAAGACTGTGTAACCGTTATCCCTGATTTTAAGTTCCTATTCATTTTAACTTACAACGATTGACAAAAATCCTTGAACATTTGATAAAGTAAAGTAACATGTTTTAAGATTTTGCTGTTTTATTTAACTTTATTTCATGTCAGAATTATTATTTGATATTACTAAAAACTATTACATTTAAGTGTTACAGTTACAGTTACAGTTACAGTCATATTGTTACAGTTTCTTGTTCTATGTAACATTTTTTGTATTTTAATATGTTAACTATTTACTGTTTGTGTTCCTGCGAGGAATAGGTAGGAAATAGGCGTTGTATTTTTTTTTATTTATGTTTCATTTGTGTTAATGCTGTCTATTTCTGTGTTTCCTCCTGCAAAACTATTTTTGCGCGTTTATTATAATAACTAGCTTATTATTATTTGTTTTGCAATTATTCGACTCATAAAATACTTCCCCATGATATGAGGACTTAAATTTTAAATATAGCAGCGTGGAGGCAATAAATAACTCTTTTAATTTTCGAGAAATAACACCGTTTTAAAAACGTGGTACACTAATACTTTTTTCTTAAATATTATGATTAAGATGACGGTAGACTTTGAATTCACAAAGTCTACATGAAAATCAAATTCGTTTCCAGTCGTGCGGAAAAAACATTACTGGCGACAATAATATTGCGCATATATGAAAACTCCGCCGCGACACAGAATGATCCCACCCATCAAAGAAGCACTAAAACAATGTATGAAATGGCACATCACCCAAGCATTTTCGCAAGTTCCGTGCGTGCTCGAGGAATCAATACAAAGCTCCATACTAACTCCATTATTCATGATCTGTACAAAGTTACAGATGATGCAGTTTGATGGATGTAGATATTTAGCGAATTGTCATGTCTAGGTGGAATTTCAGTTGAACACTGGAATATAAGGAAGGTCCTGGCATGGCACCTAGTTCCCATGTAGTGTGTTAGGCTAATATCTGACGGTCAGTTTGGTATAAGCTATCCATGTCCAGTTACATAAAAAAATACTGCAGCGTACATTCCGAGCCCAAATCGTATTTCAAAAAGGTATCTGATATTATCAGAAATTAATACAGTCGTTTAAATGTTTCTTAATTGTATTTAATTGCAAAAACAAAAATTCCTTTTTAAACATCAAATTATTAAAAATCAATGGCGAAATTAAAAAATTAAGAATAATGCTGATATTATCTGTTGGTGTAAATGTATTTTATTTTCGGCTTAATTTTCAACTTGTATTTCGCAATTTAGTATGAAGATATTTTTTTTTAATTAACTGGACATGGATGGGTATTACCACAGCCATCGTCATTATATGAGTCCAACAGAGTACAAACCCGTAAGACTTCGGCGCCATGCCAGGACGTTCACTTTAAAAGTTTTAGTTTCAGTTTCTTTATTTCCTCCATTAGATGAATATTATACACTCGGATTCGGTACTGTTTCATGATGGAAAACACGGATAATTTTCACTCCCGCTTCGACCAGCTTTTGATCCAATACGATGGTACCAACCCGGGCAAGCGTAACCCTACCAACGAGGAAGGAGTTGGGGCCTTCCGGATATAGATTCCGAACCATGGAATAGTTTTCGTTATGAAATGCACTTATAGAACTTAGAAAGAGGGAGAAAGTGGTGTATGAACGGGGCGGGGATTGAACCCGTGACCGCTGGCATGAAAAGCAAGGCCCCGTGCCCCTGAGACACGAGAAGCTCAATGTTGCCCTGTAGCACCTGCAATTGGGAAGCTTCAATTAAATTCCATGCAAATACATGAATGCCATCCGTATAGGATCACTATGCCTATACAGTACATATTATGTAAATTAATATATTTACCTATGATGTTTTCATAATTGATTATTTTTCCAAAAACCTATTGAGTCTTATCACGATGATTCGATTTTTTTTTCAGGAATACAATAACGCAATGAAAATATTTGAGCACACGTCAGCGCAGCGACCGTCACTGGTGTTTCTCCGGATAAAACAACGCGAACTAACTGAGAGGTGCCATTATTCTCGTTTATATACAATTTAATAAAGTTCATCTCGGCACATCAGTCGTGCGAGCTGCGTGAATCAGAAGGCGGCGCGTCAGACGAGCGGACCACAGAGCTGATGTTCTAGGAAAGGCGGCACCGCAACGCGAGAACGATTCGTGTGAACTCCACATGACGTCTTTATTTGCAAACAATAGTTTTTGGTCTATATTGTTCGTTTGAACGAAGATGTCCTAGACTAAAAGACGGGTTGCCGCAAAATGAATTGAGAATGAGTCATTCAAATGAAAACAATCAAACGTATTAAGAAAATGGATTAATCATTAACAAATAATTATGATAATGGATAAAATTTGCGTATTTTGAGTATTTCTCGATCTGTGATTTTATATTATTTTACCTTTTAGTAACAAGTAAACAATTTAAACATGCTATTTTTAATTACTAGACATGGATGGTTAAAAGCACACCAAGACATGGCTTTTATTTATGACTACATTGAACTGTAAGTTAAGCTTAGATATATTTTCATTTATTCTTTCACGTTATTTCATTCAATGCAATGATTCGGTTTCGCGTCGTTCCACACGCCTATACCGCCGTGCAATACCAGTAATATCCTGGCGTGATGTGTACTCATGTGATGTGTTAGACTAATCAAATGACGGTAGATTTAGTATCATGTCAGGCGGCACTAAGCAAATTATCAGCATATCTATAACTTGAGCGCCGCGTTTTTTTAAAAAAACCAAGATTTTTGACACAATTTACAGTAGAAGCAATTTAGATAACGTGTCACATAAAACATGAAACAATTCGTTGTGAAAGTACCTTGTTTTAATTGTTATGCACCATTTAATTTTATTTTTTTTGGTAGTAAAAGTAACAACTCTTAATGTTAAGGATACAAATTCGAAATTTAACGAGCCATGTCTGGTTGTTTACAATATCTAAATATGGTTTCTCCGAATCTCTATCATATTGTGGTTTTTCGACACAATTCTCGCGTAACAAGGTGACCATTCACGCTTACTAAATGAATAAACGATTATGAAATATTGTATCTTCCATTCATGTCGAGTTAATAAACATTCGTAATAAGGTAGATCATGGGAATTCCATCTATTATTTTCTCAGTTACAAGGTACCGCGTACGTGAAAAGATATTGTTTTAAATACAGCTAATCCGTCAGCCGTTTCAAAATAAATATCTAAGCCGGATCTTTATATTCAGTGTATAAGTCACTCAATAATATGTCGGTGTGTCACATTGATGGCCTTTGAAAATACCTAACGAATATTGCTGATAAACTCGACTAAAATTTATTGTGCGGTCAATATATTGAATTGAATAATGCCTTCGTCCTTTCATCGCTTTGAGACTTCTCAAATACCATTAAACATGATTTATTCAAAAGAAATTAACGGTTAGCGTCCCATAATTAATAAACGTATTGTCAGGTCAGACATTCTTGTGACTCCACAGTAGGCACCTTATAATTTTAAAGAAACTGACGATGTGCTTCCAATTGTTGTTATGTCATGGTCACACGAAGTATTTTTCATCAGCTAAACATTATCCGCTATATCGTTTGACAAAGCTCTCGCTAGTACTGATATTTATGTTGGCCGCTAAAAAATACTGAATGACGCATTTGTAAGATGGGGTAGTAGCCTTATTATTTAAAACAACAAATTTTAAAAGCTGCTAGTGAACGCTACTAGTACACGCTCGTAGTAAGTGTTACTAGTAAAAGCTGCTAGTTACTTTTGCAAGTAACAGTGTTAGTGGAAGCTGCTGGGAAAGGCGACTAAGAGACAACTGCAAGTAAAAGCTACCAACGCGTTTAAGGATGGTTGCTGATAAAAAACTTTTTTTTATGCAACCTGACATGGATGGCTAATTCCACACAACTACCGTTATGATACTAGCCTAATACACCACATTCCTGAAATAATTAGGTGCCATGCCAGGACCTTCCCTTTATGAGCACGGCTACACGGTACATGATACACGGCGAACTGAATGAAAAATACGGACAATTTTTTATTGCCGCTTCGACCATCTTTTCCTCCAATGCGATAGTACCAACCCGGGTGGGCTTAAACCCTACCACCTAGTTGGGGAAGGGGACCTGCAGTTTTACATGGATTCCGAACCATGGAGCAGATTCCTGCACTCGTAACGAAATGCACTTATTCAACTCGAAAAGGGAAAGAAAGTCGTGCATGAACGGGGCAAGGATTTGACCCAAGACCTCTGGTATGCTAGGCAAGTCCCTGCGCCACTAAGCTACGAGCCGCTCAAAAGCTGCTAGTAAAAAGTGATATTAATAAAAATCTGCTAGTTATTGCTGTTAAATATTTCTTCTTGTAAAAGTTGTAAGTGGAAACCAGCGATACTGTTTGTCAAACTTCACCGAAGTTTCAGAATAAAAAACATATAAATTTATGTATTTTATCCTAACTCTCAATGTCTGTTATTTTAAACGGTAGTATCAGAAATAAATAAGTACAAAGATCAGATTTTTAGACATTATTTCAATATTTTCTACAAACAACGTTAGCAAATATTCTTGCATACAAAGTGGCTCTTTCCATTAAATTAAACCTCGAACAAGTATTGACCCGTTATACCAGGAATAAAGTCAGCAATTATTCAACGTTTTTATGAGCACTTGATATTTTTAAGTAAATAACTAACAATCAATTAAAATTAAATACGTTGTTATAAAACCACTAGTAATAGCCGATAAACAGCAGAATGATTGGTGATTCATTTATACGCCGTTTACTGTACGTACGCAGGAAAAACAATGTAACGCGATATCTCTTACGACTTGCACGCACAGCAAGATTGCCAGGATTTGTTTTCCATGATATCAACTTGTCCCTGGTAGTTTATGACCGCTATTTCATATAACCTCTTTGTAATGACAAGCTCTTAGGTAATAGACTTACATCCAGACGTTAGCATTGTAATTTTAAAAAAATACCAAGGATTCGAAGGCAAACCGACGGTGCTCCCTTGACCCCGTAATAGGATGTTCCAAAACGCATAGATCTGGCTGCAGACCGCGCGTTATCGGCTCCTTCAGGAGGGAGAGAAAAAAGGCAGTGAATGAAGTCCACATAGCGCATTCCCGAAAGGTACCAGCGAATTTGCAGTCTTACCTTTAATAACCGAAGCTGTTAAGGGCCTGGTACTAGCCAAATCGCAAAGTTAGACGAGGCACCCCAAGTAAACTAACTAAGTCTGACGATTATAAGTGTCATCCTTACAATATATGATTCCTTGTCTAGGAATCGAATGATTTTCGTTAATGTATGTTTCCTTTTTCTATACAAAATACATTGCGGAAACGGTGTCCATTTCCGAACTTTTTTGACTAAATGTAGAAATCTAAAAGCAAATGGAATTTTTTGTTTATGCATATATGCTGTTTTTGCTTATATCTAGAAATCGAATGACTTTCAGATTTCTAATGAGAAAAATCAACTTTTTTTTTTTATTATTATTTAAATAAATGATGAAATCAAAAAATATTAACAATCCATTATCAGTCTGGAGTTCTATTTGAATTTGCTGAAGCGTTTCACTACATATTATTACATTTGTTAAAAAGTGCATTTGTATGGCGCGAGTAGTTGGCTAGTCCTAGCGCCTTAATGGGTTAGGCCAGAATGCACCTCTCCATTCAACGCGTATGACTAGTTCGGATAAAAATTAGCTCAGTTGTACTACCTAACCATACAAGTAGCTAATATGCCTCGCGAAGAAAAAATCAGCTGAATCGATCGGCTTCACTGGATGTGAGTTCCCGACATGTGAGACCCCCTGCCACTTTTCCCCAAGAGTAGGTCTAGCGAGGTCGGCGACGCCAGAAAACACATTGACCAACCCCTGCAGCTAATCACAAGCTCTACTGACAGTTCGACCTTATAAGGAAAGGCAAGGCACATGTATTTCCAATGAGGTGTTGGCTAATAGCATACCTTCCCTTGGCCCCGTAATAGGGTGTTTCAAAACCCATAGTTCTGGCTGCCGACCCCGCGTGATCGGCTCCTTCAGGCGAGGATATTTTGTTACATATATTTTGTCTTTTTTTTAAATATATATAGATTTAAGATGTAATGTATATTATATATATTGTATAAATGTTTGTTATTAAAATGTATTTTTAATAATGATATATACATGAACACATGTATACTGTACTTAATTCTATGTTTATGTTAATGTGAGAATTGTTTTTGAAAATAGTCTTACATCTTTTTCTGTATAATTGCATCTTCTGTTGGTAAAATTATATATTTCTGTTTATTCTCCTAATATATTTTACAAAAAATCTTAGGAAATCTCTGGTAATTTGTTTATAAGTAACTTATGTCTTTTTTTCAGAATGGTGAGTCTACAAAGTCTGCAAAGAAATTACCAAGATTTAACCAAAGCTCTGTAGTATATCCATTTTTCATCATTTATCACTTAGTGTTTGGCCAACTTTTGGACATTCTATCTATTTCGCTTGTTACAATTGTAGAACTCGTAAACGGACATTGACACTAAATGTTTCGACGACATTCGAATCAAAAGCTCGAACCGTCCGACATTCAACAATGGATACATGCAAGTGTATCTTCACCAATATTTATCAATCTATTGTGTCACGGGGTCTTTATAAGCCCATCTAATACGTTCTTTTGAGTTCCATTATGTTCTATTGAGGTCTTTTGTATTGCACTTCAGCGGCAAGGCCTTTAAGGCTGGCCTGTCTACGCGTGTCATGGGAGGAATGCGCTTGGAATGCTATTCGCCTCGTGCTATATGAATGGGTTCTCTGAATGTGCATCAAACTTTTTTGTAATTGTGTCTGTATTTAAAATGGAGGTAACCTATATTGGAAATAACTTTTTTATTTATTTTTGCTCAATGAAAACGTTTATATATTCCTGAGGACTTTTTTACCCTACTTAAACGTTTGTCAAAATAAGTTTTGAGTCCTTTTTTTTAATTTTTAATAATTCCGTTAAAAACTGTAAGAAATTTCCTTCTTGCTTGCTTGATTAAATTTTAGTTTTAAATTAATTTGATTAACTTTGTCGTAACAAGCTTTTTCAAGTCTTTTCAACGAATTTAATATTTATGCATTTATATGTTTTCCAAAGACGATTTTAGTGGCCACTTGCTTAATACGAAAAAGTTTGTTTTATAAATCAATGTCCATGATCAAAATCTATTTTGAAACATATACATGAACATAAACATGAAAATTATACTACAAAAAAATATAACGATAGATATGAAACCACGCCTCACGTTAACCCTTTGCTACCTCCCTGTAGACAGCACTTCTATATCCAATATATTGGACCGTGAATATAAAAACCACGCCGGGACAGCATTGAGTTATTACAAAGCGCGCATTTGAATAAAATGATTGGCCGGCCATTGTTCCCGGGTATTGTGCGTTTCACCACAACTTTTGTGTTTATCATTCTATTTGACATTTTTACGAACAATAAAAAGATGTGCCCTCTCGCTCCCTCCGAGCCGGGCAACCTCCGGTGCGACAGGGACGGAGGCACGACGATACGGATCGGTCAGAATGCGTGCTACGAGCTGAATCATTGTGTAGTAATTACGTATAGTTGTGATTTTATGAATAAATCTTTATTAATAAGGTCGGTGGAAGGCAGTTTATGTGACTTCTTTCTTCATAGAGAGTGGGAGTGTGTGGTGTTACATACAACCAACATGCTTCTAGTATTAAGAAAACCAACAGCAATTGAATCTTGATTGATAATAATGTGAATGGTAAAAATACATTAACTGCAGAGTCCAACCTGACAAGTTGTTCAACTATTACATACCCGTGGCTTCGCTCGCGTTAAACGTCTGCCATGTAATAGGTCATGGGTTCGATCCCTGGCACATTCATGCACCAGCTTTTGGATAGTAAATGCTGGATATTAAGAGCTGGTTCGAGATTCATGTAAATTCCTCTACTAGCCTACGGCTTATGGGCTTAACCCTACTTAAGGTCTAACATAAGAGATGCCCAACGACGCCCATGGGCTTTCGAACTTTCATGGCGACTGCAAAAACCGTGCCAGGCGGCGAGGTGCTTTTTCACATTTTTTTTTAATAAACCCGAATTGTACTTTAGGAAAAATATCTCGGTAATAAACATAACAATTTTCACTCCTCTGGCTTTTGTGTTCAGGATATCTGAGCGATCTTTGAGCGCAGGATTCCTTACCTATACCATCCTTATCCTACAATATCCCCATATGAATTTAATCATGAGTTTCTACTCAAAGCAAATAAAAAAGTGACCGCCCTCACCAGAGGCGAAGCTTTTACGTATTTTTTGGTGCAAGTAATTTAATTGAATGGTAAAACTTATGTTATAATTTCACGTGTGTTCAGGGTGTGTTTTTTACCCTCTGTAATTTAGGTGCGGCGTCCAGGCGAGTACATATCATATTAGTCACGTCCAACAATGTGCGTGCAACCGTCGGTGACGGTAAAGAAAATGTAGAAGTTGATATTTTTTAGGTTTCCGTACCCAAAGGGTGCCAACGGAACCCTATTACTGAGCCTCCGCTTTCCGTCCGTCTGTCCGTCTGTCACAGGGCTGTATCTCATGAACCGTAATAGGTAGGCGGCCTAAATTTTCACAGAGTGTGTATTTATTTTGTGCTATAAAAAACAAATAGATAAAATTTAAAAAATAATAAAAAATATAGGCCGGTTTTTCTCAGTTGAGTGAACTGAGAAAAACCGGCCTAGTGCGTAACGACTTCGCCTAAAAAACATTTTCTCAAATATTTTCATTTCCAACCGTGCACATATTTTACTTTTCATTAGGACTCTCTCTAATTAACTTTCTTAATAACTGAAACTTCGTGCGCTCAAATCACGTTCAAAATGCATTCGCTTTCTTTATAAAACCAGACACCGCAGGCGAAGAGAAAAAGAACAGGAAGAGCATCTCCTATATTATATACGCTGACGCGTAAGAGAGTAAAGAATAGCCGCGTAAATGAGAGAATTGTGAGCACATAAAGATGCGTGCGCGCAGCCCCCGCTACTGGCTTACGCGCCGGCCAATCGCCGCTCGCGGCAGCGCGACTCCTATGCACGAACGGTAGCTGCGCGGAATCAAACGGTGGACACACATTATTGAACGTTCCTGGCAATATCATAGACGGTATGCGTTAAATCAATGCTTAACACTGTGTTAGTAGGACGCATTGATTATGGGAGGAGGAACGGTAGGAGAATTCCAAATTATGGGTATACAGCAGGTGGCGAAATTGGAAGACGCACTTTCCGCGAATGGTTTGTTTTGGTGATTCGGGTCCAGCCTTGCAGTATAATTTTATTAGTAGTATTATTTGAACTGGATGGAAAACACGGACAATTTTCCATTGCCGCTTCTATCATGTTTTCATCCAATGTGATGGTGCCAACCCTCGGCTAGCGGCCGTAGCCTAGTGGCGCGGGGACTAGCCTAGCGTACCAGAGGCCTGGGTTCAATACCGACATGCACCACTGTCTTCCTCCTTCCGAGTTCGATAAGTGCATTTCGTCACGAATGCGAGCTGCTCCATGGTTCGGAATCCTTGTAAAACTGTAGGTCCCCTTCCCCTACTAGGTGGTAGGGTTTAAGCCCGCCCGGGTTGGTGCCATCTCATTGAATGAAAAGATGGTCGAAGCGGCTATGAAAAATTGTCCGTGTTTTCCATCCAGTTCAATGTAGCCGTGCTCATAAAGGGAAGGTCCTGGCATGGCACCTAATTCCTTCGGGAATGTGGTGTATTGGGCTATTATCATAACGGTACTTGTGTGGTATTAGCCATCCATGTCAGGTCGCATAAAAATTATAAAAAAAAACCCGGACGGGCTTAAATCCTACCACCTAGTAGGGAAATTGGACCTACAGTTTTACGTGGATTCCGAACCATGGAGTAGCTCGCATTCGTGACGAAATGCACTTATCGAACTCGGAAAGAAAAAGACAGTGGCGCATGTCGGAATTGAACCCAGGAATCTGGTACGTTAAACGAGTCCCCGCGCCACTAGGCATTTTTTTTTAAGTTTGTAAAAAGCTACCGTTGCTGTTGTTTTGTTGCATCACAATTTAAATATGTGTCTTTGCATCAGGCTGTTACTACAAAACTGCAATACTTATTGATTAAAAAATGCATGCCATGTTCACCCGCTGGATGGAGTTTCTGTCGAATTTAAATAAAATTGAGTGTGTAGCCGTCACTTTGACCGTAAACGAATGTTTATATTTTGACGGCCCGTATTACGCAATAATGTCTAGAATCACGGAGTATAAAGCTCGCTCGGCAGGCGCGGAGGCGACGCGCGTTCACGCGGTGCAATTTGCATTTATTAAGTTCGTGTAGCGCTCGTCCCCGCAGGGCTTGTGCGATTGGGTTAGATCAAAATACATGCGCAGACATACCTGCGTAAACGAACAATTCGTTTTCAACGCTTTCATAAATAGAGCAGATACATTTTAAATACAACGTAAACATTTCGCATTCTATAAAGGAAAAAAAATACACTTCATACTTTACATTGAAGTATTTTTTTTTTGTTAATAATTTCATTTACTTCCAATGGGCAAAAATAATTTATTTTCTTGTTGATTTCAGATTTTCCAACTCCATCTACATTGAATCATTTTAATCACATATTGAAAATAATCAAAAGCAGTTTTTCGGTCGTGATATTTGTCGGAAGCATGATTCGAAACTTTTGGATTACATATATGTACACTGCGCATGCTCAATGGCAATGATTCAATGTAGATGGCGTTGAATAACCTTAAATCAATGAGATAACGGTAATTTGGTATCCATTAAATAAACCAAAAATACTTGCAAATGCTTTCATACACTTGCAGTATTATCGCCGAGTTCAAAAACTAAGCATGTGTATGCGTCCATTACAAGCAGTTCATGTAACTATCATTTAAAAAATGCCCCTAATTTATGGAATAATAATAAATGATAATAATAATATAGAAGTGGCGTTAATCAACCATCCCTACTCAAGCACTTAGCTTATTCTAACACTCGTTGCCGACATATGTACTGGTACACGTTTACAAGCCAACGGGCTACCGGGTACGCGGGTGGAGGGTGTGCGCGGGACGCGGGGTGGGGGGGGCGGAGCCGCGTAACTCGGCAGCCACTCACGTGTCAGCGATTCAAAAAAGGAATATTAGCTTTTTTATCCATCGAACCGCTGCCGCCGGAGCGCTCGCGGCGAAGTGGGCGGCGGCGCGGTGGCGGCGGCGGCGGCGACATGCGTGCGTCGCACTTTCTAATGCGGTTCACACGCGCGTGTAGGGCAACCTTTGTTAATGTGTACAAAACGTGGAAGCGTTCACGCTTGTGAGCTAATTGTATTTATCAGAAATCGATACCGAGCAATTGTAAAATTAGATTTTGTGTTACATATTTTCTACTGGACATGTATACATAATAGTAATAACAGGTCATGAAGTTAGTCTAACTCACTACTCGGAAGCTAGCAGGCACGTATCCAGGGGGGGGGGATAGTTGGGATTTATCCCCCCCCCCCCCCGAAATCTGACTGAAAAAAAACGTAAACGTGACTAAAAAAATTTAAAAACATACTTATATAATGTTTATGTAAAATACTTATATATAAATATAAAATACTTATAAGTGTGTGACTTAACTACGGACGGTACTTCTTTAAGTTATTAAAAATTATAGTACAGTAATTACAGCTAATTTTACACAGTTCACATGGTTGTTTTAATGTTTGTCCCCCCCCCCCCCCCGAACCAAAAGTCTGGATACGTGGCTGGAGCTAGGACCTTATTTTTCACAGCTACATTGAATTGGACGGAAAACACGGGCAATTTTGTCGCTTCAACAATCGTTCATTCATTTCGATGGGGCAACTCGGGTCGGACTAAAAGGTGACAACTTTTAGTAAAACAGACCTAAAATTTTACGTAGAATCCGAATCATGAATGACAACTTCATAAGACGTCTTTTTATTAGACGTAATTTTATTATTTTGCCCATCGTTCATTCAATGCTCTGCCAGCACCCGGGCGGTATATAGTAATAAGGAATGCTATCTAAAATAGACAAATTCCTATTTAATCTAAATCCTATTAAAATTTTATGATTTTAAGTAGGTACTGGAACCCACAAAGCACGAATTTAATTTATCCGCTCAACAATATTTATCCGTAAATATAAGTGGGTAAGTATACCAAGGTAGTTTCTTAGCATGAATGACAGTGATAAAAAATCGAACACAGCCGGATGTTACCTTTTCGAAAACCGTCAATAAAACTCTCAAAATTGGTGCTCATAAACAAAGAATACGTCTAAATAGATCTAACTCCCTAAATACACATCGCAGGGCTCCGCAAGGGTCTCCACAGCAAAAAAAATCTACGATGTGTGAAGTTAGGGTTCCGTAGATGTTCCATTGAACGTTTCTCAACAAATATAGACATATTTTTTGTTTCATACATTTTCTGATATGTTGAAGCATATGTAGATGTGATTAAAGGTAACTAATTTAGTTCCCTTTGACTTTTTTTTTTTATGTTACTGGACATGGATAGCTAATACCACACCTTCTGTCATGGTATTAGCCCAACACACCACATGGAAACTAGGTGCCATGCCAGGACCTTCCTTATATTGCACGCCTACATTGAACTGGATGTAAAACACGGACAATTTTCATTGTCGCTTCGACCATCGTTCATCCAATGCGATGGTACCAACCCGGGCGGGATAAACCCTACCACCTAGTAAGTAAGGAAGGGGACCTACAGTTTAACGTGGAATCCGAACCACGGCTAGCCTCTCTCAACGGTCGAATGGTCACCCATCAAAGACCAGACCGGACCCAGCATTGCTTAACTTCGGAGAGCGATCGCCGAAGTGTCGCGCCACTGGGTCATTGAGGCTGACTTAGTGGACTCTTTCTTTTAATCAACATTTATAAAAAATAGCAATAGTTTTATCTTATCTATGGTTTCTGGAGCACCGTTATTTGGTCTCGGGTGTCAACTTCGTTTAATCCAATGATATTTCTAGGCACAGCGATTTCTTGAAAGTGCTGGATTTCCTCACGAGGTTTTCCTTCACCTTAAATAATTAATGCTTAATACTCAATGGACTTATCAAATCAGAAAGAAAGCGGCCAACGGGTATCGAACCTGCGCTTCTCTGTCGAGAAAAGCGCCCCAGACCATGCGCCGAACGCTGATAATTTATAGAGCACGTGAAACATCGACCCCGACACCTTCATTTGACGCAGAGGCAGGTAGCGATGGCGAACTCCCAGTGGCGCCTGCCCGAGCGCCGAGCGCCGATCCGAGCGCCAACAGCGGTCAACCGGCCGAATAAGGTGTGCTAACAAACAAGCCGGACAAACAAACCGGCCCTCAATGGACTCGGCGACCGACGCATGAATGAAAGTGGAAAAAATCTAGCAGCGATTATGAGGTGCTATTTGTTACGGAGGGTTTGTGAGTAATAAACAAAAACCATTTCCTAATACGGGAAATTAAAAGGCATTATTTTAGTAACTCTTTGCAGTGGTGAACCGCAAAATTCGGTATCCAGACAATCCCTCAATACTGATGATAGTATAAAAGCCTCCTTATCGGCACTGCCACTTTGAATAAAAGATAATATCATGTAGATAGGTTAGGATACAGATGTGACCCATAGAAATGATGCATTTGTCTCGGATTTTAAATCGCGTCTCAAAGTCACTGAGTTTTTTTGGTATGTGTTGCGATGGACTTGGTTTGTGACTGTAGACTGTAGCAATTATAGTGCGTGGGTATGACTGCCTTCACGGCAATCTTTAATAGTGAGTTTTTAAGAGAGGGACTTATGTATTTTCCTAACTCTAAGCTCCTTGGTTACTTTGAGAAATGATCGGGGTTAGGGTAACCAAATGCTTACCAAGTATTACTTGGTATTAAACCAAAGCAAAAGAGGTATATAACATTTTCTTTAATCAAAAAGATTCATTCTCTTTCATTTTGTGTGTATTTACAAAAAAAAATTTAACAAAAAAAATAACCGACTTCAAAGAAAAAGCGCTAAAAAGTAAAAAATAATTTCCATTTTTGTAGTTACGATTTCTGTTATTTTTTGAGTCGGCGTCAGCCGGGCACGCGCTGCGCCAATCAAGAGAACCTAACCTCACCTAACCTAACCTCACCTAACCTAACCTAACCTAACCTAACCTTGGCTGACACCGACTCAAAAAATAACTACAAAAATGGAAATTATTTTTTACTTTTTAGTGCTTTTTCTTTGAAGTGGGTTATTTTTTTTGTTAATTTTTTTTATTTGTTTATTTTTAGTGAATCTGAAGTACACTTACTAATTTGTACACGTCCTTTCCAATAAAAAAAGAATCACCGAAATCGGTTGGCGTTATATTGAGTTATTCGTCCATTTGTCGCGCACATCTTAATACAAATTTAAGACTTTTATGATTGTCTCATGGATATCATTGTCAGAACTTAACCAAATTAAAATGGGACCACTTGGGAAGCACTAGCTATCATTTAAAAAAATAATCATCAAAATCGGTTCACCCAGGCAAAAGTTATGAGGTAACAAAAAAAACCAAAAAAATAAAAAACAAACATACAGACGAATTGATAACCTCCTCCTTTTTATGAAGTCGGTTAAAAACGTACGGAGAGGATATGTATATGTTATCTGCACTTTAGCTCCCTTTATTTTTATTATGTTAATTTCACCATTTAATTACAGGAACAGTTTCTTACTTTATGTCCCGTTAGTTTATTATCCGAGAAAATATAATCCCTTTTAAGAAAGTATCGAGCTCGGAATGCCTCCTAAGCAAACGCCGCGAGGCAGGAATTTTCCTTTATCGACCGGCGCGATAAGGCAGAATCGGCGCGTCTGGCGCGCCCGAACGCCGGCTCTGGGCGGAGTCGGTATGCGTTGGCCAAACAGTCCACGCTGACGCGATGCGTGTAACAGCCCTTTTAAAACTCAATTTGTGAGCACACACCGCGCTGTCGGAGGACGCAACGAATAGCCGGAAACCTGTGTTTGGACAAGATAAAAGACAAAGCAAATGGCCCCGAGCGCGCGCCTATCGCCACATTGACAGAATCCTCGCTTTTTTCTTTATTAAATTACTAGCCGAGGTACCCGGCTCCGCTCGGATCAATATCGTTTTGGACTGATGTCGGGCCGAATTATTTCCTGGATATTCTATTTCTCTCCCTTTGAGTTGCGTTACGCTGCGAAAACCGTGCCAGCCGGCCAGGTGCTTCTTCACTCCATGTTTTAAGGACCCCAGGTTGTACTTTGGGGGAAATACCTCGGAATTCCATTCATTATTTTCTGACCATATAAATTAAGGAACTTGAGAATCGGTGGGTTCTTATTATTGGAATGTCGACCGTGAATTTATGCAATTCGTAAGTGAACTTACTGCAGTTAGAACTTTTTACTAAATTTACATTTATAGCTAAAAGTAAATCACGACCGATGTAGTCAAAAATCAAACAAATACCAAATTGATTATAAATATTCATGAAACAAGCTACGTCTGATGACTAATCTTTTTAAGATGTTTTTATTTTATCGTAGAATAATCCATCTCCAAATATAATAAATTATAAAACGCGCGAAAAATTCGAACTTTCGGACCTTATGACGTAGAATCCAAACACTATTTTACAATGCCGATGGTCATCAGACATCTATTTCGATCAAATAAAGCTGTTTTGAGTATAATTTTGGATCTCTGACAAGAAATATGCGCATGATCTTCTTTCCACGTTTGTATGGGGAGTTGAGTGGGAAGGCCCACCTAAAAACCTAATTTATTTTTCCCACACATTCAACCAGTCTTGCATGTATTAGGTAGACACAACCTCCCATGTTTAACAACGGATTTGTTTTCGTTATCTCGAAGGATGTTACATAAGTGCGCCTTATGTACACAGCCATTGTGAGGCGGCCACCATCACGCGCCGAGGTGTGACAGATAAGTTTTATCTCTGGAGAGTATTGACGATTGTGTTTGCCTTCGCGCTGTACCTCTTTGTCGCTGATATTTTCCGGCCTTTGAAGATACGCTTGTTTGCTAAAGGAGTCGCATGTGTATAGCTGGTATTTGACTCGAGCCGAAAGAAAACGTGGATAACAATGGTCTATCAACACACCTAACATTTGTATTACAATTGGTCGGAAGGATTTCTACGGATGCCTTGATTTGCGTTTCAAATGTTACATAGTAAAGTAACATTTTACTTTAGCATACGAAATGTACTATTTAATAATTTCATGAAAGTAGTATCAAACGTAATAGATAACCCTTACAAGAAACTAAATATTTGTGTTATAATATTAATTCTAACATTTAAAATAAATAAAAGTCGTGATAGGTTGATGGATAGACTTGTACTCTTGTGATCTTGTTATTTTTCAACTGAGACTGTATGTCATTTCAATATGTGTAAAAATAATTAATAAAATAAAAAAAAGTAGATTGCAATCAGTTCCAAAAGGGCGTAAGTAAAACGACATTGTATTATATTCAAAAATAACTACTAGTTTCGATAATCAAAAAGTAAATATTTCGATTGATAGGTTAGTTATAATTTCAACTCTCTGGTGAGATATAGTCACGTGGTCACATGGTGTGTAGAAGCACCTGGCCGGCCGGCAAGGTTTTTGCAGCCCCCTGAAGGTTACAAATCCCATGGGCGTCGTCGGGCACTTATGCCGCGCTCGACATAAAAAATATTTTCTTTTATGCAACGTGACGTAATGGCTAATACCACACAACTACCGTTATAATATGAGCCCAATACACATACAATTTGTCTGTGGCGTTTTCACGCCTAAACCTAACTAATTTTGATTAATTTCGGTATAGAGACAGTCCGGGCCTTTTGTGGCAAAATTTTAATTCGAAGGTCGTGAAATAGAGGTTCAAAGTTTGTACATCCAGGAAATAATTTGGCCCGACACATTCGTACATCATTTTTTTGTAAATACACATCTTAATACACTAAGGGCCTTTTACACCTACTGCTGATTAGCTTAATCGCCCCAAAGGGCTTTTCTTAGCAGCTTGCTACCAATAGCAGTACAATATTTAGCACTTTAGTAATAAATGTCTTTTACGTGTCGATTAAAATAAATCAGCACTTGATGAAAACCAGGCTAAGTCGTTATTAATTTTAAATCAAGCATTCCCTAGAACGTAAAATTTCCTATTCAAATGTTTGTCGTCTAGAAATCCCTTTAAACAAATATTTCTAGCATCATCAAATTGTTCACCCATTAAAAGCCGACCAAGGAAATCATGATATATATTTGAAGCAACAAGGGTCGCTTTTTTAACGATAGGTTTCTGTAATGGATTCACTTTATGATGAATATTGTCGAATGAAACGTTATTAATGGACGCGCAATATGGAATGGAGCTCATACGTGTAGGCTCACTTTAAATGGACTGGCGGCGGTCGAAGGACAAAAGGACCTCAGATAATAAATAATTATTGTCTTCTGACATTATTCCTCCTTCCAGACTCGTAAATATATTGCGATATATTAATATGCATTGTCCACATATTGTACGCAGACGTTTCGACCGTAGGATTATTTTTATATGTAATGTGATAGGCCGTGTGCATATATGATGTAAAAACCAGCCAAGTGCGAGTCGGTCTCGCACACGAAGGGTTCCGTACCATCGTACAAGATTCAACACAAAAAAATCACGTTGGGTTTATTATTTTTTTATTTTACCTATTTGTTGTAATAGCGGCAAAGAAAATACACACTTTGTGAAAATTTCAGCTGCCAACCTATTTTGGTTCCTTAGTAGTAGGGTTCCGTTGGCACCGTTTGGGTACGGAACCCAAAAAAATATACACTGATTCTAAAAGAAAGGCCATAATTTTGTTTTCATCTTTTATTAGCAAGATTCTGGAATGTTATGAGTCCTAAAGGGACGCGGGGTATCACTTTTCATGCCTCTTCTCATGGATTCAATCCCCGTCCCATTCATGCAGCACTTTCTTTCTTTTTAGGGTTCCGTACCCAAAGGGTGAAAATGGAACCCTATTACTAAGCCTCCGCTGTCCGTCCGTCCGTCCGTCTGTCACAGGGCTGTATCTCAGTAACCCTAACAGATAGACAGCTGAAATTTTCACAGAGTGTGTATTTATTTTGCCGCTATAACAATAAATAGGTAAGATTTAGAAATAATTAAAATTAAAGGGGGTCCCCATACAAAAAACGTGATTTTTCGTATACATTTTTTACGATGTTACAGAACCCTTCGTGTGCGAGTCCGACTCGCACTTGGCCGGTTTTCTATATTGTATAAGTACATTTCGACACGAATGCGAACTGTTCCCTGGTTCGGAATTCATGAAAAGGGGAAGGAAGTACAGTAGGTTTTCCCTTTTAGGTAACAATTTTAAAACCTCCCCTGGTGCTACTATCGCATTGGATGATAAAAGCGGCAATTAACAAATTATGTATTTGTTCAAACTTTTAAGAATGTTTATGTTATGTTAAGAATTACTTACGCCCTTCTGGGACTGAATGCAATCAGGTGCTAACATTCCCTAATGGGAGGTCACTGCCTGACATGGCACCTACTTTCTTCAGCAATTCAGTGCGTTAGGCTAATGTCATAGCGGTGCCACTAATAAAGGTAAGTAATATGAGTCATAGAAGTCGAGCCGGAGAGGTACCGAGGGTCATCAGAGCCATCAGCCAGTCGGCTGTGTCAACTGACGGTCGACCTACGGAATGTGCTCACCACTCCCTCCCCGCACCTCCCCGCACCGCCCCGCACTGCCCCGCCGCCCAGCATGCGACGCGACGAGAGGTTCGGCTCTGCGCTAAAGGAAGCTCGCTGCGGGGGCGCCCGCTGCGCCGCCGCTGCCGCTTAGCTACATATTCTCCGCATGCATACTAACCCGCTCTTTGTTTCGTCATATGTTTTTTTTTTCATAATTTTCACGTGTGTAGCGACAATGCTCGCTTGGGGGAGGGATCTATGTCGAGGCGAAAAAACTACAAATGCAAGCTAGACGCTAGAATGTTTTGTTTTATTTCTATTGCAATTCAAATTATTCAAATTTAGTATTTGTTACGAAACCATGCCATTTTTTCCGAGGTCACGGGAAGTTTGGTTGCATTCGCGAATATTTCTCGACCAAACGCAATATCTCGATTGTTATACTTTTTAGCATTTCGTGCCCAAACGGTGCAAACGGAATCATATTACTAAGCCTCCGCTTTCCGTCCGTCCTGTCTGTCCATCCGTCCGTCCGTCACAGGCCTGTGTCTCATGAACCATAATAGGTAGGCAGCTGAAATTATCGCAGAGTGTGTATTTATTTTGCCGCTATAACAACAAATAGGTATAATTAAATAATAAAAAAAATTAAAAGGGGCCCCATTCAAAAAACGTGATTATTTTGTGTTAAATCTTGTACGATGGTACGGAACCCTTCGCGTGCGAGTGCGACTCGCACTTGACCGGTTTTATTAGTGATAGATACTTCCATCACTTGTCCAAGCATGTTTTTGTACATGTTCTTCGATTACGGGTGCTACGGATATACGAAGGGCCAAACATTTCCGGTCGTGGTAACTTCTCAATCGTTCATGCCAGTTCCACCGACTTCCGCTCTGTAAGCTCTTTGTTACTATTTCATCACATATTTATTCTAGATGACCACAACATTAATCAAACAATGGATGCTATAATCTTTCTGATACGTTCAATTTTGGATACGCGATTATTTAGAGCTACTACTAACATTTAATCATGAATACAAATCTCCAAGAAGATATAACGATAGTAAAGACATATAAATGTTCTCGTAGCTAATTTTATTTTACTCTTATAACTCGCAAAACAAACTTTCCATAACACAATTTAGTTTGTCAAGAAAACACAGGGACACAAACTTCAAGTTATTCACTAACCAATAAGTGAACGAACGATTTAGAAAAAAATGGCTATCTTCTCTCTGGCAATTATCGTAAGTTGACCATCTGTGCGAGTGTTTAAGGCATAAATTCCCATTTGTAAAGATGTGAAAAATAGTCATTGTACACCCACGTCAAAACGGATTCTTTGTCAGCGTCCAAAATGAGAGTTTAGCCACCAACATCGCTTTAAGATTCGGCGTCGACAAAGGCGACACTCCAAATTGAGTCCTTTTCATGGGATTCCGCAAATAGTAGAGAAATGGTCGGCGCAGCGTGATACCGTGTGACAGGCGGTGGTGGCCGTAGATGTGAACCACCTACCGAGATATCCGTTAAGGCGATTTCCGCTAAATCCCTCTTAACGTCTCAGGTCGCCTCATATGCCACCTTAACAATAATATTGATATTCTTATTTAAAAATATGAATAAACTTGACAAAAACCGACTTAATTGCTGATTAGATTCGGTCTAAGTCAGTTTTAGTAATGGATTAAGATTATCTGAGTGCAGATTTGTTTATTTACTACATCTTCTAGGATATTAATAAGTTTAGGGAGTTGTCTGGTTTTCCGTAAGAGACTTATATTATATACTGTGAAATTTAACAACAGCGAAAAAGAGATTTTTATGAAATCTAACGTCTTGTGTCTGTCTGTATTTTTCCGTCTGTTACTTATACATGACTTATGGTTTGTATCTATTTTCTATTATATCTTTTTCTATAAAATATGTGCTACTTGCCATCATGCTAAATGACGATTGAGCAGTAAGGTTAAATATAATAGAATTCGAGGGAAAACATTCACTTTTCTTTGGATTTTATGCCAGCAGAGCCGCATACTTCTTCTATTAGATGAAAAAACGTTTATTAACCGAGCGTTCAACATTTAATGCTACGAGTATTTCAACACATTCGTCTTACAGCAGATCTTTACATCAAATGACATCAATACAGACTGACTGTTGCGGAATAGCCTGTGGGAACCGGGCGGCACCCGAGCTACGCAGCTGCGTAGCACAGTCCACCCGGGAGATGATGACCTAGCTCGTCCGAGTCCATAGCTATAATTTACACTTTTTTTTTACAATTCACTTTAAGGATTAATTTACATAAGATCAGATCGATTTCGTTAGTTGATATAATTACTAAAATTTACAGTATACAATTTTCTAAAAGTCATATAGGGAGGGAAACCTGTTTGCCGCCCCTCCTTTTTTTTATTAAAAACAATCTATTAATATGTTAACGCTATTTCTAATCAAGGAAAACTTAGCAACACATTTTAGGATTGACTAATTGATCTCCTTTTTTAGTGTGTCAATAATTTTATACATAGGTGTAAAGAAAAAAACATTTCACTTTAAAATTATTACCTATTTCCTTTCAGAAAATGATCTATTAATTTAAGTCTATAAATAAGCCATCCATCTAACTTTAATGAACACGACAAATAAAGTTCGAAAACTAAGGCTGAGATAAATAGTCGTAACTGAAACTGAGATCAAACATTTTGTATGGACGAAATATCAAAGTGATGCAAAGTGACGTCACAAAGTACTAGTTTTCATAATTCGACTATTTATCTCAGCCTTAGTATCGGTTGCGACTATTGATGTCAGCCTTAGTATCTGTTACGACTATTTATCTCAGCCTTAGTATCGGTTGCGACTATTGATGTCAGCCTTAGTATCTGTTACGACTATTTATCTCAGCCTTAGTATCGGTTGCGACTATTGATGTCAGCCTTAGTATCTGTTACGACTATTTATCTCAGCCTTAGTATCGGTTGCGACTATTGATTTCAGCCTTAGTATCTGTTGCGACTATTTATCTCAGCCTTAGTATCGGTTGCGACTATTGATGTCAGCCTTAGTATCTGTTACGACTATTTATCTCAGCCTTAGTATCGGTTGCGACTATTGATGTCAGCCTTAGTATCTGTTACGACTATTTATCTCAGCCTTAGTATCGGTTGCGACTATTGATGTCAGCCTTAGTATCTGTTACGACTATTTATCTCAGCCTTAGTATCGGTTGCGACTATTGATTTCAGCCTTAGTATCTGTTGCGACTATTTATCTCAGCCTTAGTATCGGTTGCGACTATTGATTTCAGCCTTAGTATCTGTTGCGACTATTTATCTCAGCCTTAGTATCGGTTGCGACTATTGATTTCAGCCTTAGTATCTGTTGCGACTATTTATCTCAGCCTTAGTACTTACTTTAGTCAATGTGATAAAGAGTGGTTTTAGTTGCGTCCCCGCTAATTCCTCTATGTACCCCTCGTGGTTCTAGGCAAAAGTCACAAATACTTAACTAACCAAGGCTCATAAAGAAGTTTCTAGTAAGTGTCCAGTTTATGAAGCGTGTCTGCATACCCCGAAGCGCCTGTACCTCACCAGTGTGGTCCGCCCTACGTTGCTCCATGAGCGATTGTCCGGGCAGCTCTGTGACAGTAATGCGCCGTAAATTTGGCCAGTTGGCACTTCGCCTGGCGCCGACGACATAACTTTACGATATTTACTTTTTCCTGCAGTTTTTGGGTGGTTAAATGTTTGTGTGTCTTCATTTTCGCGCGTTTTATTGCCCGAAGGGAATATTGCGGTGAGACTGGTCAATAAGGCTCGCGCAAAAACCGAAGAGAGGTCCGTAAGCGGAACCATTTTAAAATGTTTATTGAGTAATATTCCCTCCATTTTATGAAATTAATGATTCGCACAAATTATACAGATTTATCTTTGATGCGAAATCAAACAAATAATTTACATATTTGAAAAATGTTACGGCTTTTCACGCGGCGGGGCGGTTTCCACGTTCGTACGCAGCAGACGAACTGGCGGATGCCTCCTTGACAAGGGGCTGAACGATCAGCTCGTAACGTCAGAGAAACAAAACAAATAAGTAAGTCGCTAATGCGATATGTATGCAGAACTCTAAAGTCCAGCCATGAATTATTGCAAAAAAAGCTACGTACTTGCTTAGCACAAAAATATTGTAATGGCTGATGAAAAATATGATTTTGTTAATGATGAAAATATTTTCAATATTTGCGGTCAATATCCGCAACGCAGGTAAAGCGTTTAATCAATGCATGTACAATCTTAAACATTGTGTAAGAATGAGGCATTGACTACGGAAGGATGGACTGTAGGAACATTCCGAATTATGGTTATAAAGCGGGCAACGAAATTTGTAGAGGCCTGTTGATTTAAGTGATCCCTTGGAGCATATTCATAAAATAGTTCTTTTTACCGCCTCCTTTCATACTTGCTTCACGGTCGATTTTACACATCCATCACATTCGATAAAACAAATCACAGTTTTACACACACAACACTCACTGTAAAATGGTATACTTATATGTAATAATGCGCACGCATTATCAACTCATACTCACGTTGCCCTATAAAATATAATTGAGTGTATATTATTAGCAATTCTTTCTGATATGATTGCACCAGTAAATTGCCGCAATGTTGGCAACACCCACCACCCGCCTCCTCGGCGTCGACTACAGTGCGCCTTCGAAATCGAACGGCGCGATTCTGATTCTTAAAAAAAAACTTGTCACCATTTTGCGTATTAATATAACTTATTTGGATTGATATGGAATTAGGCATGATTTGCAACTGATTTAGTTGACTTCTAAAACATATCAATCCTTTCAATATTTAGTTAACATTGCTATATATCGGGATTACTGGCGAAAAAAGTTAATATTATGGACTATTAAATAATAAAGCCACTCCAGCGTTAATTAACCAGTTTAGTTTTAGACTTTGTGATGTTGTGAGTTTCCTTGAATTTAATTTTTACAATTAAATATATTCCTTTTTATCGAAGTCAACGCTCAGAATATTCGGAAGGAGACTAGAGAACGCCTGGTTCTATTACATCTCTATCTGCATCCATCCATCTATATACCAAATCTAAAACCGCATTGTTATAGTAATTGGACAAAAATATTTGACACCAAACATTACTTCAACTAGGATTTTTAAATCGGTACGGAATTACCTTTCAACCAAAGGGTAACGACATAAAAGAAAACGACACGTGCATAGTGATAAATGAAACAGAATCTCGGCGTTACAGGGCAATCACTATAAGGAAGCACGTTACCGCGGTGTCTGAAAATGTGGAGTTTATAACTTTAATGAGCCGTAGCGCGATCTTTACGCAAATGCGGAATAGCCGTGGAGCTAGCAACTGTATGGAATAGTTCTAGATTTGACCAACCTAGGTACCCTGAAAATATCACCTAATACATTTTAAGGGGTGTTTAACCTCGTTCCGCGTTCCAACGCCAGATAGTAAACTGATACAAACCGTTATCGTCCTCGGCAGGTGTACGAGTTCATCCGTTTCAATTTAAGTCTGGTTTTCACCAAGTGCTAATTTATTTTAATCGTTAAAGGGCCTTTAGTACTAAAGTGCTGATTATCTTGTACTGGTATTTATTGCAAGCTGCTAAGAAAGGCCCTTAATATTCGGCGATTAAGCTAATCAGCAGCAGGTGAAAAAGCCCTTAAGTTTCTTTATTTCGTCCATTAGATATATATTACACACTCGGATTCGATTATTTTTTTCGTGTTTTGATCTCTGATATAATCTGATCACTAAATGGACTCGCTTCTCGCCCACAAAAAGCTTCGCTTCTTCTACGCCCGACGTCTCCTACCCGCTTTTATTCATTTTATATTATTAAAACTGTAATTTGGAAGATATTTTATGTTATTGAATATTGCTTTCAAGAACCACCGAATCTCATAATTTTTTACTAAGGTTAATGCAATCAAGACTTATCAACGAAAAGGTTGCATAATTTTCAGGCTTTTTTTTGGTTTTTTTTTACTAAATATTGTCGGTAGTAAACCTAAGATGGTATAAACATCACATACTTAATCACGCAACCTGGCCATTATTTATCTTAGAACTAAGGCAATTTACTGAAATCCCTCCATTATATTTGATTGTCCACGCAAAGGAACCTTGCCAGTAACGTCGACGGTACAGAACAACACGTATACCACCGTACCGCCTCTGTACAGTCCGACGTGTATAGCCACACTCATTAATGAGTGCGCATTGTGTGTGTCTGCCGGTGACTCTGACTTTAATTACGGCTGTGGGTGAATTATTGATCCTTCGCTCAGCAACCAAAGCAAACTATTCGCTCTGGAGGATTCCTTGGTTGCTTCGCATATCTATGTTCCCGTGTACTAATATAATAAAGCTGAACAATTTATTTGGCCTTTTTACAGTTACACCGATTTTGATGAAACTTTTTTAAAATTAGATTTACTATATCAGGCTTTGCTGTGGGTGGTTTCCAGATGTGAACTAAAAAGAGCTGTTCCGAATCCCTTTGATCCCTGGACATTGTGGGCCGTCAGTGTTGAATACAAATAATGGCCGGAAAATAAAAAATAAAATTCAGGGCTCTCTTTAATAATAAAGAAGTCGGCTAAAAATAGGTAGGAGCGTTCTGGTTTTAATTTTTTTTTATACGAAAAAATACATAAATAATAGGTCATTTAAGTTCTTTACCTTCCCATGATCGGCCAATAAAAAAAACTGAATAATTTTATAAGCGTTTGAATACCTACCACAAAAGCAATCGATTTTGAGCACAATATTCCCCATTCGGCTGCATTTTTTGTCATCGTACCTGTCCACTTTTATTGTTAAATAAACCATAAATCGTGTCGAAACGTTCGACTCCTCGCCCTCTCGGGCGGCGCGCGCTTGCGTATGATTTTGGGGGGAAAAAACGCATAATAAGGTGAATATTTTATTGAGACGCTGAGAGCGCCGACTGGGGCGCCGGCGGGGGTGTGCGGGGGTGTGCGGGGGTGTGCGGGGGTGTGCGGGGGTGTGCGGGGGTGTGCGGGGGTGTGCGGGGGTGTGCGGGGGTGTGCGGGGGTGTGCGGGGGTGCGGGAGGGGGGGGGGCGGCGTGAAAGTGTAAAAGCTTCTAAAGATTCCTATCCAACCCTTTCGCATCGTTAAATAACAGCGGGACACGTATCAGCTGGGTTATTTGTGTTCTGACTTTCTGGTGAAATGAAATACATTTTATATGCTAATTTCAGTGGATACTCATAGATTTTACATGGAAACAATACCCAGTTACTGCTGTATATTTTCTGTGGGTGGCTCATGTAGGTATTATTTTTAAATGATTAAGTGAAGAGTGCAACAGCGCTGGTTAAAATTAGTCACCAATTAAATACGTAACATTTAGGTTCTAACAACTTAAGTTTCCTTCGATACTTTAAAAAGAATACGTGTTTAATCAGAAATTTATTTTTAACCAGCACTCCGTAAAAATAAATAAAATATAAAATATTGTATCTTAGTATGCTAAGCAAACCAAATATTGGGTTTTTGATTTTAATGGAATGGCACATATTTAAGGTGCAATTTTTTAGAGGTCTACATCATGGATATAAGTTATAAACAAATAATTACCGACGTAGCTCTCAGATCATTTATTTAATCAGGCATTTCATTATCCTCTTAATGCCATTACTTTATAAACGTAAAGAATATCAATAAGCTGATTATTATTATTTATTTTTTATTATAATCTTTCAAGTTTATTCGTTTTTTATAAGGTTTATAACAAGAAAACTTATTTTACAAGAATCTCATTGGAATACACACTATATTTGAATAAAGTTTGACATACGTCTTTTTAATAAATCACTGAAATAAATCTTCAAAAATATTCAGAAGTCAGAAAACCTGTCACGAGCGTGCGCGTTGAATTCTTTTACTTCGCGGGTGCAGGTTTCGCAGCTTGTCATTACTTTGGACAACTTGCTATCAAATCGGAAAACCTTAAAATAAATATACCGCTCCACAATTTAAGCTTAATTTTAAAATTAATATAAAATGACAATGTTTCGACCAATAAAACAATAAACTTTCTAAAACTTACTGTAATATCCCGTCTTACTTATATTAACAGTGGTATGAATTTATTGATTATTCTTCATAATCTTGGATAAAGTCGAAATTGTATTAGAGACGTACGCACAGATCTCACGGCACTAAGTGAGCAATAGATAAGACGGCCAGGTAATTATGTTCAGTGAGTACTCACCGTTCGCTGCTGCAGGCGGCTCGCGATAACCGAAATGATTGATGTATACTTTTAAATTGCTCTGCTCGTCCGAAAGCAGTAAGAAAGGTGTAATTTATCTGCGACTCCCGTGCTGTGTGACGGCGCGGCGCGGACTGGGCGAGTGCGGTGGCGGCGGCGGCGGTGGCGGCGGTGGCGGCGGTGGCACGGTGAGACGAGGAGTACGCTCAGTAGTGGCCGGAGGAAGAATAACCCCAGGAGTCGCGGCGGTGGCAGCGGCAGCCGCGGCTCCCAGCGAGCCGCTTCCGAACTCCCCGCCTCACCCCCGCGCCGCCCCGCCCGATACAGATCACGCATTCTCCGGGCGGCGGCGCCGCAGCTCGCGGACCTCGCGCCGTCTCGCTCGCCCGCGCGCCGCCGCCACCGCCGCGCCGGACGACAGATTGAATGTAATGGCCGGCCCGAGCGACCCACGCTTCCTAAGTTCAGCGAGTAAAGGTCACTTTTGTTGCGACGCTGCGCGGATCGCGGCGGTGCGTGCGCGCAACACCGGCAGCGATCCGCCGCTCCACTCCCGTCCCGCGCCCCGCGCACCCCCCTCCCTCGCATCGCCGGCGGAAACATACGTGTCCCGCTCGAACCGGCCGCGCCCCGAGCGCCGCATCTTCCCTCCCTCTCGCCCGGTGGGAAAACGTTTCTAGTTTTGTGAAGGCGATGCGGAGTGCAGTAGCGGCGTTGTTTTTTATTTCGTTTCGATAAATTCGTGTCGCGGCGTCTCGCTCGCGCGGCGCGCGCGGCGGGCGAGCGAGCGGGACGGCCGACAGCCACCGGGTTACGCCTTCCGTCCGCATGTAGGCCGCGCGAGCGCATTAGAGCCTCCGTGAATTGCTCGGTTGCGTATGAATAAATAATATTCTCGTTGGGTGATGTTTGTGTGCTCGTAATACATTATTTATGCCCCGCGGTCGGACGGGCGGCTGCTGGTGTTACGCGCGGGCGGGCGGGCGTGAGGGGGGGACGGCAGGGGAGGGGAGGTGGCGGGGAGTCACCGTGTGGCGAATTATACAACACTAATGTCGGGTTGCCTTTCTTAATTACGTATGTCTTCATCTTGAATGCAACTTAATGGTATGTTTGGATACATTTGTATGCTGATGACCAACGCTTTGGCAATTTAAAATAATATAATTTACTTATTGGCCTGTGTTACTCGTATTAGATTCTGATGAGCGTATAATACATCTTAAAATTAATTATTATTCTGACAAATTAGTAGATTATGAGGCGAATACATAATTATAGTTTTGCCCATTAAAAATGTCCTACCTACCTTGTTAGGATTGTTATTTTTTAAGATATTTTAACGAACACGAATGAAATGACTACAGGCATTGGACGCCAAGTTGTTGCGACCAAATATTAAAATAAAAATGTATTGAGATTAGATAAAAAAAAAATCTCTTGCGATCTTAAGAAAACAAAAAAAATAGTTTTTATTCAACCTGACATGGACGGCTAATACCACACAACTACCGTTATGATATTAACCCCAGACACCTTATTCCCGAAGTAATTAAGTGCCGTTCAGGCTACATTGAACGGATGGAAAACACGGACAATTTTTACTGTCGCTTCAACCATAGTTTCATCCAATGCGGTAGTACCAATCCGGGCGGGCTAAGCTCTACCGCCTAGGGGGGGACCTACAGTCTTACATGGGTTCCGAATCAAGAAACAGCTCGCATTCGTAACGAAATGCAGAATAAGAAATAAAGTGGTATATGACCAGGCTAGGAATTGAACCCAGACCTCTCGCATGAAAGGCATGTCTTCTAGCCCCTAGACCACGAGCTGTACTGAGGGTATCACTTGCGGCTAACGCTAATAAAATAGTCGGTACATCTATCCCTACCCAGTGGTTGACTAATGGTGACCTCATTCCACTCCAATACTGTCTTCTAGCTATCTCTTGAGTTACCTACCACAGAGCCTAACACAATGAAGTCACAAGAATGTCACCTCAAGAAGTTTGGTTTTACCTTAATCATTCGTTTTATACCATACCAAACTCGAAACGTGAAATAAAGTAGTACAACCAACGGCCATGTAACGGAGTGAAATAAAGTTAAGCAACTAACGGGTTCGGGTCTCCTGTTTCCCTAAAATGTGATTGAGAGAGGCGATGGCTGTGCCCGGCGAGATGCTCTTGAACGGGTGCTGTTTGTGGGGACTTACTTGAGATGCACGGCGCAAAGCTTTGCGTAGATGGCGCCACATAAACCTGTGCCAAGAATCTCTTGTTTACCTAATGTCCTTGGATGTTTTCGACTCGACTGTGGCACAGTTTTATGTGGCGCCATCTGTGGCAAAATTTGGCAGCCGTCCACTCCATTGGCAACATGTTAGATGGCGGGCATGATCTTTACACTTAAACTGATATTTGTCATGAACTGTTGCATCCGACTTGAATAGTTGATTCTCGTCAATTCATATTAATTGTGTGTTTATACCTGTGATTGTAAACAGTGGGAAATACTTTTTTCAGGGGATTTTCTTGCCAGTTCTTCTTTGCTGGAATTCCTGAACTAGTTAATGATAAAATATGACAAATCCGAGTGCAGTGTACTGTCTATGGATGATGAATTAACAATAAACAAAATAACGGGGTAAAATATAGTTATGCAACCAACGGGTAAAAAACGGGGTGAAACAAATTGGTGCAACCACCACTTCTCGGGTGAAAGGCAAGACCAAACACGCTATTAGGTCTTAAACAGCACCTAGGGCACGAATTCTTTAGAACCAGTACACTTTGATATGTATTTCTTAAGCCATATCATTTGATTTGGGGCACCATTATTTTCCTTGGCCGCATAATTACGCGGCTGGATGAAAGCTAAACGTTTGCCCTCATTTCGTCGTTTGCTTGCAGATGCAGCCCAATAACAGTAATGTTCTATGCGGACGGTAACGGTACGACACGATGCCAACTTCCGCGCCACGCGACACCGTTATAAAATCATTCCGCGCAACAATAAAGCTCACAATACACTCTCCAAACAATATCGAACAAAACTACCATCGGACGACAAAGTCCCACCGTCACGCTCATACTCCTTCAATTAACCATAGACAACGCACAAAAACACAGACACAAAGACAAGAAATAATTGGAAACATCAAAACATATTATGGGACAATTGTTCGCGAAATGGGAGTTTTTGAGTTTGGAACGTCTCAGTGTGAACTTTTAGAACGACAAGAATGCCATAGACAAACAAAAGGCATTCAAAAATCGAATGTTTGTCTAACGCCGGACGCACGCCGGTCCATAGAAGGAGCGGTTACAAAAAAGGATGTACTCGAATAGTGAACGTCGCGACTGTCTTTGTCTTTGTTGAATGAAGTGACGACCACACGGACACAGTGCTGTTCCGCTCGCCGCTGGACGCCTGGTTAGAGGCGGAGGCGATCGCTCTTTAGCG
This sequence comes from Incurvaria masculella, assembly GCA_946894095.1. Taxonomy (NCBI): domain Eukaryota; kingdom Metazoa; phylum Arthropoda; class Insecta; order Lepidoptera; family Incurvariidae; genus Incurvaria; species Incurvaria masculella. Next base: position 10,657,099 of record OX335657.1, on the reverse strand, counting down.
GCTAAATCAAGATAGTCACTTATTCTCGTTACGAATACTTCTAAATCGTGGCCGCTGTGGCTGAGGTGAAGGCTTAGCTCGATGCATAATTTAGGCCAAACCTGTTCCACTATAAGACCTGCTTAAAAACCTTAATCTCAAACAAGGTTTTTTAGCATCAACTCCACTTTGTTGACCCTATGTAGTGCAATATTTCAATAGGATGAAAAAAAAATCAACTTAATTAAGATATTCGACGCCTAATAACACTGTATAGTCTTGCCGAAATCTGAATAGATAAGTAGTTTGTCTTTTGAGCCAAAACAGATTTTTAACACTTGTATTTTACGAAATGTATTTAAAGTCCACATAGAAATGTTTATAAAATTCCTTCAAAAGTAAATTTTTGCATAGCCCTATGTGTTTACATCAAAATCGACAAAATCATTTTTTATTGCTGTTACTTTGACTTCAAGGGTGTCCAAAATTATGCCTTACATAGCTGTTACTAAATTTCTCTATAACTAAAATTGAAAAGTGAACTTGTTTGTTCTGCATCTGAGTCATTAAATATGTGAGAGAACTCAAAAATGTGAGTTCCCAACATCAAACCCACCACAAAACTATCACGCCGCCGGATCTTTCCCTTTCACGCGACGAGATGGCACGGTGCCTCGACGACTGAAATCGTTTATCGTGAGCATAAAGAGATCATCGATCTATTGAGATGCGGCTTCGAGCTGAATAGGTTTCTAAAAATAATGTTTTGGCTCATCATTAGCCGGACAATGGCGGGCCGACGACGACGACACGGCTGCGACTACTTTGTCTTTTTGGGTCGATGACGCAATTCCAATTTCAAAAGATTAAGAGATCGATACTGGACCTCGGACACGAACAATAAGTTCGAATTTCGAACGGAACGGAACGGCTCGAAACGAACGTTGACAACAGAGACATTGAGACGGCTCGTTCGTTTTTTTTCAACATACTTTTCGTGGGATTACTTTTCTGTGGCATGAATATGCATACTTGAGAACACTCTTGTCAATCATCAAAATTTAAGTCGATATCGAAGTCAAAATATTTGCCTTGAACTTGACATATTTTGAACACTTATGAACTTCTTCCAATTAAAGTTTATGATATTTCCATACAACAATTCAATAGGTCAAATATATGAAAAAACGTTATGAGAGAAGCGGTAACATATTAGATATAATTTGGAGCAGTCAATGAAAATGAAACTAAACGTTGAAATTTTGGGCAAAAATGCTAAATGATAAAAGTACTGTTGCAAATTTTGCATTTTGCCCGTGTTATGAGAGTGCCCTATCATCTATGCTATCGCGATCAAAACTTTTTGGGATTGTTAAATGTCTTAAATAACTATATTTTAGATATTTTAATTCCTAACAAGACACAAGAGATACATTCGTGAGAACTGGAAGCATCGTCGTCCAGCAGCGGAGAATTTGAGTCAAAAGGCTTCGTAAGATTACGCTCTGGAAGCAACCTCCTGGTGTAATCTCCCGTGAGACTCTGAGAATGACAACCAATAGGTGTACACTTACCTTCATACAACTAGCTCCATTTAAGCCTTTTCTTATAGCAAGACTATGAAGCATTTCTTCAAATTTGGCAATGGCAACTAATTATTTTTTGTCCCTATATTAATATTTTAGATATTTTTTTTCATTGATAGTTTGGTGATATGCAGTCCATTTTACCAATAGCTTTTTTGGAATAGATTTCAGTTTTGATTAAAAAAAATGTCTTAACTTGGTGCCTAAATTTCACAGTTTTTTTACTTTTACTTGTCCCAGTGTAGGTTACGTACCTAAAAACTATAAAACCAGATACATAATAAACAATCAGAACCATCAAAAAAGTTGCTGTTTCTTAAAAAAAAATGCAAAACCGAGACAAAAGATGTCAACTATATTTTGGTTAAATATCATCTACTTCCATCAGCACAGTTTCAGTAAACTCAAGTATAATATTATTGTTTTCAGAATTCAGTTGCAATAGCTGACATGATCTAGTAAAAGCGTGTATAGTACATTTAACTAGAGCAAATTTTTAATTTCGACACTTGATAAGGGAACCTCATCTACAAAAACATTTGACTAACGTCTTAGTAACTGGTCCCAGATTTTTGGGCTTACCCGGTTTTGGTTTCATTCAACTATATTTTTTTTCCCAGTTTGGTAATTACCAAAATGGAATTATCGGAAGGAGACCTTTCGAAAGGAACAGCCAATAAATTTAATTCTAAAACATTTTCAGAATTTCTTTTTTTTAAAATGTTTCGTTTGACTGTACGCGCCAGCTGGACACAAAGTTGCGCACAGATGTTAGTGTATAAGCTTGTGTTAAGCACCTCATTGACACAGCTCGCTTTACTATAGATACGCGTCGTGACGGTGGCGGAACGATGGGGGGGGGGGGGGGGTCAGCTTGTACTCTATGTAGTTACCTACTCTGTGGTGTCGGAATACTATGTATTTAATTAAATCGTCGTTAACGAGAATAGATACCAAGAAACGAAACTTTAAACCCGCCTTCCCGGATCAGGGTGACTTTAAAAAAATATACGAAGCTATAATATTTTTTTAAAAAGGATTACTTATGTTAATCCTCCCCGTGGTGTTCAATTATTTCACATGAATATGAGTGATTAATATTAGAAACCACTAGCGCTCTCAACCCAGGTTTCCACGACCATTTGTAAATCCCCTTTATTACATACATACATTATAGGTAGTAGGGTTATCCCGTACATGCGGTAATGAAGGTATTGCAGGTAATATGCAGAGCAAACAGACAAACACCAGACGTCTAAATGTTCGTGAGTATTCTGCCCTAAAAAGCTCCCACGCAATTTCACGACAGCAAAACTATAGTAATTATGTTTAATTAATAGGTAAATTAAGTAAGGCTTCTATACCACTACATTGTTATCAATATCACTCAAGATGGCCCATCCGATAAGCATTATGAACGCAAGTTATTTTAGAATAAATAAGCGAGAATATTGTGAAATATACATTATGTATGTGTGTGTATCATTTAGAATACAGAGATAGAGGAGACGAAAACCAGGTGTCCACGATATTTTTTACTTTGTGATTAGTCGATGACATAAATTCTTTTATAACGTGTCATTTACATTTTGACTATACGTTAGAGATTTGTTTGACGTAGTGGGTGTTGACAAATCTCTTCGAGATTTAGTCATTTTTCACGGCAGCGTTTATGCAGAAATAGAATCATCAACATGCCTTTTAAATATTCAATACGTTTTTTTCTTTATTCAATTCCACCTGAATTCATAATTTAACTTTCTGCTACAGGAAGAATTGTTAGAGAAATCATGAAAGCTTCATCCTAAAACACAGTTTAAATTAAATATATTATATTATAATAACCCTAACTTGAGATCTGAACATTGACAGCAATTTAGGCTTGCTCTCCAGCTTTCTTATTTTTAACCGACTTAAAAAAAAGGAGGTTTCTCAATTCTTCGGAATCTTTTTTGTTAAGGCGCTAGGACTAGCCAACTACTCGCGCCATACAAATGCACTTTTTAACAAATGTATGTAATATGAAGTGAAACGCTTCAGCAAATCCAAATAGAACTCCAGACTGATAATGGATTGTTAATATTTTTTTATTCCATCATTTATTTAAATAATAATAAAAATAAAAAAGTTGTTTTTTCTCATTTGAAATCTGAAAGTAATTCGATTTCTATATATAAGCAAAATCAGCATATATGCATAAACAAAAAATTCCATTTGCTTTTAGATTTCTACATTTAGTCAAAAAAGTTCGGAAATGGACACCGTTTCCGCAATGTATTTTGTATAGAAAAAGGAAACATACATTAATGAAAATAATTCGATTCCTAGACAAGGAATCATATATTGTAAGGATGACACTTATAATCGTCAGACTTAGTTAGTTAACTTGGGGTGCCTCGTCTAACTTTGCGATTTGGCTAGTACCAGGCCCTTAAAAGAAAATTAGGCAACATTTTGCGTCTTTAAGGCTTTATTACATTGTATCTCGGATTTTTTATCAAATTTATTCTTAATATAATTTTATAAAGCAACCCTAGTCTGAGGTACTTTTACGTACGTTTAACTGCATGCTATTAATTAGCTCGAGTGCAGCCTTGCATTTTAAATTTGTTAAGGCTTTTAAATATCACTATTATACCATTTGTTCGTGTAAACCGTTGCCTTGAAATCGAATTACAATTCCTGAAAAAGTTTCATGATCAGGATAAAGTACGGCTTAAGCCTGTTACCACCATCCTCCAGTTACAAAATCCCAAAGTTACTTTTCGGTTACACCATACAAATATGCCATGTAAGCGAAAGTTGCTTTTATGATTTCATGATTTGGGCATGGTTGAAAACGGGGGCTTATCAAGTAAGCGATTTATAGCACTGATCAACCATAATATTTTAACAAATTGAATAGTAGTAAATGAATAAACGGCATTTTCCTTACAACTGCCAATTCCTACTTTGGCGTTTGCTGTGGTGCGCTCGGAATATAGTTATACTGTTTGCGGTTATATTTGTCAAGTTAATTACCTTTATCGATTTCACGTACCTTTTAGCGAACATTTTATTTCATTTATATAAACTTTTTGGTAGTCAAACTACACTAAGTTACGTCAAAAAGATCCGCGGACTCGATCAACCCAGTAAAGAAGAACGCGCAAAGAAACTTCACGGGCTTATATAACATACTTTTTCCGTCCACAATTATAAAATACACACTTAGATCTAAATGCTATTGAAAACAGCAACCAAAACATAACGGTTGCAAAATATTATATTTTGTTTATTTGTTAGATTTGGTAACCTGTTGCAGAATTTTTCCCCAATTTTTCAATAGTGACATCAATATATTTGTCACAAGGTAGGATTGCATTACAAAGTCGTTGCATACCAATAAAGTCCTCCATGCTAACCGATCAATTCTTTAAATCATCAACACTTTTTCACTTGATTTGATGGACACATTTAGACATCCCACACTCCAGTGGTGTCTAGACAAATCGCTATTAAGTATCGGTATGTAGAGAGAATTTAGTAATCTATTCATTTGCATGTTCGTTCGTGCTTTTTTTAGTAAATGTTGTTGGTGGCCTTATACACAAAATATTCGTTTTCCTGTAACTGGACAGGGATAGCTTATACCACACCCAATGTAAAGCACGTCATCATTGAACTGGATGAAAAACAAGGAACATTTTTCATTACCGTTTCGATCATATTTTAATTCATTGCCATGATACCAACCCAGGCGAGCTAACCCTACCATTTAGTAAGGGCAGGGGCCTACAGTTTTACATGGATTCCCAAACATGAAGCAGCTTCATGCAATCATGACTAAATTCGAATCCAACTCAGAAGGAGAGAGTTGTGCATGAACGTGGCGGAGATGTGAGCCCAGACCACGCCACTAAGCTACACGCCGTTCAGCTAAATAATATGTTTCGAAGTAATGGCCAAAACGCTACCACTGGGATCATCGAATGTTTTCCAATAAATAAATTTTTCCCTTTATTTGTTTTTGTTAAAAGTCCAGCATTCCAACTACCTGCATGTGGATTGCGAAGAATTCAGTGGCCGATACCGAATCGGTATAAGGCAACTCCATGCATAAATTCAATCGCTCGCAGACTATTTTTACATGCTCATTTGCAGAAATCGCTGAGCAAGTTCTCGTGTCACACTACAATACCGATTCCGATTTAGGGTTCAGTAGGAAAATGATGGATGTTTCCTGAGTCTAGAAAACTGCTTTTATAGCGATTTTCAATACCTAAATATTATAATTGAATCCCAGCTTAAAATTGTGGCCAACTACGAGATGGATTGCTCGCACGGTAATGTCCATGTAGCGACACTCTCGACTTGGCTCAGCAGGTCTGTTCCTGGCATTCAGTAATCAGTAATCAGGAATCCTGAGTCTAGAAAACCGCTTTTATAGCGATTTTCAAAGCGATTTTTCTACGGAAAACCTTGATTGATTAAAAAAACTATGCTCCGGAATATTTTCGTCAAGAAAATCGCTTTGAAAACCGCTACAAAAACGGTTTTCTAGACTTAGGATACCTAATTCTCGATTCCTGATTACTGAATTCCAGGAATAGACCTGGTGTTCGTGCAAGTTCACGGTGACGTTTTGTCTCGGGCTACTCCCCGACGGCCGAGCGTGCAACGACTCTGAAAATGTTACTTCACATGATCGCAGCTCATTCGAAGATACCGAAGAAATTCGAGGTGCATAGTCTCCAAAACCAGAGGTGACACAGAGAGCATCGCCTAAATGCCATTACGCATGCCCCGCTCATAAACTATTCCACTTTGTCCGCAAACGATAAAATTACAATTTTATCCAACGCAGCTCCATCAATATGCAAATGCAACGAGATTGTAAGTTACCGCGCCTCCCTCGCTCCGTATCACACATTTTTATTGTTTTTCGCGCTTATTTTTGTATGTAGCTACGAATCAATATTTTAAAGTCAGCGAGTATGGAACTACTGGAGTAGAAACCCGAGCACTTTACGTACAAAACTGAAACACCAGCGAGTGAGTTAGGTTACGAATTCGTTTACCACCGATTTTCTCGAGTTCAAACGACACGCGAAATCATCACAGGACGCTATTTACTGCAACATACATTCGACGTCGCGCGTCCCGAATTCGTAAGCGAACTCTGTTGAGCGGTTTCTGTCATGACTATTTTTCTCAGCCTTATTTTCTGCAACAACTATTTATCTCAGCCCTAGTTTCTGTTGCTACTATTTATCGCAGCATTCGTTTCTGTTACGACTATTTGTCTCAGCCTTACTTTCTGTTACAACTATTTATCTCAGCCTTTGTTTATGTTACGATTATTTATCTCAGCCTTAGTTTCTGTTACTACTATTTTTCTCAGCCTTCGTTTCTATTACGACAATTTATCTCAGCCTTAGTTTCTGTTACAACTATTAGTCTCAGCCTTAGTTTCTGTTACTACTATTTTTCTCAGCCTTCGTTTCTATTACGACAATTCATCTCAGCCTTAGTTTCTGTTACAACTATTAGTCTCAGCCTTAGTTTCTGTTACTACTATTTTTCTCAGCCTTCGTTTCTATTACGACAATTTATCTCAGCCTTAGTTTCTGTTACAACTATTCGTTTCAGCCTTAGTTTCTGTTACTACTATTTTTCTCAGCCTTCGTTTCTATTACGACAATTTATCTCAGCCTTAGTTTCTGTTACAACTATTAGTCTCAGCCTTAGTTTCTTTTACAACTATTTATCACAGCCTTAGTTTCTGTTACGACTATTTATCTCAGCCTTCGACGTTCTTGACTAACTCGCCAAACAAATTAGTTTCGATCGCTTTTCCGTTCTTCCATGCTCGCTGTTTAAAGTGGTCTACACACATTATATTTGTAAATCGTTCAAGTTGGCTTGTGAGATAAGTAGCAGGGTGTTAAGCATTTAATATTAAAAAGGCCAGGTTGGGTTAGGTTAGCCAGTATGTTAACAATATTTTGTTAATATGCAGCCTAATACTAGCGCATACTGTTCGTGCATTAGTAAACTAATGGCCAACGGGTGTTTTTTATAGAACTGGACATGAATGGAGAATACAACACGTTGTTAAAAATATTATAAATAATTATATAAATATAATTATATTTTCTCAACATAATTGTATGTATTTATTGGATACGACCTTGCCGTCATCTCATTAATCTAAGGTTATCCAACGACATCTACATACATTGAAACATTTCTGTAACTCTATTCTATTATTATTCTGACCATTAGTTAACCAACTGGACAAACATACAACAGGAGCGCTTATAATCGAGGTAGTGACCCTAGCTTCGCCCGCCGGTAAATAAAGCAAAATGAAAACATATGTCTTCGGCCATATCACAGTCGGCGATCAAAGAATGATTATTTGCATGGCGATGCCATAAATCGCGCTAGCAGACAGTGCGCCGTCTCGAGCGACGCACACGTCATAATATTGGCTCTGTGGCTCCTAACACCAAGGCCACTGAGGACGAAACATTTGGCTGCGTTCACTTCCCGTGGAGAACAAGGTAAAGAAGCAATCCGAAGAGATCATTTTATGATATAAATAAATGAAATGAAATTATACTTTATTTGCAAGCCAAATCAGTAGGATCAGATTGACAAGCAAATAGCTACTGATAAAAGGAACAGACATTTCAGGTGCGTCCTCTCCGCCATTTATCGACTTCTAGGAGGAGAGATTTTATCTTTTTCAAATAACTAGGTTGTTGAGGTTTTTTTATAGTAAATGCGGGATGTAGCGTGTGCCAGGCCCTCAACTAAGTGCGGATGTTTTTTTCACATGAAGCGTGGCATACGATCTTTCGCGGAGGCTGCGGAAACCATGTCGCCGGCCAGGTGCTTCTTCACACCATGGTTGAAGTACCACAGGTTGTCCTTTGAGGAAAATGTGTCGGCAGACAGTTCATTGCACGGAGGGTCATGACATTTAATGACCTACTTCTTATATCTATATTGCAGCAGCATATTTAGGCAACAGAAAACCGAAGAAAAAACCAACAAAATTACCCCCAAAATACTCCTTAACATTATCTTATACTTTTCTTTTCCATCTATAATCCGTATTCCAATATGAGTTGAAGAAATTTAACACTTATTCTGTTTTATAATTAGCCTGTGACTAACCTAGATCAATCCATCAAATGCAATACCATTCTATCAGATTTTTTGGAACTACATCTAACGAAGTGGTTGTAACGTTCTGTGGTGTGGATAGCATCCGTTTAGAGTACACGACGCTTTTGTTCAAAGGGCTCCGCCAATAGTATGGGATATAAATTAAACGGCGTCCACACACATCATACAAGTCCGCTTCATTACAAGCCGCTGATAGGAGGGACTCATTTCAACGACTAACTCGGACAGTGTGGGTTAGATGGAAACAAATTATTATTTTGTCATATTTAGTATAACATTTCAAACAAATTGACGCCTTGGTAGTTGTAAACAGATTAACAAGGAACTCTGTGTGCGTCTTTTTGAGGAAATACATCAAAGAGTCACCACAAATTATGTAATAATGCATCGTAAACATTAAGTATAAAATTTCCTTTTTTATTGTTGATGGATAAAGGTAGTAAAAAGTTCGAAGATTTGTAAATTTGAATTATAACTAAGGCAAATTCTCTTAGAAAAATTATATTGTAGAGAGACTATATTTTGTTACGAGGGATACTATAAAAGAATACCATGGTAATATTTTTTTACTTATCGTCTTCTTCTTTTTACTCGTCTTATCCTTCTTCTTCTTCTTCAGCCTTTTGCTGTCCACTGCTGAACGTAGGCCTCCCCCAGACTTCGCCAAGTTGTGCGGTCTCCTGTTTTTCTTCGCCTTTGTCACCTGCTGTCTGACGTATATCGTCTGAACCAACGTGCTGGCGGTTTGCCGACGCTTCTTTTCCCTGTGTAGGGTCTTCACATCAAAACTTCAATACAATAGACACACAACTAAAACTAAAATTTAAAGTAAAATACGACTCAAAAAGAATTATCTAATGCTTCTTCTAACTGAATACATCTACATTAGCAGAAAAGTTATTAAAACTAGCACAACTTCCTTTCATAAATTAATTTCCCAGATATTTTGTTTCGGTTTTGCTTATGAAAAAATCAGTCAGTTACATTTCAAATTAACTTCCCAGTGTCAAACGAATTATTAAAGAGATTCTAAATTATGTTGACGTATGAAAAAACTGTCTTAGTAAATTTGGAAGTGTGGTGCTCCTTTCAGCGGCGTGGACGTCGCGTCGGCGCGTATTGTGAACGCCGATGCACGTCACATCGCGTCGTTATGGCCCTACATTACCAGGCATCAGTCGTAATTCATCTACGTGCGCTCTTGGGCCTGATATGGTAATGGAGAAAATGGACAGTTCGGAGGACCGAGCGGTACAGTGACAGGTACTAGTAGTTACACCTACGTCGAGGTGCGTTACGTGTGAACAGGCGTCGCTCGAAAAACTTCATAATTAGGTGCGTTTCATTAATTTGAGTTACAGCGACATCTACATTTGAAGCATTGTAATCAGATTGTGAAAATAATCTCAAAAAGTATTGATCGTGACATTCGTCGGAAGCTGGTACATAATTGTATCTTTATGCATGTCACGACCAATACTTTTTCAGATTATTTTCAAAATCTGATTACAATGCTTCAAACGTAGATGTCGCTGTAACTCAAAAATAATGAGATAACGGTATTGTCGTATCCATTAAATACATAAAATTAATTACTAGGTGCGTTTCGTTACAAATTCGAGCGGTTCCATGGTATGGAATCGATCTAAAACTGTAGGTTCCGTTCCCTTGGTGGTAGGATTAATCCCGCCTGGGTAGGTATCGCCGCATTTGATGAAACTATATTTAAAAGATGATCAAAACGGAAATAAAATATGATCAGTGTTTTCCATCCAGTTCATTGTAGCAATTTTAGTAAGCTTCTGGCATGGCACCTAGTTCCCATGTGGTGTGTTGGGCTAATATCATGACAGCAGGTTTTATTATCCAGACATGTCCCGTTCCATATATTATAGTCCAGACCAATTGAACCATATCAAGATAAATGTACCTGCAGATTAGATAGCAGTAGGCAGATATATTTTTCATTCATACAGAAGTATGTATCACTGATGTCGTGCAGCACTCGCCTATTTACAAGAGTGTATTTGGACCCTACCCAGGTTGTCATTGTGTGAACCAAACCAAAAACTAACACGAGACGTCAATCAAATCCAATTCCAAGGCAGGTAGACCTACCTAATATATTATAATAATGATATTAAATTGCAGACCTTAAAAACTGCCACCAATTACATTGAAAAAACCCTTTAATTTGCAGAATTTTGCCGCACGGAGAAAGCTCTTCTGCGCCGATGCATCACCTCTTGTCAAAATGCTCCCATCCTATCTAAATAAATGAGATGTTATCTATCAAGACTGTCTGGTCCGTATTGCACATGAGCTGGGTCAAACGTCGACGCGACGCGGCCGCGGGCGTCCGGCGCGGTGGCCGCGTGGGAACACGCCGCAACACGCACCGACACGTGGCAACACGCCTACCGACTATCTCCTATCTCAATAACCAATTAACGACCCTGCACTGCGCAGGGCATATTTGTGTAGTCGGCCGTGTGGTATGGACACTAGGGATTGAAAAAATAATGATATTAAGCGTTTCATTTAGCAGAACTAACAAAAAAAAATATATTTTAATAGTTTTTTTATTCGTTTCAAGTTTACAAGCGGTTTTAGATCGGCAAACTATCATCACCCAAGTGGGGTACAAACAAAATGCCCCTCGCACAGTTAATGTAATCATTACATATTGAAGCGGCTCATTTCCATTCAATTAATAAATTCATGAATAATTTATGTATTATAAATTTTTCTAATGATATATTTGCGAACTTATGGTTTTCCGGTTCTGAATTAATACATCACCAACAGGACACCGAAGCTGCAATGTCGCCTTTATCGATGAAAGCGAAATGTGTCGCCCAAAGCGACTTTTCACACAGGAAAACCAGGAAAATCTGATGCGTTGTTATATCGAATAGCGACGTGGTGTTAACAATTAATTTACGATCTATTACACACTGTATATGCTTTGATTAAGACTTAAAGATACATATATCAGTTCGACTTCCAGAGATTCTGTTAGTCCTACAAAGCCAACGAAATATTTGTATGTATCTATTTGTTATCATAATATTTTATAAACCTATATATGTATGTGTACCTAATGATTATAATTGTTAATCTGTTTCATTATAAATATCTTTTTTTTAAATTACTTGATATATTCTTTTAATAGTTTTGAGTCTTTTTTTTGCCCGCTTCACTGCACCTCTTCCACGTTTCTAAGGTTGAATGCCTTATAGCATTAATTCGACCCTTAGGCTTGCATTTTTTTTTTCATTTTAAAAGAAAGACGGGAGTGATAATCTCTCTCTCATTCGTATGGTGGCAGCGTAGCTACTTTTTACGAAAAATACGTCAATTTTCGTTTTCAGTTTTCATACGAATTCGCATACGAACACGTAAGAGCTTCACAGGACGCTATTACGTGTAACGAACATTTGATGTTGCGCGTCCCGAATTCGTAAGCGAGCTAACTACAGTCAGTGCATTTACACTAACTCGTGACTACCGCCGCCAAACGGTTGAGTTTCGATCTCCACAAACGTCCCACCTCACTCGCCGTTCAAAGTCACCCAGCATGTGGCTTCTCTGCCGCCAAACGGATGAGTTTCGATCTCCACAAACGTCCTACCTCACTCGCCTTTCAAAGTCACTGCTCTCTGCAGCACAGTCTACCGACTAGTGCAGGGAACAGTATTCACTATGTATGTATATTACTACTCAATAAATGATTTTTTACTTTTTTTTTTTTACCCAGCTTCTGGCTGCTCTGCCGCCAAACGGATGAGGTTCGATCTCCACAAACGTCCCACCTCACTTGCCCTTCAAAGTCACCCAGCTTGTGGCTGCTCTGTCGCCAAACGGATGAGTTTCGATCTGCACAAAAGTCCCACCTCACTCGCCCTTCAAAGTCACCCAGCTTGTGGCTGCTCTGCCGCCAAACGGATTAGGTTCGATCTCCACAAACGTCCCACCTCACTCGCTCTTCAAAGTCACCCAGCTTGTGGCTGCTCTGTCGCCGAACGGATGAGTTTCGATCTCCACAAAAGTCCCACCTCACTCGCCCTTCAAAGTCACCCAGCTTGTGGCTGCTCTGTTGCCAAGAGGATGAGTTTCGATCTCCACAAACGTCCCACCTCACTCGTCCTTCAAAGTCACCCAGCTTGTGGCTGCTCTGCCGCCAAACGGATGAGGTTCGATCTCCACAAACGTCCCACCTCACTTGCCCTTCAAAGTCACCCAGCTTGTGGCTGCTCTGTCGCCAAACGGATGAGTTTCGATCTGCACAAAAGTCCCACCTCACTCGCCCTTCAAAGTCACTCAGCTTGTGGCTGCTCTGCCGCCAAACGGATGAGGTTCGATCTCCACAAACGTCCCACCTCACTCGCCCTTCAAAGTCACCCAGCTTGTGGCTGCTCTGTCGCCAAACGGATGAGTTTCGATCTCCACAAACGTCCTACCTCACTCACCATTCAAAGTCACCCAGCTTGTGTCTGCTCTGTCGCCAAACGGATGAGTTTCGATCTCCACAAAAGTTCCACCTTACTCGCTATTCAAAGTCACCCAGCTTGTGGCTGCTCTGCCGCCAAACGGATGAGTTTCGATCTCCAGAAACGTCCCACCTCACAAGCCCTTCAAAGTCACCCAGCTTGTGGCTGCTCTGCCGCCAAACGGATGAGTTTCGATCTCCACAAAAGTTCCACCTTACTCGCTATTCCAAAGTCACCCAGATTGTGGCTGCTCTGCCGCCAAACGGATGAGTTTCGATCTCCACAATTTCCCACCTCACTCGCCCTTCAAAGTCACCCAGCTTGTGGCTGCTCTGTCGCCAAACGGATGAGTTTCGATCTCCACAAAAGTCCCACCTCACTCGCCCTTCACAGTCACCCAGGTTGTGGCTGCTCTGCCGCCAAACGGATGAGTTTCGATCTCCACAAAAGTTCCACCTTACTCGCTATTCCAAAGTCACCCAGCTTGTGGCTGCTCTGCCGCCAAACGGATGAGTTTCGATCTCCACAATTTCCCACCTCACTCGCCCTTCAAAGTCACCCAGCTTGTGGCTGCTCTGTCGCCAAACGGATGAGTTTCGATCTCCACAAAAGTCCCACCTCACTCGCCCTTCACAGTCACCCAGGTTGTGGCTGCTCTGCCGCCAAACGGATGAGTTTCGATCTCCACAAACGTCTCACCTCACTCGCCCTTCACAGTCACCCAGCTTGTGGCTGCTCTGCCGCCAAACGGATGAGTTTCGATCTCCACAATTTCCCACCTCACTCGCCCTTCACAGTCACCCAGGTTGTGGCTGCTCTGCCGCCAAACGGATGAGTTTCGATCTCCACAAACGTCCCACCTCACTCGCCCTTCAAAGTCACCCAGCTTGTGGCTGCTCTGTCGCCAAACGGATGAGTTTCGATCTCCACAAAATTTCCACCTTTCTCGCTATTCAAAGTCACCCAGCTTGTGGCTGCTCTGCCGCCAAACGGATGAGTTTCGATCTCCACAAACGTCCCATCTCACTCGCTCTTCAAAGTCACCCAGCTTGTGGCTGCTCTGCCGCCAAACGGATGAGTTTCGATCTCCACAAACGTCCCATCTCACTCGCTCTTCAAAGTCACCCAGCTTGTGGCTGCTCTGCCGCCAAACGGTTGAGTTTCGATCTCCACAAAACCACTTTACTCGCTATTCAAAGCGATCCAGGTTCATAAACTGGAAATCATTTCTTTTATCATCCACGCTTCAGTAACTGCAATACATTCGTCCAGCCCGTGCAATGGCTCGTGCCGGTGCGCGCGCGGCCTCCCAGCACGGAATGCGACGTCGCGCGCGCGCCGATAGGCGACGGCGCGGGTGGAGCGCGCGGGAGACGCCGCGCATTCCTGGCGATGGCTGCCAGGGAAGGCTTCGCTTCCCATCGCCGCCGCAGCCTCCGGCGGTGTGCCCTCCGCGCCCTCCCTCCCCCCAGCCGCCGCGCCGCCGCCATCCGCCGCCCGCCGCCGACCAGACGCGGCGACCTATGCATGTGTGCGATGTTGGGTACGGATCAGCCCACAAGCAATTACCGTTGAATAATTGCAAGCTTTGGGGAGGTAGCGAGATTTTCCATGAGAGCTTTAGGTTCTTTATTCGGCATTCATATGGTAGTTACACTACACTTTGTCTACAAATAGTAAAAAAAAACATTGGTATTTTATGCATGTTAATGCTATAAAATAAAACGCGTTTGGAGAGCTTGCTATACAATAATTTATGCTTGATAATAAAATGCAAGCTGCAAAAAATCAATACTATTTCATAAGTATTTAAAATGTGAAAGCCCCTTGTCAGAACATTTAATAGGTGCAATGTTAAAATATAAAAAAGGTAATGATATTTTATGAATTCAGGTGCAAAAGGCGCTTTACAGAGGTATAATTTTAAAATATAAAAAAATAGGTAAAGATATTTTAAGAAAGACATATAATTAAATAAGGTTTCTTAACGAAAAACGAACATTGTCATCCTGTGATTCTGTAGAAATAAATGCACTGCTTTTTCAAAAACTGTAAAGAAAATTGTTCTCATTCATTTCGCAGAAGTCACGTGAACAAATTGGATGGTGGTTAAATTATTTTGAGTTTTACCAACATTTTTTATGAATTAAATTGTTATTTTGTTTCTTCAGTCCATCTACTGAAATGAACATTTGTATTACTTCACATTAGTTAACACGAAACGAGTACCGACAATGAACTACTGAAATAAATGTTATCGTTTTTTAAGCTCAGTCCCTTGACTAAGACCTTTCCATGTCAATGATCCTGTAGAAAGAACATATTTTACACCAAGACGGAACGGCGCGGGCTCTGGGATCCAGAAATAGCGTGTGGTCTTTACAGCCATTTGAGGTTTGACCGCGATTTGCGAAAAAGCGAGACACTAAGCTAGACAGATGTTTTTTACATCTAATATAAATCGGTAAGTTCGACACGAGACAGCAATTTTGAAGGGGAGGGCTGCACTCGAAATTAGCGCAGCCCCCGTAGGTTGCTGGATTTTAAGTAAAAAATAAAAATAATAAATTGTGGACTGTATTGGTTATTGAGAGATTGTATGGTGCCCTATAAAATACATTGCTACTGACCTGCTCTCCATGACAGTGGTTGTTCACGTCTTGAGGTGGAACTCGGGCCCGGGGTTTGCTGGTGTCTGTGGTGATGATGAGAAGTCACCGCCGTGGCGATACACTGACTCTATGGGTCAACCACTACTAGGCAAGCTTAGCATTCGCTTTCGTGATCGAAGATAGGCAATGAAAACTAATTTTGGCTGGATTTCTTGAATATGTCGAAAGCTCAGTGCAGGAAAAAACGTGGCAGTCGAATGGCGTCAAACATTATGTGGAGTTACTCAAATGCGACGGAAATGTGGGTAGTTCGCATTTGCATATAAAGGGCGCCAGAAATTCAAATTTGAAATGGAATGATTGAGAGATTTCTCAATAAATTTAGATCCATAAAATATTACGACGAGCATTCTTAGTCTTTCTAAGAGTCGGAGTGGGTATTTTGTAAACTCGATTTTTGAACTAACTTTTTACTGCTGCAAATACTCAAGGAAAACAAAATGCATATCAAGTATGTCAACCAAACGTGCATCTTAGCTAAAGGCACGAGAGGCCACTTTAGAGGCTACATCAACCATGTCATGACGATGACGGCTCTCCTTGTCATGTAAGTATAGAATGTGGTTACGTGTGATGAGAGCAGGGACCCATATGAGTAATGATGCATCAGAACACCTTCAGGTCTGTGACCAATATTTTATATAGACCGATATCAGAAAGTCATCCATATCTCAAATTACTATTATTCTATCAACTTCCTTCATTAAACTTGGTATGCAAGTAAGATTCAACATGTCCCGCCTCTCGATTCTTCTACCATTCAACAAGCTTATAGCGATATTGCAGTGATAAATACGGCCAGTTAACAGCTAGGTAGGATATAGTAGTCGTGATGCGCGCAGTGAGCGCCACTCATTTGTCGCAGACCACCGAGGCAGTACCGTACATGCCGGGTCTACATGATGCGCGAAGTTTGGCCAAACAGTGAGCGAACATGGTGGCCGTGTTGGCCAACAGCGAAACAAAACTTGCTCAACCTCGGGATATGTCCACCGCCACGCCGCTGCCCATGCGATCTCAATAGTTCAAGCAACACTGGCTCCAGTCACCTTTTGTTCCCAAAGTTCAATTACGCATTTATTCCAGAAATATAAAACCTATTCCAGAATAAAGTTCAAGGTACGTGTGAACGGTTCCACGCATGCAGCATCCCAAATCAGTGTTCTTGTCCGATGGTAATATGTTCTGTACTTAGTTTCACCGGCTTTAATATTATATTTTAACGTAGTTCATTTCATTAGGTATACTCAATAAATATCTTAATTATGAAATACATTAAAATCGTCATAATAAATTACATTCCCTTCCAATCCACCAAGCAAAGAAGCTCGTTAAACAGCCCGGTCAACAGGGTAAAATGAAAACTCATTCATTTTTTAGTTTGAACAAGTTTGTTGGTTAAACATTCTCGATATCATACCAGTAACGAGATTTCTATGCAGATCGAAAAAAAAACCGTTTCGTTGATGTCTATTGCTCTAAATTGTTTTGCTAACAAATACGCATTATTCGTTTAGGAACTAAATCTAGCACCTTGTCCTTATTTTTTAGTTTCGGATTTACATAGCCTCGGTAGCCTAGTAGCGAGATGGTCAGCAACACTGGGCGAGCTCGGGTTTGGTATGGATGACCGTTCGACCGTTAAGGCGCCAGAAATTCAAACTTGAAATGGAATGATTGAGAGATTTCTCAACAAATTTAGATCCATAAAATATTACGACCAGCGTTCTTAGTCTTTCTAAGAGTCGGTCGTAGTTTGTATTTCGAATGAAACTATATTTGGCTCTTTCTTACTAGATGGCAGAGCAAAATGGTAATTGTAATGAATCAAAAATGAAAAGCGAAACGGCAATGAAATTTCTCCGTTTTTTTAATCCAGGTCAATGTAGCGGTGCAATTTAATGAAAGTCCTGGCATGCCACCTAGTTCCCATCTGGTGTGCTGACCTTATATTATAAAAATATGTGTAATGTTAGCCGTCGATTTCCAGTTTCTGATTATCTTATTCGTTACAAACAAAAAATCTTCGGAACGTTTGTAAAGAACGCGCTAAAGTTTGTACAAGTATCGCGCTCGTTAAAAAACGCTCTTGAGACAAGGGCATAGAGTACACGCGCGAGCTTAAGAGGCAACTTTATTGTGTGTGTTTAAGGGGGTTCCTGAATGGCTAAAATTGGATGGGGTAGGTGGCGCTGTTGTCGAGATCGAGAAAGTTTGAAATTAAATTGACCCGAGTGGTCACGGGAACCTCATTAATAAAAAAAAAATTATAAATATTAATTCTCGTGACAAACTTGTATTGATTTATCTGTAACCATATTTCAAACGATTCTAACCACGATTAAAGTCGGCGTGTGACTTAGTTAATGTCTAATATTAAATTATCTGTAACCATATTTCAAACGATTCAACCACGATTGAAGTCGGCGTGTGACTTAGTTAATGTCTAATATTAAATTATCTGTAACCATATTTCAAACGATTCTAACCACGACTGAAGTCGGCGTGTGACTTAGTTAATGTCTAATATTAAATTATCTGTAACCATATTTCAAACGATTCTAACCACGATTGAAGTCGGCGTGTGACTTAGTTAATGTCTAATATTAAATTATCTGTAACCATATTTCAAACGATTCTAACCACGATTGAAGTCGGCGTGTGACTTAGTTAATGTCTAATATTAAATTATCTGTAACCATATTTCAAACGATTCTAACCACGATTGAAGTCGGCGTGTGACTTAGTTAATGTCTAATATTAAATTATCTGTAACCATATTTCAAACGATTCTAACCACGATTGAAGTCGGCGTGTGACTTAGTTAATGTCTAATATTAAATTATCTGTAACCATATTTCAAACGATTCTAACCACGATCGAAGTCGGCGTGTGACTTAGTTAATGTCTAATATTAAATTAATAAAATACAAAGATCAATAAGCCCCGTCCATACCCCCAGGCCGCTAAGATTCGGGCGTGTCTATGTGAATGGGTGTGAGCGACCCATATTCCCAGGAGTTTTTATAAGGAGCTTAGTCAGATTCCCGCCAGCCTACTACATCGCTTCGGGCCACACTATAACTGCTCATCGCAGCAACCGAGGTAGTGAGACACCATTGTGGGCACTTATCGTGCTTGTAATCAGGTGATTTAGGTGCGACGCACGTTTGATAGACTTACCGCTTTGGACTCTATTGATAAATTTATCCGTATTAAAAGAATTTGGTCATTTTAAATGACAAAACTCGTTGAGTGCCATCTCAACGAGTTTTGATCTATAAATAGTCTGTCGTAAAAAGCGAAAAAAAGTAGCATATTTTCCCGAATCGTTCTCATATTAACGGTTGTTTGAAATGTATGTTATTATGTTATGTAGTTATGAACAAAGTAATTACTTTTGCTCAAAACATCCTCTTTTAGAAAAAGATTCATTTCTGAATCCAGCCATGTTGAGACCCTCGTCACGTGAACACGTTCACGCTTGACTGTTTTTTTTGTGAAATATATTTCACTCATTCCTTCACTTACATTCGTCCTCCATTAACTTCTGCAACAGATGCTGTCTGAGACAACAAAAACATATAAAATAGTCATTGTCGCTTTGACATTCTTTTCATCCAATGCAATCGTAACAACCCGCGCGGAGGGGGAGGTTTCACAAGGGCCCAATGGAACTGCTTGCATTCATGACGGAATGCACTCATCCAACTCAGAAAGAGAAATAACGTTCTGCATGGACGGGGCGGAGATTGAACCCATGACCTCTGGTATATAGAAGTCAAGTCCCCGCACCACTAAGCTGCAACGATTCTTTATATGAAGATATACATCGCGATTTAGCAAATCAAAATTAACAACTGAGGGGGATTTTTGAGGTCTAACTTAAGATTTCTTGGAAATGGTTTAGTTTCCATACATTTGAGGTCAGTAACGCAAAACACTCAAGTTTACTTTTTCTTTAATTTGTACGAAAGTTGTTTTTTTATTTGGCTGCGAAAAAAAACTGGTTAATTCAGAAAGCCTCTCCGAAACGTTAAGAAATATTTCATTACAATAAGGCTTTATCAGCGACCAAAGATTATTTCACTTTATCAGCGACCAAAGATTATTTCACTTTATCAGCGACCAAAGATTATTTCACTTTATCAGCGACCAAAGATTATTTCACTTTATCAGCGACCAAAGATTATTTCACTTTATCAGCGACCAAAGATTATTTCACTTTATCAGCGACCAAAGATTATTTCACTTTATCAGCGACCAAAGATTATTTCACTTTATCAGCGACCAAAGATTATTTCACTCTGTAGAAAAATCAATCAATAAACATTTCTCAATCAACCATTCATAATAATTCCTGCATCACTCCATCCCCCACATCCGGTTCTACCTTCGTCTATAATCAAGAGATCTAAAAATGAACGCCCTGTCAACTTGTTGGTCTAATTATCGATGGATTTATTTGTTTGTAAAAAAACCGATGGTGTCACAAGAAAAATGCTTTATTTAAAGATTACGTTGGTGACTCAGTTGTTACAAATGTGGAAAAATTCCGGAAAAGTTTTGGGTTGAATTCTCCTTTAGAAAAAAAAAAGTTCTAATAATAATTATATCTCAAGTCAAACTTTAGGACTGAAAGCTTGAGTCACCATGCAATATATTTTTATAGTTCTACATTTGGTCAAAATATAACGAATCAAATTAAAACCTAATATCAAATAGTCTTTAAAAATAAATTCAAATTTAATATATTCATAAATTTTTAAACGAGAATGGACCAAAATCGGTAAATAACGTAACCCTAATAATGAAATCCATCTTCATCCTGTGGGGCCTAATTAAGACCTTCCTACCCTCCAAACGAGCCTTTGCGTGGCTCTCTGTGTTGTGTGGGGTGGATATAAAATGGCTTGTGTGCGTTTGTCAGTATCCGTGTTTTTTTTTTTCATGTTCAATGCCCGGCCCAAAAAGTCACCCATCGGGGCATGCGTGGGCAGCCCGCGAATTATTAGCTATTGTGCAGCGGCGAGGGAGATTATTCAGGATATATGTATCGGCTTTATAATCATTTTGATTCACATATATACTGAAGTAAAGGTATCTATAGAATTTCCCCAATATTGGGACTAGATTCGTCAAAAGCCCTGTGACAAGATTTAGACAGACAGGATGAAATTATCCATTTCGTGTGCTATAAAATAGCAGGTGACTCCTTAGCTATCCACAGCCTATAACCGGTGAATATCGTGATCGAACACCTATGTAAATGTCATGTTTACCAACTACCGACGCGAACAATACACGCTCGCGTTCATGCATACACCGAAGTTCGCGCAAAAACCATCACAATCGATCCGCTAAAAAACCGCCGCAAATTCCCCTCCGCTAACTACCTAAAGCGTTCATTCCTCGGACGCCACGACCCCTCTCTCCTGATCGCAACGAAAAAATCTAGCGCTTCAGCCCTCGGATCAAGGCCTAATTTCCTTTGGCGCGTCGCGCAATCGAGGGCGTTTTTCTCGTGGCTGCATCCGGTACAATAATACGTGCGCGGGACTGCGCGCGCGCCGCTTCGATCTGACCACTACTGTGCATTTCCCACGGGCTCGGTATGGCTGCGTCCCGCTCGCACCGTCGCGCCTTCTCGCTCTCACCACCACTGGAACTCTTTCATTTCGCCGCAGTACACCTACACAGCCTCCACTGGAGCCGGCCACCTACCTACGTGCCTACTGAACCGATCTACCGTGCCGCACATATATGTATGTCAGGTGGAAAAATGTGATACTCGACTTGGACAGACAATGCATGTCTTTGTTGAAGTTCTACTCTGGTAGTGGTAGAGACTATAAAACTAATAGTCGATATGGTCGCGGTAGAGAATTTTACTTCGCCTTTCTTGTCAGTCCAGTAATCTGAAACGTCCCGAAGAAGTTCTCATTGTTGAAAGCAATGAATTTAGATGAAGTTTTTCCCTCAACGTACAACCTGGGGTCCTTCAAACATGGTGTAAAGAAGCACCTGGCCGGCCGGCATGGTTTTCGCAACCCCCGTGAGAGTCCGAAAGCCCATGGGCGTTGTCCGGCGCCTTTTTTCTGAGGTCCTGGCGTGCGCTATATGCGCTAACATAAAAAAGTAGGTTGTCATTTTTATGTATGAGCCGAAGTGAATAAATCGTTGTCAAGGATGGAAGGAACCTGCGGATTTGTTCAATTTCAATTAGTATAGTTAGTTGTACAGCTCGTGGTTTAGAGGCTAGAGAATTTACCTTTCATGCGAGAGGTTATGGGTTCAAATCCTCGCCCTGGTCACGCACCATTTTCTTTCTCTGTCTGAGTTGTATAAGTGCATTTCGTTATGATTGCGAACTGTACCATGGTTCGGAGTAAAAAAATATATCCCCTCCCACCGTATTGAATGAAACTATGGTTGAAGTGGACAATTGTGCCGTGTTTTCCATCCAGTTCAGTGTAGCCGTGCTTATAAAAGGGAATGTTCTGGCATGGCACCTAGTTCCTTCGGGAATGTGTTGCATTGGGCTAATATCATAATCGTATTTGTATGGTATTAGCCATGAATGTCAGGTTGAATGAAAAAAAATGTTGACAAACTTGTATGAATAAAAAATGTATAAGGTACTTATTTCTGTTTATTTATCCAATTGGCAATAGAAATAATAAAATGATGGTGGCCGAGAAATAATCATTAACTTTCAGATAGCTTTCTGATACGATTTCTGTCTCATGCACCTCATACCGACCATAGATCATGTGAACATATTTGAAGCCGATAATGAAGTTCCTAAAGAGGCAACTTCCATACAACGAGCCCATAGTGATGTTGACTACGCGCGCGAATCGCTGTTATATAAAACGGAAGTTTGTTGTATATATTCATGCAAAACCAACAGAACTATGAAAAATCTGAAGCATAACAAACCTATCTTATCGCCTGTGAAGGTTTCAACCATTCTTTTCGGTATTTCTTTTTAAAACAGATAATAACTATTTTGGCGACGTTTTTAGTGATAGTGAACTATGAACACCTCGTGTCCACTCATGTTTAACGTTCTTTACAGACCTATTCCTATTAAATTTCAATATATATAAAATGTTCTTCTAGTAAAGTACCATCACAATGTTTTGATGAGTTCAAAGCCGGGTTCGTGTCACATTTCAACCCCACACATTATCGCAGTATCACTTCCGAGCGGTTCCCCGAAGTAACATTTAATCTGCCCACGGGCATTGAACAATAAAGAAATGTATACTACACAGTGTTACGTGTGGAAGTGCCGCAGGCTCTTGTCTGTTGATGCTACTAGCAGAGATATATGGAGACAAGACAGGGGAGAGGCAATATAAGATATTATCTTTCTGATCAAAAACGTGCGTACTTTGAATGAACATGAATGTGCCACCACTGGAGGAATACGCAAAAACATCAGTCTTGACTACATTGGTTCGCCTACTTACATACATACCTTCACCCCGCTTTCCTGTATGGGCTGGCAGAGATGATAGAGCGCCATACGGTACGACCACAGCACACCTCTTTCGCTTCATCTACAGACATACATATGTTTATACATACTCTACAATTACGGGTGCTACGTACCAGACCTTTACGAAGAATTACATAGATTTAGACGTGGTACGTTCTTCTAGGTCTACTTGAAGGTAGAAATTCACTAGCTGGCCTCATTCTTAGTAAAACCTTGAAATGTTAAAAGGTTTGCTGTGCTAGATCTTCGAACCTGGTCAGGAAATGTAAATACGAAATATCAATAATCTTCTCCTATTTTTAGCGGTCCTAAATTTTGTAAGAGAGATCTTCAATAATTTCAGCAGACATTTTTAGTTCAACTACGGCATTAATATTAGAGGGACCTGGTCTGTTTCTGGGATAGGGAAACATAATAATTTTTTCCTCCTACCTGTCCTCGATCTTGGCAGATGGATATTCAATACTTTCAGCAGGCCTCATTTTAAGTTTGACTATGAAATTGTAATAAGTTTACTGTCTAACCTGGTATTCTTAGTAGAAATATGGAATCACAGAATCACAGAAGCCTCTCCTGCTCTAAGATGTCCTCGATCATGATGGATGGACCGATCAGGCCACAACTTTGGTAGAATTATGAACAATGTATCTGCATAACGAGTCACATTCTCGTTTAAAAAACTTCACAGGTACATGAGTCCGGTTCTTGTCAAGACTACTTATCGTATTTCGTACGGTCTGTTATTGCCATCGTTACTGAAAGACATTAAGTTAATCTTAAACTTTTCTGAAATCATACCAGCTACTTAGTTTCTTAGGTGCAAAGAATTTGAAATCCACTAAATTATCTCTTAGTAATATGGTTTTTAACTCTTAACTAACGCCTCGCCAAGCTGTAGAATGAAATGGATTATTTTGGAAAATCAAGAAAATTTGAACGCTAATATCTCATAAACCAGTACAGACAATAATCATTACACTTTCGCCATTATTCCATGCGATACCTTCTTTTTCTATCACGAACATCTTCTATGAAACCAAGACCACCCTCTCTCTTTTCGAACGTCAGATGTGCCCGGCGCAGGCGCACAATACCAAAATAATTCAATGGCGGCTTTACTGCGTTCCATTTGCGGTTAAGAATGAACTCGCGGTGAGAGGTCGACTTTACGACAATTTAACTGCGTTAAACTGGAGCAATCGCTTCAGCTGCTAGGTACTTACCCGAGTTACCTGCCTGAGTTCGATGTTGAAAAAGATAAATTAACTTAAAATAACCAAACGGCAAAACCGCTTTAAGCTCTTAAAAATATATTATTGTTATAATAGTCTCGTTTACATGAGGTGTGTTGGGCTATTGGACGGACGGTAAGAAATAAGCTAGATGAAGCACCTCTGAGCGCGGTCGGGTTCTGGATGGGTGACCATTTTCAACCGTGAGGATGGCCGTGGTTCGAATTCCACGTAATCCCCGTCCTTACTTACTAGGTGTTAGGGTTAATCCTGCCCGGGTCGGTACCATCGCGTTGAATTATTATACCAAAAAAAGGCTGTTTAAGAACTTGCAAGCAACACAAATACAGAAAGCCTTCCACTACCCAGGCACTTATGACCAGATTTTTCTTATTTAGATTTTTGTGTCCGATTGTATTTGTTCGTGACCGTACATTTTCATGTCGTTACACTGGAAAGAGAAATTATTGATATAATTATTGATATTGATATAAGAGAGATATGAAAATCAAGAGACATATAGGTGTCAGCTATTGTGCATATATAAGTGAATATATTCATCCAATTTCAGTTCTGTATTTAATAAACGAATCGTGTAAATCTTAAATTCGCCATTTGAAAGCAATGGTAATAAAACGAGCCATTTTGTGCAATTTTACTTGCTACCGATATTATATCGAATTGCAACCCAAAAAAACATTTTCATTTAATGGAGTTAGTGGATTCTTAAACCAACTGCCAATGCAGATAAACAAACTAAATTAGAAAAGCATTTTCAATTTTTAAACAAAATTTTATTTTTCAAACAGAAAGTAATTACTTGCTTTTCTAATTCAGTTTGTTTATCTGCATTGGCAGTTGGATTAAGAATCCACTAACTCCATTAAGGGCCTGGTACTAGCCAAATCGCAAAGTTAGACGAGGCACCCCAAGTTAACTAACTAAGTCTGACGATTATAAGTGTCATTCTTACAATATATGATTCCTTGTCTAGGAATCGAATTATTTTCGTTAATGTATGTTTCCTTTTTCTATACAAAATACATTGCGGAAACGGTGTCCATTTCCGAACTTTTTTGACTAAATGTAGAAATCTAAAAGCAAATGGAATTTTTTGTTTATGCATATATGCTGTTTTTGCTTATATCTAGAAATCGAATTACTTTCAGATTTCTAATGAGAAAAATCAACTTTTTTATTTTTATTATTATTTTAATAAATGATGGAATAAAAAAATTTTAACAATCCATTATCAGTCTAGAGTTCTATTTGGATTTGCTGAAGCGTTTCACTACATATTATTACATTTGTTAAAAAGTGCATTTGTATGGCGCGAGTAGTTGGCTAGTCCTAGCGCCTTAAATGAAAATGTTTTTTTGGGTTGCAATTCGATATAATATCGGTAGCAAGTAAAATTGCACAAAATGGCTCGTTTTATTACCATTGCTTTCAAATGGCGAATTTAAGATTTAATGCATAATGAAAAAAACATTCGCGGTCTTTATATAGAAGAAATGGCAATAAATAATACAAGTCGTTTCGTGCTTCAACTAAACTGTTTAACCATGGTATATAATTCCTGCCAATGTTTGATTGATCTCCAAAATGTTTATTCCACCACGTTAGATCAATTTAATTTTGCATGTTATTTAAGAGGCTATTCGAACTGTGAATGCAGTGACGTTTAAATTGCACGCTCGCACATTTGTTGGAAATCTAAGAGCCTCTATCGGGGCTTAGGAATTCCTAATTAATTTGCCCTTCCATTTTCATGTCGAACCTCACGCGACTGAACCCTTTTCAAAATGATATTTTGGAATGTATGCATAAATGTAGACACATACATAATATTGTACTTCTCGTATGGAGCTGTTTGATCACTAAAGATTATTTAAATAACGTGTAAGCATTGCTGATTGATGTATTTATTGAGGTTATATACTTAATTTTCGGAAGAGAAGCGTTATTGTGCATTAAGATATATTAACAGGGTCATCTCAATAGGTCAGTCAGTCAGTCAGTCAGGCAGTTCCATTTTCATCTCTAAAAGTTTATGCCCATGTAGATTTTGTTGAGGGTTCATTTAATAAATTATTTTAGAAATAGCTGAGGTACCCGGCTCCGCTCGGGACAATGTCGTCTCGGGCTGAGGTCGGGCTGAACCAACGTTTGAGTTCCCAAACCAAATTTTCAACCCGTTTGCGTTTACATTTTCACCACAAACCAAGGTCCAGAGTCTTTATATAACAAATATCATCAATATTCGTTGAGCGGTTCAGGCGTGAAAACGTAACATACAGACAGAATAACTGTGGCATTTATAATATTAGTATGCATGAAAATATGCAATAATACAAAACTATAATTGATAGGTTTCAGATTTTAGGCATTTTTTATTTGCAAACAAAATTAGTTTGATTTATTTAAAAAAAAAATTAACAAAAAAATAACCGACTTCAAAGAAAAAACTAAAAAGTTAAAAAAATAATTTCCATTTTTGTAGTTACGATTTTTGTTATTTTTTGAGTCGGCGTCAGCCGGGCACGCGCTGCGCCAATCAACAGAACCTTGGCTACCTTGGCTGACACCGACTCAAAAAATAACAAAAATCGTAACTACAAAAATGGAAATTATTTTTTACTTTTTAGTGCTTTTTCTTTGAAGTCGATTATTTTTTTTGTTAAATTTTTTTTTATTTGTTTATTTTCAGTGAATCTGAAGTACACTTACTAATTTGTACACGTCCTTTCCAATAAAAAAAGAATCACCGAAATCGGTTGGCGTTATATTGAGTTATTCGTCCATTTGTCGCGCACATCTTAATACAAATTTAAGACTTTTATGATTTTCTCATGGATATCATTGTCAGAACTTAACCAAATTAAAATGGGACCACTTGGAAAGCACTAGCTATCATTAAAAAAAATAATCATCAAAATCGGTTCACCCAGGCAAAAGTTATGAGGTAACAAACATAAAAAAAAACATACAGACGAATTGATAACCTCCTCCTTTTTTGAAGTCGGTTAAAAACAACAGCCAAATATAAATAATAGTTGTCTAAATGAATTACTTCACAGAAATGGAATGTCTAGAGATTTCACATTTCTGCTTAAAATTATTTCTCCAGTAAATAATAGTTTTTAACATTGAAGCACTCTTAAAAAAATCGACTTCGAAATATAAGATCTTATTTGACAGCGGCTAAGTAAATCTTTCGAATCGGCCGCCACACGTATCACGCTTCGAGTTCAACAGATTGATTGGCCCTAATTGCGAGAATCGCCCTCCAACCATTATCCTTGATTGTCTGGTGAATTCTAATCACGAATGTTTTTCTACGATCTGTGGGATTCGCGTAGGTACGAGACTGATTGATCGTAATCTGCTAACTTTTTACAACAAATTGGGGGCAGTTTTTTTGTTGGTAGGTAAGAATTAAAGGGCTGACTGAATTTATTTCACGCTTTTAATCTTGTTTCAGATGTCAAACAAAGGTATATGTGCATATTCCATACATGCGGGCATTGAATAAGTATACAAGTATTGCAAAGACATTTTCTCGAAATATTTTGCATGAATCACCCCTGCACTGGTGTACGCATTCAAAAGAGCACCATATACCATCATGCCGCATCCCTGGAGGGGTATGCGATGATACAATAACAGCATTATTATTTTACTTCCTCTACTGAGTTCCGGTCTCCGGTCATGTGTTTCCTCAGAGGTCACAACCCCTTCGAACTATTTCGTTATTCATTATCACCCCACGTGTCCAGACCGTATTTCCATACCCATTTGAGTTGATAATTCTCTCTAAATTCAATCGGAATTCATCCGGTATACTCAATTAAAACAAACGAAATAGCAGAGCAGGACTGTTTCTCCTACAGAGGATAAGTTTGGATGTACAGAATATAGAATTTCCAAATTATGGGGACGTTTTCACAATATTCCGAATTAGAGAACTTCATTCAAAATAGTATATAATTATTATTTTACGTTTACGGATAAACAGTGTTCAGCTTACTTACTTAGCTCGACGTGTCGTCCATCACGCTGTGGACATCATCAGGATTCGCGACGCGACCTGGAGGACCTCTGACGGTTCGTCCAGTCAGATGTCAACTGCAGATCGTCGGCTGCGCAGATTGTAGCTGTGGGTAGGTTTTTTTTTTATGTGACTGGACATGGATGGCTAATACCACAAGTTCTGTCATGGTATTAGCCCAACACACCACATGGGAACTAGGTGCCATGCCAGGACCTTCCTTATATTGCACGTTCAGCCGCAGATGAGGGTAGTGACGAAGAATTGCGTTCGGCAATGAAGTCATCCATGCAAACTCTGCTAACGGTGTCACTTTGCATCAGGGTTGGCAGCTGAACTCTTGTGTTGCCATATTTTGCCAGTAACAGAGACCACGACGCTGACAGCTTCATACTATCGTCTCTGTTAAAGTTGGGATGCCTTGTAATTTCTATCGATTCTCGAACCAAGCGTAGCATGTATTGTTTTTCTATAGCTATTGTTTCAGCTTGATCGAAACGAATGCAATGGTTATTTCCATTATTCAAGGCATGCTCACAGATCGCCGATTTGTCGCGATGATGTCCACAGCGTGGTGGACGAAACCTCGAGCTAAGTCAGTAAGCTGAAAACCGTTTATCCGTAAACGTAAAATAATATGTCGAACAACAGTGAAAATCTAAACAAACATAGTTATAATTAGTTTACATTGTTTCATTAATTTTTTAAATGTTCTTGTCTTTGTGAATAATGAACATATCCATTAGAGCGAATATAAAATTTTATTCATTGATGGCCAACTGGCACGTTAGTATAAAAACCGGCCAAGTGCGAGTCGGACTCGCACCCGAAGGTTTCCATACCATTGTACAATATTAGTTATTATAGCGGCAAAATAAATTAATTGATTGAAAATTATTTAATACGCCACAAAAAACAATTTACATAAGAAAGTATAGTGCAACAAAGGTTGTTATTGCACTACTAAACACACACTCTGTGAAAATTTCAGCTGCCTACCTATTATGATTCATGAGATACAGCCCTGTGACCGACGGACGGACGGACGGACAGCTGAGCCTTAGTAATAGGGTTCCATTGGCACCCATTGGGTACGGAACCCTAATGATCCTGAATATAAGCATGATAATCTGTCTTCCGCCCTATACGAACATTCCACGTCTCCGCCATGCCATCCGACTGTCACCGCGATGACAACGACCCTGGTGTCCCGAGTGCCTGATGCGCGGTGCCCGGTGCCCGATGATGCGAGCTGCGAGCAGCAATCAGTCTATTCGCTCACGGTCGCGTCGCGTCCCCACATGAGTCACGGAGGTCCGATCGGGCCGGAGCGGACACGCCCGTTCTCACGACTCGCACCTGAAGCGGACAGCGCCGTGGATGCACTGATACAGTGCCATATAAAGTTTAAAAAGATGGATAAAACACGTTCATAGTTCATATTCAGTCATAATCCATACTAATATTATAAATACCAAAGTAACTCTGTTACGTTTTCACGCCTAAATTTCTGAACCAATTTTGTAGAAATTTGGTATAGAGAGACTGGACCTTAGGAAAGGACATAGGCTTCCTTGTTTAACGAAGATTAAACTCAAAGGGGGATGAAAATTTATATGGGGAGCTCATATAACTTAAAACATTAATTTCAGCTAGACATCAGTCCGAAACGACATTGATCCGAGTTCTCAGCTAGTCACTTTTAGGGGTTTACGGAGAAATACCTTAATAATTGATTGAAACATTCGGATTAACGTATTCAGCTTAACATTTTTCATGATACTGTTGTTTGCTGTGCACTAGAAAATGTTTGGCGCGGGGTTGCAGGTATCATGTATCATGCATGTTTCGAGGCCATTCCGTTATTAAGGGCCTGGTACTAGCCAAATCGCAAAGTTAGACGAGGCACCCCAAGTTAACTAACTAAGTCTGACGATTATAAGTGTCATTCTTAAAATATATGATTCCTTGTCTAGGAATCGAATTATTTTCGTTAATGTATGTTTCCTTTTTCTATACAAAATACATTGCGGAAACGGTGTCCATTTCCGAACTTTTTTGACTAAATGTAGAAATCTAAAAGCAAATGGAATTTTTTGTTTATGCATATATGCTGTTTTTGCTTATATCTAGAAATCGAATTACTTTCAGATTTCTAATGAGAAAAATCAACTTTTTTATTTTTATTATTATTTAAATAAATGATGGAATAAAAAAATATTAACAATCCATTATCAGTCTGGAGTTATATTTGGATTTGCTGAAGCGTTTCACTACATATTATTACATTTGTTAAAAAGTGCATTTGTATGGCGCGAGTAGTTGGCTAGTCCTAGCGCCTTAACGTTCTTAGATTCAAGGCCAAGATAATCTATTTTTCTTTATGTATGGTGCTTATTTGTCCTCGGGTAGGTAACCTATACGTTACCGTACCAGGTGCCTTGCCGTATATTTTGTTTATCCACCTGCAACTTACCGCTTTTACCTCTGATTTGATATTCATCTCTAACCTGTAAAATCTTTAGCATAACCATTTTTTCTTGATATTTAATATGTTCTATTTCCTTGTGTTTCTTTCGCAGTGTGTAGGGATTCATTAGATGAAAACGGTAGAATATAGTTTAAAGTTAGATCTGCACATATAATACATGGTGAGCTTTGGTGAGCTGAGTAACCGGAATTCGCCGCACCTCCAGTCCACAAAGCGCTGCATGTCTCGGTGGAGCGACACCGCCCAGAACAGAGCCTATTGTTGGCTCTTCCAGGAACGACGCGATGACTCGACTGAAACTTGAGCAAGGCTCTAGCCTGGATGAATGGGTTTTTCCGACTTTTCGCAGCGAGCGAGCAGAAAGTTGTTTCAATGTAACTATTTCCCAAAATTATCCAAGGGCGAAAAATAAAAGCAACAATTGAAAATGCTTTCGTCAGTGTTTATATAGACAGTAGGTATTGGATTATTTATGTAGGTACTAGAGCATCTCTGCCTACAGGAATTTTCCTATTAATTAATTATTCGACTATACAATTAATTATTAAAATATTTGAAAAGGTTCCTTAACTTGAAAACCATGACGAATTAGATGATTGGGGGAAACTTAATTTTAGATGTTTTACGGGGACACAGCCGCAGTAGGATACGTGCAAATACTCTATGGTCAAAGCCAAACTTCTTGGACGTTCAATATTACTTCAATTTTACCACGCGACTGATTTTATACACATTACACGTAAGAAAAATTTGAATTGACTGCATTTTGTTTCATTTCTAAAATGTGGATCAGACTAATTATTATGCGAATAACATTCTCGTCTTTATTTATGTTTTGCCATCACCGGAAAAGACAAGAAAATAAATATTATATAATAGATAAAATGTGAGCAAAACGTTAACATACAAACATTGTGTGGAAACCGTATACGAAGTATGGTTTCCACACAAACATGAAAAGCGAGGCCATATAGAGAGACATTTTTTTATGGAACGGGTAGCAGCACCATGACACATACAGCAGGATGATATCAGCCTAACACATCACTTAGGGTAGTTGGTGCATAACTTTCTTGTATATCACTGTATTTACTGGCTGGAATACACGGACAACTTTCGCTTCGACCATCTTTCATACAATGCGTAGGTACCAACCCGAGCGGGATGAACCCTACAACCTAGTAAATTAGGAACGGGTTATTACGTGGCATCCAAACTACGGGCAGTCTCAAAGGTCGAAAACGGTCACCCATGCAGAAACCGATCGCACCAGAGTTTCTTTCACCAGTATTATCGAATGTCAAAGCCACTGAGACACCGAGCCTAAAAATCCATATTAACATTATAAATGCGTAAGCAACCCTGTCTGTCCGTTCCGTTTTGACGCCTAATACACTGAACCAATTTTGATGAATAATTCGGTATAAGATAGTCTTGACCTTGGCGAAAATTATCCTCGAGGGGGGTAAAATAAGTGATGAAAGTTTGTATCGGAAACTCATACAATATCTAGGAAATAATTCGACCAGAGAGGTGACCATGTTAAATAGCTCGCCAAGTGAATCGCAGGCGAACAACCAAAAATGTGATTAAATCAGACGTGTAGTTGAATGCCAACTAGTAAAATTCAGTTCACTTCGTTTGACAGTTAGCATGGTACGAAATGCAACTAAATGTCAGATTTAATCACTCTTTTGCCTGTTCAATTGCTATTCACCCGGCGAGTTAACTTACCATGGTAACGCCGTTGATATCAATATAAACGGCATTGACCCGAGCGGATTAACTTGTTCGAATATAATTAGTATGTTTATTTAAAGGTCATTTAAATGTAGCGATGTAGAGTGTGCGGAAGACGGACAGGCTATGGTCTCGCGGCATCGACCGTCGTGTGACTGCGACGAATTTATTGTGGCTAATCGAAGAAATGTGGCTATTGTTTGGAGAAACTCCGAGGTGTCGGCGCGTTGGGATCGGCCCGCGCCTCCCCCTCGCCGCCGCCGTCACCCGATCACACCTCCCGTGGCACGGGCCTAAAGGGGAGACAGCCTTAGATGAAAAATCTAAGGAGACAGCGGGTTCATGAACCCCATCATTTTTAGGGTTCCGTACCCAAAGGGTGCCAACGGGACCCTGTTACTAAACCTCCGTGCGTCCGTATGTCACAGGGCTGTCTGTATCTCATGAATCTTAAGGCGCTAGGACTAGCCAACTACTCGCGCCATACAAATGCACTTTTTAACAAATGTAATAATATGTAGTGAAACTCTTCGGCAAATCCCAATAGAACTCCAGACTGATAATGGATTGTTAATATTTTTTTATTCCATCATTTATTTAAATAATAATAAAAATAAAAAAGTTTATTTTTTCTCATTAGAAATCTGAAAGTAATTCGATTTCTAGATATAAGCAAAAACAGCATATATGCATAAACAAAAAATTCCATTTGCTTTTAGATTTCTACATTTAGTCAAAAAAGTTCGGAAATGGACACCGTTTCCGCAATGTATTTTGTATAGAAAAAGGAAACATACATAAACGAAAATAGTTCGATTCCTAGACAAGGAATCATATATTGTAAGAATGACACTTATAATCGTCAGACTTGGTTAGTTAACTTGGGGTGCCTCGTCTAACTTTGCGATTTGGCTAGTACCAGGGCCTTAATAGGTAGACATTTGACATTTTCATAGAGTGTGCCGATATAACAACAAATAGTAAAAAATATATTTGAATCAATTTTACAAGCAACATGATTTTGTGTGTTAAATCTTTTACGATGGTGCGGAGCCCTTCGTGTGCGAGTCCGACTCGCACTTGGCCGGTTTTTTATTTACGCAGGATACATTTTTATGCAAACTGACATGGATGGCTAATACCACACAACTACCCTTGTGGTATTAGCCCAATAAACCACATTCCCGAAGGAATTAGGTGCCATACCAGGACCTTCCCTTTATGAGCACGGCTACACTAATCTAGATGGAAAATACGGAGAACTTTTCTTTGCCGCTTCGACCATCTTTTCATCCAATGCGATGTTACCTATCCGGGCGGGCTTGAAACCTACCATAATCTATGCTACCATCTGTAGAGGACCCCTTCCTCTACTAGGTGGTAGGTTTCAAGTCAATTGTTGACTGGTTTTTTACACCTTAAGGTGGCCCAACCCGCTCATCTCCCCATACAAAAGGGGAAAGAAGATCACGCCCATATTTCTTGTCAGAGATCAAAAATTTTGCTCAAAATAGCTTTATTTGATCGAACTAGATGTCTGATGACCATTAGCATTCTAAAATTGTGTTTGGTTTCTAAGTTATAAGGTCCGAAAGTCCAAATTTTTATCGCGTTTTATACGATAACTTTGGAGGTGGATTACGCAATGATAAAGTAAGAACATCGTAAAAAGATTAGTCATCAGACATAGCTTATTTAATCAAGACTTATGATCTATTTGGTTTTTGTTAGATTTTTGACTACAGCGGTCGTGGTTTACTTTTAGCTATAAGTAGTTTTAAAATTAAAATTTTCGTAAATCTTACCAAATCATACACTATGCACATTGTCTTTTTTGTGGACATGTTGCATCTTCCTCATCACGGAGCCTGTCTTATTCTTTGAAACAGAGAAGGTCCCAGAGCGCAACAGCACGGTTTTGCAATTTGCCCGCGAATGAGTTAGGCCCGTCGGGTTGGGCCGCCTTAATGAACTTTTTTCTTAAATAAAAATCGTCAGCGCAAACCGAACCAAACAAAAATATGGAACTTGTGTGAGAGTGGACAACATTTGTACATTTTCTGGTAGCTTATGAAATAATGAAGTTATTTCTATAATGTGTATGTCCCGTGTCATACTTTTTTTAGTAATCCTCTTTGATTTAAAAAAATATTTTTTTTTACATTAACTGTCATTTATGACCCTTTATTTCTGAGATTATGGATATATTGAATGCATTAATTTTTTTCAAGTAGTCTCTCATTCATCAGCTATTAGAAAATCGCTGATAAAATGCCAAGAGTGTAGTAGTTATTTTACAATAATCACTTTTTAATAATGACACAGAACATTTAAAAAAAAAACTTAAAAATTAAATAACTCAAAAAATATTGGTTTTAGGCCCCCATTTCACTGGGCCCCATTTGTTGCAAATTAGCTCTAGAATGACCCATTAGAAGAAATGTATCGAATTTCCAAACACCCTGCATATTTTATTGATCGAAGTGATGGCCATTATTATCAATGCACATTTCTTGATGCCTCTGCTATAGAAATCCTGGGAACGGGAATCGATGCACTCTTCAAACGCGTTTTTCACTGCCTCATCGGATTTGGAATTTTCCCCCTGTAAAAAGTTATCCAAATTCCGAAAAAAAAACCAAAAGCAAGGTCTCGTGAATATGGTGAAGAAAAAAATCTAAATTCGTCGCAGCAAGGTCTCGTGAATATGGTGAATGACGGAGTTTCCAGTCGTAACTCCTGTGGTTTTAAGTTAGTGTTAAGGTGGCCCAACCCGATCATCTCCCCATACAAAAGGGGAAAGAAGATCACGCCTATATTTCTTGTCAGAGATACAAAATTTTGCTCAAAGTAGCTTTATTTGATTGAAGTAGATGTCTGATGACCATTGGCATTGTAAAATTAGTTTGGTTTCCAAGTTATAACGTCCGAAAGTTCGGATTTTTCGCGCGTTTTATACAATAACTTTGGAGGTGAATTACGCAATGATAAAGTAAGAACATCTTAAAAATATTAGTCATCAGACATAGCTT
The DNA here is from genome assembly GCA_946894095.1 of Incurvaria masculella. Taxonomy (NCBI): domain Eukaryota; kingdom Metazoa; phylum Arthropoda; class Insecta; order Lepidoptera; family Incurvariidae; genus Incurvaria; species Incurvaria masculella. Next base: position 10,621,137 of record OX335657.1, on the reverse strand, counting down.
ATGTAATCAAGATTTATAATCTATTTGGTTTTTGTTAGATTTTGACTACAGCGGTCGTGGTTTACTTTTAGCTATAAGTCGTTTTGAAATTAAAATTTTCGTAAATCTTACCAAATCATACACTATGCACATTGTCTTTTTTGTGGACATGTTGCATCTTCCTCATCACGGAGCCTGTCTTGTTCTTAGAAACAGAGAAGGTCCCAGAGCGCAACAGCACGGTTTTGTACCGTGCCCGCAAATGAGTTGAGGCCGCCGGGTTGGGCCACCTTAAGTTAAGACGGTCCGTTGTGCGGTGTGTGGGCGAGCGTTGTCGTGAAGAAGTGGACTAGAGCAATACACAAGTCTCGGTTGTTTGACGGCGAGCTTATCCATCATCATTTTCAATTCTTCACAGTACACATTTGCAGTAATTGTTGCGCCAGGTATCAAGAAGGTGTAATAAATAATGCCGGCACAGGTCCACCATACAGTATCAAGCACCTTTTTTTGACTCATTTTTCGTTTGGGCTGCCTCCCTCCCCTCTGTCCAACCAGTGCGACGGACGTTTTCGATTATCATACACAGAGTGGTCAGTCTGAGTTCTCACCTAGATTCTCCTCATTTCTGTGCCAAATTTCTGTGCCTATTCAACAAGTTAAGACAAGCTTCGGATTTTGTTGTTGTTGTTCAGTGAATTTCTACGGTACCCACTTTCCGAGCTTTTTAATCTTTCCAATCCGATGTAAACGAATCAGTATGGTCTGTGCTGCGTTGGTGCCACGACGAAAATCATATTCGAAAATAACGCGCAGTTTTCATTTTTCAATGGTCACAGAAACAACGATGTAAAAAAACAAATGGTGGGAAAACAAACGAACAACAGAATTATAAAAAGGAATAGTTTTCTTTAATAACGGAAAGTATTTAAATTTGTAATTCCTACGCAAATAAAAGTTAGTCACGTTAAAGTCAGTTTGTGGAAACGGCAATTTCGTAGGTAAGGACCTAATATGTTTCAAAAGGGAGGTGCTCAATTTACCAGAGCTATTGATTTCCTAGCCTTCCCACTCAACTCCCCATACAAACGTGGAAAGAAGATCATGCGCATATTTCTTGTCATAGATCCAAAATTATACTCAAAACAGCTTTATTTGATCGAACTAGAAGTCTGATGACCATGTTGATGGCATTGTAAAATAGTGTTTGCATTCTGAGTTATAAGGTCCGCAAGTTCCAAGTTTTCGCGTGTTTAAATCGTGATTTACTTTTAGCTATAAGTCGTTTTGTAATCAAAACTTCGTAAATCATACCAAATCAAACACCATGCGCCGTGTCTGCTTTGTGGAGATGTGCTCCTCATCACGAGGACTGTCTTTTTCTTTCCCGAAGGTCCCAAAGCGCAATTGCACGGTTTTGTACCGTGCCCGCGAATGAATTAGTCCCGCCGGGAATGGCCATCTTAACGTAGAGAAAGAAAAATATTTCTGTTTGTCAAATTAGGTATATATTAACAGATAATCAGTTTGCTCCAAGTGAATAACATCAAGAGTCAACATAATCCACGATAACTAGGCAATGGACAAGACATTTTCTGCGTGAGAAAGTGTTTATTTTAAATGGACTACTTGCATAAGAAAATCCAAATTTTCTGGGGGTCCATTCAGAGTAAGAGTGAGTTCGAATTCGTCACTAAATATCAACTCACTTTTTTAAATAGTTAATGTTTCCACACTTCTAGAACATCATTACAGTTAGGTAAAAATCTGGTCTGTCCCGTAAATACGTTGGAAGTATAAATAACGGTTCCGTTATTTAAATAACAATATATTTCCCAGCTATTTTTAGGTTAACTCACTCCCGAACTCGAACTCACTCTTGCTCTGAATGGAGCCCCTGTTACAAAAAAGATCAATCGAAAATCTCAGTAACTGTGAAAAACATACCTTTATATTTTGAATGTTTACCATCAAATAATAATAAAGCGAACCGTGGTTTGAACCGACATCCATATGGGGACAATAACAAAGCTGAAATAAAAAAAAGGAAAAAACAATTTCTTTAAAACTTTTTTTTAAAGGGAGCCAGATAATAATTCTTTCAGCAATTAAAATTTAATTTTTTGAAGGATTGTTAAGCCAAAAAAAGATCAGACAACTAGCCTATTTTACATCACAACATTTACATTTCCCAAGCGTTTTAATTACTTTTTACAATAAACAAACTTCCAAGAACACTGATTTTAGTTACATTAAATCTTATCAAAAATAATTCGATAATTTCTTGTAATTGCTAAAGTAAATATCTGATAATAATTAACACTTAAATGTACCTAAGTGCTTATTTGTGACAATCTTCATTATTTTTTAATGATTTAAAATAATTGCAGGTTTTCTCATTAAGTCTAATTATTAAATGAGCTTTTACCAATGGGATGAGTTATCATGTTTGTTAGTGGAATTTACATGGATGTAAGAAAATACATTCTACGAAATTATTATTTTTAAAAAAAAATTTTGGTTGAGCTTTACCTTGTCTAATCAACATACAATCTGAGTAGTCTTAATATTAGTCTGGAAAAAGAGTAAAACTAATTTCCCCACCTACTGAAGAAAGGACCAATTAAAAAAAATTAAAATATTTGGAATAAATTTAAAGCAACTTTTTAAAAAACGTTTTCATAAAAGTGATGTCCAATTGGCATTAGACATTTTGATTTCAGAATTCAATTTTTTTTACATAAAATTTTACTTTTTGCGAAATCAAATGATCCTTTGCCCAGTGGTAATAAATCATAAACATCAAATAGTAATGCATTTGTGTTTCTAGCAAAAAAATGAAATCATTCAAAACAATCAGGGAAAATGAAAGAGGAAATATAAACTAAAATATATTTGCGGATGTCAGAAATTAAGCACCAGTATGAGAGACATGTCAATCAAAATCCATCTTAATTCTAACTAAATCTAAAAAAATAATAACATTTTGTCATCTACAACTATTAGCCTGGTTTTCACCAAGTGCTGATTCGTCTTAATAGATATTTAAATGACGTTTATTTCTAAAGTGTTGATTATCTTGTACTTGTGTTGATGGCAAGGTGGTAAGTTATGCCCTTAATATGTGCCGATTAAGCTAATCAGCATGTGGTGAAAAAGGCCCTCACCATTTTATCATTACTGCCTAATTTAACCTATTCATGAACTTTCAGTCATCAATCTAGAGCACTGTAAAACTCCAGAAAATTGAATACTATAAAATAATTTGTTAGTGCTGTAAGACATAATCAGACAGCTTCTATGTTCTCGTGCAACAATGAACTCATATAGTAGCCAATACAGTTATATTCTATCTCTTCAAAATGTACGCGCCGCACATTGCTGTGTGAATTGGCCATTACATGCAAAACTTGTGACTATATATGGAATTAGACAATGCAGCGATCCAGTCAGCTAATCACGACTACAGTGGCAACTACAATTTGGAATGTAGCTTCCTCACTAAATGGTGGGAAAAGAAGTCATGAATGCAATAATTTAGTTTTTTTTTTCTCTCCTGATAGGGAATGATAATTTCCTTAGTACCCTTAGTATGACCAATCAGATTTGTCCTTCTAAAATGTAATGAAACTTTTATAATAACGGGCATTTGGCCGATATTGACCGAATATTCCATGGAAAAAGAAACTTATTGCAAAGGGAGAACATGTTTTAAAAATATCCACCGATTGAAACTTACATATTATATAAATGTTAAGGCACCATAGACTTATTGGCGAAATCTACAATTAACTAAATTTTTTAATTTGGTCACACGATACTTGAATTTTTTTTACCAAAAAATGGTAGAGGAAATTAACAATATGCTATCGGAAGATTTCTGAGATTACTTCAGTACATCCAGAGACATTCGCCGGGGCAGACGCTGCATGGTAACTTTTCGTATAAATTGGATTTTTTTATCGTTACACCTCATTGTTCAAATCATAGGCGATATTTGCTATTTTACATTATAAGGGTTTTACATTATATAAAAAAAAAAATCATGTCTGCGGAGTGGAGGTGATATTGACCGGATAAATGTGGTTTATTCTACAATACTCATTAGGATGAGTGCATCGTGTGGACAACAGCAATAACGCTAATGTTAATTCGATTTTAAAATGTTGTCTAGTGCGTCTTGAACAAAAATATACATTTAAACAGGTGCTGAATTTAGGAAGATGAAAGCTAGGCATTGTTGGCTCCTTACAGGTCTTACACATCAACCACTACTCGAATCTCAACAGTGTTTTTCAAGAGCGAGTTTACAAGTCAGAACACTTTTCCTTTCTTACAGAAGTTAGAAATGCGCATTTGATTAGTGAGTAGGTCTCTTCGATCTTTGAAAACCATTCAAACTGTAGGTAATCGAACAAACATATATGGTAGGGCCCACCCCAATCGGTGATATGTAATGCATAATGGGACATAGTCAAAACGAAAAAAAAACAGTGTCCGATACAGGGGTGATGGTTGAAGTCTAGCGGTGTTACCCATACGTGCTAAGTTGCCCCAAACAAAATTCATGATAATATGGTGCGAAAATCTACCAACTGCGACGGGTCAAAATCTCCTTAGGTCTGTCAGCGCATCATGGCGTCTGCCCCGTAGAATGTCAGTACAATTCGACTCACGGATGTCCACGCGAGTGCGGGAGGGACGTCCTACAGAGGAAGTCTCACCAACGGCAGGGGATTGTTCTGGAATGTGGTGTCTGAATCGTGGTCCCGGCCATGATATGGAGTAGTGTCAGCGAGCATGGAAAGATAGGAGTAGAAACGAAACAAGTTCGTATAGGGGCGGCGGAGCCAATTTCACATACAAACTTGGCAGCGACGATGAGTGAGTTCGCTAACTACTGATTTCACCGAGTTCCAACGACACGGGAGAACTTTACATGACGCTTTTAGTGCAACAGAATTCGATGTTGCACGTCTCGAATTCGTAAGCTACAATTACCCCTGTTTTATCTGAAATCCGATAAGTAACTTTCGGATATATTGCATATTTAAATGGTGTAACCGAAAGGTAACCTTGGTATTTTTGCAGCTGGAGGTGGTGGAAACGGGCATTAGGCTGCTAAACTAAACTACTAGAAAACTACAATTATTTTTACTTATGTAACTGGACATGGATGGCTAATACCAAACTGTCAGATATTAGCCTAACACACTGAATGGGTAACACGGACAATTTTCATTGCCGCTTCGACCATCGTTAATTCAATGAGATGGTACTAACCCGGGCAAGATTAAACCCTACCACCTAGCAAGAATGGAGGGTACCCACAGTTTTACGTGGAATCCAAACGACGGCCAGCCTTAACGGTTGAAAATGGTCCCCCATCCAGAACCCAACCACGCTCATAGGTGCTTCACCCAGCTTATCGAATTACAAGGCGTCGCGCCCCTGGGCTACCGAGGCGGGGTTGTTTTGCTCTTACTAGTCGCTACGCTACCGCCATAGGAATGAGTTTCGACCGCTACTCCTTCCTATCATGCTCGCTGGGCACGGTGCTTCCGGAGGCACACCCACTGGGACATCCGCGTCGCGAGCGTCGCCTACAAGAAGAACAGCTTGTCGTTGAGCTTGGCGTTGTGCGGCTCCTTCATGCTCTGGCCGACGAGGAAGGCGAGCTTATGCGCGTACTGGCAGGGCGCCGGCACGCGCACCGTGCCCGGCCAGTTGTAGTAGAGGTGGCACATCTTGTACGTGAGCCGCTGCACGTGGTCCGGCGTCATGTTGCTGTCGTCCGCGATCACGATGTAGTGCGAGGGCGTCACTGTGCCCTGCCCGACCTTCTGCGGCACGATCAGGAAGTCGTACCTGCAGAGGATGCACAGTAAACACTTGTTGGAGGGGGCGAGTAGATTTAGAAGTTCGTGCACAGAACGCTGAAATACTATTTGGGATACTTCTTAAATTTTAATCCACATACATAATTTTCGTATGTTTTTTCAAAGTTTCTAACTCAGTTTTTAACTTCTCAAATGTTGAATCTCGATAGGTTATTACGATATCAAACGACTTTTGGTCCTTAGCGGAACACTGGGTGGTTATAATGGGAAATTAACTCGCCGGATGGATCGAAATGGACACAGTCGATGGAACGAAATCGACATAGCAGACAATCTTGTAAAGTTAGGTTTGGGCCACCATCCCGACGGACCGGAACCGTTCAATCAAGGTCCTGGCTTGCTGAAGCCGAACAGATGAATCACGAAAAACCTGCTTGAAGTTGAAAGAAACAGACGCCGCTCAACAGCAGCTCCAATTCCTTGCGCCAGCAAGGAGGTTTAATGAGGTCCGGTAGCAGTCCACGGAGAAGATTGGTTGGTAGCTAACGTAGCTACCAACTGACAATAGAGATTCCTAGCAGGGCAAGAGGCGCGAAATCGACAAGCTTCTACGACAATGAACGTGAATATGGGAGTAGCCGCCACTCAGTGCTTTGTCCACCATCAACACTCACCAATCGGGCCGCGTGATGTGACAGCCGCTAGTTCAACTTGAGGAATGCGCTTCTGCACAACGACGAACGTGAACATTGAACCTTGCTGACAGTGTGGCAGAGCGGCGACACCCGCTCACCATCTTGTCACTAACCTTGAACTTGAAACTTGACCTGAACTTTACACTCACCAGTCGCGCCGCGTGATGTCGTGGTCGAGCACGGTGCCGGGTGGCGGGTTGTCGAGCCGACCATTCAGCTTGAGGAAGAGGCGCGTGTTGATGCGCTTCTGCACGACGATGAACGTGAACATGGGCGCGTAGTCCTCCTTGACCGTCTGGAAGCACGCCTGCATCTGCTGCATTTCGAACCTGAGCAGTTCATTCAGCTGCCCGTCGCCGACACCGTCCCTAAGGCATTTGTAAAGTGAGTCCTTTATGTAAGTAGCCGGCATGCGAGCTACGAGTTGCCGGTACTTAATAGAAATATTTAGTTACATGTTAATTTTGACTGATGACTTACGCAGGGATAGTTCTTGTGTTATTGTGCTACTGAATAAGATTTATTTCAAAGTTATTACACAATATTTTATTAAAAAATATTTATGGACTGAAAGCAATAATTAATGCCTAATCTAAATTCATGTATTTACCTCATTGTTATTGACTGCACAAACAAAACAAAACGGCCCATTTTTTATGTTATGAAACAAACAGTGGATGGGATATTGCTGAAATATTTTTCCTAGCACTTAGTAAATAAGTAGGTCCCCTACAGCCTTACATGGGTTCGGGACAGACATTAAATTTAGTTTTTTTTTATGTGACTGGACATGGATGGCTAATACCACACCTTCTGTCATGGTATTAGCCCAACACACCACATGGGAACTAGGTGCCATGCCAGGACCTTCCTTATATTGCACGGCTACATTGAACTGGATGGAAAACACGGACAATTTTCATTGCCGCTTCGACCATCGTTCATTCAATGCGATGGTACCAACACGGGCGGGATTACCCTACCACCTAGGAAGTAAAAAAGGGGACCTACAGTTTAACGTAGAATCCGAACCACGGCCAGTCTCTCAACAGTCGAATGGTCACCCATCCAAGACCAGACCGGACCCAGCGTTGCTTAACTTCGGAGAGCGATCGCCGAAGTGTCGCGCCACTGGGCTATTGAGGCTGACACACCTATCTAACTCAGAAAGAAAACAAGAATTGCTCTCTGGATATAATTGTATTGTAGACTCCAGTGCTGAATCTCAAAGCAATAGCCAACGAAAGGATGGAGAATGACAAAACTCCGAGGCTCACCTGTAGATGATGACCTTGTCGGGGAAGAAACCGTTGACATTCCTGTAGTGCGTGAGCGCCTCGCACAGGCACGCCTTCAGTCCGTCCACCACCTCCTGGCCCGGTTTCTGGATGACAACCTTCGAGAACCAGTGCGTGCACGCTGCGTTGTACGACGCGATGAAGCCTGCAAGCAACACACAGATTTCACTATTCAAGCTATATACCTAGGCTACACGAGGTAAGTTTTATAAGCGAGGATAACAAGTAAGTGCTAGTAAGCTAGAAAGCTAGTTACTCTGGCTTTGTATTTAGAAAACTAGCTAAACGTCTAGGCTAGTAAGCTAGTTAGACAGTTAGTAGGCTGGGGTCTCAAGCTAGGATAGTTAATAGGATGAGATTCTATTTTTTGAGCTGGTAGACCTTGGCCAGCGAATTTTATGGAACCTAAACGGAATGGAAAAAATGGTCAATTTTTCATTGCCACTTCAACCATAGTTTCATCTAATGTGGTGGTACTAACCCGGGCGGGCTTAACCCTACCGTCTAGTAGGGAAAGGGGACCTACAGTGGGTTCCGAATCATTGAACAGCTCGCATTCGTAACGAAATGCACTTATCCAATTCGGAAAGAGAAAGAAAGTGGTGCATGACCGGGATCAGGATTTGAACCCAGACCTCTCGCATGAAGGGCGAGCTGTTCGTGATGTGTGTATGGTATTATACAGTTCCATAAAATATTTAAAGCGACAAAGAAATGACTTACCGCAGACGCTGCGGTTCTTCCTGGCGGTCTCGTGGTATGAGTCGATGCCCACGATCATGGCGGACTTGAACGGGATACTCACGCTCCACAGCGTGCCGCCGAGCTTGCAGTTCATCTGCAGCGCTATCTTCTGGACGATCGCGCGCATCTTCTCGCGGTTCATGATCGTGCGAGCGTTTATGACCTGGAAACACGTGCCATTCATATTGCTCCGTTCAGTCGAAGGGGAAGAAAACTAATCATTTATCATGACAGGTGGTGTCTATGCGAGCTAACCTAAAAAATCTTTCAAATCTGTCAGATACTCTACAAAATAAAACACAATAGATTTGAAAATTTTATTTACTTAACCTATACGGTTGAAATGACTCAATTTCCTCATTTTTATTTATTTATTTATTTTAGACAGGCAGCCTAAGCTGATACATCTAAATCTTATTTTTCATTAGTTTAAGTAGATCTTGTATTGTTTCCATGTGGAAAGTTATTTAGGTGGTATTTGGTAACACATTAATTGATTTGTTTTTTGATTTTTTTTAGTCAATTGCCATTGTAATGTGGATTAACTGGTTCTTTGTTTTATTTTCTTTTAAAATGAGTGTCCAAACGATTTTTGAATTGATTGGTTGAGTTAGCATTAATTACGTCTTCAGGGAGCTTGTTCCAACTCTATTTGTAAAGAAATATTTGCGGGTGTTGGTGTTATGTTCGGTGCAGTTGAGTCGAATTGTATTACATTACAATTCGTTTGAAGACAAACAAAAGCTATTCTTTTCCTCTGAACCTTATTCTAAGTGGGCACGGGTTGGTACCTTACCATTGAATTAACTACGGTCGAAGCTGCAATGAACATTTTCCGTGTTTTCCATGCAGTTTAATGTAGACATGCAATCTAAGGCAGGTCCTGGCATGGCAGCTAGTTTAATGTTAGGCTAATACCATGGCCGGAGGGTTCCGTTTTCACCCTTTGGGTACGGAACCCTAAAAAAGTGACATAAAAAAAAAGGTATGCACGCAAGTGAACCGGAACCTGCGAGGGTATAGGCCTGGAGCAGTTGCAAATCTTCTTGATGACGGCGTAGCGGTCGTCGCGCGCGGACGGGCACACCGCCACCACCAGCTGCAGCGTGTCCGTGATGACGCTGTTGAGGGCGGACGCGTACGCGCTGTTGCCGTCCGACGGCAGCATCACCAGCGCCGGCGCGTTCACGCGGATGCCCATCGGCGGCCCGCAGCGCCTCAGCGTCTCCACGAAGTCCTAAGAGAATTCTAATTAAACATGCAGGAAACTCGTAACTAAGTACCGCAGGGCCATGATTCTCATGCCAACGGTGATGGGTTAAAACCCGGGTAAAAAACGGGTGTTCATGCAACACTAACGTCTGTTTCCACCACCTCAAGTTACAAGAATACCAAAGTTACCTTTCCGTTACACCATATAATTATGCAATGTAACCGAAAGTTACTTATCAAAACAGGGGTTAATCAACCCGAACAAATACCCTTTTTTGGTAAATAAGGAAAGACCCACTGACTCTTTGTCATTTTAAGGACAGTGCCGATTCTTCTATGGGCACGAAAAGCGGTGGTGACTTAAATGTAATGAAAAGAAAAAAATGCAGTTTTGTTTAATATGTTTAGACAATTCATGGTACATTTCCTAGAAAAACTAAGTGGAAAATTGGAGATAAAATTAAATCTCCAATTTCCCACTTTAAAACATGTCTCCAAATGTTTAAAAAACCACTAGCATAGTCCTTTGCGTATACCCTTATTGGTGAAAAAGGTTAATTTGTACATATTATATACTTGTTTGTTTTGAAGTGACGTTTCCGGCGTTTGGCAAGGAAAACTGAACTATCGAACAGCTTCTATCTTTGTTATCTTCATAGTGTACGAAAGAGTGAACCTGCATTATCCAAAATAACCCTGACGGCGGTGCGCATCAGTTGCTACAACCGAAGTGTTAGTAATACTAACTATTTATTCGTTTTTGATAATCCGCGGTTGCTTCAAATAGCTACAACACGACAATGTATTTTATTAATTTAAAATTCAAACAATGTTCAGACTACTGACAACGTACAACTATTTTGAAGGTATATGGCGATTTCGATTTTTTTTTTTGTATTTAGTTTCATGCACATTTTGATCGCATCTCTCAGTTGACTTTGTGTGCCTTTACATTCTAAGCCTAAGGCACGGACACGTATACAGGGTGTCCCGTATGTAGTGGATCAAACGAATAGTGGGGATAGAAGAGGTCAGTGCCTATCAGAAACACCTACTTTAGATTCTAAGTCATTCCTAGTTTAGAAGTAATTAATTTATTTCTGATTATTTTTAAATTTTCAGAATGTAAAATAAAAAAAATATGTTTAAAAAAAGTTCATAACTTTTTCTAATTTTTATTTAAATTTATTGTTGCCGAATATCTTACCTTTTTAATAAAAATACATTTGCATCTAACTAATACATTATTTTAAATTTTAAATATGTTTTTCGTAAAAAGTTTCAAATTTCAATAAATTCAACGCTAATTCCAACATTCCTGGTGCAAAAAAAATGTACTACCAAAAGTTTGCCCATAATATCAAAAACTTGTACACTTTATTGCGCTTCTAAAAAAGTATAATACCATTTTACTTTCATTTAATACAGTATTTTTTTCAAGTGAAGAACCGAAATGAGTGGTAATTTTTGAAATATCTGACTGCACAATATTCTAAGAAATATTAATATTGTTTATCAGACACTTATTGTATGCTTGATGATAGTTCTGAAAATATTTAAAATACTGGTATTTGTGTAAAAACAAACTTTTGGTAGTACATTTTTTTTGCACCAGGAATGTTGGAATTAGCGTTGAATTTATTGAAATTTGAAACTTTTTTCGAAAAACATATTTAAAATTTAAAATATTGTAGTAGTTAGACGCAAATGTATTTTTATTAAAAAGGTAAGATATTCGGCAACAATAAATTAAAATAAAAATTTGAAAAAGTTATGAACTTTTTTTAAACATATTTTTTTTATTTTACATTCTGAAAATTTAAAAATAATCAGAAATAAATTAATTACTTCTAAACTAGGAATGACTTAGAATCTAAAGTAGGTGTTTCTGATAGGCACTGACCTCTTCTATCCCCACTATTCGTTTGATCCACTACTTACGGGACACCCTGTATATATATTTTAAAACACTCTCGAGTCGTTAAGTCACCTGAGTGCAGTTGGTGTCCTTGCGGGAGTAGATGACGACCCAGTTGAGCAGGTCGATCGCCTCGATGAGCTCGTTGTTGGTCGCGTCGCGGTTCCACTCGGCGTTGGGCGCGCCCTTCACCACGCGCCCGTTGCCGAACGTGAGGTTCTCGGGCGGCAGCACGCGCCCCGTCAGCGGGATCGTGTCCGGCGAGATCCGGAGCCCCCAGCGCGAGAGCAGGCTGCGGCAGTTCTCGTTGGCCTCCACGCTTTCGAGGAACTGCGGACCGCATTTATAAATGTGCAATGTCGCCTGTTCACTAGCTTTTGCCATAAATTAAACTAAACTGCTGCTTGCTGAAACTGTAAATGCATTTAAAAACCGGCTAGACAAACATTTAAAAGCAAAAAAAACAAATAATCAATAATAATAATAAACAGTCAATAATCAATAAATAAAATCAATATAAATATATAATGTGAATGATAAGTAATATTAGTAATACCAATTTAAAAATTAAAAAAATATACTCCACTCCGGGAAAAATTAAATTGACACATCAGCTTCAAGCTGCTAGTGATATAAATAATAATATAATAATAATAATTAAAGAGCAAGGTATACAAAGTTCATAAACGCACAAAACTCGCCGAAAACTGCTTATTTTCGCTGGTATTATCATAGAAATAGGATGTACAAGAACAACAAAGTATGATAGCTGGCGAGACAAAAATCGAAATGCAACAGTATAGGTGCACTGTTAATGTGTTGGTGAAAAATAGTGTTGCTAAGTCCCGCATCCAAAATTATCGATACCAATATTAATAGGATGTGCTTGTGCACCGACATTTGTAAAATAAAATATTAAATAAAACAATTTTAAAGTCCCTTTAACTGGTAAGCTCGCGACTTATCTGAGGGCGACTAGCTGTCATCCGCTAAGTAGAAAAAAGCTGTAGACATTTTATATACATAAATGTACACATAGCGGATGACCGCTACTCGGATGAATACTTTCGTATTCGTTCCATGAGCACAAAGATAGGGGTCTACTCATGAAAGCGAACACGAGAAGTTCTCGTGTTCGTTTCTGTAAAATCTATGTAGAAAAAAGGCATCTTTTTTCTGCACAGAGTTTGACAGAAGCGAACACGAGAACTTATCGCTTTCGCTTCCCTGAGTATCTTTTTTTTTTATGTGACTGGACATGGATGGCTAATACCACAAGTTCTGTCATGGTATTAGCCCAACACACCACATGGGAACTAGGTGCCATGCCAGGACCTTCCTTATATTGCACGGCTACATTGAACTGGATGGAAAACACGGACAATTTTCATTGCCGCTTCGACCATCGTTCATCCAATGCCAACCCGGGCGGGACCCTGGAGACTGTAAGAAAGGGGACCTACAGCTTAACGTGGAATCCGAACCACGGCCAGCCTCTCTCAACGGTCGAATGGTCACCCATCCAAGACCAGACCGGACCCAGCGTTGCTTAACTTCGGAGAGCGATCGCCGAAGTGTCGCGCCACTGGGCCACTGAGGCTGACAACTATCTCTTCTATTAATTAATCTATTATGAGGCTATTATAGTGGTTAATGTACTTCTAACTGCTTAAATTGAAATTGAAGAAAAATAAAAGACGTAATCGTGTTTTCTTCTTAAGGTGGCCCAACCCGCTCATCTCCCCATACAAAAGGGGAAAGAAGATCACGCCAAAATTTTGCTCAAAATAGCTTTATTCGATCGAACTAGATGTATGATGACCATCGGCATTGTAAAATGGGTTTGGTTTCCAAGTTATAAGGTCCGAAAGTTCGAATTTTTTGCGCGTTTTATACAATAACTTTGGAGGTGGATTACGCAATGATAAAGTAAGAACATCGTAAAAATTTATAAATATTTAATCAAGATTTATGATCTATTTGGTTTTTGTTAGATTTTTGACTACAGCGGTCGTGGTTTACTTTTAGCTATAAGTCGTTTTAAAATTAAAATTTTCGTAAATCTTACCAAATCATACACTATGCACATTGTCTTTTTTGTGGACATGTTGCATCTTCCTCATCACGGAGCCTGTCTTATTCTTTGAAACAGAGAAGGTCCCAGAACGCAACAGCACGGTTTTGTACCGTGCCCGCGAATGAGTTAGGCCCGCCGGGTTGGGCCGCCTTAATCAATGAGTTACCTTAACACTTTCCAATCAATCCAATGTACCTAAAACTTGTAATTTTTCGGATTCATTAAAACGTATGCCGCCCTGGTGTGGTATTAGCCATACATGTCAGGTTGCAAAAATATTAAAAAAAAACAGAAAATCCTTTTTGCTATTTAACAAAGCAAAATTTCGCCCAAAGCATATGTACTTTTGTGTGGTTATAGACAAATTTACATTTTTGTTACGATATAATAGTGCCATGCTCCGATATTTCATTTAAATTTGACAGGTTGTCAAAGGTTGGAAGTTTTTTTTATTATTGTGCGTGCGTGGCTACCTTCTGGGATGATATGAAGTGACTTATTTTATAGTCCTTGAATGTAGTTCTAGTAATTGAAATGTAATAATGTGGCTCTCTAGAAAAGCTCTCTAGAAAAACATAATTTGATAAAATGTTGTCCACTATTTCTCTCCATAGTTGCGAGTACTCCTCCTAGTGAGTACTTACGCTTTTTTCGCACGAACAATTCAATACAAATAATTGGACATTGAAAATTTTAGGGAATAGGGAAATTCAGAATTAAAATTAATGCCTGGTGTAGGTAACTGTAACAATTGAAGTACAATCAGTTGCTTCGTTATACTGACCGGCAAGATTTTTTTAAATAAAATAAAATAAAGTTTGTAAAGAAAATTAATTGAAATGCTAAAGTGTCAATTTCGATCTGAAAAAAAAAAATACTTTTCTCTAGATTACCAAATGGTAAAAAGGTAGCCTCTTCCAATAAAATTTCAAGTAATTGGTAGTTTTCGAAATAATGCAATCTCAGCACTTAAGGCTCCGTATGACGCTAAATCGCACTTAGCTTTGTCTTAATTTCTCAGAGAATATTGAACTAATCATGCTAAAATTGCGTTATATGAAACTTCACTTATATCCGCTTAATCTGAATGATTATTGTTCCAATAGCATAACATTGGCCCGATAGAAAAAAATCGCGAAAATAGGTCGATTTTTTCACATTATGGTTTATTTCTCAGAATTGGTATTAATTACAGTGCTAGTAATCTCACATTATATTTGCATCATGATTTTAAAATTTTTGAATGATTATTGTTGCATTTGGACACAATTTTTCATTCAAAGCATCAAAAAAATGAATTTTGGACTTACGACAAAATTTCTGAGCACCGTAAAGTATCCCTTTCCCTTTCGTTCTCTTGGCGACTATCTATCGCCATTTCGGTAGCCTCAGTCCGCTGCGATGTTTCGAAGCGGGCGCACGCCTCTCCGCACGACTCTCCGCACGCGGAGATCGCTTTCGGGATCGCGACAGTAACAAAGTTCCGAACCAAATTCCTACGAGCATCAGCTGAACTTCATAGATGGCGCTGAATAATTCTCAATCAAATGTTATTGAGGTCTAAAGCCGAAATAATTGACACTGGTTAGTAACGTTCGGTTAGCAAGATATAAATAAATAAAAATATCATAAATAAATAAAATATTTGTTATAATATAAAAAAAGTGATGTTTCCAAGAACCGAACTTCGATATGTGTGGTTCTCAACTTCGCAGCAAAAATACGACTCTAAAACCATTGTGCCACGACTGTCGTTACGTAATTATGCTAAATTCTCCTTCTCAAGCCTAGCGGGCACTACGAGTATTGGGGCGGCCGCAAATATCCGCCTCCCCGTGGAACGTGCGTCTGCAGTACGTCCATTGCGGACGGGTCGCAACAGGACAAGTCACATGACCTTGGCAGATAGCTCGGCGGGCGGATTTTTGTAGTTTTTGTCGGCGGCACAGAATAATTAATAACATGAACAGAAGGAAAACTCCGTGAAAAGAATAAATGACATAAATAATATGTTTTGTTTTGTTGGTTCGTTTTTAGGGTACCGTACCCAAAGGGTGAAAACGAAACCCTATTACTGAGCCTCCGCTTTCCGTCCGTCCGTCCATCTGTCACAGGGCCTTAGGTAGGCAGCTGAAATGTTCACGGAGTGTGTATTAATTTTACCGCTATAACAACAAATAGCTAAAATAAAATAATAATAAAAATTAAAAATATAATAAAATAAAATAAAATAAATTCTATGACGAAAAGAAACTCCAATATTCTCTCGGAGGAACGGTTCAGTTAAATTTCATGTGTTGTACATGTCATGTCATGACCAAATATGTTTTCGCTATATCTGGGGAAACATTTGTCGTAGACCCATCATGCGACCACTCAAAATAAACGCTCCGACCTGATTTACCTTCGCTGTCATGTCAAAAATTGTTTTCGTTATATCATGGGAAACACTGGTCGTAGACCCATCATGCGACCACTCAAAATAAACGCCCCGACCTGATCTAACTTCCTGTCATGTCAAAATTTGTTTTCGTTATAGCTTGGGAAACACTGGTCGTAGACCATCATGCTACCACTCAAAATAAACGCCCCGACCTGGTCTTACTTCCTGTCCTGTCAAAATTTGTTTTCCACATATAATGGGAAACACTGGTCGTAGACCCATCATGCGACCACTCAAAATATACGCCCGGACCTGATCTACCTGTCTGTCATGTCAAAATTAGTTTTCGTTATATCTTGGGAAACACTGGTAGTAGACCCATCATGGGACCACTCAAAATAAACGCCCCGACCTGGTCTTACTTCCTGTCATGTCAAAATTTGTTTTCGACATATAATGGGAAACACTGGTCGTAGACCCATCATGCGACCACTCAAAATAAACGCCCGGACCTGATCTACCTGTCTGTCATGTCAAAATTTGTTTTCGTTATAGCTTGGGAAACACTGGTCGTAGACCCATCATGCGACCACTCAAAATAAACGCCCGGACCTAATCTACCTGTCTGTCATGTCAAAATTTGTTTTCGTTATATCATGGTCAACACTGGTCGTAGACCCATCATGCGACCACTCAAAATAAACGCCCCGACCTGATCCACCTACCTGTCATGTCAAAATTTGTTTTCGTTATATCATGGGAAACAATGGTCCTAGACCCATCATGCGACCACTCTTAGTAAACGCCCCGACCTGATTTGCGTTCCTGTCATGTCTAAATTTGTTTTCGTTATATCTTGGGAAACACTGGTCGTAGACCCATCATGCGACCACTCAAAATAAACGCCCCGACCTGGTCTTACTTCCTGTCATGTCAAAATTTGTTTTCGACATATAATGGGAAACACTGGTCGTAGACCCATCATGCGACCACTCAAAATAAACGCTCCGACCTGATTTACCTTCGCTGTCATGTCAAAATTTGTTTTCGTTATATCATGGGAAACACTGGTCGTAGACCCATCATGCGACCACTCAAAATAAACGCCCCGACCTGATCTAACTTCCTGTCATGTCAAAATTTGTTTTCGTTATAGCTTGGGAAACACTGGTCGTAGACCATCATGCTACCACTCAAAATAAACGCCCCGACCTGGTCTTACTTCCTGTCATGTCAAAATTTGTTTTCGACATATAATGGGAAACACTGGTCGTAGACCCATCATGCGACCACTCAAAATAAACGCCCGGACCTGATCTACCTGTCTGTCATGTCAAAATTTGTTTTCGTTATAGCTTGGGAAACACTGGTAGTAGACCCATCATGCGACCACTCAAAATAAACGCCCCGACCTGATCTACCTGTCTGTCATGTCAAAATTAGTTTTCGTTATATCTTGGGAAACACTGGTAGTAGACCCATCATGGGACCACTCAAAATAAACGCCCCGACCTGATCTACCTGTCTGTCATGTCAAAATTAGTTTTCGTTATATCTTGGGAAACACTGGTCGTAGACCCATGATGCGACCACTTAAAGTAAACGTCCCGACCTGATCTACCTGTCTGTCATGTCAAAATTTGTTTTCGTTATATCATGGGAAACACTGGTCGTAGACCCATCATGCGACCACTCAAAATAAACGCCCGGACCTGATCTACCTGTCTGTCATGTCAAAATTTGTTTTCGTTATATCATGGTCAACACTGGTCGTAGACCCATCATGCGACCACTCAAAATAAACGCCCCGACCTGATCCACCTTCCTGTCATGTCAAAATTTGTTTTCGTTATATCATGGGAAACAATGGTCCTAGACCCATCATGCGACCACTCTTAGTAAACGCCCCGACCTGATTTGCGTTCCTGTCATGTCTAAATTTGTTTTCGTTATATCTTAGGAAACACTGGTCGTAGACCAATCATGCGACCACTCAAAATAAACGCCCCGACCTGGTCTTACTTCCTGTCATGTCAAAATTTGTTTTCGACATATAATGGGAAACACTGGTCGTAGACCCATCATGCGACCACTCAAAATAAACGCCCGGACCTGATCTACCTGTCTGTTCCGTCAAAATTGTTTTTTTTTTATATCATGAGAAACACTGGTCTTAGACCCATCATGCGACCACTCAAAATAAACGCCCCGACCTGATCTACCTGTCTGTCATGTCAGAATTAGTTTTCGTTATATCTTGGGAAACACTGGTCGTAGACCCATGATGCGACCACTTAAAGTAAACGTCCCGACCTGATCTACCTGTCTGTCATGTCAAAATTTGTTTTCGTTATATCATGGGAAACACTGGTCGTAGACCCATCATGCGACCACTCAAAATAAACGCCCGGACCTGATCTACCTGTCTGTCATGTCAAAATTTGTTTTCGTTATATCATGGTCAACACTGGTCGTAGACCCATCATGCGACCACTCAAAATAAACGCCCCGACCTGATCCACCTTCCTGTCATATCAAAATTTGTTTTCGTTATATCATGGGAAACAATGGTCCTAGACCCATCATGCGACCACTCTTAGTAAACGCCCCGACCTGATTTGCGTTCCTGTCATGTCTAAATTTGTTTTCGTTATATCTTGGGAAACACTGGTCGTAGACCCATCATGCGACCACTCAAAATAAACGCCCCGACCTGGTCTTACTTCCTGTCATGTCAAAATTTGTTTTCGACATATAATGGGAAACACTGGTCGTAGACCCATCATGCGACCACTCAAAATAAACGCCCGGACCTGATCTACCTGTCTGTCATGTCAAAATTTGTTTTCGTTATAGCTTGGGAAACACTGGTAGTAGACCCATCATGCGACCACTCAAAATAAACGCCCCGACCTGATCTACCAGTCTGTCATGTCAAAATTAGTTTTCGTTATATCTTGGGAAACACTGGTAGTAGACCCATCATGGGACCACTCAAAATAAACGCCCCGACCTGATCTACCTGTCTGTCATGTCAAAATTAGTTTTCGTTATATCTTGGGAAACACTGGTCGTAGACCCATCATGTGACCACTCAAAATAAACGCCCCGACCTGGTCTTACTTCCTGTCATGTCAAAATTTGTTTTCGTTATATCATGGGAAACACTGGTCGTAGACCCATCATGCGACCACTCAAAATAAACGCCCGGACCTGATCTACCTGTCTGTCATGTCAAAATTTGTTTTCGTTATATCATGGTCAACACTGGTCGTAGACCCATCATGCGACCACTCAAAATAAACGCCCCGACCTGATCCACCTTCCTGTCATGTCAAAATTTGTTTTCGTTATATCATGGGAAACAATGGTCCTAGACCCATCATGCGACCACTCTTAGTAAACGCCCCGACCTGATTTGCGTTCCTGTCATGTCTAAATTTGTTTTCGTTATATCTTGGGAAACACTGGTCGTAGACCCATCATGCGACCACTCAAAATAAACGCCCCGACCCATAGCCTGCTGTATTGTTTTGTGTTTGTGTGTGTGTTACAAGCCGTGAAGTAGGATTAGCAGCGTCCCATTTTCAGGTAGTGGTAGGCCTACCGATATCTTAGCTTTGTATGAAGGCTCTTTCTATCTTATCGAGCTGAGGTCAAAATATTATCGAAAGACGCTGATTCTAGCCTTGTTCTAGGTATTAATTAGCCTTTTCTTACTTAATTAATGTAACTGTATCTTTTAGCAATAGTTTTTATGAGTGAATGATCATTTATTGTTTGCCATTTCGTGATTAGAATTACTGTAACAAATTAATCATTTTATTAATACGTTATAATTAATTTGTTACTGTGAAAAATGTGCATTACTTTGAGAGTGGAGCTAAAATAAAATATATGTATTATTTATATTTAGTTTATAGGTTAAATAGATTTTCAAACATTCATTTTCAATTATTGACGCAACTACCTAAGACACAAAAAATATAATATTTACTACATATAATCTGCAAACATATACAACTGTACATGTCATCATATTTGCTAGATATATCTACAAAAATGGCATAATTTCTTTATGTAATAGAACCTGCCTCAAACACAAGGAAATTCATATCTACTACATATTTATCAATGACAATTTTCCGCGATTAAGGCAGGCCCTGGGATAGCTCCTAAATACTATTTGCTGTGTTGAGCTTGACTAATGATAATGTAATATGTCTAGTTCAATATGTTTAATATGTACGTAGGTATATGAAGCTTCAGGAAGGAGTCATTTTAAAATACATATCTTTATCGTTTAATCTGTTGCCATGTCTAAATACGTTTTCACTTAAATATGCTGCTACATTGAACTTTTAGAATAGATATCGACATTATATATAGGATTCTACATTAAGAATTCTTCTTTATTATATAAATCTAATCTTATTTAATCAAATAATGCATATAGTGTGAAACAAAATAATTCTTAAACAAAAAATTTTACGCCTTGGTTTTCTGTTATGTAAAATGTATGTATTTGTCAAATAAATAAATAAATAAATAAATAACTAAACTAGCTCTTTTATTTAACAGAATGGGACTATAAGTACTCGGAAACATTTAAATCCAGTCACTGTCACACATATTTTGGCGCACACACTTCACTAACTTTCTTGTGTATGATTTTTAGAGGTTCACTGCTTGTAGAAACACCACTTATTTACATAATAACAACCAAATCAACACATTTGAGTCAAATCACGAACGAACGAATCAAGCGCACTTCATAGCTGGCGGCACTAAGCATACTGAAAGGTGGGCCGGTACAATGTCGGAGCTACCTGCGTGTAGGCCTACGACTCGACGTACCGAATTTCTACTTCACGGCTTGTAACACACACACAAACGCAAAACAATACAGCAGGCTATGCCCGACCTGATCTACCTCCTGTCATGTCAAAATTTGTTTTCGTTATATCATGGGAAACACTGGTCGTAGACCCATCATGCGACCACTCAAAATAAACGCCTCGACCTGGTCTACCTGTCTGTCATGTCAAAATTAGTTTTCGTTATATCATGGGAAACACTGGTCGTAGACTATCATGCGACCACTCAAAATAAACGCCCCGACCTGGTCTAACTTCCTGTCATGTCAAAATTTGTTTTCGATATATAATGGGAAACACTGGTCGTAGACCCATCATGCGACCACTCAAAATAAACGCCCGGACCTGATCTACCTGTCTGTCATGTCAAAATTTGTTTTCGTTATATCATGGGAAACACTGGACGCAGACCCATCATGCGACCACTCAAAATAAACGCTCCGACCTGATCTACCTGTCTGTCATTTCAAAATTTGTTTTCGTTATATCATGGGAAACACTGGTTGTAGACCCATGATGCGACCACTCAAATTAAACGTCTCGACCTGATCTACCCGTCTGTCATGTCAAAATTTGTTTTCGTTATATCATGGGAAACACTGGTCGTAGACCCATCATGTGACCACTCAAAATAAACGCCCCGACCTAATCTACCTGTCTGTCATGTCAAAATTGTTTTTTGTTATATCATGGGAAACACTGGTCTTAGACCCATCATGCGACCACTCAAAATAAACGCCCCGACCTGATCTACCTGTCTGTCATGTCAAAATTGGTTTTCGTTATATCATGGGAAACACTGATCGTAGACCCATCAAGCGACCACTCAATATAAACGCCCCGACCTGATCTACCTGTCTGTCATGTCAAAATTTATTTTCGTTATATCATTGGAAACACTGGTCGTAGACTAGCGATAGGCGATTGCGAATAAAAACAAGCGAATTATTCGATTGTTCCCGTTATTCGATTCATTCGAATACAAATCTACATTATTCGATTGTTGCACAGCGCTGCTCTGTGGCGCTACAGCGGAGCGGACGAGCGTCCAAATATTATAAGACACTTCGGCGCGGCGCGACCGCGCGACTGACGCGAGTGAACGAGATACAATCGACGAGCGCGCATAGGGTTCCGTTTTCGACATCAACAAAGACGAACAACGACGACAACGTCGCCAACGTCGAACAAAAGATGTTCAAACGACAAAAGACGCGGCACTCGCTGCCGCGGCAAATAGCAGCTAAATAGAGGATACTGCGTTCCAGGCGACCACAGAAGAGCAAATTGAACTAAAAAAACGGGCCAAGTGCGAGTCGGACTCGCACACGGGACTCGCGCACGCGCACTCGTACCATCAACACCAAAAATCACGTTTCTTTTGTATTAACCCCTTTAACTTTTATATATTTTTTTAATTTACCTATGTGTTATTATAGCGGCAAAATAAATACACACTCTGTGAAAATTTCAGCTGCCTACCTATTACGGTTCATGAGATAGAGCCCTGTGACAGACGGACGGACGGACGGACGGACGGACGGACGGACGGACGGACGGACGGACGGACGGAAAGCAGAGGCTTAGTAATAGGGTTCCGTTTTCACCCTTTGGGTACGGAACCCTAAAAAGTGTCGACACTACTTGTCACATTCCTTGGAATAAGCGACGTAGGTACCTGCTTAGTACAAAAAAGTAAATTTACTTCACTTGTGCCGCGGGAGGAATTTGGCCTTAGTTTCGGCTCTCACTACTAATGAAGAATGACGTAACGACCATCAGGTTTATTGAAAAATAATTCTTATTATTATCAGTTTACCTATCAATTTGGGAGACAAAAAAATAGATTTTTCTCCGTTTTCATCACTGCGCTACGGGGCGCTATGAACGGCGATATAATGTTGTAAGTCGCGTGGCGTAATTTTTTGCGCGCTCGTTGTATGGAAATTTTTTCTCAATCGTCTCACGTTTATCCTTTTTAAAAGTGTTATTTTACTTTTTATTATTTTGTTTTATTTTACGTTTATACTTTTTAAAATTGTTTCTCAGGTAAAAACTTTTACCATATTATTATGTAATATTTTTTTATATGTGTAAATCAATTAAGTCTAACCCACGCTATAATTATATACTATACACCATTAACAATAAAAAGTAAAAAAACAGAAAAAAAAGTTTTGTAACTTACAGGATTCGAACCGACACCCCCATCGAACAATAACTGTAGATAAGACGTCTCACGCGCTACACCAACGAGCTACTGACGATCGATGTGAAAATATCAAATCCTTTCATGAAGTAGAGATCTCACGAAATGGTGGCTGTTTTCTAGCAGCAATGTGAATAATATGGCGGGTGATCTCGAGCCTTGTGATTGGTTGTATGATCATTGACGACTTGCCGCGGGATCGATACAACTTTCACGAAGTTCCCGCGACGGCGTATAGGTGTCGCTCTAACAATATCTCATTTCAGTTTTGTCCTAAGATTCACGGTGCCACTGCTGTTTCGGCGTCTAGCGGAGCGGTGGGGGGGAAATCGGGAATTTGTCTATCTTCATACGCAGCCTTAAATGTCTCTGATTACAAACACCAAATAAATGATCATAATTTTACTCATTTCGAAAAATAGCTGGCTTCAACGTCCATCAATAACGTTTAATGGGAGTCAGATAGCATTTATTACTACAATCAAGGAATTAAAAGACCATCTTAAATTAAAAAAGCTCTGAGCAATAGAGATTTTTCGTAATCTGTGACGTGGACTCTAGCCACTTAATAATGTGCCCAATTGCATAAAACTCATCCAGCAAGGTACTAACGTAAAGAATGATGTCATAAAAATAACCTTGAAATAGATCTAAAATAGTTTCAATATATATTATTCCGTGAAAGGAGTGGCGACCGAGCCGCACGGGCACCGCGTCGCGCGGCGTCTGATTCGCGTGGTGATCTGTAAAAAAATATCGATTGTCAAACAAAGGTCTCCGTCAAGCCCTAGCGAAGAAAAATATTTTCTCACATATTCACAATATCCTAAATGTACGCAGGAAATGTTATAAATTATATAAATATTGATAAAAGGAAGCGTAATTTACAATTACAGTTACTTTATTTGCAGAGTTTCGGCTTATATTACAAGAAAATGGGTAAGGTTGATATTTCGTTTTTACCCTAAAAAGTGTATTTCTCTCGGTTATGGCGATTATTCACCTCACAATCCGTAAAGGCACAGGTAACGATGGCTTCAACACTGCTTTCTTTAAGGAATGCTTAGAAATGTTCGAGATATTTCGAAAAAACGTTTGACATTTTATGTGTTTGTACACTGCGTGGTGATAGCGATTTTGAAAGTGGTCTAATCGGGAATTATGTTCCATCCCTCTCTAATTCATCGGTAGTGATATTTGAAATCGACTCTCGCTCCCACACTCTGTTCGTCTTGTAAGCGCGCTGCGCGCGCAAGCTAGGTCTATGGGTATTATGAAATTTCTAACCAGCACCATCCGTCACTGCCGGAATTAGTTAGACCGTCATTAAACTAAGCTTGATTCCAAATTTTGCCTAGGTAGGCGTTATGAAAACGTTACATTTCAAATATAAATTCAAATGTCATTGTAAATAAACAGTATCACTGACATTAATCGGTTACTATTTAATGTATTCTGAAATGTGAATTGCAACGGCACCTGCCGACTTTTATTATCCCAATTCAACACTGGTACGATGTCAGCAATCTATGGCTTCCTCTTTAAACTCAGCTTTCGTCAACATATGGCGCCGGCGTATAGATTGTATTGCATCAACATATTCTTTCGTTGTTATTATACCTGTGTCCTAAAGACCAGTACATAAATTTCGCCAGCATAATCCTCATGTTTCCATCATCAATATTTTTTGTGCTAAATTGTCTAGTTACCAAGATGCCTATGAATTTCTGAAATGTATGTTTTCATCTTGTGTAATTTGAGGCGATGTTGTCGTTTTGCACTCTCCGCCTGCAACGTTCGGGGTCGATCTCGCTCCAACATGCCATAGTGTACTGGCCGTTACGACACAATCCATTTCATAAAAAAAATTGCAATTGAAAATGAAAATAATGAATAGGTAGATTGACAGGGTCACCAGGGGCACTAAACAGAGTAAACTACACTAGCAGCAGCTCGACATGGTTCCAGCGCAATAACCTATAGCTTGTCAGCCTCAATAGCCCAGTGGCGCGACACTTCGGCGATCGCTATCCGAAGTTAAGCAACGCTGGGTCCGGTCTGGTCTTGGATGGGTGACCATTCGAACGTTGAGAGAGGCTGGCCGTAGTGCGGATTCCACGTTAAACTGTAAGTCCCCTTCCTTACTTACTAGGTGGTAGGGTTAATCCCGCCCGGGTTGGTACCATCGCATTGAATGAACGATGGTTGAAGCGGCAATGAAAATTGTCCGTGTTTTCCATCCACTTCAATGTAACCGTGCAATATAAGGAAGATCCTGGCATGGCACCTAGTTCCCATGTGGTGTGTTAGGCTAATACCATGACAGAAACTGTGGTATTAGCCATCCATGTCCAGTCACATAAAAAAAAACCTACCCTAGGTAGCCCAGTGGCGCGAAGCCTAGTGATTCGTCCTTGCAAGTTGGTTGTAACAACTCTGAGTGTGGCTAGGATCTAGATGGTTAACCGCTTTCAACCATTGAGGCTGGGTTTAGATTACTATAGGTCTACTATAACTATAGGTCCTTGCTTTACCCGGTGGTTAAACCCGGTGGTTAAGGGTTAATCCCGCTCGGGTGAGTACCATCGCATTGGATGGTCAAAGCAGCAATGAAAATTGACCATATTTTCTATCTAGCACAACGTAGCCAAGCAATATAAAGAAGGTCCTGGCATGGCACGGCACCTAGTTGCCACGTGGTGTGTTCGGCTAATACCATAACATGGTATTACCTATCCATGTCCAGTTACATACAAAAAAATACCTTCTTGAAAGCGCACATGCGCTGGTTGGGCGTGATGCGCGTGTAGCTCGCGACGTCCTTCATGAGTCGGAAGTTGGAACGCTGGTCGTCGCTGAGCCCCGTCAGCTGGCACAGCTCCGGCACCAAGTTCACCAGCACGTCCTCCTTGGACTCCGTCCCGTCCGGCTGCTGCCTGCTCCTCTTTTGACTGTGAGACAGTGACCAATGAGTATTTGTAGCAATGGCTTACACACAGTGTGTCGATGATGTTACACGACGGATTGGTCCGAAACATCGTGTAACATCCTCGACACACCGTGAATAAGCCGTTTCTTAGAAAACTTAATATGAGTGTTAACCATGGTGACCACAAATCATAAATGAGTATTTATTACATACCACCACACCGTGTTTTCCATCCAGTTCTATTAAAGGGATGGTCCTGACATGGCACCTGATTCCTTCGGGAAATCAGTGTGTTGTGCTAATGTGGTGACGGTGGGTGTGGTATAACCCATCCATGTCCTACAGTTTTACATTGTATACGAAGTACGGCCAGCCTCAACTGTCGAAAACAG
The DNA here is from genome assembly GCA_946894095.1 of Incurvaria masculella. Classification (NCBI taxonomy): domain Eukaryota; kingdom Metazoa; phylum Arthropoda; class Insecta; order Lepidoptera; family Incurvariidae; genus Incurvaria; species Incurvaria masculella. The sequence goes on along the minus strand of OX335657.1, from coordinate 10,594,584 downwards.
TCAACCATCAAGAACTTAATCGCGCCCCGAGATACTTCAGTTCGATTACTGAACCGCAAGGTGTCTGAGGCTGACAATACTACATACTGATCTATTCCAATATTTATAAAATGAACTGTTTATCTTACCTACTATTAATTTTGGCAGGGGTCTGAGAGAATTTTGTCCATGTTTGGCATTTGGAAAGTGGTCCACAATCGGTAAAAGTTAAAGAAAGTAAAGTAAATGTACACAAGCTAGTGGCTCACCGGGAGATGAGGAGTGGCTGATCCAAGTCCACGATTTCCACGCCGTAGTTCTCCTTGTAGTAGTGTACGAATGAGATCTTGGTGCCGTCGTAGCTGGTGAACTCGGACATCGGGTTCATGTCGTAAGCGACGTCGTCCACTCTGCGCAATGTTAAACATTTCAATCGTCGTGCAGTTATATATTCAAATGAAGAGACTAAGTAACAGATATGCTACCGGAATTGTTTAATGGTATAATTAATTTGGTTCAAAATTCAATTGGCAGATACATCAATGCGACAAAATACTGTGAAACATAGATATACCTAGGGCCAGAATTGTATGGGAATAAAATCGAAAATTATTCGAATATTAAGTATGGGATGCATACAAAAGTACCTTATGTAAATTTCTCTAAGCAGCGTTGCCAACATCACACTTGCACCCACAATAGACTGTGTGAAAAAAAAAACATCTTGGATTTGACCGGAACACTGACAAGTCATTATAGTTTGATAGAAAACATCTTGATACTTACCGTAAAATATTCTAAATGAATAAGTAATAAAAATGTTGATATGACCAGTAGAAACCAATTTTTAACCAACTTCAAAAAAGGAGTAGGTTTTCAATTCGTCTGTATGTTTTTTTTTATGTTTGTTACCTCAGAACTTTTGCCTGGGTGAACCGATTTTGATGATTCTTTTTTTTTGGAAAGTACGTGTACAAATTAGTTAGTGTACTTCAGATTCACTAAAAATAAAGTATTAAAAAAAATCACAAAAAATAACCGACTTCAAAGAAAAAGCACTAAAAAGTAAAAAATAATTTCCATTTTTGTAGTTACGATGATTGTTATTTCTTCAGGCGGTGTCAGCCAAGGTAGCCAAGGTTTTCTTGACTGGCGCAGCGCGTGCCCGGCTGATGCCGACTCAAAAAATAACAACAATCTTAACTACAAAAATGGCAATTATTTTTTACTTTTCAGTGCTTTTTCTTTGAAGTCGGTTATTTTTTTGTTAAATTTTTTTGCTATCCATACCATTAAAAATTTATTATTAAAATCATTTATTGCATTGCAATAATTCAAATCATCATGACAGTTATATTCATTAACTTATAAGCACCCTTAAGCAAAGTATGATACTAAAATATATTCAATGCCGGTTATGGTTCAGCTAGCTTTGGAACTACCAGTGAGATCAAAATCATTATTTTCTTTTGAACTTGATGTGCTTTACTCTTTTACGCGTATACCTGTAGAGCGCCTTGGAGTACGTAGTCATGACGGAGCTGCCGACGAGCGCCGTCACGAAGTTGTCCCGGAAGTGCACCTTGTCCTTCATGGCGAGGTCGCGCATCAGGTGCAGCACGGTCTCGGTGCGCAGCACGCGGTGCGTCGAGTCCAGCGTCAGCATGAGACCGCCCTCGTACTCGTCAACCGCCGTCACGTACCTGTCTCGTACAGCGACACGGCGAATTAGAAGATACATGTTAGATTATGTTAGTAGTAGATTATGTTAGATTATGTTTAAAAGAAACTTTGAGAGTGGCTTTGTACCTTCTTCTTTGTTCTTTATCACGGGGTAAATTATGGATTTGGTTTCAACTTTGACCGGTTTTTGTATGGTTAGTCCAGTGTTAATCTCTTACTAAGTTTTGGCAGTTTCTTTCACTTTACTATTTGGGTATTTTTCATAGTACTGGCACACGGCATCATCGTACCCGCCACAAATTGAATTTGTCATTGGTGTCACAATATTAGCAGATTACACAGCACTCCCGAAGGATGTAGGTGCCACGGCAGGACCTTCGCTTTATTTGAGCATTGAACATTGAAGATTGAACATTTGAAGCTATATTGAACTGGTCAGAGCTCACACATCCTGCTGCATATATTATTATATGTATTAGGCTAACATAACGGTAGTTGTGTGGTATTAGCCATCCATGTCAGGTTGCATAAAAAAAACTTTCATTCGATGCAATGTCACCAACCCGGATGGGCTTAACTCTACCACCTAGTAAGTAGGAAACAGATTTACCTGGGTTTTGAACTATGAAGTTGAGTTATTTGTCTGCTTTGTTATTAAAAAAAATGTTAAAACTTGAACAACATCCAAGACCTGTCTAAAAAAGATGAGAGGTGATTCTGTAGCCAAAAATAAACAAATGTTTTCAATACATATCTTATGTTCGCAAACCACATTGCTGCTGTAGGCTTTTTATTCAAGGATGAGACAAGGTACAAAATAGTGAGCCCGGAGTGCGGACACGGCAATACTGACCCGGGCCAAACCTGCAGCTTGTGCTGCGGTATGATGATGGCGGTCGCTGGGTTAAAGTACTGTCGGCCGTAGCGTATAAGCTTTAGCTCGCGTTGGATATTCTTGAACAGCACGTTGTACAAGTGGATGACCTCGCCCATGCGACGCTGCCGCCGGAATATTATCTGCGAGGGAGCGCAGAATGACACACTCAGTAACTATTTAAAAAAATTGAAGAACACTGTGTATATTTCATTCCCTAGAGCCCTTGTCACTTATATTGGCGTTTGAGCCATACTGATCGACTAGCGTTTCCAAATGTTACACATCGTCGCCGTAAGTAGGTTGACGTTGCTGCTTATGCCAACTCCGAATTTTCATACAAAATACATAGTCCGTAAAGTACGTTTGAGAGCGTATTGACGACACTTTCGGAAGGTTATTTGAAAGTTAACTCATCAATATTGAATTAAATGTTTGATTTTTCTTTTTTCTATATTGCAATAAAGTATACTACATTTCTTCCTGGCCTGGTTTACTGTTATGTGAAATGTATTCGTCATGTGTATAAATAAGTATATAAAAAACTTAACAGGATACTATAAAAATTAAAGAAAATTCACAAGTAAAAATGACAGAATTTCTTGGCTACGATGACGTTTGACTCATTTTAACCGCTTATCGTAATCACTTCAGACCCATCAATTTCCGTTAAAGTTACAATGAAATAGTGTCAAAAAACCACAATTTTTGCATATTGGTTTCCCATTCGAAGGATTATTTGTTTTCTGATGCCTAGCGCCTCGAAAGTTGCTTCGTCATTTTTTTTCCTCCACATTAATGACATAATACACTTATGAATGAATACCAAAATCCAACATGCAAAAGAAAACTTCTTTTCCCATCATCTCATAATAAAGGTTTTCTCTTTACGCATTCAAAATAAAACACATCTGTTTGTTTGCTTTTTGAACGGGCCTATTACCTTAACTTCCACGTTGTAGTCCTCGGTGGGGTGTTTGGACGTGAGCCGCGTGACCTCCTGAGGCAGCTCCACCGGCAGGTACAGGGTGGTGCCGTCGAACGTCTTGGTGCGTCCGATCACATCCAAGTGCACTGAGGACCGACATCGCACACAATTTTGGTCATTATAGCGTTATGATCTCTTATTCACCTCACAATAATTTGTCAGGTCAAGTCTTTTCATCAATAAGTAACAGGGATTCTTAACCCTCGCAAAATAATTATGACAGATCGCTTCTTTATAGCAGAAAGAAAACAAGGAATTAAAAAAAACTGCTTTTTACTAAACAGAAAACATACCAAATGTTTAGATCATTCACGCGTAGTATTTTATTGTCATTCCGGGTTATAAATACGAATAATCCACATTTTCAGTTAAAAAAATCACAGTTTTTCTTAGAAGAACTAAGTTTTGAGTAGGATGTTATATAACGCTAACTTAAGCTATGTAAAAGGAAAAGGATGCCATTAAATTTTAACAGACGGAAGCCAGGAAGCAAGGCAAAAGTAAAACCTTACTTTTCATTGTTATTCAATCTCAGGAAGGCCAGCGTTATATTAATTTGATGGGTGTAAGAGTAACCAATGCCATAACTTTGGGAAGTATTTCTTGAGGTCAATACAAACAATGAACTTGTCAATCTGATTTGCGAAATTACGCCAATTTGTGCCATGATAGGGTCGAGTGGCTAGCAAAGGCGACTCACTGTTGAGGAGCTTGATGCGGTACCCCTTGAGGTCCTGCTGCGGCTTGTAGTCGACCTCGTACTCGAACACTCCCATGCCCGGCTGCACCTCCATGCGGATGAAGTTGGCCGTCAGCTCCACCGGCCGGCCCGACTGGCCCAGCTTCACCACCGGCGGTGTGTCCTTCACCTCTCTCTGCACACATCCCATTCGACAATGATCTTAGATTTTAAAGGAATGGAATTGGGAAGAACCGTCGGAGAAAATCGGTGGGAATCGGTGGAGTCGGAGTGGTCCAATTCGCGCTAACAGCTCTCGAAATTGTGTCTCGTGAATGGTATGACATCTTCGTCACTCAATGCCGTACACAGTGCTCACGCTTTGGAGGTAAAGCACTGTGTGTGCAAATGTCAGTGTCACATTTTGACATTTCTTTAGCACTATCTATCGTCTCTTGACCGTGTTGTTTCACAAACTGTTGAATGTCTCTCAGGTGAACATTTAAGTTCAGCTTAGAAGAAATGATTAGATTCAAACGACTAATGACATTTTTCCATGTTTGTTGTTTTGTTTCGCACGCACAAAAAAGGTCCGAATCCTATTTGATGCTGACAGCTTTGAGCGTGCAATCTGAATCGGGACACTTTTATTCACCGTGAGCACTATTATCGTTTACAGTTCAAATCAGACCATGCACTGGCTCAGCGTGGCCATGTGGGCACGGGATAAAAGTATGTGTGAGTGTAACTAGATTTTTTTAAATTTTTGTCTTTGATATGGTAAGTCAGGAAAAAAGGCACTCACAATGTATTTGTTCTTAGGTTTGAGCGTGTTGGCGGTGGTGACTTCGCTGATGGCGGTGGTGACTCCGCTGATGGCGGTAGTGACTTCGCTGATGGCGGTGCCTTCGAGCTTGCTGGCGACGCTGGCCACGTCGGCATCCCCGGCCCCCTCACCCGACGACGCCGAAGCACCGCTCGAGCCACTCGACCCTAGCTTCTTCATCGAGTCCCTGCAGCAACACTTCATATCTTATGCCATGGCCATGTTGATCTTGCAAAGATTAAGACATGATTGAACAAACCCCCAATCTAAATCCCATTAAACATGTCCTAGATTCTAGCCTTCAGCTTACATGTTCTGAGTGGGTTTCAGGATGTAATGGAAGAACACAAATGGTCCCACTGCATTTCTTTCCGTGAATATCATAAGAAGTGATCAAGTGATTCGTCGTTCATGGTTAAACTGTAACTCCCCTGCCTTACTTACTAGATGTTAGGGATGATCGATGCAGCAATGAATACTGTGTATGTATTTGAGCAAATCACGACAAAGGGTAGAAAGTTCAACAGTTAAAACAATAAAAAAAAAAATCCTTCTTTCCCGCTCAACTAAACATACAAACGTGGAAAGAAGATTATGCGCATATTTCTTGTCAGATATCCAAAATTCAAATCAGCTTTATTTAGTCGAACTAGATGTCTGATGACCATTGGCATTGTAAAATTGTGTTTGGTTTCTAAGTTATAAGGTCCGAAAGTTCGAATTTTTCGCGCGTTTTATACAATAACTTTGGTGATTTATTATGCAATGATAAAGTAAGAAAATCTTAAAAAGATTAGTCATCAGACATAGCTGATTTTATGAAGATTTATAGTCAATGTGGATCTTGTTAGATTTTTAACTGCAGCGGTTGTGATTTACTATTAGCTATAAGTCGTGTTGTAAATACATTTTTCGTAAATATTATCAATTCAAACACTATGTGCATTGTCTGTTTTGTGGATATTTTTCATCCTCCTCATCACGGAACCTGTCTTTATCTTTGACACAAAGAAGGACCCAGAGCGCAATAGCACGATTTTGTACCATGCCCGCGAATGAGTTACTCGTGCCAGGGAATTGTTGAAGTATAACTAAAAAATCTAGGACTTTCCAGGGTTTCGAAGAAATTTTATATTGAAAGAATCTCCAGAAAGACGACAAGAAGTCATCAGTGCTGAATCAGTTAAAAGTTTTAAAAACAGACTCAACAACTATTTACATTCGACGACATTTAACAAAAACAGCGCACTCGCAAATTTCGAAATCGCCAGTGTTCTAATAATAAGAATTAAATTAATGTTTTTCATCTTACAAACCTTTGTGAGATGTGTGTAAACATAATAAATCAATGTTTATAAAACAAAAGCTGTAAGCCTCAGTTTATCCTCGGAGTAAAATATGAAGAAACTCACAGATGTTTGAACAGACTCTGACCCCGGCCAGCTCCGCGCGGTGGCTCCGCCACTGGAGCCGAGGGCTGCGAGGAAGGCACCGAGCTTACCTCAGATTCAGCGGTACTTGTGGCACCTAGAGTAAATCACAAAATAGTATTAAGTCTTTACCCGATTTAGGAGCAAAATCAAAGATGGAATTTGAGACAATCTTTCAGGATTTCTCACAGAAAATTTAAGACTTGCTGAAACATAAATTGTGGCAGAGTGCATCGACTCATCGTGTAAAATTGGATAAAGTAAACTATTAATAAAAACAACAAACATCTGACCGTGCAATAGTAATATAAGGTAGGTGGACCCATTTATTAATACCAGCTGCGGTACCCAACTCCGGCGGTAAAATATCGGAACGTAAAACAAAAACCGGCCAAGTGCGTGTCAGACAAAAAAGGTTTCTTGTATGGACGCCTTTCTTTCTTTATAAATTTCTACTACCTATTTGTTGTTATAGCGGCAAAAGAAATACAAAATCTGTGAAAATTCACGAGATACAGCCCGCTGACAGACGAATGGGCGGAAATCGGAACGTTAATATTAGCGTTCCGTTGGCACCCATTGGGCACGAATATCTAAAAAGTAACACTCCTACCTATAAACTATCTTAAGGTGGCCCAACCCGCTCAACTCCCCATACAAACGGGGAAAGAAGACCACGCCCATATTTCTTATCCGAGATTCCAAATTTTACTCAAAAGTGCTTTATTTGATCGAACTAGATGTCTGATGACCGTTGGCCTTGTAAAATTGTGTTTGGTTTCTAATTTATAAGGTCCGAAAGTTCGAATTTTTCGCGCGTTTTAGACAATAACTTTGGTGGTTTATTACGCAATGATAAAGTAAGAAAATCTAAAAAAGATTAGTCATCAGACATAGCTTATTTAATCAAGATTTATAATCTATTTGGTTTTTGTTAGATTTTTGACTACAGCGGTCGTGGTTTACTTTTAGCTATAAGTCGTTTTGAAGTGAAAATTTTCGTAAATCTTACCAAATCATACACTATGCACATTATCTTTTTTGTGGACATTTTGCATCTTCATCATCACGGAGCCTGTCTTTTTCTTTGAAACATAGAAGGTCCCAGAGCGCAACAGCACGGTTTTGTACCGTGCCCGCGAATGAGTTAGTCCCGCCGGGTTGGGCCACCTTAATGCGAAAAATCAAATCGACCCATTGCTCAGTGGCTACATAACAACAATGGGACAAATCAACAAATTATTTTTTCTCGCTTTTATTCTTGGTAGTTACAAAAGAAATTACTTCTCAATACTGGCAACTTGGAATTGAAATAAGCATTTTGTTTGAAATTCTAAATTCCAATATTTTTCGCATCATTTGAATTTGTTAGACATTGTTCTGTTTACAAGTATGGAAAAGTTATAACATCCATTGGTTTCACCGTTGAACCAGCCCATACAAGAAATTATGGTGCGCCGGACCGGCCACCGCAAGCGAATGCATAGTGCGTTCGCTGGTGTTGTCCACTACAGCTTATTGAGATATTTACTGCCAACAATTACAAATGAAGATGGGAAAGCTAGCCATTCAACAAACGAGACTGTTCTAAGGGCATATTAATTACAGAATGAGCCCGGTAAAAAGAACTACTTTTTGAATATGCCAAGGCTGGACCTGAACCAGCAAAACATACCATTCGCGGATATTGCGTCTACTAATTTACACATACTTAAACACAGTGTTTAAGATTACTTACATATACATTGCCACTAGGCCCATTGACTAGACTATTGACAAGAAATTGCCATAGGATGCCAGGAAAATTCCTTTATGAGCACATTGAACTGGATTGAAAACACGGACAATTTTGTATTGCCGTGAAGAGGGAGACGATAGAAGAACATGTCCGACCCGACCCTAAGATAACGCATTTGGCTGTGATACCTATCTTAAAACTTTTTTTTAAATGTTGAAGATTGGACATTGGTTAAAATATGGGAAAAAAAATAAAGTGTTCAAATAAAAAATAAAAAAATATTTCAATAAAGACTAGAAATTATTAAGATTACCTCCTGGTCTCTGTGCCTGAAGCCTGCTCAGTATGAGGGAAGCTCGCCCGCGTCCCGCGGTGATGCTTGTTGGTGCCTAAAAAGTAAAACAAAAATTAATTACAGGCTACTTTTTTTATGAAAAACTGGTATGGGTGGCTGTGCTGAGTGACCAAAGGTGATTGGAAATGCCAAATACACCACACGGATTTACGGATTTTCTCAGAGCTATCAAGCTTGTTTAAATTACGTTTGAGTACTCCTAGGTTGACAAGGAGTCCCGTTTTATTAATAATGTATCTTTACACATAAAATTCCGGTATATGTGTGTCATTCTTCTCATCCTAAACGGCTTGACTGATTTTGATGAAAGGTCACCTGAATGGTTCTTTGCTATTATTGGATCTAGTAGGAGGCACTGTTGTATAATTATGTGGCAGGACAATGTCTTCCTACCGGGTCTGCTAAGATGCAATCATATTCTTTGCATTTTAGCAAGCCACATATCGCTATGTGGCACACAATCCCTTGCTGTTATTTAGTGGAAGGTGAATCGTCGAGGACAACCTACCCGCGGTCCTCCTGAGCTTCGACATGTAAAAAAAGGGCTGCATTATCAGCAGTCAGTCAGGCAGGCCAACGGACAGCCGCATAGCCGCGAGTCCGGTGGGCGGAATAGTCAGTCAGTTTACAATACCACGTGAAAACGGTGGGGGGGAAGGGATGAGTCAACATACCACACATGTTTACAAGAGGGGTGAGGGGGGCAAAAGCGGCCTAAAATTGGTCACCTGGTATGGGAACATTCCCTAAGTTGCCCACCTAAATCCCGGATGGGCGGGGGTAATGAGGTGGTGCTTGCATCTATGCCCAAATAGGCTAGGTTGCCACTGCATACAAACTGGGGCATTAATGTTCATCAATGTGTAAATTTCCATAGGTGAAGACACGGACGGACACAAAATGAAACCAGAGCCCCTAATCCAACATGTCACCTAAATTGGGGTTTGCCCCAAAGTGATCGACTAGCGTTTTCAAATGTATGGAGAAATTGAAGAGCCACCCACAGAGCAATTACCACCAATCGCAATTGGCAATTGCCCACTTAGGCAATTAGCGAAATAACATTTGCGAGTCTGAGCTTGATTTGACAGCTTACTCATCGTCGCCGTTAATGTTGTTGTGCTGATTTATCCAGGCCCACGTTTTCATAAATAATGTTGACAGCTTGAACCAGTAAGACCACAGAACGAGTTTAGTAGTAAAGGTTTGAATGCTTTGACGTTTTTACGTAACTTTAAAGTTCCGTAAACGCCAATTTAGGTGAGGACTCGGACTGACCATACAGAATATGGCAATAATGTTAGGTGAACCCACCGCTACTTCGCTTGAAGCGGCACTAGGTGGCTGGGTGATGTCGGGGCTGGCTACTGAGTCTGAAGTGTCACCTCCTCGACCAAGCTGCTGCTGCTGTCGCAGCTTTATCATCGTGAAGAGCGCCTCCCCTCGGCCACGCCCGGGTTGTGCCATTCTTATGTCCTGAAATTGCCAGTGTCCATTAATTATATAATTAGCTGACCTTTCACAACACCAGAACTAGGTAATGGACGCAAATGTGTTGGAACCCGAAATTAACTAGATAAAATGTCTTCTTGATCTATATTTCGAGATATTTATGTGAATTTCGGGAAGTTGCTTTCATACTACCACCAATTTTAGACATAGAAACCTAAAATAATATTCAGAATGTGGGTTATCTATTCTAGTTTCCAAAAAAGTATAATACTATGTAAGTCTACGTACTAATAACAGCTGTTATGAGCGTGTAAATGCCTAAATCCTGTGCGAGACCACCTGTGCATCTGCGGAATCACGTAAAATAGACAACTCATGTAAATAAGGGATAATAGGAAATTATCATTTTGCATTTCACCCCTGTTATTTGTTCATGTGTGTCAAGTCATGAACAATAAAGCTGTCCAACATACACTTAAAAATGCGCAGAACCATCCAATGCATCAACAAAAACATTGTTTAGGTACTAAATATGAGCATAGAATCAGGGTTAAAATTATCAACAAGCAATATGTCCCACATGCTGAAAAACTTATTTTGTCGAACAGTATGTTTAGTAGTAAGTCTAACCTTTGTGTTGTTTGAGTTTGAGATCTCTTTCTTTGGATCGGTCGGTTACAATAAGGTCAACGAACGCGAAGATTGTATTGAACTAAGATCATGGGCGCACAAAATAAAATAGCACACACTTTTAAAACCTTTTTCGCATACAGAAATGCATGAAATGCAATCCGATGCAATCACAGCATATCACAGATTACCAATATATACTGTCCTATACTAGATTTTTTTATGTATTTTTTTCATAAGGAAAGGCAAGAGCTCTCGCTAAACAATATTTTTTTATAAACCAAAGAATTTTTATAACACAGTATATAATACTACATATCTACTCACGAAATCGAAAGCCAGAAGTTCTCATGTCCGTCTTCAACTTGTATCGTTACATAGATGCAAGTTCCTTGCTAAAAATACACTGCCCAGGATGAACCTAGTCCTTCCCTTCCCAACCTCCAGTGGCTGCGTAAAAGCAAAATCGCATATCTACTCAGGAAAGCGAAAACGAGTTAGTCACAGATAAAGAAATTAGAAAGAGACAACACGAGGGTGACTCGTGGTTGTAATTTCATGATTACGAAAGCTTTCTGACTCACTGGTGAGTCACAGGTGACACACAGGTGAGAATCTCATGAGTAGCCCACCCGATTTAGTTTCTTTTATCAAACCTGCTCACAAAATTTGACGAGAACGGGTTCAGAACCAGCCGGACACGCCAAAGTATATTTGCCCAATCTGAAACGGAGACGCTCGCTCTTTGCTCAGTCATTAAATTTAAGTAAACTATGACAAAGCCAAAAACTTCTTATGTTATGTTTTAGCCTTCAGGCAAATATCTCTCCCAAATCACTCGATACCATTATTTTTTTTTTTTTTAAATTAAAATTCTTGTCACTGTCCATTCAACGAAATATGGGTAGGTACCTACCAAAGAGTTGGGAGAAGTCGCTGCGCTCCTACAGATATTATCTTTTACCGGTAGAATAGTAGCTTATTGTCAATACCTCGTTGTTAATTTTTGTTTTCTACATGCATTTACACACAGAACATATAATATCCTAACGCATTTACATTTGTACATGTATTGTGACTGTTCACCAGAGTGGCCGATCGCTCCCCAATTCCCCAAACTGCGGGGAATTTGAGGTCTTGTGGGGAATGCAAGCGTAGGGTAATGTTGGGGGAATTGGCTAACCCACGGGGAATTCAGTTTTTTATTTAAACTAATCAACGTCATTGGCTGCATGACCTTATTTTTTGCACATTCGAAAAATCTTACGAATATTGTATCAATCGGGACAACTTTAGATTTCATCTTCTCCCGAAAGTTGATTGGGTGGCCGTCGGCTACATGACCCTTTTTTTATTTTGCTCATTCGAAATCTTCAAAAACTTGGTTCCTATTCCAGATTTTTACACATTTCGGGGAATCCCAACGTTTTTGGGGAATTTGCTGAGTTGTAATCCGGAAAGCTGCTGATCACTTTCAATTCTGCTAGCACATGCTGTGCTTGTTACTTCAGAGTGGTCAGTCTGAGCTCTCGCCTAAATTGGCGTTTACGGTGAACCGATCGACTGGCGATTTCTCCAAACTCCATACAAGTTTTACTAGATATTCTGTGGTTTTACTTTTCAAGCTGTCAAAGTCAAACGCGGACTTCCGATTTGTATGAAAACGCGGAGTGGACGTAAACGGCAACGTCGACGTATTTACGGCAACGTTGAGTAAGCTGTCAAATCAAGCTCGGACTCGCAAATGTTAGTTCGCTTAACGCCCGCTGCGCGCGCTCTTCAATTTCTCCATACATTTGAAAACGCCAGTGGCTCGGTTTGCCGTAACGCCAATTTAGGTGACAACTTAGACTACCGGCTCTGGATGTTTCATAAGCCAGTGTTAATATGCCATACGATTCAAATAAGATTAGAATAGGATTACCGCCATTTTGAATGTCAAACTGCTAAAACGCTCACTTCACTTCACAAACTTCAGTACTTTGCTGTTGAGTTGCCGCGTACTTTCCCTCGCGAATTCGAGTGAAGTTAGTCACGAGCCCCGTCCTATTCTTATTTGAATCGCGTTGTACATATTTTTGTTTTGTTAATTTGATTATATCCTGTTTGTAAGCCCAATAAATCAGGAAAGTTATTACTAGATCTCAGCAACGACGACAGCTACGAGCTTCCGGGGTTTGGGTTGTTAACTGAAACCCCAAGGACATATACTTCACACAGAACCTTCAGGGTCTGATGATGACAAGGAATGTGGTTGCTGCAATTTGGGGCAGTGATTTCGTGAAAAGGGCCATAAATGTGTTTGGTTTATCACCTCATTTACCACTATTGTGATTTTATAACATAAAATAAATAAATAAATAAATCCAACTAGGAGAGATGTCTGATGTTACACTTCATATTTTTCTAATTGTATTAAGTACCTTCAGTTTTAAAAGGGTTCCTAAACATCGAATGACCTGCATTCTCAAAGACATTTAATATTTCAATTTGGGATGAGAAAGAGGTGCATACCCTGGAATTAAAACGCCCGTGACCCTATTATGGCAAGAGTTAACCGTTAGGCTACAGGTCACAGAAATGCGGTAATGAATTAAAAATTGTACGTGAATGAAAACTGCACTGAACAATAACATTTTTTATAATTTATTCAGAAACAAATATACATACCATCATTCAATAAATTGAATCGATTGTTTTTTTACATTGTTTGAACAAAACATTGTGGTGGTCCATAATTCACATGACAAGAACATATTTGATGTGTTGTAACTATCGTTATCAAAACTTTTTGCGCTTAATTTTAAATTGATAAAAATTCCTTAAAAATACCGTGAGCAATACCACCCAAAGTCGCCCATAAAACCTTTCTAAAAATAGTACATAGCCTTAAACAATCTGTTAACAAGTTTATTTACATTGATCTATCCGTCCTGATAATTTCAGTGTATTCCAAAAGCAGAACTGAACTTGAAAACGAGTGTGACGTTGATATTAACACAACGGCAGTCCATTATGAAACAGAGATTGTATGTGCATCAATGGGAGGTGCCATCTTAGATTGTGTAGAAACCGGCATGGTGATGGTTGTCGACTCTCATAAACCCAGCGGTTTCGGAGACAACGAAGCCCCGGTTCTGTGAGCGTCCGGACGGCGCGGCTCGCTCCGCCGGCCTCACTGCGTCTGCTTGGCGGCTGAGAGCAGCTCCCGCGAGATGATGACGCGCTGAATCTGGGAGGTGCCCTCATAGATGGTGTATATCTTGGCGTCGCGCATGAGCTTCTCGACGGGGTACTCGGTGTTGAAGCCGTTCCCGCCGAAGATCTGCACGGCGTCGGACGCGCACTTGTTGGCCGTCTCGGACGCGTGCAGTTTGGCGACAGACGCCATCAGCGTGTTGCTGTGACCTAAGACAACGCATACGTCCATGCATGAAAACAGCTTTTTTGAGCGAAGCTTCTTTACGGAAATTTCAGATGAAGAGATGTTCGGGATCAGGGTTTAACTCAGCAAAAGGAAGTCATCATGAAATAAAATTTGCAAAATCTCTTTATTAAACCCTTTTTATTTGATATGGAGGGTGGGGCCTATATATCTCCATATTTGAAACATCCTCAATATATCTGGTACAGCGAGCCACACGTTGTACAAACTGGCGGTAGAGGTCAATGTTTCGAATCTTTCATCTATAATAGGTTTACTTTTTATTATGTTAACACCTACTAGAAGTCTTAAGTATGGATTAATAGTCTGTGAGCACAATTTATTACCCTATAGAAATTAAATTATCATAATGAATAATAATATTTTTTAACAAACACCTCAAATACTTTTTTTCATAGAACTCGGATACAACTACTGTCATAATAGTACATTACAGTGCATTCCCGAGGGAACTGGGCCTTGCCAGAACCCTTACTATATTTGAGCATGGCAACATTGAACTGAACAGAAGATGCTGGATTTCCTAACGATTTAAAACGAAAGAAAACGAAGAATGTGAAACCACTGCGTGCCTGTCAAAATAATGCAAAGAGTGAGAGTGTACAGACCGTTGTCCACAAGCCACGCCGCCTTCTGCCAGGCGAGGCGCGACGTCTCCACGCCGGCTGCCATGTCGGCGAGCATGAACGCGACGCCCTGGTGGTACGCGATGGGCACTCCGAACGTCTTCCGCTCCAGCGAGTACTTGGTCGCCTCGTGGAGCGCACGTGCGGCGAGGCCCGTCGCACCGGCCGCCACCTACAGGTCACACTGTGCTGTCAACGAGATCCGGCTTCGAGGAAACACCTACCATCCTTACTTTTTTTTTTTTTTTATGTGACTGGACTAGGATGGCTAATACCACAAGTTCTGTCATGGTATTAGCCCAACACACCACATGGGAACTAGGTGCCATGCCAGGACCTTCCTTATATCATCATCATCAAACATCACTTCATCAAACATCTTAAGGTGGTTCTTCCTGCTCATCTCTCCATACCTAGGTTGCCATATCTAAATTGGACCCAAGGTAAAAATTAAACAAAAAATATACAATTATATGTTGTGCTAACAGATAGCATTACTTGAGTAAAGCTCAAAACAGTATTTTGGTTGGTGGCGGCATTGGGACAAAATTGGGTCTTGTCGGAATATGATGATATTTGTTTTCTGAGTTATAAGGTCCGAAAGTTCGATTTTTTTTCACGCTTTCTGCAATAACTTTGGACGTGGATTACATCACACTAAAACAAAACCATCTAAAACATGCTAGTCATCACTCGCAGTTTGCATTCGCTTACACAACTGGCTCCTAGAAAATACTTTCTACGACCTAAAATACTTTTCAATTGTAGTCTAGACCGCTGTGTATGTGGGTGCAACGTGACGAAGAGCATTTTCTAGGTAGCGGTAAGATTACTCTGTACCAGAGCCTAATTATGTTACAATAAATTATTTGATTTGATTTGATCAAGCCTGGCTTGTTCCATGGAGATTCAAAATCAATTAGATTTTTGTTCGATTTATGACTACATACAGTATTAAATGCATGTAATTTTTTTTAATCCAACCAAAGCAAAAACTATTGGCATTGCCTTCTTTGTGGATATGTTGCGACCACCTCATTACGCAGCCTTTCTTTTTCTTTGAATCAGAGCGTACTGTATGGACACTTTTGTAAAATAAATTGAGAATAGGTGAAACAAATTAAATTACCATTCAAAATTAGGTGCTCCTACGAATCTCGTTATTAATACCATGATTTGATGAACACAGGCAACACCGATAGGCTACGGGTAGCCTATACACATTTGTGAATTGCGTTAGGGTACATTGGGCCTCTATGGAGTTAAGGCGCTAGGACTAGCCAACTACTCGCGCCATACAAATGCACTTTTTAACAAATGTAATAATATGTAGTGAAACGCTTCAGCAAATCCAAATAGAACTCCAGACTGATAATGGATTGTTAATATTTTTTTATTCCATCATTTATTTAAATAATAATAAAAATAAAAAAGTTGATTTTTCTCATTAGAAATCTGAAAGTAATTCGATTTCTAGATATAAGCAAAAACAGCATATATGCATAAACAAAAAATTCCATTTGCTTTTAGATTTCTACATTTAGTCAAAAAAGTTCGGAAATGGACACCGTTTCCGCAATGTATTTTGTATAGAAAAAGGAAACATACATTAACGAAAATAATTCGATTCCTAGACAAGGAATCATATATTGTAAGAATGACACTTATAATCGTCAGACTTAGTTAGTTAACTTGGGGTGCCTCGTCTAACTTTGCGATTTGGCTAGTACCAAGCCCTTAATCTAACAAAGTTGAGTACATGTTAGCATCTGTGTGTTTTAAGTTGCATCGAGTTTCATGTCAATTTCCAATAGAGGCACAGTAATGAGCAGAAACTATTCTATACAGTTACAATCTGAAGACACTAACCGGTGGCCTGGTCTTGTCGAAGGCTCCCATCGCAATCTTGAAGCCGGCTCCCTCGCCGATCAGCACGTTTTCCTTGGGCACCCGTACATCTTCGAATGTGATGCCGCGCGTGTCCGACGCGCGCTGTCCCATGTTCTGTTCCTGTAATTGCAATAGGGATATTGAAATAAGTTTGATTTATCATGAATACCACAAAAATTCAAATCAAAGACGTCTTCAAAAAATGCCACTCCATTGCTACTGGGAGTTTTGTTGTCACGTCACTCTTAATCGCGCGCTTAGTTGCAACACAACGTGGCAAATGAAATAAACATTTCAAAGGCATATTATGTTGTCAATTTTCGGAATACAAAAAAATCCTTTATCAAAGAAGCACAATCTTCACTGAGCAAAAACATTGTAATTTCTTCATAGTTTGGTAAATTTGTGCTTACAGGTTGATTGTATCAGAATGCTGCATACAAGGTCGGTCCTAGTATTTTATGCCAGAGGATTCGATACATTAAAGTTAAAATAAAAAAGTATAACTAGTGTTGTAGTCGAAGGTTGAAGTGACTTCGAACCTACATAGGTGTAACTAGTCAAAGGTTGGAACCTGTCCTAGCTCAACCCAAATTAACCAAATTGAACAAACCCTTTTTAATTAGATGATATTAGGTTGCCTAGCTCTACTTGGTTAGTAACTGCTAGATGGGGCATCTGGCATTTACTAAACACTTCTATATGAATACTCTGCAGCCTTTTCCTATAACACAGTGGTTCCTAACCTTTTACAGCTCAATTCAGAGTGGGCGGACTAACTTTAGTATGCGCTTAAAGGTCGGACTAAACCGGTTTATTTATTTATTTATTTATTTATAAGGTTCACTTACAGAGTAATGTGTTAGAACATGTAAAAATAAAATAACAAACAGATACATAGTATGGACACACACTCTACAACTAGTGAACACAACATGCGATTTATAATGTTGCAGCAGTGAGTGAAACGTAGATTAATAAAAGATTACCAATATAACTAAGATGAAAATGTAAATGAAAACAGGCATTATCATAAAAGTAAACTAAAAATTTAAATAAAGTTCAATGAGATATTAATTACAAAATATTTTAAAAACTTAATAGGAAGTGAAAATAAAAAGCAAAACTCAATTTAACACACAACCTACACGGACTTAGGACTGAGTCTCTTCACTAACGAAGGTGACCCTGAGAAGATTTCAAATTCATCTCGCCAAGTATTGCATTGTTTACACATTCTTACTAGTGGTTTTTCAATGTTTAGTCCAGTGCTAATCTCGTAATAGGTTTTGACAGGTCCTCTCTGAATACTACTGTTTGTGATGAGTGGTTCCTATTTGACAACATTTCTTTCTTGCCATGGAACATCAACAGTAAATGTAGAAGGCCGCTAAATGGGTTCTGCCAGAGACCACTAATGGTCCGTGAACCACCAGCTAAGAACCGATAATATAAACATATTTAATAGACCATGGGAAAAAAAGCTAAATGTGTGAGTAGCACTAAAATTGAACGTACCTTGCGGCCGGGAGTGAGGCCGGGTGTGTCGCGGTCCACGATGAAGCCGGTGAAAGCCTGGCTCGCGGGCGCCTTGGGGTCAGGATTGGTCCGCGCTAGCACGAAGTACCTGCAAGAACAATCCACTAATTATATTAATTATTTTGCTACGCATTATCCCTGGCAGAATAATACCTACCAGACTCTAAGTAAAAACATAATTATATTCTCCTTGGTATATCATGTATAGTGTGTCAGAACTCTATTTTAGGTTATAGAGCGACATTAAAATTAGAGGATTGCAATCAGATTTATAGATTTCTTAGATAGATTTATTGTAGATAATAATCGAAAATAATAAAAATAAAAAAGTAATAGGTAACGACATGACATTCTAATCCTATCTTGCGATTTCAGCTAAAGGATTAATCTCATAGTCTTTTATCTACATTAAAAATCTAAACTTAATATATTCTGCATATAGTAAAATGAATTATGCTACTAATAAAATATGTTATCCTCATAGTTCCGGTTTAGTTTTGCCCTATTTTCTATACCAATATCTGGCAGCTCCATCCACGACATGGCGTCATCATGACAGATTGTATTTATGTATCAAGGTAAAGATTGGTCAGTATGTGTTCAATAGTTTAAGGAGAACCGACTGGCGCTATAATATTTTCCTTTGGATCGAAAGGAAAAGGTTATCAGCCAGATTTAATTTAAATGCATTTTTCGTAAATAATAGAAAAATATGATTTATGGTTCTAAGCTGAAAGTCCTTGCCTTTCCGTGTGACGAAAAACACACAAAGAAAAGTAACATTTCACAAGACTAACCTCAAATATGTATTTTAAAAAGTGTCTTACGGGTTATTCCTACTGTGAAAGTAAAGTAAATCATATTAATTATTGTATGTAAAAATGTGAGGAATTAAAATACGTTTGGTTGATATGGTCTCGTTTAAGTCACAGCGCTTTTATGGCCCATAGTAAAATCGGTAATGTCCTTTGTTGGCTGATGTAACTGTCTGGACAACTTAGAGGTTAGAGCAGTGGAAATGTAATCCCAAGATCGCAGGTTCGAATTCTACCTGCTACGAATGTCCAGACCAAAAAACTATTTATTCTTTTTGTAAGTTTCAAAATCGGATACAATATTTTAATGTAGATATCGTTGTATAACCCCAAATTAATGACAACGGTGATGTATCTACTCTGGTTTGAGTAAAATGTTTGATTTTGTAAAAACTTACAAAAAATATTATTTATAGCTTGGATATTACTACAAGTATATAAGAATCAGATTAATGTTGGCTACCGCCACCGCATGTCACTGTGGGTGGGTTGAATACGTGAATGGATGCCATCAGATAGAGGTTTTTTGTTTAATGATTAATAAAAAATCAAGATATCTACATAGAATTATTAAAACTTTGGCTACTATTAATCTTCTACCCCTGAGTTGGAATACTGGCAGGAAGAAGTGATTATGGCTGACCAGTTAGCGACGCCACCGTTGGTGATCCACATCTTCTGCCCGTTGATGACCCATTCGTCGCCCTTCTTCTCGGCGCGAGTCTTCACGCCGTTCACGTCCGAACCCGCGCCCGGCTCAGTCACACAGTAGGCCTGCGCACATACATACCTTGCTGACAATTTGACTGATGTGAATTTAGCTGCAAATACTGAAACCCAATTCCCGGCAGGATCAATATTCATATCTTAGCCATTCAGGGCCTTTGTTAAGGGTTTTTTAATGTAACTGGACAAGAATTGGTAGTACCACACCCAGTGGCATAATATTAGCACAACAGACCGCATGGGAACTAGGTGCCACACCAGGACCTTTCTTAAATTGCTCAGGTACATTGAACTGGTTGGCGTTTTCATTTCGCTTTGACCATCATCAATGCGATGTTACCGACCCCGGGCGGGATTAACCCTACCACCTGGTAAGGAAGGGGACCTACTAGTAGTGGAATCCTAAACATGATCAACGAATCCCTTGATTGCCTTTACGATATGCTCGGCATGAAAAAAAGTGATGTTACTTTGGAAACGTCGAGGAATCCAAGAGTTTGTAAATCCAATGAAGGATAATAAACAAAACACGAAACGAAATAGGTAATTTAATTTACATCTTAAGGAAATTTATATGCATGGTCCACTCACCGCGACTAATGGCTCTTCAATTAGTCTGCCGAGGTACTTCTTCTGTTGTTCTTTATTGCCGGCGATGATCACGGGAGTTTGCTGAATAACATGTACATAGGTCAATCGTTACATACACAATTTGCAATCTCTTATATTTTTTCTCCATGAGATATTCTACCCCCCCATTCATAATTGCGAGACATTTTTATTATGAATAAAATTACAAATTAGTATTTATTTACCAAAGATGCAATACCTATTATGGTTATTTGCCGATTCTATTTCTAGAATTTAATGTTTTCATGTATTTCATCTTAGTGATGTACTGCAGAATGTTCTAGTATAGGCATCTAGTATTACCTATCTTACTCAACATTTTTCGTCCCGCGCAGTCACTCATGATAATATTTTGAGAAGTCAGCTTACCGGAACTCGGAACGCAGAACGAAGGAACGCAGCCAATCCGGAATAAATTCCTACCCACAGCTGCAATTTGAGAAGCAGGCGGGTCACAGAAGGGGTCGCAACATCGAGCAGAAGCGATGCGCTTCGCCACCTTCGCGCCGGTAAGCAGACTTCTCAAAATATTACCTACCGTACTTACTTTTAGATATAGATCGAATAAAAATAAGTACATAATATAAGTAAATAAATAAGATAATAATGGACTGCAAACATTCAGATTTAAAATAATTTCAAAGTCTGAGTTGCCATCCTTTTTTTTTAGGAGCCTTGATATAAAAAGTTGGATATATTTATCATTTTAAATTCTAGAACAACAGCGCAATCCTACGATAGTAGATAAATATGAAAACTTGCACCTTAACCTAAATGAGATAAGAGCATTCCAAAGTCTTAGTCCACTATCAGCGTATTGTGAGGCACCTACAAATTAAGTAAGTACCTGGTGCCTCAATGATCCACTATAGAAAGAAGATAAGATATTACCATGCTGAATTTTATCGGTTACGCCATTTAACAGCCTCAAAAATATAAGTCAGTATTGTGTTTTGACATCAGGTTTGGTGCAGTCACGTGATACCTAAGAAAGATAGGTGCAAACATTTAATCATATGAATGCTTAATAAATTACATTTATGCATGCATATAGCATGTGCTTCCCAAACTATCGTTTTGGTAGCAAAGCTTTTAAGTAAAACCATATATTTTGTGGCGACTACTTCTCGATGATATTGACGATGGTATTGGCATTGATACCATAGCATGCAATCGTTATTTTTAAATATATTGAATTCCCAGAGATTAATAATTTACATCCAATAATTTTGGAAATATTTACTAATCACATAATTAAACACATCAAGAGTGCAGTGAGTTTACAGTAAGCACATGCATTTGGATGAACATGATCAAATGGATGACATAACATCATGATAATGTGTTAACTATTTCGGTGGGGTCCAGCCTTTAGACGACCTAATATGTAATAAGCGTCCATTTTTAGGGTTCCGTACCCAAAGGGTGAAAACGGAACCCTATTACTAAGCCTCCGCTGTCCGTCCGTCCGTCTGTCTGTCCGTCTGTCACAGGGCTGTATCTCAGTAACCGTAACAGGTAGACAGCTGAAATTTTCACAGATTGTGTATTTATTTTGCCGCTACAACAAATAGGTAAGATTAAAAAATAATTAAAATTAAAGGGGGCTCCCATACAAAAAACGTGATTTTTTTGTTTTATTTTTTACAATTGTACGGAACCCTTCGTGTGCGAGTCCGACTCGCACTTGGCCGGTTTTTTTTTCTTAATTTCGGTAACCATTTTCGGTTACACCTGGTTCCAGCCAGTTAGATCAAAAGGCAGTGCAGCTCAACATAAATACAGGTAAATGAAGAAGCATGCAGACGAACATTGCACACTCACACCGAGCCCGCTGGCCTCCATGGCCGTCATGATACCCGTACACCCAAATGCGAGCTCCTCTCCCACCAAACACCCGTCGAACACTCCCATGCTAATACCCCCTGCAACCAGACATACATTGATAGACATACATAGGTACCTCATCGACACGTTACAAACACAATAAACAGATGTGCGGTTCCCGAGTTTTGTAATAGTTTTGTGTGATTAGATTTTAGTTTAGCTTAACAAAAGTTTTCATCGGCATCCTCTTTACTCACGATTACGTGGGACAGGAGTCCAAGGTTTATTATGGCCCTGAAACCCCTGCCCAAAGCTATATTGGACACCACCATATTGAGGTTACAAAGCCAAGTTCGCCTTAAAAAAGCTGACTACTGAACAGGTTGTCAGTAAACTACTTCTCTACGAGGCGCAGATAACGTCTCGTCTGAAGTATTGTTCACATCTGTTAGACAGATCAGCTAAGCACCTGCTTGGCTCCTTTGACTACAGCAGCATGCCGTGAGTCTTGTCGCCGATTCCCAGAATTTGAAGACTCTATAACTCCAAAGGGTGGAGGTTCTCTTTCTGTGTACTATTGTGTGTACCACGGAGAATGATCTTTGCAGATGCATTACGCTATCCCTCTGTTCCCATTCTACCGTCGCTGAGCGCAATTAGCAGGGATCCATAGGGTCGGTAAACTATAGAATGCAGGAGGTATTTCCCCTAAAGTACAACCTGGGGGCTGCGAAATTCGAAGGCCCATTCGGGTCGTTTGGAGTCCTTTAGGTTACAGGCTGGCATATGCATGTCAGGATTTGCATTAAAAAAAATCTAATCGACAGTGGGTTGCTTAAGAGGATAATGAGGTGATCAAGTTCCATACAATGGCTCGTGCCTATTTCCTCAGTCAAATTAAGATTTTTTTTTTAATTTTGCACCATAAATAAATCACGTGTGAGCTACGTCTGTACGAGTTGGTTTTTCGATAACTTTACTTGTATCCATGATATACATCTTTTTGTATTTGCATACTAATTTATATTTGTAATTTGTTTTTCATTAATTTTTTTATGAAATCTACACATAGGTGCTATTTTAAGGCAACAAGCAACGATCGGAATCCTACTAGGACACGAACATGTATAGTTACAAACAATCGGAATTGCTCAAATCAATGATTTATGCTAATGGCTCAAATCAGAATTGAGTCCTAGAAAAACCTGCAAAATTGCTGCAAGGAAGTTTAATTTTCGCAACTAAAAAAATTTATTACCTAAATTAATTAACTGATAAGAACGATTGAGAAGTATCAGTTAATCTAAAGTAGAGTTTAATGGTTCAATTCACTTTTTTTTAAAAGTATGTGTGCCCATGGATCTGCAAACCAAGGGTAAGCCTTCATGGCTACGAATTTGTGACCGCCCACTTGACATGCTCCAACTCCCCAATCTATCATAATTCATAAAAAAAACCAATACCATCTATTTGGATGAACACAAACTGATCCAAAAAATGTTCTTTCCTGAAAGAATCACTAACACGAAATAATTTTGACACACCTATAAGCACAATTTATAATTTTGCAAATGGACTGAATCGAAATTTAATGAACATATAGAGTTTTATTGGAAACTTTTTTCTGAGTTTGCATTCCAAAGTATCACCCAAAAGTGTGCAAACATTTGCAGGTATAATAATGTTTTGGTGATGCAAAATTTTATTATTTAGTAGAAGAAGTTAAATGTGCATAGAGCACCAGATTTTTCCGCAATTTTATAACACTAGTCTGAATGAAAAAAGGGCAAAACATTTTCCATCTATATTATAATCAACATAACGTCCCTATTATGTTCGTCATATTGGCATAATCGCAACGGTTGGTTAAAAAGAAATCAGCAATAATAAACCACATCTTTTTTTTAAAAGATGCGGTCAACTCAGGCAAGCCTCAAATTTTCAAAATTCTTTCATCTCAATGAATTATATAATATTCTAGATAAAATATCTTTAATGATTCAGTGACTACGGCGGGGTGTCAGTTCCATCGTAGAACCTAAAGGGTGCATGAAATAAACGTAAAAGATATGAATTTGGTCACTTTCATCATTGTAATGGTGCAACATGACTCCTAAGCAGCTTATCTTGACAGTAACTGTCACAAGATCATGTCTCTTGATGGACAATAAGTTTACGAACGAACGCATACAAAATCTGAACAATTTGAGATTTATTTCAACATATGCGCCGCGCGTGCACGCACAACTTTCTCCGAGGGGTCACTCACTCAAGGAATCTGGTGTACAATCGTTTGGGAATCTCAAGAATCTTAGGTGGGAGTCCGAGGAATCTGGTGGGAGTCCGGAGAATCTCGGAAATCTTATGTAATCCCGAGTAATCCTAAAGAATCTGGAAATCCCAAGGAAATCATTGGGAATCCTATCAAATTCATGGAAATCTCGGGTAATCTTAGGCGGAGTCCGAGGAATCCGATGGGAGTCCGAGGAATCTGGAAATCTTATGTGATCCCGAGTAATCCTAAGGAATCTGAGAATACCAAGGAAATCATTGGGAATCCTTTCAAATTAATGGAAATCTCGAGTAATCCTGGGCGGGAGTCCGAGGAATAGGAAAATCTTGGGTAGTCTCGAGTACTCCCAGGGAGTGTAGGAATCCTAAGCGAATCATTGGCAATCCGATCAAAGTCTTTGTAATCTCAGATAATCTTGTCGGGGTCGGACTAAACCGTTTGTATGCTTAGTCCGGTGCAATTCTAGTACAGTACGTAAGTTTTGACAGGTTAGTTCTGAATAAGACTGTAAAGGTTTTTAAAATAAGAGTACCTTATCTCGAGTACGTGAAATATTTACTAGGTTTTTAAATATAGACTTTTATAACGGCCCAGGCAAAGAAATAATCAACTTTGACCTAATGATGGCTGAGATACTAAGGGATTTCGAAAGATCGGAGTACCTCATCGTGAAGTTGAGTATGTCAAATATGTATTATGGCTTCAAAAATGGTATTGCATAATGCATCAGGCAAAAAAAAAACAGGGCTGACCTAATGATCGCTGAGATAATACGGGATCTAATCTAACAATGATAGCGCGGCCGTGGGCGCGGCCGCCAGTTTGCGAAGAAATCACGCACACGTGTGCGCACGAGTGTGCGCAGCGCGCACCCCGCGTGTGCCCGACGACACAATTCCAAAACATATTCAGCCGTATTCAGAGTAAACCTGTCAAAATTTAGTACGGGATAAGCACCGGATTAACCAAACAAAAACCGGTTTAGTCCGACCTTAATACGCGTACTAAGCGAATAGAAGGTTATCATGCGTATACTACTTTTTAGGGTTCCGTACCGAAAGGGTGAAAACGGAACCCTATTACTAAGCCTCAGCTGTCCGTCCGTCCGTCCGTCTGTCACAAAGCTGTTACTCATGAACCGTAATAAGTACGTAGCTGAAATTTTCACAGAGTGAGTATTTAATTTGCCGCTATAACAACAAATAAGTAAAATTTAAAGATAATAAAAAAATACAAATAATATGATTTTTTGGTGTTAAATCATTTACGATGGTACGGAACCCTTTGTGTGCGAGTCCGACTCGCACTTGGCCGGTTTGTTTACTGTGTTTATTGTATGTATTTTGATTAAATAATTAGATGATTGTAGGTATGTTGTGAACCGAGCTCGGGGCGGACTAACTTTACTACGCGTATTAAGGTCGAAGTAAACCGGTTTTTGTATGGTTAGTCCGGTGCTAATCTCGTACCAAGTTTTTACAGGTTCACAGTGAATACGACTGCAAGGGATTTCGAAAAAGAAGAGTACCTACCTAATCGCGAAGTTTTCTACGTGAAATATTTGCTAAGGTTTCAAATATAGCCTTTTATAATGACCCAGGCAAAAAAAAAATCAACCCTGACCTAATGATGGCTGAGATTCTAAGAGATTTCGAAAGAGCGGAGTACCTCATCTTGAAATTTAGTATGTGAAATATGTACTGTGGATTCAAAAATGGTATTGTATAATGCCTCAGGGAAAGAAAAAATCAGCGCTGATCTAAAGATCGCTGAGATAATATGGGATCTAATTTAACCGGATTCCGCCTGGGTAAATATGTCCAAAACGAATATCGCACGGCCACGGCGCGGGGGCTCCCCGCCCGCCGCGCCGTTGCCGTCTCCTGCGGGCGCCGCTCGCCCCCGCCGCCCGTGCCCGCGCTGTTGCCGCCTCGCGCGGACGCCGCGCCCGTGCCGACCCCCGCCGCCGGCCGCGCCGCCCGCCTGTCTGCGATGACGTCACGGACACGTGCTGCGCGCAACGCGCAATTATAAGTCTCTGAATCGTTGGTGGTCACTAAGAATCTTTAGAAATCCCGAAATCATTGGAATGTACCAAAAATGTGTTGGTAGTCCTTAAAAATCCAGGTAATCTTTGGTAGTCTCTAGGAATCTTTGGTAGTCCTCAGAAATCTTACGAAATCCCAGTATATTTGAAATCTCCAAGAATCTTTGGTAGTCTTTGGAAATCTTTAGGAATCTCCAGGAATCTTTGGAAATCTTTAGGAATCTCTAAGAATCTTTGGTAGTCTTTGGAAATCTTTAGGAATCTCCAGGAATCTTTGGAAATCTTTAGGAATCTCTAAGAATCTTTGGTAGTCTTTGGAAATCTTTAGGAATCTAGAAATCCCAAGGAAATCTTGACTACTGGGAATCTGGTGTACACTTTTTGCTCGAGTGACTAACCCCTCGACTTTCTCACACTGTGCGGGCTGCCATACAACTCGGAATTGTTCATGCGTATTTTTACATGTTTACACGACTTCAATTCGTACGAAACGATATCAAAAGTGCAGCCAGCCTTAAGGTTCCTTCAATATAAAAAAGTCTTTGGGATTTAATTTTTAAACAGCTGCTGTGCACTGTGAACTAAGATTAATTGCTTCAGTCCACTCATGTTTAAGCCAGTTGTTGTTTCATTTCCAACCTACCCTACGTATTTAGATATGCTCACTGAGAGGCTAATTATTCCAGGTTGTTTGCCAAGTGTTACTTTGAACTACCGTGACGAAGAAATTACATGGTGCATGCATTGAATATTCCCCCAACTGTACATACCTACCCACAGTTTTAAATCACAAACATAGACAGACTCGTATTGTAAGGAAATCATTAACATGATACAATCTAAGCGTTAAATACAAGCTAAGAAAATTTTGGTTGTAGCATAATAGATAAACATGTGCCAATTACTACAATGGTTCTGCAAAATAAATAAGAAAAAAATTACCCCAATGAGATTATGTCATGATTAAGTCCTACATACATTCGAACCAAAATATTGACAAACATCAGATTACCCCAAGCAGTGTTATAGTCAAAGTGTTCCAACAACACGAAGCAGTAGGTAGGACATGTGACCACCGCAGCGCAAGGTGGAACTTACACCGAGATTTGTTCCGCCCACGGCTGTAGTTATTCCCGTACACCCAAAAGCGAACTCTTCTCCTATGGTGCATTCCATAGTAACACCAATAGGTGTGCCGCCTGCAAGTAATAAAGACGGTAGGATAAGTTCACTGAAATGGTTTTGTGAAACGAATCCTAATCATTTGTTAGCTTTTACTATTGGACTTCACAACCAGTCGGGTAGACTGTGGAATGCACTAGCTGCAGAGGGGTCTCCCCTAAAGTACAGATTGAAATGGTTTAGTAACAAGAAACCTAATCATTTGGCAGGGAGGTATTACAAATGAACTTCACTAACAGTTCTAAA
Source organism: Incurvaria masculella (assembly GCA_946894095.1). NCBI lineage: Eukaryota > Metazoa > Arthropoda > Insecta > Lepidoptera > Incurvariidae > Incurvaria > Incurvaria masculella. Next base: position 10,566,684 of record OX335657.1, on the reverse strand, counting down.
GATTATCGCTTTGTGTTCCCACTGATATTGCTTTGTGACACGAATCCTAATCATTTGTTAGGTATTACTATGGGACCTCACAACCAGTCGGGTAGACTGTGGAATGCACTAGCTGCAGAGGTGTCTCCCCTAAAGTACAGACTGAAATGGTTTTGTAACAAGAAACCTAATCATTTGGCAGGGAGGTATTACAAATGAACTTCATTAACAGTTCTACAGATTATTGCTTTGTGTTCCCACTGATATTGTTTTGTGACACGAATCCTAATCATTTGTTAGGTATTACTATGGGACTTCACAACCAGTCGGTTAGACTGTGGAATGCACTAGCTGCAGAGGTGTCTCTCCCAAAGTACGAATGAATTGGTTTTGTAACAACCTAATCATTTGGCAGGGAGGTATTACAAATGAACTTCACGACCAGTTCTAAAGATGATTGCTTTGCGTTCCCACCGATACTACTGACATCCAGCCAGTAATATGAAGTAATATGAAATAAAAATAAAAAAATTCACTAGATATACTAAACATTGCTAAAGAGTACCAAATGAAAGAACAAAGTGATCAGCATCATTACTACAAATATGAGGAACGTCAATAAATATTTTTTACGAGATTTTAAATTTACTGGCCAATAAAATTTATAATCTAAGCGTTTGTGTGATTCATAGCCCGGATATGGGGGGGGGAACATAAGATACAAATGAGTCGTCATGGGAGTGCGTATGGGATGCCAGGAATAAATTGCCTCGCGGCAATCAATGGCCGATTGGCAAAACGAGGAATATATATACATTTGATGTATTTTAACATATACACTACTTCATGATAAAAGCTTGGTGTTATGATAAGATTTATTAGTATTTTTATCAAGCTACGTTGCCTTTATTAGCATTGGTATCAAACTACGTTGCCATCAACAAGGTTTAAGATTAGATATGAGGATACTTGTGAGGCTGATAGAAAATCGTAATCCTGTGAACTATTGATCCTTAATGCATCATTTTTGACGATTTTTAAGTGTTTTACGTTCCGTCCTTCACAGGTGAAAAAGAAACTAAATAGTCTAACTTGTGCGTCCCTCTATTCACGGATCATAACAACAGTTCAATATCAAATTTGGCTAGAAATTAGAGAATATTGCTTTGATTATCTTTTCAACAATAAAAATTTACACGCAGAGCAGGATTGAAATGATAATAAATAAAAAGTTTTCCAAAAATCTTTTTTCAAAGTTAATACATGTGGACCTTGGCCTAGAGGGCAATAATGATAAACGGTATGCTATCAAAAAGGTATTTTTTAGTGTTTTTCCATGGCGAGAAATCTCAAATTACTGTGGTAAATAAGTTAAAGGCAAATAAAAAGTATTTTATTTTTTTATCAAAAGCACAACAAACAAAATTGTTTTAATTGCCTCTTCTGTGTTATTACATGATAAATAATATATTTCAATATCCAGAAGAAATAAATATACCTAGTCGTATAAATAAACTCTGCTTAAAACAAAAAAACACCTAAGTTCTGAATATGTATTTTTTTTGTTTTAAGCTGAGTTTATTTTATACTGACAGACAGACAGTTTTTTAACAGATACGTTTTTTCAGAGAAAAGACAAGTTTTTTCAAAGTAAAAGGTGATAACCTCGGCACTAAATAAATAATCCATATACATATTTCATGAAGTCCTACGATATAATAAATAATAATAACATAATTCTTTAATATCTTCCAACTGTTTTAAAATATTTAAAAAGGCGGACCACGCCCAAGGGCATTCTGTACCTACCAACCTTTGGGGTGTACTGTTGCAATACACAGGTGTAAATGACCACTAGTATTCAATTTTGGAGTAATTCACAAAAAAAACACTATGTGTTATAATTACCTGCCTTGAAAACTTACCAAAAATATTTATTTAACTATCCAATGATTTTCTGGTTATATTTTATGTGATATATTTATAGTTTTGTTTTCTAATGATATTGTTTGACACGGTTATCCAGCCTTTTTTTTTTGTTGATTGGTGGTCGTTGGGTTAATCACACCTTTGGAAGTTTCTGTCATGCCTCTACTGCTCCGTTGGATATATATCCTAGTTTTTAAGGCTGAGATAAATAGTTGTAACAGAAACTAAGACCAACGAATAGTAGTATTTTGTGACTTCACTTTGACACATTTTGTATGGACGAATGCCAATTGACGTCACAAAGTACTTTGCGTTAGCATTAGTTTCGGTGACGACTATTTATCTCAGCCTAAGAGTATTAGTTCTAAATGCCGTTATCTTCAGTTTCAAGTTTTGGCCTCTAAGACAAAAATTCTTGTTGCGTGCAAATATTTCCATCAGTTCTGGGCAGTCTTACTTAAAGGTGAGAATTTTGTAAACTTCAATTAGGTCCCCTCTCTAACGGCGTGACTCCAGAGTAGGCAGGTTTAGGGCTTCTAGTCTCTCTTTGTAGCTCAGGTTACGTAGCTCATAGGGGATCTTTACCTGAAATTTATTTAGTTCAGTGCCTACTTAATTTTGCCTAATTTTAAGCCCCATATTACAAGACATTAGAAGCACCCGAAATAATTTTGATGCAGGCATTAGTCAGCGTTTCAAAGACCCAAAACAGAAAACACTGAATCAGTGTAAGGTGCAACTTACACCGAGGTTTGAGCTGTCAAGGGCTGTCATTATCCCCGTACACCCAAAAGCAAACTCTTCCGCAACGGTACATTCCATGGTCACACCCAAAGGTAAACCACCTGTAAATAAAAGTAAAAACTTCACAAAATATGAAATCTTTTGATTCTGTCCCTTGCGTGGTACGGATTGCCATAACGTCGAAAATGTCTTAGTAGAAATTATGTGAGGGGAATTGCCCCCATTTACAAGCGAAATAAATATTCCAAATCATTACATTTTGGTTTAATGCCGAGGATTCAGCTTCAGATAGGAGTTGTGGAAATCAATGTGACGATTGTATAATAACATAACCAAAATTTTTTTTTTTCTCACTTTAGCGATGTTGAAATTACATTGTTATCTACCACAAGCCATGCGCGAGTTTCGAGTCCAATTAAAAAATCCAATCAAAAGCTTGGAAGAGCCACATTCCACTGCAAAATTCGCAAACACTTTTTCCCAACCGCATCCTGCTGTTGAAGCAAATGGTTGGAACATTAAACTTACACCGACACTTGTTACAATAATGGGAGTTGAGATGCCAGCGCACCCAAAACACAACTCCTCTGCGATGACGCATTCACCCAACACTCCGATAGGCGTGCACATTCCTCCTGCACAACAAGTAGGTATTCCAGAGAATTCCATTCGCTCTTCTGTTTTGTACAAGCTTTTGTCATCATCATTAGCAAAGCCCCTATTGCTCTGACAAACCAAGCGGCGAAACATTAAAAAAATTGATGGTTTCATTAGATTCATTCTGTTAGCTAAAGACACTAAATCCTGGCGGTGTGCATAGCTCAGTGGTCAAGCAGCCGACATGTAATCCGACGGTCGCAGGTTAATTCAATCCATCATGATTTTATTTTGATATAAATGTAATACAATAAGATTTCGCTGTCTAAGCTCAATTGAACAGGGCCCCTACTACGAACCCTATCGAGTAGGCACTATCGACAGTGTTTGCGTTTGACAGATGGTATCGACAGTGTTTTCGATACCATCTGTCAAACGCATACAATATTTTTGACAGGCGACATCGCCTAATCGATAGCGCCTACTCGATAGGGTTCGTAGTAGGGGCCCAGGAGATCTACTTGATCTAGGGGTATTGCACTGTTTTGACGTTGAAGATTATGTAGGTAAAACAACAACAAAAACGCAAAATAGAATGTTAAAGTACAATCGTTCCATTGTGTTCACTTGCAATTTGTAAAGTGAAGTTTATGATGTTAGTTAGAAATAATGTTTTTCAAACTTAAAAAAAAGATTGTGCCTGTTAAAGTTTTGACGAATGCTTGGTTTCAACCTAAAGTCATGTTCACCCAGTCATGTCGCAAAGATAAGATAATGTAAAAATGTATATGTTACATAATGCAATACTTAAGGCAGACCAGAAAAATAAAACTGGTACAATGATAATATGTAATATGTAGGTACAGAGTGCATCACCCTCGGCGCCACAATAGGCATTAGCGTTTGCAAGGAAAACGTATGTGTCAATGGGTCAAAGTCTAGAGTGATGCCGTTTGTACAACGCAAGTAACTCAATATATTATTGTAATTGGAACAACTTTAAAATTTAACATGAATTATTACTATAATGTCCTAGGCACATTCTCCGATCTAGTCCTTCCAATTAGATAAGTCAGCCCCTAGGCACATTTTGTCCATTTTAAGCACCATATTGCAAGTCACGAGATTCAGCTGGAACGTTTTAGCAGTAGGCATGAGGAAAGCGTTTCAACATCCCAAAAACCGTAGACATTGAACCACCGCAGTGTGAGGTGGAACTTACACCAAGGTTTGTGCCGTCAATGGCTGTCTGTATTCCCGAACACCCAAAGGAAAACTCTTCTGCTATGGCACATTTGATGGTCACACTCAAAGGTATACCACCTGTAAGTAGAAGCGAAAACTTAAGAATAGGTAGGCATATTGTTGATTCGGCAGCTCATTATGCGGTATGGATTTCCATCCCGCCAAGAATTTCTTGCTGCATTTGCATGGAAGGTCATAACCTGCCTCAATTTAAAATGCAATCTTTGTTCAATGCCGAGGGTTAAGCTGCATAGTCCTGGAAAGACTATATGGAGCTGTAGTTTGTTACTATATGATTTACACCGATCAAAATATCTGACGATTTAATTATGCATAACCGATGATGTATTAATTCAGCGATGTAGAATTGCATTAGTACCTATATTCCGGGAGATCACGACATTTTTGGTCACGATAAGGTAAATGACTGAATTAGAGTTTACAGGCCAGAGATATGTCGGTCTGCCTGCGCCAAGTGGTTGCGTTAGCTAGATTGCCTATACAAAATAGATGTTCGTATATACCTGCTGATGAATATACTGATTGTCTGGACATATTGATTTCTATTAATTATACGACAATAACCAGTCGGTTTTTTTATTAAATACTTTATACCTAATGTTATATCTGTAACCTAAATCGCTATAACTACGAAATGCAACCAACAATTTGTTCAGTTTTACCAAACAACTATATGCTAATACTTTCATGCTGCGTTATTTGCAGCCATTTATATACTTGAGATATTTTTTTTGTCACTATAACTACTTTTTCAGGTGCCATATCTAGGCAACGTAATAACTTGGCGCAGGCAGACTGACACATTTAGCTTCAGAAAGGTTGGTCTTTATTATTTATTATTGTTATTACATTATAATGTATTAGTACAGCATTTAACACAACAGAAACAACGGGATATGTCTTGTGATTGCGCTGTTAGCTTTTGAGTTCATTTTTAGCTCCTAGACAAGGCTGCTGCCCGTTTTCCAGGAAGTCTATTTGCGTTTAGTAACAGTGGTTGACATATTATTAAGGGTATGGCTAGTTGTAAAAATATAATATGTGAACACAGTTTCAACCGTTTACGTTATCGTTACCATTTTTGTCGCGACCTCCTAGTTTACTACCACCATGCTCGATATTTGAGTCCAATTAAAGAAAAAAAATTTGAGAGCCACATTCATAACAAACCACGGAAAATGCGCGAACATGTATTTGCCCCATCAGACACTGTTTTATTAGCAAAAGGGTTGAATACAGAACTTACACCGAGGTGAGTTGTAGTAATGGGAGTGGAGATGCCAGTGCACCCAAAACTAAACTCCTCTGCGATGGTGCATTCACCGAACACCCCTATAGGTGTACCTCCTGCACATTATGATGGGTTCAGTAAGAAGCCATTATTTGTACCATAAAATTAGAATAATGCCTGGGGAAAGTCTGATAGCAAAGTGGTTGTGGCATATATAGAATAAGTGTCGGCTACAGATTATCTGTGTATTATGTACTTCTGTGTTTTCTGTTCATCATTTCGTTTAATCACACTATGCGCAAAGCGTTTTTTTTTTGTGACTGGACATGGACTGACACCTCATGGGACTAGGTGCCAGGACCTTTCTTATATGGGTCTCAAATCCACTCACACAGAAAAAAGTAGCGGGCAGCACATAGCTTACTTAGTGCATGGATGCTACTACTGGAGATGTCCCTGATGAACCCTAAATTAAAATAAACACAGATTTTTGTAGTAAGCCTGTCATACCTAAAAAATATTTTTTAATGTTTTTTATTTAGCTTTACCAGAAATAAGAGACAAATTCGAGATCTCTTATATTGGCGTCGATCTTAGAGTGAAAAGAACTTAGGGATTCTTTCTCTATCCATTGTAACCATATGAAAATGTGTCAGACGTGGCAGATCATACTTATGAAATTGTGCTCGCTAGCACCCTAACCATAAAGGCAATATTTACTGTCTTTTTACTGTAGTGTATGAAACTTTTCTAAAAATATTTTTACCATTCGTCTTGCAAGAAATGAAAAATATTCAATGTCACTTACAATTTGAACAAAATAAGATAAAGAAGGCTATCTCTTATACCGACTTGGTAGTGTATAGTATCTTTTATCTATGTATTTACTTTAATCTAAGATAAAACAATTCAAAGGTCCTCATAGCAAATGCACAAAAATGTGTAATTGTGAAGATGAAAAATTATTAAACAAAAAATCTATGTATCCACATTCTCTAAACGCTACATTTTTTTTTCTAAAATAGTTGCATAGATTAGCCAAAATTGTCGTAAACAAATTGATCTAGTGTGTAAGTAGCTAATAGGGAAGAAAACTCAAAGTTTATTGTAGATATCGCATGAGCGACCTCACCTTAAAACGTCAAAACTGTCATTCCTATCAAGTTTGATTTACGAGTTTTTAGATTTTGATTTAGCAGTTAGAATTAGGTTTAGAGGAAACGAAGAGCTTTTGTTAGTCTTGAAACAAATTTAACTGTCATTGACCAGCACAAAGTACAAAATGAAATATTATAGGTTTTGTTTTTGTGATATTTTCTTTCCCAAGACTTCTTTTGCTTAGCATAATTAAGAAAACATTATTTTCGGAATAACATTTTTGGAGTAAATAAAATTTTCAAATCTATTGTTTGATTTTGTATGGTATCTGACAGCTTTGACAGATCTTTTAGGTTAGCTCGCTTAGACGACGACTTTTCTTTCCCATTGTAAATTAAACCTTAATGCAATCATGGCAACATTGTGTTTACAAAAAAAAAATATTTTCAGCTTAACTATTCGACTACTTAACCAATGGTCTGCATACAATTGTTTATGAAGGCTAACACTTGGATAAACATTATGATTGTGTAGTGCATTGCAAGACAACTTGAAATTGAGTTTAACTAACCACTGTGAATATCGCAGCTTATGGGTACTGTGACGAAACCTACATATTCAAAGGTAATTTGAGAGGGGGTTAAGCAAGGGGGCAAACTTGAAATATTCAAGGAAATAAATTCCCACCAGTCATCTCGGCTGAAAGTTTGTTTTAATAAATTGTTTGTCCCTCCACAGCTAAAGATAAAGCAAGACATGAATATCGAACATTAAATATAATTTTCTTGAGCATGTTCAAATGGGAGAATGTTTGTTTCTATTACTTGGCTCCTTATCGTGTGATCCAATGCCTTAATGATTAATCCCAATACCTATGTAGTTTATACGCAATTCAATGTTCTATATTACATAAACTGGTACTCTTGACTGGCCTCAATGTTAAATGGTACACACGATGAGAATGAATACATGATTTAATAGATTCAATGCAAAATTACCTGAGCGGGATTAACTCTACCACCAGTAATTAAGGAAGGGGACTTACACTTTTACGAGTAACCCGAACCACAAAAGAAAAATCCCTAAGTCACCTCTTAAGAAATGCAGTGAGATCACTTATGATTTTTAAGTGCCGGAACCCACACAACACAAAAACTTATAAAACGAAGACATTACCGCAATGCTCAGGGATGTGACCGTTCATGAGACCGAGGCTCCATGCCTTCTTGACGATGGGCCACGGGTACTCGCCGCTGCGGTCGTATTCCGCTGCCTTCGGGATGATCTCCTCACGCGTGAACTTGCGTGCCAAATCCTGCAGGGCGCGCTGGTCTTCATTGAGCTCTGTGATCAGAACACTGTGTGTCAGGCAGAGGAGGTAATTTATTGTGCCACTACTAAAATACACTTATAATATTAAAAATCGTACACAGTGGTATACAGAATAAACAAAACTTAGTTACCTAAGCCATTCATTGATATGAAGAAAATTTATCAACCATTCTATAACGGGTGGAAACATTCATTGTTTGGATTTTTCTGTGGAAATAAATGTCTAATAGCCCAGTTGCCTCACATCTTAATATTGGTTTTAATTTTTTTGCCACATTGTAAGAGTAGTCAATTGAAGCCTGCACAGTAGAAGGTTCACACTCTAAGCACACTAAGAGTGGCTTTTCAAAAATTATATCATTATTACATATAATTATTACAAAGATATAGCAAATACAGAATATAATAGTATAGATATTTTGAAATGCCTTATGAGTTAATATAAAATGTAACAAAGATATATTTACCAAATGAGAAACCGGTGTTAAAGGTAGAAGCGCGGGATGCGCTCGCTGAGAAGAACCTAGCGGCGGTGGCTGGACGTGTGCATGTGCGCACCACCTAGACGTTAAACACTTTAGGATCTACATGTATCTTTCTTAGACATATGTTTAGTGTTTGTCCTTCGCCTGAAGAACCCGATAATCATTACACGATGGATTTCAGACTTGTAGACAACTATGTATATGGATAGCTGCTGTGGCGGAAAATCTTTGTTGCCTGACAAACACAATGAGCCTGGGCGAGCAGCAAGCTTCACTAGCAACTAGCCGTGGACTAAAAAACTTAGTTTAGGGGCAGTGGGATTGCATAACAGCTTTGGTACCTATCTGGAGATTATGGAATGGCAATAGTAATTAAGGATACTGAGGAATATGCCTAAGCGACAAGACCTACTGGGGTATGATCCCCACCAGTGTTTTACGATGTTAGTGGGAATAGCAGTACCCTTTGCTATCCTAACCTAATTCAACCTAACCCTTGGTCATTAGGACTATTCATGAAATACTGAAGGAAAACATATCCTGGTATTACAATTTGTTGTATTCATATAAATGAGTTATTACAATATATACCTAAATATAATTTAACAGAATTCAATTTTTTTATATTTAAGCAGAGCATTGAATGTATCTAGTGCAGACAATAAAATTGTGTTGTGGCAATATTGGGATATTCCTCATTTACAAAGGCAAGGGGGAAGTTCTAGAAAAGAAACGGGAGATGGTCGGCAGCAGCTGCGACTCAGGTGTTGGCAGCCCCATAGGAACAACATAGGTTGCCATGTGAAGCTTGGTCACACAAAAGATTGATGTAAAATTTAACTTCATAAGCTCCGCAGCGACTCCATATTATTAATTATATTAGGTCTTAGGTCTACATTACAAATGAATTTGGGATGTTTTGTCAGAGTTGCGAGAATGTAGGTATGTACATAAAAGGTACACAGGAAAGTTTGCTGTTCACTAAAAATAGTGGAGAGACCTTTGACCTCAACACGAAGACTAGACAGTTAAAGTCAAATGTTCAAAGGTTTACCTGCGAGATAGGGGTCATGGCGAAGGCAAGCGGTGACACTGCTGGTATAAAGGACGAGTATAAACTGATCAGTAGAAACAGCGCGGGTTAAAATAAACGCGCTAATACGTTTGAACTTTGGACCATCTGATTTCGTCTGATAGTGTCTTTCGCAGCCACAGAACCGTGTCGTCAATCGCTCACAGCAATCACCACAGAATATGATAAACCTTCCCTCGTCCAAAAATACTTAGAACTCTTTAGTAGCGAATAGCGATGCATGGCGCGCAAGGCTGTATAGCGAAAGCTTTTGCCTGTTCATTGGATAAACAAACAAAAAAAAAAAGGATGGCTGCGCGTTCCGTTTTGAACAAACGATTACAATGCTTAAAGCGTATACAAGCGTGCCGAATCAGACTCTGGAAAAGGATGCGCTGAAAACCAGCTTCGCAGCGTTTGCTGCGTACCAGCTGAGAGCATACCCTTTCAGTGCAACACAATATAAGCCTCGAGGTTTAAATGATAATTGTACATAGAATATAACTTGTGTTACTTTTTTCTTTGCTTGATTAATTGGTGTCCTATGTATTTTCGTGTGTTGTGGCTGAATAAACTATTTGAATTTGAATTTGAATTTGAATTTGATTGCACGCTCAAATCTGTAAGCAACACAAACTATTCGGACCGTTTGTGTATGCGCTTACGGAAACATAACAACAAATATGGATCAAATGACATTCGTTATAGAACTTCATTTCAAATGTTTTTTCTTATCAATAGCTCGAAGCTAAACTAGAATAATTTAACCAGGAAAATTCAATGGTTCGTGAAAAAATACGGTGGAAAACCTATAGCCTACGCTATGGAAACGTAAAAATCTTACACAGTTGCACACACATTGCCCCACCTCCAAAGCGTGAGCACTGAGTGACGTAACGATGACATCACGGGACGCCAGTTGTGAACGCGCTTTCGGTAACGATGGTTCAAACTGTAAGAAATTCACGGACACTTTGCGTGAGTAAAATCGGACGCTAATGCAAACTATGGCACAAGTTAGCATGAAGTTCGAAAATTGGTAATCACGAGTGACATATGACAGCTCTAGCATGCGTCTGGCCACGCTTGCGCTGCTTTTCATTAGTAGCGTCACTCCCGGATTGGTCAGTTTGTAGAATACCATTTGATATCGTCACCCCCCCCCCCCCCCGTACGGGTCCTTCGCGAACGAGTCAAAATAAATGGGTCGTACCTTGTTTCTTTGGTCCTTCAATAAATTAGTAATATTTTGTGGTCATACTGCAGCGGGTCTTTTTTTATGCAACCTGCCATGGATGGCTATTACTACACCGTTATGATATAAGTCAAATACACTAAATTCCTGAAAGAATTAGGTGCCACGCCAGGACCTTCCCTTTATGAGCACAGTTACATTGAACCGGATCAAATACATGGACAACTTTTCATTGCCCCTTTGACCAACTTTTCCAATCTAAATCAAATCCCATGCGATGGTACCAACCCGGGTGGGCTTAAACCCTTGACAAATATGTCTGCGAAATGCGTGCAGTGAACGGTGCCGTGCATCTACATGGCCAACACCTGCATCGCCAACATATGCATCGCCAGCTACGGAGCTGCGGCCAGACCGCAGATCCGTCGCCACTATATGTACGTGGGAGTGCGAAGGCGTATGGTAGGGTGGGACATTTAGCCCCGATTGCACGACGAGATGGCTGAGTTAATCAATGTTCAAACACGTCACTTCTAGTGAACCGCTTGGAGTTCTTTTCATAGAGTCCATAGAAAGTGACCTGTTTAATCATACGTTGACGTTGATTTTGATTTTTTGTTCTTTCGTGCACTCGGCCCTTAACCTAACCTAATCAAACCCCACATAACCTAACCTAACCCAACCTTACCTAACCAAACCTAACCTAACCCAACCTATCTTACATATCCCCACACCACATTCACTTTGGCGACGCATCTGCGCCTCCGATATTGGCGATGGACATATGGAGTAAAGCAGTGAACGCATCATAGAAATAGGATGTAATTATGCTAGGTCTATGGAACACACAGATATAGTCCCACATAGATCATTTTGTGTCTGGCTGGCATTTACCGCAGGAAATAAAATACAATTTTTTACAACCTACCTCTAAACAGTTCAGAGGGAAGTTGATACTGATGCAGTGTATCAAGCATAGACCTAGCATGCGCGCGCTGGTATCAAGCCAATATATTATGTATAAAAAGGAATTAAAAAACAAGAATACCGTGAAACCTGGCAGCTTTGCCATCGCAAGGTGGCTTTGCCAGAATCGGCTGCAATTGTTTTTAACCAAATAAATCTTGAAAGCATTTAATTATTCACGCAGGATCGATTTTTGGGGTATTCTTGATAACACTTATGGCAACACTAATAATTGTAATGTAGCTAACTTCACTCCGTTTTTTTACCAGACGCCATTTTAGTTGCGAGTGCGGTGGAACGTTTTTTTCGGTGTTGAATAAAAACTTGTGAAAAAGTATATAAATACTGGTTAGAGGTAGGTAATTTTTGTATTCAACTTGCGGAACACGGTTTTTTAATTGTAGATTGCATGATAAACATTGTTAACATAATAAACAATGAGTTACTTGATTTGGCAATGTCACCTTACACCACTTTTACCGATTGTGTGGTAACTTTGCCGGCATATTGTATCATTCAGGGTTGTCACTTTCGTATGTTCAAAAATTCAAATAAAACCCTAAAGTTGAAACATGTTTATATTTAACTTGCTAGGGGGAGTTTACGGGATGTGTGTATTTTTATGGGGAAGTGTGCGTCTATGTGCTAGAATCGCTTACACTAATACGTTTTGACTGAGTTCCGACTTCACCACGCCTCGCACCTACTTTATGCCGAAAGTAGCAAGTTAAACGAAAAAGTTTAAGCTTATTACAATACGTAGCAATAAATAAACGGTCGGGCTTTAGAAAGAGAGAATCCAGCTGTCTGTTTTTAAAAGCCCGACGCGCATTATTTACTGCCTCGAAATGTAAGTATTGTATAATAGCATTTTTTTTTTCTTTATTTCAAAACTTATAATATTAGCAAAACATGAGCCCTTCACAAAAAAAATCCGACCCAATTAAGGCCGCAATTAAAGTTTATTTTCTATTTTTTTGTGATGCAATTTTCTTATTACCACAGATATTAAAATATACTTATCAAAAGCATACATAAAATTAAACTATGAAAAAATTTGGTAAGGTCACATCTCTCTCGGTAATCTTGAAAAGAAGGGTTATCTGATTTCTCATTTCGTTCATTTGACATGTTTTTTGTCTTGTTTTTCTTTTAAAGTTTGAGTGTTCCTATTTACATCGCAGCTCTACAGTCTATAATAAGCTAGGGTTACTTCTGATGTATTACCAATCTAGGGAAAAATTCTTCGAATAAGATATTCCATGCAATGATGGTGGTGAGATTTGTTATCATTAAAAATTTACTATTTTTCTTTTAGAGTACAACATGCCCAAACGAGTAAGAAGGAAGTTAGGTTCAAGACAATACAAAAACTATACAGAAGAAATGCTTCAACTGGCAACAGACTACGTGCAGAAGAACGAAATGACTTCGGCGGTGGCATCCCAACATTTCAACATTCCTAGACGCACCATCGAAAACAAAGTAAAAAAATTACATTTAAATTTGCCTGGAGGTCAAGTACGTTTCACTGACGCTGAAGAAGCCCAAATGGTACAAGTTTTGATTGCTGCAGGGGATTTTGGATCCCCTTTAACCGAATTAGACCTATGACTGACTGTTTTTGAATATTTGAAGAAGAATTCCAAAGAAAGCTTATTTAACAACAAACGACCCGGGAAATGGTGGGTCAAACATTTCTTGTATAGACACAAGAATGAACTTACAACACGTAGCACGCAGAATATAAAAAGAGCTCGGGCCGAAAAAACTGCAGATGAATATTTGGAATACTTTGAAAATTTGCATGAGACGCTAAAAGATGTTCCTAAAAGGTGTATTCTGAATTATGACGAAACAAACCTATCAGATAATCCCGGAGCTGTAAAAGCCGTTTTTAAAAGAAAAGTAAAATACCCGGAACGGATCATCAATCAAACCAAAGGGTCTATTAGCATAATGTTTGCTGCTTGTGGAGACGGAACTCTTTTACCGCCGTATACAGTTTACAAAGCGGACCACTTATGGCAGACGTGGTGTGAAAATGGACCATGTAAAGCCAGGTACAATCGTACAAAATCGGGATGGTTCGACGCATTTGTATTTGAAGACTGGTTCAAAACCATAGTTATTCCTTGGGCAGAAAAAGAAGCAGGCCCAAAGGTTGTGATAGGTGACAATCTCTCAAGTCATTTGAATATCGAAATTTTGGAACTATGCCTAAAACACCAAATTGGTTTTGCGTTCCTACCCCCAAATTCAACTCACGTAACTCAACCACTTGACGTGGGTTTTTTCGCTCCCTTGAAAAAGCACTGGCGTAGAATACTAACGCAGTACAAAATAGAGAATCCTGCTGAATCTACTATGAATAAATCACACTTTCCGGCTCTACTGACGAAACTAATGGATGCGATAAATATAAATAAAACCGATATAATAAAAAGTGGCTTTCAAGCTACCGGGATTATTCCCTATAACCCGTATAAAGTTATAAGTAAACTACCTGATTACGATGAAAACGAGAAATACTCCATTGATTCAGCTCTTTTAACGTACTTGAAAGAAAATCGTGCTCCAAAACCCATTCGAAAAACCAAAAATAAGAAGATAAACGTTTTGCCAGGTGCTTCCATATCATCAGAGGAAATTGCGCAACTGAAAGAAATTAAAACTGAAAAGGAAAACAAAAATCAAAAGACAAACAAAAAAAGTACAAAAAAATATATTAAACTAGTACCTCAAACAGGAATTAAGGAAAGACGTCAAGAAATCACTCAACAATTGCTTCCCTTAGGTAGCAACGAATTGTTCCAAGAAGATACTCAAGAAGCACATCAATTTGAGACCAAGGAAATACCCAAAGAAGAACCCAAAAATATACTTAATGTAAAGATCATTGAGAACCCCCTAAAAAAGACTACACAACTAGTTAATACGAAAGAGACACTTCAGAAAAAGTCAAAAGAGACAAATCATGAAAATACCAAAGAAACTTCTCAAGAACAGATTGAAGAAACGCGACCAGTAGAGACCAAAGAAATATATAAAGAAGATATAAAAACATTTTTCACTGAAAATACTCAAGAAACACATCAATTTGAGACCAAGGAAATACCCCAAGAAGAAACCGAAAATAAACATGAAGTAAAGATCATTGAGAACCCCCTGAAAAAGACTACACAACTAGTTGATACGAAAGGGACACTTCAGAAAAAGTCAAAAGAGACAAATCATAAAAATACCAAAGATACAAAAGAGACCAAAGAAATAGATAAAGAAGATATAAAAACAACTTTCACTGAAGATACTCAAGAAATTGCTCCAGTCCAAACAAGTGAATCACTACCGAATGCACCTCAAATAGACGTCAAACATCTAAGTGTGCTCCATAAGGAAGTTCAAATAGACACCAAAGACACACTTAAAATGACAAATACCAAAAAAAGAAAAATATGTGTATTATCAAGTGAGTCCCTTTCTCCATCCAAATCTAAAAAACTGAAAGTGAGCAAGAGTGGTTTCAGTCGCATAGGTAGAGACTTCGATGTTTTCGAAGGGAAACCATCTCAAACTGACATGCACAAAGATACAAATCCACGCTTGAACCCTGTGCCTTCAACCGGCGGCACTAATGTGGAAAAGTCTCCATTAAAATTGAAAAATAATAAAGCGATCTCAGTCAACAGCAGCGATGAAAGCGATTTTTCTTTGCATGATTCTTCTGAAGGGGAATGGTTTAATGATTCAGATTCCAGTGCTAAATCGCAGCCAGACAACACAACTGAAACCTCGTACACTGTCACATGTCCTTCAAATTGCGTGAATGAGAAATTCATTTTAGTTAAATTCACTTCCAAAAAGACTGTGAAATACTTTGTCGGGCAAATAGTAGAAACTTGCGAAAATGGATACCTTACGAAATTTATGAGACATAAGAAGGAAAATATATTTTATTGGCCAACAGTGGAAGATAAAAGCTTAGTTTATAATTGTGATATTGAAAAAATATTAAACAATCCTCAAGAGCTAAGACGGGGTATGTTAAGATTTAGAGATATCAATATTCAGAAATATAATGTTCGATGAAACAATACTTGCATGTTATCAATTTGGAGCAAGCAATTTGCAGCAATTTGAATTTACCTAAGTGGATCAGATTATAATTTTAAAAGTTTGTGCCTTAAATTTTGCCAGTTTTGTCATTTTTATTCATGACGAATAATCAAATCACCTTGCACTCTTTACTAGCATTTTAAATGTAAAAATATTTCTCAGGACGATTTCATAAAAAGAAAATGATATTTAGTAGAAGATTAATAATCTTTAACATACCTAAATCCACTTAGCATTATTTCTCTTAAGATTTGTCAAGTATTTCAAGGTTATTTAATACGGTTTTGTTCTCGTATTTGTATTTGTATAAATCTATGTTAAAAAAATATGTTAATTAAATCATAATTCCTAACAGATTCAAAATTATTTTTGTGACAGCCCTAACTCTCTTTTTCCATTTTGTATGAAGATGGCTCTAAATCGGTTGGCAACTTTACCAAAATAGCAAAATGTTTTCCTGGGTTGCCATTATACAAAATTTTGTTTTTGTGTTACACTGACATTGACTATTCTCACAACATTTACCAATAAACAACGGTGGTAACTTTGCGATTTCACCTAAAAAAGTTGAATGGCAATCTTACCAAAACACCATAGTAGCTTTGCCATTATTGTTTTTGGACGTTTTTTCAAAAACAGTATGAAATTTATAAGGTTTTAAGATGTAAGACTCTTAATGATACTTGAATGTGCCATAAACACTAAAGAGGTAATATTTCACGGAACTAAATATTTTAACTATTCGTGGCTAAAGTTTGAAGTAGGATGATTTTTGGCAAAGTTGCCAGGTTTCACGGTACTGCTAAAGTTTCACAGACGCTGTGAAATAAAACACATGTTTGTTTTAATGCTTTATTGCTCTTTAGACTAAATTATCTATAAAAATATGTTCCTTATATATATTTATGTATATATAAGGAACGTTATTGGTAAGTATAACTAAGGCTCTGTTCGGGCTGCTTGCTGTGAGCCATTTTGAGCAGGACAGTGCAAGAAAAAGCGTTTTGGCTAACGGAATGACAGTTCTGTGTACCTACCTCAGCCGTTTTCGCTGAACAATAGAACTGTTCGGAATCGCTCGGAATCACTCCTTTCTGTTCTATCATGCGAAATGGAATCGCGGAACGCAATCAAAACTGTCAGCTGTCAGCGAGTTTGATCGCTCGTTATTTGTCTTCACAGATGATCTTCTTCTTGGTTGTTCTTGTCGGGTTGGGCTTCCAAAATGAATCCGTCACACATACGTCAAACTGTGCGTCAAACAAATGGAATGGATGTCAAATGGTTGAGGTGTTCGGGCTGTCGGAGCATGAAATCTTGCACCATGCTGTTCCGCCTGGTTCTGTTCTGTACCGAACAGAATGGAACCGTTCCGCGGAGCAATAGCCCGAACAGAGCTTAAATCTTTTTCTTTTTTGAAAAATTTGCATGGGTGTAAGATATGTATCGTGAATTAGTTTAAACATCAAAAATACAACAAAGCAATACAATGCGATTCAAAAAAGAATAGGACGGGGCTTGTGACTAACTTCACTCAAATTTGCACGGAAAAGTACGGTTGGTACGTCCATACAGGTTTACACGGAAAACATTCGCTTCAATATCAAGGAGTCATGTCCCTGTGTATGCACATGTCATGCCATTCAGCGATAAATTTCTCAGTAGTTTACATAATAGTTCGACCAGCCTGACTGAGCGGGAGAGATGGATTGATGAAATGAACTAAACGGAATGATTGCCTGACGGAACTATCGTTAGTTGTGAGCGAGCATCGGTCGGCGGTACATTATCACTCAAATATTTTCTCGTTATGGTAACGCTTGGATTCTACTGAATTTCCATACTATGTATTAGATCACCTATTATCTCAGCGATCATTAGATCAGTGCTAGTTTTTTCTTTGCCCGAGGCATTATACAAAAGCATTTTCGAAACCCTAGCAAATATTTCATATGCACAACTTTACGAAAAGGTACTCCGCTCTTTCGAAATCCCTTAGTACCTCAGCCATAATTAGATCAGCGCCGATTTTTTCTTTGCCTAGGGCATTATAAAATACCATATTCCAAAATGTAGTAAATATTTCACATGTACTTCGAACCATTTCATAACACAGTTCTGTGGAACTGCATAACGGCAAAAGCTCTTGCGATTCAGTGAACTAGATGAACTACATCCGACCTATAGTTCGCAATGGCAAAAGACATGTGACATGTCCGCTCAATCTAGGTACATGTTTGACCCAAGACTACGTGACAGCGACAGTTAATTTTGTTTGTTATCGCGTTGTTGAGTGTTCTTTTAATATCTGTTTTTCAAATAAATATTTGGTTAAAACAAATTATTTTGTCTAAATATTTATTAAAAATTTTTTGTAGAAACTTTTTTTGCACTCCATACTGAAGTTTGTAAAGTAAAGTGAGGGTTTTAGCAGTTTTACTTTCAAAATGACGGTGGTCCCCGTCCTATTCTTATTTGAATCGCATTGTACATATTTTATAGATGGTCCATAAAAACATAATTTATATAACTATAGGCACAATATTTTAGCAATATATATATGTACAGATATGTTCAGTGGTTTCTTTTGACCGCTTATTGCTATTTAGGTAATATACACATGCAAGTTCACCGATAATTTGTACAATGATCTTCTTTGGCAGGTAAAAATGTTCTCTAAAACTTACATAATAACGGGAAGACATTTAATGCGAACGATATATGTAAATTCTAGATCTATTTCCGTCATATTGACTTTGGATAAAAAACATTTTTTTCTTCTTTCCATTACCAGCGTAAATTAGATAAAATTAAAAATATTTGTAGTGATAACATTGATTTTTAAAAAGAAGGTGTTATCACTGCTTTTCAACAGCATTGTTTCTTCAGTTTGTTTCAGAATACTTTCAGGCCGGTTACACATTGTACAGGTTAAAGTGCATGTAATCAGTCAGGCATTTCCGTAATTCAAGGAATGATTGTCGTGTTCCAAACAAAACATAAAAACTTACATGATATTTCTAAAAAAAATTCATACAAACTATTCCATCAAGTATGGGTCTTGTCGAAAAGTGGCGCTGCCATACTTGACAAAGTAATACATTCTAGTTGATTTGCATAAACCTTGAAAATTTATACCTCAAGAATAAGCGAATAAGAATTAAAGGTAACCCTTTTTAGATAACCGCGCAGTAAACATGTTTGAATTAACTCATAAACAAGAATTAAATGTGATAGAAAATAGAGTATTAACTTTTTTTTTTACCAGGACACTACACATATTTACAAGTCACAACAGTGACTGGTGAAACAGCAGAACATTTTTTGAAAAAACGAGAGAGTAAACCATTACGCAAAACCAACAAGAATATCACTGAAAAATGTATTTAACGAAATTATAAATTAATATCATATATGTTTTACAAAAGATTCAACGAATGAAAGGATCTCATGACTAAATCATTCCATGATATTTTAGGTTTACAAATGCTGAGAATTAATCTTAAAGTTTTTATTTGGTCACTAGATTATTATCCTCCATTCAGAGATTATAGGAAGCCGATGAGATGTTGATTAACGGCACATTCATAGATATATATAACATAATATACATGGTACACACAAAATATTTTCATCACATAAACCAAATAAATGCACCATAGGCCATAGAGCTAAAGAGATCACTTCTTCTTATGAATGTCATTGCACATGTGATTGTTCTTGCGGTTAAGGGCGTAGGTCCGACCCGGAATGACGATACTCTTGAATTTGGACTTTTGCATGACATGAATGTTTTGCGGGATCGACTCCACTTTAGTTATGTTGTGCCTGGAAATTAGAAACGGGATCTTTAAGAATCTCTAAGAGGGTAATATCTCAGCCAGCAATGGTTTGCGTGAACATATTTAGCCCCTTGCAGATTAGGAGAAGGAACCACACCGCTAACCACATAGGGAATTAAACATGATGGCAAGTAAGTAGACTTTAATTTATAAGAAGAACCAAAATATTACTTGATAACTAATCCGGTAAACAAGAAATTTTAGAGTTATCAGCGAACAGGGCAGACAGATAGATGCAGGATGTTGGAATTTACTCTTGAGTAAGTGTTAGTGATGGTGGGTAAGTGATAATATTAAGCGGTCGAAAGAGGCTCACCTCAGCAGTATGTCGGGCTGTGTGACCTGTATGCAGAGCTGCACACCATCGTAGAAGTCCACGTCTGACTCCAGCTCCAATCTAGGTTCCAGTGTTAGCGCGAACGTCGTCTCCGACTTGACGAATGGCATGTCGGCATTGTAGGTCCCTTTCACCACTATGCCTGCCCTGCGCATCGAAATAAAACAGGTTTTAAAGCAATGTTGCAAGGGCTCCATTGCAACTCAGGTAAAAATATCTGAAACAACTACACAAAATCTAGAGTGCACTGATTGGCACACCACTGGCTAGAAATAGCAGCCAACGAGGGTCTTGCACTTCGTAAAGAAGCCCGGCTGGTTTAAGTCACATGAAGTCACAAGACTAAGTACATTGCTTTAGTTGTACAATGCTTCAAAGTAGGTGTGGTATGAGCAATCTAGCATTTTTTAATTAGGTAATGAGTTTCTGAAATCGGCATGAACTGTGCAGTGTACTGTGATGAGTAAAGAACTAAACGTAGAATAAATTAGAGTGTAATATGTAGAGCCAAAAAATATTATATTTGTCATCTTAGAGTAAGTGAGCGTGGCAAATATAGTCAGCGAAATATCTTGCCAGTTTTTTTCAATTATTATTGAACTAAATAAATGTTAGAATATGTAAAATCTGAGTGCAGTGTTCTATGGATGATTAATTTCTACTAATAGGATAGCTGATTGATTTTCTTTTCACGCAGCAAGAGTGCAACGGATCGAGGTAATTTCTTACATTAAGGTGGGCTATCCCGCTCAACTCCCCAAACAAACGGGGAAAGAAGATCACGCCCATATTTCTTGTCAAAGATCCCAAATTTTGCTCAAAATAGATTCATTTGATCGAACTAGATGTCTGATGACCGTTGGCATTGTAAAATTGTGCTTGGTTTCTAAGTTATAAGGTCTGAAAGTTCGAATTTTTCGCGCGTTTTATACAATAACTCCTCCAAAGGAGGTGGATTACGCAATGATAAAGTAAGAACATCTTAAAAAGATTAGTCATCAGACATAGCTTATTTAATCAAGAATTATAATCTATTTGGTTTTTGTTAGATTTTTGACTACAGCGGTGGTTTACTTTTAGCTATAAGTTGTTTTGTAATGAAAATGTTCGTAAATCTTACCCAATGATACACTATGCACATTGTCTTTTTTGTGGACTTGTTGCATTTTCCTCATCACGGAGCCTGTCTTATTCTTTGAAACAGAGAAGGTCCCAGAGCGCAACAGCATGGTTTTGTACTGTGACCACGAATGAGTTAGCCTCGCCGGGTTGGGTCACCTGAAGTTGTTTTATAAACCATACAGTGACATAGGCATTTATTGTCCTGACATTGATTTGGAAAGTATTCCGTGTTGAGCTGTGTACTGAAGCTAGTAAAAAAGAAAGAATAAACACCGGCGGCATCCACAAACCACTTGACAGATTTAGGGGGGGAGGGGTCCGGCTCCCAGTCATCTCTGGTCACGAGGGGAGTTCCAGCCCGAGTCATGTGACGAAATGCACCGAAGCATGAAGTAATGAGAAAATGAAACAAATTATTTAAAATATTCACATAATTTAGACGTTTTCGACAATGTAATATGTATATATACTATAATGAACTATATGTTGCTTACATTTGTAAGCAACATATAGTTCACATTTATCAGAAATAGCAGGTTTTTCGAAAAATTGTGTAAAATGTGATTTTATGCACGCAACTATACTAGGGGGACTTATGTGTTAGGCAAGGGCCCCCCAAAGTGCTCTAAATTCCGTCACGTGGTTTGTGAATGCTCCCTAACGACAGAGCGACTGACTTCATGTCGACGAGCGAGTGTGCGACTCGGTTCCACAGCGACAGCTGCACCTGGCCCGCCAGCTCGAAGGAGAGCGCGGCGGCGAGCGCGTGGCGCGCCACCGCGCCCGTGCCCAGCACCACGCGCCGCGCCTCCTCGTGCGCCACCAACAGCGACTGCGATCAACGAATAGACAACATAATGAGACGCCGTTTTGAAGAACACTTGATGGCTTAATTACTAACAATAGAAACAGATTACAAAAAAATCCGTAGCAAATTATGCACGACACTTTCATAATTATGCTGTACAATCTCATTTTATTTATAGGATTGAAAGGAGTGTGTCCATTTTTGTACGGGCGAAAAAAGCGGTGGCAAGTTGAATGTTCCTCTATGAAACAAGCGTAGCTCGTTTGTACATATTTATTCATATTATAATGGAGATATTTCAGTTTTCGATGGAGCTGAAGATTAAGTAGACTTTTCCCGAAAAATGCCTGACTTGTTGGAATTTCAAATAAATATGGACATTTATTGTGTGATTTTTTCAATCCAGGAATAGTTTTGCCAAATCAATTGTGTTTTGACTTCTAATTACGTAACACAAACCGCGATTACGCAACAGATGTCGCTTTGCGTCAAGCTGTTTTCATTTGCTTTGTAGACATGGTTAATATACTCTTTGAAGAAAAATATTATTTAATTTACATTACTCGAACAATATTTACAAAATCACATGTTTTTAGTAACTTTACCATTAAACAATTAAAAACGACTTTCTAATGTTTCACCCATACGGGCAGGCTAAATACATTAAAAACAGATGTGATTAAAAAAAAATTATCGGTGAGTTTCCCGTCCTCAGGAAAACTGAAATATATGAATTATAATATGAAATAAATATTTACAAACGAACTACATTTGTTTCATAGAGGAACAATCAAGTTGACAACGCTTTTTAGCGTTCCGTACCCAAAGGGTGAAAACGGAACCCTATTACTAAGCCTCCGCTGTCCGTCCGTCTGTCTGTGACAGGGCTGTATCTGTCTGGCTGGTATGAACCGTAAACCGTAGGCAGCTGAAATATTTTTCCGCTATAACAACAAATAGTTAATATTAAAAATTAAACGGGCCCATACAAAAAGGTGATTTTTTTGTTATCTATTGTACGATGGTACGGAACCCTTAGTGTGCGAGTAAGACTCGCACTTGGCCGGTTTTTCGTCCATACAAAACTGGGCATACTACTCCTTTCGCTAGTAAAACCGAAATGAATGGTAGCAGTGTGATAGAGGTAGCGCAACGTCGGCCCGCACCTGGAAGGCGGTGGTGCGCTCGCTGGCGGTGCCGGACCACACGTGGCCCATCAGCTCGCCCTGGCCGCCGAAGAAGGCGAAGGGGCGCAGCTGGACGCCCAGAACCGACAGCTCCATGCCCGCGGAGGCCGCTTCGTCCGCCTCCTCGGAGCCGGCGGAGCCGACGAGCGAGGAAAGCCCGTTCGCGAACAGGCCCAGCTGGAATGGCGCAGTACACATTCATCACACGTATCAAATGCACCTTATTATGTATTTAACCACAATTTGCATGGAGATCTGGGTATTGTATCAGTGGAGGAAGAAATTAAGGTCAAAACTGAAAACTGCAGAAGGACAATCCTACTACAACCAAATGATTTAACTTCGAAATTAGAAAGAGCTCCTCAAAATCTCCTATAGATATATAGAATGAGCCATTTACATATGAAACTACATTTTCATATGATATCGCACAATATCTAAAAAAAAATTCATTACACTTGGAAACTTTTAAATATGTTAGTATTGGATCATTTATTTTCTTGACATTTCAGCCAGTGGCGAAAAACATTGACTGGCAGCCTCGGTAGACCAGTGGTGCGACGCTTTGCAATTAGATAAACTGCGTAAGCACCTCAGCGCGGTTGGGTTCCAGATGGGTGACAATTTTCATCCTTACTTAATAGGTGGTAGGGTTAATCACGCCCGGGTTGGTATCATCGCATTGAACGAACGATGGTCGAAGCGGCAATGAAAATTGACCAAGTTTTCCATCCAGTTTAATGTAGCCAAGCAATATAAGGAAGGTCCTTGCATGGCACCTAGTTTTCATGTGTTGTGTAAGGCTAATATCTGACGTTCAGTTTGGTATTAGCCATCCATGTCCAGTTAGATAAAAAAAAGAGATTTTGCCATTCATATACCAACTAATAAGTGTCTATGATAAATTAACATCAAAATATACATTTCAAAGGATGCTGAAAGACTCAGATTGCAAACATTAACCCATGGTCTGCAAGTGGTACCACCGGCGGTCCTGCCACAAACAATTGTCCAACTTGCTAGCAGAACCGCCGGTGCTTTTGGGCGCTGCGACAAAAGAAATCGATGGGAACGGCAGTACTCACGCTGAACACCTCTCGCCTCTCGCCCTGACCCTCCAGAAGCAGGCCCACGTGGCCCCGCTTGAGCAGCCCGCCGGAGATCTCCTGCACGCTCACCAGGCTCACGTTCGACCACGCACTGGACGACACCGGACGCAGCAGAGCCGTCGATAAGCCTGAAAAGGTTTTTTTTATGACAAACCAGCATGGGGCTCTGCACGGCCAGAGCGACCAGGATCCTCGGATCGGCTAAATAAATACACCTCACCTCTCGATACCATTCGCAGATTTGCGAAGTATTTTACGGCAATGAAGCTTGTTTATATTACGTTTGAAGATTTCTAGGTTACAGGTATGAGGAAAGGCCTCCGCCGGTAGATAGTTGGTTTTCAAAAGCCTAATGTCAACCACAAAAGGAATCCTCTGAGTGCAGGAGGAATGAGGGAGATAAGTTCCATAGATAATCATCATGGTAGTACCCGTAACACCCACAAACTGTCAACCGATCAGCCGACGGCCTGGAGACTCTGAGCCACACAAGTCTGTGGCTCAGAGGCTCCAGGCCATCGGTGAGTTGGTGCTACCAAAAATAAACAAACTTGAAATGGTTGAACAAACTTATAATATGTTCTTAGGACTTTCCAGCTGTCGATCGCTCCCCAATTCCCCGAATTGCGGGGAATTTGAGGTCTTGCGGGGGAAGCAATCATCGGGGAATTGGTTGATCCACAGGGAATTCTGTTTTCTGGCTGCATGAGCTTTTTTTTGGTCATTCGAAAAATATCACACTGTTGAGTGCATGATCTTTTTGGTTTTGCTCATTCGACATTTTCAATGAAAACTTGGTTCCTATTCTGGATTTTTACAGATTTCGAGGAATCCTAAGAATGTTTTGGGGAATTGGGGGAGTGTTTACCTGCGACGCTGTAAAAGAGGTTGCATTATCAAAGTGATAATAAATCATATAAAGATAGCATAAAAATAAAATACGTGCAGCTGTCTTTAAAGACATCTTGTTGGACGCTGCTTTATACGGACCGCATTTGGCAGACGAGGCTGATAGCAAAATGCAGTCCAAGTCTATCGCACGTCAACTGCATTTTGCAGTCGGCCTCAACTATGGCGTGCATAGCGGGCCCCGGTCGGAAGGGAAACAACAGGAAAAATCTTACCTTTCTGCGCCAAAGTATCCCAGTTGTTGATGTGGTTCTGGGTCCTGATGACGTTACCGATCGTCCTCTTGTGCGTGCTGCACCTCTCACTCATCATCTGGAGCTTCTGGAGGATAAACTGCTTCACCTCGAAGTCTTTGTCATCGGACACCCAGAAGTTTACGAGATCGTGCAGTTCGTAAAACATCGGCTTCCCTTCCAGGACAATATCGATGGCGATAATACGAGCACTAGAGTCGTAACGTTTGTCCAGTTGATAGAACACCCGCTTACACGACTCCACAACCTCCTTGGACCAGTATTCCTTAGGCATGGCTCGAAGGGATTTCAAAGCCATGACAGCAACACTTTTCTCCCCTTTTCTCATGTGGTCTATTAATATGGGAACGGTGTCGGCCCGGCGCAAGTTGCCCAGTGCTCTCAGGTATTTAACATAACAGCTGGACTCCTTACATTTTGAAAGGTTTTGAGTGATGGTGTCCTTCACTTTGTTGGATACCTGAAATATTTCAAAGTGTAAATTTTAGAAGTGGCTTGATACTGTTGGGTTTATTTGTACCATACACCTAGTATGGTGATTATATTGATGTTATTAAAAATGGTACCCCCGTGATATCTTAAGGTTATTGATTTAATTGGATTTTGTATGGAACTGGAGATATATGAAATACCAAACCCTCTGTATAGAAATACCAATATGATATTAGCCTAAAAACCAAATTTTCGAAGGAATTAGGTGCCATGCCCGCAAGCTGTGCATATTGAACTGTACAAGCTGTCTGGAAAACTCAAGACAATTTTGCATTGTCTTGTAACTTCTTTAATATGGATTTTAGCAAGCATACTGATAATTTAATCATAATCTAACGAGGCAGGGAATGTGGAAAATTTGTAAATATAAGGAAATGTGGAGTATTGATCAGAGTCATGATTAGCCAAAATAGTTATTCCCAAAGAAAACTCACATTATCGGTGGTGTTACCAGGGCGGCTCTCGACAAAGTTGTGTGTCATGGCGGCGGCAGTGAGCAGCAGGGTCTCTGCCACTGTCTCCGGTAGCTTGTGGTCTTCTGACATTTTAAGCACATCCACTATCACCTTCTCCTGAAACATTGAACGCATTGCTTATGAGATTAGAATACACATATGATTGGTACACGGACACCAAAGCGAAAAACCGATCGTTTTTGTTTCATTTCTATACATATAATTTGTTCTTTCCCTTACATCAGAAAGAACAAAATATTTTATAATAAGATGAAATAATTTTACGTACAATATATATGAGGTATAAGGTATATGTTATATTTAAGAAATAAATAGGTTATCTATTTAACACATGAAAAACGAGTCTGTAGAGATGTGTAACAACAGAGCCAAGCGTCTTGCTCTCCTAGAGTGACCATTACTTTGGGCATCAAGTGGGACTACACTAGTAAGTAGTTGAATGTCTGACAATAAACAAAGACCAAAATCATTGGTGTAACTGTACATTTGAAATGTTATGTTACAATCGGAATGTTTTTACCTCATTTTATTCAGGTATTCAGCTAGATAGTAAATTAATCTTTAAATTCATAAAATAAGTTTGCGATGCCGTACTGGGCCAACATCACAAACTGGGAAACTGTATGTTCAACAAATATAAAAAACTCTCTCTTTTATCAGCATGTTGCAAACATATATAAGGGTACTGTTTTTAGAATGATCCTTCTGTCAGAATTATCCTCCGTTTGGCACAATTGGAAATGATCATCAGAAACCATTTACTTACCCTGTTATTTAATATGCCATATTATCAAAATGTATATCCACACAATTGTTTTATATTAATTAGAATGTTTAGCAAGCAATTCATTTTACGATAACAGGTGGACTTTATCACTTATTCTCTGAGAAAATTCGTACTGTACATATCAGTAACAAAGGCTAGTGCATCACAAGGAACTCACATGAGGTCGGACTCCCATAGACAGCGCCCACAGATAACGCTCCACGTTGTCTTTATCGTGTTCGTTGTCGAAGCCCAGGAATGTCTTAGCAGCTTGATGTGCGGCAAACGTTTGAGTAAAGCCTGCGATGTCACACAGCTGCTTTCTGCAAAGAGTTACTGACATAAGGAAGACTGACCTCTCGGACCCACAGTTACAACAGGGTGAAATATTTAATAGTATTGTTGATATTTTCTAAGAATGTTATTGAGAGTCCACGGCACCTTAAAGTGCTGAAAATTTGATTACAATGCTTCAAATGTAGACGTCGCTGAAACTCAAATTAATGAGATAACGGTAATGCAGTATCCATTAAATACATAAAAATTACCTTACAGTGTGTCATTCTCATATAATGACAGTGGGTGGGTCGTGTCCAGATACATAAAAAAACATGGCCCAAGATCCAACATGGCTCGTAGCCTAGTGGCGCGGGGACTGGCCTAGCATACCAGAGGCCTGAGTTCAATTCCGACATGCACCACTGTCTTTCTCTTTCCGAGTTTGAGAAAAGTGCATTTCGTCACGAATGCGAGCTGCTCCATGGTTCGGAATCCATATGAAACTGTAGGTCCCCTTCCCCTACTAGGTGGTAGAGTTTAAGCCCGCCCGGATTGGTACCATCGCATTGGATGAAAAGATGGTCGAAGCGGCAATGAAAAATTGTCTGTGTTTTCCAACCCGTTCAATGTAGCCGTGCTCATAAAGGGAAGGTCCTGGCATGGCACCTAATTCCTTGGGAGATGTGGTGTATTGGGTTAATATCATAACGGCACTGGACTCATAATAAAAAGAAGTCACTGGCAAGCTTACATGGAGGATAAAGATCTGCGTGAATTATTCATGAAATTCGCTAAACAGTTGCTACTGCGAATTATGATGGAAAATGTTAACATTGTGCCACATGGCTTAAGTGCAGATAAATAAATAAATAAATGATAATAATAAAAAACACAAATTCAAAATCAACAAATTCAAAACAACTATATTATATTAACAACACATTCTTTGTAAATAAGAGAAGCAGAAAAAAATGACTGCCAAAGTCTCCGGAAAATAAATACCGGAGGGGGATTCTGAGAAGTGAATTGACTATGTATTCATGGTGATTTAAGAATACTAAGAATTTTATGATTTCTAGTAAGAGTGCTTGATCTGATTGTTTTAATTATTTTATATTTTTTGTAGGTTCCTCATTTACTTAGCCGATTAAAAAAACATAGATAATTTGTTAAAAATGCAAGAAATCAATATATTATGTAGTAATTGAAATATACCAATCAAGAGCTAATACTCCAAAGACAAATATAAGAAGTCGTCCAACCTTTACCAAAAATTTTTCTCTTAAGGCATAGTATATTATTTTATTATGAGCTTGAAGATAAAGCAAGTGGTAAACCAACAGTATAACCAAGATAGAAGAGTTTTATTTCAATAGAGAGCTTTTGACCAATATTCAGAAATAATGTGTGGTTCCAAACGCGTGCCTAATTTCAATAGAGAGCTTTTGACCAATATTCAGAAATAATGTGTGGTTCCAAACGCGTGCCTAATTTCAATAGAGAGCTTTTGACCAATATTCAGAAATAATGTGTGGTTCCAAACGCGTGCCTAAGAAATGTAGGTATAATTAATACATTTTTGTTTTTTCACATTTGGTCTATGTACATCCCACCAATAAATACCCAATGAAGCAATGGCTCGTTGGTGTATTATCCCAGAAACAAAAAAACTGTCTGTAATGACATTAAGTTATCAGTTAAGTAGCTTGTGAAGTGAGTAATCAGAAAAATAATTATGTTTGTTTGCTAAAGTCCAACCCTTAGTGTGCAGTACACCAATCTTATTTTTGTCCTGCAGAAAAAAGAAGATAGATCTATAATGACCATAACACTAACCAGAGATTGTGCACTCCAGCCTAAGTGTTATCAGAATGCATATGTACAATTAGAACGGGACAAAATGGTGGCAAATATTAGTCAATAATTTTCAAAGAACTCATTATAATAATACATAAATAGCAGTTTCGCAGTTTACACAGATAACAATGATGAACATTAAGTATGATCTTTGACCAACAACACACGAACAAATAAATTGAACGAACATTGCATTTTTTCAAAATGTATGTGGATTTTTTTATGTAACTGGATGTGACTGCTAACCACACATACTGTTATATTAGACCAACATAACACATGGCAACTAGGTGCCATGCCAGGAAATTCCTCATATTGCAGGGCTACATTGAATTGGATGAAAACGAACAATTTTCATTGCTACATTGACCATCGCACATTCAATGCGATGGCACCAACTTGAGAGGGAGTAACCATACCACCTAGCAAGTTAGCAAGAGGATGCATGGTTTAACGTGGAATCAGACCATGAACAATGAATCATTTAGCCGCCTCTTACGATATGCAGGGGAAGAAATGTAGTGTGCCCAATTGTATTCTTCTGAGGCGCCGTTACAGAAATGGATGAAATACAGAGCAACTTACAGAATTTCGTTATTTTTGACACCTTTTAAAGATTTAACAATCTCTTCCGATTTGGAGGCTCTCATGGCTTCCAAAACACTCATGAATGCCAAGGCAGATTTCTCTGTTCCCAGGTGCTCATCTTTGAGTGAGTCTCGATTTTGTTTGATAACATTCTCCAACTGCAAGAGGTAAGTAATAAAACATTTATTTATCGCAAGTACCGCCTAGTGATTAAACTAGGGTCTTCGATGCTAGATACTATTGCTTTGTGGGGTGTACCCAAGCTGTTTTTGAGGTTACAACTTTAATTTTCTTAACATAACATTTCATAACCGTTAAGCTGTCTTTTAAGTTAGCTTGATGCTTTTATTTATCAGGTGAAATATTTAAAAAAAATATTAAAAACGGCATCCGCATATGTTTACTGGTTTCCCAGAATAATGTAATCTAATTAATAAATCAATCAATTTAGCAAATTACGACTACATTTTAGAAGCTTGTATAAGATTTTGATAAAGCGTATCTGCAGCAATCTGTTATTCAATATACTGTTATATACAATATACATTGTGTGCTGAGTTGGTGAAACCTTTCGAGTAATCTGAACATTAAGTGATTTAAGTGTTTATTTTTAAATTACTGTCTGCTCCTTTCTTAAATCTTAATGAAGTGCTTCTAATTTTGTTGATGTCAATAATCTCTTAAATTTTGCTAAGCTCCATACATTTTTGTTGCTTTTGTGGGGGAACGGCAGAACGTCTAAAATGCAGATCGTATAATATCATATTTTAACAAAATTTTAAAACCATTTATACGATAAGCGCCCTTATATATATTTTAAAGCGTATACTCGCACGCGACTTTTCGACCGTCTCAATTAGCGTTGTAGCAAATTGTTACTCTTTAACAAATATCGATTCGTAGCAATTTCAGCCTTAAATGTATCGATATTAGGGCGCTTTATGCAGTGCTTCTTGGCATATTATACGTTCTGCATGGTTTTCTTTTTTTGTGAATTCACGTTAGGAATATTATACGTTGTGACCATACGTTCTGCATGATGCCGTTGATTCTATTTTTAAACTTTCTTCATTCACAACGTATAAAATTATACATTGCGAATATTATACGATATGCATCGTTTTGATTTTTTGGAAAAAAAATATTTAATACGTTGTGAATATTATACGTAGTGAATACGACTCCTTTTCTGAATTGGCAAATTGACCATGGGGTGTTAAATACATATACAGGTTAGGATTATATTTCATGATTATTATGAGCAATGATCTCTTATCTTATCGTCTTTTATTTGTATTTAATAATAATATGCTAATTAAGAGTGATCTTATTATCCAAAACTACAATATTTTTTAATATAGAGGTAGCTTGCATCAAACATCCCTACATAGTGTAGGTAAGTACATTACATGACATTATTCACGATATGAACAATATGGTCTATTTAATAATGTAGGTAAATTTGTGTATCATGCAGTTGCATAAATTGTACAATTTATTGGATTTCAAAGTCTATTCCCCCCCATAAATCGTAAATTCAATGTGATAACATTTACAGTACCGACTAAGAGAAATCATAGGTTAACTTCAACAAATTATCTACACTTGATTGTGGAGTTGTATTTATAAAACATCCACATAGGACCACATCAGTTCTACGACCTTGCATATGTGGCCGCTTCGATCAAAAAGATATGGAACTTATTTTGTAACCATGCTACAGTTTCATTATACTGAGATTTTTTATAAAACATATTTATTTTAATGACTATCTACAACGCCCATGAGTTATATCAACCGATCAGTAGACATGCATATCCGGTGATTATATTATTACCTATTACGTGAATACTAATATTATCATTGATCCCGAGCAATTTTGTTATTTTCAGGATTAATTGCAAATAAAATAAACTTAATTTGTTGTGGAAGTGTTACTCACATTTTGAACAGATTTCTGTTCACCGTCCACCACCTCAATTTTCAAATCTTGTTCTTTAAGAATGTATCCATATTTGGCTTCCAACTCCTGAAGAGCGTCACTCCAGGACTCGGCCTTTAAGGGATCCGTAACGGAATTGTCGTCTAGGAGATTGAACTCCTGCCACACTCTCATCTTGTTTCCTGCATCCTGCTTGATGGCTAGTCTCATTTCATGCAATTCTTCTGCATATATACGTTTCACGGCCATCAGATCCTCTTTAAGCTCGTAACTGGTGATTCTCACGCTGTTAGGAACCATTGAGAGTATGTTCGTCTTTCTTGTCGGAATGCCCTTATTGGCACAGTTTTTCTGAAATTAAAAGTAAGTATGTAGTCAAATGGGTATTGTAAGAAGCACGAGTCTGTTTACTGCAAAAGAATTATCCTTGAAAGTTAAATTCTAAGTCTTTCGTGATTTTACTCCTGTTCCATCCAACAAAGTTGCAATTGGCCTAGGACATGATTGGAAAAATGGATACCTCTGATGAAGGCGCTTAGATTTGCAATCATGCTGGCCACCTTATTAGATTTATGAGACATTGGCTGGTTGGTGCAGCGATGTAAAAAAGGATCCGATTTTGTTGGACCAATTGCAGGAACCAGAAATTGTTTAAACTAATAATGAAAAATTACTACTAGATTTTGTTTCACCAACTGCAGGAACCAGAAATTGCTTAAACTAACAACAAAGATGACAGTAATAAAAAAACCGGCCAAGTGCGAGTTGGACTCGCACACAAGGTTTCTATACTATCATAGAAGATTTAACACAAAAACGGACGGACAGCGGAGACTTAGTAATAGGGTTGCGTTGGCACCATTTAGGTAAAAAAGTGCTTTCAAGCCTAAATAGACCTTGCATGGAAAAACTTTGCTTACCTCACGGCTTATGTGTCTATGAGAAGCAAAAAGACTTACCTTTATTTTTCGTATTATAGTAGGTGACATTGAGTGGTAAGAGACTTCGCACTCTCCGGAAACATCAGTTTCAATGGTGTCCCCATCCAGTATCTGAAACTAAAAGAAGAATAAATAAGTACCTACTTAATTTATCACAATCCAGTTTTGAACTGATTAGCATGTGTGATTTGTAATTCCTGTTGCAATTCCGAGTTCCACAGTTCATAAAGCAGCAAAGAAAAGTTTGGAACAGGGCCAGGGGCCAGCTCGAACAAAACTAGGGTGCATGCAAGTCCTCTTACTCCAAAGCCTTTGACAGGATCATGAACCTCGGAACATTCGTAAAATAAAAATTAAACAAAACTTTCTTCTTACCTGGAAAGTGCTCACAATCCCTTTTTTGTAGTTAATTAAGCTTAGTTCTTCTTTGGTGTTGATGTAGATCCTTCCAACCTTACCGTTCGTCCACTCGGCAAAGAAGGCGGCATTGCTGTAGCCATCTAGGAGAGACTTATGCTCTATGAAACCTTCGTGCGGGGCAGCACGCGACCGTACATGCAATTTCGGTGACTTGAGCTGTAACATGTATTGAAATAAACTTTTATCTTCATACCAAACCTTGTGTAAATATTAGAATGTTAGTATTTTAATTTATTTTGTTTGCTTACAGAAGAAATCAAGAGGCACATAAACTTTTTTTGGCGAGCACAATAAAAAAGCAGGTAAGCTAGACTGTTTACAAGTTCCTATGGATTTGAATATTTGAATAGGTATGGTATGATCATAAAATGCTGTTCTAAGTTAAATCTGAAGAAATCATTGACGTGAAATATTCTTCAGAATAGGTTTCAAATTACGTAGATACTACTATTACCTACATACGACCTAAAACATACAAGAAAACTGTCAAAAGACAAGAAAGAAGAGACTGCATAAAAAGTTAATATCAATAGGTATAAACAACTTGGATAACATAAAAATAGAGGAACTAACCAACCTTTGTTCTTATCCATGGTCAGTAGATTACGGTGAAACATGCACATTGAACACCCCCACACATACAGAATAACTAAGTAATAGTGTTACTGCATCTACTTTAACAAGTTTATTGCATTACTTTTGGTATGGGATACAAACAAACAGATCAAAGATAACTTTTCGGGTATTTGTTTACATTAGTTCTAGTTTACGTTCCAAACGAAAACTGACAGCTGGTTTTATCACGTGACCGGAAGCAAATTATTGTCGAACTTTGCTACGAAAGTTCATCTGCACCGGAAGTTTATTACCCACCTCGAATTTTAGTAAAAAGTGAGAAGCAGAATCGCTCCAAACTGGATCCACGGTGAGTGTACCCTTAATCTTGTATCCGACGTCCTTGTCCTTGCTCGAGACATCATTGTGAAGAATCGTCGAGTCGATAGAGTATGTGACCGGCGACTGGAACAACTTTATATCTCCATAACTCCCTGCTGGGACGGAAGACATAAGAACGTACCTATTGCACAGTAGCAATGTATTCACCAATAATATCACAATGTTTGATTTCATTTTAGCTAGAAAAAAAACCGGTTTATCTTCAAAAAATATGCTTGATAACTCAAGGTCATAAAAGTAACATGGTTTGTTAACCGTTATCACTACTTGAACTGAACAGTATCTCTCTATAGTCTGTGAATCGAACTGTCGGGATCGGCGGGGTGGGAAGTGAACTGAACGGAATGGAACTGACCGAATGACTGATTGAAGGAGCGAGCGTTCTAGTGGGAGTGGGAGGAGAGAAATGGATGGTTGACCGATCTCATGCCGCCACGAGGCGCAATACAATACCTACTTGTGGTTGTCGAACTTACGGCCGCGGCATGCATGCGGCATGTGTGCACGAGAGTAGGTAACTAAGTATAGCGGGATAGGAGCGATAAATTATTCGGTCCACGATCTCCTTCACCGGTTATTCCTCTCTTTTTTTGGTTGTGTTGTTTTTGATAGATATAAACAACAAAAGCATCGACGAACAAAGGTAAAGTAAAATCGAACATATGCAAGTTGGGCCAAACACCGTGTAACACCTTACACGTCGTTAAAAACCGACCAAGTGCGAGTCGGACTCGCACACGAAGGGTTCCGTACCATGGTACAAGATTTAAAACAAAAAAAATCACGTTTTTGTATGGTATTTTTTTTTATTTTACCTATTTGTTGTTATAGCGGTAAAATAAATACACACTCCGTGAAAATTACAGCTGCCTACCTATTACGGTTCATGAGATAAAGCCCTGTGACAGACGGACGGACGGACG
This sequence comes from Incurvaria masculella, assembly GCA_946894095.1. NCBI lineage: Eukaryota > Metazoa > Arthropoda > Insecta > Lepidoptera > Incurvariidae > Incurvaria > Incurvaria masculella. The sequence continues at coordinate 10,531,465 of OX335657.1, read as the reverse complement.
GACAGCGGAGGCTTAGTAATAGGGTTCCGTTTTCACCCTTTGGGTACGGAACCCGGGTATTTCGTCTTGTTTGCGCAGCGGAATTTCCATGTAGGAACTCATATTCGAAAATTTGACGAATTTGCAGTATACCTAGCGCCATAAACTACCACAATTTCGCAAAAGCAAAACACTCTAAAAACAAATGACTGATTTTTTAATTAAAATAAAATGGCTTTCGAATAAAATTTATTTACTAATGCTAGCTGCTCCGCTAGCTGCGCTAAAAAAAAGATTACCTACTCATAGAAAGATTATGGTGGTGACTGTCTGGTAGACCAGTGCCGGACTTGTACATCATAGCTCCTTACCGAATAGCAAAACAGCGACGGCAGATGTCTATTGCCAAGAATTGCAAACAATGATGGAGAAGCTCGCAATTTAACAACCAAGACTGGTCAAACGCTAGATTCCTCATTGCTTCTTCACAACGCGCTAGCTCACACTTCACGACAGACCACAGAAATCTGAATTATTATTCCGATTTATATCCGACAGACCATCGCTAAGCTACGAGAGTTGCAGCTGGAAGCTCTCTGTCATCAATTATCTCTATCTGTAACAATTTATACATTTAGCAATTTATACAATTTATACATACAAAAAAATAATCATCCGAGACGCAGCACAAAACGCTTTCGCTAACTTCATCGCCTCCCGTTCGGCAGACTTCTATAGTAAAGGAATAAATAAACTGCCATCAAAATGCCGAAATTGTATAGATAATTTGGCCCAGTACTTAGAATAGCTAAAATAAAAAAATAACCAACATTTCATTTACAATTTTCATACAAATCTCCAATTTTATAGGTAAAGTAAAGAACTAATATCATAACGGTAGTTGTATGGTATTAGCTATCCATGTCAAGTTGCATAAAAAAACATATTGTTCATAAAAAGTGACGTGTTTTATAATATGTTGGCGTTGATGTCCCATCGTGCTAGTGCCCAGAAAAAAACGAGGTGAACAATGTATGGAAAAATAACTTCCATACAACGAGCGCGCAAAAATAACGCCATGCGAGTTACAACATTATAGCGCCGTCTAATCCTAATCTAATCCAATTTGAAATGTCCCAAATTGATCAAATGGTCGTTACGTAATTTTTAGGGTTCCGTACCCAAAGGGTGAAAACGGAAACCTATTACTAAGCCTCCGCTGTCCGTCCGTCCGTCCGTCCGTCTGTCCGTCCGTTTGTCACAGGGCTGTATCTCATGAACCGTAATAGGTAGGCAGCTGAAATTTTCAGACTGTGTGTTAATTTTGCCGCTATAACAACAAATAGGTGATAATAAACAAACAATTATAGTATTTAATCAAAATTAAATACGATATATTTTAAAATTTAACTTATCTAGAACCTTATATCTAAAATTGTTATTTAATGTGCCTGTGTGAATTAACGAAATCAGTGTCATCCTCGTAAACACAAAGCCTACACCCAACCACGAAATAGTTTGTGTACAGCATATCCCAGATCAATTTATAAAATATAATATAATCATGCCATTTTTTTAAACTTTTTGTTGGATAGTTGTTAGGTAGTAAATGATATATCTCTGATCTAAATACTCTGCTATTTTGAGATCATAGGCTCAAAATTACCCAAAATAGGAACTAGAAAAATGAATAACTTTATTAAACAACCTATATCAAATAATGCCTTCTTTACAAAAAATACCGTAAAAATTAGGAAAAATCGAATTAAATTTTAATCTAACAAAAACAATGTCACACATTTGTGTAAAGTACTAGGAAGAAGTATGAATAAATGCCCTCCCGGCCGCACAGTGGTCGAGAACTTGAAAAAACCGGAGTTAGGACGAATGTCGAAGATATGGGTTTGAAGAGTAGCTTATATGATGTGGAGAAGTAAATAATGATATGCAATGACGATATCATATTAGAATATAGTTTTAGGGGGAGAAAATAAGTCAATAGAGAAATAAGAAAATAGAGGCGTGGTTTTCGTAGCTCCCGTTATGCCCCCGTGAAAATTTTAAAGCCCACGTGTATCTTCGGGCACCTCTTATGAATGACATGGCCTATGCCATATGCCGCGTTGAAAATTAAAAAAGTTTATATTTGTACATTTTGAATTATTCGTTCTGAAAGTTCTTTAAATACTATTACAGTATACCACTACGTATTCTTATCGGAGGGCTGAGTGGTGGTAGCCAAGCATTTTGAGAAAGGCAGATAAATTGTTCGATCAACCTATTCAATTTGTAAGCTCGAAAACGACACAGGAACGAAGCTATTGTTACATAATATATTTCCGAGATGAACGGACATGGGGCATCCTGCACAGAGATTGACGTCATTCCCTAACGCACATACTAAACTTATTATAAATAAACCCGCTTCTATCTTGCCCCGTTCATTCACAGGCCCGAGATAATCGTTTTACCGGGCCGGTGCGTTACCGATTCAGCGTTCAGGCGCTTCTCCAAAGAGAAGCAAATTGTTTTCTTCTACACCAGTGCATTGTCGCAGCTGCGGGCGCTGATAAGGCTATCGATGTGATGTACTTAGGTGGAAAAGTAAATGTATCGATACTTTATTTACCGACATTTTTAGGCCTGATACGCCTGTGGTTTCTGGTGTTAGACATTGATGAAATTTCAGAGTATTTTTCGGAACCCATGAAAAACTGTATCAACCTATGTCACTTTTTGGGCGATTACTTGAAGTTTTAGGCAGGTACCACTACAGTGCCCCTGCTTCCTACGTATTAGATGAAGCAGATTTTTAGCATTCATTGCATTTTAATTTAAGTTGATCATAGTGATAAACATTTTGCTCATTTCCATAATTTAAATCGAGTGCTACTTCATTTTAACTCTGAAATAGTTATGTCAATATTATTAAAAGCACTGTTATATAGCTCGATTGATTTAAAATGAGGTCAAGCACACCTCTATTTTGATATTTTTTGCTAGCTTATAGCAAGCGTGGTGCAGTATGGTGACAACGACGACATGCTGCTATCAATGTGCTTAAACATACTCATTTTTTACCCAGCTCTTTATTTAGTTGCAAATTCAGTTATTTTAAAAATATCGACTACCTTACACAACCTTATTTATAGAAGCGTGGGAAGGTTGGAGTTTGAACTCGCCAAGGCGTAAAATAATGTTAACAATATTGGCCAGGCTCAGGGTATAAAAGGGGAGCGTATTCCAGATTATTCACTCAGTTCCTGTGGTAGTAGACTAGCAGTCGACTCCACCCTTCGAAGCTCCTTCAAACAAACAGGCATCATAATTAGGACGTCAGCTGTGACTATGCATTACTGGCGTTTTCTGATTGGTGTTCTTGCGGTGATAGAAACAGTCGCGTCGTTTTCTGGGCACAAACTTATCGATGTGCATCACCAGTGTCACGGGCGACGGGAGCGCGACTCAGCATTGACTAGGGCTCCATTACCCCAGTTCGACCGGGTAACCACGAGAGCTGAAGGCCTTGGTTTTATCCGCAAGGTACACGAGCGTGAAGACTTCAGACGCCAAGGGACAGAACGAGCTCGAGACTCCTCGGATTATCGAAGTAATTCCGTCTCACTAAGCCGGTCGAGTAGAGCAGAACTCTTAACACGTCGTCTGATTGAATCGCGTTCGTCCCACGAAGATCGAAGATTAACCGGGCATGATATTTCGAAAAGTACAGCGACAACACCTTATTTCCCTCGAAACACACGCAGTATCGACAGAATTCGATCGGAACCATCCATCCGTCAGTTTGAAGCAACTTCAGAAGCCAGACGTAATACAGACCATATTTCTGAAAGATCAGCACGAACCCGTTCCTCTATTCAGAATACGCGACAGACCGTCAGGGACCTTAACCGTGCATTCCAACAGAATTTATTCCTCAATGACCGACGCTTGACAAGGGATCGCTCCAATGAACAACCTACCAGAACAGGTTTACGCAACATCGCAGGGGAGCGTGGATTCGTTTCTACGCTTGCTCTATCAACTTCCAACGAACGACGGCTGCTTCGCGATCAAACTTATGAACGCTCATCTAGGATAGATTCAACATCTCGTGGTACACGGTATACTAGCCGACAATTTTCTGAAACAATACGAAACCGCCCAGAACAACCAAGATCGCGATCGATCGATGCAGTTAATACAATAATTAAAAATACTCGAAATGTGCGTGCTAACAATGAAGAAGGCAGTTTAACTACGCGGTTAGTGCGCTCCCGATCTACCCGAGACATGACACATTCAAATACAAGAGGAGGCGACAATTTGAAAAATATCGTCCATGACAGAGCAGATAATAAAGGCAACATGCAAACTCGTGTTATAACTGAAAGAATTTATCAATCCAGGCCAGTTGCAACGTCTAGAAGACGTCAGAATAATGTTTCCTCCGATAAACGAGAGAGAAGACAAACAGAACCAGAAACAACTAGTAGGATTCGCGATGAAATCTATGTCGTAAATACCGCGCGCCGCTCACTTAGCGCCGATCATCGGCCTCAACCAACGGAATCAAGAATGGGCTCTTATTTAGAACGAGACAATGTCAGATATGGTATCAGAGAAAACGGCAGACAGACAAGCAGAACAAATATTCAAGATCAACGAAGGAGAGAAGCACATAGAAGAAATTCATTGGACGGAAATAAGCTTAACACTAGATTCAACTTCAGGAATAATGTCGAAAGAAGCGTTGAGAGGAAGCAAACAGAGCGCCGGGAAACATTACAACGTAATGAAGCGCGCAACGAACTAAGACATATTGATTCTCAAATACGTTCCCATCGAAGCCCACTTCGCCGTACAGAATCTCTGAGGAACACGTTGAATAGAATACTCGGTTCGGACCACCGTGACGAACTTTTATCGGATAATAACTTCAGATACCGCAGTGAAAATTCCAACCAACGTGAAGAATATTCGAAATCAGAAGCCCGTCGCACGATTCAGGCTTTATCGAGACCTTCCAAGTTGGTTGTTGATGACAATGAATCGCATTATATTTCATGGAAGACTCTAATCGTTACTGCTCTGCAAGGCATTTACCTCAGTGCAATCATATTCCATATTTCAAGTGGAAGTAGTCTCAAAGGAAGCAAGAACAAGTAAGTACCTATCTTATCTATGAGAATTGATTTCGGGCCATCGAGGCATCCACGGCCGCAGATAAATCTCACAGCGGCTGCACAGTGAGGCATAAGTAACCACAAGTAGTGCACCAATGAATAGAGTGGGTTAAGGCTTTAGAACCCTTTGTTTTCTTTAATTTGGCAAACATATCCAGCTATTTAGGACCTATATGTAAACAGGAACCTTTATAGGCCTATGGCTCTCTATCTGTTTGCGCGTTATCTTACCTTTGTCCGCCCGCCTTGTTAGGGTTCCGTACCCAAAGGGTGAAAACGGAACCCTATTACTAAGCCTCCGCTGTCCGTCCGTCCGTCCGTCCGTCTGTCCGTCTGTCACAGGGCTGTATCTCAGTAACCGTAACAGGTAGACAGCTGAAATTTTCACAGAGTGTGTATTTATTTTGCCGCTATAACAACAAATAGGTAAGATTAAAAAATAATTAAAATTAAAGGGGGCTCTCATATAAAAAACTTAATTTTTTTGTTTTTTTTCTACGATGGTACGGAACCCTTCGTGTGCGAGTCCGACTCGCACTTGGCCGGTTTTTTCGCTTGCGCCATGCCTGGTTGGAGGATAAGGCGACACTACCACAGAATATAAGCTCTCGATGTATTATCGGTACATTTAGGCTGTTAAGAAAACAGTGAAAAAAATCAAATAATGAGTTAATTTTCGGATTGTACATCATTTTTAAAAACGTTGGAATCAGTAATAATGAAAAAATCTAGTGTAACACGAACAGGCGACGCGCAACTGCGCACCTAGCCTGCTGTCGCGAAGTCACAGGAAATCTATGGTTTAAAAATTTTAAGAAATACATTCTTTGTCCATTAGCCAAGGCATAATTATTTAAAAAAAATAAATTCGAAAATGATCGTATATAAAAAAGACATTGATTCCTATGTTTATTAGCCAATATTTTCCAATCTAAAAGTTATTTTAAAAAAATACAGACGTACATTTCGACAACATATTTAGTTAAAGAATCCAAAATTTCAAAAACCTAGTAAAACAATTAAGCTACCTACATGGCCCGTAGGGAAATTGATAGGGTAACGACTCTTTTAATGCGAAATAAACTAGCAGATATAAAGATTAGGGTTAGTTCTTATTCACATATCTTAAACTAAAATATTTTTATTGTGTCGTAAACAACATGTACATACGGTCGTTTCCTCTCAATTGTATACACTGGAAAGAGAAGGAATTCCTAAGTCCAGGCATGACAGAACGTCTTTAGCATGACAGAAAGAAGAATCTCAAATTTGTCTCTATTGCCGGTGTATAGATTTCAGATGAAAATACTTACAAACGGCATCACCTAGACGCCACACGTTGGACTTTGACCCACATACGTTTTCCAAAAGCCAATGCCGAGGCTGACGCGCTCTGTACATAATCTGTGATTAGTTATTGAGGCGACATTCCATTCATCCCACTTCTCACATTGACACACCACCGATTTTACTTTATTTAACGATATTGTGCAAAGTGTTTGGCTAAAAGATCCCTTGCATCTCCCCCTTCCCCTTGCATGTCGCACGTAAGAGGCGATTAGGGAATTGTGATTCGGACTCCACGTAAAACAATGCATAGGTAGGTAGATCCTTACAACATTCCGCATTTTGTAGCCGTGCATTATAAGGAAAGTACAGTTCGGGCCAAACGTTACGTTACTTTATGGCGGATGTGATGTTGGCGCGTTTCAGTATGCAGAATGTATATTTTAGGTCAGCGACTCGCGGGGGGCATACCCCACGAGTCGCATACACACTCGTATTCGGAGTGCATTCATACCGCCTCCCATTTTTAAAAAGGACCTACCCAACTTAAGGATGTTCCGACCCATACAAGTTTTTTTTCACACAGAACGCAAAAAGTATTGCACTTTAAGGCACGAATTCGTCAAAAATATTAAATATATCCATAGTAGTTGCAGCGAAAACATATTCACAATTTCAGGTTTAATGGTTTCGTTGTAATTGCCGATTAGAAGTTTTACACCGTTAGATGGCGCTGTTAAATAAAAATCGTATTTAAATAAATTGTAACAAAACCAATAACCCTGAAATTGTGAAATTGTTTTCGCGGCAAGTAATATGACTTATTAAACTTTAATTATTAATTCGTGGCTTAAAGTGCAATAATGTTTGCGTTATGTGTGCAAACAAATTTATATGGGTCGGAACAGCCTTAAATGCAAACATAGTCGCAGATATATTGTGTGGGTGGCAACTGACTTGACGAACGCATTTTAGAGCACCATCACGCACGGTGGCGATGTTTTATGCGACGCGCCTCCGGATTCTCATACAATATGGCCACTTTGGCCATACGGTGGGGATGCGATAACGACCGCATACCACTTCTTCCTTTCTCTTTAGTGATTGAGCTAATATCATAACAGTAGGGGTGGTGTTGGTGATGCCTGTTTTCACCACCTCCATCTATACAAATCCGAAAGTTACCTGTCGATTACACCATGTCAATATGCCATGCAACCGAAAGTTACTTATCGGATTTCTGGTAACTGGAGGTGGTGAAAAAAGGGGTATTTCCAGTTACATAAAAATATGTCCAGTTATTTTATTGCTGCATTTGACCAATTTTAATGAGACTCAACTCTGCTTTTTTTTATGTGACTGGACATGGATGGCTATTACCACAAGTTCTGTCATGGTATTAGCCCAACACACCACATGGGAACTAGGTGCCATGCCAGGACCTTCCTTATATTGCACGGCTACATTGAACTGGATGGAAAACACGGACAATTTTCATTGCCGCTTCGACCATCGTTCATTCAATGCGATGGTACCAACCCGGGCGGGATAAACCCTACCACCTAGTAAGTAAGAAAGGGGACCTACAGCTTAACGTGGAATCCGAACCACGGCCAGCCTCTCTCAACGGTCGAATGGTCACCCATCCAATACCAGACCGGACCCAGCGTTGCTTAACTTCGGAGAGCGAACGCCGAAGTGTCGCGCCACTGGGCCACTGAGGCTGACAACTGCTTATCCGGGTTACACTAGTTAGACATTAAAAACTATGATTATGTAGATGGGTGCTTAAAATATATAACATTTTCTGGAGTGACTAGGAATAGGATGAATTATGTAGGCACTTACCTACTTTAAATGATTGCTAGCAACTTTATATTTTCCTTCTAAAATATTCCTGTTTCATTTATTTTCAGAATGCCAGCGTGGTTAACTTTTCAACCAACAAGCGGCATCAAGGCAGATTGAGCTTCTATATTCGGAAAACTAAATGTTATGCTATGCACCATGGCTATGTACAAAACTGTGTGATTATATTCTAGAAATTTGTGTAGTGTGAAAATTTTGTTTTATTCCTGAGAAACAGATGATGATCAGATGTTGTATTACCGACCTACACCAGTAAGCACTCAGGTCTTAGTGAATTTATTGCAGAGTATGTACTTAAAACTGTCGTGAAGTTATCGCGGTTCTGAGATTTGATAATTTCAAGAAATGCTCCTTGTCCATTGGCTCGCAAAATCTTCTTCCAGGCCCTATAGTTTGTTAAAGGCCCTACACCTAAAAGTTGTCTAATTTTCAACATTCCGTTTGAACATTGATCCTATCAATGAAATAGAATAGAAATAAAAAAACTGGCAGTAAATTAGCCAATATTTAAAGGTAAAAAAAAAACATACAGTCGTAGGTTTTGACAATTTATTTTAGAATTCAAAATTTAAAAAATCTAGCAAAACATTTAGAGCATGTAAACAGTTATCGCCAATAGTATGGGGTTGATAGGGTAACGACTGTCTTAAGTCTAGGTCAAAATACAACTTCAGGTATACCCACACCGAATAAATTATTTTCGTTTCTACATCACAAACTTTGGTCAATAGAAAAAAATCGCACAAATATGCATATTTTGGTAACATTTCTTGGTTTTTAGGGTTCCGTACCCAAAGGGTGAAAACGGAACCCTATTACTAAGCCTCCGCTGTCCGTCCGTCCGTCCGTCTGTCCGTCTGTCACAGGGCTGTATCTCAGTAACCGTAACAGTTAGACAGCTGAAATTTTCACAGAGTGTGTATTTATTTTGCCGCTATAACAACAAATTAGATTAAAAAATAATTAAAATTAAAGGGGGCTCCCATACAAAAGGCGTGATTTTTTTGTTTTATTTTTTACGATGGTACGGAACCCTTCGTGTGCGAGTCCGACTCGCACTTGGCCGGTTTTTTCTTCCAAGTATAGAAATCCAACAAATATAGAAGTAAACTTGTAACCAAAATAACCCCCTATTGCAGGAAGAGACACTTCAGTTCACTCCAGAAACGTATGGAGTGCACTCAGCTCCCTTCCATACTGTCCATAAAATTGAATATTTAAAGCTGTCGTGAAGGCAGCGGAAATAAAAGATTTAAAAAATTTAAGGAACATTTGGCCAAGGCAAAATTTTTAACACTTTTTCTAATGTTTTATAGCCAATATTTTCCAATTTAAAGGGTATATTAAAAAAATATATGTACAGACGTATATTTTGACAATATATTTTAGAATCCAAATGTTACAAATCCTAGTCAAACATTAAGAGCATTTAAACAGTTATCACCCGTACCCGATAAGGTAACGAACCTCTCACATTTTGACTCTGCCTTGTATTATCTTTTCTTTTGAATGTTGAAATAACATTCGATAATTGGATGTGTATTGTTTTATAGGGCGTATTGTTTTTTTAAAATATCATTTTCGAATTGAATTCCCATTTGATGGGAAAATAATATATATTTTTTTATTTCTCCTTTCATGTTTCATGAAAATCTACATTGCATATCTGTTCCAATAACATGCATAATACGAATACATAGTTAGTTAGTTGGGCAAAATGTTTTCCGCGCTAAGCCTACTTCACAGAGAGGCCATTGTGCGTAACAAAGGTAACGCAAAAACGCGTAAAAAAATACGAATACATATCTGTACACTTAAAAAAAAAACAGTTTTACAAGGCCTTGACATATGAATGGACTGACTCCATGTTACTAACTCTGAACCCAAAGATATTTAAATCTTTGATGGACCTTTAAACTCACTTCTCAGTTTAAATTGCTCAAATATTATTGATTCATATTCTTTGATGATATAGCCCTTTCAATGCCAATGCTTGCTGATAAGAGCTGTCCTTACGTTATAAAATGTGCCAAATGTTATTAATACCTATAGTGTGGCCAGTATGTTGAAAATATTTACCCAAAACAGAACATTCAGGGCCGAGTGCACGAAAAGACAAACAATTAAAATCAACGTCAACGTATGATTATACACGTCACTTTGTATGGACAGTATCAAAGGAACTACGTGGGGTTCACTAAAAGTGACGTGTTTGAACATTGATTAACTCAGCCATACATTCATGTAAAATAAATGATCCAGAAAGTTAATTTCATTTGATCTTTCAGATGGTGAAGGAATTATTTAGCTCGTTAATGGAACGATGAAAACGAAACAAGACTTTTTAATTAGAAGGATTTATTAACTTACACTGATTAACTTATACTTGATTTATTAACTGCTGGTTACTAAATTACAGATCCAAAGTGGTAGATTTCTTCTTATCTTGTCCTTCCGTCCAGGCTTTGGCAATCATTCTCTTCATATTGTCATCTCCAGTCTCGTACCTGTAACCAGTTTTGTTTTAAATGAAATGCTACAAATGCCAGGCCTTCACCTAAGTGGTGCCCGACGACACCCATGATCTTTCAGACTTTCAGGAGGGCTGCGAAAACTACGACTCCCGGTCAGGTGCTTCTTCACACCATCTTTGAAGGACCCCAGTCTGTACTTTTAAGGTGGGCCATCCTGCTCATCTCCCCATACAAAAGGGGAAAGAATATCAGGTCCATATTTCTTGTCAGAGATCCAAAATGTTGTTTAAAATAGCTTTATTTGATCTAACTAGATGTCTGATGACCATTGGCATTGTAAAATTGTGTTTGCTTTCCAAGTTATAAGGTCCGAAAGTTCGAATTTTACGCGCGTTTTATACAATAACTTTGGAGGTGGATTACGCAATGATAAGGTAAGAACATCTTAAAAAGATTAGTCATCAGACATAGCTTATTTAATCAAGATTTATAACCTATTTGGTTTTTGTTAGATTTTTGACTACAGAGGTAGTGGTTTAGTTTTAGCTATAAGTCTTAAAATTTTCGTAAATCTTACCAAATCATGCGCTATGCACATTGTCTTTTTTGTGGATATGTTGCATCTTCCTCATCACGGAGCCTGTCTTATTCTTTGAAACAGAGAAGGTCCCAGAGCGCAACAGCACGGTTTTGTACCGTGCCCGCGAATGAGTTAGGCCCGCCGGGTTGGGCCACCTTAAGGGGAAACACCTCGGCATGGAGTGCATTCTAGGATTTATCTACTTAGAGGTAATGATATGATATGAGAATGGTATGAATGAAAAAAATATATTGTTTATTGAGCACCACTTCTTTCCCCGTTTGTATGAAGAGTTGAGCAGGATGGCCCACCTTAGGCTTAAATACTGTGTTAGTAAGGAGGAAACTGCGAGAGGAACTGCAGGAGAATTCCAAATTATGGGTATATATTCCGGGAGGTCACGACATTTTTGGTCACGATAAGGTAAATGGCTGAATCTGGGTTCACATATTAGAGACCAACCCTCTGATGCTAAATATGTTGGTCTGCCCGTGCCAAGTGGTTGCGTTATCTAGATTGACTATATAAAATAGATACTGGTATATACCTGCTGATGAATATACTGATTGTCTGAAAACATTGATACCTATTAATTATACAACTATAAACAGTCGGTTTTTTATTAAATAATTAAATATACCTAAAGTTATATCTGTCAACTAAATCGCTTATAACTAGGAAATTAAACCAAAGATTTGTCGAGTTTTTGCATTTCTAAGCAAGTAGGTACTGATACTTTTATGTTTCGTCATTTGCATCCATTTACCTTATCATATATTTTTTTTGTCACCATAACTACTTTTTCAGGCGCCTTATCTACGTAACGCAACCACTTGTATCAGGCAGACTGACATATTTAGCTTCAGAGGGTTGTACTTTATCCCGTGAACCCAGTTTCAGCCATTTACGTTATCGTTACCATTTTTGTCGCAACCTCCTAGTCTAATAAGGTAGGTGGCGAAATTGGAAGATGAAACATGCGAATGGTACGATTTGCTGGTTCGGGTGTAGCCTTGCAGCATCACTACATAGGATAAAACAAAGTCGCTTTCTCTGTCCCTATATCCCTATGTCCCTATGTCCCTATATCCCCATGTATGCTTAAATCTTTAAAACTACGCAATGGATTTTGATGCGGTTTTTTTAAATAGATAGAGTGATTAAAGAGGAAGGTTTATATGTATAATAACATCCATTAAATAGTGGAGAAATACTGTTATTTTTGATGTCGTAAAAAATTACATTTTTTTCGCTTACATTTTACATTTTACAATTTTCGAAGCGTTTTAACCAATACAGAATTAATCGTTATCCAATTAAATACCTTAAATACATTGTTGATTTAATATAGATCAATATGGCCCTTTACAGCATATAATTTAAATGAATATTTTTGAAGATATTACAGATTAAAAAATTGCGGGAAGTAGAGTTTGCGGCTGTACCAGCCGGTCGGGGCGGCGCGCGGCGGGAGCGTGCCTATAAATAGTGCGTCAGAGGCCGCGGTTCTCCCTATAGCACTTTGAATTTAGCAGCGATCGGACGCGTTTATTATCGGAGCTCTCTAATATCTAATAATCATCTAATAATAATATCTAAGTTTTTTTTTAATTTCAAATATTTCAATGTATCAACTCTACGTAACAAGTGGGAGTCGGACTCCTACACGAAGGGTTCCGTGCCATCGTACAAGATTTAACACAAAAAATCACGTTTTTTGTATGGGACCCCCCTTTAATTTTTATTATTTTTTTATTTTACTTATTTATTGTTATAGCGGCAAAATAAATACACACTCTGTGAAAATTTCAGCTGCCTACCTATTACGGATCATGAGATACAGCCCTGTGACAGACGGACGGACGGGCGGACGGACGGACAGCGGAGGCTTAGTAATAGGGTTCCGTTTTCACCCTTTGGGTACGGAACCCTAAAAATGGTTTATTTGTGCATCATTGTGTCAAAATAATATTTTTTTAAATGATATTATGCCCGTGCAAAGCGGGCTGCTAGTATATTCATAAAGTAGTCTTTTATACAAGGCTTTTTCTTTAATTCATGTTTCTTTGCTTCACGGTCGATTTTATATGCATAGCACATCACTTTCTCATTAAACAAATATTTAAAAATGATCAAGAAAAAAGGATATTGACAGTGAATCTTTTTCGATAGTAGATCACTGAAAGATCTCCACGTACATGGCCACATTTACAAGTACTTCCCAGCAGGACCTTAAATGCGCCTGCATAGCAGAAATGTTTGGTCCGATGTGAAATTGTATTATTTTATTATTCGTTTATTGTTCTTTTATATTATGTTTATACCTTATTAAGGACTCCCTTTTTAAGGTGGCTTGAAATTATCCTCGGCTCGTAGCCTAGTGGCGCGGGGACTTGCCTCCCATAGCAGAGGTCAGGGTTCAAATCCTCGCCCCGTTCATGCACCACTTTCTTCTCTTTCTGAGTTGCATATGTTCATTTCGTCGCGAACGTGAGTTGCTCGATGGTTCGGAATCCTTGTAAAACTGTAGGTCCCTTTTCCCTACTAGGTGGTAGGGTTTAAGCCTGCCCGGGTTGGTACCATCACATTGGATGAAAAGATGGTCAAAGCGGCAATGAAAAATTGTCCGTGTTTACCATCCAGTTCAATGTATACGTGTGTATAATTGACAACATGGCACCTTATTCCTTCGGAAACGTGGTGTACTGGTCTCATATCATAACGGTAGTTGTATGGTTAGCCATCCATGTAAGGTTGCATAAAAAATGCTCAATATGGCGTCTGAAGTTTAGGTCATGCGTCATGTCAATACCAAGAATCCTTGATTCAACATTTCACCATAAATGACATCTATACAGATGCATGGGTGGCCATAATAAAAAGAAAAGACTTCGAAGTAGCCACGGAACCCTAAAGGAGTGTACATACATGTTTTTCATGAGACCCATGATTGAATCCTGTGGGTCCTTGGCCTCCAGGCCGTCACTCTTGAACCGGTTAGCCTTCTGGTCCTCAAAACGCTTTTCCGTCTCCGTGACGTGTGACCATGTGCGGCCCGACTGCGCCTTGGCCAGGAACACCACTACCATGTCTGCAAGCAATCAATGTGTTTATTATTATCATATGTATATGTGTTGGCTCCGTTTCGAAAAAAAGGGAGAGGGGAAAGGAGTACCACTGAAGACGCCGTCAGTCCGTACTGCACATCATCGGACCTTCGGAATGAAGCTCAAGTTTCTTCGCAGACTACCCTCACCCACAGCTTCAACCTTCGTCAACGGCGGTACACAGCAAACTGACAGTTCCTTGTCCAACCCTAAAATGAGTGTGAACCATGGTAATCTCGAATCATACATATATTAGTTAAACATGCATTAGTTATACAATCTCTGTGGAGAGGAAACTTACAATGAAGTGTGGAAGAAAGAAAGTTTTGCAAATCAAACTGAACAAAACCTGGCCCAAGACTCTATTGTAAAATGTGCCGTCCCATTTGAAAATGTGTTTTCAATACATACAAAAATTGGCAACATTTGTTCTGTATGGTCAACCCGAGTTAGGTAAGAACATCAAACCCCACGAAGTTTTACTACTTATTACCTCCATCGAGCACTTCTTCAGCTTGCAGGACACCTTCGGCATC
This sequence comes from Incurvaria masculella, assembly GCA_946894095.1. NCBI lineage: Eukaryota > Metazoa > Arthropoda > Insecta > Lepidoptera > Incurvariidae > Incurvaria > Incurvaria masculella. The sequence goes on along the minus strand of OX335657.1, from coordinate 10,516,450 downwards.
GGCAGCGCCAGCACTCCCTTAAGAACGGCTCGTAAGCTATGCTCCCCATACAAACGTAGTTTACTAATAATTTGGAAACCGCTATTCCCATTCCAATCAGCCTTAGTGGCCCAGTGGTGGGACACTTCGGCGATCGCTCTCCGAAGTTAAGCAACGCTGGGTCCGGTCTGGTCTTGGATGGGTGACCATTAGACCGTTGAGAGAGGCTGGCCGTGGTTCGGATTCCACGTTAAACTGTAGGTCCCCTTCCTTACTTACTAGGTGGTAGGGTTAATCCCGCCCGGGTTGGTACCATCGCATTGGATGAACGATGGTCGAAGCGGCAATGAAAATTGTCCGTGTTTTCCATCCAGTTCAATGTAGCCGTGCAATATAAGGAAGGTCCTGGCATGGCACCTAGTTCCCATGTGGTGTGTTGGGCTAATACCATGACAGAAGGTGTGGTATTAGCCATCCATGTCCAGTCACATAAAAAAAAAAATTAAATTGATATTTAATATCTAATATCAGGTAACAAATATCTGTGTCTGCATGCTTTTGTTTTTTTGAAAAATCCAAACCGAATGAAATGAATGCAAAAAGAAAATCTTCATACGAATTTGGTTTTCTCTGTGGTTTGACCCAGAATACATTTACCGAAAAAACAAAGGCATGCAGACACAGATATTTGTAGCCTAATATTAGATACCAAATATCAAGTAAGTTGGAACAGTGGTTTTCAAATCATTAGTAAACTACGTTTGTATGGGAGGCGAAATTTTCAGGTGCTTACGGGCTGACCTTAAGGACAATGCATATATTAACTTACCAGTCTTCTGCTTCCAGTGGCTCTGCTGGAGGTCGATAGGCTCAAGCAGCTTGTTGATGACGAGCACGTAGTCTTTGTTGTCGAGGCCCTCCACTCGCAGCTCCATCGAGCGCTCCGTCAGCGTGCAGTACACACTCTGCTTCGGCAGCGCCTGCACTCCCTTCAGGGTCACAAATATCTTCACGTACTTGTCCGACTGGTCCCAGCCTGAAATTTGAAGATATTTAATGCATATTTAATTCCAACCAGCTAGCTCACTTTTCGAAGACATTTGTGAAATTTATGGAACCAACGTTTTGGATGTCTACTGAGCAACTGGGTCTTTTCGTAGAACTACAATTGTGTCATGGCAATGAACACTGGAAATTTGAAACAGTAAATGGCTCTTCGACAATACTATGTGCTTTCGGATGTAAATGTTTAAGTTCTTAATGAAACGTTATTAATTTATCCAATCTTTTAACTCATGGTGTGTTGTACCACCGACAGAACCGTGACACAAATTTGTTTAGCTAGCAGTACGGCTCACTGTGATGGAATATAAGTCACCTAAATGTAGGCAAAACAAGTCTTTGGAAACTACTCCTTTTTGTCCATGGCTTTCTTCTTGGCATCATATTTTGTGTGGTGGCGAATGATGAACTGGTTATAGTTTCATCTGAATATAATTTTTAATGACGTTTACAGGTAAAGTGAAAGCGTACTAAAAATAGCCTAACTTTTTGTCCCACAGATATAATTCAATATTTGAATTTTTAGTCCTACCATATCCATTCAGTTTGATCTCGTAGCGTCTGTCAGAGACTGCTGAGGCAGAGGCAGCTTCCTTAGGAGCGGCTGCAGCGGCACTCTTCTGAGCTTCCTGGATTGATATCAGTTCAGTCTCTAGCTTGCGAAGCTCGATCGAAAGTACATCTTGCACACGCTTGCGCGTGGATGTTGCGAGCAGTGACTTCAGCTCATCCACGTCCTTTTTAACCTAAAAATTATCATCCCAACATTAAGTGTTAAGTGAATGACTGTTTTAGTAAGTAATATAAAATAAAATATAGATTTCTTTGTAATTAATTAAATGTTGTGCTCGCAGTTAGCCGCTTGAGTGCAGGCATCCCCTAGAATGCCTCACCGCTAGTTCGTGTTTTGCGGGTACTACCGCCACGATTTAACCATGTTTACCGAATTTGAAAAAATATATTTAAAAACTTTCCTCCTGGTTAGGACGTACGGGAGTGAAACGTGGACTCTGACGGTCGCCGTTGTTCAGATGTTGAAAGTTGCCCAGCGTGTAATGGAGCGAGCCATGATGGGAATATCGCTACAGGATGTGGTGCGTAACGAGGCAATCCGCCGACATACCAGAGTAGATAATATCGGACACCGAGTGGCTAAGCTCAAGTGGCAGTGGGCTGGTCACGTCAGCCAAAAAAACGACGACCGTTGGAGTAACCGTGTGCTACACTGTTGGCCGTGGACAGGAAAACAGAGTGTGAGAAGACCACACACCAGGTGGGATGACGACATCAAGTGAGTCGGCGAAAAGCAGCAGTTCCGTACCGCTGACGGCCGACTGGACAAAAATTGGAGGCGTATCTCCAGCAGTGGATGCAAACACGCTGCCTGACTGACTTACACCCATTTCCAACACACCTCCAGCTACAAAAATCCAAAAGTTACTTTTCGGTTATACCATACAAATTAGCCATGTAACCGAAATTTACTTATCGGATTTCAGGTAACTGGCGGTGGTGAAAATAGGAGTAACAGAATTAAAATCCCTCTTTTGTGTTTCATGATTCTAAAAGCTGAAGAGCACAGGTTTTTTACCAAGTTTGATTATATTTCATCCAACTCTTTTTGATAAGTAAACTCATGAATCGAAGCAAGACATGGATTAACTAAATTATAGTAAATGTTTATAATGAATGTTGAATTTTCACTAGGGTTTACACAAAATTGTAATTTAGAGAAGTCGATTTATCGTAGGTAATTATAAAAAACAATTCAGTATTTTTTCAAAAAAGATTAAGGAAGATATTCTTAGCTACAACAAACACAGTTATGAAAACCTACCTACCTAAAATATATTTCTGAGGTGGAACTATGAACATGTAAATATATCAATTAACAGGACAGTGTAAAGATAACCAGTACAGAAAAAGCACAATTTTCGTTAGTCACGTATGATAATGGTTAAGGTTTATCGGCCATGTGGAAGATTCTCGAAAATAAGACAAAGATGCTTTTACTATAAATCATGTCCTTGTACATACCTCTTCCTGCCTTGCATCAGTCATAATTTCTAGAACCGTTCACTGAGGCCAAAGGCAAGGAATTATTAAACCCGGTGAAGTCTTGAATCGAACAAAACGAAATATTAGAGAGCGAGCGCACGCAAAACCACCGCCAAAGAGTATGTAAACGCTTCCCTTTTTGACCACAGACTATTATAGTTTGACCACCGCTATGATTTTTTCTGTTCTGTGCACCGCACAAGAACACAAATCAAAAGCACAGAATAAAGAGAGACACACACGGAAAGAGAAACTCGAACTCTTTGGAAACATTGAAAACACAGCTTAGTTTGTAGAAGCACAGATTTATATTATAGAACAGGGGGTCTACTCATGAGTTCTCACCTGTGGGTAATCGGTGACTCACGCGTGAGTCACAACGCTTTCGTACTCATGAAATGACCGCCACAAGTAGCCCTATTGTTACCCCTTTCTAATTATTCTAATTAGAGTGCGACGAAACTAACATAACATTTCATGTTTGATGACGTCAGGCGAGAGTGTCTCGCTTTCATATGTGACTAACTCATTTTCGCTTTCATGCCTATCAATCTACTCAGGAAACCGAAAGCGAGTTAGGCACTATCCTCTGACACCAAAGTGTGTTTGAGACTCGCTATTGTAAATCACTGTTTACAATGTGCTGTAATCAACTTCAGACAGAAATGTAGAGCTCCCTACTCCTAGGCCTGAGATTTGGTATGATTTACCAAATACCAGCAGACAAAATTACCGAAACCGCCACACATTGTACTTTGACCCACATACAAATTCCTTACAAATACCAAACCCTACTGACTGCGGCGTTTATGGTGAGGCGGTCCGTGCATTTAGAGTAGCCTTTCCTAACCTGGGGACCGCGGATTCTCAGGGGTCCGTAGACCTATCCCAGGGGGTCCGCGAATGAATTAAAAATTAAAATAACAAAACAATTATGAAGCAAAATTGCGGCGCCCCGCCGAGAATTTTTAGGAGTCCTCGGATCATAGTTAGATGGCGCTAGGGGTCCGCACTAGTAAAAGGTTGGCTAACGCTGATCTAGAGTAAAAACTACTCAATATCTGTGTCTTTATAACCTTTCCTTTGAATTCTGGAAAACATTCCGAAAAATGTAAGCTGTCAGTCACACGTGACAACAATCTGTGGAGCAGCTGTTATTTTCTTTAGATCAACTCGTTTTGTTTATCTGTGTACTGAACTTTGCCCACATTTTACGCGATTTTATTGAAGCTTAATGTCGAAATGTCTAATCAAAATAAATAGTCGATAAGATAAATTGTAGATAAATTGTAGATAATTCGTATAACTGATGGTTGCCTCTCGTACACAAGTATTCACAGAACTTTAATATACTGGCAAGACATTAGCAAACTCTTCAGATATGGGGATTGACGGTAACAACATCTTGGCTGAAAGCCTAAAAAAACAGGTATAGCATCATTACAATAATGTATTTACCATAATGCGGCAGATTTCAATGAGGTGCCTTAATGTGTTCATTTTTAGTTATGGTTGTCTGTGCCTTCATGTAGATTGCACCATGGGCTTTTGTCGCTTAAAAAAGCTAAAAAACCCTTAAAAAAGAGGAATGAGGAGAAAAAAAATGTAAAGAAAAGTTGACAAACCGTTAAGAACAGGTTTAGAAGATTCAAATAAAAAAAACCACTCCCTATGCAGACGTAGTGTGGAAATATGTTACTGGAGAACCTTGATCCATGCTGCGTAAAGGTCAAATTGATGGCACCTGTAATTGAACAGTTTTTTTAATGTAACGACATGGCTTGCTAATAACTACATCTACTGTCATGATATTAGCCCAACACCCCGTATTATTTAATGTATTAGGCGCCATGCCAGGACATTCCCGTCTTTAGCACTGCTACATTGAACTGAATGGAAAGCGCAGACAATTTTTCATTGCATGCGATTGCTCCAACCCAGATGCGATTGCTCCAACCCAGATGGGCATTGTACAGGTTTACATAGTTTCCGAACTTTGGAACAACTCACATTCATGACAAAAGGCACTTATCCAAATCAGAAAGAGAAAGAAAGGTGCGTGAAGAAGGTGGGATATGAAGTATGCTGTAATACTACCGCTTAAGCCTATGCGGACACACCGTGATGTTATGTTTACAGTGACATCACATTGGGCAAACTACAGAAAAAAAAACTAAGTTCATGTCACTCAGATTTTTTAATTCTAAATCTTCCAATACCTCATATACCTTCCTACCTATTCATTGTTTGGGATGGGATGTATTGGAGAAAGAAAATAACCACTTAAAAATAACACCTACCGATAAGACAGTCAACCTGCTAAGTGGATGTCTACATCAATTACATATCATTATTTTTAGATTATATCTATGATCTCTCTGTTTGTGCTAAATAAGTGTATCTTTATCATACATATGTATTTGTAACCTGCATAAAATATTAAATAAACTTGGAATCAATATAATTAATATTGGCTGTGTGTGTGTTGCAATTCTAAATAAAGTTTTTTTTTTATTGTTCTGTCTGTAACTTGGCGATCTGTGTAAACACAATGAGCCATTCAGATGAGTTTTGCGTTGTGGTTTTGTTAGCCGGAGGGATTCTTAGGAGTCCCTAAATAAAGTAAAGAAAAGCATAAAAAAAATAAAAAAAATTGGTACTAATTTTGTTTAAAATTAAAATATACTTCTTATCCCGTGATTGGTTTTGATTGAAAATTCTTTAATATGCCACACAAAAATGATTACCAAAAGAAAGTACAGTCCAGGTTTCATTCAGGGAGTGCAGTATGTGTTCGGTATCATCGGCATCCCAGTGGTGGAGCTCTCCATGGCATTCCAAGCGGCAGGACTGAAATATGTGGGCATGAGGAACGAACAGGCTGCTGCGTACGCCGCTCAAGCCATTGGCTATATTACTGGTAAGAATATGGGATACTATTAAATGTCATTCTCCAGATATTTTATTTCTGATGTTGTGCTGGCATGCTGTGTAACCATGCTGAACATACAAGTGTATAACCGTTTCATTGTCTTTCGAACCGGGGCAGAAACTTGATAGTGGCAATCCCTCTCCACCGTTTGAGATAAGTTTCAGCGACATCTACATTTGAAACATTGTAATCAGATTTTGAAAATAATCTGAAATAGTTTTTGGTCACGACATTCGTCGGAAGCAGCCAAATGAAGATGTCACAGAAACTCAGATGAATGAGATAACGGTATTGTCTTATCCATTATACACGGTGTTAATTTTTTTCGCGACATTACTATTTTAATTGAGATTATTTAACTATTTCGTATACTGATCATTTTGTTGTATTTAAAAAGTAAATCTAAAATAGTAAAAAAAATGCAGATTTAATCCAAACTTTTACCTCAGCGACAATTTCCCTTTGGAATGGTGTAAGCACGCCATGTGTACGCACCACTGCCAAGGTCATGCGTTTGCTGTCTCGCAGTTGACTGCGCGCCGCCGCCAATTTTATCGCGACGATCCGAATGTAAATTTTCACGTTTATTTTAAAAAATGTCCTACTTTGGAACTTTTTATGAATGCAGTGCGATTCCTATTACGAAATACTATGTTTTCATACTAGTATTAGAAATCGAAAATTTTAAAACAAAAGCTCAGAACAAGAAAAATCCTTCGTTTTCGGAATCAGTATGCGACCCAAAATAACCCCCTTTCGGGAAGGTCGCGAACTTGTTTAACACCGTGTATAGATACAATTATTGAGATAAATTGTTAAGAACAAGTGCGAGTCGGACTCGCACACGAAGGGTTCCGTACCATCGTAGAAATAAAAAACAAAAAAATCACGTTTTTTGTATGGGAGCCCCCTTTAATTTTAATTATTTTTTAATCTTACCTATTTGTTGTTATAGCGGCAAAATAAATACACACTCTGTGAAAATTTCAGCTGTCTACCTGTTACGGTTACTGAGATACAGCGCTGTGACAGACGGACAGACGGACGGACGGACGGACGGACGGACGGTCGGACAGCGGAGGCTTAGTAATAGGGTTCCGTTTTCACCCTTTGGGTACGGAACCCTAAAAACTAACAAATGTATGTAATTTTTTGTGAAGAATAAGAACCCTTTTATACTAATAGCTCTCTGAGCTGTAGTTCGTCTTTTTGAACCTCGTTTTGAACATATGACATTTTTGAAAATTTAAAAAAAGCTGGTGCGACCGAAAATTATATATAGGTAATATGGAACCTGCTCACGAAATTTCACGACCGGTTTTGGTTATAGAATCACCTGGCTCATTTGTTCTGTGTGATGAGATACATCTGGAGTGCAGTCAAAATAGGTGCTTTGTGAAACATATTATGATAATGACATGAATTAATTTATTATTATAGTTGATTTTCATATATTTTTATCTGGAAAATATGTTAGGTATTTTATGTTTTATTCTAGATATTAGTTTCAATTTTATAATTAATTAACAATGTAATAAGTGTAACACAGTGTACCTAAGGACGAAAAAAGAATTGAATTGAATTGAATGATGGCGCCCCCTAAAAGTGCCGCACGGGGAATGTGCCCAGGTACCCCTAGATCCGGGGCTGCCCGTATTATTCCACCACACGCTGCGACGCACTTACAACTTAGCTTTTATTGAAAAAACACCCCGCCATTACAACAACATAATGTGTTATGACAATAAAATGCGTGGTTTCTTGACATACTTTTCACTTCTATTTTGCTCATAAGAGATAGTCATCCAAAGGGAGCCAGTATCGCATTCTAGTCTTCAAAGACTCAAAAACCTGATTATAGTATTCACTGATAGCACAATAACAATAACAATAAAAAATGCACCTGCTTCCCCGTTCAACGCCTCATGTCCCACCTCACATGCAAGGTATATGCATCTCAGTGATAACAGATTATAAATAGTTAATCAGATTCAGTATCAGAATGAGCGACTGGTTTAAGTGACACCGACTTTGGCGGCAATGCATGGCAATGACAATCTTAAAAGTTAATTTGGTGAACATACAATTTTATGCATAGTTATTCCAGGAACTCTATATATTTTTTTATTATTCTACCTAGCGCTGGTAACTTCAGATGGCATAGTCAGAGGTGCTAGAGTAGCTATTTGTATCAATAAAGTGAAATGTTGACCAGGCAAGCCTGGGGTATGCCTGGCGGTGTCGGGACCAGGCCTGCTGCACTGTATCGGCGGTATGGCCAACGCTCAGGTCAACTGCTGGCCACTGTTGGTCATCGCCGGTTCCACCTCAGAAGACCATGAAGGTATCGGTGGGTTCCAGGAGTGTCCACAGGTAATTGCAAGCATTATTTAATAAGAAAACATTATTTTCCTTGGCATTCCTGACATAGGAAGCATATTGACATAGGAAGTTTTGCTCTGTAAAAAATCCTCTACAAGTTGATTACATTCCAGAATAGCATATTGCCACTAGGCAATTTCTTATGGCAGTCCATGCTATCAATATTTTAATACTTCTGTTACCTCACAGCTTTTCCCTTCACACAGTGTCAGAAGCTTCGGCCAAGTGCCAGTCGAACTCGCACACGAAGGGATCCGTACCATCGTACAAGATTTAAGACAAAAAAATCGGTTTTTTTGTATGGGGCCCCCTTTATTTTTTATTATTTATGAATTTTACCTATTTGTTGTTATAGCGGCAAAATAAATACACACTCTGAAAATTTCAGCTGCCTACCTATTGCGGTTCATGAGATACAGCCCTGTGACAGACGGACGGACGTACAGCGTAGGCTTAGTAATAGGGTCCTGTTGGTACCCTTCGGGTACGGAACCCTAAAAACCATTACATTATTGGGGATTGATTTCAGAATTCCCCAATATTCCAATGAGTTGAACCGCTAGACAAGGTAGCAAATCTTTGTGTGATGCAAATTTTTGTTATTTATTATAATTATGTAGAATCTATTGTATGTCGACCGGCTGCTCATGCACCGAAATCGACTAACGTGTGAAATTTATTTTGCTAAAGTAAAGCTCCGATTGACTTATACTTCAGTCTATTTGTGACCCATCAGTAGAAATATTCTTGTGCTCACCCTTCTGGTTTCTATGTAGGCGCATGCGTAATTATTATCTACTAAATTCACTGCAGACAGGGTATTAAGATAGTAATACAATGTTTTTCTTGTTATCACCCTTAATTGTTTTTGTAATCTACATAGTTACACTTTTCTGTTACTTAAGTGTAATTAAAATAATAAGATGGACTAAAAATCTAGATCAAGATAAATGGATATTTTTATTGTTGCTAGTTTTTTGGTAAATATGATTTCATCATGTCATGAAAACATTCAATACTAAAATCACTCCATAGATTGAGGTTTATCAGATCTGACGCGTCTTCTGTAACCCCGCCGCTAGCTATACTGACACTAGAACTATTTAAGTAGTCTGATGATCACAAAAAAATAAATATTTCAGTAACCAATGCATACTTTACAACACGACAGAGAAACATGCTTGAATCTGTTTTTTTTGTAAACGCAACCTTTGTTTGAATTTGTTAACTTTACACTTGCTTGGTGGCTCAGCGGTGGGATTATTTTGAGTAATTCTTATATATTGTATATAATATTCTATATAATGTTATATGACGTATTTGAAACCAATGATTGAATGAATTTGAAGAATAAAGCTTCGATTCCCATATTTATCTTTTTTTTTTATTATGGTGGCACCTTAATGTTTTTGCCGCCTCAACTTAGTAAGCTGTCTTCTTGCAGGTGGAACTGAGTCGTCCATACTGCAAGTATGCGGCACGGCCTCCCAGCGCGCGCCTCATACCGCTTCACGTGGAGAAGGCAATCCGGCTCGCCACCGCCGGCAGGCCCGGTGTATCGTACCTGGACTTCCCCGGCACACTTCTCACGGTACATACAGTTGCTTTGCCCTTACATATTTGGGAAGTACTCCTAGTTGCTAACCTGACAACTTTGAACATGCGTAACTTGTTCTTTACCCTTACTTTCGACTATGTATATAGATAGAAAGGCATTGGACCTAACCTCCAGAGGGAACCCACACAATCTGCAATATATGCATTTGTAGACTTTTTGACAGATTTTTTGAAGCAAGCTTGACTTTATGCTTGATTTAGCTCCGAAACTTAGGTTATGCTTCAGGTTGAGAACAGTAAAAGTCAAAATGATCGTCAATACACAGAGTAGTAACCTGCAAGAGCTGCCCGACGATGCCCTTAGGAACTTTCGCAGACATATAAGAGTCTGGCATAGACATAGCTTGGTTCATCAAAATTTATAATCAATTTGGTTTTTGTTCGATTATTTACTACAGCAGTCTTGGTTTACTTTTAGCTATAAGTTGTTTGGTAATTAAAATTTTCGTAAATCTTACCAAATCATACACTATGCACATTGTCTGCTTTGTGGACATGTTGCATCTTCCTCATAACGGAGCCTGTCTTTTTCTTTGAAACAGTGATGACTGCCCTACTATTCCGGGAAGTCACGACATTTTTGGTCACGATAAGGTAAATGGCTGAATCTGGGTTCACATGTTAGAGACCAACCTTCTGATGCTAAATATGTCGGTGTGCCTGCGCCAAGTGGTTGCATTATCTAGATTGGCTATATAAAATAGATGCTGGTATGTACCTGCTGATGAATATACTGATTGTCTGGAAACATTTATTTATTTTTTTATTTATTTATTTGGTATATGCATGGTAGAAGTGTTCACAAAGATGTACACATACAATCTTTGCCTTGTAGTAAGTCCAACAGCAGATAAAAATTACATTGCATTGCTACCCAACAAGGTGTGGCCTGTTCTAGGGTTAGCAATTATTTGATAATATATATGTAACAGCTGTAAGCACAGATTGCCAGATGTAAGCACAGGTGTGATGAGAGACATGCTACTAAGTCTATCTATGAGTGCAGTGCTTGTATATATCCTAAGCGTTAAATGTTATTTAAATTTTTATTTTTTTCATAAGCCGTAAATACGGGTAGTAATAGGTTTTATTTATACATATGTATAATATTTTGTTGTATAATAAATACATAATTGCATATCTGCTAAAAATAAGTAATAATTATAGTGTATATAAATAGTGTATAATATATATACTACATATGTTTAGGTGTGTTATAGTGGGTGAAGGAAAATTTTATTCTTCTGTAGGCTTGTAGTACCTATTTCAAGTCAAGTTCTCCTATGTTCGGCTCGTAGCCTAGTGGCGCGGGGACTGGCCTAGCGTACCAGAGGCCCGGGTTCAATACCGACTTGCACCACTGTCTTTCTCTTTCAGAGTTCGATAAGTGCATTTCGTCACGAATGCGAGCTGCTCCATGGTTCGGAATCCATGTAAAACTGTAGGTCCCCTTCCCCTACTAGGTGGTAGGGTTTAAGCCCGCCCGGGTTGGTACCATCGCATTGGATGAAAAGATGGTCGAAGCGGCAATGAAACATTGTCCGTGTTTTCCATCCAGTTCAATGTAGCCGTGCTCATAAAGGGAAGGTCCTGGCATGGCACCTAATTCCTTCGGGAATGTGGTGAATTGGGCTAATATCATAACGGTAGTTGTGTGGTATTAGCCATCCATGTCAGGTCGCATAAAAAAACAAAAAAAAAATGTTGCTGTGCAACTTAAGATAATTTTGCAATTCTCTTTTGAAAAAGTGATCATTGTCAAAGGTTTTTAGTGTATTGGGTAATTTTTTGTACAATTTAACTGAGAGATAGGGGAAGTTGCGTCGCCCGAGTAGTGTGCGCGCATTAGGTAGGGAGTAATTTATATATGTGCTCGTACGTGTTAGTTGAATTTGTTGTGAGCGTAGATAAACATCCTTTTCTTTATTAAACACAATAAGATTTGTTTATGGAATAGTTGCCTAGGGTCGAGGACATCAGCTAATTTGTAAATTTCATCTGTCGAGAATAGGCGAGGTTTCTTGTATATAATTTTGAGTTGGCATCGTTGTGCTATATTTAATTTATTCAGTATATTAGTACCACATCCACCCCAGGCAACTATGCCATACACCAAGAGTGATTGAGAAATCTCATAATAAACATTTTTTAGTCATTTTTCATTCAAGATGTGGCGTAGTTCCTTAAAAACGTAGCCTAATTTGCGCATTCTACCTGATAACTGTTCTACCTGTTGTTCCCACCTCAGATTTATATCAAAAATTACACCGAGGTATGTTATCTGTGAGACACGGTTCAATGGCTTACATTTACATTGATCAGGTTGACAATAGTGCATAGTTAATATTGTTCAGTGTCAGGTTGTCCAACTTTATTATGGCTAAATGTCATGTAGGCTGATTTCAGTAAATTAACAGTTAGTATGTTATTGTCAAGCCATTTTTTCACTTGATTTGCTCCTTCTTCCGCAGATTCAAACACAGAGTCCCAACTATTTTCACTAAACATAAGAGCGGTATCATCCGCAAAGCTTACAATCTCACCTTTAATTTTAAGTTTACATAACTCGTTGATGTAAATGCAGAATAAGATAGGCCCACACTTCCTTGTGGTACGCCATAGGTAATAGATAGCGGTTTACTGTATTTGCCTTGTAAAGTGACCATCTGTGTCCTCCCTGTTAGATAGCTTTTGAACCGTTCTAGGAATGTACCAGTGATGCCAACCGCCTTCATCTTTGTGAGTAGGACTACATGTGATACCGTATCAAATGCTTTTGCCATATCAATGAAAACAGCCAAACATTTTCTACCAATATCGACATTTTTGCTGAGATACTTAGCAACCTTAGCAATAGCGTCATTGGTGCTAAGGCCAACCTGAAAGCCAAATTGATTTTGTGAGAGCATATTTTGTGATTTTAAAAATTCATTCAGACGCATTTTAACCACTTTTTCTAGTATTTTTGATAAATTAGATAGTAGGGAGATTGGTCTATAATTCTCAATAAGTAACTTTGAACCTTTTTTAAAAACAGGGATGACAACTGCACATTTCAGAAAATCTGGAAAAATACCATATTGTAAGCTAAGGTTAACCAAGTATTGCAAAGGTTCGAGTATATATTGGACCGTTTTTTAAGTGTTCCAGATGTAATTTGGTCAGCACCTGAAGCCTCTGTGTTCTTTAATTTTTTAATAATATCAGATATTTCGGACTGAGATGCTGATAGTTGAAGGAAAGATGGTGATACAGGTGTCCCCTCATCTTCATTTTTAGAGTAATCAGATGTTGTGAATCATGAGATGATCAGATGCTAGAGTCTCCCCAACCTTACTAAAGTAATTATTAGTGTAATTTAAGACTAAATCCGATTTTTCTTGAAAATTTTCAAGAAAGACATTGATACCTGTTAATTATACAACAATAACCAGTCGGTTTTTTAATTAAATACTTAATTTTTCCTAAAGTTATATCTGTAACCTAAATCGCCTATAACTAAGAAATTCAATCAAAGAATTGTTCAGTTTTTGTATTGCTCAGCAAGTATGTACTGATACTTTCATGCTTCCATTGCATCCATTTACCTTATCATGTATATTATTTGTCACCATAACTACTTTTTCAATCGCCTTATCTAGGTAACGCTACCACTTGGCGCAGGCAGACTGACACATTTAGCTTCGGAGGGTTGGTCTTTATCCTGTGAATCCAGTTTCAGCCATTTACGTTATCGTTACCATTTTTGTCGCAACCTCCTAGTCTATACATCTCTACGTAGTTGGCTTTGGCTTGCACATGTCTTGCACATACTGTCATGGTGGATCATTTGCTAGAAGATATAAATGGGTGCATGGAATATTCTAGTTTCAACATGTAAACATTTTAATTTTAGGCGGAAGTTGAAGACGAGTCTGTACTCGACTACTACACTCCGGAGCCACTGACTCTCGCCCACCCCGATCCTGCCCTGGTGGAGCGCGCCGCGAGCCTGCTGGCGGGGGCGCAGCGCCCCCTCGTGGTGGTGGGTAAGGGCGCGGCGTACGGACGCGCCGAGGAAGCCGTCAGGGACCTCATCAACACCACCAATCTGCCTTTCCTGCCCACACCTATGGGTGAGGTCCGCTTGCGTTTCATAACTGTATTGGTGCATGTACTTTACAACAAGTTTATATTTTGGGCATTGGGGTGGTGGAGGATAACTGCCTCAACGTATAAGCTGAGTGAATATGTATAGCAAAGGCGAGTAATTGAAGTGGATGTGTGAGCAAGCTAAGGGTGTAGTTGCAGATAGCTCGGCTTGCTGCATGTCGGTCGAGTGAGAGTATGTAGTAGAGACTAGAACGTTAGGCGTAGAAGTAAGGGCGTAGCGGAGGATTGCTTGGCTCTGCATATCGCCTCTCTTTGTGTCGGTCTCGTGAATGTGTGTAGTAAAGATGAGGAAAGCAACTAAAAGTGTGAACAGGTAAAGATGTGATCGAGGGTAGCTCGGCTTGCTGGGTATCAGTTAAGTAAATGTGTGCAGTGAAGGTAGTAAAGTATGTAAATTCATATTAATATTTTAAAACTTACGCGGGACATAACTACAATATTTAGTTTGACGGCTTACCGCGCGTGTGAGGAGCAGGACGTGCTGCTCGACGTTTCGGAGCCTCACATGGGCTCCATCTTCAGGAGAACGTGCCTGTCGCGACGGAGGTAGGCACGTTACTGGCTACCCGCCGCTTTGCTTCACTTCTCAGCGTCCATGGCAACACTCGTACATTTTCTTGAGGATTAGCTGCGGTCCGAATTTCGTGTGAAGTGCAAAACACGCTGACTGTGTTTTCCTCGACGTCTGTTGTCGGTGCACCTCTCCGAAATTCAGTTTTCATGTAAATTCATGTTTGAACATGTACGGGCGTGGAGTAGCTCGCTGTAGTGAAGGCGAGTCAAATGAATGTGTTAGCAGGTAAGGGCGTGGTGGAGGACAGCTCGGCTCGCTTGTGTCAGTCGTGTGAATGTGTGCAGGGAAGGTGAGTAAAGTGAATGTGTGAGCAGTTAAGAGCGTATTGGAGGACAGCTCGGATCGCTGCATGTCAGTTGTGTAAATGTGTGTAGTGTAGGCGAGTAAAGTGAAGTAGGTAAGGGCGTGGTGGATAACAGCTCGGCTCTCTGGACGTCGATGGAGTGTATGTGTGTAGTGAAGACGAGTAAAGGAAGTGAATGTGTTAACAGGTAAAGGCGTGGTGGAGGACAGCTCGGCTCGCTGCGTGTCGGCGGCGCGCACTCAGGCGCTGCTCCAAGCCGACGTCGTGCTGCTACTGGGCGCGAGACTCAACTGGATGCTGCACTTTGGGCAACCACCGCGGTACGCCAAGAACGTTCAGATCATACAGGTGTGCAGAATTTACTGAATTAGTCATCCCTAATTTTTTTTTGTATTCATCAAAACCACCAACTAACTTTATGATCATCAGGTGACCTCTGCTCACACTTGACTGGTCGTCGAATGCAAATTACAACTTGTCCAGGTCGATATCTGCCCAGAGGAGCTTCACAATAGCGTGCTGTCAGCTGTGGCGGTGCACTCGGACGTGACACCGTTCGTGCGGCAGCTCGGCGCCAGGCTGGCTGCCAGAGGCTACCGGCTGCCGGAGTCACACGCCTGGTGGAAGACACTGAATGAGAAGCAGAGCGCCAATGCTAAGATCATCAAGGTATTTTCATATAGATATCAGAGAGTGCAAGATTTGCTATTGTATTATTGTCATAACTGTAGGTGATGTAGCTTCAAAGTTAACACAATCTATCAAAACATATAAGTTTTTCATAATAAGCAAGTCAACTTTTTTTTTACAAATGTTATATGTATGTAGAATTGACCATAAATCAGGGACGACAAAACGACAAGAAAGTTGTCGGTGTCGGTGCAGTGCAAAATTTAAAAAAATCTGTATCTGTGTTTTTGGTATGCTTTTCTTGCCCATAGAAGGGTGGTCATTGTCCTTTTATGTTTAAAACCCAGTTGATATAAATGATGTTGATAATCTAATAAATTGTGGCACAGAGCTCAAATAATTTTGTTTCTACTGCACAGGAAAAAGCCGATGATGAATCAGTGCCTCTGAACTACTATGCAGTGTTCAAGACCGTTCAGTCCCTATTGCCGGCGGACTCGGTGATCGTGAGTGAGGGAGCCAACACTATGGACATCGGACGAGGCATTCTTCTCAACAACAAACCGCGCCATCGTCTCGACGCCGGCACCTTTGGCACAATGGGGGTAGGTCCCTATTCGTCCAAACATCAGTTTTACCATCATAAATTGTATTTCTGTAGGTGAGAGCAATGAGTGACCCAGCGACCATTAAAGCCTTCTGACGATAGAGTTGAGTTGTAAGAGTGTACTATGACAGAGTAGCCTCCATCCTAGTGTACTATCATAGTGGTTTACACGTTTCTTAGTTCATTCCTATGTATTCTAAAAAAAATTACTTGCAATCTTTGTTTTGTGTAACTTGTAATTTGTGTGAAGTGTTAAGCACTTCTTCAGATTTGTATATAGTTAGACAAAACGAATAGTTACGCGCTTAAAGAAAAATTCTAGTCTTACTCTTTTGACTATCAGCCATTTTTAAAATTTTGCTACATAAACGATTATGAAATATAAAAAATAACACAAATATTTCAAACTGTGTACTGAAAAAAGTGAGGTTATGTCACTCTTATAATAGTCCACTCGAAAAAGTTGAGCACGGTCCTAGTCCACTATGATTGCACACACTCGTCCGAGTGAACTCTGACACACGGTTTCCACGACACGAGTACCATCAGAGTGACCGCTAGAGCACACTACGTCAGAATCAACTCTTATCGTCAAAACGTGGCTTTAATCGTAACAACTGCACCCATCATCACTGCAAGTTCATGATGCCCTTAAATAATGATGCATGCTTCCATGTTGATATAAATTAAACAACCTCATTCTATATACACCAGGTATTTGATCTAGTCCAAGTCATGTTTGTATTTTGCCTCTTTAAATAATATTGTTGTTTTATGAGTTTTTCCCCATTACTTAAGAGGGCCCTTCCCGACGGGATTAACTTATTCACGGGCAAGGCACAAAATCGTGCTATTGCGCTTGGAGACCATGTCTGTTTTGAACAAAAAAAAGGCAGTCTCCTTGATGAGGAGGATGCAAAATGTCCATAAAACCGATTGATTTAAATTTTACAATGGTCATCATGGGATGACCATTTCAGATTTCAAATTATAATTGAAATCTGAACGTGTGGCGGCAGGTGGGTCCAGGTTTTGCGATAGCGGCTGCGATGTGGTGCCGAGACCACGCGCCCGAGAAACGGGTCATCTGTGTCGAAGGGGATTCAGCATTTGGCTTTTCAGGTAAATAATTTTCTACAAGTTCAGCACTTTGTCTTTTTCTTAGTATTACAACTTTTAATGTAAAGTATCGTCTTCTATCTGGAGAGCCTTCTTAGTTATTTTTAACTCATTAGTTAATTAATTTAAACGCAGCAAAATCTTCAAGATTAAAAGTCAAATTGCATTTTAATGAATGAAATAAACTACTATTTATAAACTACTACTACTTTTTGTTCGTTGTTCTGTCTTCCTGCAGTTGCGAGCGTCACCCATACAGCCTACGTAATTTCTTTATAAATTTGTTCCGAGATCTATAAAATATCAAGTCAAAAATGATGGACTCCTGTTGTCATATTTTTGTTCCGTAACTTAAAGGTTAAATGTGAATTAAAAGCACATATACTAAATACTTGTACACGAAGAAATATTGAAGTCGGAAATGTGTTCCGCATTCAGGAATGGAGATAGAGACAATGGTCCGGTACAAGCTGCCCATTGTCATCATCATAGTAAACAACAACGGTATCTACGGAGGCTTCGACAAGGAAACCATGGCCGACATACAATCGGCTGGTGACATAGCACAAGTGTAAGTCATTGACATAAAACATATGCCTTTTCGAGTTCATTGATCCGTCTACTATTAGCCTAAATCTGGCTATAATCAGATTGCCGAATATGTTGCCATATTGTATTGCCATTGAGAATGCTCGTCGGAGCTGCATAACGCTGTTCTTCCGTCCCCTTTCTACCTTCGGTCAACGCGGAACAGGACAACAAAACCTTCCTCCATCAACTTCGATTATTCAGAATCTATCCTGATCTCATTATTTACTCAAGTGAGGCTTACGTGAACAATTTCAAAGATAAGATTAAAAATACCTTTTTTAAACCTGACATTTCAAATGGAGTTACTCCATTTGAAATGTCAAGCCATTTGAAATCTAAACATGGTCAAAACGTCACTTGGTCTGTATGAATTGTGGCTGCAGGAACTAGGCTTATCTGGCTTGGTAAAGCTGCCCGCCCCCTGTGGTGTGCCGCCCACCCAGCAGTCTCTCAAGTCTATAGTGGGAGCGATTCTATGAGAACATTAGATTTGCTAGCACTTCCCCATAGTTGCGGGCTAATGTTCAGAACGATATGAGGATGATTGTGATCCCATGCATTGTCTTGTATTTTGGTAGACCCTGTGGACCTGTTTAATGTCAACCATTGAACATATCCAGGCGGTTTGTTCTGAAGCCAAACTCTGGAATAACTTTCATTTCGTGTACCCCTGAGTTCATCTTTTTTTGTAGCACTTTTTTTAAAACTTTTTTTGTTTCTGAACACAGTTCAGGCTCGCTGACCGTCATAAAATGCTCGTCGACCTTTCTCTAGCAGGAAGCCGCCAACATTCAGGCTTGCGGTCGACACTCTCTATCGAGCACATTGTACTCACTGACGAGAATGCCTTCCAGGACCCCTCCGTCGGCCCTGACGGCGGAGGTGCGATACGAGAAGATGATGGAGATGTTCGGCGAGAGCGGCTCGCTGGCGCGCAGCGTGCCAGAGCTGCGCGAGGCTCTGCAGCGTGCGCTCGCGCTCGCCGACCGCCCCACCATCATCAATGTGCTCATCAACCCCTCCTCTAGCAGGAAGCCGCAGACATTCAACTGGCTTACTGAATCGAAGCTGTAGACTATAATAAAAATGAATGGTGCATTTAATAATTACACATCAAAAAACCTATATTTTGTTAACTGATTATAATAAAATGTGATGTATAATGTTTTAATTTTTTTTCATTGAATAGTGGATCTTATATTTAGTTAGTTTAATAAAACTTCTATCTTTCAAAAATAGGGCCACAATCTTGGTAAGTACATGTCCATTTACATACATGCTTCATGGTCCTTGCATTCTTTCGACACATGTCCCAAAGCGGACTAAGAGAATAAGATAATATGCCGTGTTCGAGGGCCACTTCTTACCACTGCATAGGTTATAACCACAGACATCGAAATACTTCTCCATACAAACGTTCGTACCACCTTACCGAAATGTGTCAGTGTTGCTGTTATTCTATTTTAATTTTTTTTTTATGTGACTGGACATGGATGGCTAATACCACACCTTCTGTCATGGTATTAGCCCAACACACCACATGGGAACTAGGTGCCATGCCAGGACCTTCCTTATATTGCACGGCTACATTGAACTGGATGGAAAACACGGACAATTTTCATTGCCGCTTCGACCATCGTTCATCCAATGCGATGGTACCAACCCGGGCGGGATAAACCCTGCTACCTAGTATGTAAGGAAGGGGACCTACAGTTTAACGTGGAATTCGAACCACGGCCAGCCTCTCTCAACGGTCGAATGGTCACCCATCCAAGACCAGACCGGACCCAGCGTTGCTTAACTTCGGAGAGCGATCGCCGAAGTGTCGCGCCACTGGGCCAATGAGGCTGACGAATTTGCCCGCTTATTGAATACGTTTTGGTTTTCTATATCAGTAACACGATTGCTTAAATACATGTTATTCGTTATAATTACTTTAGTAAAATAGTTTTAGATCAAATTCAATAAATAAAAGATAACAAACACCGGACTTTTTACGAAGTAACGATCCCGGAAAAGAACAAATTACTTCATTTTCCATCCTGGTATCCCTCACCACGGAAGCATGTCCCTAAGAATGGGCGTCTCCTCTCTCGCTGAACACGCGGTTTTGTGTTAATACGCTCTATCTCGCTCGCTCATACTCGCAAGCTCGCGCTCGCACAACAAATAAATCTTACCAAATCAATATCACATGAGCAATCTCACCTTAGAAACGTCAAACTGTCATTACGAGTTTTTAGATGTAAGTAATACATAGTGCAGTTAGAATAAAGTTTAGAGGTAAATAAGAGCTTTTGTTTGTCTTTACACAAGTTTTAATATACTTTTAACTTTTGCAACTATGCCTTTGGAGATAACTTTGCCTTTTTGCAGGTCTTGTCAAAAAGTATTTTTTATCACGTAATTGAATCACAATATTGCTGTGGTTTTTTTCCACCACTTTCAATAATATAATGTTGCAACACTGAGTGCTAATTAAAGCTATAGTGCGACAGCTTTGCTTGCACGTGGCCAAAATCGGAACTAAAAGGTCGCCATCTTAAACATTCATATTCGCGGCTACGGAGATGTGATGCCATTATAACAATGCAAGTAACCCACTGCTTATTCATTGTAGGCTGAGGTATTTTTTTTTTGTTAAGTAATTATCAGTTTGTGAAGATGTGTTTGTGGTTTAGGTTAGCCAAACATACATACATACCTTCACGCCGTTTTCCCGGAAGGGTAGTCGTAGAAGTGGCTTAAAATTCATTGTTAGATTATAACAAAATAAAAAAAATACTGTATAAGGCCTAATCTAAATTGGATGGCAAAAAATACCGTTTTACCGAGTTATAACCTCCGGGATTGTCGTTGGGATTTATTTCCTTCATAGGATTCAAGATAAGTAAACAAGCTGTACTAAGTAACCCGACTTCTACAACCCCCATTATTTGAGTAAAATGATGAAAGATCTAATTTAGTTATATTTTGAATACTATTATTGACCGAAAATAGTATTACTTCCTCATTTTTTTTCTTACAGCAGGCTGTAAATATTTTCCCGATCAATGGGGTTTTTTTTTTTTCATGTGGTAACTCTTAAAAGACAGTGGTGCCCTCAGCCAGGCGCAAAATAAGCCATGTGGGACTATAACGTTGGTTTTGTTCAATTGACGTTTGAAGATGACGATGGTCGTATAGTAACCTCAAAAACGTTTAATGAACCTTGAGTATTTTTGATCGGTATTTTCTTTGATCGCTTCGTTTAAAACGATGGAAAATCCAACAATTGCCAACGAAACGAAAGCTTCGCCGATCCTACACGGGTGTGTGGCACAAAGAGCTATGTGCCACTTTAGCTGTCATGGAGAGGCTAACCGTTTCTGTGGTCGTCAGTCGGCAATTTGAAAAGGCAGTTTGGTTCACGATTTTGTTGATTGCGCATTGGTCGATGAGGTCGCGTGCATATTTTTTTGCAAATCGCAAAGAATAATATCAGTGATTGTGTGGTTCCGTAAAGCCATTGTGTCGTGTTTCCCGGCTTGCTCTGCCTATTTGTGTTTATTGGATTTTCGTATCGCGTAAGTAGGGTGATGTTGTGATGAATGAACCACCCGACCCGGACGACCCCGGCGGCCGCCATCATATGCCGCCGGGGTTCATTCTCGCTCAAGATGCATCTAGCGATAAGAGCGACAACCTTAATGATGCATTCCTAACCCCACCAGAGGCCAGCCATACCATTGAAATTCACAATTCATTCGATAGATTGTCTGATAATGAAGGCATGGACTTTTCCGCCATAATTGGTAAAAGGAAACGAAAAATAAAAGAACATCAAAGAAAAAACAAAAGTAACAAACAAAACTCTCAACTCAAAGTTAAGATTGATTCATCACAATCATCTTTTATCTCGTCAGATTGTGAACATGATGAAATAAAGCAGGCTCCCAATTCTCAGGTTATTGGGCCTCAAGCAGTCCTATCCAAACTAAACATATCCCAACAAGACCTATCCCAACAAGACATATCCCAACAAGACCTATCCAAACAAGACCTATCCCAACAAGATCTATCCCAACAAGGCCCATCCCGGATTTCCACGAATGATATCTCAACTCCAAATCATACCGAACTTTACCGGGACTTTGACAAAGCTCCTTTCTTAGTCCACGTCCAGAGGGTGGAATCAAATCCATCGGCTGGAGTTGTTCTGCATCCAGTTCATTTTGGTCAATTTTTAAAACGGAACTCATTCCAAGGTATCATAGACGGTGGGGTAAAGAGTGTGGGACGAAATAGAGTAACCGTCACCTTCAAATCCGCCCAATATGCCAATCTATTCATACAAAATCATTATTTATCCGAAGCCAAATATAAGGCTTTTATTCCGTCATTTAATGTCACAAGAATTGGATTGGTGAAAGGAATTCCAATTGAATGGTCCGAAGAGGATCTTTTGAAAGACATTGAAATTCCTGGCGGAGGAAGAGTCCTCAAAGTCAGACGCTTAAATTTCAAAAAAATGGTCGATGGTTCCCCTATGTGGAAACCATCCCAAAGTGTGGTTGTAACTTTTGATGGTCAGAGTCTTCCTGATAAGATCCTATTAATGTATAATTCTATTCAAGTAGAACTTTACAAATATCCGACCATCCAATGCTTCAATTGCTCAAGATATGGACATACCAAGACAATATGCCGTTCGCAGCCACGTTGTTATAAATGCGGAGAATTCCATTCAGCCAATGACTGCAACATCACAGAAGAAAATGCAAGCTGCCTTTACTGTGAAGGCAGACACTATGCAACAAGTAAAATTTGTCCGGAACAAAATAGACAAAAAAATATTAAACATAAAATGGCAGAAGAAGCTATTTCATATACGGAGGCTGCCAGTCAATTTAGGCCCTCTAAGCGGTCCTTTGCAGAGGTCACCTCCAGCGCTCCAGTCAATAAACCATCCATTCCTACATACTCATACAAAAAAACATTCTTTTCGCAACCTCGAGCTCGCGCCCCTCTTCCTCAGGGGTACGATCGCAACGCTCATCAAGCCCTTCTTAATGATTTCACTCCTCCAACATCTCATAATGGTTCGGTTTTTCGAACTCCTTTGTTGACACCCTCTTCTCCAATTATTTCAATGGACCTTAGTAACCCTGAAAATGTTGACAAATTATTTTCTGCTTTTCTAAGTTTTATATCTTCCAATACTTTACCGTCCAACGCTGCTATTAATCATTCTCCAGACGCTTATAATGGGTTCAAACACTCCAGAATCCGCTCACCAGTGGGCTTACCTGACAAAATTAAAAAATAACTTCTTATCCAATATGAACTTTTCAATTTACACTTTAAATTTTAATTTCTTCAACAATATTATTTTACTTATCCAAAAGACAATATATAAAAAATATTTCGGCATCCAAATTTATTACCTGCGTTGTAGCAGAATATTTGGCTCCAAAAATATATATCTGCGACCAGCAGATTTTTGTACCAATGTTTGGATTGTTTTAATAAAAAATCCTCTTTATGTCATTAAAAAAAGCTCTAGCAGATTTTTCGACCACAAAATTTATTACTGCATGGTAGCAGAACATTTGGCAAAAATTTTTTTTATCTGCAACTTAGCTTTCTTTAATTTTTATAGGGTCAAGTTTGAATGCATTCATCTCGCTTCATTTCATCAGAATGTCTTCTACAATAATTCAGTGGAATTGTCGTAGCTTAATCAAAAATAAATCTGATTTACTCCACCTTATCAATAAACATCACCCTATCGTTATAGCAATTTCTGAAACCTGGTTAAAGCCATCAACCCACTTTAAGATTTCAGGATATGTTAGCTTCAGAGATGACCGAGCTGATGGATATGGGGGTTGCGCCCTGTTCATCAACAAAAAAATTCCATTTTCTTCCCTCACTCTTCCTGCCCGAGTTGATGGTATAAATGTTGTTGCCGTTATGGCAGACAATATAACATTTGTTTCGGTATATGTATCGTCTCCTACGCTCTCAACCACTCGATTTATTAAATCAATTTTTCAATCCATCCGCAAGCCTTATGTGGTTTTAGGCGATTTTAATTCTCATCACTCCGTGTGGGGGTCTGCAAATTGTGACCACCAAGGCAATAAATTGATTGAACTACTAGATGAATACAACATATGCCTTCTGAATGATGGTTCACCCACAAGACGGACTCCCCCGAATCAGAATCCGAGTGCAGTGGATCTGACTCTTTGCACTCCAGATCTGGCTGCCCGTCTTTCATGGAAAATATCCAAATTTTCTCACGGCAGCGATCATTTTCCCATTATTATAAATATTCCTTGTCAGGCCCCTCCTTCCATAAATAAATCCCCTCTTCTTAAATATCGCTTGAATGAAGCTGATTGGGTGACGTTCAGTCTGAAAGTAGAAGAGGAGATGTCTAGTCTGCCGATCGTTACCTTAGACAATGTTTTACATTGTTACTCCAAATTTACATCATTATTGATAAGCACAGCAGATCAAATTATTCCGCTCAAAAATACATCAAAAAATCATCGCCTTTCTCCTCCATGGTGGGATTCCGAATGTACCAAATCTGTTCGTGACCGTTCCTATGCCGAAACTTTATATGAAGAGTTTATGACTGATGAAAACTTTTTAAATTTACGCAAAATTCAAGCAGTTACTAAATGTACTCTTAAAAATAAAAAACGTAATGGATGGCAAAATTTTTGCCTTTCTCTCTCACCTAACACTTCATCTTCATTAGTTTGGCGCAATATTAAAAGGTACCGTTCTGTTTTCACGGAAGACAGTGCTTCAATACCTTCATCGGCTTCATGGAAAGACTCATTCCTAAATAAGCTAGCCCCCCCATCCGCCCCTACAGAAGATGAACTCCCGTCCCTTTATTCATTTGTTGGAGGTTGTACTCCCATGGAGGTTCCATTTTCATTAAAAGAACTCAAAATTGTTTTGAATCATGTTAAGGATTCTTCCCCAGGGCTGGATGGGATTCCTTATTCTTTTCTGGTTAAATCGAGAGATACAACCCTTGAATACTTTTTACAAATCATTAATTTCTTCTTTGACTATGGGGTAATTCCTGACTCCTGGAAAACTCAAATAATCATTCCAATCCTGAAATCTGGTAAAGACCCCAATGATGGTTCCTCTTACCGTCCGATTGCTCTGTCTTCTACCTTATGCAAAATTACAGAACATTTAATCAAAAACCGTTTAGAATGGTTCGTGGAACACAGAGAACTTCTTGCTAAAACACAATATGGATTTAGGAAAAGCAGAAGTACAATGGATAGTTTGGGGATTTTCACTACCGATATTCGACTTTCTTTTTCTCGGGACGAGTCTGTTGTGGCTGCATTCCTAGACATATCTGCAGCTTACGATAATGTCCTCCTACCAAAGCTCAAACAAAAAATGCTAAATCTACATATACCAGAAAAAATTGTTGCATATATTTTTAATATATTATCTCAAAGAACAATAATGTTAAGAGTAGAGGAACAATCAAACGACTCTAGAATAATCTGGAAAGGTTTACCACAAGGCTCTGTTCTCAGTCCTTTACTTTATAATATTTACACCCATGATCTTGACAGATCAATAAACTCCTTTTCACGTGTCCTGCAATATGCGGATGATTTACTAATATACTCACCCCATAAATCTATTCCTAAAGGAGCTGAACAAATTGAATACTCGCTAAGATCTTTGAACACATGGTTAACTGAACATGGGTTGGAACTGTCAGCCCAAAAGAGCTCTATAGTAGTATTCAGTAGAAAAAGAATTGTACCCCCTATCACTATCACATACAACAATACAATTATTCCATTACATATTCAAACTAAATTCCTTGGCATAATCCTGGATTCAAAAATGACAGGTGTCTCTCATCTAAATTATGTAATAAAAAAATGTGAAAAAAATATTAACATTATACGCACTCTAGCTGGGGTTTGGTGGGGAGCTCATCCATACTACCTCAAGTTATTGTACAATGCAATAATACGAAGTCATTTGGATTACGGTTCCTATATTTTAGAACCCTGCAATAGAACTGCTCTTAATAAGCTTAACATTATCCAAAACAAATGCCTGCGTATTATAACAGGTGCCATGAAATCAAGTCCTATAAATGCTCTGCAAGTAGAATGCGTTGAACCTCCTCTTTATTTTCGCCGTCAGTTCTTGGCTGATCGTTTCTTGTTCAGGGCAAGCTATTTCTTACATCATCCAATAATTCCGAAACTAAATTTACTATCCCGATTTTCTCATACTGCGAAATATTGGGAAAAAAAGGCTCCCACCAGACTTGTAAAAAGTTATCGTAAGTTCAATAATGTCAAGGCTCCAGTATTCCGTTCTAACTCCTTACCAATGTTTTCATACCCTTTTCAAGTAGTTACGAGCAATGTAGAAGTAATTCCTTTTTTTGGCATTGAAAAAGAGTCTCCAAATGCTAATGAAGTCTTTCATTCCATCCTATCTGAAAACTGGGAAGGGTGGGAGTATATTTTTACTGATGCCTCCAAACTCACGGAGGAAGGCAGTGTTGGAGCTGCAGTATTTCATAAGAACAGCAACATCTACCAACTAATTAAATGCCCTCCAGAGTCATCAGTTTTCACTGGTGAATCAACGGCATTACTGGAGGCAGTCAAGTTTTCATTATTATTAAAAAAATCTAATAAATTTATAATATTTTCTGATTCCCGTAGTGCTCTTCAATCTCTCACTCAGAACCCCTTTCATTCTAACACACAAAATCCTATTCCTTTTTCCATTAAAGACATTCTCTACAATAACCCGGACAAACAAATAGTCTTTGCATGGATTCCGTCTCACTCAGGCATCCTGCCCAATCACCGGGTAGATGATCTTGCTAAACAAGCTGTTCTGCGAGGGGATAAAATCCCATATAGAAACTACCCACATGATTTAATTGCTCTCCCAAAAAAATCTCTTACTGAAAATTGGACCAAATTGTGGGCTAACTCTAGTAGATTTAAGGGTTCAAATTACGCCAAGATCCAGCCTAACATCCCTGCTAAGCCTTGGTTTCATCGTATCAAAATTAATAAATCTTCAACTTCTATTATTTGCCGCCTTAGAATAGGCCACTGCTGTTCCCCTGTTCATTTGGCTAGACTTCATATTAAAGACTCATCAGTGTGCGAATGTGGCCTTGATGACGGGAATTTGGAACATATATTTTTCTGTTGTCCTCTTATTAATAAAACTGCTCCTTTATACGATTACCTTCCTCTACTCCAAATTCCTCTTCCTACCAATATTAATTGCTTGCTCTCTTCATCTAACTTTAAAATTCTAAAGTTACTTGCTTCATTTATCAGTGCAAATGATCTTAAATTATGATTTTCTTTTATGTTTCGTTGGCAACTAATTTCAGAACCTTTTACACTATTTGTATATAGCTATGAACTTTGACATTGGCGAAATGTGTTAGATGCACGAAAGCCATTAAAAGGGACCCAAAAGTAGGACCCTAAAAAGAAGAAGAAGAAGTTTGGTTCACAATTTTTTCGTACAATTACGAATTTATTACTGGTTTGGTTTGTAGTGTAATTGCGAGTATTACAATAATCTTTAATCTTTGGTTGTGAAGAGAAATAAATTTTAAAACTCTTTAATGATAGTCTGTGAAACAAAAACCAGAAGCGGATAACATTTTGTTTGATTCCGTGAGATATCATGGCAACGGTGCCTCAATTGCGTCAAGAAATACAGCAACAGTTAATTGTTGCGAATCAGCTGCTCCATCTAATGTGAGTTTTCCATTGATGGTACAAGTACCTAGTATTATATTCTGTGGATGGGACGGTCCTCTATGTTCTACTTTTGAATGATGCAAGGTAAATGATAAAGACATGAAAATAAAAATATGTGATATTTTATTTTCAACAATGCAAGGCAAATTATTCATAACTGGTATGACACGCAAAACGGTTCACCTTGCATTATACTATGTATGGCTGAGCGTTGTGCTCTCTCTGCTCTTTATCTCAAAAACGGTTAACCGTATAAAAGATGTTTTTAACACAATTTGTAGAGAATTTTAGGTTCTGAAATCAGATGCAAATAGAATTGAAACCATTGGAAGCTAGATATTTGCAAAATACAGATTTTTGTGACCTGTGACTGAATATCTTAAGACGCGGACCCGAGATTTTATCAGACTTTTGAGACAATTTTTAGAAATTTTTAGACAAGGTTCAAACGAGTTTACAGCTTATTATGTCTCATTCCGAGTTTAAACCACTTATATCACTGGGACAACGTAGAAAGTGTGATCAATTTAAGGTTAAAAATATTTTAACAAAAAAAGCCTATTATACCATAACTGAAGCTATAACGGACAAAACTCTTTTCCATGATGTTGCTGTTTAGACTTGTTCATAAGATATGCATATTTAAAATGATTATAATTTTTTTAATATTTTTTTATATGGTTTTAAAAATATGATAATGTAGATTATTAATAGATATTCTGACGAGGGCTCTGTACACCTGAATATTTATTAATGTATTTTATCAAGTTTTGTGTTAATAATTAACAATAATAATAACATTGCACTTAATAATGTATTTTAACGATGAATATTGTAAATGACAATTTCAAGTGTGCTAACATATGACTGCTAAATAAATAAATAACTATAATTTGGTGGAGGAACTTAAATGCTGATTTATTAAAAATAAGTGCACTATATTTTGAACTCTTTTTTGCAGTCAACTTGAAGTAAGAGAAATAAAGAATTTTACATCAGTTGGAGGACCATTCGAAGAACAAATCATGAAGGTAAGCTTAAAAACATACAGTGAAGTCAAGAGGGTAGATGATACAAATAAGATAGAATGAGGATGATAGGATAGAGAACTCCAAAATTAATTTTAATGTTGTGTGTGCACACGAAGTGTCCCAGTTTCAAACTGAAATCAGGACATTCTCTCATTATTTAAAAAAAAATTTGATTGTAATATTTTTTTTAATCAAAATAATATAAATGTCCTTTCCAAGGTAAAAATAAAAATAAAAAAAATAGAAAACCATGAACCACACTTCTCTAAAATATATAAAACAAGAAAATATTACCTATTACAGATTAAAGAAATTGTTGTAACTAATATATTTTAATGTATTGAATTCATAGTGATATTCAGAGGATAGCCGGTTTAAATTACTTTCTATTTTAGGGTTATAATAAGTCACAACTGAGGCATGATTTTAGAAATTATTCCCAATTAACGGGCGCATGCAAGCTAATCCGAGAGCAACAGCTTACAATGTGTATATTATGTATGAAATGTGATAATCAAGCCTCTTTACTTGATACGCAATAGAGCATCATCAAAAAAAATGTTTTAGGTCATGACTTTATGCCCTCTAGAGATAGATACATAGCCAATAAGCAGCGGACGACAAGCAGACCAACGATACCTCATTTGTCAAATTATGATAAGTAGTTTAGGAGTGGGAGGATATGAACATACATACATACATACCAGTGAAAATGAAAACCCTCCTTTTGCATCGCCGTGGTTGGGTTGTTGTCAAATGTTCATATGATAGGTGCTTAGAGCCTGTCGTGATTTTGGCGATTTCGGACCCCCCCCCCCCCCTCTTCAATCATCCTATCGACGTCATCCAACGAACCTCACCCAAAACTGACCTGCTAACCTGCCTATGCTTCACCTAAGACAGGATCAAAATCAAATTTCAATTTGAAAAATTTACTGTAACAAAAAAATATCTAAATGATGTTTGTTTCTGTTTATTTTATGCCTTCAAATCTTTGCAAACCCCCCAATATTACGGCATATGACCAGCAGCTGACCAGATCCGCCCCCTCCCCCCCCCCCCCCCCTTAATTACAAATGAGGTAATGTATGGATGGCCCCTAAGGGAAATTTCTTCTTAATTTGTTTCTGAAAGATAGTGTTACCAATAAATGAATGCAGGAATGAACACTGGAAATATATGGTACCTCAGTGCAATGCAAAGCAATAGCTTAGTTTTCATGTTTTTATTTTTTATTTTGTCTGTATAAAACTAGAAATAAAACCCTTTCAAAGTATGTATTGTCCTCTTGCTTAACATCTATGGCTTCTTAAAATTTTTACAAAGTGAAGGGCTGGTACGTGAGTCCGAGAAGTTCTTTCACGAAGCCCAGAATTGTCTTGGATTCCTAAATACTTACTACACAGCTCCTGTGGTACGATCCACAACTAGACAATCCGGGCTAATGTTTTTTTTATTATTATTTGTATTATTTGAAATTGCAATCCGTCAGTTTATAGACATTTATCAGTTTTTTTTGTTAGCAAATGTGCAATGACATTTCCACAAAAGTACACAGTTTACAAGACTAAGCTGTTGTTAAGTCTGGCTCTGCCGTTCTCTTCAGTCTAGTGAAGACCCTCCTCGGTTTCATCAAGTTTGAGGCTAATTAATTTCGGGTGTTTATCGAGTCTTGATTTGTATGCTGCTGTTTTTGTTTTAGCATCGTCCTTTACTGATGGGATTTTCCAGGTGGAGCCGGTTGTTCGTAACTTACCATGGTGCGTTGACTATCATGCGTAGAAGCTTTGAATGAAATCTTTGGAGGATATCTTAATTGGAGTTAGCAGTTGTGCCCCATAGTTGGATTCCGTAGGACCAGCTAGGTTTGAGAATAGTTTTGTATAGAAGCCTCGGTAGCCCAATGGTCCTTGCGATTTGATAAGCTTGGTAAGCACCTCTGAGCTCGGTTAGCTTCTGGATGGGTGACCATTTTCAACCATTGAGGCTGGCCTTGGTTCTATTCCACGTAAAACTTGAGGGTTTCAGACATTTCTGATAACAAAACTTACTAGGTGGTAGGGCTAATCCTGCCCGGGTTGGTACCATCGCAATGAATGAACAATGGCCGAAGCGGCAATGTCCGTGTTTTCCATCCAGTTCAATCTAGCCGAGCAATATAAGGAAGGTCCTGACATGGCACCTAGTTCCCATGCGGTGTAATAGGCTAATATCTGACGGTCAGTTTGGTATTAGCTGTCCATGTCCAGTTACATCAAAATAATAATAATAGGAGGAGTTGGTTTTCAGAATTAAGTTGTGATTTTGGACCTTTAAGCCAGTATATGTTTTAGCAGTCTCTAACTAAACGCTTTTCTTTTGGTAAAGTTGTGTTTTTTCCATGAAAGGCGTTCTTTCACGAAACACAGTAGTTGCCTTGAATTCTTAAATACTTATTACACAGTTCTCGTGGTCTGCCGATCCATAACTAGACAATCCATGCTATGGTGTTCGTCTCCTCTTCCTCCGTGCAAACTCAATACGGGGGCTGGCAGCGAACATGGAAAGAAAGCAGCGGCAATCGAAAGTCATTTGTATAGAGGGAGTTAGTGGAAAAGTTCTAATTGTAGTTAGTCCCATAGTGTCCTGTAAAGTTCTTAGGTGTTTTTGGAACACAAGAATTTCAATTGTAAATTAATTCGTAAGCGAGCTCACTTGCCGGCGCTGCCGCCATTATATGTACTCTCGTAGCGGCTCGTAGCCTAGTGGCGCGGGGACCGGCCTAGCGTACCAGAGGCCCGGGTTCAATACCAACTTGCACCACTGTCTTTCTCTTTCAGAGTTCGATAAGTGCATTTCGTCACGAATGCGAGCTGCTCCATGGTTCGGAATCCATGTAAAACTGTAGGTCCCCTTCCCCTACTAGGTGGTAGGGTTTAAGCCCGCCCGGGTTGGTACCATCGCATTGGATGAAAAGATGGTCGAAGCGGCAATGAAAAATTGTCCATGTTTTCCATCCAGTTCAATGTAGCCGTGCTCATAAAGGGAAGTTCCTGGCATGGCACCTAATTTCTTCGGGAATGTGGTGTATTGGGCTAATATCATAACGGTAGTTGTGTGGTATTAGCCATCCATGTCAGGTCGCATAAAAAAAAAAATACAAATGTGTTTAGGTTGCTAATCTCGTATTTCCATACTCTCTGGGGCCTAGTGATGCCGGCACCAAATGGTTGAATACGCCAAGTGATTGAATTAGCCACTCAATGCATTCAATTCCAGTCGAAATAATACAATATAAAAATAAACCTTGACCGATATGGTTTATATCGGTTAAAGTTATTTTTTATATTGATTAAAATAACAGGCTTTCAATAGATTGACCATACTCAAGTACTTGGCGCCATCTTGTGACATCTTCACCAAATAAGCATAACTAATTTTAAAAATAATAAAATTTTCCTAGAACAGGCGCAGTGTACTGCTAAGGAAATTATTTCCTTATTATTGTGCTACTACTTTTAAGTTAATTCTTATATTGTACTGCATTAAAATTGCCTCAAAAGTAAAAAATCTCCCATTGACAAAGAAATGAATGTCATTGCCACTTCTGATTTTACTCTAAGAATTCAGCGCTTCCTTCTTTTCCAGAGCGCCGCTCTCATCGATCAACTGGAGCGGGTGCGGAACGTGGTCGTAGAACCTGCAGCTGGGAGGCCCACGGTGCACCTGAACAACTCCGGACAACACACCATGATGTCCTACGAGCAGCACGACACATTCCGGGATCACTCACTGTGATCCAAAATGAAATAAAGAATCCTCGAAAATATATAACTTTTATTATCTTTACATTTTTAACAACATTCAATAATATTTCGATTTTCATAGCTTATTATTTTGCTGATTTGAATAACAATTCAATATAGTCCGATTTGAGGTTAATAAATTTCATTTATAAAATAATCTCAATGAGATTTATGAATAGTAACATTATTTCTATAAATTCCATGGTATAGCTTAGGAACTAACATACTTAACGTGTTGCTTATATATTTTTATGCAACTAATTCATTCATCGTCTGCATCCTTCCCAAATATTTCTTTACATTTCATGCACATGCACATGCTATTCTAACTTCGTACCTAGATTAATTTCACCAATTTTCGTCTCAAAGCATTTTCTGCATAGTAATCTGTGCACGGAACTTAGACCCTTCTGGTCACAACAGCCCTATAAAGTAGTACTTTTATTATTGTTACATGTAGTGATTTTCACTTTTCATCTACTAATATGCTCGAAATCCATGCTTTGTATGTAAAGCTTTTAGTCTATTAAAAGACTTTCAACAACAAACAACTCTCAACAATATTTCATAGTCTCATGTTTTTTCAATAGAAGACATTAGACACAGTTTTATGTTGAAAGAATATATTTTGAGCTAGATTTTGAGATTGCGGCTTTAAAATTACGACTTGATGATAGTAAAATTGTGCGTTTTTGAGTTGGATGGCGCGACTAGAGGGCTCTTAAGGTCGGCCCGTAAGCACCTGAAAATTTCGCCTCCCATACAAACGTAGTTTACTAATCATTTGAAAACCAATGTTCCAACTTACTTGATATTTGGTATCTAATATTAGGCTACAAATATCTGTGTCTGCATGCCTTTGTTTTTTCGGTAAATGTATTCTGGGTCAAACCATAGGGAAAACAAAATTCGTATGAAGATTTTCTTTTTGCTTTCATTTCATTCGGTTTGGATTAAAAAAAAAAAACAAAAGCATGCAGACACAGATATTTATTACCTGATATTAGATATTAAATATCAATTTAATTGGAATAGCGGTTTCCAAATTATTAGTAAACTACGTTTGTATGGGGAGCATAGCTTACGGGCCGTTCTTAAGGTGGGCCCGTAAGCATCGGAAACTACGCATAAGCAAACGTACTTTACTTAGGTTCAAAATATCTGTATCTGCACGTGTTTGTTTGTTCACAAAATGTATTCTGTATGAAATCACAGTGAAGAGATAATTGCAAAAATGTTACGTGGTTTTGATTTTTAAACGGATTGTTGACATTTGATAGCTAAATAGAACAGTGGTTTTCAAATGATTAGAACTATGTTCGTAATAATAATTCGTTATTTCCTGATGCTTACGGCTGCCCACCTTTAGATGTCTCCTACATCCAGAGAGCTTCGACTAGAGTACAATTAATTCTGGAAGATGGCGGCCTTCTCTTTGAATTGGGCGCGGCGCGTTGCTTTCTCCTCGGCGTCGCGTCGCTTTGCCTCCTGCTCCTCGACGATCTCACTGTGGAATTTGTTCGACTTGGCCAGCTCGTCGATCTTGGCCTCGAAGAAGGTCTTGGCCCCGGTGACCCCCACCTCGTCCACGTTCACCTCGGTGAGCCGGGCCAGCGCCTCCAGCCCGGAGTCGCTTTCCAGCTCGCCGGCTCGAGCTTTCCTGAAATAATTACACTTTCATTACAATTTGTCCAGCAAAAACACAAAAAAATATTATTATGCCCGCTTTTGATTTTCGGAAGCCAGAGATGGCACTGGTAAGTTTTTTTCACCGTTCCGTTTGCGCGGTTAAGTGACGTTATTTGGCTCTGCCATAGCATAGACTGTTAACATCATACCAATGTTAAATAGGAATAATTAAAGTTCACAGGTGGCGTTGCAATAAACATCTCAGAATACATTAAATAGAAACCAATGAATATCAATGATATTTTTTATTTACAATAATATTACTTAATTTGTAGTTAAAATATAACGTTTTCATCACGCCTACCTAGGCAAAATTTAGAATCAAAGTTAGTTAGCTCTGGCAGTGACGGGAGATGACGCTGGTTAGTAATGTACACTGCTAACTGTCAAACGACGTGTTATTCGGCCAAGTGAACTGAAATTTACCAGTTGGCATGGTTCAAAATGCAACTAAACGTCAGATGTAATCACTATCTGGCCTATTCACCTGGCGAGTTATTTATCATGGTAACCCCCCAGAGCAGAGGGGAGATTTATATTTGAAAATAGATTACCTGTAAATGAGCAGGAACTCGCGAAAACTTATCTTCCCGTCGCCGTCCTCGTCCACCTCCGCGATCATGCCCTTGAGACCGAGGTGGGTCTGCGGCGCGCCGAGCCTCTCCATCATGCGCTTCACCTCCATCATGTCCAGGAAGCCGTCGCGCCCGTCGTCGAACCTGCAACCATCACCACGCCTCGGTCAGACACCTCCGCGACCATGCCGAAGTTACTTCGACATTATCCAGTAGCACCCTACGGCTATAACAATCATAGGCGAACGTCGAGAAGACGCAGACCATGGTGACCGGCTACGGTGTGAACCCACCACAGCTGAAGCTGAACGGGAAAGAGAACGATTGGTCCCCCCATGTGTGAAGTATCAGGGTGGCGGACCGCGGAATCACGCTTAAGACCCACTGAACGCGAACGGAACGAGGTCAACTAGTCCCGAGAGACTCCGTCCAGTGCTCTCTTCGAAGCTTCTCCTGCTTACCAAGCTGGGGATCTACAAGACCTAGACCGTGGGGTCACGCCTCACGTACGCAGCACCTGCGTGGTACGCGCTGGTTCCGGAGACGCGACGCAAGAAAGTCCGCGCCCAACAGAACCTAGCGCTCCGTACCACCACGGGCGCTCCCCGCTCCGTGAGGAACGCAACGATCGCGAGGTACCTCAAGGGGAGGATCGAGCCACTGGACGACTTCATCGGCCGTCTGGCGACGTCGATGTTCAAACGTGTCGACGGGTCACAGTTCCCGCACATACGGGAACTGACACCGCTCCGCACCCGACCGCCACACGGCATAAAGAAGTACCCGTGCGACCTCGTCGTGGAAGACGAACCATCGGCGCAGACCTGCAGTGAGGAAGACCGGCAAAGTGGCCTGAAGATGGCCCTTTCAGAGATCTGCCTGCAGTAGCAGGCAGCGTGCGAAACCACGGTCAAGAGGCAAACCGCCAAAAGCCGTTTACCCCGCACGACAGTGCTCCTGGGCTTTTGAATGCGGCCGTATCTAATAAATATTATAAAGGGGAAAGTTTGTAATAATGGATGGATGGATGGATGGATGGATGGATGGATGGATGGATGTTTGTTACTCTTTCACGTAAAAACTACTGAATGGATTCTAATGAAACTTTACAATAATATAGCTTATACATCAGAATAACACATAGGCTACAATTTATAAAGATATTGTGCCCATGGGCTTAAGAACTTTCACGGAGCTGCGAAAACGATGCCGGTAGCGATACTTCACACCGGGGGGAGCGGGGCCGGGGGCGGTATTTCCCGCAACTTTAGGACTACTTGGTAAAATCCTTGAGAACCAATTACTCGATTTAGATGCGGATTGTATCTACGTCTAGCCTGATTCTACTCAAAACTTATAGGCTACATAATATAACGTTTCATTACCTGAAGGGTGAGTAGAGTGTTAAATTCTTATAACTTGCGAACCACTAACCCGATTTATGTGCGTATTTTATCAATGTATAGGATCTCTGGGAGCAGTCAGGTTCGAGATGGGTTACTGTTTTCGATGTTGAGGCTAGCTGTGGGTTGGAGTCCACGCAAAACTTACCTACATTACACGTTACTTACTTACTAGGTAAACAATGTTGCAGTGCAAGTGCAGAAAGGTTCTGGCGGCAAATGCTTTTTTTTTAAATAGCCACCAAATGTCAACGAAGCTCTAAATGGTAATTATTGGATGTTTCTCATTAAATCATGCTATTTCATCTCGAACGATCTTGATTAAATTTGGTAGATGGATACATTGTCATGGACCAGTTTGACCCTATTTTGGATCAGCCATGTGGGCTACTTTTTATCCATGAAATAATTTAGCCGATACTAACCCGAGCGGAGCCGGGTACCGCAGCTAGTGTCTTCATATTTTGGTACCTACTTAGGACAATGTGGAAATAAACATAAAATAACGTAGGTACATACGCTAGTTAGAATTGTCGCACAGACTTGCCTGCCTGCCAGAGTTTTTTCTCTGTGTATTTTCCTTTCCCTCGGTCAAAGAATATGTAAGTAATAAATACTGGCATCCTTGGTGGCGTACTAGGTACTTAGAACACTTCCATGCGGAAAACATGCATGCGTCATACCGCTTACTCATTGTGTGGTTGTTAGAAGGAAAATTCAAGAAAAATGTTAGTATTGTTTGTAAATGCAATATGTGCATTATTAGGTAAACCAAAGAAGTGCCTAAAGCAATAAATAAAATATCGGTTATTAGCATTGTAATGACACTATGAAAGTTCATATTATGTATTTATACAATTCTGAGATGATTCACACACCATGCTACATGGGAGCTAGGTATTGTTTTATGGAATCCGACATGGACGGCTAATACGACACAACACCGTCATGATATTAGCCCAATATACCACATTCCCGAAGGAATTGGGTGCCATGTCAGGAGCTTCCCTTCATGAGCACGGTTTAGGTGACACTGAACTGAATAGAAAACACTAATCTTAAAACTGTCAATCAAATTACCTTAGTATTTTTTAATGTTTATATTTAATTTCATTTACTTAAACTTTTTTGGTAGTCAAACTACACTAAGTTACGTGAAAAACTGATTGACCGCAGATTCGATAAATATAATAAACAATGGAGAAAGATATAATAAGAAAGATTTATCATTAAAATTAAATATGTGATACTATACTGTTTCCATAATTCAACCACATAGTTTCATCAAATGCGGTAGCCTACCACCTAGTAAGGGTAGGGACCCACATTTTTACATGGGTTCCGAACCATGAAACAGCCCGCATTCTCAACGAAATGCATACTTATCAAACTCAGAAAGAGAAAGAAAGTGGTGCATGACCGGGACGATGATTTGAACCCATAACCTCTCGCATGAAAGGCAACCTACCTATTATGTTTGAATACCTATTTACTATTTCACATTAGTAAAACAGCTCACACATAAATTATAATTTATGAAACAGCTGCGCTGCACACGGAATCTGTAATTAGGTGTGGTCAGATTACCTAATGTAGAAAGTGTTAACTGTATTGCGAATACATAATATTATTTCACATTGTAAGCCTACTACCTACTTACCTAGGTATACGGTGTAAGCGCGCTGCGCGCGCATGCTAGGTTTATGGGTTTACCCATAGAAATAGGATGTCGCGCATGCTAGGTCTATGGGTTTACCAGTCTGGGCTCTTGTGTTTTTCACTGGTACCTTGTTATTCTTGCACTAAACCCGAACCAGGAAATTTAAAAAAGGAATGGATGACAGATATTTATATTAATAAAAAATAATGTACAAATATAATAATAATTATATAATAATAAGAAGAAATAAAAAAAATACATATGCATACTAAGTACGAAACATTGACAGATAAAAAGAAATTCTTGGTGTTGGCAGTTGTAAGGCACAAGTATGCCTCACACTGTTCTAATGACCTGTCAACTCTCTAGCTAGTCCATTACTTTCAAAAAATCTTACTTTTAAAACAGTTTAGTAGGCAGTTCTGAACGTTTTTTTGTTAAGATAACCTATGCCGCATGTGTCAATAAAAATAGCAATAAGCAGAGAGATTACCATGGTAAACTCGCCAGGTGAACACCAGGTGAACAGGCAAAATAGTGATTTAATCTGACGTTTTTGCATTTAGTACCATGCGAACTGTCTAACGACGTGGAATTTGGCCAACCGAACTGAAGTTTACCAGTTCGCACGGTACGACATGCAACTAAACGTCAGATTTAATCACTCTCTTGCCGGTAAACCTGTTGTTCACCTGATGAGTTATTTACCATGTTAACCCCCAGGTTATACATACATATACTAACACAATAATTGTATTCTTCGGAATCAGTGACAACGTAAAGCAAATGTGGGAAATTCCCATCGTTACTAAAAAACTGCTTAACTAGTTCACTGTTCCGCTACCCTCATTGCGTTCGTTTATAATGCTGTCGCATTATACACGTTCAAGAATTTTCTTATTGCTTTAATTAGAGGCAAATGTCTGCATTATTACAAAGCGCCCCGGAAGAGGCGAGTTGGAAGGTCGCCCACTGCTGCAACATGAATTGGCGGTGATAAGGTACTGCTGCTTTGTAATCGTGCAATACAGTATGTATTAATAAAGCCATGGCTAGATACTTCGGCTATGTCCTATTGAACGAAGGGAAACGTGAAGGAATTATTGTTTTCTCTCAAGTAGGTTCTAGCTTACCTAGCGCATGCCGCTCAGTGCCATTTTTGTTCCTGCATATAATTGGGAACTCTGGCTCACTCAGCTTATATTAGCGGTTGCTTCGCATGCTGCTCAGTGAGGCCTAAGAGCCAATTCCCTTTGTGTTTTTCGTACGAAACCCATCACAGTAACAGCCACACTCAATATTGGCACCTGTAAGGAAATGGTGTGGATCGATGTCAAATGTGTGGCGATAATCGTGAAGCCGTTTGTACATGTAATTGAAAACCCTGGGTTACTTCGCTTGGCGCATGCTTTGCATGCTGCTCAGGGACTCCGTCGTTTAATTTTTTTTTCCTAGGTATAATTAGAAACTCTGGTCACTTCGCTTAGCTTAATTTCTTGTAACTCTTCTATTATCTAGATGACTTCATTATCCAACCCTGAATTACTAGCATCACGAGAAGCTACAGTAAATAATGTTCCGCTAGTTCATTTGGTTCACCCAGTGCACAATATCTCCATTTATACATTTTCCCTGTTACTAATAAACACAGATCATCGTCTTAATAGTTATACAATGTTTTGTCCTTTGCATTGACATGCAGTATCGACTTCGAGAGAAAGGGCCAAAACATTGTATAACTATTCAGACCGGGATTCAGACAATGATCTGGGTTTATAAGTAACAGGGTATGTGTGTAGCTATTTACAAATATATAAGAAAATGTTATTTAACTTGTAACTTTTATGCTGCAAATATATCTAGGAAACCTGTAACGGTTGGTTACTGATTTGAAATATATGTAAAATATTGTCATTACTAGTTTTCTCTTCACATGGTTTCATTAATTTTAAGCGAAATTCTCCATCGTTCCCAGTTCCCTCCTAATCGCACAGATAATATTGTGTTCTGGTCTTCGGCTAGGTATACAATTAATCCTGTGGTGCTCTCTGCTTTCATTTCACTTTATTAAAAATAAGGTGGTCTGCGAAGGTAATTCATGCTGTTCCGCGTAGTACCGACGCCCAACCACAAATTTGTCACATGGTTGTGTCATTAAATTCTCATCAGTGACCGGTTGGTGACCATTTATTCTGTTGACCGCACCTGCAGCTGTGAAGTGTGAAAAAACATTTTTTTTTATTAGTTCACCAAGTAAACCAGAGGAAAAGTTCCTCCCGCTTTTGTTGAAAGTGCCGTAAGACTAACGTGTGTCTTAATTCATGGTAACTAATACTGGTAATACCGATGCTATTTCTCAACATAATAATGATGATAAATTCGAGAGCGTTGTCGACAGCGAAGTGCCAGCAGTAAATGGTCACGACAGGCGATGCATAACTTTACAGATTTGAGCATCAAGCCAAGGGGTGTGCGATGTTATCGCTTCCGTCGTCATTTCCGTGCAGACATCAGCGTGAATTTACTACTCCCACACTGTTGTGCCTTGTGCCCGCCTAGGGTTCGACCGGTTTTTGACCGGACTGTTGGGTTTTGGAATTAATTGTTGGAGTCGTGTCGCAAACCTCCTACCGGGTGCTAGTTGTCCAATCAGATTTGATCGAGGTAAATTATATGTCAAACATGAATATTTTCATTGCCAAATTGAATATTTCAAATTGAATTTTAAACGTGTCAAATTCCTGAAAATTTATATTGATTTTAGTACAGTGGCGAGAGTAAATGCGGTGACTGAATAAGGTGTTAACCCTGACCGCCTCAACCTCCTGTCCTCTGCCTCTGCCCCCGCACTGCCTTTGCCGAACAGCTAATTGACGCAAGGTTAATTTAATCTAAACCGGATATGGAGATATCAGCCTTTCGAATACCACCGCCCAACACCTCTCTCTACATCACAAATGTTGGTAAGAATCAAATGCCCTTTGACATTGAGCTCGCCTTTTGACACAACTTAGATAAAAACCGGCCAAGTGCGAATCGGACTCGCGCACGAAGGGTTCCGTACCATCGTACAAGATTTAAAGCAAAAAATCACGTTCTTTGTATGGGGCGCCTTTTAATTATTATTATTATTTTTAATTTTACCTTTGTTTTAATTTGTTGTTATAGCGGCAAAATAAATACATACGGTTAATATTACGGTTCAAGAGATACAGCCCTGTGACGGACGGACGGACGGACAGCGGATGCTTATTAATAGGGTTCCGTTTCACCCTTTGGGTACGGAACCCTAATAAACAACAATTATTTTACAATTGTTTTTGTCTACTATCTAGAGCTCGATTTTGCGGGAGGTCAGACCTCAGAGCGAGTTTCAGCTTTTCGAAGGCAGCCCAACCCAGTTGAATCCGTCTCTCAACCTCATTAGTCAGTCCTTGTCTACCAAGCCGCAGAACTTGACCGAGATATACGTACTCTTTGACCAAAAAACCACCACCTAAATCACATTTCACCTCACAGATTACCCCTTAGGTAAATTAGCATGATAGCTTGTATCCTTTTCATTAATAAAAAGAATAAAACAATACGCAGATACAGACTGCAAACAAAATGGGTTAGTGGTTCTCGCGTTATGAGCCCGTTCCGTTTCTATTTAATTTCCCCGATTTATTTTATATTTAACCCTACTGCTCACCCCTGAAGGTGATTTAGCATGATACTAACTAGACTACAAGTAATAAGAACATTCAAGCTATAAACAAAAGCCGCATCGAAATTAGGTGAGCGGTTCTCGAGTTATAAGCGAAACTTTCGGCTTTCGAAAAGTTCATATTGTTTGTTAAGGTGGCCCAACCCGGCGGGACTAACTCATTCGCGGGCACGGTACAAAATCGTGCTGTGGCGCTCTGGGACCTTCTCTATTTCAAAGAAAAAGACAGGTTCCGTGATGTGGAAGATGCAACATGTCCACAAAAAAGACAATGTGCATAGTGTATGATTTGGTAAGGTTTACGAAAATTTTAATTACAAAACGACTTATAGCTAAAAGTAAACCACAACCGCTGTAGTCAAAAATCTAACAAAAACCAAATAGATTATAAATCTTGATTAAATAACCTATGTCTGATGACTAATCTTTTTAAGATATTCTTACTTTATCCTTGCGTAATCCATCTCCAAAGTTATTGTATAAAACGCGCGAAAAATTCGAACTTTCAGACCTTATAACTTAGAAACCAAACACAATTTTACAATGCCGACGGTCATCAAACATCTAGTTCGATCAAATAAAGCTATTTTGAGCAAAATTTGGGATCTCTGACAAGAAATATGGGCGTGATCTTCTTTCCCCGTTTGTATGGGGAGTTTAGCGGGTTGGGCCACCATAAAT
Source organism: Incurvaria masculella (assembly GCA_946894095.1). NCBI lineage: Eukaryota > Metazoa > Arthropoda > Insecta > Lepidoptera > Incurvariidae > Incurvaria > Incurvaria masculella. Next base: position 10,474,110 of record OX335657.1, on the reverse strand, counting down.
GCTTTTAATCCACCATTCACCGCCATAAGGTTTTAAATAACATTTAGCAATCTCAGATTTATAAATATATCACATTTTCGTAAATCAACTATCTTATAATTCCCAACAACTGCACCCATGCCTATTTTAGGCTTATTTACAAAATCTTAGTGCATCAAAGATTTGAATTGAATCTAAGCCTGACCGGCCGGCTTGGTTTTCGCAGCCCCCCTGAAAGTTCGAATTCCCGTCATCATCGTATCGACAGTCACCCTTGCAGTATTAATCCTGTTTCTACTTTCGTATCCATGTCCACAAGTTTTAGGGGGGTATTTTTGGTTCATGAATTAAAATTACTGATTTTACAAAAAACCCAGGTGTTTTATTTTTTGGAGCAAAAACGTACCTATAATATAGCATATGAGCATATGAGCGTTGTAAGTAGTCGTAAACATCTGTACGTTGCTCACATACGTCAGTTTAAAAACTCGATATCCACTTATACGATTCGCAAATCACAGTCATGGAATTATCTCCACACGACATATCTTGCCACGTGGACATATCCTGAGGTTTATTTTTATGCTTCCTTTATTTCCCAGTTACGACTTCACTTGATAAAACGGCATGTGGTCTTTAATAAATACTTCTCTGTACTTAAAATTTTGGTAGGCTCATGGGCAGATTAGATAACATAAAACACACGGTAAATACAATGCACCATGCAAAATATAAGCTTACTATAGTTATATGATATAAGGTCACACATAAAAGGGCATTGTAAAAGGGAAAATTATTCATTTAGAATACCTACGTAAGTACTGTAAATTTAGAAAGATAATATAATACAATACTAAAAGTGTTACAGTTGGTCTATTATATATTTAAAACTGACAGCAAACGCCCGCCTTTTTTTGCCGAATTTAAATAATCTGTGACAGTATTAACAATACCTTCGCGCAAACTTGTATGCGCCTCCCGCGCAGAAAAAGAGACTCTTGAGACAACAGCATAGAGTATAGAATACACGCGCTGATGCGCATTCAAGGTTTGCGCGAACTGTAGGCCGGCGACACGGAGCACTCACGAAGTTTTTATCTTTAGGATGCCCACAGTATGTGTAAAGTCGGGTAGATAAAAAGATATCGAATGTGACGCCATAACGAGCCAAGCCGGCACTTCAGGAAGCCAGCTCCACAAATAGTGGCTTGCTGCCGAAACGATCAACTCGAGTGCGCGCGGCGGGAGGCTCCGCGTGTGGCACCCACAGCACAGCGTTGCCGCTGGAATTAGACGACATATTTATTCCCCGAACTCGTTCCGGAGCTTTCGCATCAATCGCTTTCGCTTATAATCAAAGACTTGGCCGAGGGGTCAGTTGCTCGAGCAAAGAGTGCGCACATACACCAAGATCAATCATACCAAGTGTCAATAATACCAGGATACCTTGTGATTTCTAGATTCCTAAGAACTACCAAATATGTATTCCTGGAGATGTCCATGATTCTGAAAAGACTACCAAAAATTCCTAAGAGATTACCAAAAGGACTACAAAATTGCTAGAAAATATATTAAAATATTCAAATTAGCTTCGTTTGACTAGAGATTTAGAATGAGAAAAAAAAGGGGCATGCAGGAATATTCTTTTCCAAAATTAAACTTATTCTCATATTTTTTTAGTGAAATACTGCAAACATTTTAAAAATGAGCAAAAAACATTTTCATGCAGGACGATAAGCTTTTTTCGGATTTTCGAATTATTTCTGCCGACTATGGAACATTGGCTGCCGACGAACTACCATGAATTAGATAGGATTCCCAATTATTTCCTTGGGATTCCCAGATTCCCTAAGATTATTCCAGATTACCTAAGATTCCTCCCATGAGATTCCCCGGACTCCCCAAGATTACCTGATATTACCTCTTCTTTCGGTGCTTTTGCCTGCGAAGGCATGGCTCCGTGCCTGTCCGACTTTATACGGAAACGTCTGCAAGCCGAATAACGATACGGACTGAGCTATAAATAAGGAACAATAACAATGTATTTACTGCCCTAGCCTAAATTGAGTTTGATTGCGACCCCATTTCAGCGCCCGAAAGTTCATCAATAAAGTTGTTCTAGTTCGTTCGTCGGTGCTGGAGTTTGTAGGTTACGAGCGATTGGGTGTAGTTACGTGTTTGAATTTACATTTCTTGGGGTAACATAGTTATTTCAATATTGTATGGAAACCTTTCGACTATTTGAGAATATTTTGCCAGCCTGGATTAATGCGGAGGCGTGATGGTAATTGTTTCCTGTCGTGTAAGGTGGGACCATTACACGACATCGTAACTAAGTCATCGAAATATTTGGCGTTTTCTCCTAAGGAAAGAAAGGAAATACTTATTTTTAGGGTTCCGTACCCAAAGGGTGAAACTGGAACCCTATTACTAAGCCTCCGCTGGCCCTCCGTCCGTCCGTCCGTCCGTCACAGGGCTGTATCTCAGTAACCGTAAAAGATAGACAGCTGAAATTTTCACAGAGTGTGTATTTATTTTGCCGCTATAACAACAAATAGGTAAGATTAAAAAATAATTAAAATTAAAGGGGGACCCACCCATACAAAAAATCAAGTTTGTACGTGTCAAGGTGGTACGGAACCCTTCGTGTGCGAGTCCGACTCGCACTTGACCGGTTTTTTATTAACTATTTTGCCCAAGCAGGCGAGAGTACGCAACGAATTGTGACAAGCGGCTTTTCAAGACAAGACTTTTGTTTTTGGCTGCCTTTGTTTAGCTGTTTCGAAATGTTCCAACGAGCTCGAGTAACTGTTAAAGAAATCCTACTTAACTAACATATGTAAAAGTATATGTTACTGCTTAATGTTTCCTGATTTCTACGAAAAACTAAACTTAACTTACCACTAAATCGGCTACATGGTTGTTAATTGCGCAGTGTTTTGATGCTCTGTATCTGTTTGTTTTATTTTGTGTTTCTTGGGAGAATAAAATGAAATTGAATTTGAATTGGAATTGAATTCCGATGGGACGAAAAAATGAGTGACTTTGTTTTTAACCGACTTCAAAAAAGGAGGAAGTTCTCAATTCGACTGTATGTTTTTGTTTGTTACCAAAGAACTTTCGATTTCCGATTTTGATGATTCTTTTTTTTATTTGAAAGCTGGTGCTTCCCGTGTAGTCCCATTTCAACCCATTTCACCGACTCAAAAAATAACATTAATTGTAACTACAATAATTGATTTTTTTTACTTTTTAGTGCATATTAATTTGTTTTGGGATGCTTTTTCTTTGAAGTCGGTTTCTTTTTGTTTTTTTTTTTTATAGATATTCAGTCTTATGCAGGTTTGTCTACTAAATTGTACACATAGCTGAAGTGAGCACAGCCAGAAAATCTAAGAATCTCCGGGTTTTAAAGTATGTAGTTCATTATTTTCTCCACCCAAAATAGTGTAAAGAGTTGCTGATAGTGAACAACTGCTTAGGTTAGAGTTAAGTAGGTATATCGATGCAAGAACGTTACGAGGAAGGACTAGAGACGCTCCACAAACGCGTCGATGAGTGTTTGCCTGAAGATGCAAACTCCATGCAACGAGCCCATAGTTATTTAAACTACGCACGGGATTCAGAGAGCCACTAATAAATAAGTATCAGTATTCCTATTTAAAAGCCGAGAAAACGATAATACGACGCCTTAAGTGATAGGTGGTGGGTGAACGTTCTTGAGAACTGGTAATGGAAACGGAACTGCGAAAAGGAATGCGTTGCACAACACAACAATGGCGACATCAGTAGTGGAGCCTTCAAGTGTTGCAAGGCAGCCACTGCACTGCTTACGCCCGCGCCGCTGCCACCTTCGCTACAGTAGAAGGAAGAGTCGGTAGGAAAACTGATACAAAACCGTAAAATAGCTTCAGTACATGTACTTATTACGGACAATGCTCTTCTAAGCTGCGTAACGCCATAGCAACGCATACAGGCAGGGAATGCACCCATTTTGCAGTCTTTTTTTGCACTAAATATTCCAAGGAATACACCTGGTTATCGTTTGGACCATGGGCCGGTGAGAGGATAATGAGGTGATCAAGTTACCATGACGATACCATGGTGCATGCCTGTGATTTACGCCTTTTTGTATTTGTATACACGTTTTTAGAGGCGGATAATACGAATATAAGTTACAAAAAAAAAACAATAAGTACGTAGCACCAACTGAGCGATATTAAGGTGGCCCAACCCGCTCATCTCCCCATACAAAAGGGGAAAGAAGATCACGCCTTTATTTCTTGTCAGAGATCCAAAATTTTACTCAAAATAGCTTTATTTGATTGAACTAGATGTCTGATGACCATTGGCATTGTAAAATTGTGTTTGGTTTCCAAGTTATAACGTCCGAAAGTTCGGATTTTTCGCGCGTTTTATACAATAACTTTGGAGGTGGATTACGCAATGATAAAGTAAGAACATCTTAAAAAGATTAGTCATCAGACATAGCTTATTTAATCAAGATTTATAATCTATTTGGTTTTTGTTAGATTTTTTACTACAGCAGTCGTGGTTTACTTTTAGCTAGAAGTCGTTTTGAAATTAAAATTTTCGTAAATCTTACCAAATCATACACTATGCACATTGTCTTTTTTGTGAACAGGTTGCATCTTCTTCATCACGGAGCCTGTCTTATTCTTAGAAACAGAGGAGGTCCCAGAGCGCAACAGCACGGTTTTGTACGGTGCCCGCAAATGAGTTGAGGCCGCCGGGTTGGGCCACCTTAATATTTAATGTGCAAAATTTCAGAAATATATTTCATAATTTTAGGAAACATGCACGCGCCATAGTATGGAACTCGCTCAACATGTTTTCCTACTACGTATTACTTTCCCTCATCCTGCGAGCTCGCGGGGCGGTTGTTGACCTGGTTTATGCGGTGCCATTGTCCTGGTTATTTCGTAAATCGACCACTTTGGTTTTAACTTAGCAGATCAGCTGCTAGTAATATACACTCGAGTCACTTTAATGTCCATTTCGCATTATAGAATAATTAGAAACGGACAGGGTGACTCGCGTGAGAAAGTTTCATGCGAGTAGCGGTCATTCGATGAGTAAGACATTGTAAATATTCACCGGTGAATCACAGGTGACAGTGAACCACCGGTGAATGTGTGAAAAATATTCTTCAATGAACACGATACATACTTACATTACTACACTATCTGAAACCTGTTGTTTTGTTTATTATTCTTGTACTTGTACTGAACTTGCTTAATCAGTGAAATAAAGAATTATATATTATATATTATTTATATATATATATATGTGAATTTCCAAGAACAATTTTCCAAGAACGAACAAACCAGATACATACGATGGTCTTGTTCGTTCTTCGAAGAAGCGTCGTAACGTAGGGTTACCTACCAGCTTGTTCGGCGAACCTGCCGGACATAAAATACACCGCCCGCGTGAAGAAATACTACGACTCACGACTGCTCTCATATTTAATCTAACTGCTCACACGTTAGGCAATTAAGCCTAACAATAAGTATGTAGCCTTTAATTTGATGGGAGCATCAAGCTGTATGCACGCAGATACAATCCGCATCGAAATCGGGTAAGTGGTTTTCAGTTACGAGCCGAGACATAAGCCTGTCTGTATATTGGTGAAGTGATGATACGTTCCATGTTCATTATCTTATCAGCTGTGAGTCGCGCATACGTCGAGCGAACATGTCTGACCGACTAGAACCGCTCGCAAATATTTACGAAACACCCACTAAGGTAATTATTTGACTGCTTACTCATTGTAAATAAAATACTTAACCATGTCCCTACATGTCTACAAAAGTAGTTAATGTTCTTGCCTAGAATACTTTTTTTTATGGGTAACTCGACATCGATATTGCTCGGTTACATTGAACTGGGTGGAAAACACGGACAATCTTCATTGCCACTTCGACCATCGTTCATGCATTGACCGGGATGGTTCATTAGTACCGACCCAGGCGGGATTAACCCTACCACCTAGCTAAGGGGCCGATAGTTATACGTGAAATCCGAACTATGGCCAGCCTCAGCGGTCACCCATCCTGAACCCAGCCGTGCTCAGAGTTGCTTCACCCAATTTATTTAAACCATTTTGCAGGTTTAAATGTATATTTTCTTTCCTTACTTTTTTATATTCTAGATCTGTATTATGAAATAATCAATCAAACATAGTAACTTCATAACAATATTCAATATATATAAACAAATTGGAGAAAATTAAATAATAAAAAAATATGATAAAAAACATGCGGCGTTATATTTCCATTTATGTATCTGTTTCTTTTTGTTTCGTTCTGTTACTTGTGCAATTATACTGTGACTTTGGCCGCAGGTGCTAATAAATTGTGGTGATTCATTTGGAAACATTATTGAATGAGTGTAAACAGGCAAATTGGTTGACGAGTGACACACGTCCGTAGTGATGCAAATGTCGATTATACACGCCTCAACCAACACGATTATATACTATAGTAAATAGTTAACATCACGCTACGACCCAAGGAGCCGAGCAAAAAGAAAAACCAGTCATAAAGAACGCTGACAGGCAAGCAGTTTTGGGGGACGAGGTTGCTTTTTTACAGGGCTCCGCTCGTGTCATTATAACGAAATTGATCCGATAATCCGAGTGGAGCCGGGAAATTCAGATTACAAAATATATGTGAACAACAAGAAAACATCATACTTATCAGCCTATAAAAAAGATCACTGGTCGATTATAGAAAATTCGCGGAAAGTTTCGTCAGTTTACTTCTCCGAATGTTTGTGACAAGTAGGTGTTCTGTCACACTGTTATCCGTTTTTAATCCGATAACATCTAATACCTTCAGGCGATCTTCTCGGTGTTATGATATCACAGAGCACGCATGTTTATCACTCATGTAATCTTGCGGCGACGTTAAAAAGTTCAATCAATAGCATTTCGAAATAAGATACCTACCTACCTAGTAAACCATACACAAATCAAAGAATTGTATACCTAGTAGGTATATGTACAGTCGTTTCCTCTGAAATCTATGCACCGGATATCTAAGCACCGGATCTGGTTCTGACGTTCTGACGGTTCTAGCATCCAACAAGTAGACACATTAGGAGCATTCAATGCAATAATTAGAGAGACAGTAAAGGACGTCCATTAATTACGTAAGGCTTTTTGGCGATTTTTCGACCCCACCCCCTTGGTGAGATGTGAGATTCGACCCCCTCCCTCCCCTCATAATCTCTCGTGAGGTAAATATTTAAGTGTAAATAATTTAATCTGGGCTTGATTACGTTGGTTTTAATCAAGCAGATCAATCATCACAATTTATATTTTTTGAGAAACATGTTTTACTTAATTAAACCCAGTTTTCTCGCAAATTTACACATTTTTTTGCGAAAAAAAACCGTGACATTTGCCGAGACCCCGTGAGATTGGGTGAGATTCGGCTCGGCCCCCTACCCCTTAAGGGCCTGGTACTAGCCAAGTCGCAAAGTTAGACGAGGCACCCCAAGTTTACTAACTAAGTCTGACGATTATAAGTGTCATCCTTACAATATATGATTCCTTGTCTAGGAATCGAATTATTTTCGTTAATGTATGTTTCCTTTTTCTATACAAAATACATTGCGGAAACGGTGTCCATTTCCGAACTTTTTTGACTAAATGTAGAAATCTAAAAGCAAATGGAATTTTTTGATTATGCATATATGCTGTTTTTGCTTATATCTAGAAATCGAATTACTTTTAGATTTCTAATGAGAAAAATCAACTTTTTTATTTTTATTATTATTTAAATAAATGATGGAATAAAAAAATATTAACAATCCATTATCAGTCTGGAGTTCTATTTGGATTTGCTGAAGCGTTTCACTACATATTATTACATTTGTTAAAAAGTGCATTTGTATGGCGCGAGTAGTTGGCTAGTCCTAGCGCCTTAAGCGTCTAGTCATAAATTAGGCTGGTAGACTTACACGTAATACAAGTTATAGATAGGTAGGTATTATTATGATGCTTTGCCAATGGCGTGTCATATTACGCCCTACCGCTCTCCTGTGACTTCCACACCTACGTTCGTATCGCAAAACATTTATTTATCGCACTGCTAATGAAAGTTAATGAAATTATCGTCCCCGTTCCCACCCACTCGTGCACGTTCGTATAGGTAGGTTAGGTTACTTTCAATTCGCACCAACACCATCTGCACGAAATGCCATTCGAGACCTCCAGCACCAGTCGCCACCGACATGTTTGCCTCGAATGGGAAGGAAAAAGCCGAGAAAAAGCGCGACCGAGTTCAACCACGCATTGTTGTGAAGTTTCCTACATATGTTGTACCTACCTATACGTATTCATATCCGGTATCAATGTCAACAGCATTTTTGAGCAACTGTGAATTTGTGAATGGAGAAGAAACTTCAACTGGCCTGGCACACCTCTTATTACCTATGGACCTATTGCAATACATGAGATTTAAACAGATTTAAAGATCAGATTTGTACGTACCTATGAATCATCTCTGGTAGCCTGACAGTTTTCTTTGCGATGATCACATTCAACTTTTCCGCTCTAAGCACCTCCGCAACCTACCACTGAAGAGAAAGGAAGGACTTCCTTTTTTATCTATGGTACCCACCTAAGTAGGTACCTACCTCCTAGATTAATTGCCTCCTTCGATTCACATCTACCGCCATTACTTTACAGGTAGGTACCTAGCTTGCTGAGATCTGTAAATGGAGACTATTACGAATTTCAGATCGTTCCTTGCAATAACTAACTACATACCTATTTTCTATCCAATTAGGTAAGTAACTCAATGATGAGTAAAGTTTATGACCCGAGTCAAGTGCCTACCTAGTGTGAAAGGCGGACTTGACCGAGTGGTCGCATCTGTAACAATATTGATCAAAGTAGAGAACTAGGAATGTTGGTACTAACTTGTTAAAAGTATCTTCGTACTGCTTGATCTCCTTCCTGGAGAACTCGTGAAATTCAGTGTAAACGTTGATGAACTTGTATTTCGGCTTCACCTCCTGTCCCTCCTCGAGTCTCTCGTTGATCTCCTGCCGGCGCGACAGGATATCGCTCAGCTCTCCGCTCGCCGACATCGCGAAGATCGTTGCACCGCGTTCAGTGTGTAGTGCTGCGCGGGGCGGTTGCGCTGTGACGTACAAACGTGCGTTGCGCCGCGCGGCCTTGCCTTCACTGGGCTCAATCACGCTGCCTGCCGAGCGAGCGGGACGCAGCGATTGACGCAACCTCGCGGGGCGGGAAAGGCGCGAAATCCAGACGCCCTGCGCTCAAAGCAGGCGCCAGACATAGCAACAATGTTTGGCACTCATTTGAGCACATTTGTTTGATGAGAGTAATAATTGAGGTAAATGAAAAATAATAATAATAAAATAACTATACGATACATATCACGATCCTTTGAAATTACTGACCGAACCACGTTCCAGATGTTAACAACCTATTCCTGAGCATATTTGGAGCAAAAAAGCTAGATATCATTTCGTTGTACGATGACAATTCGTCCTCCTCATGCAGTATTTACAAAAATGACGATTTTTTAACGTCGTACTACAAACATTTTTTAACCTATTTTTTGCTCTAAATATGACCGGGAATACCTGTTTAACGTTTGGACAATAGGCGTATATGGAACGAAAAAGTAAATATTATAAAAGTAGGAATTTGGTCAAAGAAGCCTGGATTAGAATAAAGAGTAAATGAAAACACTTTATGAGCTCAATACAGGAATTGTTTAAAACATTAAAGGAGTCTATAAGACGGGATCTGGTGCCGAGGAGACCATCGTGGTTTGCATTTTCACATGGTTTACTTAGTTACATTTAAATAAATACAGACAATCCGCGTCGTTGTCGTCCATCCTGTTTATTGTCTATTTGAATAACTTCAAGTCAACGCTTACTAAATATATGACACCCAGACTCTCACGTAAAAGGTACGCGACGACACCCATGGGTTTTCGAACTCTCACGGGGGCTGCGAAAACCATGTCGAACGGCCAGGTGCTTCTTCGCACCACGTTTTGTAGGAACCCAGAATGTATTTAGGTGTAAACGCCTTGGCAGGGAGTCTATTCCATAATTGTCTGACCTATACGTAAAGGATTTAGAGAATCGGTTAGTTCTTATTTTAAACAATGTCAACAGGTAGAGAAAGTCGGAGGAAGTCGATTCTATCGGAGGTTTACCGAATATGGATTCGTGGAACGTGGAATTATTAATTACGTCTCTATTTAATTTCCCGAAAGCCAGACAAACTTCGCAATACCATTTAATAGAAACGGTTTCAAGGTCATCTAGCGGAGTTTCTGCTACTGATCGACTGCGACGAAAACAGCTTGGCTTACAATTTTGTTAACGCTCCGACCACGAACAACATTTAAACTTAACTCCAGATTTGGGCAACTCGTCCTCTTCAAATACTCATCAATTGCGTGGATTGCTGTTTTTTAAGGATGTTCCGACCCATACAATGTTTTTTTTTTACACAGAACGCAAAAAGTTTTGCACTTCAAGGCACGAATTCATCAAAAATATTAAATATAGCCATAGTAGTTGCAGCGAAAACATATTCACAATTTCAGGTTTAATGGTTTCGTTGTAATTGCCGATTAGAAGTTTTACACCGTTAGATGGCGCTGTTAAATAAAAATCGTATTTAAATAAATTGTAACAAAACCAATAATCCTGAAATTGTGAAATTATTTTCGCTGCAAGTAATATGACTATATTAAACTTTTATTATTAATTCGTGGCTTAAAGTGCAATACCTTTTGCGTTTTGTGTGCAAACAACTTTATATGGGTCGGAACAGCCTTAAGAGGATCGTAGCTGTAGTATTCCTCCTTCGCACTTTTCCAGCGTACATTTGCACCAATCGAAAAGACGGGATTTTTGCTCTTTGGTGATGGGATGAGGTATCCATCGCGAAGTAACCTTGCTTGCTTCAGGCAGGATGGTGGAAACTGCTTCCGTTCCAATCTCCAGTTCAGCTGGAATCTCCCGATGTGTAATGTGTCTATTATCTCGCAATAGTCAATCTTCCCTGATGACGGTTTCATACGTTTCTGTTCACGAAACCAATAAGTAACTGTTTTTGTCGCAGGAGCAGACTCCCCAAAAGCAGCTTATACATTTTAATGATGTTCCTTGATGGTTTACCCTAGTTTATAATCATAGAAAGTCATAGCACGAAAAGCTTTCCGCGAGACATCCATTCTTGCATACAAACAAACAGTAACGGATAATTGTGAAAAATCATCTAATAAAAAAAGAACTAGACACAGGTGACCGATTATTTTCACCGAGGAGATTTGTATTGTTTGCCCTCAATTCAAAATAGTTTCAGAAAGTAATAAAATGCTTAAGTAAATCCCTAAGTACTGGATACCAGTTCAATAATGTTTTCGGCACAGCTTAAGTAGTGGTTTTCGGTATTAGTGGTTCAATGAAAGTGAATGTTATTATTTCAGGGTGGATTTCGCCATAGATCCCTCGGGGTCGTTTCGAGGAGGACGGTAGCTCGCTCCGCGCCGACACCGCCGCAGCCGCGACGTCGTCTCCTCCGCCCGCCTCCGCCGCTTGAAAGAGGTGGAGGGCAGATACAATGCCTGCGAACCTGTCCACTGGAGTAGCGAACTACAAGTGACAATGCAAGATAACCACCACACACTGCTCTGCACAGCTCCAAACTGCAAACGATATTCAGCAGAGAGGGTAAAATAGTCTTCTGATTATCAAACGTTGTTTCTTCAGTAATTCCGAGGCGTTCAAAGATTAAATAATAGATGAGAGTAGGTACCCAAAAAAATGTTAAAGTTATTGAAAGAGGTGTTGGGGATTTGACTCCGCAGGACATGAAAAACGTCATTGTTCGTTAAAAGTTCAAAGAATAAACCACTGATCAAAGAAAGGAGATTTGTTATGTAGCGCGCCAGCAACGAGACCCGCTGTCTCCATTTTTGCCACGACCACAAACCCAGCTTATAAGTACAGTAGGCGCAAATCTTTAATGCCGCTCGATCGCTAGGCTTGCGCATGTACAGTCAAACTAAGTGTACAATTTCAATGTTTTAACGAATATAGTATTCACGCGCATAAGCACAAGTTAAAACATGTAGAATCAACCGTAAAGCACAGTAGAATCAATACATTAGTTAAGAAAAAACAAATAACTCATTCAAGAAAAGAGGAAAACCTACTGTGCGCGAAATCTTTGCATTCTGGTTCATTTCCAGCCTCGCAGTATGCTTATAAAGTAGTTCTTTATTGCAAATTTATTTCTTTAATAAATTGCTACACGGTTGATTATACTCACATATCTACTAAGAAGTCACATACTAAAAAGTATAAGAAGTATATTATAATAATTCCAAGGATTTTTAAACAACGTTTTTATAATTTTTACAAACATACAGAGTCATGAAGTATTATTCAATTAAATTAATACTTGCGATGAATACAAGAAAACATATTTTTATTCTTTTTTATAAAGGATCTTTTTTTATTTTTTTCCGTCAATTAAATCCGACTTGTCCTCTAGTTCTCACTTAGACGAGTTATTTTTTTTATATTAGAGATAGAAAAATATTACTTCACGAACTAAACACTACATAACTGTAGGTACCGAAAACATTATAATTAAAGCACAAGATCCACTACCTAACTATTTAATTGCGTGTACAAACCCCCCGCTCCATAGACAGAGCGGCGATTGTGGGGATGGCTGCGGGGAAGGCGCGGGCGCAAACAAGCGGTTGCTAGGGTAACGAGGTGGCGTGGGGGGTGGGCCATCATTTTTCCTGCCCCGCGCCCCGCACGCACACTGCGCTGACCTAAAATTCGGCTACTGCGCAGGTACATACACCGGCATGGGACTCTGCCGCCGCTCTCTATGGTTACCACATGTGTTAGTGAGTCGGCTCGTGGTTTTTTTGCTTATTTCTCGGTTTAAAGACCCTTGAGATTTGTTTTGTGTTGTTTTGTGTTGTGTGACGTCCTATAACTGTACGTATATATATAATTATTCTGTTGACCATTTCCTACATGCACGGATATGGATAAAGTTGCGAGGGACCAGGGACCGGCGGACCCCGGTGGGGGCCAGGTCTCTGATCGAGATCTAGAGTTAGCGGTATCAGCTGCAGCTCGCGATGTCGAGTCCCGTGACGGGTCTCCTTCCCTAATTCCACAGTATTCATCCACTCCGTCCCCAGCAGCATATACCACAGTTAACACCTCAGACGACATGGACTGTTCGAATGACGGTACTGTCGAACGGCAAAGAAAAAGGAAAACTAAAATCTACAACTCCTCGGACGAATCAGATAAGGACCTTGCTCGGACTAGACGTAAAGCTCAAGCCCTAACTCCCAACAAAGACAGAAAGATTTCCAATAAAATATCCACTATTTCTGATACATCAAAAATTAATTCTGTTCTCCCCCAAACCATTTCTGACACACACTCCTTAACTTCCCAAAGCACCCCCCCGTCTCAAACTATCCCTCCCTCCCAACCTATCCCTCCTTCACCCTCTCAGACTCAGTATTCATCCCCTCAAATCGGCGGACAATTTTACAACTGCACCGATAGTGGACCATTCTTGGTACACATCTTCCGGGTAGAGGCAGATCCCTCGGCAGGCACGACAATTCACCATATTAAATTCGGGCGCCTCTTAATGCAGCACAAGGTTGGCAATATCTCCCAAGGAGGAGTCAAAAGCTTAGGTCGCAACCGAATTTCTGTAGAATTTCGATCAGCTGAGTATGCAAATGCTTTTCTAAGTAGCGACTTTTTAAGTACCCAAAAATATAGGGCCATAATCCCCACTTATAATGTTACTAGTATGGGTCTTGTCAAACAGATCCCCGCAGACTGGTCTGAAGAGGATATTTTAGAATGTGTGGCCGTTCCCAAAGGTTGTGGCAAAATTATTAAAATCAGAAGACTGAACTATAAGTCTATGTCCGAAGGTACCACTACCTGGAATCCATCGCAAACAGTGGTTCTTACATTCGATGGACAAGTTCTACCAAATAGAGTTTTCTGCTGTCACAATTCACTGCCCATTGAAAAATACAACTACCCTACAGTACAATGTCACAACTGTTGTCGATTTGGACATACTAAACTACAATGCAGATCGACACCTCGCTGCTACAAATGTGGAGACACGCATTCTGGCGATTCCTGCAATGTCAAAGACTTTTTCTGTCTCTCATGCTCAGGTAGCCACGTGGCCACCAGTAAAGTGTGCTCTGAGCATGGCAGACAACAAAATATCAAAAGTTTAATGGCCGATGAATCAATATCGTACGCAGAAGCTGCTAGAAAAACTGGACCTCCCAGGGGGTCATACGCAGAAGCAGCCTCTAATAAGCAACCTACCAGTTCCCAAAATTCCTCCTACCGTAAAACTGTTTTTTTGAAACCCAAGTCACATGCCCCTCTGTCCCCAAGTTTTGATAAATCAGCACACCGGGACATACTAAATAGTTTTACTCCTCCGACCCCAGTAAATGGATGTGCCCTAACTCCCAGTAATAATAACACTACAACATCCTCAGATAGCTCTATCCTTGAAACATTGCTTATTACACTCATCTCACTTATATCATCTCAATCCCATTTACCGTACAACGTTGCCAAACATCTTCGTACACTTGCCAAAATGACCTATGGAACCAATCAACCTGCTCCAATGGAATACACGAAGCATACGGGATAAAAAACATGAAATTATCTTTTTATTCAATAAATATAACCCCATAATCACTGCCGTCACGGAGACATGGTTAAAGCCAGGCTCTCTTTTTAGAGTATCTGGACACTCCTGCGTTCGTGACGACAGAGATGATGGATGGGGCGGTTGTGCCCTGTTAGTTAAGAACACCATTCCCTATTCTCAGGTGCCCCTTCTCCCACATAGCAACAATTTTAATGCTGTGGCTGTGCGGGCGAATGACATTACCTTCCTATGTATATATGTCCCCCACCCTTTACCCTCAATCATTCCGGAGCTGACCTCAATATTTAATAGTTCGCCAGCCCCATTTGTCGTTTTGGGTGATTTTAATTGTCACCACCCCTTATGGGGCTCACCCCAACAGGACTCATTTGGAACAAGGCTCGAAAATTTAATAGATGACCAAAATATATGCATCTTAAATGATGGTTCACCTACCCGAAGAGTCCCCCCAAACCAGAGGGCTAGTGCTGTGGACTTAACCTTATGCTCTACAATATTGTCCTCTCTGATGACATGGAACGTGTCCAACCTCTCGAGAGGTAGCGACCACTTTCCGATTTCTATTACCTTACCATCAAAAACTTTGCCAAAAAAGGATATAGCCCCACTTCTTAAATACAGAATATGTAGTGCTGATTGGTATTCTTTCAGCAGCCTGATAGAGAGCAAGGTGACCACCCTTCCTATAGCGACTATAGATAATATAGACACATGCTATGATTCATTCATAAAATTATTAACTTCCGCTGCTGATGATACCATCCCGCTTAAAAATGCCGCTTCTGATAAGCTTTCGTCACCCCCACGGTGGAACAAGGAATGCACGCAGATAATCAAAATAAGAAATTCGTCAGAAAAAACATACTGCTCCAATATGTCGATGGATAATTTTCTTATCTTCCGTAAAAACGAAGCACGAGCCAAACGATTCCTCCGCAAAAAAAAGCGTGAGGGGTGGCACCACTTTTGTACATCCATTTCACCATCAACTAAATCATCCATTGTATGGAAGAATATCAAAAGGTATAGGTCAGTTTTCACTGATATTAATTCCCACAAGGCAGATTCACCAGCCTGGACTATACCATTTTTAGACAAATTGGCCCCTCCCACAGCCCCTCAGGCTGAGGAAGTCCCCCAATATTTCCCCACTACCCCTCCTTTTGACCATATGGAGTCCGACTTTACTCTTACTGAACTTCTATATGTCCTGGAACATGTTGAGGACTCAGCTCCGGGAATTGATGGAATTCCATATTCTTTTATTTGTAAGTCCCAACCCAAAACCTTAGTTTATTTTTTAAACCTCATTAACCTGGTTCTCAAATCTGGTAACGTCCCAGAGAACTGGAAAACTCAGATCATAATTCCACTACCTAAGCCTAAAAAGGATCTTAATGACCCATCTTCATACCGACCTATTGCCCTATCATCAGCACTTGTTAAAATAGCGGAACATCTTTTAAAGAATCGGTTAGATTGGATTGTAGAAAATAGAGAAATATTAGCTCCAACTCAATTTGGATTCCGAAAAGGCAGAGGTACCATTGATAGCCTCAGCGTTTTTAACACAGACATTCGGCTTGCACAAACGAGAAATGAATCTGTTGTCGCTGCCTTTTTAGACATCTCGGCAGCATACGACAGTGTCTTGCTTCCAGTCCTCAGGCAAAAAATGCTCCAGCTGAGGATTCCTGTTAAGCTAGTGAATTTCATTTCCAACCTTTTAGTTTCTCGCACTATTCATCTCAGGGTTCAAGGGGAGATGATCGCGCAAAGAGTGGTATGGCGTGGCCTTCCTCAGGGATCTGTCCTTAGCCCCATGCTATACAACATATACACCTATGATCTTGACCGAAGTGTCACTCCATTTTGCAGAATCCTACAATATGCTGATGATTTACTTGTCTATAGTTCCAATATATCTGTCCCCGAAGCGTCAAAATCATTGAACTATGCACTAATATCCCTCAATAGCTGGCTGTCTGACCACGGTCTTGAATTATCCGCTACAAAGAGCAGTATAGTTGTGTTCATTAGACGACGTCAAATCCCCCCTATCACTATAACAATATCTGGTAAACCTATCGCCATTAAAAAGGAGGTGAAGTTTCTCGGAGTTATCTTTGATTGTAAGATGACAGGGATCCCCCACCTCGAATATATTGTCGGGAAGTGTGAGAAAAATATTAATATTCTTCGCACACTTTCAGGCGTCTGGTGGGGAGCTCACCCTTTCTCTCAGAGGCTTCTCTACAATGCTCTTGTTCGTAGCCACTTAGATTATGGTACATTTTTTGCTCGAACCATGCAGTAAAAGAGCTCTCATGAAATTGGAACTAATACAGTCAAAAAGTATGAGAATCATCATTGGGGCTATGAAATCATCTCCAGTCAACGCGATGCAGGTCGAGTGTGTAGAACCCCCTCTCGCCCTGAGGCGGCAATACTTGGCCGATCGGTTTCTGTACAGAGCCTCTACTCTCTCAACACACCATATTTTCCCCAAATTGGAACTCCTCTCTCAATATTGTCGCTCTAAACCCTTCTGGAACCGGAAAATGTACCCTACTCTTGTTAAGAGCATGAATAGATTTAAAGGCCTCAAGGCACCCGTTCACCGTTCAAACCCCATCCCTTTATATAGTACTCCATACTTTTCTGTAATTTATAAGCCAACTGTAGAATTTTCTATAGGAATTGATAAGAATACTAGCAACGCCAATACGATATTCTCCTCAGTAATCTCCCAGCGATGGCCCGACTGGGAAGTCATATACACTGATGCATCTAAGCGTTCTGAGGTTGGTTGCCTAGGAGCAGCGATGCTGCATCAACGCACTAAGGCTATCAGGAAAATGAAGTGCCCTCCAGAAAGCTCTGTCTTCACTGGTGAATGCGTGGCCGTAGCAGAAGCTATCTCCATGGCCAGCAGTTTAAATTTTAAGAAAACTCTTATAGTGTCGGACTCACTAAGCTGCCTTCAAGCTTTGCATCAGTACCCCTTCTCTTCCAAAACATCTAAAATTATATTTGAAATAAAGGAAGCCCTGGTCGGTTGTGTAGAGCAAGAACAGGAAATGACACTTGTGTGGGTGCCTAGCCATATTGGTATTTTAGGTAATGAACAGGTTGACTCCATAGCTAAAGATGCCATACTGACTGGTGAAAGAAAATACTTTAAAATATATCCAAACGATCTGCTCTCTCTCCCTAGAGTGGCTCTTCGCAAAGTATGGAACCGCCAGTGGTCCCATACAAGCAAAGAAAAAGGTCGGCTGTATGCAGACTTGCAACCTGAGATACCAATCAAACCTTGGTTTTCAAAACATAAACTTTTAACAAAGAGGGAAACCTCTGTCATATGCAGAATGCGTTTAGGACACTGCTGCACCCCTGTATTCCTATGTAAAATACGGGTTAGGGATACCTCACTCTGTGAGTGTGGACTTGCGGATGGAGGCCTTGACCATATATTCTTTTCATGTCCTCTAATCCAACCTTCTCTATATACCGTGCTACCCAGATATAAAATACCCCTACCCACAAACATGAAAAACCTTTTAACCCTCTGCCACCCAGCCACCTTACAAGTATTATTTAATTTTATTAAAAATAATTCCATTAAACTGTAAAATTCCTCATGTGTAAATATATTTGTGTTATTTATATATTGTGTTGTGTTGTCTGCCTACAAATCTCAGGTCTGTAAAATTTACAAAATTATGATACCTAGTCATTTGTTTGTTCTATAGGTAACCACTCCTACATGAATCCCCATAGTATTTGGCAGAGTCAACTAGGGCATTGGCCCAAACTTACCTCGAAGCCAACTGGACACTGGCAAAATTGTCTTTAAAAAAAAAGGACAGAGGCCATAATACAAATCAATCAATCAATCAATCAATCATACACCGGCATTAAAGTTTTGCGCCTGCACATGCCGCACGCACACGCCGACGTAAACGTATTGGACGGTTTCCATTGGCGGGGACTGACTCGCCTAACGTTATCCCTTCGTCACTCATTGGCTGCGGAACGGAAAGGGAGTGGCGCGTCGCGGCCGTGGCGGGAGCACGAACACAAGCCTAATTTTACATTTACGCTAGAGATTCACAAACTTTAATCGACATCGATAGGTGTATCGACATACAATGGTGAATGTCTGGATGTTTGCTTTTTAGCTACTAATATTCAATTATTATGCCGTGAGCTACTTTTCAGAAATGTTGTGCTATTATATAAATATATTATGTTTTTAATTTGACGTTAGTATTGCTAGTATTTCTTAATGGTTCCGAGTTTGTAAGAAAACCTTATCATTTGGCCATTTCCGTTCGCACGTCCGTGCGTGTTTCACAACCTTGTGGTTCTTTAATATTTTTATAATATTCGGAGAAATTTAAAACCATCTGAACCCCGACAATCAGTGATAATTAAATTATAAGAAATAAAATTGGAATTTCTCATCATATTATGAGCCATACAGACAGGAATAAAAACTGTTTTAATGTTTCTATCATAACATCGCATCGAATTCTTTCACAACCTTGTGGTTCTTTAATATTTTTATAATATTCGGAGACATTTAAAACCATCTGAACCCCGACAATCAGTGATAATTAAATTATAAGAAATAAAATTGGAAATTCTCATCATATTATGAGCCATACAGACAGGAATAAAAACTGTTTTAATGTTTCTATCATAACATCGCATCGAATGAAAGATGATCGAGGCTGCAATTAAAATTGTCCGTGTTGGAAAATACAATGTCCTTGTGCTATGCCAGGAAGATTGTGTTTGAGGGACTTGCCTTAAATACCAGAGGTCTTGATTCAAATCCCCGCCACGCTTATGCACCACTTTATTTCTCTTTCTGAGTTGGATAAGTGCATTGTGTCACGAATACGATATGTTAAATAACTATCGATAGAGTTATATTTAATACAAACATATATTTTTTTACTTTTATTTAAAACAGAAATACGGAGTACATGAATTTAGACGAATATTAAATACAGATATTTTAGTAATACTTCAGATTTGGAACCGACGTATTAAATGAGAGTTTGTTGAAGCTGTAATTGAAGGTTCCGTCAACTTTAATGAAGCCGTGCAATATGTGGAAGGTCCTGGAATGGCACCTAGTTTCCGTGTGGTGGGTTAGGTTTATATCATGACAGTAGGTGTGGTATTAGCCATCTATATCCAGTTCCATAAAACATACTTTGCCTTATGCTAGTTGGTTGTGGCCAATCGTATTGGTACCATCGCATTTGATAAAAAGTGGGTGCAGCCGCAACGAAAAATGTTCGTGTTTTCCATTCAATTGAATGTACCTTTGCTTATATAAATGAAAACAGGTCATTGCATGACGCCTAATTTCTTTGGGATTGTGTGTTGAGGGCTTAAATTATGACAGTAGGTGTAATATTGATATTAGTCGTCACCGTCCAATCGTGAAGATTGTGGGTTTCATAAGCTATCCGATTCCAATGTGTCGATACATACTGCGACATGGTCACATCACTAACTAATTTCTCACGCAGACTACTCGTGATGACCTTTAAAAATTGTTTAAAAATTAGAATATTAACAATTACAGTGCACTTACATGTGATGCGATGTTCCATGTGTTTGTATATTCACATGTTCACTACAATGTTTCCATATTTTCACCGCCCAGATCGGCATTTCGACAAAAAGCAAGAACGATGCGCTCTCGCCGCGCGTACAGTTAGCACTATATGCCCGGCTTGCGGCTAACTCGCTATAAGCGCAATTTTGAGCTTATGACGCTGACACGATCCCGCCCGCTTTAACCCATCTAGCTCTCATTTACTTAATCTGTGCTAAAAACATTGCCAAAGTTATTGGAAGAGATGTCGGGGATTTGATTCCGCTAAATGCGGAAAAAGGATGTGAAACCGTCATTGTTGTGTTGTTAATGAGGACAGACATTCTGCAAAAGAATATGTTATACACTGGTTTACAACTCTCGCTTTCTATTTTTTACAATCTCTGGCTAGTATTATAGTTATGGTGATTATAGACATCCGTTCTTTCTTCTTCACGCGAAAAATAACGAACCGGAGATTGCGCACTCCACGCTAAGCGTCATTTACTTTAAAATTCAATTGTGCTGATGTAAAATAAATGTAAAGTAAAGACTTTAATGTTTTTTTTTAATAGTATTTTTGTATTCTATTCTTATATTATTATATCTTCATACAGCGCGGAAAGTAAACAAAAATGATATTTTCCATGCATTAAACGGTTTCTGCCTTGCGACTGTGCTTCTTACTATAGCAACTGGCTGAGTCTTGTTTCCGTCTTAGCGAAACCGAGCGAAACGCAGAAAAGTTCCAGCACATACCTACGACCTCCGATATCGTTATTGTTTCAGGGCACCCGCAGACACTCACTCGCTCACTGCCTGGGAGCGTGCGCTATTTACAAGAAAATATTATTGTTTCGAGTTCTCGGCTCGTATTTATTTACCCGACACCCGCTATCTGCCATTATTAGTTTTATCGCCGCTGACCGACGCTGCGCACGACCGGTTGATGTACACAGTTGCGACCGACACGGGGCGACGTGACGCGCCGGTCGATGGCTTCGTGTGTCTACACTAGCCACACGGGTCCGGATTCGGGTACACCTTATTCCGAGAACCCACTTCCTTTGCTTTAGGTCTGGACCACATGATCGGAATACAACCGGACGGACGGAATTAATTTTATGAATAGGCGATCTGACCTTATTTAAAATGCGGTAACTACATATTAGGCACATATGTAGTTACCGCCTATTGAATGAGGAGGGCAGTATTGAAGTGTATGGGTCCGGCCCAACAATGAAGATTCCGGCCACACGCACTTACTGATTCCGGAGTTCCCCAGAAAGTTTGGCAGACATTCCGTCCGTCCGGTTTTATTCCGTTCATGCGGTCCCTGCCTCACTGATTCCTATTCCCATTCCCACTCGTCATTAAGGCCGCGTATGAAGCTAGACAAATTCCCGATTTCCCCCCCACCGCTCCGCTAGACGCCAACGCAGCAGTGGCGCCGTGAATCTTAGGACAAAACTGAAATGAGATATTGTTAGAGCGACACCTATACGCCGTCGCTGGAACTTCGTGAAAGTTGTATCGATCCCGCGGCAAGTCGTCAATGATCATACAACCAATCACAAGGCTCGAGATCACCCGCCATATTATTCACATTGCTGCTAGAAAACAGCCACCATTTCGTCAGATCTCTACTTCATGAAAAGATTTACTATTTTCACATCGATCGTCATTAGCTCGTTGGTGTAGCGCGTGAGACGTCTTATCTACAGTTATTGTTCGATGGGGGATGTCGGTTCGAATCCTGTATGTTACAATTTTTTTTTTCTGTTTTTTTACTTTTTATTGTTAATGGTGTATAGTATATAATTATAGCGTGAGTTAGACTTAATTGATTTACACATATAAAAAAATATTACATAATAATAGGTTTTGGTAAAAGTATTTACCTGAGAAACAATTTTAAAAAGTATAAACGTCATTTGATACAATAAAAAGTAAAATAACACTTTTAAAAAGGATATACGTGAGACGATGGAGAAATAATTTCCATACAACGAGGGCGCAAAAAATGATGCCACGCGACTTACAACATTATATCGCCGTTCTAGCGCCGTAACGCAGTGATGAAAACGGAGAAAAATCTAATTTTTTGTCTCCCAAATTGATAGGTAAATTAATAAAAATAAACCTGATGGTCGTAACGTCATTCTTCATTAGTAGTGAGAGCCGAAACAAAGGCCAAATTCCTCCCGCAGCACAAGTGAAGTAAATTTCCTTTTTTTTACTAAGCAGGTACCTACGTCGCTTATTCCAAGGAATGTGACAAGTAGTGTCGACACTTTTTAGGGTTCCGTACCCAAAGGGTGAAAACGGAACCCTATTACTAAGCCTCTGCTCTCCATCCGTCCGTCCGTCCGTCCGTCCGTCCATCCGTCTGTCCGTCCGTCCGTCCGTCCGTCCGTCCGTCCGTCCGTCCGTCCGTCCGTCCGTCCGTCCGTCCGTCCGTCCGTCCGTCCGTCCGTCCGTCCGTCCGTCCGTCCGTCCGTCCGTCCTTCCGTCCGTCCGTCCGTCCGTCCGTCTGTCACAGGGCTCTATCTCATGAACCGTAATAGGTAGGCAGCTGAAATTTTCACAGAGTGTGTATTTATTTTGCCGCTATAACAACAAATAGGTAAATTAAAAAAATATATTAAAGTTAAAGGGGGGCCCATACAAAAGAAACGTGATTTTTGGTGTTGATGGTACGGAACCCTTCGTGTGCGAGTCCGACTCGCACTTGGCCCGTTTTTTTAGTTCAATTTGCTCTCCTGTGGTCGCCTGGTACGCAGTATCCTCCATTTAGCTGCTATTTGCCGCGGCAGCGAGTGCCGCGTCTTTTGTCGTTTGAACATCTTTTGTTTGACGTTGGCGACGTTGTCGTCGTTGTTCGTTGTTGTTGATGTCGAAAACGGAACCCTATGCGCGCTCGTCGATTGTATCTCGTTCACTCGCGTCAGTCGCGCGGTCGCGCCGCGCCGAAGTGTCTTATAATATTTGGACGCTCGTCCGCTCCGCTGTAGCGCCACAGAGCAGCGCTGTGAAACAATCGAATAATGTAGATTTGTATTCGAATGAATCGAATAACGGGAACAATTCGCGATTTTATTCGCAATCGCCTATCGCTAGTCTACGACCAGTGTTTCCAATAATAAAACGAAAACAAATGTTGACATGACAGACAGTTAGATCAGGTCGGGGCGTTTATTTTGAGTGGTCGCATGATGGGTCTAAGACCAGTGTTTCCCATGATATAACAAAAAACAATTTTGACATGACAGGCAGGTAGATTAGGTCGGGGCGTTTATTTTGAGTGGTCGCATGATGGGTCTACGACCAGTGTTTCCCATGATATAACGAAAACAAATTTTGACATGACAGACGGATAGATCAGGTCGGGACGTTTAATTTGAGTGGTCGCATCATGGGTCTACAACCAGTGTTTCCCATGATATAACGAAAACAAATTTTGACATGACAGACAGGTAGATCAGGTCGGGGCGTTTAATTTGAGTGGTCGCATCATGGGTCTACAACCAGTGTTTCCCATGATATAACGAAAACAAATTTTGACATGACAGACAGGTAGATCAGGTCGGGGCGTTTATTTTGAGTGGTCGCATGATGGGTCTACGACCAGTGTTTTCCATGATACAACGAAAACAAATTTTGACATGACAGACGGGTAGATCAGGTCGGGACGTTTAATTTGAGTGGTCGCATCATGGGTCTACAACCAGTGTTTCCCATGATATAACGAAAACAAATTTTGACATGACAGACAGGTAGATCAGGTCGGGGCGTTTATTTTGAGTGGTCGCATGATGGGTCTACGACCAGTGTTTCCCATGATATAACGAAAACCAATTTTGACATGACAAACAGGTAGATCAGGTCGGGGCGTTTATTTTGAGTGGTCGCATGATGGGTCTAAGACCAGTGTTTCCCATGATATAACAAAAAACAATGTTGACATGACAGACAGGTAGATCAGGTCGGGGCGTTTATTTTGAGTGGTCGCATGATGGGTCTACGACCAGTGTTTCCCATGATATAACGGAAACAAATTTTGACATGACAGACGGGTAGATCAGATCGGGACGTTTACTTTGAGTGGTCGCATCGTGGATCTACGACCAGTGTTTCCCAAGATATAACGAAAACTAATTTTGACATGACAGACAGGTAGATCAGGTCGGGGCGTTTATTTTGAGTGGTCGCATGATGGGTCTACTACCAGTGTTTCCCATGATATAACGAAAACCAATTTTGACATGACAAACAGGTAGATCAGGTCGGGGCGTTTATTTTGAGTGGTCGCATGATGGGTCTACGACCAGTGTTTTCCATGATACAACGAAAACAAATTTTGACATGACAGACGGGTAGATCAGGTCGGGACGTTTAATTTGAGTGGTCGCATCATGGGTCTACAACCAGTGTTTCCCATGATATAACGAAAACAAATTTTGACATGACAGACAGGTAGATCAGGTCGGGGCGTTTATTTTGAGTGGTCGCATGATGGGTCTACGACCAGTGTTTCCCATGATATAACGAAAACCAATTTTGACATGACAGACAGGTAGATCAGGTCGGGGCGTTTATTTTGAGTGGTCGCATGATGGGTCTACTACCAGTGTTTCCCATGATATAACGAAAACCAATTTTGACATGACAAACAGGTAGATCAGGTCGGGGCGTTTATTTTGAGTGGTCGCATGATGGGTCTACGACCAGTGTTTTCCATGATACAACGAAAACAAATTTTGACATGACAGACGGGTAGATCAGGTCGGGACGTTTAATTTGAGTGGTCGCATCATGGGTCTACAACCAGTGTTTCCCATGATATAACGAAAACAAATTTTGACATGACAGACAGGTAGATCAGGTCGGGGCGTTTATTTTGAGTGGTCGCATGATGGGTCTACGACCAGTGTTTCCCATGATATAACGAAAACCAATTTTGACATGACAAACAGGTAGATCAGGTCGGGGCGTTTATTTTGAGTGGTCGCATGATGGGTCTACGACCAATGTTTCCCATGATATAACGAAAACCAATTTTGACATGACAAACAGGTAGATCAGGTCGGGGCGTTTATTTTGAGTAGTCGCATGATGGGTCTAAGACCAGTGTTTCCCATGATATAACAAAAAACAATGTTGACATGACAGACAGGTAGATTAGGTCGGGGCGTTTATTTTGAATGGTCGCATGATGGGTCTACGACCAGTGTTTTCCATGATATAACGAAAACAAATTTTGACATGACAGACGGGTAGATCAGGTCGGGACGTTTAATTTGAGTGGTCGCATCATGGGTCTACAACCAGTGTTTCCCATGATATAACGAAAACAAATTTTGAAATGACAGACAGGTAGATCAGGTCGGGGCGTTTATTTTGAGTGGTCGCATGATGGGTCTACGACCAGTGTTTCCCATGATATAACGGAAACAAATTTTGACATGACAGACGGGTAGATCAGATCGGGACGTTTACTTTGAGTGGTCGCATCGTGGATCTACGACCAGTGTTTCCCAAGATATGACGAAAACTAATTTTGACATGACAGACAGGTAGATCAGATCGGGGCGTTTATTTTGAGTGGTCGCATGATGGGTCTACTACCAGTGTTTCCCATGATATAACGAAAAAAAAATTTTGACATGACAGGAAGTTAGATCAGGTCGGGGCGTTTATTTTGAGTGGTCGCATGATGGGTCTGCGACCAGTGTTTCCCATAATATAACGAAAACTTATTTTGACATGACAGACAGGTAGATCAGGTCGGGGCGTTTATTTTGAGTGGTCGCATGATGGGTCTACGACCAGTGTTTCCCAAGACATAACGAAAACAAATTTAGACATGACAGACAGGTAGATCAGGTCGGGACGTTTACTTTGAGTGGTCGCATCATGGGTCTACGACCAGTGTTTCCCATGATATAACGAAAACAAATTTTGACATGACAGGGAAGGTAAATCAGGTCGGAGCGTTTATTTTGAGTGGTCGCATGATGGGTCTACGACAAATGTTTTCCCAGATATAGCGAAAACATATTTGGTCATGACTTGACATGTACAACACATGAAATTGAACTGAACCGTTCCTCCGAGATTAATATTGGAGTTTCTTTTCGTCATAGAATTTATTTATTATTTATTATATAATATTAATTTTTATTATTATTTTATTTTAGCTATTTGTTGTTATAGCGGTAAAATAAATACACACTCCGTGAACATTTCAGCTGCCTACCTAAGGCCCTGTGACAGACGGACGGACGGACGGACAGCGGAGGCTTAGTAATAGGGTTTCGTTTTCACCCTTTGGGTACGGTACCCTAAAAACGAACCAACAAAACAAAACATATTATTTATGTCATTTATTCTTTTCACGGAGTTTTCCTTCTGTTCATGTTATTCATTATTCTGTGCCGCCGACAAAAACTACAAAAATCCGCCCGCCGAGCTATCTGCCAAGGTCATGTGACTTGTCCTGTTGCGACCCGTCCGCAATGGACGTACTTGCAGACGCACGTTCCACGGGGAGGCGGATATTTGAGGCCGCCCCAATACTCGTAGTGCCCGCTAGGCTTGAGAAGGAGAATTTAGCATAATTACGTAACGATAGTCGTGGCACAATGGTTTTAGTGTCGTATTTTTGCTGCGAAGTTGAGAACCACACATATCGAAGTTCGGTTCCTGGAAACATCACTTTTTTTTATATTATAACAAATATTTTATTTATTTATGATATTTTTATTTATTTATATCTTGCTAACCGAACGTTACTAACCAGTCTCAATTATTTCGGCTTTAGACCTCAATAACATTTGATTGAGAATTGTACAGCGCCATCTATGAAGTTCAGCTGATGCTCGTAGGAATTTGGTTCGGAACTTTGTTACTGTCGCGATCCCGAAAGCGATCTCCGCGTGCGGAGAGTCGTGCGGAGAGGCGTGCGCCCGCTTCGAAACATCGCAGCGGACTGAGGCTACCGAAATGGCGATAGATAGTCGCCAAGAGAACGAAAGGGAAAGGGATACTTTACGGTGCTCAGAAATTTTGTCGTAAGTCCAAAATTCATTTTTTTTATGCTTTGAATGAAAAATTGTGTCCAAATGCAACAATAATCATTCAAAAATTTGAAAATCATGATGCAAATATAATGTGAGATTACTAGTACTGTAATTAACACCAATTCTGAGAAATAAAGCATAATGTGAAAAAATCGACCTATTTTCGCGATTTTTTTCTATCGGGCCAATGTTATGCTATTGGAACAATAATCATTCAGATTAAGCGGATATAAGTGAAGTTTCATATAACGCAATTTTAGCATGATTAGTTCAATATTCTCTGAGAAATTAAGACAAAGCTAAGTGCGATTTAGCGTCATACGGAGCCTTCCGGCTTATATTAAAGTTATTCCAGGTGGCTGAATAGTAATTCCACACCGCATGATAGTAATTCCAGAGAAGAATCTTACCCAAATCAGGCAACCGACTTTTTTTTGCTCACTCGAAGTTTGAAATGAAAATTAGATCCGATTTAAGACTTTTACGGTTTCTAGTAAGTAATCCCCTTTCCGGTATAGCAAACCGGTATTCCAGATTTTTGTGGGTTCTTGGCGGGTTCTCGGAGTAAAATTTGGACCTATATTTCGAAGGTCATTCCGGACGCGTATAGAGTAGGAATGGGAATGGATTCCTTTTTGGAGCCGGAATGACCCATCGCTAGTTCAAATACTCGCCCTGTTCGAGCTGTTCCATGGTTCGAAACCCATGTAAAACTTTAGGTCCCCTTCTTCTACTTGGTGGTAGGGTTAAGCCCGCCCGGGTTGGTGCCACCGTATTGGAAGAAACTATGGTGGAATGGGTAAATAAAAATTGTCCTTGTTTTCCATCCAGTTCAATGCTAACCTTCAGGAATGCGGTATGTTGGGCTTATATCATAATTGTGTGGTACTAGCTGAGTTTTCCGACTCTGCTCGGGTCAATATCTCAACAACAGCGCCACCTACCGGGTTCAGTTGTAAATCTAAACCATTCAGGGACCCATCCGAACACACAACAAAAAAAACCGGCCAAGTGCGAGTCGGACTCGCACACGAAGGGTTCCGTACCATTGTACAAGATTTAACACAAAAAATCACATTTTTTGTATGAGACCCTTTAATTTTTATAATGTTTTTATTTTATCTATTTGTTGTTATAGCGGCCAAATATATACACACTCTGTGAAAATTTCAGCTGCCTACCTAGTACGTTTCATGAGATACAGCCCTGTGACAGACCGACGGACGGACGGACGGACGGACAGCGGAGGCTTAGTAATAGGGTTCCGTTTTCACCCTTTGGGTAAGGAACCCTAAAAACATCAAAATCGGTCCAGTTAGGTGACACACACACGTACAGAGGATTTTTTTTTCTCTAAACCACCCCAGTACTGAGGCGAACAAAACAAAATAAAAATTATTCAAATCGGTTGAGCCGTTCTCGAGTTTTAGAAAGACTAACGCACAGCGATTGATTTTTTTATAGATATTTTACAATTATGTAATGGATAAAATAAATAAGATAAATTTTATGGCAATTATGCAATTAATATTGATTACATATGCTCGTACGGGCCGTACGACACTTGACATCCGTATATATTTATATATTTATAGTGAATTTGACTATCCATAAATGGACGTCAATTGCTACGCGGCCCGTACGAGCGTAGAGCTTGTCGTAGCCCTGACCGCCTCCGGTCTCGTAGGCTGACCGTAGCAGCAAGCAATAATATTTAAACAGCCCTGAATAAATTGAGTTTATCCATTGACGCCCGCCAAAAGTGTGTTTACAAGACTGACAATGGATGTTTTAAACACGCCCAATAAAACTTTGCAAGGAATTTCATTGCGTGAATCAACAATTCTCAGTTCAGTACACTCCGCTAAAGAGTTGTTTTAACATTCCGTATTACTTGCAGAGATAAAGCAATACTTTCTCAATTTGGGCCGATAACACACACAATGCGCGATAATGTTAATCAAAAATGGTAAACATATTCTTAGGCTGAAGTGGAAAACCTATAGTTATGGTTATTATAGATCTATCTTCTTTCTTCTTCAGGCGAAAAATAAGGACGGATATATTTTAATTTTAAAAATTATTGCTAACCACAGATGGGTCACTTCACCCTAAAGTTTATAAAATGTATACATTGCAAGAATATGTGTATCACATTTTGTATATGTAGGTAAATTTAGCTGAAACTATAAGCGTGAAGTGCACACTCTCTGGTTAGAATGTTTTTTTATATCGATGCTGGTTAGTGATAAATTTAAAATTAGAATATCTGCGTGCTTATGTTTCGCCTGAAGAAGAAAGAAGAGAGATCTCTAATAACCGTAACTACAATACTAATCAGAGATTGTGCACTCCAGCCTTAAAAAATGGTATCGTCCATACCATCACGTTATTTCCTCGACCGCGACGGTTGGGGCAGGTAGAAACATTATATGTATATACATATATATATTTACGCATTGGTTTATGCACATATTTTTTTATGAGTTTTTTGCATGAAGAACCAGGCAGTGGAATAAGTTACCTCCCCATATACGAAATTTCCCCTTTATTAATATTTTCAAAATAGAACTAAAAGCTTATTTTCTTTCTGATTTCTATAATGATCTCCCTCTTACTTTTTTAAGTTAGTCAGTATTTTTTTATTAATTTATTGTGCCAATTTAAGTATCATCTTTTATTGTTTTATAAAATATCTATGTAGTAAATAGTATTTAAATATATATTTATGTATTTTTAATTATATATAGTTAAGTACAATTATAATGTGTATATGTTTTATGTTTATAATTGCTACTCGGACTGCTCATGATACTCAAAGGTTAGACTGGTTAAGAATGATTTTTTGACTGAAATAACCGTAGATAAATAAATAAAATGTGTATCGTAGAACCTGCCTGGGGTAGTAGGTTCCAGGGAAGTGGGAAACGATACGTAAGCATATGGTCGCAGTGAGCAATGCGCGTCGATGAACTATTGCTTGAATCATAACGCGACTCAAATCAAATAAAGCATATCAGTCGCAGGAAATCAATGAATAAACGATTCACTTCCATACACAATGCGGGTGAACGAACGTGGGTGTTATGTCCATGTATTTACTGACTACTATAATGCTTATAATCACTGATTAATTCAGGGTTTTTTTTATTCTGTAACTTTCTACATAATACGTTAAGTGCTGAACAGTAACACACAGTTTAAACGAGTTTTCAAAACCAGTTACAAATTCCAAAACAGCAGAGCATAACTTTTTTTTTTGAAAAAAACCGGTATGGGTGGCTGTGCTGCAGGTCTATTCAGACCTGCTGAAGACCAAAGGTGCTCAGAAAAGCCAAAAAATCTCGCCTCGCGAAACCACGCTCAGTGAGGCACCATTCCAACGGATTTGCGGACTATCGCTGCGCTATCGAGCTTGTTACCCCACCCTTTTAATGCGTGTTGGCCATGGTCAGAGCCCTAAGCAGTGCCTGTGAGATGAGGTGAAGGAATAATTAAGGTAAGGCTAATTAAAATATAAAGTGCAATTAGGATAGCACTTTAGGGGTTGCGTGTTGTACCTTCACAGGGCGTCAATATCTGACCACATCATGTATATTTACTAATTAAGTAGGTACGTACATAATTTCATAAATGCATGTTCAATGCCACCGAAATGGTCTCTACGGGCGGAGGTGATGTCATTCGTCGCGCCTTCTTCTCATTTCATTAAAATATTCGAAAATAACGAATAAATGTTTACTGAAATGTTAATAAGTAATTCATTTTTCGAGCAGCAGTCATACCTATTCGGTATTGCAACGGCCACTTAAGGTCGGCCCGTAAGCATCAGAAAATTTCACCTCCCATACAAACGTAGTTTACTAATAATTTGAAAACCACTGTTCCAACTTACTTGATATTTGGTTTCGAATATTAGGCTACAAATATCTGTGTGTGCATGGTTTTGTTTTTTTGGTAAATGTATTCTGGATCACACCACAGAGAAAACAAAATTCGTATGAAGATTTTATTTTTGCTTTCATTTCTTTCGGTTTGGATTTTTGAAAGAAACAAATGCATGCAGACACAGATATTTGTTACCTGATATTAGATTGTAAATATCAATTCAATTGGAAAAGTTGTTTTCAAATTATTAGTAAACTACGTTTGTATGGGGAGCATAGCTTACGGGCCGTTCTGTCCAACTGGAGATCCAGTAACTTTTTATGTGGATTCAGGTAAAAGTGAGTCGAGAAGTGAGTTCGAGTTCGGGAGGGAATCAACCTAAAAATGGCTCGAAAAACATTAAATATTTAAATAACGGAACTGTTATTTTACCTTCCATCGTATTCATGGGACAAACCAGATGTCATTTTTGGTTAGTAAAAATCTGATTTATCCCATGAATACGTTGGAAGGTCAAATAACAGTTCCGGCATTTAGATTATAATATCCACCTATTTTTAAGTTAACTCACTACCGAACTTGAACTCGCTCTTCGGGGTTACTGTTTATTTAAAATAATGAATTATCGCTAGTGTTCGAAAATATCGACAATTATTTTTAATTATTTGTAAACTCTGGTTATATTAATTAGATCGTAAGCAGAAAACATGTTCATAATTTCTTACTATTATTCTTTTTTCGGTTAGTTACATCGTGCCATTATATTTATTTTTATGAATACATTAATATATATATTTTCTAGCTTTAATAATATTCAGTTGTGCAGCGCCATGTAATGCATAATAGTGATATTACATAGGTTTTCCTATGCTTTTCCTTTTTTGTCTCGCTTTGCAACTTTTTCTCGAATCACATGTATTTATTATTTCTTTATATTTGTTTTTAGTATAAATTCGAATCCGAAAATTCGGTTCCGTACCCAAAGGGTGCCAACGGAACCCTATTACTGAGCCTTCGCTGCCTGTCCGTCCGTCCATCCGTCCGTCCGTCCGTCCGTCAGTCCGTCCGTCTGTCACAGGGCTGTATCTCATGAACCGTTATAGGTAGGCAGCTAAAATGTTCACAGAGTGTGTATTTATTTGGCCGCTACAACAAAAAATAGGCATAATTTCTAAATAATAAAAATTAAAGGGGGCTCCTATACAAAAAACCTGATTTTTGAGCGTAATCTTGTGCGATTGTACAGAACCCTTCGTGGGCGAGTCAGACTCGCACTTGGCCGGTTTTTTCCGAAATATCAAAACAAAATATCCTTGTTGACAAAAGACTTCGATAAAATGTATTGGAACCGATAATGTGCTTATATTATCCATAAGAATAACCCTCTACAGTGGTGTGCACACTAAAATGAGCTATTACAATGTTAAAAAAAACTGAAACGCGATACCTCTGGGTCGGAGGAATGACGTCTACCGCGCAGGGGGCTCATTCAGGTAAGAGTGAGTTAGAGTTCCGGAGTGAGTTAACCTAAAAATAGCTGGGAGATATATTATTATTTAAATAACGGAACTGTTATTTATACTTCCAACGTATTTATGGGACAAACTAGATTTTTACCAAACTAAATTGAAGTTTAAGAAGTGTGGAAACATGATCTATTTAAAAAAGTAAGTTGAGATTCAGCGACGAATTCGAACTCACTCTTACCTGAATGGGCCCCCTGCACTAAACAAGGCTTAGAGGGTAACCGGCATAAAATGTGAGAAAATATGTGAAGGAAATCGATCAATTCTGCACCAATCAGAAGCGTTTACCTATCCGTCCGTCCATCCGTCGTCCGTCCGTTCGTCCGTACGTGTGTCACAGGGCTGTATCTCATGAACCCTAATAGGTAGGCAGCTGAAATTTTCACAGAGTGTGTATTTATATTGACGCTATAACAGCAGATAGGTAAAATTTAAAAAAAAAAAAATACTCATGGGCCCTATTCAAAAAACGTGATTTTTTGTGTTAAATCTTGGACGATGGTACGGAACCCTTCGAGTGCGAGTCCGACTCGCTCTTGGCCGGTTTTTTTCCGAAATATCAAACAAAATATCCTTGTTCACAAAAGACTTCGATTAAATGTATTGAAACCGATAATGTGCTTAACCATAAGAATAACCCTCTCACCACTGTAGCCACACAAACTGCACACTAAGCCATTAGCTTAAAAACGGATCGGACGGTCGTTTACACACTGTATATGTAGGTTTTAATGTAGTAATAGTAATGCTAATACAATTTTAAAACCATAAAACTCTATAATTGACTTAACAATTTGAATAATACTTGTAATAATGCAACCATAAATAGCTGCAAATTTTCGCGAATAAATAAGTAAAGATGTAAAAAAATTCATTTCTATCAAGTTAACTGAGGAGGGTTACCCAACTTATTAGTTTATTGAATTCTACCAGGAAAGGTGAAAGATGTAAGTTGACGGATTTTACAAGTTTCCTGCGACCTATATGAATAAATAGTTTTCTTTTATTGTAATTGGAATTAATGATTGTAGTGGCCTATTTCACCACTGCTGATTAGCTTTGTCATACCAGTAAAAGATAATCAGCACTTTAGTAATAAAGGCCCTTTAAGTGCCGATTAAAATAAATCAGCACTTGGGAAAAACCATGCTTGTGCTGTTTTTTGCGACAATTTAATAAAATTACTGTAATTATATCGTCATACCTGTTGCTGGCAACACAAGTATTTTATTTTCAGTCTGCCAAAGGGCGGCTGTTAAATCTGTCTTCTCTAAATATTTGCATACGTTGGTTGTGTCGCGAACTGTGTAAATAAAAGATCTCGGCTATATTAGTGAAAATGCTGGTTTGATTCTCTGTTACAAGCAAACGAGCCCCTACAGTCCACGCTTACGAAGATTGCAACATGGTCCTTCGAGCCGGATTGGGGAGTAATATAATAAAGTATAAAGTATATATATAGTATAATAATAATATAAGTAAATATAATAATACCATGTTGCAATCTTCGTAAGCGTGGACTGTAGGGGCTCGTTTGCTTGTAACAGAGAATCAAACCAGCATTTTCACTAATATAGCCGAGATCTTTTATTTACACAGTTCGCGACACAACCAACGTATGCAAATATTTAGAGAAGACAGTTTTGACAGCCGCCCTTTGGCAGACTGAAGATAAAAAACTTGTGTTGCCAGCAACATACTGCGGCCTCGGAAAAACAAGAATAAACACGAAAGAAGCATAAAAAGAAACTAGTGTACACTCTTTTTTTTTGTAAACCTTACATAAAAAGTTTGGAAAACATGCAGTACAGCCTTAATATTTTTTGTTTACGATACAACAAAAGGAAATAAATTGAAAACAAGAAAGTTCATATTTTGTTGTTGCATTAAATGTCGTTTTAAACTACATAGTTTGTTATTTCTTATCTGGATCACACTAGGAGTACACAATAGGAATTAACAATAGGAACAAAACACAATAGCAATTCTGTCTAAATTCTTACATTAAATAAATAAGAAATAAAATAATTACTTTTCGATTGGCAAAACACTTATGCTTTGCAATGACCTAGTGTACAATTTATGATCAGCTGATTTCAGCTGCAAGGCTCTAACCTTGCCATCATTTCCAGGGAAAACGTTCACGACCCGTGCTATGGGCCACAATAAAGGTGGAGCGTTGGGCTCCTTCATGAGTACAAGTGCACCTATAGTTACATTAGGTATAGATTTGTACCACTTATTCCTATTTTGTAATGTATTTAAATAGTACTTGTGCCAAGCTTTCCAAAACGTTTGCTGTAATTGGATACATTGCTGCCAGAAAGTTAGTCTATTTGTGCCAGTATCGGTGATATCTGCTTCAGGATACATTGTCAGGGGAAATGCCCCGGAGTAAGGTAGCAGTAGTCATTAATATCCTCTGAGAGCGGTAGAATCAGGCGTGAATTGAGCACAGCTTCTATCTGACACAAAACTGTATTTAACTGTTCATAAGTTAGTGGAACATCAAGAACAATCCGTTTTAAGTGGAATTTCATACTTTTTACTGCCGCTTCTGCAAGCCCTGCAAAAACTGGCGCATAACTTGGCGTGAAATGAAATTGTATACCTTCTTTAGCGGCATAGGCTTGCACGAGCGTCTGGTGAGCACTATAATTGTTTAGTTTGTACAGTTCCGCCAACTGATTCCTTGCCCCACGAAAACAACCGCCATTGCCACAAAATACGTCGCTGGGCAAGCCTCTTCTACTTATGAATCTCTTGAAAGATGCTAAAAATGCATCAGTTGTAAGATCGGAAGTCAATTCTAGGTGAACTGCTTTCGTAACAAAGCAGACGTTTATACACACGTAGCCTTTACTGACTACCACTTTTCGCACTCTAGAATTCTTAATTTGAACTGGCCCAGCGAAGTCGATTCCAATTTTTTTAAACGGTCTGCATATATTAAGAGTAAGCGTGGACTATAGGGGCTCGTTTGCTTGTAACAGAGAATCAAACCAGCATTTTCACTAATATAGCCGAGATCTTTTATTTACACAGTTCGCGACACAACCAACGTATGCAAATATTTAGAGAAGACAGATTTAACAGTTGAGGATTTTTTAGACTACATGGACAAGCGAGCACTTGCATTAGAAAACACCGATGTGCGACCCGAGCAGGCAGAGTCAGCAAGGCATCCAGCTGCACCCGTGCCGCCAACCAAAAATAAGGTAGCGTTGGCAGCAGCTGCTAAAACAACGATGGAATGCAACTACTGTAAGTGTGCCGGCCATAAAGTATTTTCTTGTCCCAACTTTAAATTGTTACCAGTCAAAGAAAGAATTTCCTTTGCAAAGGAAGGAGGTTTATGCAACACATGCTTAAATAAACACTCTGGCAAATGTAAGTTCCACTTTAGGTGTGGGCAGTGCAAAAATAATCACCATACGCTGCTACACCTCGAGGAAAAAAGTGGACTAAGCCCAGTGGTGCTCCTGTCGGGAGACTCCGCTAATAATGTGTTAATTCCTACAGCTCGTGTTAAGCTTTATGCAAATGATGGAAGAGAGGTGCATATAAAGTGCATTTTAGACCCTGGCTCGCAAGCGTCACTCATCACTGCAAAGGCCATTGAGGTCTTGGGTCTTATACCCAAGCGAAATGATATTAACCTCATTGGTGTAACAGAAAAGCAAAACAAACTCAGTTATTGCATTCCCTTACAAGTTTATTCTCTGACATCCTCATTCAGTACTCTCGTTAACTGTCATGTAGTAGAAAAAATTACGTGCAACTTACCACAAACAGAAATTAACATGAAGGGCATACATATTCCTGCAGATGTCACATTGGCTGATACAACTTTTAACCAACCATCGGAGATAAACATGTTGATCGGCGCCGACGTCGTTTTCCAGGTTCTTCTTCCGATTGAAAAGCTACGACACCTACCTTCACGCGATGACCTGAACAATGAGGCAGATGTATCATCTCCTTGTATCCTTAACACCAGGTTTGGTCACATCATCGCTGGAGCTTTCGCGGCCTGCATAGTAAATAATCAGGTTGTATCACTCGTTTGTGCAAAATGTGACTCAGATGTTACTGACACCATCAAGAAGTTCTGGGAAGTGGAGCGTGTTCCGGAACTACTAATAGAAGGGGATTCAGAGCAAAAGTTAGCTGAAAACATTTTTATTAATTCAGTCAAGTTACAGAACAATACATTTACTGTCGATTTACCATTGAAGCTAGAAACCAGCAACATAAATGAAACGTTGGGTTATTCATTCGACCTAGCCTTACATAGGTTTCTCAGTCTAGAAAAAAGACTGCAAAAGAACATTAATTTACTAGCTGACTATCAAAAGTTCATAAATGAATACATAGACCTTGGTCATGGGCATTATGTAGACATTGGATCTTACAATTTCAATGATGACCCGGTTTACTTTATGCAGCATCATGCTGTCATAAATGAGCAGAATAAAACAACGCGCACTAGGGTAGTGTTTGACGCTTCCATGAAAACGAGTAAGAAAGTCTCATTGAACGATATTTTATTGAATGGACTCATGGTACAAAAGGACTTATTTGATATTGTCTTGCAGTTCAGATTTGGCGAGTTCACGTTAAGTTCAGATATCAAGAAAATGTTTCGTAACATACTAGTCAATCCGGAACATACTTCACTCCAGAACATTCTTTGGCGCGATAACCCAGAGCAGCCAGTAAGATGTATCCGTCTTGATACGGTTACATATGGTGTGAAATCCTCGAGTTATTTGGCTACACGCTGTTTACATGAACTTGCACAAATGCATGAGCACGACTTACCTTTAGCGTCATTTATAATTAAACATTGCACATATGTTGATGATATTTTGTATTCATCCTCTAATATGCAAGAATTGCTCGAAGCTAAACGGCAGTTATGTGAAATGTTAGGCTATGGGAGCTTTAGTTTACACAAGTGGGCTTCGAAAACGCCTGGCATTCTGCGTGACATACCAGAGATTGAACAGCAATTCACCGAGCTCGATCTTCAAAAGGAAAACTATAACATGAAGGCACTGGGTCTTATGCTTAATGTTCAAAAGGACTGTTTTACAATTAATAGTCCACAATCATATAATAAGGACATAATTACGAAAAGGGAAGTACTTAGCTACATCTCAAAGTTCTATCTCGAGTTCTATGACCCTATGGGCTTTGCTAGTCCAATCGTAATACGAGCCAAACATATTATACAAAAAATCTGGTCGTCCAATGTGGGCTGGGACGAACGAATACCTAACGAGTTAGTTGATGAGTGGTTAGAATTTGCTACCAGCTTGGCTGCCATGCAGTCTATCAACTTAGGTCACATCCCAACCAATACTGCGGCAGCTGTGCAGCTGATTGGATTCGCTGATGCATCAACTACTACGGGGTATGGATGCTGCATATACATACGTGCGGTCGACAAAACAGGTGAGGCTATATTACACTTGCTCTGTTCTAAGTCGCGAGTTAACCCACGTTAGAATCCATTAACAACTAGAGCTAAATGCTGCATTGCTTTTATCTATTCTTATGGAAAAGGTATACCACACGTTATGCAAAAGCATTTATACTGACGATGTTTGCTTATTCACTGACTCAGAAATAACTTTAGCTTGGATAAAAACTGAAATCACCAAACTTCAAGCTTACGTATCAAACAGAGTTGGTGTAATTCAGCAAAAAACATGTGATTGGACATGGCTTTATGTGCCATCGAAAGACAACCCCGCTGATCTAATAAGCAGAGGTGTCATCCCACAGGAGCTTCCTAACTGTTCCCTCTGGTGGGAGGGACCGAAATTCCTGCAATGTGAGTACAAGTTTGATAACAAAGCGTCAGAACTACCTGATAATTTACCTGAGATGAAGACTTCAAAATTAATGCCGGAGAAGGTAGTACTGACAACAAATATACAGCATGATTATTGTCAGATGTTGGAAAAGTATTCAGATCTAGGAAAAATGACGCGAGTGTTAGCTTACATTTTTAGATTCTCTCACAATTCAAAGGGCATCTCAAAAATCACGGATAAGACCCTCAGCTGTGATGAGTTACAGCATGCTTTGCATTTTATAATAAAACACGAGCAATCTGTTCATTTCTATGAAGAAATACAGTCATTGCATAAGAGCAGCTGCGTGCGCGGGCCTAAAGGCCCTTCACCCATTTTTGGACAAGGATGGTTTGCTTAGGGTAGGTGGACGACTACATAACTCTGATATACCGCTATCGCAAAAACACCCTATACTTTTAGCAAAACAATCTCGAATAACTCAAATGATCATTGAAAGTGAACATATTAGGTTGTTACATGCCGGACCAAAGTCATCATTAGCTAATTTAAATCAAAGGTATTGGCTATTAAATGGAATACGACAGGTCAAAAAGGTAACCCATAAATGCTTGGTATGCTTCAGGCTTAAGTCTGGTGCAGCAAAGCAGCTCATGGGTTCCTTGCCTCAACACCGCGTAACGGCATGCAGACCATTTAAAAAAATTGGAATCGACTTCGCTGGGCCAGTTCAAATTAAGAATTCTAGAGTGCGAAAAGCGGTAGTCAGTAAAGGCTACGTGTGTATATACGTCTGCTTTGTTACGAAAGCAGTTCACCTAGAATTGACTTTCGATCTTACAACTGATGCATTTTTAGCATCTTTCAAGAGATTCATAAGTAGAAGAGGCTTGCCCAGCGACGTATTTTGTGACAATGGCGGTTGTTTTCGTGGGGCAAGGAATCAGTTGGCGGAACTGTACAAACTAAACAATTGTAGTGCTCACCAGACGCTCGTGCAAGCCTATGCCGCTAAAGAAGGTATACAATTTCATTTCACGCCAAGTTATGCGCCAGTTTTTGCAGGGTTTGCAGAAGCGGCAGTGAAAAGTATGAAATTCCACTTAAAACGGATTGTTCTTGATGTTCCATTAACTTATGAACAGTTAAATACAGTTTTATGTCAGATAGAAGCTGTGCTCAATTCACGCCCGATTCTACCGCTCTCAGAGGATATTAATGACTACTGCTACCTTACTCCGGGGCATTTCTTAATAGGAACGGCCCTGACAATGTATCCTGAAGCAGATATCACCGATACTGGCACAAATAGACTTACTTTCTGGCAGCAATGTATCCAATTACAGCAAACGTTTTGGAAGGCTTGGCACCAGTACTATTTAAATACATTACAAAATAGGAAAAAGTGGTACAAATCTATACCTAATATAACTGTAGGTGCACTTGTACTCATGAAGGAGCCCAACGCTCCACCTTTATTGTGGCCCATGGCACGGGTCGTGAACGTTTTCCCTGGAAATGATGGCAAGGTTAGAGCCTTGCAGCTGAAAACAGCTGATCATAAATTGTACACTAGGTCATTGCAAAGCATAAGTGTTTTGCCAATCGAAAAGTAATTATTTTATTTCTTATTTATTTAAAGTCAGAATTTAGACAGAATTGATATTGTGTTTGGTTCCTATTGTTAATATTGTGCACTCCTAGTGTGATCCAGATAAGAAATTATAAACTATGTAGTTTAAAACGACATTTAATGCAACAACAAAATATGAACTTTCTTGTTTTCAATTTATTTCCTTTTGTTGTATCGTAAACAAAAAATATTCAGGCTGTACTGCATGTTTTCCAAACTTTTTATGTAAGGTTTACAAAAAAAAAGAGTATACACTAGTTTCTTTTTATGCTTCTTTCGTGTTTATTCTTGTTTTTCCGAGGCCGCAGTATGTTGCTGGCAACACAAGTATTTTATCTTCAGTCTGCCAAAGGGCGGCTGTTAAATCTGTCTTCTCTAAATATTTGCATACGTTGGTTGTGTCGCGAACTGTGTAAATAAAAGATCTCGGCTATATTAGTGAAAATGCTGGTTTGATTCTCTGTTACAAGCAAACGAGCCCCTACAGTCCACGCTTACGAAGATTGCAACAATACCTTTGTAATATGGTGTTACCGACAAATTTGGAAAATAAATAAATATA
The DNA here is from genome assembly GCA_946894095.1 of Incurvaria masculella. Lineage (NCBI taxonomy): Eukaryota > Metazoa > Arthropoda > Insecta > Lepidoptera > Incurvariidae > Incurvaria > Incurvaria masculella. The sequence continues at coordinate 10,433,198 of OX335657.1, read as the reverse complement.
AAATAATCTACACCTATATAGGTCAAGTTGATTATTTTATATGGATTGATATCTGTTAAGGTTACTTGTTATATTGATTAAAAGAACTAAATTTAAATTATCTTTTTGGTGACAGTTTTTGTTTCAGTCATTTAATAGCTTCTAATCAGCCAACATGTTAAACGTAGGTTGAATGTTAACCTATCTTTATTCATTCAATGAGCGGTTGATGAGCTGTCATTTCCAATTTAATGTTGGCGTTTAATAAACGTCTATGCGTGCAGTTGAGAGGATTACTTTACTATTTGCCGTCGCAATAGATTTAATTCATCTTGAAAGCCGATTGGTCCGATGAAAAACATCTCTAAACTTAAAAACCACATCTCACACCTCAGGATCATTTATCGTAATGGTACGTAAACTATAATTCATTGGAAGCATCAAGCTATCCTTAGAAAAAACCGCATGATAATCGGGTGAGTGGTTCATAACTTACTAAACTGCATAATCAGGGAATATTGCTTTACAAATTGGAATTCTATGGTATAAATAAGGGGAAAACAATTAAGTTTTTTTAGGAATTATTTAGTAGGGAGAAGCCAATATGTAGAGTTGCAGACCAAAAATGAAGAAGGAGAAATTGTGAAATAAAAGAAGAAAAAAGATTTCACAGAATACGTCAAAACCACTGAAGATCAAGGAAGGAGAAGTGGCATGCGGTCGATATCGCGTCTCCACCGTATGACCAAGGTGACCACATAATTGTATGGAAATGCGGCGGCGCGTCGTATGCCACGCAGTGAAAACATTGCCACCGGGCGCGAATGTGCTCTGAAAATGCGTTCGTCAAATCAGTTACCACCCACACAAACCCAGAGCAGGGAGGAGGTGTTTTTAGCTCATATTACTAAGGAACGCAGCGGGACACTGCGCGTGGAAGCGGGGGGAAAAACATTTCATGGTGGGGGTTCAAGCTCCGCCTTTTGTGCTAAATCCATCTACCGGAAGAACCGGTATCCGTTTAGCAGCTATTCCGAGAGCTATTCTTAGTGGTTACAAGACTACAACTAGATGGCGCCTTTTGCATTTTACTGTGAATTTTTCTATAAAAAACCTTCGAAATTTAAATTTATACCTTCCCGCTGATTCAAATAATTTTAATTTAAAAATGTTATAAAAATTTGCATCATGAGATCAATATTTCTTACCGTACAAAGAAAATTATTGCGCGCCATCTATCGGCACATAGCAAGAGACGATACAATACTCGAATATTGACTCAAATTATAAAATATGAGGTGTTTTACTGATAAATAAAACTAAATTCCACCTACAAACCTTAGATTATTTTGTCCTGTGTAATGTTTGCAACATTTTACACAAAATCTCATCGTGTAATCGACTGTTCGCGAAAAATTGCGCCGCAGACCATAGTATTGCCCCACAACCTAACACCGGCAGCGCCATGTCGCGAATGTCGCTAAGCCACGCCTTCTTATCACGTGGGCTGTGACGTAGAGACCCACTTGGTGGACACAGACCCAGTTTGCTTAGAACATCTCCTCTCTACCTCACTCCTCCGTGGGTAATTCAAAAGTTGGAGACAGCGGGTCTCATAGTAGGCGCGCAAAATGTCACATCTCCTCTCTTTTTAGGGTTCCGTCCCAAAGGGTGAAAACGGAACCCTATTACTAAGCCTCCGCTGGCCGTTCGTCCGTTCGTCCATCCGTCCGTCCGTCCGTCTGTCACAGGGCTGTATCTCATGAACCGTAATAGGTAGGAAGCTGAAATTTTCACAGAGTGTGTATTTATTTTGCCGCTATAACAACAAATAGGTAAAATAAAATAATAATCTTTACTTATATAATAAAAAATAAAGGGGGGTCCCATACAAAAAAACGGGATTTTTGTGTTAAATCTTGAACGATAGTACGAAACCCTTCGTGTGCGACTCCGACTCGTACTTGACCGGTTTTTATCTATGGTCGAAACCCTTTGGCTCCAATAGGTATTTTTCCCATATGCCAGATTTGCCCCACTTACGCCTTTCCGATTTTCTCGTCAAAATTCCATTCAATGTAGACCTACATAGTTTCGCGGTTTGCAATAGGCGGATTTTGGCGCCGAAATTTGGGTCCATATAGACCGATCGATAGGCAACGTTTATTTGTTTGTTATGTATGATAAATCGCAAGAATTGAGCAGATAAATAAAAAATAAGGTTTTAATATTTTTTCAAGAAAATACAATCCATAGATCCCAAGAATGGTTGTGTTGGGGGTGAAATCAATTTAGTTAATATCGGAATATTTGCTTCAAAAATAGATGGCTTCATTGCATACATGCTTATGTGTACATGCTACACTTTCTTTGGACTGAAATTAAATAAAAATGTTGCTTACAAAATAGAAAATGCCAGTACAAATGTGGTGAAAAATCTTTCGAATGCTTATTATGTCCTGTTCGTTTCACAGAAAGTATCGTTTTTATAGGAACATTTTTAATTCAACCCCCTTATTTATTGTTGCAAAATGCTTAACCATAACCACTAACAAAACATAGGTTCAAGATCTTTAAAAGTTTATGCTCTTCCCAACATTTTTCTGGCTACCATGGCCAGGGCGGCCCGGCCTTGTATATAAGCGTATGCCGTTATTATGGGTACGACATTTCCAACGTTTTTAATTTCATAATAAAGAATTAACTACGTTGATTTTAGGCATGTTTTTGGCTGACTATTCATGTTGAATATGTCGATTCAATCGCTGAAAACGTTCTTTCATTGATACGTTTTATCATGAGGGATGTAAAAAAACCGCTCTCGACCATTTTTGCCGAAATCGATTTGTTTTCTTCGCAAACAAATAAAAAAATAAATTAAGTTGAGTATAGTATTAGTTGTTAATCTATTTTAGTAAGTTGCTGGTTTTATTTTGTTTATGGATTATTTTGTTTTTGTTTATACTGTATGCTCTTATATAACATTGTTCTATTGATATGTACTGATCGACCTATTAAACATTTTAAAAATAATTAACGATATATAATACAACGGTTCTATTTTGACTGAGTATATACATAATAGAGGTGTCTACAATCAAAAGCAGCTGGACGCTTTTTCAAAGCGATTTTTCCGACGGAAAACCTATAATCAACCGGAAGTGTATAATTAAGACTGTTTCCTACTACTACTGTATCCGTCTAAGTAGATGAGGATCCGCAAAAAGTTAAAACTGTCTTGCTTGTACGCTATGACGTTCGAACTAGACGCTTAAGATACATATTTATTTACGTTAGGTTTTTAAAATAGCACATTCCTTTGTTCAGTATTTCGTCGCAGTTGACTAACTTCTTTGGAACAAGCTTATCCTATATTTTTGACAAGCGTATTCATATTTATTTGCGTATAATTTTTTTCAAACCAAACAACGTATTTTGATATTTTACCTCGACCAGAATATTTGACCATTGAGGCCTCTTGGCTTCAGCGTAGTGGTATTATCAAGTGTTCCTCCGCCAGTGTGCCCACGTCTGAATACGTCTGAAAGCGGTCGGGTAAAATTTTGTTTTTAATTATGATTGCTGCGAGGTGCGGCGGGTTGCGGCGGCGGAGAGGCGGTGGGTGGGGTAATTAGTGGGGTCCCACGGGAGCCATGGAGGTGCATAGTTGGCACTGGAGTCCCGTCACTGCGGGCGGTGGTCGCGACGTGTCCTGACCGGTGCTTCCTCGCACCATGAGGCGAAATAACAGGTTAGTTAAACTTTTCTATATTCTCCGCCGATGTCGATTTTTCTGATTTTGATTTAAATATAATAGTTGATCGTCTTTCTTTGTTGCAAAAATATATGAATATAATTTGTTAACTGTTAAGGTTTTTCCGTAAACACAAAATGAATTTACTGGAAGTGATACCTGCTGCTGAAAATTCGTTTTTATAAAAAGCCTAAATCCATAATGATTATATTTTTTCTAATTATTCGTTTTTATAGCATATGACTTAGGTGCTGTACCTGCAATTCGTTGAATGTGAAAATCTTAAATATTTCCAAAGATTAATTTAGTTGAATAGATCCCAACATAATTAAATTCAAAGCAGAATTATCCAACATGTGAAGTTTGTTTCATATTGTAACGAATTTGAAAGGCGGATTCATCGCAAAAGAAATAAAAAGAAAAATGATTCCCGAGAGACATTTTTAGGGTTCCGTACCCAAAGGGTGAAAACGGAACCCTATTACTAAGCCTCCGCTGTCCGTCCGTCCATCTGTCACAGCGCTGTATCTCATGAACCGTAATAGGTAGGCAGCTGAAATTTACAGAGTGTGTATTTATTTTGCTGCTATAAAAACCTGATTTTTTGGTGTTGATGATACCAAACCCTTCGTGTGCGAATCCGACTCGCATTTGGCCGTTTTTTTTTGCATTACTACATACATCTAATGTCTTCCGCATGGTCGTAAATCAGGCCAGCCAATTTTACGCATTATTTAGTACACATAGGTATCTAGAGCGGTGGACGAACTTAGTTGGCCCAGAATGAATTAACGACGTCAGTTGCCAACAAATTGACAAGACGAATTGAATTTTAAAGTGTTCCCATTACATCAGACATACCGTGGATGCGGTACTCGAGCCGAGACCCGAGAAGAACGTGGCGTTAGATATGGCGGAGACGAAGAGGCCTGAAAAGAAGAAGAAGGGGCGTGGCTTCGTTCTGGAGTACATTCGCGACTACACGGTCAACAGCAACCTCCATGGACTCAAATATATCGGCGAGGCGGCCAGGACCTACGTAGAGAGGTATCTTATATCACCACCTCCACTACCTCAGAAAACAAGACAACCATCCTTCTAGCCACTGGCTAGGCCAAATATAAAGATAAAGATAAGCCAGTTAGTTATTAGTCATGAACACATCCGCTGCAAATCAAAACATCACCAAGAGTTCCATTCTGTCTCCCTAGAACCGCTACACGGTTTGTTGACTATAGTCCCCCCGATTCGCCAAAAGACGTTTGTACGCACACATATGCTGATATTTCTCAAAAACGATCAGTCGATTTTACGAAGCCACCAAATATACTTTTTGATCGGTCAGTCCTTCATCGCTGTGCGCAGGGTGTTCTGGCTGGTGACTTTCACAAGCAGCGTGGTCCTGTGCGCTATCCTTATCCGTAAGATCTGGATCAAGTGGGACCAGAGCCCGGTCATTGTCTCCTTCGCCGAGTCATCCACCCCCGTCTGGCAGGTAAGCTGTAAAAAGCTTATCAAGCACAGCCATCTTTGTCATCCCTACGCATATCCCGGAGATCCCCGACCCTTTTTTCACACATTTTAAATGTAATATGACTATATGTTAGCTGGGCCAATTTTATTAATTTTCTAAGATTGCAACTAACTAATAGCGCTTTTGTTGCCGTACCCTTGTAATTTGACATATTTTTTTATATTAAAGAGGTTAAAAGCATATTATTATTTTAGCCATAATCACTTAATTCATGATCAAAGGCACACTCTAATCGTAGTAAAATATCGAAGTTTAATTTTAATTTCGTTTAGATATTTGATCGTTTGCCATGTGATCCAGAAAATTTTATAATCAACGATAGAATATGGACAGTAGAATTAGAATAAAGATTGCTGCACTACTGAGATTGAGATTGACTGCGACAGATCCCGTTCCCAGCCATCACAATATGCTCGGAGACGAAGGCGAGACAGCGGGAGTACAACTTCACCGAGTCGTATCACTCGAGAGAGAACCTCACCGGCGAGGAGTGAGTATCCTTCATACTACAAGTTCATGCGACAGATTCTGTTCCATTTGATGCCATTACAGTATGCTCGGAAATGAAGGTGAGACAACGCAAGTACAACTTCACCTAGTCATATCACTCCCGAGACAGCCTCACCGGCTTGGGTGGAGATTCATGCCACAGATTCTGTTCCATTCCATGCCATCACAATATGCTTGGAGAGAAAGGTTCGCCAGTATAACTTCACGGAGTCGTATTACTTGTGAAAAAACCTTACCGGCAAGAAGTTAGTGTCCTACCACTTTCATGAGACATATCCCCTTTATTGTCATCGCCATCTGCAGGTCTATTCCTGGCATTGAGTAATCAGGAATCAAGAATCCTGAGTCTAGAAGGCGGTTTTCTTGATTAAAATATTCCGGAGCATAGTTTTTTAATTAATCAAGATTTTCCGTCGAAACAATCGCTTTGAAAATCGCTATAAAAGCGGTTTTCTAGACTCAGGATTCCTGATTCCTGACTATTGAATGCCAGGAATACCTGTTGCTCGGAGACTAAGGCGCGACAGCGCGAGTACCACTCTACTGAGTCCTATGAGAGTCCTCCTCGATCATCCTCATCTCATCGGGGAGGAGTGATTATCCTTCACACACCTTTATTTCCATTCTATGCCATAACAATATGCTCCAAGATGAAGGCGAGTGGTTAGAGTGAGTACAACTTCACCAAGTCGTATCACCGTGAACATTTAACTGTCATATGACGCGTTATCACTGAGTTTTAATTAAACACCATGGTAACGGGACAGGGCGAACACGGTACAAAGTAAAGTGAGTTAGCGATAGAAAACTAGTCACTATTTTTTTATTGAATTACACATTTCCCGCCAACTTCCAAAACAAATTAGCTCGTACGAAACCCGGTTGATAAAATGATGACTGCACGCTGAAGTTTTTTTGACCCTAATGGCCACTCAGGTTTTTTTTAGTAACTGTCTGAATCAGTTATAAATAACCTCTGAATATTTAATTGTTCGCTATTCCGTACAAATATTATTGGTATTTTCATGCCAATCTGTTTTATACCCTACGATATTGATATATAGGTACTATCCAAATGTTTGAAACGTCGTGCTTCGTACAAATAATGCCATGAGTAGAAAGTCGTTAATCTTTTCAAATTAACAGTGACCACGGTAATCCAAATTACATTTCCAATTATGTTTTTTTTGCAGTCAAAATAAAACAAGCTTGTTTCCTGTTGTGAAATGTCATTACATCTCTCTATATTCATCTAAAATAATGTAGAAATCCAAATATCAAAATATTTTTAAATAAAAAAAGGACCGCCTTCAAAAAAACCGGAACTAAAAAGCAAAAAATAATTGGTTACTTTTAATTAATGTACGAAAAGCTATTTTAATTCTAACTAATTATGTACAATTTCTTAATTTTTAATCATCTTTTGAAGTCGGTGCCTTGGGTAGAGTTCGCTTCGCACGCTGCTGACCGAACAGACACTATTTCAGCCGAACACACCCGAAGTCTACGAGAGCGTAAACAACCTGAGTCAGCAATGATTGGTCCACAGACATAACTGGAGATGCCCTTAGCGTTGGTTTACGTGCAAGCTGATATCGATACAGCGCAGCGTACTGAAATTGGGTTTCAACGATTATTAGTACTTTCGGCTTTATAAAGGCGCGCACTGGTAAAGGAGTACGTTAATTCGCTGCTCTTTGTTGATTGGTACTTCCCTGCAACATCGTTGTCTGAACGAGACGATTTCTGCCGAAATTGGTGAGATATGTACTAACCGCACACACGTTTTGACACGTAGTTGAGAGCAGACACCTCAAAGTCGCTAACTATTGTTTTCTGTTCTTTTTTATATTTGTTTTTTTTTGTTTTGTGTTGTGTAGGTATTTAGGTAGAATAAAAAGTACAAGCTACACCTACCTAAATCTTTATCATATAAGTGGTCATTGTTTTTATATTGGTTTATTCGTAGGGTTTTCTTGTAAATATTTTGTTTTTACTGTGTTAGGTATTTAGTTTAAGTATAAGGCATATTTAAATTACAAAGTACTTGCCTAAATTCCTACTTTCATACGTTTTTCCGACCTGTTTGTTTATTTAATTTTTGTTTTTGTGTTTTATTCAAGTAGGTAAATGTAAGTAGCTACCTACTTATATTTCTTTCTTAGCCATAGGTGATATTAATCTAACTACTTGCAGCCCTTAAAGAACGTCTACCCAAGGCACCGACTTCAAAAGATGATTAAAAATTAAGAAATTGTACATAATTAGTTAGAATTAAAATAGCTTTTCGTACATTAATTAAAAGTAACCAATTATTTTTTGCTTTTTAGTTCCGGTTTTTTTGAAGGCGGTCCTTTTTTTATTTAAAAATATTTTATTTTTTGCTTTTTAGTGGTGGCGTAACTTTTGACTCAAGGTGGGCGAGCCCTCCTGCTCAACTTCACATACAAAGTGGAAAGAAGATATACATACATATACAATACAATGCAATACAATGAACGAGCATTAGCAGAAATGAAACCATTAAGAAATCTCATTTCTGACGAAAGGTAGACCGGTAACTATCTGGATTCATGAGTTTACGGTTGATACGTACGATAATTGATACGATGAGATCACGTGAGATAGAGTGCTGTGACAGACGGACGGACGGACGGATAGCGGAAGCTTAGTAATAAGGTTCCGTTGGTGTCCTTTGGGAACGGAACCCTAAAAAGACAAAACAACGAATGACCGGAACCGCTGAGCTTCTGAATTTCTCATCCTTACATCGTTCCGGATAGTCTGTTTCTTGCGTAAGTTTAAGTTGTATGAAAATGTGTACATATCGGCCTCGTTTATCCCCCCTTAACAGTTGAATTTTGTAAAATCCGTTGTGAGCGAGCCTTTTCGTCTTAACAAGAAGTCACTGAAAATTTTAAGTTTCGAGGATAATTGGTTTCAGAGATCTCAACATGAGTGGTTTTCGCCTAAATGTGTTCATTTTGACCTGTTTTACCCCCCTAATAGTATAATTTCCAAAAATATTTTCTTCTTAAGCATTCCCATCTAAAACAAACATACTCTGAAATTTCTGGGTTCAGCGGCTCTAGAGATAGAAATGTGTACAATTTGCCCTCTTTTACCACCTTGAATACCCCCAACAGTTGAAGTAAAAAAAAACCTCTCATACTGTGCAATCTCACCCGAAAAGAAAGCTACTGTAACTAAAAAATCACATTTCTGGGTTCGCGGGGTTAAGAAATTCGATGTTGGTATAGTTAAGTACCAAACTACTGAACCGATTTTGATAAAAAAAAAATGGGACCAACTAGAAAGTATACCCTTTCGAACAAAAAAAGAATTTTTCAAATCGGTCCAGGGGTCTTCGAGTAATCGGTGAACATACATAAAAAAAAAAAAAAAAAAAAAAAGATTCCGACGAATTGATAACCTCCTCCTTTTTTGAAGTCGGTTAACAACTTAAAACTGAGAAACTCTTCATTTTACAAGCATACTTTAATTTATTCAAATGTTACTTTTACTTCGACTATTAAAATATAATATGACGTTAATGAAACACTTTTGTAAAGGAAAGATTAAATCTTGTTGCTGATTAACGAAGCTCAAAACTTCGAATGATGCAACGATATCTCATTTGAATGGTTTTGGGTTTTTTTTGCACAGAAATTGTTGGGAATAATTATGTGTTGTGCATTCATACATTACTGTGGGAGAACGCTAAAAAGGAACGGACGCAAAAATTGTGGCCAAAATATTTTACAAGGATTTATGTTAGCTTTTATAAGAAGAATTACTTTTCAAGTCCTATTAATTTTGGCGTGAATATTATGCAACAAATTTCTATTTTACTTCACAGCGAGTCGCGCGCTTAGTCAACGCGGCGCGTTATATGGATTTTGCCTCTTTTGGCAAATACTGGTTGAACCCATATACCTAGCATGCGCATGGTTGAACCAGTCCATTCCTGCTTAACGTCATTGGCCAAAGGTTTCTAGTATGGAAGTAGTAATAAAGTAGACCTAACTGTAGCAAGTTAGGGGCGAGGAGCAATTAAATGAGAGATTGCGTCCGATGCAGTTTTTATTAGTAGCACACAACAACCGTATCGCTAGGCCATTTTTGACAAGTGACAGATTACATTTTACTTTTTTCTTCGCTCTCTAACACCCCCACTCAAACAAAAAATAAATCACAACTCTTTCAACTTAAAAAATACGTTACGACATATCGCTGGTAACTGCATTGACATATTATGATGTGAATTTTTACTTTAACCCAATTTTATCACACAACATTCTATATCTTACACTATTTAATGGTTTTGTGAGCATATCTGCCAACTGCAGATTTGTATTTATATATTTTACATCAATCTGTCCATCAGAAACCCTTTCCCTAATAAAGTGATGTTTAATATCTATATGTTTCAGTCTCTTATGATTTTCAGGATTTTTTGTGATTTTAATAGCCGACTGATTGTCTTCATAAAGTACAACTGGTCCTGAAAACATTACATCCATATCAGTCAATACATTTTTTAGCCAGCATGCTTCACTGACAGCATTACTGAGTGCCATATATTCGGCCTCCGTTGACGATAGTGCCACAGTTGGTTGCTTTCGAGAACACCATGATACTGTACATGCTAACACTGTAAACAAATAACCAGATGTCGATTTTCGTTCTACGAGATCACCGCCCCAATCTGAATCTACATAGCCTGTTATCACTGTGTCATTTTCAGTGCATGAGTACACTAAACTTAAATTTACAGTACCTTTGATATATCTTAGAACTCGTTTAAGCGCTATCCATAGGTCATTACTAGCACATTTCTGGTATCGACTCAGTATCGAGATAGCGATACTCAAATTTGGTCGAGTACCCAACATTGCATACATTATGGATCCGATCAACTGTCTACATCTAGTTTCGATTTCTTTGCTTTCACACTCATTTCTCATTAAATTTTCATGTCTGAAATTTGGATCCATCGGAGTACCTACCTCCTTACAATCTGTCATATTAAATTTTTGTAACACATATTTCAAATAAGACGCTTGACTTAATTCCGTCACACCTTTCTCTACGTCCTGCTTAATGTCTATTCCTAGGTAACACTTGGCTAATCCAAGGTCTTTCATTTTAAAAGCATTACACAAAACAATTTTTATTGTGAGAACGTCACTTTCATCAGCTCCTGAAATTAACAGGTCGTCCACATACAAAATAACATACAGCATGCCTTTTTCAGTTTGCTTGACATATAGACCATAATCGTTTTTTGATTTAACAAAATTTTCCTTAATCATTGTCTCATCAAACTTTTCATTCCAACACTTGGGTGAGCCTTTCAATCCGTAAATGGATTTATTTAATTTACATATTTTATTTGACTCGAAAGAACAGCCATCAGGTAGTTCCATGTATACATCACCTTTTATGTTACCGTATAAAAATGCACTACAAACATCCATCTGATGAACTTTCATTTTCTTACATGTACTCACTGCTAACATGGTGCGAATAGTAGTAAGCTTAGCTACCGGAGAATATACATCATCAATGCCTTTTTGTTGAAAACCTTTGGCTACAAGCCTTGCTTTAAAAACTTTCTGTCCGCAGTCCTCTTGTTTCTCCTTAAATACCCATTTACTTTGCACCACACAACAGTCCTTAGGTAGACTCGAATTTTCGATTAAAGTCCAAGTATTGTTTTCATGTAGAGCCGCTAATTCTTTCTTCATAGCATTTTCCCACTTAGACGAACTTTCACTCTCCTTGGCTTCATTGTAGGTCACAGGTTCGTTGCAGTTTGACACCATACACATCTCATAGTCATCGAACCGCCGTGGTAGTTTCGAATTACGTTTCGGTCTCTTTTTTTCCCTTTCTTCCTCAGAAATTTCGTGCTCCTCATCGCCGTCTGAACATTGAGACTCGTAATTATTCTGCTGCCTGGATAATTTCCGTATGACCTTGGGTTTCCTCTGTTTCAGTTTCTTCGTCAGGTTTAGTATCAAATATTTTCACCACTATTTCCTCTGTTACTGGTATTTCCGTTTTCTGTTTCTTTGAAGTTGCAAAAATTACGTCTCGAGCATAATCGACTTGCTTCCTTTCTGGATAATATACTCTATAACCCTTGGTGAGCTCTCCGTAGCCAACAAATAGTGCTGGTTTACTTTTAGGGTCCCATTTTTTTCGTTTCTGCTTCGGCACATGAACAAATACTTCTGATCCAAAAACGTTCAATGTCTGAATATTGAAATATTTATTCGTATACATTTCAAAAGGAGTTCTACCTTTTTCAGTGCTCGTCCCCGTACGATTTATGACAAATACAACCGTGTTGACTGCCTCTGCCCACAGTTCCTTTCCTAGGTTTTTGGCCAGTAATAATGTGCGCGCGGCCTCTACTATTGTTCTCATGTCTCTCTCTGCTCTACCATTCTGCTGTGCTGTATACGCTACGGTAGTTTCGTGTCTAATACCTTCTTCTTGTAGGAGTTTCTTTACTTTGTCATTTACTATTTCTGTTCCATTGTCAGTTCGAAGAGTCCTTATTTCGGTATTATTTTTCCTTGTCGACGTTATAAAAAATCTCAAATTATCTGGTGCTTCAGACTTTTTCTTCAGGAAATAAACAGTTCTAAAATGAGAATAATCGTCTTTCATTACTAAAAAGTATCGAGAACCGCCAACAGACTCCACCTCCATCGGTCCACATAGATCAGCATGTATCAGTTCTCCCGGACGTGAACTCTTCGACTCACTCTTAGGAAATGGTTTTCGTGCATGCTTACCTTGTATACACGCCACACATTTATCATCTTCTGGAATCTCATACTTTACGTTGTTACTCACAAGTACTTTCTTTATCTGGTCCATGTTCTGGTGAACCATTTTCTCGTGCCAAATTGTAAGACTATCTTTGACTGTTCCGATATTGGCTGACGACGCTTCGATGTACGTTTGGAAGCTCATTACGTATAGTTTCTCAGATCTTTCCCCCACTGCCACCGTTATGCCACCTTCCAAGAATTTGCATACTTTGTTGTCCAGCATCATTTTATATCCCTTGTCAAGAGCCACTCCTCCTGAGAACAGGTTTGCTTTTAAACCCGGAACATATAGTACTCTCTGTATTACCATCTGATTCCATTTAAAACCATCGTAGGCTTTGATTCGAACTGTACCATAGCCTTTCGCCTGTAGCTCACTTCCATCGCCAATTACAACGAGTTTTGGTTCATCAAACTCTTTAAAATCCCCGAGCCACGATTTTCTTGGAGTCATATGATCACTTGCTCCTGTATCGAGCACCCATAAATTCTCATCAGCACTCATTCCTGAGCACACGAAAGCCTTGGGAGTAGCTTTCTTCCTCAAATAACAATCTGCCATTAGGTGGCCAGGCTTTTTGCAAAAATAGCACTTTCGTTCTTTTTTCTTACTCGTGTTTCCTTCTCGCTGCGTTTTATTTTTGCAATACCTCTTGATGTGTCCTTTCTTACCACAACCATAACATGTTGCAGCCAACGCAACCGCTTCACTGCCGCCCTCGTCATTCTTCATCCGCTCTTCCTCAGTCATCAAGCGCGCTATCAAATCTTCCAGCCGAGGTTCACTGACGGACTCCCAGGCAGATATAAAGTGCTTGTACTGTTCTGGAAGCGACATAAGAATTTTTGTCATCGTCATTTTGTCCGAGATTTCCTCTCCAAGCTGTTTCAACTGGTTCACCAAGTCCTGAATCTTGGATAAGAACAGTGCCATCCCGCCGCCGTCGTACTTAAAACTAAAGTACTTTTGATGAATTAGGTGCACGCTTGTTGCTGATTTCTGTTCAAATACAGACAATAATTTTCTCCACATGCCCGCTGATGTTTCACACGTTAGTATATGTGTCATCACTTCTTCGGTTAATCTCGTAACCAACATACTCTGCGCTCTTGCGTCCTGTTTCAACCATGCGCTAGTAGATTCCGCCTCTGTCGGTACCGCCGTGGTCCCATCCACTATACCCATCAGATCTGCCGCCTTAAGCAATACCTTCATTTGAAACTTCCAGGAATTCCAATTTCTGACACCCACCAGCCTGATCGGGGTCATCACCGCTTGAGCCACACCGAATTGCTCCATGATGTCTTCGGCTCTTCAACCGGTCCGAGGACGCCGTTTGAACGACCCGTTCCGTTTTACTTACTGCACCGCAGCCGCCGGTCCCCACCGCGCCTTTCGAACGGGTCGGAACCAATTTGCCCTTGCTCACTCGCCCGACACGAACTTCGTGCATTTAGCAGTGGTTCATGCCTACTGGGCCCATAACCTGTAGCAAGTTAGGGGCGAGGAGCAATTAAATGAGAGATTGCGTCCGATGCAGTTTTTATTAGTAGCACACAACAACCGTATCGCTAGGCCATTTTTGACAAGTGACAGATTACATTTTACTTTTTTCTTTGCTCTCTAACACTAACCCGCCCATATCGCCATTCCATGTAGATATCGGAATATGGGATTTTGCAAACATGAGCTACTTGGAAAATAATGTTATTTACACAATGCCACTTATATAGTATGATCGTAAGACCGAAAATCTAAAAGATTTTTAAAGAACTATGGAAAACAATATAATTAAGAACGTTATCACTGAAGTATTTTCATGACATGTTATGATTTCAGGCTATATATGTTCGAAGACATCACTTTGGTGTGCGACGCGCATCTATTTCCCCAGGGTCGGAATTCGAGCAACGTCACTACGGTCGAAAACATTATTCGGGTAAGTATTGGAGGATGCGTCCGACCGTTGAGGCTGGCTGTGGTCCTCGCCCAGAAAGTAAATTGATAGAATTTGTCCGTCTTCCATACAGTTCAATATGTCCGTACTCCTAATTTCTTCGGGACGGGAATTTGGTATGTTGAGTTTCAGTACAGTAGGTGTGGCGTAAGCCATCCATGACTAGTTCCATCAAAATGAAGTGAAAGCGAATGAGTGTCACAAACTAGGTCTAAAGCATTCATTGAATTCACGGCGGAAGTGAACTAAATATTTAAGACTTCTACGACAAGTAATATCAATTCTCAAATCGAGATGTATTGTAAGGTTACAATAGGGGATATTATAAATTATCTTAATCACACTTGACTGTTCCAGATAATTTGTCGATAAACGATCCTGTGCTCACTGGTCAGGTGGCGCCAAACTTGACTGAGGTGTTCTTCGCTTGCAAGTGGAAGGACGAGGTCATCAACGATTGCGGAAAGCTGTTCTCGCCAATTCTAACTGAGGAGGGTCAATGCTTCACTTTCAACACCCTCGGAGCCGAAGAGATGTTCCGAGTGGAGAAGTACGCAAAACCTTACCTAGAAATCTAGAACATTACTTCGAAAAAAGTGAGCTTTGGTATGTGTTATTTTAGAAAACCCAGTGAAGACGCCCTTTAATATTTATTTGTGGAGGTTCAAAATAAATAAGGTAAACACTGCTCTTGGATCAAAACTGATATCATGAATATTTGGATCCCAAAATAGGTAGCTTTAGCTGTGTAAATGCGACAAGTGTGTGGATAGTTTTTCAAACTGTTTTGAATGATTTCGCATTATTTTTTTACATTGCTTGTTTATGGGTACTAACGAACATACTAGTTTTGAGGACTCCCAAAATACCCAAATGCTCACTCTTGGATTCGATTCGTTAGAATGAAGCTCGTAAGTTCGCGATTCCGTGGTTTTCTGGCATTGTCGGCCAATATCTGTGTCGAAAACGGTTGTAAATTCGCGTATATTTGGCGTATTTATCATAGTATGACATTTATAATAAATTTACCATGACACAAGGACGCATTCATTAAAGAAAGAAAGCCTTTCGTTTATCAAGTAATATATTATCACGTTCTCTTTAATGTGAAAACAATACCATAAGCATGTTTTTTTTAAATAATAACATTTACTTCCTTAATTATCATGTTACCAGCCTGCACCATGACTACGAATACATGGAGCACGAGAATCGCTCGCAGGGTTGGACACTAGAGGACGGTTACCCCCCGGGCACCTACCTGGATACCTACCCCCAGCGAGGCAGCGTGAGTTGGTTCACTTGTTACTAGCTTTCAGCGGGTCTACTCAGGCAAGCGAACACGAGAACTTCTCATGTTCGCTTCCCTGAGTAGGCTGTATATAGTAAATGGAGCACAAAAACTGTTCGCGAGACTGGACGCTGAACATCGGCTATACCCTCCGGGCATCTGATTATTTGTCCCCAGCGATGTGTCTCACTTATGCCAATTTATCTAACCCATTCCGTGATCGAACCAGTCAATTTCAAATCACAATCATCGAATCACGTCTTTGTTGGGAACAAAGTTTATTGAATATATTTTTTCCACAGCCTTTGAAGAAGTAATCAGGTACCTATAGGATGACCCAGATCCACTCTGGATCTCTAAAAACTTCGAATGTGCATTCGAAATTTCTTCGAATCTTCGATACGTAACGCAAATGCCTATAACTACGATCACTCGGAAATGTGTCGGTAATTACGATCAGTATACTTAAGCCTCCGAAAAAATATTAAAACAATGAGTTATTCATATGGTTTTTTTACCTAGGCAACGCAATGAAATTATCTTTCATTCCAAGTAAACAGTTATTATATCGCATATGTAGGTTTGGGCCAGGGTGCTGCCAAAGTTCAAGCGGGGCAGGCGCATCCGCCGCCCATACTATGTCTTAGTGAAAGGAGTAAGAAAATCGAAATTATTCAAATCAGTGTTTCCAGTTAATAAGGGTAAGTAATCTTACAGTAACTTTCTTTACAGTTTGCTTGTATGTTTAGAGATCTCATATGTTCATTTGTCTGCTCGTCATTAGCTTAGTTTCGTCAGGAAGTAAAGAAAACAATCGATCGTAGTTAGGGAAGTCAGTGCAAGCTTCGTCCCGATTTACGACCAAGTGATCGTAAATGGGGTTAAGCATCGATCATTTAAATACCGTTTTCAACACAAATGCAAATGTTTTTACAAGTATTTTTTTAACATTTAATTAAATACACCTTTTGATTATGTTAGGATCAAATTACGATCGACTTATTAATAAGATTTTGAATGATTAATTGCGAGAAAGATGGGACTGAATTCAATGAATTAGTATCGAAAGTATTTTTAGGACCAATAATTTCATCATTGGAATATTTGACGTTTATACGAATTAAAAACACGAGTCATCGACTCAAGTATTGTTTAAATATTAACAATATTTAAAATGTTCTCAATTTTGATGAAGACATGTCGCTTTCGTCGTAATTTAAATAAAACCTGTGATCGGAAATAGGGACATAAGAAATACTGTATTCTCTTAATTGCGATCTCAATGATGTTTGCGAGTATATTTAGAACATGGGATCTTGATCCTGAGTCTTAAGTTGTTTAGAAATAAAAGTTACAAGCATGATAAACAGTTATAAGGGTTCTTCTTTACTGAGTTAATCGAATCCGCGGTTCAGTTTTTGGCGTAACTTAGTGTAGTTAGGTAGTTTAACTACCAGAAGATGAAATTATTAAAATAATAATTCATATCGAAATTAAATAAAAATTAAAAAGCTATACCGGGTGTGAACGGGGCTATGGTCCAAACGTTAACCAGTTATTCCTTGGTATATTTAGATCAAAAAAGGTAAGTAACATTTTGTTAAAAAGAATCGTCCGCCCCGTACATTTTTGTAAATACCTGAATGCAAAATGTATGGGGCGGTCGAATTTTTTTTAAGTCGTCCAACAAAATGTTATCTACCTTTTTTGTTCCAAATATGCCCAAGAACACCTGGTTAACGTTTGCACCATAGCCGCATTAACACCCGGTATATCAATGTTATATAAGTTAGTAGGAGGCATTGATTACGGAGGTGGCGGAATTAGATAGACGCAATACCCGCGTAATGTATGTTTTGCTGGTTCGGGTCCAGCCTTGCAGCATATTCGTAAAGTAGTTCTTTTAACAGTGCTGTTTCTTTAATTAATGTGTCCTTGCTTTACGGTCGATTATACACACACACTCACATATCCCATTCTATGGAAAAAGCGACGTACATGCTTAGTACGAAAAAGTATTTTAATTCAATAAAATACCGTCCAATAACCTTTTTGCACATATCTGCACACACATCTTAATGCTTTTCTTTTTCGCAATATCTTTGATTTCGTCACTATATTAGTAGCTTGTGATTGCTTACGGTGGTAATTGATGGTGATTGTTGGTAATTTCTGGTGGTTCCTGGTGGTTTTGGTGGTTGCTAGTAGTTGCTGGTGGTTGCTAGTGGTTGCTGGTAGTTGCTGGTAGTTTATGGTGGTTACTGGTGGTTGCTGGTGGTTTTTTGTAGTTTCTTGTGGTTTTTAGTGGTAGTGGTGATTGTTGGTCGTTGTTGATTTTTGGTGGTCTCTGGATGTGGCGGCGGTTGCTGGTGTTTACTGGTGGTTACTGGTGATTGCCATCAACCACCGCAACAACCAGAAACCATCAGCAACCACCGTAAAACCACCAACAACCACAATCAAACACTAGGAACTACGAGAAACCACCGACCACCACAACCACCGACAACCACCACCACCAGAAACTACAAGAACCACCAGCAACCATAGGAAAGTACCAGCAAACACGAGCAACAACCAACACCACCGGAAATCACAAGAAACCATGAGCAACCACCAGTAGCCACCAGCAACCACTAACAACCACAAGCAACAGCCAGCAAACACTAGCAACTACCAGCTACCATGAGCAACCACCAACAACCATCAACACCCACAAGCAATAATCACCAACCACTTGGTCGCTTGTAGTTACAAGCGACAAGGAACCACCAGCAATACTGTTAGATAATGGAAGCATTATATGTAAGTGTAAGAGCTGTTATGTTTACTACTTAAAAATAATTAAATAAATTACCAGGAAACCACCGAAAACAACCAAGAACAAAAATAAATCACCATCTACCCATTTGACGAACTGGGACGCCACAAAACCATTATTATAATTAGTTTGAGGTAATACAACTATGTCTACATTGCTTTAATGTATTTAAATGTACATAGCTGTGTACCCTCAAACTTATGAGATAAACGGTAGTGTAGTATTCATCTAAAGATTTACAAATTATTAAATAAGTATCATAACAATAATTTTATAATATAATTACATGAAATTACATTAATACCTACCTACTCATAATTTAAAAACTTGTTCAAAATCCACTTATGTCATACATGCAAAAATTATCGACGAACGACCCGTCACCGGCACAAAATTTTGCTTTAGGTTTCGACGTCATTTCAGATTTTGTAGGTATCAGACGGCGACAATCACGTTCGCTAACATGGGCGAGTAGCAGCCCAACTGACACACATAACGCCGGCGTGTTTGGCTCGAAAGCAGCATTTCGATTCAGCCTGGCGGAGTGAGCCCCCCTGGTTAAATGGAATCTCTCTAAACATCTGTCAGGATCAAGATTGGGCGTTCTCACTTCTAGAGTTATATATGCTAGTATTATCTATAATGATTTCTCTATAAAATGTATATGCCGTTTTTAAAGATTTGACGAAAATGAAAGGGATTGGAAAAAACATTTGTAAATAATATTAAATCGTCAAACCAATAATTATAGCATTCAGGTACCCTGTATGTACTAATGGTGCAGAATAAGTCATTTGAAGAAATCTGTGGCTAAGGGATGATTTAAGGGATAAAAATGAGCAGGAATAATTTTTATCATACAAAAACGTTTAAAAACTTTTTTAAATGTTTAATATATTGAAATTTGGATCAGCTTAAACTTTGGTCGCAATTAGGTATGATGGCGATCGTAATTGGGGACATCATCAAAAATCGATCGTAATTATGAGCAAACCATTTTCGCCGGCTAATCGCAATGAATGGCCCATATCTTTTGTTTTAACAATAATCAAGAAGATTATTTAAATACAAACAATAAATTTAAGGAATATTCTTACTATTTACATACACAAAATATGTGGACTTGTAGCTTAAGGCTTGTTTTAGTAATGTAAACATGGAGGGTCCTTAAGACTCGAAATTTGATCGTAGTTATAGGCATTTGCGTTACTTGGGTATCATATTTATTATTAGTATTTTTCTCATGTTGAGAGACTTGGAAAATACAGTCGGAGAGTTCTGTTATGCCTGAATTAATTGCCTTCATTTCACAGGGTTACGGGGCTAGAGCTGGCCTGACAATTCTACTCCGCGCCTACGATAACGATCTCGACTACCTGTGCCGTGGTCCTGTTCAAGGATTCAAGGTTGGCTATTCAATTATATATATAATTTCAACGTAAACAGTTTAGTAGTCATTTCTTAACGTTATATAGAACACTGTAAACATAAACTGTGCAAAATAAACTGTATTTTCCTTTTCTTTTTCTTTTCTATTATGGCTCGAGCCCGCGAGGAATATTTCCTCAGAAGCATTGACTGAATGAATAATTTGCATTTGTCTGTTAAAATACCAACACTGTGACGAATAGAAAACAATATAACAATATAATCAACGGAAGCCGTTCTAAGCAAACAGTAGGTAGGTACCTACTGGTTGCTTCCAAGAATTATCGTATTCAAGCAGCGAGCAGGCCTTCCTTCCATGCTCGCTGTATGACTGAAGGAACCCGGTCATCACACTGTACTAAAAATTATCTCTGGTCTTTATTTAAATTATGCTGGTATTGGTCTCTTTAAACAAACTTAGGAACCTAGGAAACTTTCAGGGTTTTCTGCAGAATATCTATTCCAAATCTAGTTTTAAGAGGTTTTTGTGCCACCCTCCTGCATCCAATGAGACTAGGACTGTAAAAACAGGCACCCTAGTCGCCTTAAGTCTTTCGCCAAGCCACCTCGTATTTCCACGACAGTCACAGCCCGTCTCAAAAATTCCTTCGTGGACTGCTCAAAAATATCAAGACAAGCTTTACTTTCCAGCATAGTTAATGTATACAGCCTGTAGAGTTTCCAAGTCAATAAAACATTCTGTCTGCAAATATTTTAACATTGTCAACATGGTAAGAGAAGTTAGTGAAAATTTTATAACTTTACAATAAACTAATATGACTTTGAGGTTGGATGCAATCTAACTGATTTTAAATGTAGGCTGTGGTGCCACGTTCTCATAGCTACCATTGTTAGCTTACATAGGTACTTTAAAGAGAGTAGATTCGATTAGATTAGCGGATTGTTCACAAGGCACATTTTCAGATACTCCTTCACAATCCGGCCGAAGCGCCACGACTATCGCAACAGTATTTCCGCGCACCGCTCAGCCAGGAGGTGGTGGTGGCGGTCAAGCCCAACATGATGACCACATCCGAGGGTCTCCGCTCATATGAGCCAACCAGGTTAATCACCTTCTAATACACTTGTATGGTTTGAATAACTTAATTTTATAAACGGCGATACTTGCTAAATTAATATTTAAAAGTAAATGGTAACTTAAGCAAATCCTGAAAAATTTTGAAAAGTCGAGAATTGTACTGTATTTGTCTATATGCGATTTTAAGTAAAATCTTGCAACAGAAAGTGAAAGGAAAATGGCAATTACTGACCCAAAGACGCGTGAAATCCTACTTTAAAAACGAAACCGGAAAACAATGGGATCAATGCGAAATAAACTTTATGTAAAACGGATGGTTCAGGGTTTCTGACGTTGTTTAAGAAAAGGTCTGTGTCAGGCGGCAGTGCTACTTCCCGACAGAGCGCTACCTGCAGTACTTCAAGGTGTACACGCAGCTGAACTGCGAGTTGGAGTGCCTCACCAACTTCACGCTCGCGCGCTGCGGCTGCGTGCAGTTCGCCATGCCGCGTGAGTAACATGTTTTCTTGAGGGTGTGTGGGCAGCATTACTTCTTAAATGAGCGTTACCTGCAGTACTTTAAGGTGTACACGCAGCGGAACTGCGAATTGGAGTGTCTCACGAACTAAACACTCGCACACTGCGGCTGCGTGCAGTTTGCCATGCCGCTGCCGCGTATGAGTATTTCCTCGAGGGTGTGCGTCCCATTCTACTGCTACTTGCCGAACCTGAACTAGCCGGCTGGCCGACTACAAATGTAGTTAGCTATCCATTTTCAGTAGGACCTATTATTAGATTTAATCACTATGTACAATAATTGGTTTACTATATGTTTCAGATAACGACAGTATGAAGATATGTAATGCAGGTAGCACCAACTGCGTGACAAAAGCACAAAGTAAGATTATTTGGAGGAATAAATATTGAATTTAATGCATCTTCATTGTTTGTAGCATTAAAAGCAGCAACATTTTTTGTGGAGTAAATTGGTCACATTATAGATTTACACAATACGTTTTGGGTGGTGGTAGTCTCTGTAGTGGTGTGCCCTATCTATTCAACATACAATTGGTATCCTGTAACAGTGGAGCTCGTGACCCACGAAATAACCGTGGGGTTGGATGATGCTGATGCTGTGGGCAGCGCGGCGGAGGCGGTGGCGCGCGCCTGCCAGTGCCTGCCCGCCTGCACCTCCATCGAGTACGACGCGGAGACTTCGCAGGCTGACTTCGACTGGGAGGCGCTCTTCAACTCCTATAGGCTACCCATCACTGAGCCCGAGTGAGCGATAACTATCTTAATTTTGTGTTGTGTTGTGATTTCCTGAGGATCTACAATAATATTGGTTTAGATGGTACTATGGTACCTAAAATAGAACCATATCTAGCAAATGTGACTTAGTTTGCTTGCTTCGTCCACTCTCCTCTAGTTTTGCAGATAGTTCGCATGAAGCCCGGAGATGGATATAGGTTAGCTTCGCAGATATAAAAGGGTTAATTTATCTAGTTTCTACTAAGAATCGGACCCGAGGAAAGTTTGACCAAATCTCGGCATTAAAATTTGTGTTCCAACTACACAAACAACCGTGCCAAATGTAGCAAAATGTGTCGACGTGTCCTGATATTACGTATTTAATATAAATACATAGTTTTGCTTAGGTTTCAAATGCACAGGGATTTTATTAACTTACAATTCACACAATATATTTTTAATTTCACATTTTTGTCTTTTAAACCCTTCAGAAAGTTGATTTACATTAAAACTAATTATGTATATCTGTTTAGGATGCGATTTGCGCGCGTGATGATCTTCTTCAAGGAGGCGCAGTTCATAACTTCACGCCGCTCCGAGTTGTATGGACAGACGGACTTCCTTGCAAACTGCGGCGGCCTGCTCGGTCTCTTCATGGGCTTCTCTATCCTCAGCCTAGCTGAGATCGTCTACTTCCTCACTCTAAGGTACCATGTCATCAGAAATTACGTATGCCTCCTAGGACGCTTCTTACCGTCCGTGTGAACTGTACGAACAGCCCTCCTCCCTGGAACAGACACATTTCCCCGGTTGCGCGACTCCTCTATTCTCGAGCTCACCGATTTCGTCTACTTTCTCAAAGGCTTCTTTATCCTCAGCCTCGCGGCAAGGTCGTCTACTTCCTCACTCTGAGGTGCAATCCCATCTGAGAGGACATATTTTTTCTTCAAGGATGCGCAGTTGATAACTTTGCTGCGACCTGTATAGCCAGACTGGTCTTCTCTATTATCAGCCTCGCCAAGATCGTTTACTTGCTCACTCTAAGGTAGGTTCCCAACCCAAAGGATATGATGATTCTCCAAGAAGGTATAATAATATATAAGTAGATAGACGGACTTTCTGGGGTTAGCTGCGGCAGCCTGTTCGGTCTTTTCGTAGACTTCTCCATACTCAGTCTCGCCGAGATCGTCTATTTCTTTACTCTGAGTAGGACCCCATCCGAAAGGATATCCGGTTTTTTTAATGAGGCGCTGCTCTTCGCGCCATAGCACTGCGAGCTGTACGGACAAACGGACTTCTATGCTTCCTGTGGTTTCTTCAGTTTATTTATGGGTTTATCCATCCTCAGCGTCGCCAAGATCGTCTACTTTCTCAATCTCTGACTTCAGGTCAAGTTCTAGCCTAAAGGAAAGACATCGTGTTTCTCATATTTTGAGAAAAAACAAATTTGGTTAGCCAGTCAGGCAGTCTGGATTGTACAGCATAATGTTATTGCCATGGAAACTCCTCTGTGAAACATGGTCCTTGCTCTACATTACCAAATTATCTTTAGCCATATCACATGATCTCAAGTAACTAATACAGTTATTATTTTAAGTTAAGAAGAGTTATTCCATAGCCGTCAGTATAAGTCGACACTTTACATTCTGATAAAGTGTATGTCTTTGTTTGCAGACTATGTTGCACCGCTGCACAGCGCAAGAAGCAAGCGCGAGCACAGAGAGTCGACCCGAAAAATATCAACGGTAGTTCAGAGATGAAAGGGAAAAACTAAACTATATTTTAATAACGTTTACCAAAATCATATTTTGTACTTATATTTGTCTACATAGTTAGAATTTAGCAAACATTTTAAGGGTTAGTTTCTAGTTAACCCTGCCAAGTAAAGATTCCGAGAACTTGGTAATGTAGTAAATGCAGTTCTGTAAATCTTCCTTCTTTGCATCTTTTTCATAAGACAAACAAATGACGTCTGTTACTTCTAGAGTTCTTTTGGTGTATATTGTATCTATTATATGTATTAAAAAATGTGTTTTTGTTAGACGGCACTTTTACTTTGCCTCGCCCCGGACCGGGCTTAACGACAGTACCGACTTCTAATGGTAGTTCATGAGATGGCTGGAAGACACGAAATTTTCTAAACGCATTCAATTATGATTACCCGTTCTAGATCTAACCATAGCTACTGCACTGAAGTTGGCTCCTAACGAGGGAACTCCTCAACGGTTAATAACATAGACACAAAATGTTGTTTACGCATTTAATAGCGAAAAGCCATTCTAAGTGTCACCATGACATGGCACTGCCGATTGCGAGATGAACCGTTCGACGATAAACAGCACAGGCACGATACGAATATATTACACATGCATTCAGTAATGAAATGATAGCCGGTTCCAATGTTAAGAAATATGTGATATGTGTGTATGTATTATCGACCGTGAAGCAAGGATACATTAATTAAGGAAAGAGCCTAGTAAAAAGAAAGAATTTACGAATATACTGCAACATGCTTGAATATTTAATCTGTGCAGTTGATATTTGCAACGCAGATGAGGCGTTAAATAAATGGATGTAGGTAGGTATAATCTTCAAAACTGTGTTAGTAGGAGTTATTGATTACGGGATGAGGGACTGTAGTATTATGGGCTCGATTATGGGTATACTACAGGTGGTGAAAGTGGAAGATATAATACCCGCGAATGGTATGTTTTGCTGGTTTGGGTCCAGCCTTGCAATACGAGTATATTCGTAAAGTAGTTCTTTTTACTGGGCTGTTTCTTTACTGGGCTCTTTCTTTGATTTATTTTTCCTAGCATCACGGAATTTTACACATACATTCTTATCACATTCCTTGGAATAAGCAACGTATCTGCTCATTACGAAAAAGTATATTTACTTTAGTTAAGAAATGTGTCAGGCGAAAACTAGATATTTTAAAATCTAAGAATTGTAAGAAGAAAATATGTATGCACTCGTAAAAATATTATTTTTTCTATATAGGTTCAGATCGCGGCAAGCTTTTATATAATGTACGTTAAAAGTTTAGATAATGTTATAAGTTGATGGGTTTGATGTAATAAAAGTTAATTTTCTTCTTTTTAGTTAGAGCATTAAATTAAAAGCTTTTTTTACGATTTTTTAATCGATGATATATCACGTTTTACTCCTGTTTCCGCCTTATTAACATTAAGTTTTTTTTGAAAAAATATTGTAATTTTAGAGGAGGCATCTGTCGAAGGACAAGCTGATTCACAAATATTGGAACCAGCTGTCGATATGTTTGGAAACTAATTTAATAACAACAATTGTAACCATTCCTATAAACATTTTCACATTCCTTTGTTGACTATCTTTCCTGGAACTAGCTCATCCTATAATTTTGACTAGTGTTTTTATATGTTTTTGTTGCATATTCATTATTGAAAATAAAACAACGTATTTTTGTGTATTACCTACCTCATACAATCACGACTATTTGACCTAAAGATTTGACCATTGAGGCCAAGACGGGATCAGCGCATTGATACGTAGTGGTATTATCGAGTTTTCCTCCACCAGTGTGAAAGAATACGTCTGAAAACGGTCCGGTAAAATTTATTTTTTATTTATTACTAGCTGAGTTACCCGGCTCAGCTCGGGTAAATGTCGTTTTGACTGATGTCGGGTCGAGTTATTTTCTGGATATTATAAGAGTTCCCCATAAAAACATTCATCGCCTATTTTACCCCCTTCAGGTTTAATTTGTCCTTCGTCAAGGGCCATCCTACACCGAAATTACTTAAATTTGGTTCAGCTGTTTAGGCGTGAAATCTAGGGTTGCCTCAACGGCGGGAATGGGGTAGTTGGGGTAATTGATTATTCTCGTTTAATTTTTTTTAAACTTTTTATCGCCTTTAATTGTTGCAAAAATATATCACCATGAATTGTTAAGGGTTTTTCCTAAACGCAAATGGAATTTCGTGGAAGTCACATCACCAGGATGTAGTCGTAGAGGCGTATATCCAGCGGTGGACGCAAACACGCTGACTGACTGATTGACACATCACAGCTGCTAAAAACTGGTTTAATTAACATAGCAAAATTCCATATTGAAATGTTCTTGTTTACATACGACATTACGATAATTATCATACATTTTAAAATATGACAGCTTGGTACTTACGTACATGCTGTATGGCCTGCAATTGCTTGGATGTGAAAATCTAACTAAAGTATTTAAAAAGCACAAATCAGTTAATTAGATCCAAATATCATTAAATTACCAGTTATCGACCAACGCAATAGTAAGAAATAGTGATCCCACCCGAAGCATCATATACGTGAAGTTTTTTGAATAATGTCACAAACTTTGGTGGAGCTTGGCGGATTTATGGCAGAAGAAACGAAATAATAAATAATAATGAAAAATCATTCCATAGACCATGTTTTGAATTACTAAATCTAATGGTTTCCCTATAATCGTGAATCAGGTCAGCCTATTTTACGCATTATTCACTACACGACTGTAGAACGGCCCGTAAGCTATGCTCCCCATACAAACGTAGTTTACTAATCATTTGGAAACCGCTATTCCAATTAAATTAATATTTAATATCTTATATCAGGTAACAAATATATGTGTCTGCATGCTTTTGTTTTTTTGAAAAATCCAAACCGAATGAAATAAATGCAAAAAGAAAATCTTCATACGAATTTTGTTTTCTCTGTGGTTTGACCCAGAATACATTTACCGAAAAAACAAAGGCATGCAGACACAGATATTTGTAGCCTAATATTAGATACCAAATATCAAGTAAGTTGGAACAGTGGTTTTCAAATCATTAGTAAACTACGTTTTTATGGGAGGCGAAATTTTCAGGTGCTTACGGGCCGACCTTAAGTGTTCTCATTATTTTGATATACCGTGGATGCGCTACTCGAGCCGAGACCTGACTACTGAAGAACGTGACGTTAGATATGGCGGAGAGGAAGAGACCTGAGAAGAAGAAGGGGCGTGGCTTCGGTCTGGATTACCTTCGCGACTACACGGTAAACAGCAACCTTCATGGACTCAAGTATATCGGCGAGGCGGCCAGGACCTGTGTAGAGAGGTATCTAATATAATCAATGCCACTACCTGAAAACACCACAACCAACCACCTAACCACGGGTTACAGTGGGTTAGATTTTATCTTTTTTTATCTTTCCAGTTTTTGAATTTGAATTATTTTGAACCTAACTAAGTAAGTTTTCATTCTGTGATATGATGTTATATGATTCGAAATTAACGTGGCTCATACTCATTTATACAGTGTCAGGATACCCAGCGGTTGACCACTGTCAACCTTGTTTCTTTTAATATTCTTATTACACACACATCTACTGACATTTCTCAAAACGATTAGTCGATTTGAGTTAGCCTAGCCGAATTTACTTTTCGGTCTGTCATTTCGTCATCGCTATGTGCAGGGTGTTCTGGCTGGTGACGTTCACAATCAGCGTGGTCCTGTGCGCTATACTTATCCGCAAGCTCTGGATCAAATGGGACCAGAGTCCGGTCATTGTCTCCTTCGCTGAGTCATACACCCCCGTCTGGAAGGTAAGCTAAATAAGAAGCTTGCCAAGAACCTGCCATATTTGCCATTGTTCCCTCACACATTTTAATATTCATGATTTATGCATACCCCTTTCAGTGGTGTACGCATTCAAAACACATTTTATTAATTTGCTAATATTGATATAATAGCGGATAATACACTTGTTCCCGTAACCATCGAGATTTACCATTCATGTTGAAGACGATAAAAGTACTCGTATATTATCATTTTCAGAATCACCTTCGAAAATCAAGGCCAAACTCTATTTGTCATAAAATAAAATTAATTTTAAATTCAGGGACATACCTAGATATTTAATCTGTTGTGATTAGCCTGATCCAGAAAAAGGCGAGACCTGCATATTAAATTTGTAGCCTGGAATTTTGACACTAGATTTTTGTACGCTTCATACTTTACGGCTGAGATTGAGATTGATTGCGACAGATCCCGTTCCCAGCCATCACAATATGCTCGGAGACGAAGGCGAGACAGCGGGAGTACAACTTCACCGAGTCGTATCACTCGAGAGAGAACCTTACCGGCGAGGAGTGAGTACCCTTTAGACACCACCTTCATGCCACCGATTCTGTTCCATATCATGATGTATTGCCCCACACTTCATGCCACCAGATCTCGTTTGGTTTCTGCCATCAAAATATGCTCGGAAAGAAAGACGAGACTCACCACCTCTCTGCCCACGTGCACCGAAACAAAACGATTGCTAAAATGCCACTAATCGTACTATTTTCATATCATTGAATGATTTCAGGCTACATATGTTCGAAGACATCACTTTGGTGTGTGACGCGCATCTCGCTCCGGAGGGTCGGAATTCGAGCAACGTCACCACGGTCGAAAACATTATTCGGGTATGTTTCGGAGTATCCGTCCGACCGTTGAAGCTGGCCTTGATTTTTAGTTCCTCTTTCTTACTTTCTAAGTGGTAAGGATTAATCATATCCAGATGGTACCGATGCATCAAATGATAGATGGTCGAAGTGGCAAGGAATTGTCTTCCATTCAGATCAATATGTCTTTCCAAAAAACGGTAAGTCCTTATTTCTCCGGGACGGGAATTCGGTATGTTGAGTTTATATAATCATGACAGTGACAGGTGTGGTATTCCATCTATCCATGCCCGGTTCCATTTAAATAAAAATATGTTTTGCTCCTCGTCTGAATGGGTATTAAAACTTGGTATCAAGCATTAATTTAATTCACTGTGGCAGTGGGTCAGTTACTATGAGAGATGGGATCATTTTATAATTCTACAAGTAATATTTCTATACTTGAGACGAAATGTATTGTAAGGTGATAATAGGGGATAGAAGGGCCTTAAATTTCGAAAATGATTATAATTATCCTAATCACTCCTCATTGTCAGGTGGCGCCAAACTTGAGCGAGGTGTTTTTCGGGTGCAAGTGGAAGGACGAGGTCATCAACGAATGTGGAAAGCTGTTCTCGCCAATTCTAACTGAGGAGGGTCAATGCTTCACTTTCAATACCCTTGGGGCTGAAGAGATGTTCCAAGTGGAGAAGTACGCAAGCCCTTTTTTAAACTTTTGAAGAAATCGGTTGTGAACACTGTTGCAGCTTGGATCTGAAATGACATCTTGACATCATGACATAGGTAGCTTTTACCGTAGAGAACATGATTTGTTTGTGGTGTAGGTAAGTTCACGGGTAATTAATGCTCATGCGTTCTCCGACACGCGGGCCAAAGAAATGTCGGTTTTAGCTTTTATCAATGTGTCGGACTAATTACAGAAGGCAATACCTAAGTACAAAATTATTTATTTTTTTTAAATTTAAAATATTTAAAAAATAATGGGTATAGAGCAGCTGGCGGAACCGGTGACCCACTACCCGAGACAGGTTTGCTTAGCCTTGCACAATATTTATAAAATGTTTTTTAAACCACGGTCAATTTGGAATTCACAACACATTTTTTGTCAACACACTTTAAAATAATTGACGTACTTGCTTTGTGCGAAAAAGTATATGTTACACATAATTTGTCATGTTACCAGCCTGCACCATGACTACGAATACATTGAGCACGAGAATCGCTCACAGGGCTGGACACTGGAGGACGGTTACCCCCCGGGCACCTACCTGGATACCTACCCCCAGCGAGGCACCGTGAGTTGTCTCACTTGTTACTTACTAGCTTTCTATGGAGCGCGTCCATTAGGTCGGACGACCCTATACCCGACCCGCCTTATTCCCGGCGGAACCAACTCATTCGCGGTCACGGCACAAAACCGTACTATTGCGCTCTGGGACCTTCTCTGTTTCAAGAACAGGCCCCGTGATGACAAGGATGCAACATAGCAGATAATGCGAATAGTGTTTGATTTGGTAAGATTTACGAAAATTAGAATTACAAAACGACTTATAGCTATAAGTAAACCACGACCGCTGTAGTAAAAAATCTAACAAAAACGAAATTGATTATAAATCTTAATGAAACCCGCGTTTTATACAATATCTTTGCAGGTGGATTACGCAATGATAAAGTAAGAACATCTTTAAAAGATTAGTCATCAGACATAGCTTATTTAATCAAGATGTATAATCTATTTGGTTTTTGTGAGATTTTTGACTACAGCGGTCGTGGTTTACTTTTAGATACCTATAAGTCGTTTTGAAATTATTTTTTTTGTAAATCTTACCAAATCATACACTATGCACATTGTCTTTTTTGTGGATATGTTGCATCTTCCTCATCACGGAGCCTGTCTTATTCTTTGACACAGAGAAGGTCCCAGAGCGCAACAGCACGGTTTTGTACCGTGCCCGCGAATGAGTTAGGCCCGCCGGACGTGCATGCCACATGCAAACCTAATCTCAGACTTATTGGAGGATTTGTGTGGGTGGGAACTGACTTGACAAATTCATTTTTAGAGCACATTCGCGCGCGGTGGCCACTTTGACCAGACAGAGACGCGATATCAACCGCATACAACTTTTTCTTTCTTTCTCTTCAGTAAGCCAGATTCACTATGGACAACTTTCGGATATGTGTTGGACATGCCTACTAATATAGATTGTATGTCAGAAAGCATGAGTTACTTGGATATCAAAACCTGGATTGGTTGGACAACAAAATACAAAGAACCAAACTGTGCAGTGCTATACGTGGATACTTACATAATATTTACTTTATACTTTTTATACTTCAATAATATCTACTTACATAATTATTTACATAATGTTAAGAAACTTCGAAAATACAATTGAAGAGTAATTCTGTTATTTCTATACTCGTTGCATTTAATTGCCTTCATTTCACAGGGATACGGGGCCAGAGCTGGCCTAACAGTTCTGCTTCGCGCCTACGATAACGATCTCGACTACCTGTGCCGTGGTCCGGTTCAAGGATTCAAGGTAGGCTATTGTGGATCGAGCCCGCACAGAATCAAAGAGTATACATATAACCGCTTCGCTTTCATAGAATCATTTCTTCACAAGCACTCGCTGAATAGAGAATTTGGATTTGAAAACCGTTGAAATCACAACATTATAATCAATGGAACAAATATTATCGGCTGCAGTCGTAGATGGCACTGTATCACTTATGTACGCTTCCTAGAAATTAAGTATTGATGGAAGTCCTCCTTTACTTAATTGATTCTGGTTATGGTGTAGCTTCTTATACTAACAAATGAAAATATAATTGTAGGTATTAACAACCTAGGAAACCTTTGGGTTTTTCTAACATAATGTTAGAGTTATTATCACAACATTAAATCTAAATTAAAGGAAAACAAGAACGAATGGTTTTTGTGCCCCCCTCTTGTGTTCCACGAATGAATCTATGAGACGGGCAGTGAAAGTGGACTCTCGTGGTATAAGCGACCTATTAGTTAGATCCTTTCCTTCCTGTGCCACTTCGCAGTTCCAGACTCGTTACTATAAGCTACTATGACAGCCTTCTTTCGCAGCCCGTCTCATATGTTTCTACGTGGACTGCACAAAAAATAACAAGATAAGCTTTCCTGATTGTTTTCGATTAGGTACAGTCTACCAAAGGGTTCTGGTTACTTCTGGGACTGCTGGTTAAACGTAAAGATGAATGGTGTTTAAATACAACCTCTGATTATATTTTGTTTGGGTTTTGTTTACTCTGTAGCTAGCACACATCTTCAACTATGTTTGAATCTATACTCAACACTACAATTGTTTCCAAAAGTCAAAGTATTTCGACTGTTCATCTTTTCATTCAACCGGATGTGTATCCTAAACTCTTTGTTCGACTGTACTGTAGTTTACATTTTTGGATTGACTTTGCTTACTTGTAGATTTATTTAGTATATTTGTTTCGGCTAAAACCGGTTCCTGAAAATATTGTTGACGACACGGCGAGAGCGACACGCGCGCCGCTGCCTGTCAGTGCATCCGAGAGTGCAGTACCGAACGGAGTGAAGTGCATGGTTTTTTATGCACGCCAACGTGCTCGTCTCCGCGAGACCTTTTTCGGTGGCTGCTCCACCAACCCTTCGGATTCGGCTTCGGTGGTTCAAAGGACCCTCACCCACTGCAACTCCAGACCTGGACGTCCAGAACGACAAGAAGGAGAAGGAGCCTCGGGTGAGTTGGCAATGTTTTCTGAGCTGGTTTTGGTCGGACGGTTCCACAATTCAGGATTACAGTCTACTGCGGCGGAATAACTTACATATTTTTGGGCCTTCGGCCGGATTCGATTTGCGATTCGTTTCGCGTTATTAAAATCATATCAGCGTAGCGTAAGATAGGTTGGTACCGACTTCCCACGTTCGTGTCCGTCGCGGCGTAAGATGGCGGACGTTAGCGCATCGCGAAATGTCGCGCGCCGCCATTATTGAAAAATTCTCGGTTCAGTCACGGTACATAGTTATAATTCATACTCGGTTAAATTTATTTCGGTTCAAATCAACTTATCATTATCTTGTGTAATTCGACTTACGGTGCTCGCGACTCGGCGCGACTGATTACTCAGTTGTTACTGCTTACATGCTAAGTAGGTAGGCATAAATATAGTTCTTTTCTCGGTTCTCGGTTCAGATTTATTAACTTTTGTTAATTTAATTCTATTTGTTTATCGTAAATATTCGATAAACGGCATTCGGTGTAGGTAAGTTCGTGGCTCGGCGCGATATACGTTAATTTTGGTCAAAAAATAAAGTATGTAGGTGCCTACTAGGGGGTACTCATTCCGACTAATCTATATAATTGTATTATATTAGATTTAGAATAACGGCTCAGATTTGTTTATATACGTTAATACGTACCTACTTACTTAGAGATACGCTTCGGTTATTTATTATATTTCGGTATAAGGTTTCAGCACCGTCTCGGCTCGGCGCGACGTATACTTTTTGGGTAGGTTTGCCTACAAATAGGTGGTTCCGTTCATAATATTATTTGGTTTTTAAATTTGTTTACTTTCTCCTTCCCATATGTCGAGAGCCTTTGAAATGAGACTCAAAATTGAGAGAGTATGGTTGAAAGGTGCGCTTGAAATGGTACGGGAAAAAACTATATCTGCTCCGATTGTTGCGGCTCGATTGAGGAAATTGGATGAACATTATTCGAAGTTTGCGGATGCCTACGAAAATATCCTTATCGCGAATGCTGATGCGGCCGTGGTTGAGGACCTGGATAATAAATATGCGGAGACAACTTTGTGGTACAATGAGCTGGAAGCGGCCAGATCAGATTATTTGGATGATGTACATCCAACACCGGCTCCTCAGGCAGAGCACTCGGCTAGATTGCCAGCAATTAAGCTGCCTACATATGACGGTGACACGTTCGGTTGGACAAGTTTCATAAGCCTCTTTACTTCTCTCGTTAATTCACGAACGGACATCTCGGACACTGAAAAATTCCATTATTTGTTCACCAGCGTCACTGGTGAACCAAAATCCATCATTGGTCACTTGCCAATGGAGAATGAGAGTTATAAAATTGCGTTAGATCTGCTGAAGGGTCGGTACGAAAATATTCGTTTATTGGCAGATGTACACATCGCAAGGATATTGAACTTGCCGTACGCAACGCGTTCATGTTTACGCGCGAAACTATTGAACCCATTGCTCGAGTCCACACGTTCGCTGCAGAACCTCGGTTTGCCTGTGGATAAATGGAGTTATATTCTCCTTCACATCAGTTTGGGCAAGATTCCCGTAAGCATAAAAACACGGTTTGAACAATTACACGGAGGCGACCATACAAAGTTACCTACTTTCGACCAGTTGATTGTGTTCCTACAAGAAGAGTGTCGTTTGTTCGACACGTCCACACCCGAAGTGGAAACGAATTCGGATTCGGCTCGAAAACCGCGCGGTGCGCTCGTTCGGCCGAAAGTTGTGCATGTAGCGGAGATACCGCGACGACAATGTACCTTCTGTTCTGGTTCAGGACATTCTGTTACTGAATGTTTCAAATTGAAACGTGAAATGAAAGGAAAAACTGGGTGCGGGAGCAACGATTATGTTTTAAGTGCTTCGAAAGTCACTCGGCAGTTAACTGCGAGTATAAACCGGTTCGGTGCACATTATGTAACGGGTACGGACACCATACATTGATTTGCACATTCAAGGATTCTCGAAACCATCCGTCGCCTAATTTTGAACATCAACGGACTGGCTCGGAGCAACAGCGGCGCGGCGGCGGATGCGGCGGCGGCGGGGGAGCAGGCGGATCGGGTGGCCACCGCCGAATTAATAATAATAATTGTTCGCAAGATGTGCGAGCACATCAGACGAATTCTGTGCAGTAGCAATCACCGGGGGATGTCGCCGTTTCCACGTTACAGTTACGTAATAATGTGATGTTACCTACGGCTATTGTTGAAATTAAATCGGTTCACGGTGAGTTTATTAAGGCGCGGGCCTTACTTGATACAGGTTCCCAATCATCATTTATTCAAAGTAACTTAGTATCGGAACTCGGTTTGAGGCGACATTCCACTATCACACCTTTGATAGGTATCGGCGATCTGACAAATAATTCGTGTCGAGCATTAGTCGAAATCACTTTTCGACCGGAACGGAAATGCGTTCCTATTTATACAATTAAGGCGGGAGTTCTTAAAAACGTAACGGCTCGATTACCCACCAATAATGTTTATGTTAAAGGCCTCCCAACAAGTTTTAAGGAAATTACATTAGCAGATAAGAATTTTAGATTTACGTCAACTATTCATATTCTTTTTGGCTCGGACATACTGGGAGATATCTTGGATGGTACCAAGGTACAACTTGGCCCTAATGGTCCTTGTGCATTAGGCACAATTTTTGATTTTGTCATTATGGGTCCAGTGGGAGAAAAATCGGACACTCGGTCGGATTCAATAAGTAATAAGAATAATAATAGTTATTTCAGCGGAGTTTCTCTTGCTCAATTAGTCGAGAAATTTTGGGAGACAGAGGAGTCCCCATTGCTTAAAATTTTGAACCCCTCGGACATAGAATGCGAGACAATGTTCGTTAAGGGTACCTTACGCGGTTCGGATGGAAAATATATTATACGGTTACCTTTTATTCAAGAACACCCGAAATTAGGTGATTCTTATAACATGGCAATGACTAGGTTTGCGAATTTAGAAAGACGAATAAAACGTCAGCCGGAGTTCGGTAAAAAATATATTCAATTTATGAAAGAATATATCAATCTCGGTCACATGTCGGTTTCAAAATTTGATATTAGTTCAGGAGAAGAACACTATTTTCTTACACACCACGGCGTGTTCAAATCGGGCGATCAAACTAAAATCAGAGTTGTGTTTGATGGTAGTGTAAAAACAAGCAGCGGTGTGTCATTAAATGATTGTTTATATTCAGGTGAGCGGTTGCAAAATGATATTACGGCAATAATAATTAATTTTAGATGGCATTATATAGTTTTCACCACTGATATACGGATGATGTTTAGGCAGGTATGGGTCAATCCAGACGATCGTAAGTATCAGCTCATTTTATGGCGTGAGTCACCTTCGGAACCAATACGTGTTTACGAATTAAACACTAATACTTATGGTTTAAAATCAAGCCCATTTGTTGCAATCCGATGCCTTCATCAATTGTCAAGTGATGAACACGAAAATTATCCTCGAGCAGCAAAATTGCTAAAAAAATAATAGTTACGTCGACGACTTGTGTGGAGGCGCGGGTTCGCTCGCGAGAGAAATAATCACGGAATTAAACGAGCTCATGAGCTCAGGTGGTTACGAGTTACGTAAATGGTCATCCAGTTGTACAGAATTGCTGTCAGATTTACCGGACGAATTTTGTGAAACCCCTCGTAAGTTTGATCAGTCAGATGGACCCGGTTTTATTAAAATTTTGGGCATTTAATGGAATCCGGATTCGGACAGTTTTACATATAAACTAAATTTAACTCACAGTAAAACCATTACCCGCCGAGTTATATTATCGACTATCTCACGACTTTACGACCCTTTAGGATGGGCGTGCCCGGTTATATTCAGAGCCAAATTATTATTGCAACGTTTGCTAGGTGAGTCTACTCGGAAGGTAGACTGGGACACTCCAGTGCCAGCGGAACTGGAAATTGATTGGTTTAACATTATATCAGAATTACATAATTTGGAAAATATTAATTTGAAACGATGTTTACGCGTAGAAAACGGCACTCGGTATTCACTACACGGTTTTAGCGATGGTTCGTCAGTTGGTTACGCGGCTGCCGTATATCTTCGCTCGGAAAATTGTCAAGGACTGGTAACCGTTCAGCTGGTCATGGCCAAGTCTCGTGTGGCACCATTGAAGACCAAGCAAACAATACCTAAATTGGAACTGAACGGTGCTACTCTCTTGACAAGACTCATCAATCATGTTGTTTCATCTTTAGATGAAACCATTGTATTTGATGAGATTGTCTGCTGGTGCGACAGTATGATAGTTCTGGCGTGGCTTTACACGCCACCCCATAAACTTCAGGTTTTTGAAGGGAATCGGGTTTCCCAAATAAATTCCTCTAAACTCCTAATCCGGTGGAGGTATGTTCCAAGTGAACTGAATTGTGCTGACGTGGCGTCACGCGGCATCTCGGCGGCTGATCTGCCAAACCACGAGTTGTGGTGGGGGGCAGACTGGTTACGACAACCGCGGGAGAACTGGCCTCTCGATTTATCGGATAATCATCAACTTACGGATAATACAATTCCCGGCTTACGATCTACAGTTACAGTTACGACAAGTTTATATGTTAACTCTCCCGGTGGTTTTCTTTTGAACCAATATAGTTCATTTGAAAAATTATTGAACATCACGGCTTATGTTTTACGGTTTATCACGAATCTTCGTAATTCGGTTATGCGGAAAAATGGTGGCACGGTACCCCAGAAGCTCGGTTTTGGGGTTAACGTGACTTTGTCAGAGCGACGGTTTGCTCTCACGCATTATGTTCGGTCGGTTCAAGCGGAATATTTTCATGAAGAAATATTATTATTAAAATCTGATAAACAGATTCGGAATTCGGTTCGGCGGTTAAATCCTTTCATGGATTCTCACGGTATTTTGCGGGTCGGCGGAAGACTCCGGCATTCGGATATGCCTTTTGATGCAAGACACCCAATTTTGTTGCCTCGGAATGGTCGGTTTGTCGAAATGTTGATTGAACATTTCCACAAGGCGCACTGTCATATCGGTGCAAATACCTTGCTGGCAATAATTCAACGGGAGTATTGGATACTGTCAGCGCGACGCGCAGTGCGGGTGTATCACTTGTTTTCGGTTAAGGGCTCGCCCGGAGCAGCCCTATATGGCGGATTTGCCCTCGGATAGGGTCACAGGAATAAGGCCTTTCGTCGGGGTAGGAACGGATTTTTGTGGACCATTTTACATAAAGACAAGCACACTTCGGAACGCAAAGACTATTAAGGCGTATCTCTGCGTGTTTGTTTGTCTTGCTGTCAAATGTGTTCATCTAGAGGTAGTCTCGGATTTGTCGGTTGAAGCCTTTGTAGCGGCTTTTACTAGGTTCGTATCCAGACGAGGCGTACCCTCGCTTGTACGCTCGGATTGCGGTACTAATTACACCGGAACGGATAAGCACCTACGGGGGCTATATATACTTATTCTTAAAAAATAATCACGGCGCTTTGGAGAACCAACTTTTGGGAAAAAATATTACGTGGTTGTTTAACCCACCGGCTAGCCCCAATATGGGTGGACTATTTGAGGCCGCAGTAAAGTCGGCAAAAACGCACTTCAAACGGGTTATTGGAGAGCAGAAGCTCACATTTGAAGAGTTGGCTACTTTCTTTACGAGAGTGGAAGCGGTTCTGAATTCAAGGCCTCTGTGTCCTCTCAGTAACGACCCCCGTGACCTGGAAATTTTGACTCCAGGCCACTTTCTAATCGGACAGCCCCTCGTTTCCTTACCAGAATACCCATATCAAGACGTTAAGATGAACAAGCTATCACGGTTTCAACTGCTTCAAAAGCTCTCCCAACATTTTTGGTCGCGGTGGCGTAGTGAATATCTTCACACGCTGCAGCAACGTCTTAAATGGACTTCTACTACGGAACCACCTAAGGTAGATGATTTAGTCCTGATTAAGGAGGATAATTACGACGCCCTTCGATGGTCTCGCGGTCGGATTGTTAAATTATTGCCAGGTAAGGACGGCATAATTCGTGTAGCTGAGGTTCGGACTCAGAACGGGATTTTGACACGCCCGGTGTCAAAATTGTGTAGGTTACCTATGTAGTTAGGTAGGTAAGCCAGGCTAGGCCTTGCTTAGGGGGGGGGGATGTTTCGGCTAAAACCGGTTCCTGAAAATATTGTTGACGACACGGCGAGAGCGACACGCGCGCCGCTGCCTGTCAGTGCATCCGAGAGTGCAGTACCGAACGGAGTGAAGTGCATGGTTTTTTCTGCACGCCAACGTGCTCGTCTCCGCGAGACCTTTTTCGGTGGCTGCTCCACCAACCCTTCGGATTCGGCTTCGGTGGTTCAAAGGACCCTCACCCACTGCAACTCCAGACCTGGACGTCCAGAACGACAAGAAGGAGAAGGAGCCTCGGGTGAGTTGGCAATGTTTTCTGAGCTGGTTTTGGTCGGACGGTTCCACAATTCAGGATTACAGTCTACTGCGGCGGAATAACGTACAATATTAGTGGAATTTTCTCATGGTACATTTTCAGATACTCCTTCATAAT
This sequence comes from Incurvaria masculella, assembly GCA_946894095.1. Taxonomy (NCBI): domain Eukaryota; kingdom Metazoa; phylum Arthropoda; class Insecta; order Lepidoptera; family Incurvariidae; genus Incurvaria; species Incurvaria masculella. The sequence goes on along the minus strand of OX335657.1, from coordinate 10,394,052 downwards.
CCAGCCGAGGCGCCGCAACTATCGCAGCAGTATTTCCGCGCACCGCTCAGCCAGGAGGTGGTGGTGGCGGTCAAGCCCAATATGATGACCACTTCAGAGGGCCTCCGCTCCTATGAGCCATCTAGGTTAAGCACCCTCTAATACACTTGAATAGTTTGCATACCTACATTTTATAAATTGCGATAAGTGAATATTGCAATATTAATATTTAAATATAAATGCAAACTTATGCATTCCCTGAACAATTTGAAAAAGTCGAGAACCGCACCGCATGCCTCTTAATGCGAATTATAAGTACAATCTGGCAACAGAAAATGTTAATGTTATGTTGAATTAAAAGCTCACGTCCCAAAGACGTGTGAAATCCTACTTTTAACACCAAAACAACAGAAAAGGGTAGGTCCACTGCTAATTCAACATTCTGTGAGAACGATGGTTCCTGGGGTTGTTTACACAAGTGTATGTATATCAGGCGGCAGTGCTACTTCCCGAAAGAGCGCTACCTGCAGTACTTCAAGGTGTACACGCAGCGGAACTGCGAGTTGGAGTGCCTCGCCAACTTCACGCTCGCGCGCTGCGGCTGCGCGCAGTTCGCCATGCCGCGTGAGTGACGTGCTTTCTGGAGGGTGTGTGTCAGACAGCACTGCTGTTTCCTGACAGAGCGCTATGTCCTCACCGAAACGTTGGCCTCCTGCCATGCCCTTCAGTTGATTAGTTTACGTCGTACTTGTAGAAGGACATCTGTGAGATACGGGGGGCCATAACAAGTTTGAAATGAGATGGTAGATCTATTTGAAATGCCTCTGGCGTTCAAATATTTCAGAGTGCTGGAGCCACGGACTCAGTATAACGAAAGATGGTTTGAAATAGTCTACTTTTTAGGGTTCCGTACCCAAAGACTGAAAACGGAACGCACTAAGCCTCCGCTGTCCGTCCGTCCGTCCGTCCGTCCGTCTGTCACAGGGCTTTATCTCATGAACCGTAATAGGTAGGCAGCTGAAATTTTCACAGATTGTGTATTTATATTGCTGCTATAACAACAAATAGGTAAAATTAAAAAAAATATACAAAGTAGAGGGTGGCCTCATACAAAAAATGTGATTTTTTTGTGTTAAATCTTGTACGATGGAACGGAACCCTTCGTGTGCGAGTCCAACTCGCACTTGTCCGGTTTTTTCTGTTCCAAAGAAAGGTAAAACCGCCATGTCCTCCATACCAATGGCACCTCGTTCCATCGGTAATGAGGTGTGATGGTTTCATCTCGGCATAGAATGAGAAGTTAGCCATTCATGTCTTTCGCGCCTCTTTAAATTGTGTACTGTTTGTTTCAGATAACGACAGTACGAAGATATGTAATGCAGGTAGCACCACCTGCGTGACAAAAGCGGAAAGTAAGATTATTTGGACGAATGAATAAGATATTCCATGCCCCTTGTTAATGTAACAAAAAGTAAATGAGAAAAGTTACAATATTTATTGTGGAAGTAATTGGTCACATTCTAGATTCACATAATATGTTTTCGGTGGTGGTAGTCTCTGCAGTGGGGAGCTTTGTCTATTCCACATGCAGTTTGTATCCTGTAACAGTGGAGCTGGTGACACATGAAATCTTCTTGGGACTGGACGATGATGCGGTGGATAGCGCGGCGGGGGCGGTGGCGCGCGCCTGCCAGTGCCTGCCCGCCTGCACCTCCATCGAGTACGACGCGGAGACCTCGCAGGCTGACTTCGACTGGGAGGCGCTCTTCCACTCCTACAGGCTACCCATCACTGAACCCGAGTGAGCGATGGCTGTCTTCATTTTGGGGAAATCATTATTTTCTGAGGATCGACATCTCTAATCACAGTGTGGAATCCTGTACCTAAATTCTGGTTACTATAGCCAGCGAAAGTAACTTAGACGTTTTGCTTTATCTCTAATCTCCTCTTGTTTTGCGGATAGGTCGTGTAAAGTCCGGAGATGGAAATAAACAAAATCTTTTGTTTATCTGATCTCTAGTTTATATTAGTATCATCGGATAGTTTCTCCAGGAGAGTTTTACGGAATCTCCGCATTCAGGTCCCAAATCTTTAAACGACATACGCATTGAATTTTGAACAAAGATTAAAAAAGCATAGGGATTTAAACCACTAACACAGTTAAGTGCTTATTTTTACTTGCTATTTTTTGTCTCATAAACCATAAGTTTATTAAGAATAACACTAAACTTATCTGTTCAGGATGCGATTCACGCGCGTGAAGATCTTCTTCAAGGAGGCGCAGTTCATAACATCGCGCCGCTCCGAGCTGTACGGACGGACGGAATTTCTAGCTAACTGCGGCGGCCTGCTCGGTTTCTTCATGGGTTTCTCTATCCTCAGCCTCGCCGAAATCTTCTACTTTCTCACTCTGAGGTACGATCCCATCTGTAAGGATATCATATCTCTAACGAGGCGCAGTCCATGCCGTCGTCGTCGTCGTCGTCGTCATGATGGATTTTCTCGCCAAATGCAGTGGCCTGCTCGGTTTCTTCAGTAGTTACTATTTCCTCAACCTCACCGAGGTCGTCTACTACTAATCCGAGTCCCATCCGAAAGGATTTTTTTTTTATTTTGAGCAAACAATGTCTACTTCTGTACGGGCAGTATGCTGGCCATAACAATTGGTGCGCGTTTGGGCATAGTTACGGTTTTGATGGGGATAGTGTGCGAGCGAAAAGTATATAGAGCCTACATTTTGCTTCCTCTTATTTAATGACTACTCCTCTTATTTTATACCTCTTATTTAATGGTACCCGGCTCCGCTCGGGTAAATGTCGTGTTTTTGATTGATTTCGGTCTGAATTATTTCCTGGATAAAAGTAATTAACTCTCCAAAAGGCTGGTCCAGGAATATGTATCCATCTACCAAATTTAATCAAAATATTTTAAACCGATATGGCATGATTAAATTATAAACATCGACATATTCCCATTTAGAGCTTCATAAATATTTGGGAGCGAATTTTCAAAGCATGTGCGGCCAGACTCTTACTGCACTGGCACCTCTACATAGAAATTGATACAAAACTAACAAAGGCGGGATTGACCCTGCCACCTTACTTACTTTGACACAGTTTTATGAGGAATACGAACCACAGCCACCTTCAACATCGAAAACGGTAACCCATCCGGAATCTGACTGCGCCCAGAGTTGCTATACATTGATAAAATACGCAAATAAATCGGGCGAGTGGTTCGAAGTTATCGCTCTACAAGATATCGTGGAACTTTCTGTAGGCCTTTTTATCACCTAAAATTTTCAAGTACATAGTTTGTATTAAATATTTAAAATTGCATACGCAATCCTTGCTCGTTAATCGCTCCTTTATATTAATGAAAACCGTATCAAAAAGTTCGTTGCGTCGCTTAGAAGAAGTAAACGAAGTAATATAGGTAGATAGTGATTACCCCCCAAGCCGCCCCGCCTCGGGGCATTTCCTTTTGTATGACAGCTACATCTCGTCTTTTGTATCTCAGCTACAACCGATCGACTGGCGTTTTCTACAAACTCCATACAAGTTTTTACTAGATATTCTGTGGCTTTACTTCTTCAAGCTGTCAAAGTCAAACGCGGACTTCCGATTTGTATGAAAACGCGGAGTGGACGTAAACGGCAACGTCGACGTATTTACGGCAACGTTGAGTAAGCTGTCAAATCCAGCTCGGATTCGCAAATGTTAGTTCGCTTAACGCCCGCTGCGCGCGCTCTTCAATTTCTCCATACATTTGAAAACGCCAGTCGATCGGTTTGCCGTAACGCCAATTTAGGTGACAACTGAGACTACCGGCTCAGAGTGGGCAGTCTGAGTTCTCACCGAAATTGGCGTTTACGGCAAACCGATCGACTGGCGTTTTCTCCAAACTCCATACAAGTTTTTACTAGATATTCTGTGGTTTTACTTCTTCAAGCTGTCAAAGTCAAACGCGGACTTCCGATTGGTATGAAAACGCGGAGTGGACGTAAACGGCAACGTCGACGTATTTACGGCAACGTTGAGTAAGCTGTCAAATCAAGCTCGGACTCGCAAATGTTAGTTCGCTTAACGCCCGCTGCGCGCGCTCTTCAATTTCTCCATACAATTGAAAACGCCAGTCGATCGGTTTGCCGTAACGCCAATTTAGGTGACAACTTAGACTACCGGCTCTGATTTCTTAAAATCATCAATTTAGTCTTAGTATCATACATAAAGTCTACAAACGAAGTATCTTAGAAAACAAAGCAACTTACTCCATGAACACCCCTTACAGACTTATGATTAGTATAGATATTGGATTTTTTTTGTTTTGTTTGCAGACTATGTTGTACCGCCGCACAGCGCATGAAACAAGCGCGAACGCAGAGAGCCGACCCGAAAAATCTTAACGGAAGTGCAGAGAATGGTAGTTAGAATTTAGCGAGAGTCCTTCTTGTTCTTAATTTTCTATACTATTTACTACAAGTATACGGGATTAAAAAGTATGTGTCAAAACAAAATAGGTAGTCCGCTAAGTCAAAATAAGCCGCTTAACTGCACCCATAGGCCGTTCAATGTTTAATTAGACGCCTAGTTATCTCGGTAAAGTAATGAAGATGGTTAAACGTCCTACAAGTTGACTGGTTGAAAGCGAGCCCTAAGGAAATGACTGAACCAACAGTGGCCAGGTCGTTTGAATTAAGTCTGATAGTGCCATGTATCCTGACAAGTTTATTCAAACCAAGGAACCAAGCGACGCCTGGGATTCTTTACCATGCCATTTCATTGAATGCCATCGTTTACTGAACGGCCTAAGGAGTACTGCTACTATTTTGTGTCGAAGAATTTAAACCATGTTAGAAAAGATTACCCCATAGGATTCCTAAGGCGATACACATACCAGAATGGTTATGCCAACGCTGCAGTTGCTGGCTTCAAATGAAGGGTACTTGTTTCTCATTATATGAAAATAATAAAATCTTTATTATTTTAATGCTTTTATTTTACTCTCCATACCATAGATCTCAACCATAGCAACAAACTAAACAGAATTGGAATTGGCCACCATAGTGGGTTTCTTCTTCGGTGCATATCCGATTCGGTTGTGGATCTCGTCGGTGGGCTTGGGACCCAACCTGTCCCAGGGCTTGGGCGTGTGCATCTCCGGAGAGGAGTCCGCCGCCACCGCGGAGCTGGACGTCTGCTCGCGCCGCAGCGCCTCGTACTCCTGAAGGTCGTCCAACTTCAGCTCTATCTCGGTCAGCGGCCTTCGTATCATGCTTCTGGAGATCATAAATATAGCGATCAGCGATCAATTTGAACACGATAGGAAGCTGTAACTAGACGAGAACTTTCATTTTACTACCAACATGATGGGTTAACTTAGGTTAGGTTAGGTTAGGTCTGGAAGCTATCCTAGAAAATACAAGTTTAAGACATATAAGTTACAAAATAAAATTTGACCCATCATTTGAGTGCTAAAATTATGAGTCTAGGATTAGGTATTCCAGAGGTTGGTATGCCACAATATAATTTTATCATGGCAGGAAGGTTAATCTCGATCAGACCTTTCAAAATCATCATGATGGGCCTAGGAATAGAAATTCCAAAGAAAGAAAATTACCGCTGTAAAAAGAAATAATAATTAAAAACATTACGGCTGTAGGTAAGAAGGCAGACAGACAATTTTAACAAAAACAATAACCATAACCAGAGATGGTATACTTCAGCCTTAAAGAATAAAGTGTGCCTCCATACAAAAAACGTGTTTTTTTGAGTTAAATATTGTACGGTCGTTTTGTCTGAAATCTATACACCGGAATTAGAGACAAATTTGAGATCTCTTTCTGTCATGCTGAAGTCAACCATAGAGTGAAAGGGACTTTTCTCTTTCTCTTTCAAGTGTATACAATTGAGGGGAAACGACCGTACGATGTTACGGAATCCTTAGCGTACGAGTCCGACTTGCACTTAGCCAGGTTTTACTGATGTTATACCTACACACAAAAAAAATCAGAGTAAATGTCTCTGGTACTATGGTTTTATTATGAAGTCTCCCGGTGCCACTGCTTCTTTCTAAACAAAAATTGCATAAGTAAAACTTTAACTGAATCAAACTTGTTCCTATAGTCCAGTTTTGACGTTCCTGAGATCGTATTTTGTGCATCGCAAGTTGCAAAATTTCCGTGCCCTGAGAAATCAGTTCCGTTCCCATCTACAGGCAGGGGCTTCAATCCTATGAGGAAGAAATTTCAAAGCTTATTGTAGATGTCGCATGAGCGATCTCACCTAAAAAACCTCAAAATTCCTGTCAAGTTTTATTTATGCGTTTTTAGATGAAAGATGTACAAACGGCATCACCCTAGACGCAAAATACGTTTTTCTTGCAAATGCCAATGCCTACTGTGGCGCCGAGGATGAAGCGTTCTGAGCCGGTAGTCTAAGTTGTCACCTAAATAGGCGTTACGGCAAACCGATCGACTGGCGTTTTCAAATGTATGGAGAAATTGAAGAGCGCGCGCAGCGGGCGTTAAGCGAACTATCATTTGCGAGTCCGAGCTTGATTTGACAGCTTACTCAACGTTGCCGTAAATACTTCGACGTTGCCGTTTACGTCCACTCCGCGTTATCATACAAATCGGAAGTCCGCGTTTGACTTTGACAGCTTGAAGAAGTAAAACCACAGAATATCTAGTAAAAACTTGTATGGAGTTTGGAGAAAACGCCAGTCGATCGGTTTGCCGTAAACGCCAATTTAGGTGAGAACTCAGACTGACCACTCTGTACTCCATGGTGCAGTTAGAATAAGGTTTGGAAGAAAAGAAGATCTTTTGTTTTGTCTTTAAACAAATGTAATTGTTATGTTTTTGTGATATTTTATTTTCCACGAGTCCTTTGATTAATTAAAATAATTTGGAACAATTCATTTTTATAATTACATTGTGGAAATTAAGTCATTTATATTACATATGTAGATTGAGTAAATAACATTTTCAAATCTATTTCATTTCATTTAGTATGGTATTTGACAGCTTTGACAGTTACCTAACTAACAGCGCCTAGACGCCACCTGTCGTGTTTTCTTTCCCATTGCAACGCGTAGGTAGCAAGTTTGAGTAAAGATACTCCATTCAAAATCGTTGTGACGAATTGGGTGCTCAAACGGCGGCTTACCGCACGGTCTCGCAAGTTCTCACGTTCGGTGCTGTCAAACTCTATGCAAAAAAAAGATGCATCCATTTTCTCTGTATGGAGTTTGACAGAAGCGAACACAAGAACTTTTCGCTTTCGCTTTCCTGAGTAGACTCCCTGGACACACACTCTTGGATTCATTTTTAAATTACGGTTCGAGTACCATGGACGAAGAAGAACTTTAGGATATTATTTGTTCTGTGGAAGAACCGCAAGAAACTTTCTAGTCTAGGAAATTAAAATTTAGTTTCAAAAATACCTTTTTGTTGGTGAGATATGCGCTTCAGAAGTCACAAAAAGTGTGTACCCTCTCTAATATTAAAATAAGATGTAAAACAAAACCTATCAGTCGAAGTTAAAACACTTACGTTTTTGAGATTAGGGATATTTTCGGTTACCTACGTTCTTCTCGACTACGGAACTCTTCGTTCGTTCGTACGTTTTTTTATTGTTTTATAAGATAAAAATATGTATATATGCATAATATGCCCGCAATTGCCGTTTTACTTTGTAACTTCTTATTTTTAGGTTGTTATAGTAGACATTTTATTGCTACGAACGAACGCGTCATCTATATAACTTTCTATTTGACTTAACAAAGTGTGCACCAGGCGTAACAACCATCGACATACCATATGTTGATGCTAACAACCCATTGCAACTTAGCAAAGTTGATTTTTTACCGCCTTTATGCTGTTGTAAAAAAAATACATCCTTCGTCTAACTAACCAACGGCTGAATAATGTAAGTAAAATACTGATCGATGAATTACGTTAATAATTATGACAACAAAATGCTGGTGACCTAATGCGGAAATATTTCAGCTCGTAATGTTGGCTACTTTGGTTTAGGGCTGCCATTACAAGAACGTTAACCAAGAACACAGGGTTTAAAAACACCGTTTATAACTATCATTTCAATTGTGGCCATAATTAACCAAAATCTTGAAATGTATGTTGCATCATATATTTCGCATAAATATTTTTATTTACGAATCAGGTCACCAGCACTTTTTACGAGGAACAATAGAACAAACGGAATTGAAAACTCAATACTTTAATAAGGGTATTTCAATATTGCCTATTGCCACACTAGATTGTGCTCACGTGACATGTTTGGCAGAGCGTCACCCAATCAATAATTTGACACGCAATTTTGATTCTTGGTTGTTGTCGATTTTGTCTCATCGAGAATTCGAACCTTTGTGACTTAAACAATTCGTGTGTTGTGATATTGCGGCGGATACTTACGCAAAATGCTGTACTTGGAGGATTACTTGGAGAGTGAGTGACTCTTTCCTTGGTAGCGTCCCCGGCAGGTGGCAGCACTGTGAGCACCGCCTTCTTTTCTTAGAGCGGGAGATTTGAGTTTTCCCGCGCTTGAATATATTGTCAAAACAGAATATCAACAATTTTTGTGCAAAACCTGTAAAGTGCAAGAAATAATTGCTGACAAGTAACAGTCTCAAAAGCTCGCCTAATAATTAATTTTTTTCCAAGAGGTGTCAAGACCACTGTGCCTGACCATTTTTTTCTTGTAATTGTTCTAACGTGGGAGCGGCTGAGACGGGAAAAAAACGTTATTCATTCATGGCTGCACCATGATTGCAGTTCCAGAAAAATACTCATTAATTGTAATCGGGCTGTGACTTGAACAATTATACTTTGAAACAAGCGGCGTGTTCACCCTTTTTCGCCTATTATCAAAATAGTTATTTGATTTTTCCATTCCACCGTGGCATATCGTAAGTTACCCTAAACAGGTAGTTTATATCAATTGATGGCTAATACCGAACTGACCGTCAAATATTAGCCTTACACACCACATGGGAACTAGGTGCTATGCCAGAACCTTCCTTATATTGCTCAGCTACATTAAACAGGATGGAAAACACAGATAATTTTCATTGCCACTTCGACCATATTTCATTCAATGCTATGCAATGGGATGGTACCATCCCGGGCGGGATTAACCCTACCACCTAGTAGGTAAGGAAGGGGACCTACAGTTTTACATAGAATCCGAACCATGGCCAGCCACAACGGTTGAAAATGGTCATCCATCCAGAACCTAACCGCGCTCAGAGGTGCTTCCCCAACTTATCGATTCGCAAGGCGTCCGACACTGTGCTACCGAGGCTGTATCTAATGTAGGGTAAATCCAGATTAAAACTTCAGCTCTTAAATAGATAGTTTTTTAATAAAAACTAAATCATTTTTGCGATTATATTTTTAGATATAAATTTTATTAACTTTTACGATTATGTATAAATTATTTAATCCTATGAACTGTTGGATTTTTCTGATCTTTGTCACCAACAACGCAAAGATATTTTTTTTTCACAACCACCAGCCAAGGAGAGAATGATGTGAAATATGGGTTGACTCCATGCTTGTGGGAACTACGGGGCATTAATCCTGAACATTTGACATTCTGGCAGTGATCGAGCACCTGCCTCAGGAGCTCCGCGACCGCTTCACCGAGATACGAGAGATGGATCTCTCTGTTCAGAGTAAGTGAATAATTGTTTATTTTTATTCAAACAGGAGACTGTATCATTTGTTTTTAGATTATCACAACATATCTTACTAAGCCTCCGTTGTCCTTCTGTCCGTCCGTCCGTCACTGGGCTTTATCTCATGAACCGTAATAGGTATACAGTTGAAATTGTCACAGAGTATGTATTTCTATTGCCGCTATAACAACAAATAGTTTGACATCAAATAAAAAAAAATGATTTTGATGTATTCAATTTTGTGCATTGGTACGGAACCCTTCATGTGCGAGACCGACTCGCCATCAGCGAGCAATTCGTCACACCCGGGACGTACAGGCGTATCTAATTTTTATTAAATTTGCAGTGGAGTTGAAAAAGTGATAGTTTCTCTGTTTTCTTTCATATTTTCCTGAATATACTGCAAATGATGCTGAAAAAAATAACCCGGTAAGAAGCTTTGCTAAGAGTTTAAACATAAATAATAGAGCAAATTAATTAATATATGTATTCTATATATCTATATAGCAGCTATAATTGTGAGATACGCCTGTATAACCCGAGAGCGACGAATTGTTTCCTCCACCGCGGCCGCACACTTGGACGCTCGATTGGTCGCAGACAACATGGACACGCTGGACAAGCAGCTGCGCGTGCTGTTCGCGGCGTGCCGGCGCGGCGAGCTCGCCGGCGACGCGGCGGCCGCGCGGTTCGCGGAGGTGCGCCGCGGGTACGCGCGCACCGGCGAGGAGGCCGACGAGAAGGTGCAGCTCGCCACGCAGATGTACGAGCTCGTGCTGCGCTACATCCGTCGCCTCGGTTAGTCACACTTGTTTTTCTTTAATGCGGCCTGATATGGATGGCTAATACCACACAACTACCGTTATGATATTAGCCCAATACACCACATTCCCGAAGGAATTAGGTGCCATGCCAGGATCATCCCTTTAAGAGCACGGCTACATTGAACTGGATGGAAAACACGGATAATTTTTCATTGCCGCTTCGACCATCTTTTCATCCAATGCGATGGTACCAACGCGGACGAGCTTAAACCCTACCACCTAGTAGGGGAAGGGGACCTACAGTTTTACATGGATTCCGAACCATGGAGCAGCTCGCATTCGTGACGAAATGCACTTATCGAACTCGAAAAGAGAAAGAAAGTGGTGCATGTCGGAATTGAACCCAGACCTTTGGTACGCTAGGCCAGTCCCCGCGCCACTAGGCTACGAGCCGCTCATGGGTGCCAACGGAACCCTATTACTACGCCTCCGCTGTCCGTCCGTCCGTCACAAGGTTGTATTTCATGAACTGTAATAGTTTTCACAGAGTTTGTATTTATTTTGCCAAATAGGCAAGATAAAAATATAATAAAAATTAAAGGGGGAAGCCCATACAAAAAACGTGATTTTTGTGTTAAATGTTACACGGTAGTACGGAACCCTTCATGTGTGAGTCCGATTCGAACTTGGCCGGTTTTTTTACTTTTGGCAACTCGGACTCATCGATTAGTGATGTCGTAATACATGAACGATTCGGTTTCTTATAAAAATCGACTTTACTTATTAAAAGATCTTGAAAGTATTTTTTTTCTATGGTGGCCAGCGAGCATATAAGGATGGGAGTAGCAATCGAAACTTGCTTGTATGGGGGCGGCGTAGCTACTTTTACATCTAAGAACAGTAGCGCTGGCGACTCAGTTTAGTAAGAACACGTAATAACTTCGCATTACTTGCGCATCCCGAATTCGTAAGTGCGCTAACTAAAGTTAGACGTTTTACACTAATCTGTGTTGCCGCCATACGAATGAGCTTCGACTGCTACTCCCGTCCTTCCATGCTCGCTGGTGGTGCCCTGTCAATAATAAGGGAACTTCATAGGTGTGCGTGTGCTTATGTCAAAAGTAAAATAAATGGTTTGATTGACTATTTTTTTTTTTATTTGTTTATAAGGTGCCAAAACGGCTGTACATACATATTATTTATAAATAGTTTGATCAAAATTAACAATAGTTAAAGAACATAGCTCTGCGTCTTATGCATTACTCGTATGCTTCCGACTGTCAAATTCGACATTAGTAACTAATGTCAAAATTGACAGTCGGATGGCATACTTTGGCTTAACCAAGCACAAGTAAGCTTTATAAATCTCAGCATCAGTCAAGAAAATCAATTTGGACGTTCTTTACAGACAGTGAACTGCACAAGTTCAAGTGTGAATTGGAGGCGGATAACAAGGGTGTGACGGAACTGCTGGAGAAGCGTTCGCTGGAGCTGGACGCGCCGGTGCCCACGCCCGCGCCCTCCGCGCACTCCGCCACCGCCGCGCCTGCCGCGCACCACTACAGGGACAGCCGGTCAGCTCACTTCAACTTTCCGATTTGAACTATAATCGATTACACTGCTAAAAGCTCACACAAGCGTCCCGAATCAGATTGCACGCTCAAAGCAGTAAGCATTACAAACAATTCGGATCGTTTGTGTACGCGCTTACGGAAACAAAACAACAAACATGAAACAAATGGCATTAGTGTTCGTAGTTCACCTCAAATTTGAATCTAGTCAATTGTTCTAAGCTGAACTTGAATTTTGGACTGAAGCAACATTCAATGGTTTGTGAAAAAACACGGTGGGAAGATGATGATTACTCTTTAGAAACGTCAAATAGTGACATTGACAGTTCCACACACGGTGCTCTACCTCCGAAGCGTAAGGACTGTGTACGGCATTGCGTGACGCAACGCTAACTTCATACCGTTCACGGGACACCATTTTGAGGGCTGTAAGCGCGAATCGGACCACTATTGAGCGTGCATTTCGTAACGATGGTTCAAATGGAACTGCGACCCAAGCAGCGAGCTGTACACTAGGGCGAGCTAGAGGCGGACAACAAGAGCCTGATGGAGCCGTTGAAGAAACGCTCCCACATGATCATTTTAGGTCCTTAATTTGTGGTGCAGATGTTTTTTTTATTTACTCCTGTAATGGATCTCAAACATCACATAACATATGGAAATATGGAAATAACCAGAATGAACATTCTTTTAAAAAAATCACGCATGTGCCCAACATTTTAATGAAACTGGAAACATGGAAGCAATAATATTTCATAATCGTGTTCCAAGCGTGTTTTTGATATGACTCGGTAAATTCGGTACTAATACAGGTGGCCCTTCCACCCAAAAGGTGTGAAATGTATCTTTGAACTGCACCATAGGACACCTTGGACTGGTTCAAATGCCTTTGTGATGTTAGGAGCGGGGAATATTTTTAAAATTCCTAACTGCATTGAATGAAATGCCATTGTGAATTACGCTCAAATTATTAAGTAGCTAAGTCTTGTTGATGGGCCGTTGTGCGTAAGAGGTGATTTCGTTCGCTGTCCCAGCTTGTTAAAGAGGTCAAAGAGGCTACGAATTTTGTCCCAGGCTTACTGGATGGATCCTGGTGAACCCAATATCTGTGCCCGCAGACTGGCCACGTTCCTACACTAGAGTAGTACGTGGGCGGTGTTTTCCACTTCCATGCCACGACACAGAGGGCTGTCTGTTACACCAAGACTAACCTTTAAACCAGACTAGGTTCAGTCGATATTGGTTGAGAAATCTATGGAAAAAAACATTCTGCAAAGCGAACATGATTTCATAGATCAGAATCCTTTGACTGTTGACACCTACGTATTGTTAAGAGGCCGTATAGTAGATGGCGCCACGATCGTTCGTCGCTATGTCTGCTCCCCCAAACATAGGTTTCAATCATAGCTGTATTGGCGAGCACAATAAGCAGTTACGGATTTAATTCCTAAAACAAATTATAAAAAATGCAAGCATTTGTGAGATAATTATTAGGCATAGCGAAAAAGTGGCCATTTACAATACGTTTGCCATTGATCGTGACGACTTTGAAACACACACCTCCATAATGTAGCGATCCATCTTCTGTTAGTGTTTATACTATTGTGCATTGGTCCTTTTTGGATGCAGCAAACAATGCATGAGGCCCTAAGCGTGGGAAAAAATTGCCGCTCTGGCCAGTCTGCCGGAATTACTCCATAAACAATTTGAATCTGTAATAATAACGTGTATTGTAGGTACCGCGTGCGGGCCGAGAAGCGGCGAGACAGCTGGGGTGCTCCGCGCGAGTCGCGCTCGCATGGGGCGGCCGCACCGCTCTCGCGCACCGATTCCGCCATACAGGTAACCCGACTTTCACCGTATTTCATTCCCGAGTCTCCCAGCTATAGATCAGAAAGGTACTCGTGATGGGACAGCCATGGGCGACCCCACCCATTGAGGAGGGTGTCATTTTTAGTGTCACTGCATTAAAAATACATGTTCAGTCCATGCGACCCCTTCTTGGCGACTGTGCACATGCGATTGACTAGGACCGTTACGGGAAGAGACGGGCTGGGAACGTGACAATATCGTCGCCAACAGTATTTTTCCTCCAACGTTCCCGTCTCGCTCACGCCCTGTGCCCATCTCACTGTGTATGAGCATGTGCATACTTTTTGTATTTAACAATATAAAAAAAAGCTGCCTGTCTCACTCTGACCCACGTTTATCGTCATAGGGATGTTGCACGAGAAAGGCCAAAGCAGGTGGGATTTGAACCAGCTTGAAAGGCGGACGATTTAGCTATGCAAAGCTGCAGGCATGCACAAGCTGGTATAATAGGGGTCTAAGGTGGTAAATGGGGGGAGTATTCATCTCTGAGTCGTTGGGTTAACAAAGTGTCAAACCGGCGGGCTAATCCAGTTAGTCAGCACCAACTAATATAGCGAGATCTCATAATTAAATTCACTAACAGGTTTTAAAATAGTAACGTATCTGTTATAAAACCTGCAAAAAAAAGTATAAGTTTCACCCGTGAAGCAAGATGAAAATGTTTGAAGAACCGTCACAACGTATGTCGATACTGTTCCACGAGCCATGATTTTCATGTTATGAAAATTAAAATGTTCTGGAATTCTGATTGCTGGTCTCCTTTCTGTCTTATTGATTGCCTATGGTCCGGCAGGCGGCGTTGGGTCGCGAGAGCGGGTACTCGCTGGGGCACGCGGGCAGTGCCATTGCGGCCGCTGCCAGCCAGGCCATCGCCGCTACGCAGCAGGTAACGATGTGCACCGTGGATCACTATCACCGTACGGCCAGTTCACGCGAGCAACATTGGTTGATCGTTTTGTGGTAAATCAGCTGCATAAATTAGAGAATTTAAGATTTCACGATGTGCGATGTTTCTCTAAGCTGACATGTTTCGCTCGACATCCCGATATGTCGATTTGACAGCGTCCAGTTTGATATCACACTCTGTGAAACCACAAGTTTGTTAATAAGTGTGTCGTCCTCGAAAACATTTCCTAACAAACCGAGTTGTGGATAATTGGAACGGCCTACCTGAGGAAATAATAAGAGCACCATCAGTAAATGTTTTTAAAAACAAATTGCATCTTTACTTAAAATAAAAAAAAATCATAGACAAGACAGTAAATAAATAAGTGCAATTGCTTAAAAACAAAAGTGCAATTGCATAAAAAGAAGTGCACGCATCAGCATAATGCTGCTAGTGCATTACAATATAATAATAATAATAATGTACAAGAACAGCGGAAACCTGAGATCTTGTGTTAATCTCTAGTGGATTGTTGGTATGTAGATTTTTTATAATACCTTGTGAACCTGCCATAACTAAATTTAGAATTTCACGTTTTACCTCCACAAAATTTATTTTCTACTCATGAAAACTACAACATCAGCATTTTTTATTTTACCTTACATCACAAATCTGAAATTACATTTAGTGTCACTGCAATTATGGAGAAACTATTTACATGCCAATACTATTATTTTATTTGAGAAGGGCTACTAGAAGATGGAAACTCTGTTCTCTAAAATGATTTAAAACAATCATTTATAAAATCTTTTTTACATAGTTTCCGAACCAAGGCTGGTCAACGGAACCCAGTGTACAGAATGTGTAAAATTTACAATGAAGGGCAAGACGAATATGATATTTTTAACGATTCCATCGCTAAATTTGAGAAACATGTTAAAGTTAAATTTGTAACCTAAGAGAAACTCCTGCTATACAATGTCATTGTTTGTTCTGTGTGTATCACTTTACTTTATATGTAACTTTATCTGTGTTTTTATGTTTTTTTTTTCTATGTATTAACTTACTCTTATGTTTTTTTAATTACTTACTGTAGTAATGTCATCTAAACTATATAATCTGTTACCTGTGTTTTAGTGAGAAATATTTAGGATATAGGCTATTGTTAAATTTCTTTTTTACTATGTCATTTGGTCTATTTCTGTTTTTTCTCCATGAATAAATAAATAAATAAATAAATGAAGATGTGTTCTTTCCTATCAATATCTAATTGGACAGAATTAGGGACATACCCTGGGATTCGAAGCACGGTGAGACCGTGGCGTTAGGTTATGGACCGTTCCACAGTTCAACATGGTATCCGCACTTTATACGGGTATGAAGTACATTGTGAGGGAACTTTTTAAGGGCCGTGTCTGATCACGCAGATGCAGCAAGGTCGGCGCACCGCGTCGCTGAAGGCCTCGTACGAGGCTGTGGCCGGCGCCGGCGGCTCCGAGTTGGCGGGTGCTGCCCACCACGCGCTGCACGCCACACACCATCTCGGTAACATAACATAACCTCTTCTCGATGTCAGTTAATGTCACCGAGCCGCTGAAGGCCTCTAACGAAGCGGTGATGGGCGCCAGGCTTATTCATATTCGCCTTGGTACCATGAAGGCCTCGCACGAGGCAGTGGAAGGTTCCGGCGCCTCAGAACTGCAGAAGTGATCCTATCAAAATGTGGTCCTTGTATGACGAGCTGGGCAGCAAGACCACAAGGTGACTGCATGTTAAAATCTCAGATTCTTGTTCTCTGGCCACAGATTTAGATTTTGAAAAAATTCGGTCCACTAATGAAGAAGTTCAAAATGGCGACCATCCCTATGATGTGTACGGAACTGTACGTTAAAATTTCAAACCTATAAAATATTTACCACCTTTTTGGAGAAATATTTACCGACTACCAATTTGTATTAAGGTGGCCCAACCCGCTCAACTCCCCATACAAACGGGGAAAGAAGATCACGCCCATATTTCTTGTCAGAGATCCCAAATTTTGCTCAAAATTGCTTTATTTGATCGAACTAGATGTCTGATGATCGTTGGCATTGTAAAATTGTGTTTGGTTTCTAAGTTATAAGGTCCGAAAGTTCGAATTTTTCGCGCGTTTTATACAATAACTTTGGAGGTGGATTACGCAATGATAAAGTTGAACATCTTAAAAAGATTAGTCATCAGACATAACTTATTTAATCAAGATTTATAATCTATTTGGTTTTTGTTAGATTTTTGACTACAGCGGTCGTGGTTTACTTTTAGCTATAAATCGTTTTGAAATCAAAATTTTCGTAAATCTTACCAAATCATACACTATGCACATTATCTTTTTTGTGGACATGTAGCATCTTCCTCATCACGGAGCCTGTATTTTTCTTTGAAACAGAGAAGGTCCCAGAGCGCAACAGCACGGTTTTGTACCGTGCCCGCAAATGAGTTAGTCCCGCCGGGTTGGGCCACCTTAAAATGCGGAGTCAGCGTAAACGCCATTTGTCAAATGATCTGTTACATGTTATATAATGAGTTGCATGATCTGTCAAATCAAACTTGTACTCGCAAATGTTAGTTCGCTTAACATCCTCTCCATTAATTTAATTCAATTGTCCATACATTTAAAAACGCTATACGGCGTAAGCGCTAATTTAGGTGATAAGAGGCTCAGATTCCAGTTGTGAAGATAAGCTGTTAAGGATGGACAAGCTGTCGTCTGCAACCTTTATAAATCAAAATCAACTACATGAGGTTGTTGCGAAATGAAGTTCTTCTGTAAAGAGTTCTGTGGCGGCGCGCAGGGCACGGCGTGGCGACGGGCGCGGCGACGGCGGGAGGCGCGTCGAGCGGCGCGCACGTCGCCGCGCACGCGCACTCCTCCGCCTCTTCCTCCTCCTCGTCCAACAAGCGGCACAAAAAGTGAGTACACCTCACTGCACACCGTCGTCACCGTATAAATTACACAGTTGTCCGTTTTGCACGTGCTTAAAGCATCTCGAATCAGATTGTACGCCCAAAGCTGTAATCATCACAAACAATTCGGACCGCTTACGGAAGAAACAAAACAACAAACATGATACAAATGCCATTAGTTGTAGTAGTTCACCTCAAATTTGAATCTAATCGATTCCTCTAAGCTGAATTTTGATTTTCACCTGAAAGTCATTCAACGTTTTTCTGAAAAAACACGGTCGAATGACTATAGATAATGATATAGGAACTTCAAATTGTGACACTGATACTACACAGTGCCCTACCACCAAGGCGTGAGCACTGTGTACGGAATTGAATGATGTAACGACAACTAAATAATTAAACTATGTTTGTATGGGGAGCATGGCCATTCTTAAGCGCTGACGCATGAATGCAAGTTATTATTATTATTATGTTATTTATATCACTAGCAGCTTGAAGCTGCTTGTGCTTTTAATTTTTAAATTGGTATTATTAATATTACTTATCATTCAAGTTATGTATTTATATTGATTTTATTTATTGTTGTACTTTGTGTGCACAGGAAAAGCAGCAGCAGCTACGCTAGCGCATCGCTCGGAGTGCACTCGCAGGCGCTCGCGGCCAGTCGCTCGTCCTCGCCCACCATTGTGTAAGTGTCGCAGTTTTTTTTTGTTAATGTTGTGTAGTGCCAATTCTGGTGAAAACAGGCCGAGAAATGGACATTTAACTTTGAGTTTACCCAGCAATTAGTGCTTCCACCCCCCCATTAAACACTGAAGTGCATCATCTTTGGTTATTTTTATAGTTATCGTTATTATATATCCATCCTTATTTTTTGCCTGAAGAAGAAAGAAGATTAATCTATAATTTAACCATGTCTATAACATTGTTATACTGTGGTTAAAGTTAATATTATTGTTAAGTCTGTCTTCTATGTTCTGATGTCATTAACTAAGGATAGATATATCCAAACAAAACATTAATCAGAAGCTAGAAAACAACATTGTAAACACCATCTGGCAATACCGAATTTAAGTGTCACTTTATAAGATTTTCTTTCAACCATAAGAAAAAAAAATGCACTTGAATATTACCAAAGCTCAGCTAGGATAGAAGGTAGCCTTGTTAACCACCAAACCATTCAAAACTCTTCAAATGTGTTCTTATATAATGTCATAAACCATACAGGTTAACTTATTGAAGAGGCTAGAGCTAACATGTTTAAGTTGCGATTTGCACATATTTACTGGGTAAATATCGATACATATCACTTATATTCTTATTAAGCTTTAAAAGAGAATAAAATGAACACCAACACTTTTTAATATGATGTAAATATATATACATGAAATGTGATGTGAACATGATTTAGACAGGTCAGCCTAGGCTGCCGGTCTAAAATAAAATAAATAAATAAATATGTGATCTCTATATGGGTGCGCGGGGCAGCAATCTAAAATCTGTGGTGATGCTTCAGTGTGGGGGTGTCGGGTGCGAGCGCGGGCGCCGGGGGAAGCACGCTGACCGAGGAGGCAGCTCTCACGGACAGCGAGTGGACGTACGACCCCAACGAGCCGCGCTACTGCGTCTGCAACCAGGTGTCCTACGGGGACATGGTCGCCTGCGACAACGAGGACGTACGTACCGCTCTCCTTGTGTCAGTGTGGGGGTGTCGGGTACTAGCGCAGGGGGCAGGGCAGGTGTGCTAACTGCGGAGGCCTAAAGAGAAATAGAGTAGTATAGATACATATGAAAAAAACAGGACAATGACAATTGACAAGGTATAGATTGATAACATCATACAGTTCTTGCAATGAGTTGCGACAACGAGAACGTACGTGCAGCTCTCCTTGCGTCAATGTGGGGATTTCGGGTGCGAGCGCGGTTGCAGTACTGGAAATCCAGGCTAACGAACTAAAGCCGTCATGCTAGGGGTTTCAAACTATTATACACTAAGCTTGGTTTTCACCAAGTGCGGATTTATTTTAATTGACACTTAAAGGGCTTTTATTACTAAAGTGATGATAATCTCGTATTGATTGCAAACTGCTAAGAAAAGCCCTTAATGTGTGTCGATTAAGCTAATCAGCTGTAGGTGAAAAAGGCCCTAAGCAAGTTAGGCGCAGGCTCAATCCATTTTGTGATTGCATGGTACGCACCAGCCGCGCAGCCATGCGCGTGGGTCGGCTTGACTAGTCTAAAACGGTTCAGGCTCGTGGTGCGCGTATACACGGCATCATTGGTGTCTAGGTTAATTAAAAATTTAATATTTTTCCTGCCACCGTAGACTGTTTGACATCCCATGCTTTGGTGAATTGCACCTGAAGTCACCTGGTCCTGTTGATAGAGGTTTTCGCTCCGTATTTCGCCATAATTGTGCCATTTTGGTTAGAAGTATCAAATTTCTTCCATGGATGGATGCCCTATGGTGATCATTTTCAGATGTCCAGGAAAGTAAGTAAAAGTAAGATCTACACGACATTTCGCGCTTCATAATCGCACATATGGGTCAAATCTGATTTCCCACATCTGAAAATTTTCATAGTAGAACTTACTATTTTTATTATTTTCTACTATGGGAAAATTGAATGAATGAATGAATGAATGAATGAATGAATGAATGAATAAATTCTTTATTGTGCAATAGAAAACAAGTACAATTACAAAAACAATTCGAAACAACAACAAAATTGCACAAAGGCGGACTTATCACTAGGAGTGATTTCTTCCAGTCAACCTTTGGGGTGATGAGGAGAGACAATCTAAAATATCTGTAGGTAGGTACACAATAGCAATTTGAAAGGAAAATAATAAAGCAAATAAAATAAAAATATATACATACAGTATAAACATACATAAACCATAATTTACATGACAATACAAGCATACTTTGAATAAAATAAACTAATATATATAATACAATATACTAAAATATATATTATATATCCACAATTTAGGAACAAATTAAAACAAAACAAAAATATATACCTATTTCTTTGATGATAATAAAAAGAAAGATGTACAGCGATAAAAATAGTATATTCAGATTTCATTTAAATAAAACTCCTTGATTCTCGACTTGAAAGAGCCGATAGTTTGACAAGAGCGGACGGAGGAAGGCAACGAGTTCCACAGACGTACTGCATGTACAGTGAAGGAGTTGGAAAAGAAGCAAGTTGTATGGCGGGGAATCGCAAGGATACTGTCGTCGCTAGAACGTAGAGGGAGACCGTGTGAAGATAGGTGCAAGAATCGGGAACGAAGGTACTCAGGAGAGTGAGGGTTATTTAAGACCCCAAAAAGAAGAGTGAGTATGTGACAGTTCCTTCGATAACGAATGGGTAGCCATTTAAGCTGACGACGGTACTGCGATACATGGTCGTATTTACGCAGACCATATATGTAGCGAATGCAGAGATTCTGTAAACGTTCCAATTTATCAAGGAGAACTTCAGTTAAATCCAAAAAGCACACATCTGCATAATCTAAAATTGGAAGTAGGAGAGTTTGCGTCAACGTGATTTTGGTACGGATTGGAAGGAAACTCTGTAAGCGTTTTAAAGAGTGGGCGGCAGCAAAGATTTTCCTGCTGATCTCATTTACCTGGGGCGCCCATGACAGGGTGTCATCAATTAAAATGCCTAGATTTTTTACTGTTTTAGAGTACGGTATAACTACTTCATTGTAGATTACCGCTGGTAATGTATTGTGATCAATCTTCGATACAAGTCTAGGGCTGCCGACGATTATGACTTGTGATTTCATAGGATTTACCGTCAGACCAAATGATTTTGTCCAATTTAGGATATGATCCAAATTCATATTCATTTCTGATACGGTATGTGCCAAATTATCAAAGGAGCAATGCAAGTACAGCTGTAAGTCATCGGCATAAAGGTGGTAAAGAGAAGTTAACATATTTGTAATTAGATTAATAAATATAGAGAATAATAGAGGAGATAACACGCCACCCTGTGGAACACCAGCAGTTAAATCAGCCCAGTCAGAACACACATTGTCAATTCTGATACACTGATGTCGACCACAGAGATAAGACGCGAACCAGTCAAGCACTGCCGGAGATAAGTTAAGCGTTCGTAGAATACCAAGCATGATGTCAAAGTCCACTGTGTTGAATGCATTGCTGAAGTCCAACAAAGTTAAGACTGGTAAAATTGGTAATTCTAATCGCACTAAGCGCACAATTATGGATCTAAGCACTTCCACTATAATAAAACCACGTATATATATGTATACCTGAGTCACTAACTACTTTCGTGTTTCCATTTATCTATCAGCCTATGGCCATATTTATTACAAAGTTCTTTACGTTTATGAATTACCTTAATGTTATACAATAAGTAGTGATCTCTTGTCCACTACATCTCTTCCCCATGCACCCAAAAATAGGCAACCAGGGAATTTACATCAAATTTAATTTAATACATCATTTGAAAAAAATCTACTCATTCTGCAAAATGACATAGTATAAGTGTTTGTGTGTGTTGTTGTAGTGTCCGTACGAGTGGTTCCATTACCCGTGCGTGGGTATCACAGCGCCACCCAAGGGCAAGTGGTACTGTCCGCAGTGCAGCACCAACATGCGGCGCAACCGCAGCCGCAAGAACTAAACGGACGCACACTAAGGCCTCGACTGCTGAGCTTATGATGGGATTACTTCGTGTTATCGCTGTATTCATTAAGACGGAAATAATGGTGAATCTAAAACACTCATATTCAGTGAGAACTTAGTTGTTGCGTAAAATTGTTGAAAAAATTATACTCATGTAAATCTTTGATCTTTTGTCTAGGTAATCGTCATTATATGCAAACTTGTTAGGTGTTGTTAAGGTGGGCCATCCCGCTCAACTCCCCATACAAATGTGGAAAGAAGATCATGCGCATATTTCTTGTCAGAGATTCAAAATTGTACTCTAAACAGCTTTATTTGTTAGAACTAGATGTCTGATGACCATTGGAATTGTGAAATGGTGTTCGAACTTTTCGCATGTTTTATACAATAACTTTGGTTAATTACTCAACAATAGAATAAAAACATCTTAAAAAGATTAGTCATCAGACCTAGCTTGTTTCATGAAGAATTAAATTTGGTTTTTGTTTGATTTTTGACTACAGAGGTCGTGATTTACTTTTAGCTATAAGTGGTTTTGTAATTAAAAGTTCCGAATCTTACCGAATCAAACACTAAGCGCATTGTCCGCTTTTTCTTTGAAACAGAGAAGGTACCTGAGCGCAATAGCACGGTTTTGTACGGTGCCGCAAATGAGTTAGTCCTGCCGGGAAGGGCCACCTTAAGCTACCAGCTACAAGTCAATATTTCTGCCTCAACAAGATATCCACACATGCATTCAAGAAATGTTGATATAGTCTACAATCCTCATCAGATTTGCAGGGCAACCACAGACTGCTAAATCACTTTTTATTTCAACGGTTTGTGAAGTCAAGCCAAGAGTATTTGTCAAGTCTTTGTGTAGCGTTGATTGCACATAATGTAATAATAAAATGAACTGCACGTTTGCTCCGTATGCCAATAAATTATTGGAAAAGATCTCGTTTCTTTATTTCATTATAGAAAAATATTGTAGGATCTAAATTTAAGAGATAAAACATACTTTATTGTAAACATTTAATAAAAAAATTCTCTTACACACCTAGTAAATGCAAACAAAAATTCATCTTCAACGGGTAATACATTATCTTGTACACATGTATGTACATGTCGTACACGGGGCCCTATTTTTCATACACATTAAAAACCGTGTACTTTTTAGGGGTCCGTACCCAAAGGGTGAAAACGGAACCCTATTACTAAGCCTCCGCTGTCCGTCCGTCCGTCCGTCCGTCCGTCTGTCCGTCTGTCACAGGGCTGTATCTCAGTAACTGTAACAGATAGACAGCTGAAATTTTCACAGAGTGTGTATTTATTTTGCCGCTATAACAACAAATAGGTAAGATTAAGAAATAATTAAAATTAAAGGGGGTCCCCATACAAAAAACGTGATTTTTTTTGTATACATTTTTTTACGATGGTACGGAACCCTTCGTGTGCGAGTCCGACTCGCACTTGAAATTTGTTAGGGCAGTGACTCTGCATACTTTATTATAAAAATAAAAATATATCTTTTATGGAACTGGACACGGATGTCTAAATGCCTAAGCTATTAGTCTAACCATCCGGTTCGCAAAGGGGTTAGGTTCCATGCCAGGCCCCACTCTATAAGCACGCCTTTATTAGCACGGCTACATTGAAGTGTATGGATAACACTGACAATTTGCTTTCTCTTATCTCTTATGATGCTACTTCTATCGATACAGTAATCCCTCTTTATCTACGGGAGTCAGGTACCAGCGAGTCATAGCAAACATTGAAACCGCTGATAATGATACTAGAAGTAAAGGTTTCTCTTTAAAAAGGTTTTTTTAGGTATTTTGTAACCAAAAATTTCGTGTTGCAGTGGGGCTTTATTTTTATTATTTTGGTTCATTACACTAGCAGCTATAAGTTGATGCGTTCATATCAGGTTTTAGAATTGCCAAATGCACTTGTTTTTTCTTTATTTATTTATGTTTTGTTTCTGCATTAACTGTTTTGGCACGTGGTAGTTAATTCCAGGAGTGTACAACTCTGTTGCAAAGAAAATGTTTTCTGGGATTTGTCCTTGATCAAGAGTGGTTTATCTTTAGGCTATGTCCTCTTAGGTGAGCCAATGTGTTTTTGCAAACATTTCGTTGAGTTTGGAGGCACTGTAGTAATTATTGAGGATCTTATAGACTTCGATAAGGTCTCCACGATCCTAGCAAAGTTTCTAAGTTTCCCGTTTCTAAGTCACACCTAACCTCAAAGTTTCGATTCAGTGAGCCAGCTGAATGTCTGCGGCTTCCTGTTAGAGGAGGGGTTGATGAGCACGTTGATGATGGTGGGGCGGTCGGCGAGCGCGAGCGCACGCTGCAGAGCCTCGCGCAGCTCCGGCACGCTGCGCGCCAGCGAGCCGCTCTCGCCGAACATCTCCATCATCTTCTCGTATCGCACCTCCACCGACAGGGCCGACGGCGGTGTCCTGGAAGGTAGTGTCGTCAGTGAAAACCAAATGGCAAACGTCGGCAGTGATGCTGAGATACGACATAGATAAATGATAGTACAATGCGATTCAAATAAGAATAGCATAGGATCACCGCCATATTGAATTTCAAACTGCTAAAATGCTCACTTCACTTCACAAACTTCAGTACATTGCCGTGGTGATGTTGCGTACTTTCCCTTGCGAATACGAGTGAAATTAGTCACGTGCCCCATCCTATTCTTATCTTAATCGCATTGTAAGGAAAGATTGCTAAAGTCATACAAGGGTTGAAAAGGGCTGATAAACGTTCACAGATATTGCAATTCACATTTCAGAATACATTAAATACAAACATGATATTTTTTAATTACAACGACTTTACTTAATTTATAGTTGAAATGTAACATTTTCATCGCGCCTACCTACATAAAATTTGGAATTATAAGCTTAGTTTAATGATGGTGTAACTTGTTCTGGCAGTGACGGGAGATGGCGCTGGTTAGGAATGTCATAGTACCAGCGAAAATAAGTAGTTTTCAGTGAGTTCTGTACGTTGTATGTCGTAGCAGTCTCTACCTCCTACTATTACTATTTGTCTATGGATTCAAAGACTCTTCTTAGGTATTGAGACATCTCTCAAGTTTTCCGACTGTCAAATTTGAGATTACTTCCATATTCCGTGAACGCAAGCCTCTAAAAAAATAAACTGGGATAGTTTTGATAGTCACTCACACTTGTGTGACATCGCCAGAGGACTGAACGTTGGCGAATGATTCCTTGTCGAATCCTCCATAGATGCCATTATTGTTCACCACGATGATGGTAATTGGTAGCTTGTAGCGGACCATCGTCTCGATCTCCATTCCTGCCACACAAAACCAGGGATTTCACTTTCTGGAAAGTCTTGCGGGATGCTAGGAATGCAGATTATTTTGTGTTCACAAATTGTGAACACAATCCAGACAATAAAAGCATCATATTTTTCATAAATCTCATTGCCCATTGACTCACATAGAGAAACAAGCCATCTTTTTTTTCTTTAATAAAAAAAATACTATGTTTAGGCCACTGCTTGTATAATTTTGAATATTGAAGAGGCTTGAAGGGAATGGGTTCCCTGACATTTCCAAAAAGCATATTTTTTATGTCACAGGCAGTGGACACACTGAAAATATACACAGCAATTTTGTACATACTCAATCAAACTGCATAACTATATTTTTCTTGTTAAACATTGATAGTGGTAAATAAAAATATTAACCTGAGAAGCCAAACGCGGAGTCTCCTTCGACACAGATGACTCGCTTGCCGGGCGCATGGTCCCGACACCACATGGCAGCTGCTATCGCAAAACCTGGACCCACCTGCGGACATACATTATAGGTTTATTTAAAAATATCAGGTGGCTTTAGCCTCTACTTATACACACATTGCTTTTAAGCAGAAAACTCCTAATCTTTGTTTACTGTTGTCTGGTTAAACAATTAAATAATCTAATGGCTCTAATCTATGAGCTATCGTAGATGAATAAACTGATCCCCATAGTTCCAAAGATAAAGTAAATCGCTCGTATTTGAGTGAGAGTATACAATGTCTTGCCAAATAGGCAATCAAATGAGCATTTTCCCCTTCTATTACGATAGAGTAAAGTTGATGATAAATGCAAAGGAATCCAACACCTTCCCGTGGTTGCAAATGCATTTCGTTGCATTCTCGTGTACTAAAATTCAAATGTATGTACTAAATTAACAAATCCAAAACAAACATCAGGCAGAAACAATTTTGTCCCATCATTTTGTTCACATTTACGTTTAAAAAATCACAATAAAGAAGTTGTTGGATGCATTTTCATTCCACATCTGCACATTTTAATATTACAAAAGAATTTCGGACAGGAGAATTACAATATTTCCTCTCTCATAGCCTTGCAGTATATTCGTAAAGTAGTTCTTTTTACTGGGCTCTTTCTTCAATGAATGTGTCCTTGCTTCACGGTCGATTTTACATACATACATATAACATTCCTTGGAATATGTGACGTACCTGATAAGTACGAAAAAGTATATTTACATAAAAGGTGCTGCTGCGGAGAACCGCTTAGGTCTTAAAGTTCCCAGGGGCCCACTTATGTCACGGGGTGAGAGGCGCATACCGAATCTGCAATGCCATGATTCTGGCCATGTTCATGGTAAGTAGAACAAAGCCTACCCCCATAGTGCCGAATGTGCCGGCGTCGAGCCGATGGCGCGGCTTGTTGTTAAGAAGAATGCCTCGTCCGATGTCCATAGTGTTGGCTCCCTCACTCACGATCACCGAGTCCTTTGGCAATAGAGACTGAACCGTCTTGAACACTGCATAGTAGTTCAGAGGCACCGACTCGTCCTCCGATTGCGTCTGCAAACAACAAAAAGGCACATGTATGTACTTATTTTCTAAATAATTTAGCATTGTTTGTAGGTATTTAAGTACTCCAAATCTTACCTTTATGAAGGCTGCATTAGCGGCTTGCTTGTCCTGAAGTATTTTCCACCAAGCATTATTTTCTGTCTGCAGGCTATATTTTTTCTCAGCCAGCTTGCTCGTGAGTTGCTTGACGAAGGGCTGAATGTCGGAGTGAACGGCGACCTCAGATTTCACACTGTTGTGAAACTCTTCAGGGTTGATATCCACCTTTAATTAAAAAACCCTTTTTTATGCAGAACGACTTGGTTGCAATCAGGGAAGTGATTTACAGTATTGTTTTAAAAGGGAAACATCAGAACATTTCCAATACTCTAGCTGTGTACACACTAGGCGACCAACCTGCACGAATTTAACACCCTCGGCGAAGCGAGGCGGCTGCCCGAAGTGAAGCATCCAGTTGAGTCTCGCGCCCAGCAACAGCACGACGTCGGCTTGGAGCAGCGCCTGCGTGCGCGCTGACGACACGCAGCGAGTTGAGCTGTCCTCCACCACGCCCTTACCTGCTCACACATTCAGTTTACTCGCCTTCACTACACACATTCACACGACTCAGTCGCAGCAAGCCGAGCTGTTCTCCATCACGCCCTTTCCTGAACACACTCACTTCCTTTACCCGCCTTGACTACACATATACACACAACTGATACGCAGCGAGCCGAGCTGTCCACCACTCCCTTACTTGCTCACACATTCACTTCCTTTACTCGCCTTCACTACACACATTCACACGACTCAGTCGCAGCAAGCCGAGCTGTTCTCCATCACGCCCTTTCCTGAACACACTCACTTCCTTTACCCGCCTTGACTACACATATACACACGACTGATACGCAGCGAGCCGAGCTGTCCACCACTCCCTTACTTGCTCACACATTCACTTCCTTTACTCGCCTTGACTACACACATTCACATGACTGATACGCAGCGAGCCGAGCTGTTCACCACCTCCCATTCCCTTTTTGAGCACCAATTCCTTATCCGTTCATATATTCTGTGTTCATTCTGGTCCCCTCAGAAAGGTAATTTAACTGACGCATATTCAAGTTTCAACAAATCACATTCTGGAAAAATCAAACAGATAGCTAGGTATTCATTCTAAGAGTTAACATAAAACTCAAACTAAGGCCTTCAATCTGATTATAACGCCTCGTGAGTTTGAGTGATGCCACTACCATGCAGTTTCCGTATTTGGGCGGCGGGTCTCACCCATGGGTGTGGGCAGGAAAGGCAGATTGGTGGTGTTGATGAGGTCCCTGACGGCTTCCTCGGCGCGTCCGTACGCCGCGCCCTTGCCCACCACCACGAGGGGGCGCTGCGCTCCCGCCAGCAGGCTCGCGGCACGCTCCACCAGGGCAGGATCGGGGTGGGCGAGAGTCAGTGGCTCCGGAGTGTAGTAGTCGGGGACCGTGCTCTCTTCTACTTCCGACTGCAATCAATGTTAACTTTCAAAATGTTGATCATTATAGCAAACTAGCTGAGGCATTATAGCAAACCCGACTACACTCGGGTCAATGTTGTTTTGGTCTGATTTTTATTATTATTATTACAGTGTAATCTCACTAATCCGGCAATATTAAAAACCAGAGGGTGCCGGATTATTGGAATGTTCAGATTACTGGATTATAGTGAAAAAGTCATAGGTATTGAATAAAATTTCATAAAGGGAATAAATGTGTGTAATGTATTAAATTAACATGTAGGTACATATTTAATTAACTAGTTTTAAAATAATCCTTAATTGAGGTCTGCTTTTGTGCAATTTGTGGTTCTTGCTTAAAAACCTGTCCTCGCATGTTGCGAAGAATTATAATATCTTTGGCAGATATGCCGTTTTCTTCTGCCCATGTGAAGCGCACAGGTATAGAGGGGCGAGGGAGGCCGTGGGCGGAGGGTGCCAGATTATTGGACGTGCCAATCTGTCGAAGTGCCGGATTAGTGAGATTACACTGTATTTTATTTTTGATAGACTAGCAGCTTTCGCTGATGCGTCTATATCAAAACACTTTAAGTTTATTTTGTTGTATATACTTGTCGAGTCTGTTTTTAAACTGATTCATTAAATGGGCTGATTTTTTGTTTTAATATCAGTGTTGGTAATATTACTTTCGCATTTATAATATTAGTAAGGATAATACAAAATAATGTTTGGACACCCACACAACTCTTAAAAACTTGATATTAGCAAAGCAACATTGTTAGCATTACAAAGAAGTAATTAAGGGAGCTATTAGCTGGACAAATTTAAACTAACAAACATGTACACTGATAAACAACACTGAATATGGCTTAGACACATCAGCCTAGGAAGTTATTAAATAAATAGATCCAAAAGCAGTTTGAGCCTGATAAACATACAGTGATCGTAATTTTTCTGAGATCAAGTCTTCGCAAAGTACAGCTGATAGTAAAGTCGCAGATAAAGATTTCTTTTTACATGGATTCCGAACCAAAAATAGCTTGCACGCGTGACAAAAATGCACTTATTCAACTCAGAAAGAGTAAAATAGAGTCACATATGACCTCTCGCATGAGAAAAAAGGCTACGCGCCCTAAGCTAGGAGCTGGACTTATTTGGGGGGAGCGCATACCTGGAGGAGCGTGCCGGGCACGTCGAGGTAGGCGGCGCCCGGGCGGCCCGCGGTGGCGAGGCGGACCGCCTTCTCCACGTGCAGCGGGATGAGCCGCGCGCTCGCCGGCCGCGCTGAGTACTTGCAGTACGGGTGTGCCAGCATCGCCTGGCGCATATTGACGGTCGGCATTCGCAGTCGTGAGGTGTGATGTGAATTAATTTGCTGAGTTCATGTTTGGTCCTTCACTCAAATCCTTAGGCTAAGTACTACTTTTCGTTGGTCTTAGTTTCTGTTACGACTATTTAATCTCAGCCTAAGCCCCGGTTGCACGAAGAGACGGACAAGTAAATCAATGTTCAAACACGTCACTTTTGGAGATCCGCCTATAGTTCCTTTCATAGTGTCCACACAAAGTGACGTGTTTGATCATACTTTGACGTAGATTTTGATTTTTTGTCCTTTCGTGCACTCGGCCCTAAGACTAACGAAAAGTAGTACTTTGTGATGTCACTTTGACACATTTTGTATGGACGAAAACTCAAAGTAATGCAAAGTGAAGTCACAAAGTACTACTTTTCGTTAGTCTTAGTTTCTGTTACGACTATTTATCTCAGCCATAATGTGCATCGGTGTTACAGTAAGGTGCCAACTCAAACTGTTCCATATCAAGACTGTATATTACCAAAATCCTTCCCTAATCAATTGTTGCTTGGAAATTGTTATAAAATTAAATGTGTATATTTCCTTGATATTAGTATCTAACAACATTCAATCAATGTGATTGTTTTTGTCGCATTCCCGAAAGAATTTCATGTCATGCCAGGATATTTCCTTTATGAGATCTCGAACATTGAACTGGAAGACAATTTTTCTTTGCCGCAACCACCAGCTTGCATCATCTCTCATTGGCAAATAACCATGCAAGGGGAAGGGACCTACATATTACATGGATTCCGAACCATGGAATAGCGGGCCTCTGTGACAAAATGCACTTATCCAACTCGTGCATGCACGAGCCCATGAGCTTTCACATGAGAAGCATGAGTAGGTCCAGCATCCTAAATAAAAATTTTTTTTTGGTATCAAAACAAAACCAATAAACAATTAATTCATGCCTCAACGTAATTGTTTTTTTGTGTTTTATGTACCATTGACGACAAGTCCAGTAGCACCCTCTACGGTCGAGTTTGTTTTGCACATGTGGCGTGCACATGGCGCCATGCAGCAACCCGCGCGGGCGGTGCGATCCCCTCCCCCGCTTCACCTCCGCGCGATGCGAGCGCTTCAGTGCTAATGGACTTTTGAATGCGACCGTACAAGGAAATTTTGTATGGATCGGAACAGCGTTAACTGTCCAGAGATAAGGAATGTGACATGTATGTATGCATGTATGTATAATCTACGGTGAAGCAAGGACACATTAATTAAAGAAAGATCCCTGTAAAAAGAACTACTCCACGAAGATTCAGCAAGGCTATCCAGAGATAGTTCTCGATGTACCTGCGGACATTCCTGAAAGCCGCCGATGCCCTCGTGGTCGGCGGGCGCGGAGCCCCCGATGAGCAGCATGGGCCAGCAGTTACTCTGCGCGTTGGCGAGCCCGCCGATGCAGTGCAGCACACCCGGCCCCGAAACGGCCATGCATACGCCTGGCTTGCCTGCGCACACCATAATGTTGCTTGAACACAACACAGTACACAGATCTACATTAATCGAGATTTTACATAAAAATATTGAGTTTCCCTTGCATAATAATAATAATTATTGCACCATCTTGCCTGTTGCCTATCAATGCCGTTGTTCCGAAAACATTTACTTAAAATCTTGAACCATGTTGGGCTTCAATATCAGATGCGGAATGTGGTTCTACTTTCGAATACGAGACTCGATCATATGTTTTTGTCTTTAGTTCAGAGGCCTTGCAGTATTTGTCCATATTGAGTTTCAATAAAGTTTTAGGTTTATAGGTGTACTTTTTTATTGTAGGTATATAAGCTGTAAATAATAATCTTTATAAAACTTCCATACACATTGGGCACATGCTAGAGTGGACCTAGCGGACAGCATGGCCTAATGTCTCAATAATGGGAGGATATTGACATTATAGGCCCCACATTGAGACAAATATATTCAGTTAGCTACAAAAAAGTAAGGAATGTGAAATGTTTATACATACATCGACATATAATCGTCCGTGAAGCAAGGACACATTAATTAAAGAAAGTTCCCAGTAAAAAGGCTGGACCAGAACCACCCAAACATACCATTCGCAGGTACCAATAAGACCAAGAAGTACCAAGAAGCGTCTACCAATTTCGCCACCGCCACCATAATTTGGAAATCTATTACAGTTTTTCCTCCCGTAATCGATGCCTCCAAATAACACAGTGTTTAAGATTATAACTTCATACATGTATTTAAAGCTTCATCTACGTTGCGGACGCATGGTGTGTTTTACTGGTTTTTTTATGAAAAACCGGTATGGGTAGCCGTGCTGAGGTGTGTTCGGGTCCAGCCTTGCAGTATATTCGTAAAGTAGTTCTTTTTACTGAGCTCTTTCTTTAATTAATGTGTCCTTGCTTCTCAGTCGATTATTCATACATACATGTCACATTCCTTGGAATAAGCGACGTACCTGCTTAGTACGAAAAGGTGTATTTATTAAAAAAAGTAGATTTGATATTGCGCACTATTTTATCGATACATTTAAATCACATTGTCGTTCAAGTTTCGGATCCCACTTTAGTACCATTGTCATTAAAACTTTTTTGGTAGTCAAACTACACTAAGTTACGCCAAAAACGCAGATTCTATCAACCAGTAAAGAAGAATCCGCAATGAAACTTTACTGGTTCTCTAAGTTGCTCAGGCAAGCTGAAACGTGAGAACAGGACAATTTTTTTTTCAGTGGGGACATCGTATTTTTCAGTGTTTAGAAACCTTTGCACTGTAGTATCTTATCATCTTGCAATATGAAATTATATTTATGAGTTTTATCTGGAGATAGCAGTCATACTTTACATTTTTTCTATCTCTGTTACCAATTCAAACTATTATCTTGTTTGAGTCTCAGTTCATAGGTATTGAGGTAGGTAATCAATGAACTATGCACAGCGAACACTGGGTGGGCCGTAGATAAATTAAAACCGGCCAAGTGCGAGACGGACTCGCACACGATGGGGTTCCGTACAGTGGCCGATTTACCAGCAGACTGAGTAGGCTGAAGCCGAGGGCGGCAGAATTTAGGGGCGGCAAATTTGGGGCCGATTTTTTTTTTGCTACCAAAGCGCGTTTGGCACGATAGTATACTGTTCTGAAGTCTTGATAGGTGCATAACACAAATTATTATTTAAACAAATCAACATGTAATTCCAGCATTTCAATATGTTTTTCTACAATTTGCATAGTCGTGTTTGTTTACGGCGCGAGAACGAGTGACATGATCGCTGAGTGTGTCTAGCTGAATTGAGTGCACGAGCGAGGGTGGCCGCGGCAAGAATCAGTTGAAGAAATTATTGTATGATTTTGGAACTGTTAGCTGAGTTCTATGAGGAATCAAGGATATGGAAGTACCGATTATTACATATCGAATACCGTTTGCGATGAGTTTATTCTTTTGATGGGATTGGACACTAGATAAGAATGGTCAAATATTTTTCTTTGATAATCGATTCAACACCAGATATAGCATATGTGGACAAAAATACCCTCGTCACTAGATACGTTTTGGAAACAGGTGAACCGTGTAAACAATTTCTCAAGTTTCTCCCCTCAGTGGGACATAAAGCTGAAGAAATGTTTTCTGCCATTATTTGTATGCTACCTATTTAAAACTATTTATGCTGCTCTCAACACAATTCATAATTAAATATGTCATGAATTCCCTTCGAGTTTGTTAATGCGATTTCTACTGTATATTTAGATAAACAAAATGTTAAAAATAAAATAAAACGATCCGCGATATTAGTATTTTTCTAGTAATACAAATTTTGAACCTGTCAGGTATCCGACAGCCTGTGCAGCGTATGCGGCCGCCTGTTCGTTCCTCATGCCCACATACTTGAGTCCCGCCGCCTGGAATGCCGACGACAGCTCGATGACGGGGATGCCCACAACGCCGAACACATACTGCACTCCCTGAACAAAGTCATGCACAATACTGTTCAGTGTTACTATGCAGAAGCCATTTTATATTGCAGTTCAATGCAGCATTTCATGTTTATTAAATGAATAAAAAATATAGTTAATGGTGCGACAACTGCTCATTAAATTCAGGGAAAACAAAATATTGCATTAAATGTTTAAATACTTGTGAGATATGTTTTTGACAATACGCTTCAGTCATTTGCCCCACACAAGTTTATATCAAACTCACGCACAATTGTTCAAACAATACACAATAACATTATATCAACGTTACTTGGTGTGGACACAGCCGTGCGTATATTTTCTATGCCTGATGGTATCAAATGGCATAGAGGAATGAATTCAACAAAACAGTCTTGACGCTTTATCAAGATTTTATATACCGGTTAGCAAATTCGCATCAGTAAAAGTTCAAGTTTAATTTCAATAATAAGTAGGTAACCGGTTTGTTTTGGTTTTCAAAAAAAACTTCTCTACTTATTTCTTTCATTCATATTTTCTAATGTGTATAGGATGCTCATTGGTGTGGATTGCTTGGGGCATAGAATATGCTCAGAAGCGATGCTCCAATTATCGCAGAAAATTAGTCGTCCTTTCTCTCCAAAAATCTAGCCGTTGTATGGAGTAAACTTCCAGTGAGGTGCGCACCGCCGTTCCGCGAGCCGGTATGCTGTAGTCTTTCGCACAGACGCTGCCACCCCTTGGATTATGATGCCGTATTAATATTGGGCTTTTCTCTACCTAATGAACGACCAATGTCTCAATGTCATGTCAATGTCCAACAATAGTTAGTACATTTGAAGACTGCAGTAAAAACGAGAAATTATGAATCACCGTTCCGCGAGCCGGTATGCTGTAGTCTTTCGCACAGACGCTGCCACCCCTTGGATTATGATGCCGTATTAATATTGGGCTTTTCTCTACCTAATGAACGACCAATGTCTAAATGTCATGTCAATGTCCAACAATAGTTAGTACATTTGAAGACTGCAGTAAAAACGAGAAATTATGAATCGCCGTTCCGCGAGCCGGCATGCTGTAGTCTTTCGCACAGACGCTGCCACCCCTTGGATTATGATGCCGTATTAATATTGGGCTTTTCTCTACCTAATGAACGACCAATGTCTCAATGTCATGTCAATGTCCAACAATAGTTAGTACATTTGAAGACTGCAGTAAAAACGAGAAATTATGAATTGCCGTTCCGCGAGCCGGTATGCTGTAGTCTTTCGCACAGACGCTGCCACCCCTTGGATTATGATGCCGTATTAATATTGGGCTTTTCTCTACCTAATGAACGACCAATGTCTCAATGTCATGTCAATGTCCAACAATAGTTAGTACATTTGAAGACTGCGGTAAAACGAGAAATTATGAATCGCCCTTCCGCGAGCCGGTATGCTGTAGTCTTTCGCACAGACGCTGCCACCTCTTGGATTATGATGCCGTATTAATATTGGGCTTTTCTCTACATAATGAACGACCAATGTCTCAATGTCATGTCAATGTCCAACAATAGTTAGTACATTTGAAGACTGCGGTAAAAACGAGAAATTATGAATCGCCGTTCTGCGAGCCGGTATGCTGTAGTCTTTCGCACAGACGCTGCCACCCCTTAGATTATGATGCCGTATTAATATTGGGCTTTTCTCTACCTAAGGAACAATCAATGTCTTAAGGGCCTGGTACTAGCCAAATCGCAAAGTTAGACGAGGCACCCCAAGTAAACTAACTAAGTCTGACGATTATAAGTGTCATCCTTATAATATATGATTCCTTGTCTAGGAATCGAATGATTTTCGTTAATGTATGTTTCCTTTTTCTATACAAAATACATTGCGGAAACGGTGTCCATTTCCGAACTTTTTTGACTAAATGTAGAAATCTAAAAGCAAATGGAATTTTTTGTTTATGCATATATGCTGTTTTTGCTTATATCTAGAAATCGAATGACTTTCAGATTTCTAATGAGAAAAATCAACTTTTTTTATTTTTATTATTATTTAAATAAATGATGGAATAAAAAAATATTAACAATCCATTATCAGTCTGGAGTTTTATTTGGATTTGCTGAAGCGTTTCACTACATATTATTACATTTGTTAAAAAGTGCATTTGGATGGCGCGAGTAGTTGGCTAGTCCTAGCGCCTTAATGTCATGTCAATGTCCAACAATAGTTAGTACTTTTGAAGACTGCGGTAAAACGAGAAATTATGAATACTCTCCAAGGACCCTAAGCTACCCATTCGATCCTTCAAACGAGTTCATATTTTAGAGCTTGTGTTGGACACAAGCCCCCATGACGAGTATGTTTAATATATATTGATTTTCTTTCTTTAATTAATGTTTTTTTATATTTTGCAATAACAATGGTGTTATGGCCCCGTCGAAGCAAAATAGACAGTCTAAAGAAGAGAAGTCAAAAGTCAAAGTCAAAGTATTTTTATTTCACGCATCAAATTTTGTGTAGAAATATTAAATTACAAATTACATAATACAGAGGGAATTATTCATCAGAGACAAATTTATTGTTTTAAAAATGGCCCAAACAGTTATAAAATAAGAACGAAAACTATAGAATATTACAGAGCTCGGTTCCCGGCCGCTTAGTCGTCAGTAGTGACTGTCCATTCTTCAATATACGGGCCCCGCCTTTCTACCCATTAGGCGTCTCCTTATGGTCAGTCACCACATATGGTTGCCATTAGGGGTAGGCAGGCGGCAGGAATGTTGTCGCGTACACGTACGTCTACAGGGTCACTAAGGATAACTTTTTCAGCCGATATCGCTCAATCGCACTATCTAGGATGCGCTTGAATTTAATGAAAATGATATTATTTTCTTACCTGTTTCTTGAGACTTTCAGCTAGGATTCTGTTTCCATCTGTAGTTGCATGCAGAGGGCTCGAGGAATGCAGGTTCCTTCTGAAGACGATGTGGGCGGCTCTTCTGAACATTATTCGGTAACAGGGTTCACAAGTCACACAAAATCTGCGTTGCGCGGTCAAGGTCCAACCACAATGACAAAAAAATGTAGGTGTAATCTCTATCTCACGTTTTATTTGTACGATAGATAGCGCATGTTGCCGGATTTGGTGATAATGATAGCAACCCAAAATTGACGAGAAACTTGATCTATAAAATGTTTTAAACCAAATAAACTGATCGATGTTTTGGGTAAGTAGGTACCTGCTTAGGTAGTTTCGATTAATTATTTGATAAAAAAATATCCCAAACTAGTTTAGAGCCCATTTCAAACTTTTGCTCAACTTTATTTGCCTGACAGATAGTACAGGGTGGGTCACTATTTGCAATTTGGAATCATGTTAATTTGGGATCATGCAACCATACATATAGATCAATACAATACAGTCTTGAAAAAGATAGCACGGTGTCTTTTTAGTGCACGAGTCCAGTTAGTAGGTTACATATTTGGACCAACAGTTATTTATGAACAATGTGCATTTAAGCATTAATATTGAAACAACCTAAAAATTCACCTTCATAAAAATATTATTATTCTTAAATCATTGTTACGGAAGAATATATATTTTCCTATTAAAAGTGGACTAATTATTTACAAAGATAAATCAAAATCCATAGAACTCATAACCCCAGTATCTTCCAACGCATTGAAAATATCTAATTTCATTAACCTCTGATTTCACCACCTCCAGCTAACTGAAATCGATAGTTAACTTTCGGTTACGTTGCATATTTACATGGTGTCACCTAAAGATAACTTTTGGATTTTTGTAGGTAGCTGGAGGTAGTGCAAATTGGCGTAAGAATGGCCCGTAAGCTATGTTTCCTATGCAAACGTATTTACGAATATAATGCAACAAATATCTGTGTCTGCATGTTTTTGGTTTTTGAAAAATCAAAACCGAATCTAATGAAAGCAAAAAGAAAACCTTCATGTAAATAGTTTTACCCTAATACGTGGCAGATTTTAAACAACATTACGACCAACGGAGGCTGCAAGAGGCTGGGGAGGTGAAATGCTTTACGCATACCTGATTCCGGAATCAAGTTATGTGGGACTGGTTGGCGAGTCTAACCTAACCCTAGGCCAGACCTACCCACTAAAACACCCCCCTAATGTCCTTTGACCTGTCGGCGTTAAAGGGGATAGCCGGCCTTTTGGCCTGTAGGCGTTAAAAAGGATAGCCGGGGATGAGTTCTTGTTGCCTTCCACTGGACTACCCCCAAATCCCCAAATTGAAGTATATATTTTAAACTTGAGGTACCCTGTCATTCTTGTTTTTTTTTTTGTTAATTAGTCCGTTTGGACTGGCAAGGGTTTTTTCAATTCTTGTTTGGGTTATCACAGTGTCACAATATTTTGTTTCCACAGAGGAATGGCAAACCAACTTTACCATTCAACCAAATCAGCGACCACGGATAAAGATTTGAC
Source organism: Incurvaria masculella (assembly GCA_946894095.1). Taxonomy (NCBI): domain Eukaryota; kingdom Metazoa; phylum Arthropoda; class Insecta; order Lepidoptera; family Incurvariidae; genus Incurvaria; species Incurvaria masculella. Next base: position 10,355,614 of record OX335657.1, on the reverse strand, counting down.
GATCTTCGCCTGCACGGAATATTGAGAAGATTAATTGCTTATTACTGTGAGGGATGGGTTGTCGGTAGTCTGGTTTTATAACGTCAGAAATGAAATGGCATCTCTCATCATCTCTTATATATGCAAGGGTAATTGATATACACCTAGATAGAGTCGGTCAAATCAATCGTGATTCCCCAAATCATATTAGGGATTCAAAAATCATAGTATGGTAACATTAAAAACATTGAGGAAACTAAACTACGACTATCTTGATACCTTGAATATAAAAAATAAGCTTGATTTACTTTTGTAAAAAAAGGAGAAAGCCCAAGAACGAAAAGGAGAAGGGCCCCTCAACATTTTAGTGTCTATCTTCCAAACCAGTGTTATAATTTAGAAAATAAAATAACTTTTCGAGTAATGAATTTGGAAGACTAGATTCATTGCCATTTTAATGTTATTAACAAAATGCGGCTTTAAGATTTTGAATGTTTTAGAGACAGCAGAGAGTTCAGCGTAGAGCAAAATTCTCCAGTCCAAACGAAGTAAAAATGCACAGAGTTTAACGCGTCTTTGATATTTCTTGAGCAACAATACTTCACATTGGTCCTAGGGAACTTTGTAGACGTTTTTTTCCCTCTTACCGGACGGAATGGCATGGAGCGGCTACCCGAACACTTATGAGCTCTGTTCGGGCTATTGCTCTGTGGAACGGTTCCATTGTGTTTGGCCAGGCGGAACAGCACGGTGCAAGATTTCATGCTCCGACAGCCCGAACGCCTCAACCACTTGACATCCATTCCATTTGTTTGACGCACAGTTTGACGTATGTGTGACGGATTCATTAATATAGACCCCTGTTCGTCTCGTGGCGGGTACGCATTCATATCGAAAACTTCAGTCCATTAACTGGTGCAACACTGGCTGGTGCAAATAATCTCTAGTCAAAGCGTTCACCCGTCGTCGCAAAGTCGCAAAAGATTATCAACAACATCAAACGCACAATCAAACGATTTGTCGAAAGACAAATAACGAGCGATTAATCTCGCTGACAGTTGACAGTTTTGATTCCGTTCCGCGATTCCATTTCGCATGATAGAACAGAAAGGAGTGATTCCAAGCGATTCCGAACAGTTCTATTGTTCAGCGAAAACGGCCGAGGTAGGTACACAGAACTGTTATTCCGTTAGCCATAACGCTTTTTCTTGCACTTTCCTGCTCAGAGTGGCTCAGAGCAAGCAGCCCGAACAGAGCCCTTGTGACAACGGTAATACTATGCGATGTTCTGTCCTTGTCTTATTTATATTGTAAGTAGGACAAGGAGTAACTGTGAATGATTCCTTTTAATGTAAAAATGGGGATTCAGATAGTTTATGTATAATATGTTTAAATAATAAATATAAATTTTCGCATATGTTGTCAATAAAAGACACGAATGATTTCTAAAGGGCCTGGATTTGGGTTATATTTTTCAGGAGTCATCTTTATTGTATTAGGAGTCATAATCTCGGTCATAATCAAAATCTGGGGAGAGATCTGGACATTTTCTACAACATAGTCACTCTCAAAATACTTTTCCCCAACACAAAGGAGTGACAACGGAAGTATTATGCGATGTTCTGTCCTTGTCCTATTCATATTGTTAGTAAGAATAGAAGTAATTGTGAATGATTAATTTTAATTATTTAAGAAGTAACCGGCCGTGAAAAATGGGGATTCAGATAATTTCAAATATGTTTAAATAATAATAAATATAAATTACTAGCTGCGGTACCCGGCTCCGCTCGGGTTAGTGTCGGCTAAACTATCTCATGGATAAAAAGTAGCCCACATGACAGGTCCAAAATAGGGTCAAACTGGTCCAGGACAATGTATCTATGTACAATGTATGTATGTTTTATGAAAATGTATGAATATTTGTAATATTTCGAACACAAAACACCAGCGACTAACAGGTTTGTGAAGTGCAAAAAATATGAATGGCGGCGTTCTCTCAACGATACCTACGGTAAAAGATAACCAGTCGTGATGCCGCCGCTCTACTTTGTAGGATTATAATCCTAATAATATTTAATAATAATTTACAATAAATGAAAAAATATCAAGTGTAATTGCTGGTTGTATTGTACTAAGAATACTACGAGCCAGTGTTACATTGGTTTATGTTAAGAAAGTCGTTACCTTACCAATTCCCCATGCTATACGGGCGATAACTGTTTTTGGAAATTTTGGATTCGAAAATATACTGTCGTAATTTACGTCCGTTTTTTTTAATATACCTTCAAAGGGGAAAAAGCTCTTTTTTGAGTTCATTTTCGTATTTTTTACTGAAAAATACAGATGTTTACAAAAACATAAAAATATATCAACGCATATAGAATGAAGCTTTATCATGTGATCAAAACATTTGATTAAATCTGACAACTTTTAGGGGTAGGGAAACGTCAAGGCATGGAAGCTTGGCTTGAACTATGGCTTGACCAATGGACAAATAATCGATTTCTTAAAATTTTCAAATCTTAGATTTCCTGTGATTTCACGACTGCCTTAATTATTCGTGTTTGTATGATTTAAGGCAGAATGGCGTGATGGTCATGTTTCCAGACGTAACATCATGTTTGTTTCACCACAAACAAGAGTATGCATTGGACTATTATTTATTCTGGGGCATTGGGACAGAGCATACAGAAACAGATTGCATTAGCGAGCGCCTTCCGCTGAATGTCATCAAAACAAACGTCATAAATTTTGCACTCAGAGTGGGCAGTCTGAGTTCTCACCGAAATTGGCGTTTACGGCAAACCGATCGACTGGCGTTTTCTCCAAACTCCATACAAGTTTTTACTAGATATTCTGTGGTTTTACTTCTTCAAGCTGTCAAAGTCAAACGCGGACTTCCGATTTGTATGAAAACGCGGAGTGGACGTAAACCGCAACGTCGACGTATTTACGGCAACGTTGAGTAAGCTGTCAAATCAAGCTCGGACTCGCAAATGTTAGTTCGCTTAACGCCCGCTGCGCGCGCTCTTCAATTTCTACATACATTTGAAAACGCCAGTCGATCGGTTTGCCGTAACGCCAATTTAGGTGACAACTTAGACTACCGGCTCAGGTCAAATGCTAATCAAATCGACTCTCCAATTACGAACATTCTCGCTAATCTTCTGCTCAAAATCTTCAATGAAGTCGATTTCCTTGGCATAAAAATAGATAAAAAAATAAATTGGGAACAACTAGTTGACAAGGTAACCAAAAAGATCAGCTCTATACCCCAGCAGCGCTTTACCCCAAAATAAGTAATTTAGTGGCCATGAGTAAAATTAAAAAAAATATGCCCCTAGGAACGTGCACTTTGCCTACTTTCACAGATTATGGTAAGGTCAATAAGCTAAACTCTTTTAAATATAAACTCTTTTAAGACTCTTTTGCCAGTATATTTAGAGAGCTAGAATAATTGTATTTGAAGATGAATACTTTCATCGGTAGATATAAAAATTAGATGTGCTAAAAATGATTTAAAAACACTAACATAACATTGTCAGGTCATTGGTTAATGCATAAAATAATGTATTAGATTTATTAAATATGGGTTAGTTAAGGTATCCAAATCTTACGTTTTTACAGTAGCTTATCTCCAGCAATTTGATGGCTGAGGTCAAAAGAACTAAAAAAAAAAATCAGGACACTTTTCATTGAAGTTACTACGTGAACCAAGCTCTAGACTGATGTATTTTTTTAAGAACCTACAGTCATAATAAGAGGGAATTGTCAAAATTTAATACGCTGATTATTACCGGACGGATCTAGTACGGAGATAATCCGCGTCAGTTATAGTAAGCACGCCCACTCTAAATTGGTACTACTGCTACAGTCGTAGGGTAAGCCGTCCAGTGAATGAACATCCCCCAGTAAATGAACAAAAAGCATACTTTCTTCTAAAATAAGAAAACGGTATATTCTACTGAACCGTGTTTTTTTGCCAGGTTAATAACATTATTTTCTTTATAATGGTAAAACTCTCTGCATCTGTCATCTATGAGTGGCCGCATTGCAGTATTCTAAAAAGCATGTGTTATGGTATGTGACAGTTTGTATGGAAAAATTAGATCTCAGTTAAGAACCATGTGTTTTTGTTGATAGCTTGGTGACGATGTTTGACGTAAAAATAATGAAATCAATCATTCTTTTAGTAGAACAAGGCCAAAATTATCGATTAAAACTAGTTGTTTCGCTTAGATTTATAGCTGTCTGGAGTAAATTACTGAGTGTTCCATAACTGGTCCACGAAAATTTCTAAATCCAATGAATGAAATGGGTGTTCATTCACTGGTACCTCTTGAAATTTTAAAATTTGAGATTATTGCGCCTTCTTATAATTGCAAGAAGGGCGGTGTTTAAGGATAGGTATACAAAATGATTTCGGATTATGGAGCCAGTGTTGGAACAATCATATTCTTTTATTAGTGCAAAAAATCTAGTGAATGAACTAGTGAATTTGCGTTTTAAAATGTTGTGTTCATTAACTGGTATTTTTGTTCCACTGAATGAACTAATATTTTTCATATACGTTCATTATCATATTTTACTAAATCAGTGAATAGAGTCGATAACTATCCTCTGCACCTTTTCCGCAATCGGTAACAGTGAACCCCCTTTGTGGTTTATCCTCATAAGAGTATGCCTCCAGGCAAAGGAAATAAATTTCACGCTTCTTGCTTCATAGGTAGATCGGATATCGGGCGGCGTTGTCAACAACGTTTTTTGTCTACATACAAACTGTATTACAGCGTTAATCTTTTTAGATGGCCACAATGTCATATAAAACGAGAAAATTTTAAAAAACAAGACCTAGAGAAAAACGAAAAAGAAGGGAAGAATATAAACTAGAAATGGAAAAGAAAGATCAATCACAAAAACTAAAAAAAATTAAGGGAAAACTAAGATATGAGAAAAAAAACCATATTAAGAATATAAAGAAAAATAAAGATGCAGAAATACAACCGCAAAACAAGATAAGAACGAGATAAAAATAGAAGATTAGAAAAAAACCCGAGGAAATACAATGAGATTAGATAACAATAAAGTTGAAGGAATATCATCGCAATGAAACATTTTAGAAAAAGGAAGAGAATAATGTCGGATCACGAATGGAGAGAATAGGGCGTTTTTTTTTAATTTAATTAACAATTATGTAAATTAATATCTTTAGTCCTTTTTATTTAAAAGTTAAATTTATAAATTACAAACAAAAATGCAAGAAAATAATATTAGAAACAACCAATGAACGAAAGTTCATTGGATAAACGATTGCTGACTTTATTAACCCTTTTTTATGTCTCCAATTCAATAAATAATTTACAATATTGTATGTCCTAATAATATAGATTTTTTTCAAGAGTAAGAGCATGATTCTGAATGTATCCAAGACAATTCAATAACATAAATAAATGTTCATTGACTGGGTATTGTCGTGTTCATTGACTAGAAATAGTGTTCATTAACTGGTTATTTGGATCATTTCTCATATATTAATCAATTAATTAACATCTAGACCGGATATATCAACATACTTAATTTTACTTTATTTTCCAATAACCAAGGATTACAAAAACTAATCTTAGATTATACCAGAGACATTACATAACGTTATTTTGTGTTAAACTTGTACGATGGTACGGAACCCTTCGTGTGTGAGTCCGACTCGCACTTGGCCGGTTTTTATGATGTAATGATCGTCGGTTTGGGTTGGATATCTTAAGGTCGGCCCGTAAGCATCAGAAAATTTCGCCTCCCATACAAACGTAGTTTACTAATAATTTGAAAACCACTGTTCCAACTTTCTTGATATTTGGTATCTAATATTAGGCTACAAATATCTGTGTCTGCATATCTTTGTTTTTTCAGTAAATATGTTCTGGGTCAAACCACAGAGAAAACAAAATTCGTATGAAGATTTTCTTTTTGCTTTCATTTCATTCGGTTTGGCTTTTTCAAAAAAACAAAAGCGAGCAGACACAGATATTTGTTACCTGATATTGGGAATTAAATATCAATTTAATTGGAATAGCGGTATTTACATGATTAGTAAACTAGTTTGTATGGGGAGCATAGCTTACGGGCCGTTCTAAACTCGGAAAATATCGATCGCACGAAAAAAATTGTCACTTAGCCCCGATTGCACGACTAGACGGCTGTGTTAATGAATGTTCAAACACGTCACTATCAGTGAACCGCATGGAGTTTCTTTCATACTGTCCATACAAAGTGACGTGTTTGATCATACTTTGACGTTGATTTTGATTTTTTGTCCTTTCGTGCACTCGGCCCTTAGACTTAGAAGCCAACGAACCGCTCGAATTTGATCGCGATTTTGAATATACACTTGAATATGCACACACAAAATTATGGCCTCGAATAGTTTGGGGCTTATAGCCACTTATTCGACAACCCAACTATGTACAAACGTTACTCTGAACGCTCTAAAATAAATAGAAGGTCTGCCATAATATGCGGTAAGGCCCAAAATTGTTTTCAAGGGCTGCCTACGATTATTATCTTTGAATGGACTGAATAAACTGGTTAAATAGTTGGAAGCATTTCCCGGAGAAGAAAATTATGGCATTGCTAATGGCCTCCTAATGGCAATGATTAACCGAACGCAGGGTGGATGCAGTTTGATATACAGAATGAGCATACAGTTGTTTGCATTTTTCTGGGTATCAAAGATAAGTTAGTTAGTGCTGTGTGGGTTCAACTACTTAAAAATTATACCTGCAGGCGGTCCTTCTGCATTACTTTCCGTGCATGTCACAAGGGATTTGTCGATAGTGATTCGTATTCCGCCTACAACTGTAGATCGGTTGTTGCTCCAAAGCCATGTCAGTGAATGCCGGCGTACAGCAGGGTTATGTGCTGTCTTCAACCCTGCTGCAAATTAATGATCTGCTATATTCGGGTGACATTGATTGCTACGCAGATGACAGCACGGTGCTAGTCACGTTCAGGTACGCCAGTTCCCGGACCGCAAGCCGGGCTGAAGTGGACGATTATAGGCGGCTCCTCGTTGTTAGACTCGAAGAGACCCTGAGTTTCCGGATGGGGTCTCCAGAACATCGTTGAGTTTAACGCGGCAAGACACAGGCGTACGTAATCTGTGGAAAACGACCTTCGATCAGTGCGGCTTCAACCATTCCAGGGTAGTTGCTATTTTCTATGTTTTTACTTTTATAAGTTTCCATACAAAATGTTTTCATCGATGCCCCTCTAAAATGGATTATTTACATCGATGCACCTCTAGATGCGCTCTTCTTAGCGACTTCCGCTCCTCTATTTGACGTCGCGTGGGTAGAACGGCATAAAAGGCTCATGCGGTCGGATTTTTTCTCCAAGACTCCGCCCCGGCGCGCGGTGCTGCCGCACCACCGTTGCACACACCACGGAATATTGAGGAAGTGTTCTGTGGCACCCACCCACACACATTAAAACGTTTGCAGGCTCGTGCGGCTTCTGCGCCCGCCAGAAGTCCGGCTACCCTTCAAATTCAGGCTGAAGGTACACTATTGAAGGTGTTTAAGGCCGGTTCCATACCACCTCCAGCTATAAAAATCTCCACGGTAAAAAATAATTTCTTGAAATAAAGCAAATTGCTTTGATTCAAAGCAATGCGTGATTCACATATTCGGGAACAAAATATTTTCTTAAAATAGAACAATTATATTCTTAAAATAGTTACTTTGTTCCAAGAAATTGTATACTTGATATAAGATTTTGCTGGTCTCTTGCTTTAAGTTGTTAAAGTATTTAAATCAAGATTATCGTAATGTTCATTTAAGTTGCCACTTTTCTTAGTTGAAAATGTATTATTCTTGTTATAAGAAAATAAATAGTATATGCAACAAATTAATTACTTAAATTAAACAGCATTGTGTTGCCTCAAGTAAATATTTTCTTGGCCTAACCACTACTTTTCTCGGTGTAATAATATCGTTTCTTCGAACGAAACTATATATTATTAGACTAAGTATTTTTTTTCTTCAATGAAGTAAATATTTTCTTGGCAAATTCTAACACTTTTCTTGGTCTACCAATATCGTTTCTTGTAAGAAAACTATAACATTTTAAGACCAAAACTGTTGTTACTTGAATTAAGAATATGGTTTCTTGGTCAATGTCTATACTTTTCTTGGTGAACGAATATCGTTTCTTGAATTAAAACTATAACATTATTAGTCCAATATATATTTTTTTTCAATGAAGTAAATAATTTCTTAGCCAATGCTAATGTTTTTCTTGGTATAACAATACCGTTTCTTGGATTAAAAGTGTACAATTCTTGGACCAAGACATTTGTTTCTTCAAGAAAGCAAGTGATATCTTGTCTTGACGTAGTACTTTTTTCGGTTTATCAATATCGTTTCTTGAATTTAAACTATAAAATTATTATACCAAGACAGTTGTTTCTTGAATTAACAAAAATATTTCTTGGTTAATGCTAATGATTTTCTTGTTGTAATAATATAATTTCTTGGAACAAATCGATTAAATTTTTAGACCAAAATATTTGTTCCTTAAATGAAGGAAATTATTTCTTAGTCAATGCTAATACTTTTCTTGATATACAAATATTGTTTCTTAGGACGAGATTATGAAGGTTTTAAATCAAGATATATATTTCTTCGATTGAAGTAAATGCTCTCTTGGTGTACCAATATCTTTTCTTGGATTCAAATTTTGAAATTCTTAGACCAAGATGTAAGATGTTCATAGCAAGCCGAATGTAATCTTGAAAGAAAACAAAGCTAATACTTTCGGAAAAGATGTTAATTAGAAGAAAGAAAAATATTTTTTCCTGACGTCTAATGAACATCATCCCTTACATACTTTGTTTTCTTTCAACATACATTCAGCTTCCTGTGAACATTTAACATTTTCTGAATTTCACAATTATTAAAGTAAAATAATAAAATAAGGATTGTATTGTTTTCAATATTTATTATCTAATAAATTTTTAAAAACAAACAATTACGAATCGGTATGTTTTTATCTGATGTAACAACAATAAGTAGCTTCATATGTTCTAAGGATTATACAGTTGCTGGGCCTTTTTTTATGTGTTAATGTGTTTTTCCTTTTGATTTCGACATCTCCACTATTCTGAAAAAGAGTGAGAACTATGATTAATCATTAATTGTATAGTGATTTGTAGATAATTTTAAACATTGAAAATCCCAAAAATATTACACAGAATGTAATTAATACATTGACCATAAAAATATATTTTCTTTTCGTAATGACAATCTTTTACATAATGAATTTACACTAAACATTTTAGGAGTGATTATGTTTTTACATGAGCTAAAGTTAGCGACTTGTCGTTGCTCACACCACAAGGGAACTAGGTGCGATGCCAGACTTTCCTTATATTGCTCGGCTTTATTTAACTGAATGGAAAACACGGACAATTTTCATTGTGTTTTCGTTAAATCAATGCGATGGTACCAACCCGGGCGGGATTTCTTAGTTAGTAAGGAGTTAGGTCCCCTATAATTTTACGTGGAATCCGAACCACGACCAGCCTCAACGGTTGAAAATTGTCACCCATCCAGAACCAAACCGCGCTCAGAGGTGCTTCCCCAGCTTATCGAATTGCAAGGCGTCGCACCATTGGGCTACCAAAGTTGACAAAATGTATCCGGCGTCAAATTATAGCAAAAAGAAATGTGGTAGCATATTTGTAGTTTTTGTCGTAATTTAATGCAGTTATGGTTAAAAAACCTAAGTATGCCAATAAATATCGACTGAATGGTGTTAAATACCAAAATAACAAGTGAATCTGCAGTGGTTCTAAAATTATTTCCAAAATGTATGGGGAAGATAGCTCAAGCAAACAATTTTACCGTTTTCCATAACAATAATAATGATTATAATCTAAATACCTTTATATCAGCCGCATTGCCCGCAGCGCAGCTTTTAAATACACCTGGTTTACTCGATTAATTAAAGGTGCTGATTTTTCAGGGAAGATTCGTCAAAATCCTAGTTAATCTGAAAATTATAACACACGTAAATGTAAAATATCGTAATTGATTGTTATGAACCGTATATTAAATACCGTATTTTTTCATATTATTGTTTCTAGCATATCATTTCTTGTCGTGGTAAGCACACACATACCTAGGTAAAGCAAAGTTTATTTTTAGAATCTAAATATGCATGCGAAGAAAACCTCACTTAAAGGAAAGCTTAAAGACAACATTATTCAAAGAATATCCGTTTTTTTGATGCAATATATTAAGTTTTACATGTACGCTAGACATTCTTATTTGAAGAATCGAAATATGTCAAACTAAGAAAGTCATTGTTGAATGAAAACATGAATTTTCATTAAAACTGAGAATATTCGTTGTATTGACAGTTTTACACACACACATTGACAGTTTTACATAAAATCTCGCTGAGTTTAAGGTAAGGATCTAAATATCTTAAATAAAAAAGTCTTGCTCAAGTGGAAACATAAAAAAAAATCTTACCAAGGTGTCGCTTATCAAATCATTAAGAGCGGGAAATTGTTGCACGAACTGCGTGCACCGTCAGTCCATTTATGTTGATCTCAATGTCAAGCATGATTCCATTTGAAGATTACCGTGTCCCACGGTTCCTTGTTTTTGTTATGTCTTCTTCAGTCGCTTCTAGAAAAAGAATAATATAATGAGTTGTGTATTTTCTGAGAAAAAATACATCTCTGCTACATTGTTTGGTGCTGGGACAGAGTGTGGAAAAAGATGTACGAAGGGCCATGCAGAGAAGGCCAGGTGGACATATCTTCATTTCAATACCAATGATAACAAAATACTGTCAACTATCGTAAGTTATTAAAGAACGCTGTGCTTGAAGTGATGTTGGACATGAAAGTACAATAATACTACATTACTCACCAATAAACATTTGGATGTTGTCGGATGGAACGTCCCAGCACTGCAGTAAGCTTTCGATGGTAGTTATGATTGTAGGAATATCGTCAGACATTATTTCTGCTGCACCATAGATGAATAAAGTAAGTTCTCAGCACGTCACCAAATAAAAAAACGAACAACAACCATCACGTACCTCGAGCGGTAGGAATCAAGAGTGAATGAGCGAGCGAGCGGATTGGGCGCGCGACGACGCTTGCGTATGCGTGGATACATTTTCGTAATTGGTAAAAAGATACAAGTCCCCATTTTAAATAATTGAAATTGTATTGGTCTATTTTTGATTACTTATGTTTACCGCATAACACCGGTCTGCTACCTAAAATGTACATCGGATTACATTACATGAAGATTTTTGGTTTTTTGCATAGAAACGTTGTGTTTTTACATAATAATTTGCCAAATTCGTTACATATGAATATACTGTCCTTCCCACTTTTTTTTTAAGAAAAAAAAACTTTTTGTAAATAATAGCTTAATGTTTAACGGCTGTTGTTTTTTTGTGCCGAAGACTGTGGGTATCTTTTTTTCCTTTCCGAAATTGTATACTTCGGAACTCAAAAAAGTATCGGCCTTACTTAGTAGATAGAAGTGTCAAGATGGCTTACATTGGCACTTATCATTAAATTTTATTTGCTTTAAAATTAGGGTATTTTCTGTGTCATCAATTTTATTCAGGTAAATATTGCCACGCTTATAAATAAGATATTATGACAATAGGTTTGGTATTAGCCATTGATGTCCATAAAAAAACTGGTTGGAAGCTGCACTTAGCACTACCAGTATAGTCGGTCTTGTCGGAGCCAAACCACTACGCATGCCGCACTTTAAGTAAATACCAATTAGTTCACCTAGTTTCGCACCGAAGAATTGGCTTAATTTTTGTTTTGAATTATCATATTTATCGTGAAATTGTACAGGGGACTAACTAATATGAGAGAGAGGTCTGAGGGCTTTGCCGCTACCGTTAGGATAATTTTATGCTTGAAGAAATAAGAAATTTAAACATATTAGGTATCTCAAGTACTAGATAAATTTTTACTTTTTTTGTAAAGGAAAGTGATATGTATGTATAACAAGTACACATTCATTAAAAAAGAGTCCTGTAAAAATAACTATATTATGAATTTATGAATATACTGCAAGGCTGGACTCGAACCAGCAAAATTCCCCCAAATTTGCCACCTTCTGTATACCCATCATTTGAAATTCTCCTACAGTCCCTCCTTCCGTAATCAATGCCTCCTACTAACATAGTGTTTAAGATTATACCTACATATATTTATTTAACGTTTCATCTGCAATACGGATATTGACTGCAAAGATTGAGCTTTCAAACATATTGCCGTAGTCACAAAAATCGTATTTGGTATCAGACGCTAGAGCCGGTCCTAGGTTGAATAACGTACGTATTACGTACGTAATACTTTTACGTACTAAGCAGGTACGTCGGTTATACCAAGAAATGTGATATGTATGTGTGTATAATCGATCGTGAAGCAAGGAGACACTAATTAAAGAAAGAGCCCAGTAAAAATAACTTGAACTTAAAGGTTGACTAGACGAAATCATTTTTAGTGATAAGCCCAGCCCGCCTTTGTAAAGTTTCGCTCTGTTAGATTTTATTGTTCTGTATTTGTATTGTATCGTATTCTTGTATTATTTTTAATGTTATTTGCACAATAAAGAATTTCTTTCTTTCTTTCTTAAAAATAACTACGACCATACTGCAAGGCTGTAATCGAACCAGCCAAACATACTTTTCGTGGGTATTGTTTATACCATTTTTGCCACCTGCTGTATACCCAAAATTTGGAATTATCCCACATTCCCTTCTCCCGTAATCATCCGTCAATAATAATACCATTGGGCCGACTGCATGTTTTTCCTTGCAAGAAGCCAATGATTCTGATTCTACGTTTTACTGTAGTTCTCCTTTAATACTAACACACTAAGATGGTAGAGCTAATCCCACTCAAGTTGGTACCATTGCATTGATTGAACGATGATAGACGCGTCAATGAATGTTGTCCGTGTTTTCCATTCAGTTTAATATAGTTGTGCTATAAAAGGAAAATCCTGCAATGGCACCTAGTTCCCAAGAGTTGTGTTGGGCTAATATCGTGATAGTTGGTGTGGTATTAGCCATCCATGACCAGTGAGAAATTAATATTGGCACTGGACACGAAATATCCTGTTTCGATCGTTTAAAATTATTTGTTTTGCATTTAGGTCGTTTTGCATTTTACAACAGTCTTTCTACCGTTCCAGTCCTAGCCGTTGATTGGTCGGTTAGGGTGGCGTGACTTGAAGAATTCATTATCTTAAATCAAAGTTAGAAGTCTTGAAATAAGAATCTCAATATTTAAAATTAAGAAAGTCAGTCTTGAATGAAAACTTGAAGATTGTTTTATATAAATTGTTTTATTTCAAGACATTCAGTCTTTGAGAAACATTAAAGGAGTTTATTTACTAATTATTTAGAAGGAAGCAAATCTCTCTTGAACGTTAAAACTTGAACATTATTATTTTCAAAATTGATTCGATCTAAAATATTCAGGCTTACGGAAACATTAGCATAGTTCATGTTAATAGGTAATCTAAATTTGTCCTACCGAACACTTGCTTGAATGAACACTTGAAATTGATTTTTTTTATTTTATAATTATGTATCGCATGCAACACATTCAGTTTTACTTACATAAATGCTACCAACATTAATTTTAAAAATCCAGCTTTGTCAAACGAAAAACTTTCTTGAATGATGATATATATTTCGATGACATCCTTTGTCGTGATCTAACAACAGATATTCTAATAACTATGGATTTTTACAAGTACAAATATGTTAGTCATTTAAATTTTGGATACAAATATACTTTTCTTTCCAATGTTTTTATCTTACTAAATCCAAGTATAGATAATCACCCAATTGGATTCATCACATTGGCGTGAGGACAAATAGATATTAGCCAAAATATTAAGTAATGGATGATCGTCCAAAAAATTATATGTACATTGGAATCAAATCGTTTTGCTTGACTACACCAGTATTTTAAGTACACCCATCCTAGCTTTTTTTTTGAGATAATCCATTCTTTTAAAACACGAGCTTAGTTTAGTAGAAGAATGTAAATACTAGAAACTCGGTACGGTTAAAACTTCGAGAAGACTTCTTTTCTTAATCAGAATATACTTTATATAAACACTCTTATAATTTATTTGAACAATTTAAGTATTTCAAATGAAGAAAATCTCCCTTCAATGGAAAATTGATAATGCTTGTTTTTGAGAATTTCCTTTATCTTAATCTAAGACTTTCAGTTTCACATAAACACTATCAAAATTTATTTGAAGAATCAAAATATTTCAAATGAAGAAAATGTCTGTTAAATTGAGACTCGATTATTCTTTTTTCCAGATAATCCATTGTCTTAATCTAAGACTTTAGGTTTTACATTAACAATAGCATAATTTATCCGAAGAATCTAAATATTTCAAATGAAGACAACATTTCTTGAATGGAAAATATATGATATTTTTGTTTTGAGAAGAACCCTTTTCTTAACCTAAGACTTTTAGTTTTGCAGAAACACTATCATAGTTTATTTCAAGAATCTATATATTTCAAATGAAGAAAATCTCTCTTCAATGGAAAATTGATAATGCTTGTTTTTGAGAATATCATTTATCTTAATCTAAGACTTTCAGTTTTACATAAAGACTATCATAATTTATTTGAAGAATCAAAATATTTCAAATGAAGAAATTGTCTGTTAAATTGAGACATGATGATTCTTTTTTCCACATAATCCATTGTCTTAATCTAAGACTTTAGGTTTTGCATTAACGCTAGCATAATTTATCTGAAGAATCGAATTATTTCAAATTATGACTGCATTTCTTGAATGGAAAATTTATGATATTTTTTTTTGAGAAGATCACTTTTCTTAACTCAAGACTTTCAGTTTTGCAGCAACACTATCATAGCTTATTTCAAGAATCCAAATATTTCAAATGAACAAAATCTCTCTTCAATGGAAAATTGATAATGCTTGTTTTTGAGAATATCATTTATCTTAATCTAAGACTTTCGGTTTTACATAAAAACTATCATAATTTATTTGTAGAATCAAAATATTTCAAATGAAGAAATTGTCTGTTAAATTGAGAGATGATGATTCTTTTTTCCACATGATCCATTGTCTTAATCTAAGACTTTAGGTTTTGCATTAACACTAGCATAATTTATCTGAAGAATCGAATTATTTCAAATTATGACTGCATTTCTTGAATTGAAAATTTATGATATTTTTTTTTGAGAAGATCACTTTTCTTAACCCAAGACTTTCAGTTTTGCAGCAACACTTATTTCAAGAATCCAAATATTTCAAATGAAGAAAATCTCTCTTCAATAGAAAATCGACAATGCTTATTTTGAGAATATCCTTTATCTTAATCTAAGACTTTCAGTTTTACATAAAGACTATCATAATTTATTTGAAGAATCAAAATATTTCAAATGAAGAAATTGTCTGTTCAATTGAGACGTGATGATTCTTTTTTCCACATAATCCATTGTCTTAATCTAAGACTTTAGGTTTTGCATTAACACTAGCATAATTTATCTGAAGAATCAAATTATTTCAAATGAAGACTGCATTTCTTGAATGGAAAATTTATGATATTTGTTTTTGAGAAGATCACTTTTCTTAACCCAAGACTTTCAGTTTTGCAGAAACACTATCATAGTTTATTTCAAGAATCCAAATATTTCAAATGAAGAAAGTGTCTCTTCAATGAAAAATTCATGATTCTTTTTTTGAGAATTGCCCTTATCTTAATCTAAGACTTTCAGTTTTACATGAACACTATTATAGTTTGCTTTAAGAATTTGAACATTATGAACTAAGAAATTCTTGCTTGAATTAAAACTTGAAGAATGTTTTCTAACAACAATTTCCGTTGACTAAATCAGTTTTACATTAACATTTGCAGAGTTCATTTTGAGATTCTTGTCATTTAGAATAACGTTAATGTATGCTTAATGGAAGAAACATGTTGGTTTTAATTTAAGATCTAATTTCTTAAAACATGAATGTCGTTGTTTTACCATAACAATGTTGAATTTTGACATAACATTTAATGATTTACATCAACAATATATTCTTAAAATAAGAATATTATCGACTGTTTAGTTTTAAGACTTACGTGTGCTCAATTTAACATCGAGAATTGTTGCAATAAGAGTTTAACATGTCTTGGATTAAGTAAACTATCTTTTTTTAATTCGAAGTATTCTCAAGTCTTAGATTAACATAAATTGTCTTCATCCAAGAAATATTTTTGACACTATTAAATTCTTACATTACGAATTTTCATTACTTTAGTTCAAGTTCATAGAGTAAACTTAAGAAATTGTTGTCTTAGTCCAAGAATTAAATGCTGACAATATTTATTTTCTTAATTCAAGCAATCTTTTTTTACCGTGTCAAAGTTACCTTCCGGTTACACCATGAAAATATGTTATATAACCGAAAGTTACTTATCGGATTTCAGGTAACTGTAGGTGGTGAAAACAGGGGTTAGTGGGTAATGAAAACAGGGGTTAGTGGGTCGCCTCACATACGGGACATACCCTGTACCCTCGTATTCAAGAATCTACCCAATTTTTTGTACCCCACGGATGGCTTTACTCGCCACTACTCTGCAATACTCTAAAAATCCGAACTTTGTGAGGTGCTACCAGTTACATAAATTTGTGCTTACATTCTAAGCATATACCTTCGACGCCGCCGTTTTAATAATAAGCTTGACGAACTGAAAAATCAGTTTCGCCCTCCGTTATAAATTGTACAAATAGACCCTGTACCTAGGTTTCAGTAATGCCCGAGAAAATTATAAATAGTTTAAAAAAGTATGTTCTAAATTAGTCTCGCCGTAAAGCCACTTTTGCTTTTAACGAGTCTTGAAATTGGCCGAAACCGAATCCGGCAGCCGAAGAGACGACGACCGTTACCATATTGTGCCCTCCTTTAATTTTTATTCGTTTTTAGTATAGTCGTTATATATACACTGGGTGAAAATTGCAGCTGACTACCTATTACGGTTCATGAGATACAGCCCTGTGACACACGGACGGACGGATGGACGGACGGACAGCAGAAGCTTAGTAATAGGGCTCCGTTTGGCACTCTTTGGGTACGGAATCCTAGAAAGGGCTAAAGGACAGGGCATAGTTAATAATAAATGGACATTTGTGGGCGTGCGTACAATAACTTACCGAAATTACACCACATGGAATGAATAGGTCTGGAACAACTCAAGGACTATTTCCTCCTTTCTAAAATATTAGTCACGTAACGGTACGATTAGGTATAGGTAGGACAACGGAACTGTTTCATAAGTATGGATTTATATCTATAGATGAATTCGTTGTTTTATTCATTAAATCCATAAATATTCATAGAGGAAATATTCTTAGAGCTTTGAATTAAATGCAGAATTCACGAGGTCGTTGTTATCATTGATTTGGGCGCCTGACAACAGTGTTTCAAACAAGACTTTCTTTCTACTTTATAGACTAGAAGGCCGCGACAAAAATGGTAACGATTACGTAAATGGCTGAAACTCCGTTCACAGGATAAATACCAACCCTCTGAAGCTAAATGTGTCGATCTGCCTGCGTTAAGGTGGCCCATCCCGCTCAACTCCCCATACGAACAGGGAAAGAAGATCACGCACATATTACTTGTCAGAGATCCCAAATTTTGCTCAAAATAGCTTTATTTGATCGAACTAGATGTCTGATGACTATTGGCATTGTAAAATTGTGTTTGGTTTCTAAGTTATAAGGTCCGAAAGTTCGGATTTTTCGCGCGTTTTATACAATAACTTTGGAGGTGGAGTACGCAATGATAAAGTAAGAACATCGTAAAAAGATTAGTCATCAGACATAGCTTATTTAATCAAGATTTATAATCTATTTGGTTTTTGTTAGATATTTGACTACAGCGGTCGTGGTTTACTTTTAGCTATAAGTCGTTTTGTAATTAAAATTGTCGTAAATCTTACCAAATCATACACTATACACATTGCCTTTTTTGTGGACATGTTGCATCTTCCTCATCACGGAGCCTGTCTTTTTCTTTGAAACAGAGAAGGTCCCAGAGCGCAACAGCACGGTTCTGTACCGTGCCCGCGATAGAGTTAGTCCCGCCGAGTTGGGCCACCTTAAGTGGTTGCGTTACCTCGATAAAGCGCCTGAAAAAGTAGTTACTATGACAAAAGAGATATGATAAGGTAAATGGCTGCAAATAACGAAGCATGAAAGTATCAGTACAGTACATACTTGCTTAGTAATAACAAAACTGAATAAATCTTTGGTTGACTTTCGTAGTTATAGGCGAATGTATTTAATAAAAAAACTGATTGTAATGGCGGTATAATTAATAGTTATCAATATCCAGACAATCAGTGTATTATTCAGCAGGTACATACCGGCATCTATTATGTTTAGCCAATCTAGCTAACGCAACCACTTGGCGAGGGCAGACCGACATATTTAACTTCGGAGGGTTTTAACCTTTGAACCCAGATTCAGCCATTTATCTTATCGTGACCAAAATGTTCAAGACCTCCGGGAGGTATTGGACGCGTGCTGCGGTAAGCGCGATTTGTGCTGTTTATTGTTTTTTAGGGTTCTGTACCGAAAAGGTGCCAACTAAGTGCGGACGGACAGCGGAGGCTTAGTAATTACTAAGCCTCCGCTGCCCGTCCGTCCGTTTGTCCATCTGTCACGGGGCTGTATCTCCAGGATGAACCGTAAGAGGTAGGCAGCTGACATTTTCACAAAGTGTGTATTTATTTTGCCGCTATAACAACAAATAGGTAAAATTAAAAAAAAAATTAAAGGGCGCCACCATACAAAAAACGTGTTTTTTTTAAAATATTACATGATGGTTCGGAACCCTTTGTGTGCGAGTCCGACTTTTTCTTGTCCGAGCCAGTTTTTCTTATATTTCAAGTCGTTTTCCTGATCCTACTTAGATTCACCTGGCTCCTTGCAGCAGGGCTCAATCAGCAGTCGTGGCGGCTGCACGCTGAAACGGAGATCGCTCGCGCTTCGCGCTCGATCGGTCAATTGTCTTATGGCGTTCAATTATATCTGCCTAACCCTCGAAAAGCGGCGTGATGGTTTGAGGTATGCAAACCATCAAAGTTACAATGGTCCGGAAGCGAAATAACTTCGTACATTTTGTCTGTCGCTCTATCATCTCTGCCTACCACTCTAGGAAAGCGGAGTAATGGTATGATGTAATTATTTTCAACCGACTTAAAAAAAGAACGAGGTTCTCAATTAGACTGTATTTTTTTTTGTTACGTCAGAACTTTCGACTGGCTGAACCGATTTTGATGATTCTTATTTTATTTGAAAGCTGGTGCTTCCCGTGGGGTCACATTTCAATTTGGTCTGGTTCTGACAATGGAAACCATGAGGAAACCATAAAAGTCTTATATTTGGATTAAGTGTATGCGCGAAAAATGGACGAATAACTCTATCACGCCACCCGATTTCGATGATTATTTTTTATTGGACCTTTGTTTAGGTTTTGGATCCATGACAAAGTAACGAAACTCTTCAATTCTTAGGAGCCATTAACGATACTCATACTTTTTAGTGCATCATTAGTAGTTTTGGATTCGGTTTTTTTTGTTATATTTTTTTAAATGCTAATTATAAAAATTAACAGCAACGGAAAAGTAGTCTGGAAGCAAGATAAGTTTGCTGTGATCGCACAGTATGGAGCTCTTATCTGCCTACCGCCACTTCCTCTTCGGTGAACCAGCGCGATGGTATGATGTAATTTCTATCCCCTGTTTTCACACCGCCAGTTACCCGAAATCCGAAAAGTAAATTTCGGTTACATGGCATATTTGTATGTTGTAACCGAAAAGTAACTTTGGAATTTTTGTAGCTAGAGGTGGTGGTAACGGGCGTATGAAATGCAAAGTATTGAAGCGGTACGCCCGTTCCGGAACACCCGCGACAATCGGCGGCCGATAAGCGCGGTCACGTCAGCGTCGGATTCTTGGTCCTGACATAAATAACGCAGGCCGTGCACCGGACGCTCATTTCGCTCGACATCCCCGCGAAGTGGCGAGCGCGTGCGACGCGAACGTACCTGCGCGCGCAGCCCGGCCGCTGGCGAGTTTTGCCGCTGCAGCGAACAGACGCGCACGCGCGAAGTACCGCGACGCGGCCGCCATGACCGCTCCCGCGCAACGCTGAGCGCATCCTCCGAACAGGCGTCCCGCGAAATTGACTGCGATAACAATAAGTGATCGAAACCAAAAATGGCAATTATAATGCTTCCTGTCAAACAATTCGGTGAGCTGATTTTATTTTTAGATAATAAACAAATATAATTTATAAATTTAAATAATTTGAGCATCCATATTTTTTCTTTTTTAGAATAGGAATCTTTCGTTAATCAGAGTCAGGTTAATCTGTCATGTCATCAAAATTACATTAGTATAGAGGCTAAGGACGTGCCTTTTATGCGAGAGGGTATGCGCTCAAATCCTCGCCCCGGTCATGCACAACTTTCTTTCTCTTTCTGAGTTGGATGAGTGCATTTCGTTACGAACGCGAGCTGTTCAATGATTCAGAACCCATGTTAAGACCCTGTAGGGGAAGGGGACTAGGTGGTTGGGTTTACCTCGCCCGGAATGGTACCATCGCATTGGAAGAAATGGTTGAAGCGGCAATGAAACATTGTCCGTGTTTTCCATCCAGTTCAGTGTAGCTATGTTCTTAATAGGAAGGTCCTGGCGTGGCACCCAATTCCTTCGGGAATGTGGTGTATTGGGCTAATATCGTGACGGTGTTATTAGCCATCCATGTCCGGTTCCATAAAAAGAAAGATCAATAGGTAACCATTCTTTTACAAAAATAATGCTAACTAAGAGTGGGTGAAAATAAATACACATTGCAATCGAATGATTGTAATATTGAACGGTTACTGGCCACTATCGCGGTGTTAATTTTATCGGTCAGCGAATTTTCTTATTTCAAAACTTTTATCGTTCGAGCCTGTTGACGTACTTTTCACTACGTGCTCAGAAAATGAAAGCAACATTAGTTTTCCTGCGTTGTGTACGGTGTGCGCATAGGAACGTGCGTTAGAGACAAGCAATAGATGTAATTATCCTGATAGTATAGTGAAAATCTCTCACGACATCGATTTACTTAATAGGCGAAGAACACGACAATTTTACAGCTATTAACGGGCTCATAACAAAACAGATCGTTATTTTTTATGTAACTGGACTTGGATTGTTTAAAACTCCGTCATGATATTAACCCAGCACACCACTTGGGTACCAGGTGCTCCTTCCTTACATTTCACGGCTAAATTAATATTAATGGAAAACACGGACAATTTTCAATCCGACCTAACGATCGACGAGTAAGGAAGGGGACCTACAGTTTAACGTGGAATCGGAACCACGAATGATAGCCCTCTTGCGCCCATTTCCACCACCTCCAGCTACAAAAATCCAAAAGTTACCTTTCGGTTACACCATATAAATGTGCAATATAACCGAAAGTTAGGTAACTGGAGGTGGTGGAAACAGGGGTTCCTCTTACGACATGCACGGGAATAAATGCAGTAGGTACACTGAGAAAAAAATATTGTTGGCCCAACAAAGAAACTTTAACCCTGGAGAGCCGTCATAGTGAATTGGTTGCAACGACAACCTTTATTTTGTCGACCATATATACAATCTAACAAAGTAATTCTAGCAAAACATACTAGACATTGTTGCGCTCGCAACTTTCACTTTGTTACACTAACAAACAGTGACCAAAGTTGTTACAGTAACAAATAAGACTTTGTTTCAATGACAAAAAGCAATTGACAAAATAAAAACTGTCCTTAGAAATAAGCTCGATTCGTTATAGTAACAACTTATTTTGATGCTTCAACAATTTTTTTCTGACAACGTGATTTTTGTCACTTTGTCAGCCTACTTTTTTCTCAGTGTACTTGTATTATTTGAATGCCGAAAGCACGGAGATCGACAGGCTCCGTGGCTGAAGCCTATTCTGCCACCCATACAGCAGGCAAGGTAGAGTAATAGTAAGAAACACATTACAAATAATGTAATGTGTTATTAATTAACTCGTCCATAAATACTCTTCTGGCACTGAATAAGTAATAGTGTTTCGGACAAAACTTTACTCTTTATTTTTGCTTCAAATAAACCAAGTATATATTCAATGTGATAGATTGCTAGCGTCATACCAGTTCACATTTCGAAACACATTAAATTGAAACCAATTGTCATTTACAATGACATTATACTTAATTTATAGTTAAAATGTAACTTTTTCATCACGTCTACCTAGGCAAAATTTGGAATCAAGCTGACTTAATGCTGCAAGCTACCTAGTTTAATGACTGTGTAACTAGTTCTAGCAGTGGCGGAAGATGGCGCTGGTTAGAAATGTCATAGTACCAGCGAACTAAGCAGTTTACGGCGAGTTTTGTAAGTTATATGACGTTATACCTTCCTCTGTCAATGGTTAGCATTTGCGCCGTACACTCTATTAACCATGTTTTATTAGATAAGGACTGATGTCAGGCTGAAGATTTTACTGAATAAAAAACCGGTCAAGTGAGAGTCGGACTCGCACACGAAGATCTGTTTTTTTGTATGGGTCCCCTTTAATTTTTTTTTCCTTTTTGTTGTTATAGCGGCAAAATAAATAAACACTCTGTGAAAATTTCAGCTGCCTACTTGTTACGGTTCAGGCGATACAACCCTGTGATAGACGGACGGACGGACCGGACGGATGGACGGACGGACGGACAGCGGAGGCTTAGTAATAGGGCTCCGTTGGAACTTTTTAGTTACGGAACCCTAAAAAGTAGCCCAAAGGGCTGGTAATATAAGCAAATAAATCGGGTGAGCCTATCCTGTGTCCGGGGAAGTTAAATCTACGTGTAATAAGTTTTATCGAATTCGGATGATCGGTTCAACACTTATGGAGGAACATACATACAGAAAATATTTCTAAAAATCGTCAACTTAGTTTTAGTATCATAAATAGAGTCTAAAATACGCACCATCTTATAAAACAAAGTAACTTACTCCATTGAGCGGTTCGTAGCCTAGTGGCGCGGGGACTGGCCTAGCGTACCAGATGCCTGGGTTCAATACTGACACGCACCACTGCCTTTCTCTTTCCGAGTTCGATAAGTGCATTTCGCCACGAATGCGAGCTGCTCCATGGTTCGGAATCCATGTAAAACTGTAGGTCCCCATCCCCTACTAGGTGGTAGGGTTTAAGCCCGCCGGGTTGGTACCATCGCATTGGATGAAAAGATGGTCGAAGCGGCAATGAAAAATTGTCCGTGTTTTCCATCCAGTTCAATGTAGCCATGCTCATAAAGGGAAGGTCCTGGCATGGCACCAAATTCCTTCTGGATTGTGGTGTATTGGGCTAATATCATAACGGTAGTTGTGTGGTATTAGCCATCCATGTCAGGTCGCATAAAAAAAATAAAAAAATAAACATACCTTACAGATTTATTATTAGTAAAGATAAATGTCCATTATCGTGACAGGTAGACACCCAGAAATTGTAAGGATCCAAATATTGTGGACCAATTAAAAACATCAACATGCAACACGCATTTTCTATAATGATAGAGCCTTCAAAGCTGTTCGACATTCTCAGAAGTTACCGAATCAGTTTCATAACTGCGTGCACGCAGGTGACATAAATGATCGAGTTGCACTGCCGCGATGCCGCCGCCATGGTGTGGCGTGTGGTGCTTCGCCTTGTCATTACATGAACCATACATAGTGTTCGTGACCAGCATGCGCAAATGTACCCTTTCTCTTTTATTAAATCTCTATCTACCTATTTTATCAATAGAAAATTCAATATTACAAGATTTTCAAATATTTTCCTGGGAAATGTATTTCCCGGCATATTCATAGGTTTGGAATGTTAAATGTACATTTAAGCTTCATGGTGATTCCAGGTCAAAATGCATAACTTTTTCTTTTGCTACTACTAGAAAAAGTTTTTTTTTTCACTGTCTAAATTTATTGTGTCTCGATAAATGAAGTATCTCCCAATGTTAAAATTTACTTGAATACATTTTATATATGTCCTCAAACCAATTTCCAAAATCAGCAAGTAGGAACCGTTAAAATCGTTTTGTAAATACGATGCATTGTTTATAACTGCAGGACTACACATTTTAAGTTATTGCAGTACATAATCGGGCCAAGAGTGAATTCAACAAACTATATTCATACCCCAGAAAGAATCATTACCAAAAACTGTAAAGCAGTTTAAGTGTAAAGACTTTTTTTGAATAAAATGTGTGCGGGCACTACTGATACAATTTTGCCAGTGTCAACGTGTCTCACTGGTTTTTATTGCTTTTATCTATTAAAAAAATACTTTAATTATTTCTACGTGAAAACAAATAAAATTTAAAATCTCTATGGTTGTTTCCAGAAACAGTTGTTTTACAATTCATCTATCTATTGCACCTTCCAACGCGTATATGAAATATCGCAGGACATGCGTGGTGACAATTTCTTTCGTATCGTTGGCAACAGCTTGTTCAAGTAGCGCAAACATCAATACAAATATTTCTTAAAATGTTGTTGAAATTATGACGTTAAAAAGTGAAGTTTTCCTTCCATGTTTTAATAATTTAATGAAGTAATGCATGACAGTAACGGCCTCATACAATACATAGTTATCATCTACTAGTACACACAAACCCATATAGGAACACTATAGCGCGTGAAGTACTTTGATGATTGACCAAGTTCGGAGGCAAGCTTTGGCGAAAATAAATTGGTATTACGGAAGAGAAGGGAGAACCCTGGCGCCAAAAATAACGGCGCACAAATCAGTGAGGCGGCACCGAACCGTCGCGCAGCCGAGCCTCGACTCCAGGGTTGGATTTCGTAGTATAATTATACTATTTGTACCATTACAATAATAATACAAACATAAGTCAAAACAAACCATAAATTTAATGAAATATACATTTTCGTATTAAGCAGGTACGTCGCTTATTCCAAGGAATGTGATATGTATGTATGTGAAATCGACCGTGAAGCAATGACACATTAATTGAAGAAAGAGCCCAGTAAAAATAACTACTTTACGAAATTGTAAGGATCCAAATATATTGGACCCATTAAAAACATCAACATGCAAGACGCATTTTCTATAAAGAGCATTCAAAGCCGTTCAACATTCTCAGAAGTTACCGAAATTACTGCAAGGCTAAAATCGAACCAGCAAAACATATATACCATTCGCGGGTATTATTGCGTCTACCAATTTCGCCACCGGCTATATACCTTCTATATTTTCTTTTTGGCATTCGATTTTTTTTCATTTCGTTGACAACCAGTAAACATAATCGGCCGCATAACCTTTTTTTTGCTCATTCGAAAAAATTTTTCAAAGGTATAATTTTTGACAAGCTTTTTTTTTTAAGTGGACATGGATGGCTATAACCAAACTGACCATCAAATATTATGGACTAGGAACCTTCCTTGGCTTCCATATATTGCTCGGCTACATTGAACTGGATGGAAAGTATTTTTAAAATCGTACCGAATACAATAATTGTCCAATGGTCTAATTCCAACCCTGCTCGACTCGGCGCCTGCCCGGCGACGCATGTTTCGCGAACGTCCGCGAAAATTACCTGCACTCGAAGAAGATTAAAGGATGTGGGCGTTATTTGACCCGAGTCGCCACCGCCGTATGGTCGCTATGACCATATGATCCTATGAAAAGCCGGGAGCGCGTCCTTGTCACACAGCCCAACAGAGCTGCCTACATATGTTCGCAAGGTGAGTTCCTCCCGCCCCAAAGAGCATAGACTCGCTGTTCCCGCCAACACAAACCCTCCAAAAGGTCTGCGACTATGTTACCGGGTGGTTGGTAGTTTTCGAAAATTGTCGACAACCATTGTCTCATTGCAGGCGCGCTGAATCTGGCAAATCCCCTTGTTCGCATGACTACACGCTGTAATATTTCTGCGCTGCCGCGCTGCAACAAATATTTTTATGTTGCAAATTCCGTGAACTCACCTCACGTAGCGACTCTTGACTTTGATTTAGCATCGCCTGACAAAATATAAAATATGAGTGTTCACCATTCGCCTCTGACTCGCCGGCGCGGCCAGGATGGCTCGGGTGATTGGGTGATCTTAAATATATAAACTCGAAGGACCTAAATAGATATATAATGATATGAAATAGAACTAAAATAAAATAAAATTAAAATGGGAAAGGCTCACAGAAACCGTGAAGTGATCCGCCCGCGCGGTGCACACCTCTTGTGAATCCTTGTCTTCTTGTACTCTTCGGTTTGCACTTTAGTGGGGCGCCCCTGGTCGAGATGATGGATTCTGCATGGTGCAATGTGCTATCGCGCACTTCACAGATTTTAGTCGTTTTTTTCAGAATTTTCTTCAAACCGCATGAAAGTGTCAAGTCCGAACATTTTTTTTTCCTTTTCTTCTTGTGAGCAGGGGAAATATATACATATCAAATAAATTATATGGCCAGCATGATTTGACGTGTTTACCGCGAAAATAGAAATAATAAAAATCTGGACAACCATGAATACTAAACATCCCCCCGCCCGAGAAAGGGTGAATACCCTTTATCAACTAAAACCGCAAAACTAATAGCGCTAAACAACAACTAAATAAACATTAAAACGCACGAAACGAAAACTTGAATTGCTTCAATAAAACTAAAACCTTCAGCTAACTGCATTTAAAGGCATTTTAAAATAAATATGAAACCGCACCGTAGAATGGCGTAACATTACCGTACATATCCTTTTGGTTAGCTGCATTATTTCGTAAATACAAACATACATAAATTAAAGGCACCTTGGTAGTGCAAATAACTAGCCAAGAAAACTAAAAACATGAGCGGCACTCATAATGGTCTTAAACTAATAAATTCTAAATCTTATCTATAGGAAAACCTAATCGTATATTGGTATCCGACAAATTTTAACAACTGGTCGGGTTAACTCGCCGAGCATGGTTTTTATTTTAACCACCCTTACAACGCCGTCTTTCCCTGGAATTAATTTCAAAATTCTACCCCTTTTCCACTGCAATGTTGGTAAACCATCTTCCTTTATTAATACTAAATCTCCTATTCGTGGAGGGTTTGTTTCGTTAAACCACTTATTCCGCATTTGCAATGTGTGTAAATACTGACGCTGCCATGTCCTCCAAAACTGTTGAGTCATTGACTGTATCAATTGGAAGCGACTGAGTCTGTTTGATGGTATGTCTTCGAGCTGATACTCTGGGACTGCCAGCAGGGGTCGGCCAACAAGTAAATGAGCTGGAGTTAACACTTCGAACTCGGCTGGATCCGATGACAAGGGGCAAAGGGGCCTCGAATTAAGTACAGCCTCTACGCGCGCAAAAACTGTACTCAATTCCTCAAACGTGAGAACTTGGTTACCAATAACCCGATACAACAACTGTTTGGCCGATTTCACAGCAGCCTCAAATAATCCACCGAAGTGTGGACCCCCGGGAGCATTGAAATGCCATGTAATACCGCGTACAGAGGTTTGATCCGATATGGCATCTTGAATCGATTTTGTTTTCATAAATCTTTCAATTTCATTCAGGTGTCGGTTGGTACCGACATAATTGGTCCCACAATCTGACCTGACCAATTTGGGTAAGCCTCTTCGAGACACAAATCTTTCAAATGCTGAGAGGAACCCTTCTGTTGTCATGTCGCTAACCACTTCGAGGTGAACCGCCTTTGATACCAGGCATACAAATAAACAAAGATACGCCTTTAAAATTTTCGCATTTCTAATTTTAGATGTCTTAATATTGAAGGGACCTGCATAGTCAGCAGCCACCGACTGAAATGTTCCACTTTGTGTCACTCTATCGGCAGGTAAATCCGCCATTTTCGGCTGATCAGGCCTTGCACGAAGTCGAAAACACCTGATGCATTTAAATATGCGACTTCTTATAATCTGACGAGCAGACATAACCCAAAATTGTTGCTGCAGAATAGCCTGTAAGCCTGTTGGACCAATGTGACAATGCACGATATGATAAAAATCTATTATGAGGGTAGTTAGGTGGCTAACTTTCGGCAGGAGTATGGGGTGTTTGGCTGCAAAAGACAATTCAGAGTGTTTGAGCCGCCCACCTACTCGTAACATGCCATCACTATCTAGGAACGGAACCAGTCGTCTTGTAAGACGATTATATGGTTTGTGGGTATTGACTATATCTAGTTCAGACTTAAAGTCTTCGGCCTGGACCATTTTGATCCAATAATTGAGTGCAGATCTACGTTCAACTGCAGTAATTGGCCCGGTTATCTTATTTGTTGGATTACGAGAGTTGTGAATAAATCTAAAGCAAAAGGCCGTGACTGCTTCCAATTTTGTTAACGAGCTACATCGATGTAATAATGCCATATCAGTTTTCACTTCAACCGCGTTCGATTTAGCGATGTCGTTACGTAGTCCTGGAACCTGATTTGACTCCGTATTGATAATATTTACTGGCCAGAGGTCCGATGGTTGCAGCAACCATTCTGGTAACCACCATAAGTGATGAACTATAATCTGTGATGCGGAACAGCCGCGGCTAACGACATCGGCAGGATTAAGATGGGTTGGTACATGGCGCCAGTTGATGTTGACACCGCATGTTTTAATTTGCGACACCCTATTTCCTTCAAATGTTTGCAAAAGGTGGACTGGAGTCTGAAGCCAGCATAATAATATGGTGCTATCTACCCAACCGACCACCTCATTAAGAGGAACTGCACCGCGAAAGGATTTGATAACATAGGTCATAAGACGAGTAAGTAGCACTGCCCCGCTTAGTTCTGTCTTAGGAATAGTTAGCCTAGAGCGAATTGGAGCAACCCGAGATTTCGCCGCGATAAGATGTATGGATACTTGTCCACTTTGGTGCTCTATGCGGAGATATACTACTGCGCCGAAGCCTTTCTCAGATCCGTCTGAAAATCCATGTAGCGAATAAGAAAGTACGTTTAAGCAAGGGATCCAACGACACAACTTCAGCTTATTCAGATTAGGTAAATCGTTGAGAAACAATTCCCATTCAATACGCAAAGAGCCAACTAAAGGTTCATCCCAACCTCTCTTTTCTAGCCATAACGATTGCATAATTAACTTGGCTTTGAAAATAACAGGCGAAATCCAGCCAAGAGGATCAAAGGTTCTTGCAATAGTTGACAAAACTGCTCTTTTTGAACATACTTGTTCGTCGGGTACACGAATTTTGTAGGTAAAGTGATCTGTCACTGGATTCCACTGGATACCCAATATCTTGACAAAAGTTTGTTCACCCGATGTCTCAAACTCATGTGGAAACTGCTGAAATTCTTGTGGGATATCTGAGATTAATTCTGGTGAATTGGACGCCCATTTCCGTAACTCAAATCCTCCAGATTTCAACAAATTTATGATGTCTTGTTTTAACACACAAGCCTTGTCAATTGATTGATCACCTGAAAATATATCATCCATGTACACAGAGGAGCGCAGTACCTTTGCTGCTTGTGGATATTGTGCCTCTCCGTCATCTGCCAGTTGAAGAAGTGTTCTTATGGCCACGTATGGACTAGACTTTAAGCCATAAGTGTTTGTGTTAAGTGCATATGTCTGAAGGGGTAAGTCAGGTGATTCACGCCAAAACACCAATTGGAAATATCTATCGTCTGGATGAATTAGAATCTGACGGAACATCATCCGGATGTCTGTCACAAAAACATATTTGAGCAGACGAAACTGGCAAACAATATCTACAATATCGGTAGATAATCGGTAGCGCCATTTCACGCCCCATTGCAGAATCGGAGATTTTAAACATACATCGTGTCTCCAAAGCGAATCCTGAGTCTAGCCGACCGAAGTCAATCGTCGTTAAGCTCCCCAGCGTGCGTGCCAGAGACGATATTCTGGCCGCAGTAGTCAGTTTCAACAAGGCGAACAAGAGTGATAAGCTAAGTTCGGCACATCTCGGAATTGGCGGCACGAAGTCCCAGGTGTATGTCAACGAGCACCTATCACCCGGCAACAAGGCTTTGCACGCTGCTGCGAGGATCAGAGCCAAAGAAGCCAACTACAAATTTGTATGGATCAGAAATGGGCGCATCCTCGCTCGCAAAGACGAAAATACTGCGCAGGTGGTAGTGATTCGTGACAGAAGTTCTCTGGCGTCCATGGTCTGACTCGTCTCTGTATCACAACATCTTAAGCTAATTTTTGATCTTAATATTCTAATTCGCAATGGATAGCCTAAGAATGTATTATCAAAACGTCAGAGGTCTAAGGACAAAGCTTACTGAAGTGTACTTGGAAATTCTCAATAATGACCTCGACGTTATTGTATTTACAGAAACTTGGTTAAATAGTAATATAACTGATCCAGAGCTTTTTGACCCAAGATATAACGTGTTTAGAAAAGATCGCTGCCTTAAACCTGATGGAAAAAGTGACGGAGGGGGTGTGTTGATAGCTGTCTTACGTAAATACCAAGTTACACGCTGTACAAAATGGGAAAGTTCTTGTGAAGATTTGTGGATTACTATCAATCTATCTTGTGATAAAAATCTTCACATTTGTACTGTGCACATTCCTCCTCCACCATCAACACAACTCTTTCACACTTTATTAGATAAAATGAGTAGCGCATTAGCCGAAGCAGAAAATTCACATTTCTTAATTTTAGGTGATTTTAATTTAGGAAATATAACGTGGTCCCGGGGTATTAACACTGATAGTTTTTTAGTTCCGAACAATTTCAATTATGAACTTGGCAATAGCTTAATCGATTTTCTTAGTTTCTACGAACTAAATCAATACAATGACTGCTTAAACAAAAATGAGAAAATTCTAGACCTCTTATTGAGCAATTCAAAATACATAAAAGTTAAACGCAGTGAAGAAGTTCTAAGCCGAATCGATGAACACCACCCTCCTCTCGAAATTAGCTTGTCCTTTGATTGTGATTTTACCTCCTTACTTAGAGCCAAACGAATGAGCAAATATAACTTCTTCAAGGCAAACTACGACCAAATCAATATAGAACTAAGCAAATTAGACTGGAATCGTATATTTTTTAGTGAACAATTGTCAGTTGATGCAATGGTTAGTTGTTTCTATAATCATATTTTTTCTGTTATTGACAAATGTGTGCCTAAAGTGATAGCTTACAAAAGCCAATACCCCCATTGGTATTCAGTAGACCTTATTAAATTACTAAAACAAAAAAATAAATTTCGTGTTAGATACAAAAAATATCTAAATCCAAGGGATAAATTATCATACTCATTATTGCGTAAAACATGTTCCAGATTGATTAATGTTTGTTATTACCAATACGTGGATCAAACCGAAGCATCCATAATGAACCACAAAAATACAACCATTTTTTGGAAGTTTGTCAAGGAGAAACGTCAAAATCAAAGCTCTATCCCACAAAACATGTTCTTTGGTGACATTAACTCTTCGGACGGTGTTGGAACCAGTGAACTATTTGCCCAACATTTCTCATCAGTATATGTTCGTGATGATAACACCGGCAACAACTCTTTACCAACATCCAACAACCTAACCAACAATGTTATACATTCCATAAATATAACACTTTCCTCAGTCATAAAGGCTATGGAGGACCTTGACCAAAATAAAGGGGCGGGGTCAGATAAAATCCCACCACTGTTTATAAAAAAATGTGCAGTCTCGCTCGCACCGCCTCTAAAAGTGATATTTAATAAATCAATTTCCACTTCAACCTTCCCATCAGCTTGGAAGCAAGCGCACATTGTTCCCATCCCCAAAAGTGGAAATCCACAAGATGTCACAAACTATAGGCCAATATCAATTCTTTGTACGTTTGCTAAAATATTTGAAAAGATTATATGTCCTTACTTAGTCAGACATTTCTCCCAGTTTCTGTCTCCAAAACAGCATGGATTCCTTGCTCAAAAATCTACGACGACTAACTTGCTGTGCTACGCCACCAGCCTAATAGAATCTGTGGATAACGGACAACAAGTCGACGTTATCTATACAGATTTCAGCAAGGCGTTCGATAAGGTAAATCACGTAATTCTTGTTAGCAAACTTAGTTATTTTGGCGTTCATGGCTTTCTTTTGAACTGGTTTAAATCGTATTTATCAGGACGCGAGCAAAAGGTTGTTTTCGATGGTTACGAATCACGATGGTTTGATGTTCATTCTGGTGTTCCCCAAGGATCTCACCTGGGACCTATTTTGTTTTTGGTCCACATAAATGATCTTTGCGATGTCATATTGAATTCTAAAATTAGTCTTTTTGCGGACGATTGCAAAATCTATAAAATTATAAAAACCTTGAATGACTCCGTTCTGCTACAAAACGACATAGACCGAACTTTCAAATGGTGTTTCGAAAATAAAATGGTTTTAAATGAAAAAAAATGCGTCCATATAACTTTTAACCGAAAGAAATTGCCTATCGCACAACGATATACGATCAATGGAAATCAACTTGAACAGGTGGAAACAATTCGGGATCTAGGGGTTATATTTGATACGAAACTTAGCTTCATGCCACATATAGACAATATTGTAAAACGATCCTTAAAAATGTTAGGCTTTTTAAATCGTAACTTTAAAGTATTTAAGAATCCAAATGTTAAAATAATACTTTTTAATTCCCATGTCCGTAGTATCCTAGAATATGCCTCACCTATTTGGAATCCCCATTATAAAGTCCACGTCCTTCGCATTGAACAAGTACAGAAAAAGTTTCTTTATTATCTTTCCTTTTCTACCGGCCGTGCCCGTTCTGTACCTCACTATACCGATCGCTTGGAACTTTTTAACATTCAAACGCTTGAACATAGAAGGACATTAACGGACTCTAAATTTCTATATAAAATAGTTAACAATTACGTAAATTGTCCCTACCTGTTAATGATGCTAATTGGCTTTAAGGTTCCAAGGTATAATGCCAGGTTAAACAACTTTGTACCATTCCATGTAAATAAAGGTCGAACTAATCTTGGAAATTATTCACCACTTAATAGAATATGTAGTAGTTTTAATCATTTGTATCGTTCTCATTCGATTGACCATCAGTTAGCATATGAGGCGTTTAATAACGAATTGAAATCGTTGAAGTAAAAAAGTTAGAAAAATTGTTTCAAAAATTGTTAAAAAATTAGGTTCTAAGTTTACTAAGCATGCTTTTAGTTTACTAAGTAATGTTGAAATCTTTATTTTCTTAATTCATATTGATCTTCGTGTAGTTTATTGTTTCTTGAGTTTCGAATTTACGAAATTGTGTTTGATTTTGGTTCATAATATTTCAAGTACGTTTTGTTTTATATTTTTTACAACTGAAGGTTCTTCTATTAACTGTTTCTCGTCTTTTGTTTTTGTGTTGTATTATCATTATTATTATTATTTTAAAGTTTGTTTAGCTTGATAGTTTTTTGAAGCATGCTGTGTTTGTCTTTAATTGTAGATAGTTTCCGATACTATTTATGTATTTTGTTTTGTAAAACAATTTTTTTGAAACAAGTCTACGTCGACAAACCTAATAAAAAAAAAAAAAAAATCAGTCTGTAACTTTGGCCCAGCATGCAAGCAATCATTTACCGAAAACCCACTAGAAGTTTTGCAGCTTCCATCAAAAACAACTCTTATTTTCCCTTGTGGCTCGGTTGATTTGAAAATACCATGATGAGGGATGAAATAATGTTGATTGTTATTGAGCTTGCATTTGTCGATACATAATGACATATGTCCCAAGTCGGCATACTCTCGCATGAAATCGACGTATTTTTCACGTAGCCAGGCGTTTTTAATAAGTTTTCCTTCCATGTTATAGAATCGTCGCAACGCTACACCACGAGACTCTCCGAGAATGGGGCGATTGTCTTTCAGTGGGAGACGAATAACAAAACGGCCCTCATCATCTCGAGTTTGATTGTTCTTAAATTGGGTCTCACATTCAATATCTTCCGGGGTGTCTAATTTAGCATTAGGTACCTCTTCAGAGTTCCAAAATCGTTCTAAAATTGATTCTAGTGTGAGGGAGGCCTTAAAAGAATGCACCGCACCTGTATTTACAGGAGATGCAACCGCATCTTGACTCGTGCCGCCCATGCAGGACACTGGACCCATTAGGACATATCCAAAGATAGTCGGAACGGCATAAGGCAAGTTCTTATCAACTTTGATGATCGATCCACTGGCAAATACTTCTCCTAGGACATCCGCACCCAGGAGTATGTCGATTCGCCTACTGACATAAAAATTTCCATCAGCTAAACGAAGATTTCCATAGAAGGATTTCATTGACTCAGGTAAAGAAAAGGAGGGGAGATTTCCAGTTACCTTTGGTAGTACTAAACCGCAAACAGCTACTTCAGAAAGGCTTTCGTCAAAGGAACGGATATTTAAATTAACGGTCCCCTGGCACTTGCTTATAAGTGCACCTCCAATACCCATAACGTTCAGGTTAGTTTTTGATCTTACCAACCCCAGCCGTTGCACTAGCTCACAGGTCACAAATGACACTTGGGATCCGCCATCCAGAAGACACCTCGCATGGTGTAAGTGACCATATTTATCCTTTACTTGGACCAAAGCAGTTCCCAGTAAGACTGAGCTGCTAGTGTGTGCACTCGAGGCACTCGAGAGGCTCGGTTCGCTGAGATCTGCTCCACTAAATGAAGAGTTTTTGTTAGATGCCGGTGAGGTTGATTCACTTGTTGGCCTACTCCTGCTTTCCTGTGAGTTGAAATGTAACAGAGTCCCGTGATTTGTAGATCTGCAGACAAGGCATTTAAAGGACGATTTGCAGTCGGCAATAATGTGCGGTTGCAAGCAACGGAAACATAGTTCCCTTTGTATAGCAAACTCCTTTCTATCTCGTGGATCCAGAGCCAAAAATGTGCCGCATTTTGTCAGATAATGGGTGCCCTGACAATAAGTGCAAGTTGCTTTATTGACCGAACAATTATGAACTTTAGCCTTGTACTGGCCTGCCGGTTCCCTTGAAACGGCCTTATTTTGTGTATAAACCTTATTGTATGGAATAGTCCCCCGATCCGCTTGGGGATAAACTGTCTCCAACACCCTACACTCAGCTTGCAGAAACTCGATAAAGTCCACGAAAGTAGGCAGTTCCCCCTGAACATGCGTTTCATACCTTGTCCGAAGAACTGTATCGATTTTTTGCAGGTTTAAATATACAAGCAGATAAGACCAGTCATCAACTGGAAACTCCATTTTCTTCAACATCTCTGTTGTCTCCAGTAGCGTGTTCAAAAATGTCCGCAAGGAATTTGAAGATCGCTGAACAGGGGGCAACCCCAGCATACGACTAAGCAGCTTGTCAGCCAAGATTCTCTTGTTATCATACCGGGCCTTTAGAAGGGCCCACGCGATCGTATAACTATCTCCAGAAATAGTGAGATGTTGCACCAAAGTCTTGGCCTCCCCTGACAAGCTTGCTACTAAATAATACATTTTTTCCGTAGCTGACAAATTACCATCAAGTTCTATTAATGATTTGAAGAGATCGCGAAACGAAATATATTTTTCCATCTCCCCAGAGAATTTTTCAATTTCAATGCGAGGCAATGACATCTTCTTTCGGGACTCGCATCTTTCTGGAACCCCTTCGCCTGCCCTAAAATAATCTGTGTCAATAGTCCTGTTGGAATAAATGGTTTGTATTTCATAATACTTGGACTGGTATGACTCAAACTGTTCCCGCTCACTGTTCTCGTCGAATCCAGCCTCCCCATTGAGACTTCCGCATATCTCCACGAACAAATTAGTGATTTCTTCGAACACCTTAGGTAGGTCCGCGTACCTAGGCCTAAGTGTGTTCAAATCAACTTCCCCCGCTTGGAAAGCAACCGCTTGATCGTATGTATTTTTAAAAGTTCGCACCGCTATGTCATACTTCAGTTTTAGTTGATATATTTTTTTTGCCGCGGCCATGGCTACAAATTATTCCAAAATAAGGTAATAAAAGAGAAATACCACTATGAGTAGCGGACTCACAACTCCATGCCCTATCACTTACCGCTCAAGCCATTAAGGTACAGGGAAGCCTTAAAATTAAAACTAAAACAGACGGAGGCCTTACTAGAATAGTATCTAGCTTTATCCAGATTTTCTGTGCTCAAAAAGGAAACTGTGAAAGATTAAATGTTGTGCATGTAATAATATACTATAAATGAAGATATATTTATGGGAAAGGGAAGGGAATATGATAAACGTATGTGTTTATTAACTTGATAGCTAATATTTGTGAGATGACTGAAACCGCAAACGATTCCAAGCCAAAATGCACGGTCACACCGCATTAAAACTATGCAATATTGACAAGGAATACGATTTTTATGAATACAGTAAATCCGGCTCGAAGAATGACCAAGATGTTCACCATTCGCCTCTGACTCGCCGGCGCGGCCAGGATGGCTCGGGTGATTGGGTGATCTTAAATATATAAACTCGAAGGACCTAAATAGATATATAATGATATGAAATAGAACTAAAATAAAATAAAATTAAAATGGGAAAGGTCACAGAAACCGTGAAGTGATCCGCCCGCGCGGTGCACACCTCTTGTGAATCCTTGTCTTCTTGTACTCTTCGGTTTGCACTTTAGTGGGGCGCCCCTGGTCGAGATGATGGATTCTGCATGGTGCAATGTGCTATCGCGCACTTCACAGATTTTAGTCGTTTTTTTCAGAATTTTCTTCAAACCGCATGAAAGTGTCAAGTCCGAACATTTTTTTTTCCTTTTCTTCTTGTGAGCAGGGGAAATATATACATATCAAATAAATTATATGGCCAGCATGATTTGACGTGTTTACCGCGAAAATAGAAATAATAAAAATCTGGACAACCATGAATACTAAACAATGAGGGTTATAAGCGGTCGCATTTCGGCTCCACGTGGTTAAATACGCCAAAGGGATTTAGAAAACACAAAAAATACCCTTCTATATTTACCTGTACAAACTCAAATGTTTGGTAGAGGTTAAGAGTATTTTTATAGTTATGAAAATTGATTAAAGTTTCTAATGCAAGGCCTAGGCGAGCATAGGTGTCTTAATGTAAAGAGTAGGCGTCGATTAGGCCTGGGCCTAATAGAGAGACCGATTAAACTTGGTGTATCCACATATAGGTACCGGGTGTTCCAGTAAGAACTTGAATAAAAAAAAAATTGAATGTATTTTTTGCGAAATTTTGCAAGAAGTGCTGCTGGATTTAACGAATTTGATTTGCCGTTACGTAAATCATTGATCATCAGATTTTAACGAAATTTAAAAACTGAAGCAAAACAAAATAAGAAAAAAACATCGGAATTTCGATTTGTGTGGTGAGGGATTATTTTCTTCTAGTACTTATTATTCTTATTTTTATTATGGAAATTAACGAAATTCCTTGATATATTTGGAGCAAAAAGGTTAATCAGATTTTGTTGTACAACTTAAATACTAATTATAAGGTTTTTTTAACTTGAACTCTGAAAAAACTTCGTTCTCCCATTATACCTATTTTCTGTGTATCAAGAACATTATTCGGGGAGGGAGTTTTTGAGACTTACAACCAAAATGTTATGTACCTTTTTTTATATACCTCTCCAAATATGCTGGGTAATATTTGCATTATAAGCCCGATAAAACCCCGTATGATAGTAGCGAAAACTAGAAAAACCCAGAGCTTATATAGACGCAGGTAAGTAAATATAAAAAAAACACCTGCCTATCTTTTCACGTAGTATTGTGTTATCGCAGGTCTGTCGTCTGTTGGCGAGCGACAATCAAATATTTGCAACGTAAGCCAAATGTTACTTAGAAGAACATAGGTACCTATCAATTATCTGTTAAGACTGCCTGCTACGCTAGGTGACACTCAGTTGTTCGTTAATTTCTCATAGAGTACTTAACTTATACAGCTCAAAGTTTATATTAGATATGTTTATTATAGTAATAATCTCCGGGCAATTTTCAAAAAAACACTAACAAATTATGTTACCATTTTTTTTTAACCGACTTC
The DNA here is from genome assembly GCA_946894095.1 of Incurvaria masculella. Lineage (NCBI taxonomy): Eukaryota > Metazoa > Arthropoda > Insecta > Lepidoptera > Incurvariidae > Incurvaria > Incurvaria masculella. The sequence goes on along the minus strand of OX335657.1, from coordinate 10,317,487 downwards.
TTATTATTTACGTTCACAATAGTCTGACTCTCTCTTTTCTCTAACTCTACCTTTCCAACGTTGCTCCCACGGTTGGAAGCACACTTGGTAAGCACCGCGGCTACAGCAGGCCTATTCCTGGCATTTTTGATGCAATTTTCAAAAGAAATTTTGATTTGATACAATTTCGTATCAATAATGACGAGGGCTCTATACACCCGAATTTTATTTTTATTTTATTTTAGTTAAGCATTATTAGTTTCTTGGTATTGGTCAAAATCTCATATAGGAATCTATTATTACTTTATTGATAGGGATGCTCTCAAACCATTATACTCTTAATTGTCTGTAGGTGGTAGCATTTAAAGGGATATGTAACTATGTGATCAGCTGACAGTAGTAGTTTATGACAAAACTCATAGTATTAAAACCTAATGTGCAAGTGTTTCACAGTGTTGTGTTGCCACTGGAGCAGTGCATCGCTTAAAGGTCCTTGCTTACGGTGACGCTTGGCTCAGGTTATCTCTTTCCCTAAAATATGGTTGTAAGAGGTAATGGCTGTGCCCGGCGTGATGCTCGTGAACGGGTGCTGTTTGTGGGGACTGGCCTACTCCAATTGGCAACATATTAGTTGGAGGGGATTGTCTTTGCAAATAAAATGATATTTGTCATGAACTGTTGCATACGGCATGGATTGTAAATTTTTGTGTATTCATGTGAATTTAGTGTTTTACCTATGTTTTTGTTAAAATAATTGACAAACACTTTTGTAAACTTAGACTAAGTGGACGTTGAAAAAAAAAACAGCGGAGTTTCTTTCCAGTTCTTCTTCGCTGTGTTTTGTTTTGCTGAACTGGCCAATGCTAAAATATGACAAATCCGAGTGCAGTGTACTGTCTATGGATGATGAATAAACAATACAATACAATTCCGTAAATCAGGAATCAGGAAAACGGAGTATAGAAAACCGCTTTTGGAGCGGTTTTCAAAGCGATTTTTCCGACGGAAAACCTTGATTAAATTTAAATACTATGCTCCGAAATGCTTTCTTCAGGAAAATCGCTATTTTCTAGACTCATGATTCCTGATTCCTGATTACGGAATGCCAGAAATAGGCCTGCTGCAGGTCTATTCCTTCAATTCCGTAATCAGGAATCATGAGTTTAGAAACCCCCTTTTATAGCTGTTTTCAAAGCGATTTTTACGACGGAAAACCTTGATGAATTCGTAAAACTATGTTACGGAATGTTTTCGTCAAGAAAATCGCTTTGAAAGCGGTTTTCGAGTCTCAGGATTCCTGATTGCTGATTACTAAATGTCAGGAATAGACCTGCTGCTCCCTTGACCTTCTGTACGCCGCCATAATGAGTGAAACTTCTTCTTGGGGAATGAGAAAAGGTCGCAAGGGCGATATTAGGGATATAGGCTTTAAAAAACAGACATAAAAAACAAAGGAAGAGCGCCATTCATTTCAACTTTAGAATGGAAAGAAAGAAACGTCCCTTCTTTCCAGCCATGAATTTATGAACACTACTATGAGTATTTCCGGTTCCAGAGTTATAAACATTCCCGAACCTAATTTTGCAAACTGCTGAAATGAATGATTTTCGATTCCATAGCACACACAGTCGGTTAATTTGTTTTGGTAAAAAGTTGTATCGTTCTTGGATTAATCTATGGCGACTGTGTGCCTAAGACCATCCCAAGAACGCAATCGAGCTATCTATTTTCTATATCTAAGCCTTAGGCGTTTATTATACTATCATAATAAATTTTATTTGATCATGCATAATCTGCCTGGAAATACCTAGCGTCCGTAAACGGGTCAAAGGCGTCTTCTTACTGCAAAACCGCTAGATTATGATGTTATTCACAATAAAATGAGTATGCAGTTTAATTTACATTGAATTGCAACCGAATGTCATGGTTTTCTATTATCATGCTCGTACATATTCATACATATGTGATAAATTCATCTTTGAATCCCCATTATATTAGAGGTAGGTATGCCTCTAGGTCCACCAAAAAAGCGCGTAAATTACTTTCCATTTTTTACGTACGTAAATCTGTAATACCTGTACAATTTACATACGCAATTTCGAGAAAATTTATAGCGACAGTTCCAGAATCACCAATAAAATTAATGCAGTCGATGCTCCCGCATGTTCACGTGAGCATGATTTCGTTAGTTTATCAGCACGGTCTCACGGAACTCGTAACGGCGCGTTAGCATGCTTACAAAAAAACCAGAACTAATAAACGACTCGGGTTAAAGCTTGAAATTGCACAAATGTACCCTTTCTTTCTCATTTTGATTTGGATAAGTGCATTTCGTCACGACCGCGAACTGTCCCAATTCTCGGAATCCACGTAAAACTGTGGGTGCCCAGGGTTCTTACCATCGCATTGAATGAAAAGATACTCGAAACGCTAATGCAAAATCGCCCATATTTTCTACCCAGTTCCATGTAGCCGTGCTCATAAATCGAAGGTCCTCGCATGGCACCTAATTCCTTCAGGAATGCGGTGTTTTGGGCTGATATCATGACGGTGGGTATGGTATTCCTACATGTCCTGCAATAAAAAAATGTAAGCAAGTGTAAATGCAATATTTTTATTTTTTTATTTATTCATGTAGTATAAAGAAAATGCATGCCAACGTTATAAAACTTAGGTAGTACGAAGACAATGATTATGCACTATGTACAATGCCACCCTGTACAGTGGGCCGTTAGAACGTGCAAACACACTGCGCTGTGCAGTCTCCATCCAATGTGTACAGTGCAAGCAATGACAGACGGTTTCACTTTTAATCAATTGGGTACGTACCTACTTAACTTAAATCAATACATGCAGGATTGCGCCTCGAAAGCGACTATCTACTTTCGCTTTAATTAAGTTTGGTTTGGGAATCTTCCTTGACACCAGATCACCTTACATTTTCTAATCGGAATCACTGGTGACGCATCCGGCCGCACTAATCAAACATGACGGGTGTCGGCCGCATGGAGACAGCCACCTTCACCTTCATTTTCTTTCATACGGCCGCCGACGGATTGGTGACATAAAAAGGTTAATTTGCTGCCAGCATTTAAATAGAACTTGCTTGATTGGCTTCGGATCCTATACAATCTGTCAGCGAGAATGGAAGGACGGGCGAGCGCCGTGGTACAGTGGTATAGCGTCCGCCTTGCGTCCAGGAAACGTGGGTTCAAATTAGCGATGGGTCATTCCGGGTGCACCCCATTCCGAGAACCAGCTTCATCTTCTTTAGTTACTGCTTTTGACACTGCCTTACTGACTCCTATTCCCACTCCTCATTCAGTTATATTAATTCCGCCTTATTATAGGCATTCCAGGCGGTTGAATAGTCTTTCCACAACGGATAATAGTCACTTCAGAGGAGAACCTTACCCAAATCGTCCGCATGACCTTTTTTTGCTCATTCGAAATTTTATTTTCAGTGAACACTTGGATCCTTGGAATAACTATTCGGCCGCTTGGAATGACTATTACTTACTCATTTTTAAACTTTTTTTTTTGTAAACTTACATACGAAATGCATATAACTTAATGAGCAGTGAGAATGGGAATAGGAGTCAGTAAGGCTAATGAGGAGTCTAAAAAGTAGTAACTAAAGCAGAGGAAGCGGGTTCTCCGAATGGGGTGCACCCGGAATTCCCTATCGCTAGTTCTCGGAGTAAAATTGGACCTTCCGGAGGTCATTCCGGACGTGTGGAGTAGGAATGGGAATGCATTCCTTTCTATAGCCGGAATGACCCATCGCTAGTTCAAACCGGCCTTCGTACGTTGGATAACGTTTTTCACTGACTACGTCCCTTGAACCCTCCTAGGAAAAGCGTTGCTTATAAGCAATTATAGTTGTTGGGTACGGTTTCTTTTTTTTAAATCATTCGTATGGCGGTCACGAATTCGTACAAAACGTCTCATTAGCTACCGCTACCGTTGGGTATAGGTTGCTACTCCCGCCCTTCCATGCTCGCTGACAATCTGTAGATTATCTTGCCTTTTGTCCTTCCATTACCTAACCTTTCGTTTTGTTTTTATCTACTTTTACCTTTTTTGAGAGAAGCTCGTGGAATTTGACGGCTAATTACCAGTTAAATAAAAAAGATAGAGTGACAACGGTTTTTTAAATATCTGATGCAACGGCAACTAACTCACTACATTCAGCTGTGCAAATAACTGTAAAAACTAAACAAAAATATTTTTTTCACAGTTTGTATAGATGATTGTATCCAACCGTGAAAAATTATTTAGTTCGAGTCACCGACGTAGAGAGGCTTAGATTATTTGTCTATGCACATAACAATGCAATGCGGTATTTTCGGTCAAGTCCCCAAGGCTCACGCGTCGGCGAAAATATCCATTGTGGAGGTTCATTGCTCAGCATGAAAAGCCGTTGATAAAAATAACACCTTGGTTACGCAAATTTTGGTATTTCTTCTTATCCTTTTTGTGGCACCGCGAAGACTCGAAGTTTTCGACAGCGACAAAGTTGTTTATCTGTGAAGCATTTTTTTTTATTTCCTGTCAACGTGTCATACTAAATGTTGCTTTACAACACACTTAACTTTGACACTGCGTTCATCCTTCATCCGTCGCCGGCAAAGTTACGTGTGTCGGCCAAACCGGACTTATATAGAAACAAAAAAAGTAAGGGCTATTCGAAGGGTGGTTCAGTATTTCTACGTTTTGCTGCTCCACATAATATGCAATTGACAAGCAATGTGCGAGCTTTCGTGTTTAGGGTTCCGTACCCAAAGGGTGCCAACGGAACCCTTTGGGTTGGTTATCCTAAGTACTGTGACTGTAACTTCGGTCAAGGGACTTCAGGACTCTGCATTACTTTCCTATGATCCTCTAGTTCAGTCCTTCTCAAAGTGGGTGTTAACGCCCCTTAGTGGGCACTGAACGCATACAGGGGTCGGTAAAGGGGCCAGTGGCAATTGAGGAGCGTTGAAGCTGTTTAGGGAGTTATGGCTGATTTGTATTATTCTAATATTTTAAAGTACTTCGGCAAAGCACTAGAAAATAATTAACTCTCAGAGTGAGCGGTAGACGAAATAAGTTTGAGAACCTCTGCTTTAGTTCAATCGTCTAACGCCCGTTGCCACCACCTCCAGATACAAAAATCCCAAAGTTACTTTTCGGTTACACCATACAAATATGCCATGTCCGAAAGTTACTTATCGGAATTTAGGTAACTGGCGATAGCGAAAACAGGTATTATAGGCCATTTTTTGCTACGAGCGCGGCCACCATTTTCTTTCCAATTTCTTTTGTCGATTTCATCTTGATTTCGATTGCTGCTTAGAAACTGGATCAAAGATTCAAGATTTATCAGCAATATTATTTCACATCACCACCTATACGGCTTAGTTATTGAAGATCTTTCCAACACCATCTGACACGAGCTGCCTAGTGATCTCCGCAAATTCGGAATCCAACGGGAGACCAGCAGGCCTATTCCTGGAAACTCCTGCAGCGGTTTCCTGGGATTAGGATTCAGGATTTCTGATTACGGAATTCCAGGAATAGGCTTGCAGGTTTCCTACATCTAACGCTTCATTAATGCTTCAATCTTAATCTTAGTATGCGAAGATTAGTTGAAACTGTCATATTCTAGGCTGTTTTCGGACGACTTTCACGAAATTTGTCAAAAGGTTGATATGTCCAAGCTAGAAATTCTAAATACCAGCGATCAATCAATCACTGTAAACTAGTTTGTAAGTATCACTGGAAAAAATAATAATACAATGACCAACCTGACGAAGTTTCTTGTCGGTTCTTCTTCGCCAGAAGTAATCGAACCGACAGGAAAAAAAAATGACGAATCCGAGTGTGTAATATACATCTAATGGAGGAAATAAAGAAACTGAAACTGAAACTGATCGACGGTTTAAGCCCTGGTGATTCATCATTGATTACCAGTACCTACTCTTCGTAAGGCAAGCAAAAGTTCAAAAGCAAAATGAAAAATTTTAAATTACGCTGTGACTTATCATTTCCAATAATTGTTTTGAGCTTGTTGATACAAAAGTATTCGAACGCTTTTAGGTTCTATATTCAAAATTGGAGATATTTAAAGGCATGCCTTGTACGTATCTATGTATTCTACGGATGGCAACTACGTTCTGTCAAAGAATATCTAATAAATACGTTCTGTGGTAATACGGACAATATTTGCGCCAGCTGCGCTCCGGTGCGTTGAACCGACCACAGACTGTGACATGTAGCACTATATCGCAAAAATACAGTCAATGTCTAGGACGAAAGTGTGTGCCTACATTCTAACGGCATGGCGACATGCGACAGGATAGAGGCTTCTCCGTTAGAATCTACCAAGTCGAGCAGTAGGTCAGTGTTCTAGTCTCAGTTTGATTGCAGTGTAAGCGCAGTGTTCATTATCTTCCGGGATTCATCTTTGGCTCAATTCATACCAAATATTTAAATATTCAGTTAACGGTAGATTTGTTTTGTAGATTCAGTGGTTAATTCTATCGACATCCATAACTGTACCTGGCATACAAAGTGACACCCTTGAAGTAGAACGGCTTGGGCCCTCAAGATAATGAACTAAAAGAACCACTGCCGAAGTTCCTAACCAAATCGCTCTATTCAATCGCAAAGTTAAACACTAAAGACATGCTCCAAAAAGTAGGCATTTTTTTTTCGGGAGAATGTCAGCTAGCTACACTTGAGCTAGAAATTCTCACATTTCTAGTGTTCATTCAACAAGGGCTGTTTACAGATAGAAGTATCTAGTCGTTCGATTCGTTGATTCGTTATTTCGTCTATTTTCCTCCGTCAGGTGTACATAAACTCTTGGATTTGGAAATGGACTTGAAGACAAGTTATTAATGTACATTATAATAATTTTTTCAGCTTGCACCAGGGCTTAAACCGATTTAAAAAGCAATGTTTGCTCAATTTTATATAGTTAATACTTTTGTTATGATGCTGTAAAGACACTGTGCACATTTGACAAAGTGACAAAAAGTGTAAACTAAAAATCGCTGAGTAAAATTCTTTGAATCTTTGACCTCTCCCTATTGCGAAAAGTGATAGCTACAAGTAATATTGTTAGCATTACAATGGAGGTTCTATCAACGCATTCGCCTCCTATGACAGCTACCTATCTCTGCAAGGGTAAGGAAACTTCCGACATTGTGCTGCAGTCGTCGGTTATCAAACATCCATCAAGTTTGAAAACTCCGCGCAGAGAATTCAACAAACATGGAAATTCAATAGCCTTTTGTGCAACAAGCTACTATTTAGTGTCGAGTTCAAATATAAGTTCCACGTTTATAAGTACGAGTATGCACATATAGTTCCTTCGCTCCCGCTGATAGCTGTGAAGAAAATAAACCGGAGGAATTTTTAATAAAATTTTATTACGCATTTACTCGATGTGCTTTAAAATGTCTCAACAACGACGTTTACTTACAATAGGTATAATTACACATGTGCTATCGTTTTATACGCATTCTTTAGGAGCCGTCCAATTATAATGTCAATCGCTTATGTATTCGGTAATTCTAAGATGTCACCCACGGCCACACCCCTGTCAACCTTTGACAATAACAGTCCCCATACTGTGGATATTGCTACAGTGCGTTTATGCTCCCGCTGCATACCTCGCTGCATCCAAATGATGACAATGGAGAGATCTATAGAGATAATACCTATATAAGCAAACTGACGCCCGGTCACTGACATAATCTATGCGCGCGATGCACAATGGCGGATTTGGCGCTCTTACGAAAATCGAGCTCTCAGCAGTCGGCTGAAATGCTCCTGGGCCGTTAAAATTGGTTTTATATTTTCGAAAGAATGCGCTGAAAACAACATCCGCCCGCTTTCACCTAATTCGCGTTTCACCTATCCTAATATTCAAGATCTTTGGAACTTACCTCAGAGGAAATTCCACTGAAATATGGATAGATTTGATGTGGATGCAGCATAATAGCGTTCCCAGCATTGAGTATAATCTCTATTGTAGCAGTGTTTGGCACATTTCCTAGTTGTTGTCAATGGGTGCCCGCATGACCGTGATATTTTAAATGTCACGCTCAGCGCGATAGAACCTAGACATTGGCCCTGACGAGTTCCTATCCGCTGGGATGGTGGAGTCGAGCAGGTGGCCTAGCGACTCTTCTCACACAAAATACTTCAATTGGCTTCTCCTCACATTATGAAATGTGATTATTAGGCTGAAGGCCTTGTTCTGAGTTTTACGATAATGCGGTAATAAGGGAACATGGTAAATTAACATGCCTGGTTAGGTGGCAAAGTGAACTGAAATTTTCCAGATATAATGGTACCAAATGCAATTAAACATCAGTTTTAAGCACTCACCTGTTCACCCAGCGAGTTAACTTACGATGGTAAACCCACAGGTATAAGTATAGCTTATGCTAGGCCAGACCAGATCCAGATCCAAACGGAGTGACGACGACATCAAGTGCGTCGGCGGAAAGCAGTGGTTCCGTACCGCTGAGGGCCTCCCGCTGAGGCGTATGTCTAGCATTGGACGCAAACACGCTGACTGACTGAGGCATGAGGCCAGCACCTAAGAGGCAGCCGACGACACATCAATGCGGTCTTTCAAACTCTCAGTGGCTGAGCGGCCACCTATCCACTATCCAAATCTGTTGAGCCATTTTAAGGGTTGATTTCTTTAACTTTCCCACTTATGAATAGGAGTTTAAACACAGAATAAGTAATAGTGCTACGCACAGAAGTTGCACTCTCTGACAGTAAGTAATCAATTTTGATCTTAATTGACGCTGGGCTAAAGTATCTACTACTTCGCTCACTGGCGGCGCGGCGGCGAGATGAAACGCGTCCTCGCTCCCCCGCCTCACCACACACTTTTGTCGCTCGAATGTGGCTTGCGCTAGGGTTGTCACGCGCTGCCGCCTATCGTTTTAAAAGTCGAATAAAACACATCTTTCAAAACTATGTATTTATAATGTATCTACAATTATCTAACTCTTACTGAAAAGCGGTTGATTATTCGGCCAGTATCATATGTATGTCCGTGTTTGCACTTATAACGACGTTTGATGTGTTCATCAAGACTCTCTAAGAAAGCCATGTTTCAACGAATATGCTATGATGTAGAATCGACCGACCGCACAAAATTATGTATGACTCGTATGAGCGGCTCGAAGCCTAGTGGCGCGGGGACTGACCTAGTGTAACAGAGGTCTGGGTTCAATGCACCACTTTCTTTCTCTTTCCGAGTTCGATAAGTGCATTTCGTCACGAATGTGAGTTGCTCCATGGTTCGGAATCCATCTAAAACTGTAAGTCCCCTTCCCCTACTAGGTGGTAGGGTTTAAGCCCGCCCGGGTTCGTACCATCGCATTGGATTAAAAGATGGTCGAAGCGGCAATGAAAAATTGTCCGTGTTTTCCATCCAGTTCAATGTAGCCGTGCTCATAAAGGGAAGGTCCTGGTAGGGCACCTAATTCCTTCGGGAATGTGGTGTATTGGGCTAATATCATAACGGTACGCATAAAAAAGGTCGCATAAAAAAGTGACTTACATAGGTACTTGTCAGTACGTGTCTTTTCCGGTCATCTGTCCATTAATTATTCTTTCACTAGAAAAAAACCAATTAAAGTCGTTTTACCCTTATAATATATGGATAAGTAATACCTAATTTTTTAAAAAATTGCTGTGCTGATTACAGTTAATTAAGTGTCAACATGTCCATCATAACACATATACCTACAGATAAGGCAAAACGTCAATACAAAATGTCAATAAACCTGAACTCAAAAAACAAACTTACCTTTCAGAATCTTTCGGTAGCGCAAAGGAAAATAACTTCAAATTTTTCTGTATACTGTAACATCCCTTCACGCAAAAGTTATTATATTACATTATCTGATGATAAGACATTATTACGAATAAATACGTTGAAAGTGCGGTTTCCGAAAAGACTGTTTGACTGGACGTGAGAGCGTGTGCGCGCGGCCCTGACTCAACTTGGAACCTCGGGTTCCCGAGAGCGGTGGGGGAAGATCTGAGTAGGTATTTAGGAGTGACGGATGCCTGGTTTAAACACTAGGTATTGTATCGTGTATAACCTAACATACTTAATAGAAACAAGCAGGTGCGTTAGCTCACACGTAAGTCTAAATGAACATGCATTAATTACCATATTAATCACCATCTTACATATTTGTTAGTATTTTTTGCTTTTATTTTCCTTCGTACGGTATGTTTCCAGCTAAATATACATGCAGGTGTGATTCAGCGACGATCTTCATTGATGTTGAAAGAAAAGAAAGAGTAGGTTCATGATGTGTTTAAAATCAAGGACTCAAAATAAATGCCTTCACTACAAGTTTTTTTGTTTAGTGTCTGTCTTCTATTCAAAAGTTTTTTTAATCTCCCTTTATATTACAATCCGTCAGAATAGTTTTGGGCAATTTCAGTGTTGGCTTTCTAGGATGGCTTGATTATAACTTGCTATAAGGTCTCGAGGTTCGAAAGTTATGAGACTTTACACAAATCGATATTTTACAATCTCGAAACATTCGAAAATAAGATACTTATTAGGAAAAGGTCAAAGCAAATACTTTGAGAACATTCGATGAAAAGTAAATGTTTGATGCCGCGACAAAAATAATGACGATGGAGTTTCTTTGCGGCACTTCTTTTCTTTGTACGGTAAAATAGTAGCTTTTTCAACCTGACATGGATGGCTAATACCAGACAACTACCATTATGATATTGTCCAATCACCCAGCGATTGGGCAATTGCTGGCACAAATTCCAATTATGTGCCAGCAAAGACATTCCCTTTATGAGCACGGTTACACGGAACTGAATGGAAAACACGGACAATTTTTATTGCCGCTTCATTCAGTGCAGTGGAACCAATCCGGGAGGCGGGCTTAAGTCTACCACCTGGAAGGGGAAGGGGACCTAGAGTTTTAGATGGGTTCGGAACCATGGAACAGCATCAACAAACAACTCAGAAAGAGGAATAAACTGGTGCATGACCAGACGAGGCTTTGAAACCACAACATCTCGCATGAAAGGCATTATTTATACGACTATAAGTCGTATCAATAATGACGAGGGCTCTATACACCCGAATTTTATTTGATTTTAGTTAAGCATTATTAGTTTCTCGGTATTGGTCAAAATCTCATATAGGAATCTATTATTACTTTATTGATAGGGATGCTCTCAAACCATTATACTCTTAATTGTCTGTAGGTGGTAGCATTTAAAGGGATATGTAACTATGTGATCAGCTGACAGTAGTAGTTTATGACAAAACTCATAGTATTAAAACCTAATGTGCAAGTGTTTCACAGTGTTGTGTTGCCACTGGAGCAGTGCATCGCTTAAAGGTCCTTGCTTACGGTGACGCTTGGCTCAGGTTATCTCTTTCCCTAAAATATGGTTAAAAGAGGTAATGGCTGTGCCCGGCGTGATGCTCGTGAACGGGTGCTGTTTGTGGGGACTGGCCTGCTCCAATTGGCAACATATTAGTTGGAGGGGATTGTCTTTGCAAATAAAATGATATTTGTCATGAACTGTTGCATACGGCATGGATTGTAAATGTTTGTGTATTCATGTGAATTTAGTGTTTTACCTATGTTTTTGTTAAAATAATTGACAAACACTTTTGTAAACTTAGACTAAGTGGACGTTGAAAAAAAAAACAGCGGAGTTTCTTTCCAGTTCTTCTTCGCTGTGTTTTGTTTTGCTGAACTGGCCAATGCTAAAATATGACAAATCCGAGTGCAGTGTTTTGTCTATGGATGATGAATAAACAATACAAAAAAAGTCCCTACACCACGAGCAAACCAGCTAAGGATTTGTGTTTTGATAATTTGACGTGTCCCAGTGTAGGTTACCAGAGAACCAATGAAATACAATATGTATTCAGGAATTCAACAATGTAACACTATGTACAACAAATGTAAGGAGGGGAGGTAGATACAGCCTTCCTGATCATTTTGAATTGCAATTTAGGGCCGAGGGCACGAAAGAACAAAATCAACGTCAAAGTATGATCAAACACGTCACTTTGTGTGGACAGTATGGAAGGAACACTATGCGATTCACTAAAAGTAACGTGTTTGAACATTGATTAACTCAGCTGTTTCTTCGTGCAACCAGGGCTTGGTGAATAAAACGGTTCTATTATTCCACGCATGGCTTACTCTTGCCGCAGAATCAATATCACTTACTTAGTAATGTAAGGCATGTTTTAAAAGGAGATTAGCTTAATTATCCGAGCTAAGTGTGTCTAATGAGTAGATAACACAGAAATGTCTCGGCTTTGTCACGTCCGTTCAATGAAAAAATTACTCTTCAATGAGATTGCACGGGTTGGTACCATCGCATTGAATAAACGATGGTCGAAACGGCAATGAAAATTGTCCGTGTTTTCAATTCAGTTCAATATAGCCGAGCAATATAAGGAAGGTCCTAGTATGGTACGTAGTTCCCATGTGGTGTGTTAGGTTAGGCTAATATCTGAAGTTCAGTTTGGCATTTAGCCATCCATGTCCAGTTACATAAGATAAACGTTATAATACTCACAATACCATAGGTATGACATGATGCGACTGCTACATTGTTTTACATTGACCAAGCTAGATAGTTTTGAATTTGGCCACAAGTTTAGCGTAGAATAATTGGGCATTCCCCATGGGCTACCCACTTCACTACCGCGCTGCCGGGTAAATCTTGTAATTCACATTCGCCGGTCTCACAATCACCTGTCAGTCACCGGTGAATTCTTACACTTTCATACTCATGGAATGACACCTCGAAACCTTTTTACACGATTCGACCCATGACCTGCTGTCCTGATATTATACTGAAAACAATATTTCTAACTGTTCTCTGGTTTATCACAGTAAAACAGTCAACAGCCCAACAGTTAATATTAAATATTCATTTTATCCGATTGAATAATACACTTTGGTGAAAATAAAACATGTGAATACAATTAATGTGTGCCTCCTGCCGAATTTCTAGTGGTTCATGTTTTACCTTCCACTGAATATAAAACCTAAGTAAGAATGGAAAAACACTAAAGCTAGAAACACTTTTTCACACAGTTAGGAAAACAGGAAGAGGAAACAGTTTTGGCACACAGTTAAAAAGTCAGTCAAAAGATAGAGTAACATTGTCAACTTTTTTCACTCAGCGTAACTAATTTACTTAGTTGGCAAGACGATTGTTGTTATCGTAATTATAGCTAGATTCACTTTTTTTTTCAGTCTAGCCCAACACAACTCATGGGAACAAGCAAGTGCCATGCGAGTAGGATTACCATCTCTAAAATATATAAGTACTGACTAAAAGACCGATTTATACAAATAAAGACCTGACATTTCTCATTTTTCGCGGTTTGAGGTGTACCATACACCATACAGACGAGTCAATGTTTTTTTACATTACTTTATTATAAGTTTTTGTAATTTTATTTTGTAATTTATAATGGGAACTAAGTTCCTATCTTGTATACTTTTATATACGCCACGTGGTTTCGCGAGTCGAGGTGAAATTTGGCCTATCTGAGCACCTTTGGTCAACAGCACAGTCACCCATGCCTTATATTAGTCCTTATATTGCACAGCTACATTTAACTGGATGGAAAATATGGACAATTTTCATTGCCGCTTCGCCCATTGTTAATTCAATGCGATGGTACCAACCCGGGCGGGATTTTATCACTACCTACTGTTTAACGTGGAATCCGAACCACGAACGACGAATCCATTAGTCGGCTCTAACGATTTGCACGGGAGGAAATGCAGTGAACCCAAGCACGACTACCAATTCCTCCATTAGGTGTAGACACATTTTCGGATCAGTAATGTTTTAAGACGGTTCAATTATGGGTATACAGCAGGTGGCGAAATGGGGAAACGCAATATCCGCGAATGGTATGTCTTCTGGTTCAGGTCCAGCTTTGCAGGATATTCGTTAAGTATGTAGTTCTTTTTACAGGGCTCTTTCTTTAATCAATGTCTTCTTGCTTCACGATGATTTTAGATACTAATAATGCTTAACTACAATTCGGGCGTACAGAGCCCTCGTCATTATTGTTACGAAATGTTATTACTTTAAAACTTATTTTGTTAGTAATTTCACACTATACGTGACGACGCGTAGTCTACGTGAAACTTCCCATGTCGACACGTACATGAAGTATTATTCCTTTATTTCATGTTACACGTAACTGCCCACCTATTAGCTGATTTCAATTCTCCTCAATAATGAAAGCTATTATCATGTTAATCTATGCTATTATCAAACATATATTCTCATTGGGGTTTGTATTTTATTCTAGGTTGCCATGCAACATGCTAAAGTCGCCGAAAATTAACAAACTTATTACATAATAAGCCCAACATTATCAGTGACAGCTACTTGTGTTACAATTTGCACAGAACCAAGACACGGCACCAAATAAATTATACCTGAATGAGAGGAAGTGAGATAAGTAGTTATCCATATCGCAACCGGTGCGGTGGTGGCGTGACATAATATATGGCATATGTCACATATGCCTTCCATTCACTATCTTCCGTGCATTTTCAACGGTGCGCAGGCGCAAGCGTACGTGCAAGACAGCTGTTCCTAATTGCTGATTACATTGAAAATCTGACCCTGCAGTTTACCGCATTCCGCATCCCTAACTGAGATAGTACCCGCTTAGAACTGATAACTGTCGCTCTAATAACCGTAGTTAAGGTGGGCCTTCCCACTCAACTCCCCATATAAACGTGGAAAGAACACCATTTACATATACATACAGAGATCCCAATGTATACTCAAAACAGCTTCATTTGATCGAACTAGATGTCTGATGACCTTTGGCATTGTTAAATAGTGATTCGTTTCTAAATTATAAGGTCCGAAAGTTCGAATTTTTCGCGCGTTTCATACAATAACTTTGGAAGTGGATTACTCAACGATAAACATTTTAAAAAGATTAGTAATCAGGCCTAGCTTGTTACATGAAGTTTTAAAATCAATTTGGTTTTTGTATGATTTTTGACTACAGGTCGTGATTACTTTTAGCTAGTTATAAGTCGTTGTGTAATTAAAATTTTCCTTAAAAGTAAGGAGCGTAATTACGAATGGGGGCTCTTCACGTTGGCCAACGTGTTTGCCAATATAGTGGCCAATACCCAATGGCCAACGTATAGAGTAAAGTATTTGGTCAGGTAGTATCTGTTGGAATGTTGATTGTACATGTACAATGCTTCACGTAATCAGATTTTGAAAATAATCAGAAAACAAATTGTTCGATTGGACAATCGTCGGAATTGCCTATTGCGAGTTACACGTTACTTATTAATAGATCGCTAAGATCATAGATTTCGCATCATCACACCATTGAATAGAGCTTTTGAGGGATGCGATAAATCGCCCATTCATGAATTGTTTTATTTCATGTCAGCCTCAGTGGCCCAGTGGCGCGACACTTCGGCGATCGCTCTCCGAAGTTAAGCAACGCTGGGTCCGGTCTGGTCTTGGATGGGTGACCATTCGACCGTTAAGAGAGGCTGGCCGTGGTTCGGATTCCACGTTAAGCTGTAGGTCCCCTTCCTTACTTACTAGGTGGTAGGGTTTATCCCGCCCGGGTTGGTACCATCGCATTGGATGAACGATGGTCGAAGCGGCAATGAAAATTGTCCGTGTTTTCCATCCAGTTCAATGTAGCCGTGCAATATAAGGAAGGTCCTGGCATGGCACCTAGTTCCCATGTGGTGTGTTGGGCTAATACCATGACAGAACGTGTGGTATTAGTCATCCATGTCCAGTCACATAAAAAAAAAATGTAGAAACTAAGATTAGATACCCTATTATAACATTTTAAATTAAATTAACCATATTTAAGTTTATTTTATTTATTTATTGAAACTATGAAATTTAGGGGTATTGGGGTAATAAATTGATAATGGCGTCAGGAATTTGTTTATAACTTGTATTGAAAATATATGTCTTGCATTGTATGCGTTTCTCAATTAAAATGGTTAAGAAAGAGGCCTAGCCTGGAATTTTGACCCACGGTCTTCGACACAAGAGACCACAGGCGTAACCCTACATAAGGGCCACCAAAACTATGTGAGTTTTATGTTAAAACATTGCAATCAGGACAGTCATGGAAAATAAACTCACCAGGTGAACAGGTAAGTGAGTGATTAAATCTGATGTTCACTTGCATTTCGTGCCACTACTGTCAAACGTGTTATTCGGCCAAGTGAACTCAAATTTACCAGCAAGCATGTTACGAAAATAACTAACCGTCAGATTTAATTAGGTACTTACTTGCCTGTTAACCCGAGCGAATTATTTTACCATTTTTCATATTTTACCCCGAAGAAATTTTAAATAATCTAGTCGTTGAAAAATGTTTATAATAGTCGAGGTTACGTTCCTGTCCCCTAAATAATTTTGAATAATTTGTTATTTACTTCGTCGAGCAAGTGGAAGTATAACCCAATCCTTTTTAGATTCTCGTGGCAAAAAGCGAAAAAAGCCCTCGAATACGTCTGGGAATTGTTTGCATTTGGCATGTACGTTAGTTGGGTTAGCAGTTTTTTAAAATTGGAGACAGCAGTAGGCGAGCTATATGATATATCTCCTTCCTTTTTATCTATGAATGAATGAATGAATGAATAAATTCTTTATTGTGCATAAACAAAAATACAATTACAAAGAAAACATACAGCAAAACAACAATACTGCACAAAGACGGACTTATCACTAAGAGTGATTTCTTCCAGTCAACCCTTGGGGTGATGAGGAAAGGCAATAGAAATATCTGTAGGTAGGTGACACACCAGAATTTGAATAAAAGAAAAAAAATTAACTCCATAAACATACATATACCATAACATATACATATTTATACATATAAATGAATATACTAATATATATGATACAATACACTAATACATATTATTATATCCACAAACCAGGATTAAAAAAAAACTTATAATACCTATTACCATTGATTCTAAAATCAGTACTATTAGAAGGATAATAAAATTAAATATATAAATACAGTGAGAACATTTTATCATCTTTACATTTCATTTAAGTAAAATGCCTTGACTTTAAGTTTGAAAGAGCGGGTAGTTTGACAGGAGCCCCCATCTTTTAAATTTTTTTCTGGCCGCTATTACCTCATGAGATAAGTTTCCGAAAAAAAATGCCCAATTTGTGTCTCACGTAATTTACATTGTGTATGTACACATGCTGCCACGATGTCGAGGCCTCATTTGATGTTCACATTGCAGAAAATTGCCCATTCTTAAAAGTGACAAAATTTAATGTTTTGTTTATATTTCCGCATTGGCACCCATACATAGTCCATCCATGTCAGGTGGCATAAAAAAGTGCACATGTACAGTACAAATATGTACATTCAATGTATGCCTCGTAGGAAGTCCGACAGCATGATCAAAATTGCTGGTGCGTTGCTACCCAACGTTGTTCACAAAAATGTACATTCAATGTACGCCTCGTAGGAAGTCCGACAGCAAGATCAAAATTGCTGGTGCGTTGCTGCCCAACGTTGTTCACAAAAATGTACATTCAATGTATGCCTCGTAGTAAGTCCGACAGCAAGATCAAAACACTGTTGCATTGCTATCCAACAAGGTGTAGCCCGTTATAAGTTTTATTATTAATCAAATGATCCCTGTGAGTTAATAAACAAGACAAAATTTGCATCTTTGTTGTTTCAGAGTTAGTTCCAGCTCGATTGAACGTGGCGCTCATGATATTTACGTGCTGCTGGGTCTCCTACATGCTGCGAGTCAACATGTCCGTCAACATTCTCGCGATGGTGCCGCCTCCGCCTTCCAACTCATCGTTAGTATCACGAATTGCACTATTATTTATTTTGTCATAGCGGTGTCCTTTGTGCTTATGACGTTTACCTGCTGCTGGGTCTACTACATGCTGCGAGTCAACATGTCCGTCAACATTCTCGCCATGGTGCCGCCTCCGCCTTTCAACTCATCGTTAGTATCACGAATTGCACTATTATTTATTCTGTCATAGCGGTGTCCTTTGTGCTCATGACGTTTACGTGCTGCTGGATCTCCGTCCACATCCTCGCCATGGTGCCACCTCCGCCTTCCAACTCATCGTTAGTATCACGAATTGCACTATTATTTATTTTGTCATAGCGGTGTCCTACATGCTGCGAGTCAACATGTCCGTCAACATTATCGCCATGATACCACCTCCGCCTTCCAACTCATCGTTAGGATCACGAATTGCACTATTATTAATTATGTCATTGCGGTGACATTCGTGCTCACAATATAAAAGTGTTGCTGGGTTGACTGCATGCCCATAGTTGACACCCGGGACAACTCCTGTAAGGCCGCTCCAAACTAAAGATAATCCGTATGCATAAATCAGAATAACGATGGATCGCATCCCAATATCGTTATTATTATTTTCGAGATTATTAGCTATTTTTTTACACCGCCGCTCGTAGAAATAACAATTGGCTCGATTGTGGTTGTCTACGCACACCACATTACTATATATTATTATATCCATCATGGTACTTCTCATTCTGGGTGGGTACTGTAGGTATTGACAAAACTGGCAATGCAGCTACATAGACGTAAAACGCGTTATTCGGCAATGACACAGCCAAATATAGTAATATAAGATTTTCCAAGCTCGCCGGCCGAGTTGCTAGCAAGGTACAAACATGTCGTGCCACGGTCAGGTCAGGATACGCTGGTACGTATCTAATTTTCTGCTCCAACGAGCACGCGGTGATGCGACATAAGAGCCCTTTCACACCGTCAATTCTGCTGCATTCACAGTGCGGTTGTTCATACCATGCAGCATAATATGAATTCTTGATTCAATGCATCTGTCTGCATATGCCTACTGTCAAGTTGGAAAAAGATCGCAAACGTGTGTGTGCATGTAAAACAGGATATTAGGCAACAAATTACCCATAGCTGACTGGATGACAGCGAGTACTTACCAATGGTTGGGTATCATACAAAAGCATTGCCATCTATTTCTTATTTCATCTATTTCTTACTTATTCTGTGACATGGTTTTGCAAGCACGCGGATGGTGGCCGACGGCCGATCAACGCACGCAAGATGCTAAAAATTGTCTGTCCAGGTGCGACCGTGTTAGTACGATTGCGCAGCAGTCATCGTCCTTCCAAAACCGACGAATCGCGGATCCTTTCAATATTGTGATTTGTGGCGTTTTCCCAACATCCAGGCCCAATGAGTACGTTCGTGATTGCAGGTCCGGCTCCGCATGCGGTGGCTCGCAAGTTGTGGGTAACAGCACTATTACACACGCAGATATCTCGGACGTGCGACAGGCGCCGCGGCAGGTAAAGTCCATTGAGATTCTTGAGATACACCGGTAGAGTCCATAGAGAATTGACATATACATGAGATACACCGATAGAGTCCAAAGAGATTCGAGATATAGGTACAAGAGATAAACCGGTAGAGTCGATGAAGATTCGAGGTATATACAAGATACAACTAAAATTCAAATTCAAATTAATTTTAGTCTCCCAAGAAACACAAAATAAAACATACCGATATAGAGCATCAAAACATTTTGCAAACAGGTGTACAATTAACAATTTACATAATAAAAATCGTGTAAAGTAGCAGAAGACGAACATTTTTTTATATAATATATACACCGACAGAGTCCATAGAGATTTGTGATATATACGAGGCGAGAGAGATATATCGCGTTTAAATTTAAAATTACGCTGTCATTTTTTTGCAGTCCACGGAAAAATGACAAGTTGGGAAGTTGACAAGTTACCCTCGAAGTAAATTAATTCACGTTGCCTTGCAGGCTAGACCTCCTAAAAAAATTACTTTTCTTAGGAGGTAAGAAGTAAGGGAACAACCGGAAATGGCTGCATGCAAGGGTGTTCGTGAATATTCGGAAACCTGCAATAAGCTTGGGTCGTTTTCGCTCCTTTGCGACCCCAGCAGGTCTATTTCTGGCATTCCGTAATCAGGAATCAGGAATCCTGAGTCTAGAAAACCGCTTTTGTAGATTTTTTTGACAAAAATATTCCTGAATTAATCAAGGTATTTCGTCGAAAAACTTGCTTTGAAAATCTCTATTAAAGCGGTTTTCTAGACTCAGGATTCCTGATTCCTGATTACTGAATGCCAGGAATAGACCTGCAGGTTTCTAAAGTATTTCTTCGGCTAGGGCGCATTTCAGAATCCGAGTCTGCAGTAACCTCGCACTCGATCGGAATACAATACCTATTTCTCTACAAAAAACACTCAAATGATTCTGAATGACAGGTAGATATTCGCATGGTTGAAGGCAGGAAGTCATTAGTGGTAGTTAGGAGTGGGTAAGTCACTGGCGGTTACAGTAAACTCGAACGTGTAATGAGCCATGTTTCAGGCATTACTCGTGGAGTCATGTAATTCAATGTACCTCTAAGACCTGGGACATACGTCCCTTTTCCTGATTCGATTGACGAAAGCGGTTTTTTATTCGGAACGCGCTCTATACAAAATCTATGACCCGTAACACACATTCAGAACGGAATATCTATTTCCGTCCATTCATTAAGGAGATTTGTACTTCCATGTACCTAGATGGCTAAAACTCCCCAACGAGTAAACTGTACAAATACAATTCGCCAATACATTTACAAACTATAACTGTAATGGCGAGTAGACTAAGCAGTTATGTATTTAATGTAATAAAACTATTAAAAAAAACCTACCAAGTGCGAGTCGGCCTGGCACGCGAAGGGTTCCGTACCATCGTACAAGTTTAACACAAAAAAACACGTTTTTTGTATGGGGGCCTTTTAATTTTTATTATTTTTAAATATGACTTATTTGTTGTTTTAACAGCAAAATAAATACATACTCTGTGAAAATTTCAGCTGCCTAACTATTACGGTTCATGAGATTTCTGTGACGGACGGACGGACAGACGGATGGACGGACAGCGGAGGCTTAGTAATAGGGTTGCGTTGGCACCTTTTTGGTACGGAATCCTAAAAAGCCAGCATTTGTCTTATAAGCTATAGCGCAAAAAGTTGCTAATTGTAAACGGCAACTTTTTATAGGTCTTTTTGTCTTTTCATTTATCGAATTGAAATTAGCAAATTACAGCATGTAATGACAGCCTCATCATTTGCGCTAGTGACGTCAAATAAAATGAATATAGGAAACTCTTCCGCAGCTGCTGCAGACACTGCATTTTATTACGTAATTAAAACAAGGACGAAAAGTTGCTCATTTTTGCCAACGCGATCACCATATGTTATAGTCACATAGAGTTGGTGTGAACAAAATGCAGCTACCTGATAACGAAATCAAGGTTAACCTCGGTAGTTCGGTAATCGAGGTTAGGCAACCCTGGGCGCGTTCGGGTCCGGGATGGATGAAACGACCGTATAAAAGAAACTTATGAATTGTCTAAATGTGAAAAATCTAAATCGCCTACAATTCGTCGCACTCGATACTCGCTACAACAAAACACGGAAAACACGGTCAATTTTCATTGCCGCTTCGACCATCGTTCATCCAATGCGATGGTACCAACCCGGGCGGGATGAACCCTACCACCTAGTAAGTAAGGAAGGGGACCTACAGTTTAACGTGGAATTCGAACCACGGCCAGCCTCGCGGCCAGCCTCTCTTAACGGTCGAATGGTCACCCATCCAAGACCAGACCGGACCCAGCATTACTTAACTTCGGAGAGCGATCGCCGAAGTGTCGCGACACTGGGCCACTGAGGCTGACAGGATGGTACGTACAAGATGGTACGGAATCCTTCGTGTGCGAGTCCGACTCGCACTTGGACGGTTTTTTATGTAATTCTTGCATGGTTTTACCAAAATATCTGCGGTTTTACCACACAAATGGGCAATGTTTGGGGCCTATTATAAGCCAGATGCGACGCACACGCGCATGACGACAGCGAGCGGCTGTCTGGCGACAAAGTGGTCTCCCCGTGACGGATAGAACAGCACTTTTCTTGCTCTATCTATGTTGTATGGAAGGGTCTGTCCTCACGTAGTCATATACAGGATGTCGTAACGGCCAGTACATTTACTTTGCCAGCGTATTCCTCATGCTTTTCCGAGACAAAAAGTAAAAAAATCTCTTAAGTGTTACCGAGATATACATTTTTGAAAATTATGTTTTCGTCTAGTGTAATTTGACGCGACGTTGTAACCGTGCATAAGGAAGGTCTTGGCTTGGAACCTACATCCCATCAGGCTAATGTCATGACAGTAGGTGTGATATTAGCCATCCATGTCCAAGTACCTAAAACGTTCCCACGTTCTTTTTACACTAAATTATTGAATTATTGTGTATGGAAAGTCTAACTTTTTATTTAGAGAATATTCAACAAACAGTTATTAAACTTATTTGTTTGTTTCAATCCCCATAAGCATTTCCCAAATTAAATGTACTGGCCGTTACGACAGCCTGTATATGTCAATAACATCCTGTATATGTCAATGGCCGCAGGCACAGAATAATTAATAGTCCCGCAGGTGCCAGCGGAGGCGGCGACGCTCGAGTGGGGCGCCGGCGCGCAGGGCCTCGTGCTCGGCTCGTACTTCTGGGGCTACCTGGTGACGTCGTTGGGGGGCGGGCTGGCGGCGGAGCGCTGGGGCGCGCGACGGCTGGTGGGCGCGAGCACGGCGCTGGCGGCGCTGCTCACGGCGCTGTGCGTGCCGGCGGCGCGCGCGCACTACGCGGTGCTCGTCGCCGTGCGCTTCTGCATCGGCCTCACCGGGGTAACGTCTATACTTTGATAATTTTATAACTGCATTCAATCCCATACGGGCGTAAGTAAAACAACATTTTTGGCGAAATCGAAAGAAAGCGAAATTGATTAGTCGCAATACCCGCGAATGGTATGTTTTGCTGGTTCGGGTCCAGCCTTGCAGTATATTCATAAATTAGTTCTTTTTACAGGGACCTTTCTTTAATTAATGTGTCCTTGCTTCACGGTCGATTATGCATACATACATATATATCATATTCCTTGGAATAAACTACGTACATGCTTAGTACGAAAAAGTATATTTACTTAAAACAACATTGAATTTTATTTAAAATAAGTACAACGAATTTTGATAATCAAAAGAGTACATTTTTTATGCAATCTGACATGGATGGCTCAAACACCACATTCCCGAAGGAATTAAGTGCCATGCCAGGACCTTCCCTTTATGAGCGAGGCTACATTGGACTGGATGGAAAACACGGATAATTTTTTATTGCCGCTTCGATCATGTTTTCATCCAATGCGATGGTACCAACCCGAAGGGGCCTAAACGCTACCACCTAGTAGGGGAACGGTTTTTAATGGGTTCCGAACCATGGAGCAGCTAGCATTCGTAAAGAAATGCACTTATCCAACTCAGATTGAGAAAGAAAGTGGTGCATGCGAGGATTTGAACCCAGACCTCTGGTATACTAGGCAAGTCCTCGCGCCGCTAGGCTACGAGTCGCTCGAATATAGGTTAGTATCGAATA
This sequence comes from Incurvaria masculella, assembly GCA_946894095.1. NCBI lineage: Eukaryota > Metazoa > Arthropoda > Insecta > Lepidoptera > Incurvariidae > Incurvaria > Incurvaria masculella. The sequence goes on along the minus strand of OX335657.1, from coordinate 10,293,922 downwards.
GTAGATTGATGGTCTAGCCATAATAAAAAACAAAACTGTAAGACCCCGATTCTTTGATTGCTCAAACGGGGAAAATATGCATAAACAATAATAAAAAAGGTTTGAACAAATAATGGGAGGTGTTATATTATATTTGAAAATAATAAAATAACCTTTCACTTACGCCCGTATGGAACTAAATTTATTCCGGTGCTAACACCCCCTTAGATGCGACATTACTGTTATCTCATTAATTTTGAGTTCCAGCGACATTTACATTTGAAGCATTGTAATCAGATTTTGAAAATAATCTGAAATGTCTTTGTTTGTGACAATCGTCAGGAGCAGGATCCGAACCTACGACCTTTGAATTACATGCCCCCATAACCGTCCGAATATAATCGAGAAAATCGTTGGCTAACGTAATTGTCGGAATAGCTCAGTTGGTTCCGACGAATGTCACAACAAAAAAAAAATTCAGACTATTTTCAAAATCTGATTACAATGCTTCAAATGTAGATTTCGCTTAAACTGAAAATTAACGTCTATAGGTACTTTGTTTTAAATAGCAAACTGCAAGGTTTTGAGAACAAACCGTTTTAAAAACTCATGTATTTATCTGCCGCACCGCTAGAATATGGAGCTGTCTGCAGAAATCTAATAACCTTCATTTAAAAATAGCACACCTAGGGCCGAGCGCACGAAAGAACACAAAATTAAAATGAACGACAATGGACAGTATGGAGCTGAGTCAACTTCATGTGGTTCACTGAAAATTACCAATTCTGTTCAGAGTGGGCGGACAAACTTTAGTACGCGTTTTAGGGTCGAACCAAACCGGTTTTTGTATGGTTAGTCCGGGTCTAATCTCATACTAAGTTTTGACAGGTCCTCTCTAAATACGACTGTACGTGTTTGGATATTGATTAACTCAGCCATCTCTTCCTGCAATCGAGCCGGATGTTGACCGTTTACGCTAGTATTTTCACGAAAAATTGGGTTCAAGTTTTTTATATCGATGGTTCAAGTAGTATAATTAGACAGCTCAGTGCCTCATAGGAAAGAAAAGCGTTGATCATTTAGACATGCTCACCGGAAAATCACTATGAGACGATTACAGCGACTGGGAGAAACAAATGATTGCAATGCAATGCAACATATAGACAGAAGTGCTGTTTGCGAGGCAGCTTATTACGGTTTTGATGATGTGGTTTGCGCATCGACATTTATATCGATGGGTTTGCGTCTGTTCGGTTTGTGTGCCAGAGATTAGGTAAAAACCACAATGATTCGTGTATAACAATCACAAGCTGTTTATCGCCGATTGCGTCTTTGACGTGACGCATGTATACCATATGAATCGGGTTTTTCTAAAGAACTTTAAAAAACAATTGCCAACCTCTCTTTAAGTTTCGTTACAGTAAATAAAACACGCATTTTTATGCATACTCAAATGGCGCCTATTGTAAACGATAATAGCATAAAATTCGCCACAGAAAACTCACGTCATGTCACACGTTGTTTGCGGTGCTTCAAATTATTATTTCGAAAGTCCTACTCTAGTTTTTAGCACAGGGATATGACAAAACCTTGCATTGCCGTATAGCCGGAGTGAACTCTCTGGGTCCCGACAACAGACTAAAACTTAAGATTTCAGGGCTGCCAGTCAGGCACTGGCAACGCTGAGATCTTGTGACCTCGTTTCTCGTATAGGTCTGTTTGACCGAGTTGCATCGCGTCATGTGCCATTGCTAGAACTGGAGATGGCTAATGACACACCCAAAGTCAAGATATTAGCCCAAATAACCCCATTTCCGAAGGGATTCGGTGCAATACCAGGACCTTCTTACTAGACTACAGGACTAGGCTGCATTGAACTGGATGGAAAACACGAAAAATTTCCGTTGCCGCTTCGACCATGGTTCATTCAATGCGATGGTACCAACTCAGGCGGTATTAACCCTACCACCTGCAAGTAAGGTTTTATGTGAAATCCGAACTACGGACAGGTTGAAAACGGTCACCCATCTAGAACCCAACCGCACTCAGAGTTGCTTCACCAAGCTTATCAAATAGCGAGGCGTCGCGCCACTGAGCTACCGAGGCTACATACACTGACGTTAGCGTCGGTCAGTCCGTTCGCTTACGCAATCGCTCACCGTGTTCCTGTTGTTCTGACGCCATTTAGTGCAAGAAACATTCGATGTTGCGCGTCCAGAATTCGTAAACTACCGTCAGTGTGTTATCACTAAAACGTGGCTAAGCTGCCGCTATACGGATGTGTTTTGGTTGTCCCTTCCGTCCTTCCTTAATCGATTGCTATACCTAACGATCCCAGCGACCTCGGAAGTGGGGGGGCAGAGGGGGCCAAATGCCCCTCTAAAATTAAACGGGGGAATTATTATTTATTTAATCATACCCAAAATAATTGATTAATATTTTTATAATTATGTGCTTTCGCGGTCGCTGAACTATTTGAAAAACTCCTGTAACACCTAATAGGCCACCGTTCTCACAACACGATACGACTGTCCGCAGGGCTTCACGTACCCCGCGCTGCACGCTCTCGTCGCGCAGTGGGCGCCGCCAGCCGAGAAGGGCAAGTTCATCAGCGCGCTCATGGGCGGCACGGTCGGCACCGTCGTCACGTGGTCACTCACGGGGCCCCTCATCGAGGCGCTCTCCTGGCAGTGGGCCTTCTACGTGCCGGCCGCGCTCGCGCTCGCCTGGTGCGCGCTCTGGTTCCACCTGGTGGCGGACTCGCCCGCCGACCACCCGCGCATCTCCGACAAGGAGCGCGCCTACATCCTCGACGCGCTCGGAGGGAAGGTCAAGAAAACTAAGGTGCACTTTTTATGTAACTGGACATGGATTGCTAATACCTCGTCGTATTCAGAGTAAACTGTGTTAATTTAATACGCGGAAAATCATCGAACTAACCATTGTTGTGAACTGTCAAAATTTTATTCACCGATTATCACCGACACCATACAAAATGTGATTTAGTCCGGAGATAATCCGCGTATTCAAGTTAGAACGCCCATTCTGAATACTACTGCTAGAATTAAATCCGAACCATGGAAATCACTCCCCCGAGAGCAACGTTATCTTTTTGCACCTCTGAAATTTTAGCCTTGCATTTGCGCGCCCAATCTGCCCCCACCCCCTCCGAAATGGTGGATCCACCTCCGATTCCCGAGGTCGAGTAGAAAATTGTGAAAAATTCCGTATCTCGAAAAATAACTGGTCAAGTCAACTTCGGCTTTTGTGTTCCTTAGAGCCGGTGACTCTATTGTTTGGTTAGCTCATTAACGAAATAGCCTCTAAATGCACGCTTGTAACTTTAAATAGCATCGACGTAAAACCTATCTACGTGCGAATTTACCGAAGATAATCAGGTACTTCACGCTTCGGTGTGGCGGATCAATCTAACATGACGTGCACATCCGTGCTTATGTAAAAGGTTCATTGTCACTTTTACGCGTACGGCGTTGGTTAATAACTAGGTACCTGGCACTGCACTGCATAACAGAAGTTTCTAGCCTTGAATTTAATTGTCATATTAAAACTGTGGCTTATTTGTGCAGGTTTTATTTCTTCAAAGAGTGACTCGCCATTTGGAATGATAATTTTAAAATATGAATTATTTACAAAGTTATAATTATATTATTAAAAGAACATGTCACATCTGTTTTAAATGTGTAATGTGAGAACTCACAATAGCGTACATGGAACGTCAGGTTATTTAAAAGTTTCTTTTGCGCATTTTGTATATTTTTTAAAAATACAGCTTTTAGTCACGGCTAGGTCGTCGGGCCAAGCGTACGTACGTCCCCATTCTATACGAATAAAACTAAATCAATAAACGAATTGTTGGCGATTATTCCATAACACCTTATGAGCAAAAACGCGCGAGCAAAATTGTTTCATAACATAATATAAAAATGTCTTTACAACATATTCCAAAATAAAATACATTGAAAAGCAACCAAAACAAAAAACAACGCACTGCATTATCGAGGCCCAATGTTTCGTGGTGCGAAAGCTAAGCTTTTTTTACTCTTCCATCAGTATTTCGATTTCATTTATTTAAACATTTTAGTAGTCAAACTACACAAGTTGCGTCACAAAAATCCGCGTATTCGATCAACTCAGTAAAGAACCTGCAAAGAAAGTTAACTGGTTTACATAACATATTTTTTCCGTCCACAATTTATGAAATTCACACTTAGATCTAAATGCTACTGCCCGATTTCAACACCGCCAGCTACAAAAATCCCAAAATTACCTTTAGGTTACACCATACAAATATGTAATGTAACCGAAAGCTAACTATCGGATTTCAGGTAGCTGGAGGCGGTGAAAACGGGGGACTGCCAAACAATTATTTGGTTTCAGATTAAAACCGTAAATATAACGGTTATAACTATATGTTATAACTTACAAAGTTGCTAATACAATAACATAATGTATAGCATTACAAGTATATCTGGTGTAAAAGCCGTTTGTTGATCCGTATACACTCATATGAGTACTTTGTCGAGCGGCGACAGCAGATCTGACAATTTGAGGTGTTCGTCGGTTGTAGCTGTGGGTGTGGGTCACGGAGGTGTGGGTAAAACGCTCATAGATGCGTTCTGGAGTTGGAAAAAGCGCTAGTATTCGGTTGCCACCATTTGTTTATTTCATTTTGTTATATTCATGTGGGGCAGTCAGTCATTCAGCGTGTTTGTGCCCACTGCTGGACATACGCCTCTCCAATTTTTCTCCAGTCCTCCCGGCCCTAAGCGGTACGGAACCACTGCTTTCCGCCGACGCACTTGATGTCGTCCCACCTGGCGGGTGGTCTTATCCGTTTTCCTGTCTATGGCCGCCAGTGTAGGACACGGTTACTCCAACGGCCATCTCTTCGGCTGACGTGACCAGTCCACTGCCATTTGAGTTTAGCCACCCGGTTTTTTTTATGTGACCTGGACATGGATGGCTAATACCACACCTTTTGTCATGGTATTAGCCCAACACCCCACATGGGAACTAGGTGCCATGCCAGAACCTTCCTTATATTGCACGGCTACATTGAACTGGATGGAAAACACGGACAATTTTCATTGCCGCTTCGACCATCGTTCATCCAATGCGATGGTACCAACCCGGGCGGGATTAACCCTACCACCTAGTAAGTAAGGAAGGGGACCTACAGTTTAACGTGGAATCCGAACCACGACCAGCCTCTATCAACGGTCGAATGGTCACCCATCCAAGACCAGACCGGACCCAGCGTTGCTTCACTTCGGAGAGCGATCGCCGAAGTGTCGCGCCATTGGGCCACTGAGGCTAACGAAATCCAATATCGACTATTCTGGTACGTCGGCGGATTGCCTCGTTACGCACCATATCCCGTAGCGATATTCCCAGCATGGCTCGCTCCATTGCTCGCTGGGCAATTTTAAACCATTGTTTTTGTCCTTGACCAAGCCTTGGGTAATTGATAGATATCACTCTGTACTACAAATATTTTGTCCGTCGCCCGCAGTCGCTGCCGCCGTTCAAGAGCATCGCCACGTCGTTGCCGTTCCTCGCGATGGTCGTTCTCCACTACGGCAACGTTTGGGGCCTCTACTTCATCATGACCGTCGGGCCCAAGTTCGTGTCGACGGTGCTCGGCTACGAGCTCTCCACCGCCGGCGCCGTCTCCGCCCTGCCCTACCTCGCGCGCATGATCTTCGCGATGGCGTTCGGCGTCGTCGGCGACCTCATCGTCGAGAGACGGGCCATGACGACCACCGCCATCCGCAAGTGGTTCTGCCTCGCGTCGCACGTGCTCCCGGGGGCGCTGCTCGTCTGCCTCGTGTACGCGGGCTGCTCGACGACGGCGTCCGTCGCGCTGATCGCGCTCTCGATGGGCACCAACGGCGCGGCGACGCTCACCAACCTGCAGAACCACCAGGACCTGGCGCCCAACTTCGCGGGCACGCTGTACGGCGTCGCCAACTTCGTGGGTAGCACGGCCGGCTTCATCACGCCGCTCGTCACCGCGCACTACACCAAGCACGGGGTGCGTGCCTCTTGACCCGATTCAATGCCCGCCGGCTGCACCATTGTCTTTCTCTATTTGCGTTTTATATAAATGCATAACACATAGTTTTTAGGTGTAGGATATGGATGGATCACACCTACTGTCGTGAATAGCCGAACACACCTTATGGGGACTATTTTATGTTAGGTTTCTTTTCTTGCACAGCTACATTGAACTGAACGGAAAACAAAGACGAATGATTTACGGTAAAGGAAAACATCGTGAGGAAACCTATCACGTCGGTGGTATTAGCCTTTCTAGCAAATATAAAATGACAGAAATGGAATTGCCATTCATTGTATACCTAAAACATATTTGGACATGGACGGCTAACCTCATGGGAACTAGGTGCCATGCTAGGACCTTCTTTTTATTGCATGGCTACATTGAACTGAATATAAAACGCGGACAATTTTTATTGCCGCTTCGACCATCGTTCATTCAATGCGATGGCAACAACCAGGGCGGGATTAAAAAAATAATGCCCACACAGCACATAAGGAGAAACGAGGTTCGCAACAGAAAACAGCTGGGTACCCTGGGACCCTATATCAGTGATCCAAAGCCAGAAATGATGCGTTTTTTAATAATAGCAATTCACTGCTACATAGGTACCTACTTCGTGACTAATTATTGCATTCATGTCACCAACAGAACGGTTTCGACGAGTGGCGTCCGGTGTTCTTCATCGGAGCGAGTGTTTACATCGTGTCCGCCGCGTTCTTCGCATTGTTCGGCACCGGCGAGACGCAGCCCTGGAACGACGTCAGCGAAGCTCCCGCCGCCCCCGCCACCGACGATCCCGCCAAGAAAGCCAGCGACATCGCCATCCACGTCATCAAAAACAATTGACTCGCGTAAAGTTCGTTCGAGTCGATCCGAAACGGTGTTTTTGTTCCTCGACGACAGCGCATCGGAATCTTTCGAACAGGCTCTCGAGCTAGACTAATTGAGTGACGTCTCGTTCGTCTCTATTATTGGATCTGTAACGGCTTGACCTTGCGAATCTTATTAGGTATCCAAATATATTTATTAGTATTAGCGCGAAGGCTGAAACGGGATTATTAATTCGTGAATGAAACGGGTTTAGCAATCATCCAACTGGGCTCCATAAAAGCTGCTCGACTACATGAGTTCGAAATTCAAATAAGCGCTCGGAATGTAGCGCACGGGTGCAAGGCACGCGCGTCGCCGTCCGGCCGACGACGGTTGACGTTTCAATGGAAAGCCGGCGACAACTCAGCCCATGCAGAGAAAGCAATGTGTGCTGACACGCCTCTCTTACTTGTACTACCTTTTTACTCCATGACTTCCGCAAAGCGATTCCAGTTTATAAGATGTTTGCTATGATTGTATGGGGATCTGAGAATAATTGCCAAAGAAATGTATGACTTCAAATTATAGTCACACTTTTCTTTGTGATACGTGATAAGATTAAATGTGATGTTTGTGAACGAATTTAATAGTTACATTTAAGTGTTTAAATAATAAATAACAGAATTATTATGTTTAATTTATAAAAGTGTATGTTAAAGTTAAATAAAAAAGCATATGAGACCAGATTTTTATTTGTTTATTTTTCATCAATTCAACTCACATTAATTAAAAAAATACTACATAATTAAGTAGTATTTTTAAAAACATATCTGATATATTTACAACTGCAAACGTTACATATCTATATGATTTGACCAAATAACTGAATAAAAATAACTATGTTGCAAGTAGCTCGTTGTCCGGTAAATCATTAGCTATGAATTGATCTAAGAGTTTCTGTCCAGTTTCTACCACCGCTCAATGCGGAACAGGCGCTGTCGTTACTCATAAAATTTAGAACCAACCAATTCTCTAGATTATAATCTATAGGTTCGGTAAACAATGAAAATCTACTGCCTGCCGAGGTATTTGCCTCAAAGTACAACCAGAGTTTCTTCAAACATGGTGTGAATGAGCACCTTACCGACCAGCATGGTTGTCGCAACCCCTGTGAAAGTTCGAAAGCGCATGGGCGTTGTCGGGCACCTCGTATGTAGGGTCCTGGCATACGCCATATGACGCGGTTAACATAAAGAAAGAAGACAATAGACAGGAAGTATATGCTCATGTGTATTTGTGAGGTCATGTGTCATGTAAAACCTAAGCTGGTGAGAAGATGAGATAATTTTGCAGTGCACAATTGGAGTGAACCACTTATGCGAGTTCAGAATCATCCACTAAAACAGGGTATTTTCGAATTCTTAGCATGCTCTATTAAGGTGGCCCAACCCGGCGGGACTAACTCATTCACAGGCACGGTACAAAACCGACCTATCGCGCTCTGGGACCTTCTGTATAAAAAAAAAGACAGGCTCCGTGACAAGTAAGATGCAACATGTCCACAAAGCAGACAATGGGCTTAGTGTATGATTTGGTAAGATTTACGAAAATTTTAGTTACAAAACGACTTATAGCTAAAAGTAAACTATATTTTTTTATGAAAAAAGCTATGTCTGATGACTAATCTTTTTAAGATGTTATAATTTTATCGTTGAGTAATCAACCTCCAAAGTTATTGTATAAACCGTGCGAAAAATTCGAACTTTCGGACCTTATAACCTAGAAACCTAACAAGATTTTACAATGCCAATAGTCATCAGACAAATAACATCAGACAGATCAAATAAAACTATTTTGAATATTATTTTGGATCTTTGACAAGAAATATGCGCATGATCTTCTTTCCACGTTTGTATGGGGAGTTGAGCGGGAAGGCGCACCTTAAAGATCTTGCTTGAAGTACTGTTACTAATAGTTCAATGAAACATATGTTTCCTGGCAATATGATTGGTGCGGTGGGAAACGGAAAAAGGGACTCGCTCACGGTTTGTAGACGCCGCGGCGATGGAGGCTGATGGTTCGGTCGCTGGGCTTAGGCCTCCGTGTCTCCTCTTCGTTCCACCGTCTTGTAGGATGGGGGTGCTGCGGCGCGCGTCGGTCGCTCCGGCGCTAAATCGCGCCCCACAGGGTGCACTCGACCACAAACTTGCGCGACACGGTCGCGGTACGATGGGAGCACAGTACGGCACGGCGTAATAGCAGATTTGGAGACTCGCTGACGTTCTTTTCGATATTTTCCGTCGGGAGAGCACGGCTCGAACCACTCAGGACGCAGGTTGATGGATATCTCATTTTTGAAAGGTAGATTGGAAGAAAAATGGAAGGGAATATATGGGGGTAGGTAGCAAATTATGAAATACCGCGAAATTTAAATCTAATTGATCGCGAGATCAACCTACTAGGACTAGATTAATTGCACTCGTGATGAAAAGTTTAAATAAACAGCTGGAGATTGTCCAAAGAATATAGGTATGCTTCCGGTTGAAAAAAAAATCAAAGATGATAGGCAGACTATGAAAACAAGTTTTATGCTCGGAAGAATATGACTTTAATTTTACAACCTCTCTGGTTAGTATTATAGTTATGTTTTTATTAGATCTATCTTCTATCTTCTTCAGGCGAAAAATAGGGACGGATATATTTTAATATTAAAATTATCACTAACCAGAGATGATGCACTCCACTCTAAACTTATGACTGCCCATACTGTTAATTTATGCAAGCAAGTCATATTATTTTCTAAAGGCGCAGAATTATTAGGGGAGAATTATTAGGATACTAGGGGAAGTGACAGCAAACCAACAAGTTCTTATGGAACTACGTGATGACATTCAACATTTACACAAACACATATTATTTAAGTAACGCAGCCATTGGCGCAGGCAGGTGAACCTAGTTTCAGCCATTTACGTTATCGTTACTCCTAGACTAAAGTACCTAATAGGTGAAACAGAGAGGACAACAGAAATTAAATATGGTGTGGGACTTCTTCAGGGTTGCTGCCTCTCTCCTCTTACATTTAACATAATTGACAAATTTGGAACCTCAGATCTATTTCAAAGAGCTCAAGCAGCCTCAGGTTTTATTAAATGAAAATTTAACCATTGAATATTCAACATTTTCAAACTAAAATAAAAAAAAACTAGTAAGTGGTTATCTTCTGCTGCCAATAATTTGATATTGTTCATGATTAGGTATGTGAATAACCTTGGGCTAAAATTAACAGATCTTAATTGATCAAAAACAATATTTAATGATATAATAGAGAGTACATCTAGTCAGACATGGATAATCTTGCTTTGCTGTGCTGCGACCACCGGAAATGTTATCCAGGTTAAGGGGAAACATTTAAACTCAAGTGAAGACATAATTTTTGTTTTTGTGACATTCATATGTACATTTTGTATGCGCCTCGATCCGCCAGTTTTTTTTTTTTTGTAATTTCATTATGAAACAGTTCATGTTTCATACCATACTGTTTCAGTGCTCGACTGATGGCCGGTCCGCAGGTCGGTTGAATGCGGTAGTACATAATTAATGTATTAAGATGTATGGTATGCGTTTGTTGCATCACTGACGATCTGCAGGATGCATACGTGCGATGCACTGCATTTGGCTTACAGTCACACTGACTGTTGGTTTCCATATGCGCTATGGAAACCAAGTGCCACCTGAGTGTGTGTATTCATAACTCCAAAGACTGATTTATCTTTGAGCTGTCCGTCATCGTGCTTATCAAATCAAACAAATAAGAATATTATTGATCCACAATGTGTCACTAATACAGAATCATTTTATTAATAATGATTGCACAAAATCCGAACACGTACTAAGCATTTTGTGGTCAGCATTGTGTCTGGAGACCACTCAACGTACAACATGGGCCGTCGATCTTTACGTACGGTCAGTGATGGCGGTAGGGATCGGCCGTCAGTCAGCACTGAAGCAGGCCTTATTTAATCGGTAACTGCATTTTTGATGAGTCTTCTCAAAGCGCTATCCGTTTTATGGACACAACATTTTTTTCAAATAAATAATAAAATTCTATCAAAACAAATTAAGGATTGCTAAATATGAATCTTAATAATTAAAAGTAATTTATTTTCGCAGAATAAATAAAATTCTGCATTTAATACAGATTTCATCGAGACGAACGAGTCTCCAGCACAGAAGAGCTCACCTGACCAGAATGAGTCGGTCAAGCAACCTGGCGCCGACCAACGTCCCGTACTCCATCAGCCTGCGCAGCTCGTACTCCGGTTGGTTGAACCGACTCTTCCTCCTGTAGTATTCGAAGGGGATGATGGTGGAGCCGACGAGCAGCCGGATCCGGCCGAGGTCGCCCTCCCGGCACGCGTCCTCGTCGACGGCGTCCAGGTCGGGGTTCAGACGGCTGTAGGGCGAGGCGTCCAGCTTGGGCACGGCGTCCGCGAGAGGGAACCACCCATAGGTCTCCGGGCAGAGCAGGTCCGACGGCGAGAAGCGGCCCTTGTACCTCATCTTGGGGCACGAGTGGATGTAGAAACCCATGTAGTAGTGCTTGAGACTAGGACTTTCTTTGTGCAGCTGACGGACGAACGCTAACTCTCTGTAATAACAATTTCAATCGTACATTTGTCCATGATCAAGCTCTATTTCTAAGAATATGTGTCTGTCTAACTCTATTTATAAATGGTTTTTTTTTTGAAACATTAATTATTTAATGAAGATTACCTTTTCCATTAACAATTCAATGTTTGCTAAATAATTTAACTAGTTTCATCTAATTTAAATTAACAAGTTTTGGTTGAACTAACAAAGGTCTCATAAATAAATCAGTGACAAATATTAATCATTGAGACTGCTTACACGTTGACAACTGAGATAGGATTTAGGGGCTCATATAAGGTTAATGGGGTTTGTCATTTTAGATCCGATGACAATAGCGAGCATGGAAGGACGGGAGTAGCAACCGAAACTCGTTTGCATGGGCGTTGTAGCCCAGCGAGTGAGTTAGTTTGCGAATTTGTTTAGTACTGGTTTTGTCGAGTTCCAACAACACGTAAGAATAAGTAAAGACTTCACAGGACGCTATTTACTGCAACCAAGATACGATGTGGCACGTTCCAAATTCGTAAGCGAAAACAGGCCCGAGTCTGCTAATAGATAACTCCAGTTTCGAGCGGTAGCATTATGAGATAACACAAAATTATGTACAATCCGGAATCACGAGCGGCTCGTAGACTAGTGGCGCGGGGACTGGCCTAGCGTACCAGAGGCCTGGGTTTAATTCCGACATGCACCACTGTCTTTCTCTTTCCAAATTCGATAAGTGCATTTCGTCACGAATGCGAGCTGCTCCATGGTTCGGACTCTATGTAAAACTGTAGGTCCCCTTCCCCTACTAGGTGGTAGGGTTTAAGCCCACCCGGATTGGTACTATCGCATTTGATGAAAAAGATGGTCGAAGCGGCAATGAAAAATTGTCCGTGTTTTCCATCCAGTTCAAAGTAGCAGTGCTCATAAAGGGAAGGTCCTGGCGTGGCACCTAATTCCTTAAGGAATGTGGTGTATTGGGCTAATATCATAACGGTAGTTGTGTGGTATTAGCCATCCATGTCAGGCCGCATAAAAAAAAATCACACAATTTGTACCTAATTTAGTGTTATCTCATAACGCTAACGCTCGAAAGTGGAGTCATCTATTAGCGGACTTAGTCTTTAGGTAGACGTTTCCCACTGACTCAACTGACACGTTGACCAGTGACTACGCTGCCGCCATAAGATTGCTTCGATCGCTCCTGCCATCCTTCCATGCTCGCTTGATGACCAGGATGTGGTGGCGCCAGTGGAATGATATTATCCCGGGCAACACTGACCTGAGAGCTCCGTAGGTGCCAAAGGTGAGCTGGCGGTAGCTGGGGTCGTAGAAGAAATAGACGGAGGAGACACAGGTGGGCAGGATGTCGATGACGCCGGTGGCGACGAGGCGACCCTTCAGCCAGTACTGCTGGTGGAACGAGCCGTAGCCGCACGGTGGACCGCCCACCCGGTATTCCTCCTGTAGATGTTGACAAACCTTCAGACATTAAGAGGATAATGACTCATACAAGGGCTCGTGCCTGTTCCTTAGTTAAATTAAGAAATATTGTTCTGATATTTTACATTTTAAATGAATGAACTTTGCTAGAAGCAAAAAAAAACTAGACTAAACTAGAATATGTTTTCCCCATAGACTTACATTTACTTTATTTAATTTAATTATCAGAATTTGAGTTTTAAGTTTTACTTTCAAATAATGAGGAAAGGTGAGAAATATGATTGACAAAGAATCAGTAGGTCACCTCCTATTTACCAGAAAAAAAAAGGTATTAAAACTAGTAAACCTAACTAAGAGATATAAGCAGTAAAACCTGTAGAGGGCTCTGCACGAGAAACTCCCTGTATTTAGGCTCGGAGCACTTCTCTGGTGTATCACCGTGGACCGCCATCTGGTACTTGGCGTAGAGGCGGTGGGACTCGGCGGCGCTGGACAGCCACTCGGCACTCGGCGGGGTCGTCCGCACCAGCCTTACCTGCAAACCACCTCATTGCTATAACTGTTCCAGTAAATTTAAAAAAAAACGTAGAACTTTTGGAAACCGGGATTAAAAAAAAAATCTCAGAGCTCAGTTATTTCGACCTTATGTTTGCCAATTTTCACACAGAACCAGTCGAGAGCTGATTGGTGTCAATCACCAATCCCTCAACCTAACGTCACCAAATTAGTGGGCATCCACATAATGTTTTCCTTCACAATAAAAGCATTTGTAAAAAACCAATGCACTCATAAATAAAAAAAAAATTTACAAAAAAAATAACCGACTTCAAAGAAAAAGCACTAAAAAGTAAAAAATAATTTCCATTTTAGTAGTTACGATTTCTGTTATTTTTTGAGTCGGCGTCAGCCGGGCACACGTTGCGCCAATCAAGAGAACCTAACCTAACCTAACCTAACCTAACCTAACCTAACCTTGGCTGACACTGACTCAAAAAATAACAGAAATCGTAACTACAAAAATGGAAATTATTTTTTACTTTTTAGTGCTTTTTCTTTGAAGTCGGTTATTTTTTTTGTTAAATTTTTTTTTATTTGTTTATTTTTAGTGAATCTGAAGTACACTTACTAATTTGTACACGTCCTTTCCAATAAAATAAGAATCACCGAAATCGGTTGGCGTTATATTGAGTTATTCGTCCATTTGTCGCGCACATCTTAATACAAATTTAAGACTTTTATGATTTTCTCATGGAAATCATTGTCAGAACTTAACCAAATTAAAATGGGACCACTTGGGAAGCACTTGCTATCATTTAAAATAATAATCATCAAAATCGGTTCACCCAGGCAAAAGTTATGAGGTAACAAACATAAAAAAAAAACAAAAAAAACAAAAAAAAAACATACAGACGAATTGATAACCTCCTCCTTTTTTTGAAGTCGGTTAAAAAGAGAAATAAAGCGCGAGTATCGAACCAGGGCCGGATTATCCATAAGGCAGTGTAGGCAACTGCCTAGGCGCCCTGCATCGGAGAGGGGCTCCACGCCCCCAGAAAAGCATTAAATATTTCATCAGTGAATATTTTATTTGAAGGTTTGTTTCGGGTAAGGTTTCCAAGTTCCGAGGCGAGAGGCGCAGACCCAAACTCATCGGGGCTCCATAATGCACAGATGCACACAAACTGTCCACATTATTCCTATAAGAACCAACTGATCGTGTATATCCTGTAGCTATAGGGTCGTAAACTGTGTAATACCTTCTCTACTGAGGTATTCCCCCCCCCCCCCCTGTGCAACCAACCAGGGGTAATTTAACCATAATGTAAAGAAGCACCTGGCCAGACAGAACAGTTTTTTTGGAACCCCAAAAAGGTTGCCACCTCATGGGCGTCGTCAGGCTCCTCTTAGTCGAGTCTTGCGTACGCCATGTCTCGTTTTACATATAACAAACATTCAGCTTTACATTAGAAGAAAAATAAGAGGTTTTTTTTTAGCCAGTATGCAAAACTCAAAAAGATTTTTAAAAGGTAAATAACCTCAAGTTTGCTTCGAATGTCTTCCGGTATCTCCTCCAAAAAGTCCTCCAATTGTTTTTCTTTGTTAATGTTCCTATTAGTGATGTCGAGCGCGCCGACGTCGACCCCCTTGCTGCTCAGCTTCTCTAATTTCCTTTCGATTCTCAGCTGCTTCGCCTTTTTGCACGGACCTTTACTTTTGTCCGCTCCCACACCTGAAATATATAATAGATTTGTAAACATAATTAAAATTATGATGTGTAGCAAAAACATCTCGCAATAGCCTAATTTCAGAGACCATGAGTAAGAAACCAAGTGTGTTCCCGTCCTTTCTTATTTAAGTTTGAATTTTCACTATGAAAAAGCTTAATTCATAGTTGTGTTTGTTCTGTGTGCCTGAAATTTATATCCACCTAGCCGCTCCCGAGACTGCGAGTGCAGGATGTATCGTATCACTGCACGCGATAGCTTGTATAGATTAGATTAAATCTTGAAGCCCCACGGCTTTATTCCTAAAGTAAAGTGCAAAGTACCGCTGATGCTCTCCCTGCTCCCTTAAGAGAGCCGTTACCCTATCTATTCCCTATACTACGGATGATAACTGTTTGCTTTCAATATTTTACAAGGTTTTTGAAATTTTGGATTATTCAGAGTAAACTAAAATTAGTTTTGGTACTCACCTGGTTTGATTGATTTACTAGTTGAAGCAACACTACTTGGTAATGTGGGTTCAGACATCTTTGTAACTGCGAAAAAAAAAGATTTGATATTTTGGTTACAAATTACCGTTTTCCTGTTTTCTATATCAGCTTAAACAATGAAGCATTGCTATAAGATCTTGTAAATTGATATAATTGCCATGGTGAGGTGCCTCGAAAATTTTTGCTGATGAATGAATTACCCTTACACCATGAGGTGAAACACATTTTCAGGATTTAGGAACAGAATTTATGGCGATTAAAAATATTTTATTAAGTATGGACAGGGACCATCTCAGCAGTGTAATAAATAAGTACTATTGGATTTAATAAATGTTTACATTTTAAAAATTTTGTGCCCCATTTCAGGCCCAAGTATGATGCTCTGCACATATAGATGTTTATTTTTATTACCATCCAATCTACCAACCATCCATTTGCTTGCAAAAGATGTCTAATATAAAAAAACCGGCCAAGTGCGAGTCGGACTCGCACATGAAGGGTTCCGTACCATCGCACAAGGTCAAACAAAACATCTTTTTTTTTGTATGGGCCACCCTTTAATTTTTATTATTCTTTTATTTTACCTATTTGTTGTTCTAGCGGTAAAATAAATACACACTCTGAAAAAATTTCAGCTGCCTACCTATTACGGTTCCTGAGATACAGCCCTGTGACAGACGGACGGACGGACGGGCGGATGGACGGACGGACGGACGGACGGACGGACGGACGGACGGACGGACGGACGGACGGACGGACAGCGGAGGCTTAGTAATAGGGTTCCGTTTTCACCCTTTGGGTACGGAACCCTAATAAAATACAATTTGAAAATCTAACATGGCTAATCTTAATTTTTACCTGTGACAACTGCCGGCTTATCTTCATGGGCCGTCGAGCAATCGCTTACAATACTGTCAAGATCGATGAGACTGGAGGGATGGGGTACGTTAACAAAGCTGTCTCCACCGCAGTCTCCCTCCGCCGCTCCTTCGCTGCTGGTGGACATCTTGCGTCCCCCTGCCACCTCCTCTGCCTTGCCGTCTTCTAACAGGAACTTGTTCATTTTGTTCATAATCTTTTTCTGCGATTTGGTAGGTTTAAACTCCAGAGCACGGCACCTGTACAGGAAGAAGCTTTTGTTACAGTGGGGCGCTACCGAATTAGTGTAATTAATTTTTTTTAACAATATGCCATTAACACTGTTGCCGGCCACACAAGTATATTACTTTTCAGTCTGCAAAAGGGTTGTCAAAATGTCTTCTCTAAATCTTTGCATAATAATCGTGTAAATTAAAGATCTTGCCTATATTAAGTAAACGAGCCCCTACAGCCCAACAAACACTATTCAACTAATATGGTTTAACATTGTGTGATTAACACACCATGTGACTAACTGTTGAATTAAAAAACTTTGAAAATATGTCCTATTTTACTCTTAGGCCCATAATGAAACTAGCGCTTCAAACAATGGAAGAAAAACTCTGAAGCCAGCATGGCATTAACTGTCCTACTAACACATTGCCAAATTTTAATGGATTCCATAGCGACTGTTCTAGGCGCGACGAAGACACATGTCATGCAATCTATAGTTTAATCTCATCTTCCGCATTTTCATGTCCTGGAAGCCCTTATAGTTCTTCATGGTGAGTAGACCCTCATACCTGATGATGTATGCTGGACAGCACATGCGATCCAAGGTGGCCTTGAAGAGGTATGCACCCGAGCGCTGCCAACCTCGGAGGACCAGGCGCTCCAAGTCGCTTGCCGACAGACAGTGCGCCAACATACCTGATGGTGTACATAGGACAGCAGATGTTATCCATGGTGGGCTTGTAACAGTACATGCCCGAGCGCCGCCAGCCTCGGTCCAACAGTCGCTCGTAGTCACTCGCCGACAGAGAGTGAGCCCACATACCTGCCCCGCCACAAAAGCATATGTACATGGATATTTAGGCTAAGCGATTATGACTAACAACATACAATGTACCTAAATAGATATACAATGACAAAAAATATTATGTTTTGGAGTACTTAATTCATTACATTTATTCATTCAAATTCAAACAGTAAATGGTTTGATGCAAATAAATTATGAATCGGCACAGTGATTGGATGGACTACCTACTTTTATAAGTTTGCTGGATGGATAGAATGAAAGATTCGCCTTTTTGACGTTTGGAAAAAAATATAATGGTTGGAAAAATAATGTTTCTCCGTGGCATTAGACTAACTGAACGTTTGGGTACCCAAAACAATAGTAAGCTGGTGATATGAATATGTTGTTTAATCAATAAGATTGAGCATAAAGGGCAGACTCTTCTGATCTCAATGTTCTAGCGATAACTTTTAACATTGAGCAAGTAGGTACTCAGGCTAGGGGCTTCAATCCAATTGCAAGGCGTAGCAACATTGAGTGAAGATACACCACCTTAAAATCATTACGACATTTTGGGTGCTCGTGCTGCCGGTTGCGTATGAAATAAATAACGATATTAGCAGAACTGACCATGGCTGAAGTTGCTGTCGGGGCGTTTACAGTATCCGCATCGGTAACCATCATGCCCTGCGTAGTACTCTACTATGCTATGCACCATCCTGCTTGCCTAGGTTATCCGCTTTCCTCACTTGCGACGAATAAAACACATAACCATATTTTTTTGGAAAAACGACCACAGAAAAACATATAATACATATGGAATATAATTTATAATCTTTGACGACGTCTTCCTGCGCGGTCCGTTTTGATCTGTCAACGTTTACAGTGCACGCGACGAAGGCACGCGTCCCGATTCAGATTACACGCTCAAAGCTGTCGGAATTCTTCTTCTTTTTCGAAGGCTTAACCAGGTTGGTGGATTGGCCTTTTTTGGCAATCACCCGTATTGTTGCCAGCGCCTCAGCCTAATAGGTTGTACTAAAATAAATCAATTTCGAAAAAAAAAAACAGAAAAACGAATTCAAAAGTGAAAGTAAGTACTAAAACATAAAACTAATTATCAGTGTCATGTTCAATATTAAAAGTAGTCGTAATGCGCTTTAAAGTGCTTATGTGTGCGCTATGAGCGTAATTCGGACCATGTATGAGTCAGCTGTGAACTGTCACAATTTGACACAAATCCCAATCACATCCCAATATATTCTGTGCTGTGTGTGGGCTTGTTGTGTGATGGGATGCTCTTCGCTCGATTATTGAACGAAATTATTGAAAGCCATTAAAAGGGACCCAAAAGTAGGACCCTAAAAAGAAGAAGAAGAACGAAAAACACCAAAAATAAATACACCGTTCATGGAAACATAGATAGACAACATATCGGGCGATAGACCTCAAGCCAAAGGCTCAGCCACCAGCACTTGTTGTGTTCTAAAAAGATTAGCAAGAAGAAGAATTCTGAATTTAATGTTTCTCCAATGAGTCCACTGTCCAACACAGTGATGATACTCAACAGTTTTTTTCACATCAAAAATAAAGAAAACCGTCTTGTGTGCCAATAGCCTATTTGGGATGTCTTCTAAAAAGGCGGGTGAGGCAGCTGACAAGCCGCCCCCGCTGAAACGCTACCGCCGCGACGACAAGTCCTCGTCATCATCCGAGGAGGAGGAGTACCAACCGTACGTGCCCGTGAAGGAGCGCCGCAAGCAACAGCTGCTGAAGCTGGGTCGGATCGGCCGGCTTGCTGCTGAGGCTGCCGCCGACAACAAGAGCTCCAGTGACAATGAACATGATGATGAGAGTAAGATTGGATTATATCACTAACAGCCGTATTCAGAGTGGGCGAACTATCTTTAATACACTGGACTAAACCGGTTTTTGTATGGTTAGTCCGGTGCTAATCTCGTACTAAGTTTTGACATTTTCTCTCTGAAAACGACTTTAGCATCTTAAGCTTTTTCCGTTGGGAACCAAAACTGTACCATAACCCGTACACTAGGGGTGGCCATACCTCTCCTTATCGCTAGCATAAGCGTTTTGACTTGCTTCGAGCCTCATCAGCTAGCCTGCGGGCTAGGACATTGGGAATATTAGACTCACTCACTCCTCCACTCTCGACCTCCATCTCTTTACCTTGTAAGTCGCCGTACAAGTTTAACTGTCGACCCCATGAAGACTTAAGCCATTGTGGCGTATTTTGTGTCAAAAGTTCATTCAGCTCATCCAGCCCAGGTCAGGCCAGAAAAATCGGCAGGCTATTTCGGTCTGCTTTCACGCTTTGTAAAAGCTGAGTGACACACACTGCTGGCGAAAGATCCAAGCTAGTTTCACGGTGCTAAACTCTCATAGTTGGCGCATCGAGCAATCTGTTTTAAAATGACAGAATCAGCAGTGCTTTGCTAATATTTGAACACATCTACCCTAAAAAATTTGTTTTAGATTTTAACTGAAGCGTCTTAGTTGACGTTACTTTGGATGCAACCTTGGAACCTACCCAGAAACATTTTAAATCTTTTGAATAGAATTTGCATACCAGATCGCGAACGGAAATTATAAAAGTTCTAAAGTGAAGGTGTTTTAATTAAGACAGTAAACGTGTGATGCTGACTGTACATACGTGTCGTTGCAGACTCGGCGGAGGAGTGGGGCCGCCGCTACGACGTGTCGCTGCTGGACCAGCACAGTGAGTTGAAGCGGCTGGCGGAGGCTCGCGCGCTGTCGGCGGCCGAGCGGCAGGCGCGCGAGGAACAAAACATCCTCGAGAGCGTGGCCCAGAGCAAGGCTCTCATGGGCGTTGCCGAGCTCGCTAAAGGTATATAAAATTGCCGCACTCACAATTCCTTGGATTGTTTACATAATTTTGCTTGAGGAGCTAAAGGTAATGTGTCCATTTTTTTAGGTACTTCCACAGTTTTTATATTGGTTCTAGTTACATAGTTTATTTGAAAGAATTGTATTGTTTTGTTTTAATGTAATTTTTTCGTAAACTCTATTATAAAACATTTTTATAACCATTTTATTTTACACCTTCATACATACTTAACATATGCTGAAAGGATAAACAGCGAAGTACATTCTTAGTACGAAAACGCATATTTAATTTAACGTCTGGCTTTTGCATCTGATGCCATATACCATTTTATTAATGACGGCAATATGTTTGAATGTTCAATCTTTGCAGTCAATGTTCGCAACACAGGTAAAGTGTGAAATTAATGTATATAGGTATAATCTTAAACACTGTTAATGGGAGGCATTGACTATGGGAGAAGGGACTGTAGGAGAACTCCAAATTATTGGTTTAAAGCAGATGGCGAAATTGGTAGACTCAATACCCACAAATATTTCGGTCCAGCCTTGCAGTATATTCGTAAAGAAGCTCTTTTTACAGGGTCTTTCTTTAATTAATGTGTCCTTGCTTCACGGTCTATTATACATGCACACATGTCACATTCCTTAGAAAAAGCGACGTACATGCTTAGTACAAAAAAGTATATTTGCCAAAAGGATATTAACCCCTGTTGTCACCATTCCAGTTACCTGAAATCCGATAGTTAACTTTCGAAAGATAACTTTGGGATTTTTGTAACTTGAGGTGGAGGAACCGGGCGTAATTCTAGACACATCGTAGTTGCAATAACAATTTTAGAAAAAAACCTAGTATACGACTCGATCAGTTTATTTTTGTACTTAAAATGTTATCTGTGTATGTCAGGAATCCAATACGAGGAGCCGATCAAGACATGGTGGAAGCCACCTCGCTGCATCCTGGAGCTGCCGGAGTCGAGACACGAGCGAGTACGAGACACCATGCGGATCCTGGTGGAGGGCGAGAACATCCCTCCGCCCATACGCACCTTCCCGCACATGAAGTTGCCAAAAGGTTCTCTCTTAGCGATGTTTCATTGCTTTTGGTACAATTTTTTTTCTAATTCAGTCCTTTTTTTATGTAACTGGACATGGATGGCTAATACCGAACTGACCGTCAGATATTAGCCTTGAAAATGGACACCCATCCAGAACCTAACCGCGCTCAGAGATGCTACCCCAGCTAATCGATTCGCATGATATCGACCGAGGCTGACAATATAAAGTATAATGTAACTATATTAAAATGAAATTAAAACAATTTTGTAGACAAATTTAGTATGTTCTATAGATTTAAACTAAATGCACTGCAATTACAAACATTATTTTTGAGCCATCTCCTAAATTTGAAGGTGGATTGGCTATTTTGGCAATCTTGTGTGTTTTTCACTTATTTATGCCAGCGTCTTAGTCTAAGCACATTTTACAATTATGAATTTACTTAACAAAAACTTCATAAGGAATTATCGTTCACTATATTCTGTCAAATATAGTACAATACCTGTGAGG
This sequence comes from Incurvaria masculella, assembly GCA_946894095.1. Lineage (NCBI taxonomy): Eukaryota > Metazoa > Arthropoda > Insecta > Lepidoptera > Incurvariidae > Incurvaria > Incurvaria masculella. Next base: position 10,271,950 of record OX335657.1, on the reverse strand, counting down.
TTAATCTGAAAAAGTATTGGTCGTGACTTCGTCGGAAGCAGGATTTGAACCTGCGACCTTTGGATTACATGTCCACTGCTCTAAACCAACTGAATTATCCTGAAAATTGACCAATGTGATTTGTCAATGTGACAAACCTGTGAGGTTTGTCACATTGGCATGGCTACTGCCCAGTGTGGCTAATTTAGCACCTTTTGGCTAGATCTAGCGACTATTCTGTGTCCCATTTATTTGAAGAGGCTTCCTCAACAGATTTTTTTCTTTACATATTTTTCCAAACATTCATGATAATAGCAAGAAAAACTGAATATTATTATCGATTCAATCAATATGGGCCCAGCAATATCACAGGTTAAGAACCGCCCATAAGCTATGTTCCCCATACAAATATAGTTTACTTATCATTTGAAATTCACCCTAAATTTTCTTGATATTTGGTAGCTATCTCATATTAGGCAACCAAAATCTGTGTCTGCACATTTTTTTTTCAAAATCGAATCCCAGTCGAATGATTCTTAGTTTTAGGGATTACATTTAATGGCTTCCATGATGAGAGACATTTTCCAGGAATACTCCGAGGGTTGGACGAGAAGGGCATCAAGGATCCGACGCCGATCCAGGCACAGGGCATCCCAGCCGTGCTGAGCGGACGGGACATGATCGGAATTGCCTTCACCGGTTCCGGCAAGACGCTCGTCTTTGTCCTTCCGCTCATCATGTTCTGCCTTGAGCAAGAAGTCAAGATGCCATTCATCAGGTGAACAGTCCTTCAAATGACGTTTGAGCCTGTGTGTACTGCAAAAGTGTGGGTTCCACTGTCTTTCCTGCCCTCACAGATTGATACGGCATTAAGCTATGGTTAAATCAACGATTAATGTATTTATAGGCTGTCCAGGCACACTAATTCCACTAACTTTTGTTCTGTAAATTTGTCTTGTCATTCTTTCATCACCCATTCGTAATTCATGCCCAAACTATCTTAATACACCCTTCTCAATTCTCATAATTTCTCACTTAATCTGTCCTTCACAAGTGCACTGTGTTGTTACCCGCACTTAGCCTCACTAAATGGTAACTATTTGTAAGAGGTGAGCCATCCCTACTTGACCCAGAATTCAAAGAGGGTAATATTCGAAACAGTCTTCTGGAATGGATGCTGGTGAAATTAAGAATTGGTCCCATCTCGCTATCACGGACGATGTGTTGTTAATTTTCACACGATTTTAGTCTCCCTTGCATGGATGCAGAAATCTGTAAGTGAGTACTATATTCAGAGATAGGATAGATTTTCTGGCCTGCTTACTGGGTACATGGTGCATGGCTGGCTAAACACGTTATATATGTAGTTTCCTGATTTTAGATAACCCCTTGTTTCTGTAGGACTAGGTACTATGCCAGGACCTTTTAATTATTTCAGCACAGCATTGAACAGAATGGTAAAAAATATTCCTACTTTGACCATCTATCTTGTCAGTAGAGACAGAGATAGGACAGTTTTACATGCATGGTATCGAACATAAGATCTTTGACATGAATTGAAAAAAACAAATATCTAAGTGAGTAAATATAAAAAGATCCAAACATTCAAAATTATAATCTTGTTGAATTCCTTAACATCATAGGATGCCATTATTACTTGATAATAAACAGGCAAATGGTTTTTTTTCCCTTAAAATTCACCACCGTAATTAAAATTCCCACAATTTTTCCACAAAATTCCGAATGCTAATAAAGGATTAGCATGCTGATTGTCGACGAAATAAGAAAAAATGTGTTCGCACGCAGGAACGAGGGTCCATACGGCCTGATAATCTGTCCGTCGCGCGAGCTCGCCAAGCAGACGCACGAGATTATCCAGCACTTCGTGCGCCACCTGCGCCAGTCCGGCCAGCCCGAGATACGCAGCTGTCTCGCCATCGGAGGTTTGCTTACCACCCATTTATGTTATATATATATATATATATATATATATATATATGTAGAATCGACCGTAAAGCAAGGACATAAGCTGTAAAAAGAACATTCAAAAGCACACAAAATAAGCGACGAACTAGCTTAGTGCGAATAAAATATTTAATTTAAGATGGACTCCCGCTCTACTTCCCATACAAACGTGGAATGAAGATCATGCTCATATTTCTTTTCGTCAATGCTAAATTATTCTCAAAACAGCTTTATTTGATCAAGCTAGATGTTTGATGATCATTTACATTGTGTCTGGTTTCTAAGTTATAAGGTCCGAAAGCTCGAATTTTCCACGCGATTAATACAATAAGTTTGGACGTGGATTACTCAACGATTAAACCAAAAAATCTTAGTCATCAACCCTAGCTTGTTCCATGAAGATTCAAAATCAGTTTGGTTTTTGTTTTATTTTTCACTACAGTGTCCGTAATTTCCTTTTAGCTATAAGTTTTTGTTAATCCAAGCAAATCAAACACTGCATCCTCCTTCATCACGAAGACTTTATTTTTCTTTAAAACAGACAGTGCCAGAGCGGAATGGAATGATTCTGTGCCGTGCCTGCGATTAAGTTAATGGATAATTAAGATAATGAGTTGATCAAATTCCATACTATGGCTCGTGGCTGTTTCCTCAGTCAAGTTAAGAAATATTTTTCTCAAATTTTGCTAATTAAATAAATCAACTGAGAGCTATGTCTGTACAGTTTTTGTTTTTTTTTTGTAACTTAACTTGTATCTATGACATATGCGTTTTTGTATTTGTATACATTTTTTAGAGGTGTAAACGTACAGACGCTCTCAGTTAATTAATTTAATGTGCAAAATATCAAAAAAATATTTCTTATGTGCGATACTTGTTTTAAGTTTAAGTATGTTATGTGGTGCGGTGCAGGTGTGGCGGTGTCGGAGAGCATGGACGTGGTGCAGCACGGCGTGCACATCATGGTGGCCACGCCCGGCCGCCTCATGGACATGCTCGACAAGAAGATGGTGAAATACACTCTTACATCTTTGGAATGTCTGTCCTTGTTTAATACGATTTTATTTGCCCCCCTTTTTTGGTACCTGAGATTATTAACATTATTTTGTTACTTGCAAAGAATGTTTGTCAGTTCTTGTTTGCATGAAAATTGAGCATTGCATCTTTTTGACATAATCAAGTGTAGTTTACCTACCGATGAATGAAATAAAACTAAACAATACCATACTAATTATTACGAATGTGGTAAGCGTTCGCTTGCATAACTTGGAGGAGTTATTTAGTACACTGGTATTTAGGTGTCTGAGGAGTTGCAGACTTAACTTGTGTGAGATTAATGGTGTGCCATGCAGGTGCGTCTTAACGTGTGCCGCTACCTGTGCATGGACGAGGCGGACCGCATGATCGACATGGGCTTCGAAGAGGACGTGCGGACTATCTTCTCGTACTTCACGGGCCAGCGGCAGACGCTACTCTTCAGCGCCACCATGCCCAAGAAGATCCAGAACTTTGCGAGGTTACAATTTCTTCTTAGCTTGAAATTCTGTTCGGTTTCAGTTTCTTTATTTCCTTCATTAGATGTATATGACACACTCGGATTCGTATTTTTTTCCTCTCAGTTTGATTACTTCTGGCGAAGACGAGCCAACAAGAAATTTCGCCAGGCTGGTCATTGTATTTTTTTTTATTGATACTTACGATTTAGTTTACAGTGATTGATTGATTACTACTGCTCACAAAGAACATTATATATACATTGGTAAGCAGCAAACTCTTGACTACCATAATGGCATCTTATTCTAAATTAATAGGAATTATGATCTAAGTTATTCCGGTGTAAAAAGCCATCGTCATTTTTGATACAAGGTAATATCAAATCAAATATAAGTTAGTAAATAAACAAATTCATACTACAATAAACCCTGTCCGTTAATGTACCAAAAATTTAATGCACTCGTTTCACCAGCTCTGCCTGGCCGAGTGTGGTGGTGTACAATGCCATTCAAATAAGAATAGGACAGGGCTTGCGACTAACTTCACTCAAATTTGCGCGGAAAAGTCCGCACGGGTTTATACGGAAAACATGCGCTTCAGTATCAAAGGAAGCCTGACGGTTTTTCCATCCATCAGAATCGCGGTTCGATCCGAGTATGTGCGTACACATGTTTTGACGTTTCCTTGTTTTGCAGCGGCTCTGCCTTGCCGTGATAGCGACACTAGGAAACTACACGCGAATCTACACAGTAGGATTTCATTGAGTGCCTATCACAGAATATACAGTTAAACGAGTAGGGGGCTGTTCTTTGCTATCTGTGTTCATCTCTTTTCTGTGTATTCGTTTTTATGTGTAAGTTTGTGTCAGGTGTCCTTGAAAGTGCCATGGTTGCATTGTTTTATTAGTTAATTTTGTATGTTATTGCATTATTGTCAGTCAGTCAGCGTATTTGCGTCCACTGCTGGACATACGTCTCTCCAATTTTCCTCCAGTCCTGCCGGCCTTCAGCGGTACGGAATCACTGCTTTCCGCCGACGCACTTGATGTCGTCGTCCCACCTAGCGGGTGGTCTTCCCACACTCCGTTTTCCTGTCGACGACCGCCAGTGCAGGACACGCTTACTCCAACGGTCGTCGTCTCTTCGGCTGACATGCCAGCTGTCTACCATATGGAGGGACCGCTGCCACGTAGTGCGGATGTGCGACAGGTCGGCGCTGGTGCAGCCGGTGACAGTGAACGTGGGGCGCGCGGGCGCGGCGTCGCTCAACGTGCGCCAGGAGCTGGAGCCGGTGAAGGCGGAGGCGCGCACCGTGCACCTGCTGCAGTGTCTGCAGAAGACGCCACCGCCGGTACTTGTGTTCGCCGAACGGAAGCAAGACGTCGATGCCATACATGAATACCTGCTTCTCAAGGGTAAGTAGCTCATATATTGTTCTTGTTTTAGACAATGTAATTTTTTAAGTAATATCCCGAGTTTTTTCGGTACCGTGATGATTCAGATCAGACCCAGTTCAGTTCAATGAATGACAATCTCTATTTATTTTCCAACTATTTATAGTACTTTTTATAGTGTTCAATAAAAACACATAAAATGCAATAACCCTCCTTCTTGCGCAGTCGGGTAATAAATAAACGATGTTTCCACCGTCCGCGAGGGGGGCTGGAGTACTACACATTTTGAAAAATTGGCGGGGCATCCATGGTTTAGATATGAAGGCCAGAGGCGAAACAATCGATGGTGTTCGAAATTAAATACCGGAACTGCCATCAAATTATTTTGCGCCTGTACTAAAGAAGTCCAATGACATGGAAAGAAGGCTGGTGGTCGGTTTTTTCTGGGTTTCATGCTGACTACTAGTACCTCAGTCACGGACGAAATAATCATGTAAAATTTAATTTCGCCCTGCTTCACTGAACCCGATTGCAACCTGCCTACAGGTGTGGATATACAGGCTTGTAATGCAGGTAATTGATAAAATGGTTTTGGTGATGCCCCAACCATTAACTTTTAATATGGCACAATCATCAGCTCGCTTTTGTACTCGTGGTGTATGGGTTAGAGGACTTACCTTTCATGCAAGAGGTTATGGGTTCAAATCCTCGCCCCATTATTCGCCACTTTATTTCTATTTCTGAGTGGAATAAGTACATTTCGTTACGAATGCGAGCTGTTCCATGGTTTGGAGCTCATTAAAAACAGTTCCCCTACTAAGTGGTAGGGTCAAGCCTGCCCAACCAGGGCTGAAAGTATGGTTAAAGCGGCAATGAAAAATTGTCTGTGTTTTCCATCCAGTTCAGTGTAGCCGTGCTCATAAAGGGAAGGTCCTGGCATAGCACCTAATGTGGTGTATTGGGCTAATATCAACAGTAGCTGTGTGGTATATTAGCCATCCATGTAAGGTTGCATGAAAAATAACTGAATCGCAACAGTTTTTTAATTAATTTCTGTAAGTATTCGGGATGGTCGCAAATTACCAAATGTCAATCAAGTAGTCGATTGCGATAGAAGAGTTGGAAGTCTCTAAAGGGAACCTGTTGGTTAATCAGGTGTGGAGGCGGTGGCGATCCACGGCGGCAAGGACCAAGAGGAGCGGTCGCGCGCGGTGGACGCATTCCGGCGCGGCGAGAAGGACGTACTCGTTGCCACCGATGTCGCCAGCAAAGGTTAATCATTATTTAAGAATATTTGCATTACAAAATCACAGTAATCTGGCCAATAACAGACAATATTTACTTAACCGCATATTTGCCCATGGCAGGAAACACTGGATGTCCGGAAAAAAACCAATACAATTTTCTGTAGCATACGGTTTCTTTTTTTTTTCATTCACTCTGATAGATTTCACAAAAGTTCGTAAAGCCAACACTGCACTGCGAGCTGCAGGAACACGCCAACTCTTGTCACATTTGGCATTTCACATGCTATTTAAAGTGGTGCAAAGGAAATACTCCTATTGTTACGTTTGCTCTCATATAATATGTCTATGTTGATTTTTTTCAATGGAAGAGACAAGCAGCTTTATGAAAAACCGCTAGGTGCTTCTAACTCTAATACTGAGAATCATTATCTTTGCCCGTTATAAATGTAATACCCACGGTGGGTATCCGCATCCCACGAGGAATGCTGTAAAACTGTGATACCCAAACATCCTGGCAAAGTCCTTGTTTAGAGCAGGAGTGGCATGTTGCCTAGTGGCGCGGGGAATGGTCTAGCGTAGCAGAGGTCGATTTCCGAGTTCGATAAGTGCATTTCATCACGAATGCGAGCTGCTCCACGGTTCGGAATCCATGTAAAACTGTAGGTCCCTTCCTCTACTAGGTGGTAGGGTTTAAGCCCGCCTGGGTTGGTGCCACCTGGCATGGCACCTAATTCCTTCGGGAATGTGGTGTATTGAGCTAATATCATAACGGTAGTTGTGTGGTATTAGCCATCCATGTCAGGTTGCATAAAAACCAAAAAAACTTGCGCAGATTGTAAAAGATGTTTTCTTAACTCTGGCAGGCTTGGACTTTGCGAACATCCAACATGTCATAAACTACGACATGCCGGAGGACATCGAAAACTACGTGCACCGCATCGGGCGCACGGGGCGTGCGGGCGGCGGCGGCGTCGCCACTACGCTGCTCGGCCGCGCCGGGGACGACAGTGTGCTGCGGGACTTGGCGCACCTGCTGAGGGAGGCCGGACAGAAGGTGAGGCGGCGCGAAGCCGGCGGGGGCGGCATCGCCAGTGACAGCGTGCTGCTGGAGTCAACTTCGTTTACCCCTATGATGATATTCAAGCACAAGTGGCCAGGCCATTACTATGTCCAAGAACGGGAATAGAAATAGAAAAGGAATGGACGTGATACATGCGCTTCAACCGCTTGCCGAGTGTTTGCCTAAAGAGGCAACTTCCATTCAACGAGCCCGTAGTGAGGTCGACTGCGCGAGCGACTCGTTATATAAAACGGAATTATTTGTATATATTCATGCAAAGACAACATAGCTGTAAATGTAGTGCAGAACAAACCTATCTTAGTTAGTTAGTTGGGCAAAATGTTTTCCGTGCTAAGCCTACTTCACAGAGAGGCCATTGTGCATTACAAAAGTGACTATGTAAGCCATCCCAGCTCGTCCCAGAAGTCCAGCATACCCTTTTATTCCGGGAGGTCACGACATTTTTAGTCACGATAATGTAAATGGCTGAATCTGGGTTCACAGGTCAGAGACCAACCCTATGATGCTAAATAGGTCGGTCTGCCTCGGCTAAGTGGTTGCATTAACTAGATTGACTATACAAAATAGATGTAGGTATGTAACTGCTGATAAATATACTGATTGTCTGGACATATTGATAACTGTTCATTTAGCAACAATAACGAGTTGGTTTTTTAATTAAATACTTATATATAGCTAAATTTATATCTGTAACCTAAATCGCCTTTAACTACGAAATGCAACCAAAAATTTGTTCAGTTTTGGTATTAATAAGTAAGTATGTACTGATACTTTCATGCTGCGTTATTTGCAGCCATTTATGTTGTCATGTATTTTTCTTGTAACGATAACTACTTTTTCAGGCGCCTTATCTAAGTAACCCAACCACTTGGAGCAGGCAGACTGACACATTTAGCTTCAGAGAGTTGGTCTTTATCCTGTGAACCTAGTTTCAGCCATTTACGTTATCGTTACCATTTTTGTCGCGACCTCCTAGTCTATTTACATTCCTAACCTAACCTATGTTATCGTCTGTGAAGATTTTAATCAATTTTTTTCGGTATTTCTTTGTAAAATAGATAATATAGATTTGCTTTTAGTGATAGTTAACTATGAACATCTCGTGTCCACTCCTTTTTAACGTTCTTGACTATGTCTACTCACAATGAGTTTCTTCAAACTCTTAAAAAATACAGTGGTGCAATTACCGGGTGTCGAACCCAAGCCTACCAGTAGAGAAGCGCTTCCAAAAGCGCTAGGCCACGAATGCTCTAATCTTAGAAACAAAACAAATAGCTCCATCTCATTCCCACCTTAATCTATGTTTGTGTGGCAGGTCCCAGAGTTTTTGCTGGAGATGATCGGAGAGCCGGACGTGCCGGCGGCGCCTCCGGACGGGCAGGGCTGCTCCTACTGTGGCGGTCTTGGACATCGCATCACAGGTAACTCTTTGTTTGAATGCTAAATTATAGTCATAATAGAGAAGCGGAAGGAAAAATATCTTTTGATATTTATTTGCTACGGACAAATTGTGCATATATTCCTAAGAGAAGCTGGCCGCGTGTCGTGTGCCACACAGCGCAAACATGGCCGCCGCAGGTGAATTTGCTTCCAAAATGCGTTCACCAAGTCAGTTCCCACCCACACAAACTGTCCACTACTCTCCCAAGCTGGAAGCAAGTGTGTTGCCCGCAGACTGACCCAAACTGGCGGAGATGTAGAACAAGCAGGCGTCCAACATTGGCCGTCGCGATTACCTCGCTAACACCGCAGCTAACTACTTTATCACTCACTCATACATGTGTTGCCCGCAGGTCACAAGCAGGAGTCCAACATCGCGATTACCTTGCCAACACCGCAGCCGGCTACTGGACCCTTGACTCATGCGTGTGTTTTGCCCGCAGACTGTCCAAAGCTGGAGGCTGTGCAGAACAAGCAGGCGTCCAACATCGGCCGCCGCGACTACCTCGCCAACACCGCAGCCGACTACTGAACCACTTGCTCCCCAATGCATCGACCTATATCTCTTTATGCATGTAAAACTTCTGCATATAATTTTGCTGCATTATTATATTATTTCCACAACACTTGGTTAAGGTATGGTTTGGGGGTTGGTCAACTACAGAATGCACGCACCACCTCTATTATCTGTACGTTTTTAGTTTAGTTTTTAATAGTTTCATGCATTTGTTGTAAATGTTGGATGTGCAATGTTTACTTTAAATTAAGTTGTAAATATGTGTAATTGAGGGTGATCTGTGTTTACAGTAATAAAGAAATCTAGTTTGGTAATATTTTAATAAATAATACCAAAACAAACTTTCTTTTTTATTTGCCATGCAGGCAGAACCATATTTTGTGTGTTCTCAATGGTATCAAATTTTTTCCATTAATATATATCCAAACAACGACATCTACATTGAAGGATTAATCAGTTTTTTTTTTCATATTTCAGGATAGACAGACGGATGAACTGATTGTGATGTCAGGTGGGAAATGAACTGGCAGACATTATGAAATTTTAACAATTTTGGAACAAAGTAATGGTAAAATTAGTTTGCAATTTTGCAGGACATACGCTTGAGCCGCATCAGCGTTGGATGCAAGGAAAATAATATAGTTGGATCCAGCTTTATGTGCGGGAATTACTTTGTTGGAATTTAAGCTTGCCGGTCGGTAATGTCACTCAAATCTATGCTAATCCATATCTTATAACGAAAGTAACTATGCCCCGGTTGTACGAAGAGACGGCCGAGTTAATCAACGTTCAAACACGTCCCTTTTAGTGAACCGCATAGAGTTCCTTCCATACTGTCCATACAAAGTGACGTGTTTAGTCGTACGTTGACGTTGATTTTAATTTTTTGTCTTTTCGTGCACTCGGCCCTATGTCTGTCCAAACCGCTGAACCAATTTTGATGAAATTTGGTATACAGAGAGTCTGGACCTTGGGAGGGGAGATAGGCTACCTTTTGTGGCGAAAATTTAACTAACAGGGGTAAAAGTTTTTATGGTGAACTCCTTTAAAAAAAAAATAGATTCAACCCGATAGTCCAAAACCACATTGCCAAGCGTAGCCGGTTACATCAGCTTGTTAATAATAAAATGCTGTGTTTAAAAATGAATACCATTGTGTAATTCATATTATATTAAACATACACAAAAATGATAACATGTAGTATTCTAATATTTATTTTACTTATACCTACAATGATGACACATGAAACAGATTTACAGTTATGGTTTAAAACAAATCTTCCTAATCGTATTTATCGAATTCTAATACAACTTTAAATGGAGGTGGGCCAGTCAATTATATAAGAAGCCCAATATTAAGTACTTATGTTTACACATTTTAAAATCATTAGAATCTATCAGTGACATGGCGCTTCCTATGTCGATTTACATATTTTCATTATTCTATAAAAAACGTCTCATTTCCTAGTATTTATTCTTTGGATTCAAATCACCTAAAACAGCATAAAAGAAGACTATTGTCGTAACTAAACAATATACTATATAAAGTCTAAGATTTGTGAAAAGCGTTTTTCCACAAATTTCAGCATATATTTTCCGGACGAACCGATTTAAGTGTTTTCTGGTGGATTTCTACTTAAAACTAAATAGTTCTTGTGATATCTCTGTCCTTTCTTTTAATTAAGTATAATCTTTTATACTTAACCGAGCACACATCATTATCACTCGCGAGATTCTAGACTAATACAGACCTGGAAATACTTCTAAATGACACCGGGGGGTTTCCATCTACACATACGACTCAGATTCGGTGTCGGTGTCGGAGCAGTCCAAAGCCAAAACGTTGCTTTGCGTTTTTCCATCGTTTTTCACCTTATCGGAATTGGGTGGGTCGCGATAAGCGGGCGGGACCGACTTGGACCGCGAGCCGCGATCGTCCTTCGCTTCGTGCACCGTCGGGGACTTCTTCTGGTACTTGTGGAGGAGCATCTTGCGGGGGGGCACCGGCGGCGGGGGGTGCGGCGGGTGCGGCGGCTGCACGGCGGTCGGCTGCGCCGTGTAGATGTCGCAGTCGCGCCGCCGCCCGTACACGGCCGTGTAGAGCGGCTCGGCGTACGGCGCCGCGTAGTGCCGCTCGTAGGAGGCGTCGCTGGCGGAGTCGGGCGAGGGCGCCGGGAAGGGCGAGCCGCGCGGCACGTAGAGCGTGTCGCTGCTGCTCGAGTCGCTCTGGACGACGATGTTCGCGAGCGACTTAGAGTGGCCAATCCTCGCGGTGCCGTTCTGGTAGCGGTGCTCCCGGTGGCTTGCCGCGCTCGGGTACGCGGGGACGGCGGGGGGAACAACGGGGTCACTGCAGGCGGCCGAGCAGAGGTGCGCCGGGTCGACGCGCCGCCGGCGGCACGCGTCCGAGTGACCGCGCGACCGCTCCTCGCCGCACTTGCTCACGTACGTGTCCTCGCTCACCTCCAAACTCTTCGTTCTCGCCGCCTGCCGGGACCAGTCGCTTCGCGTGAAATTCTTCGCCACCTGAGCGGCGCTCCTGCTCGGGGAGAAATGCTTCTTCTCCTCCGGTTTGCTCCCGGCGAGTCCGTAGATGTTCTCGATGCAGGAATGATCGTTCCCCACTCGGCCGTAGGCCGCCGCCGTTCTCTTCTCCCACCCGGTGTAGACCCTCGAATAATTCGTGTTTGTCAAGAACTCCATATTCTGATAATGATCCTGGCAGTTTCGCTCCTCGGACATGTTGGCATTTCCATTCACATTACCGTACAGGATGTTATCCTGGCTGGATGCCAGTTTGCTATCGTACTGCGCATGCTTGATGTCGAGCAGATTGTCGGAGCTCTTGGCGCGGTTAAAGGTCTTCGCGATCGGTCCCACCCTCTCGGCCTCCTGACCCTCGTTGAACATGCTGTATACCTTGGAGGTACGCGCCGCCTTCGAGACGTTACTCCTCGGGGGCTTCTGGGGTTCGAGTCCCGTGATGTACTTCTGTGTTGCCGGCCCGTAGACGTCTTCCCTCCGGTCGATGCCGATGTCGATGCTGTTGTGGACGTACCGCTCCCCGGCGACGTAGGGCGAGGCGTAGAAGTTGTCGGCGACGGCGGAGCCGAAGTGGGAGGCGATGTGTGGGAGTCCGTTGACGTTGATGGTGTGGGAGGTGCGGCGCGCGGCGGCGGCGGGCGCGGAGAGGCTGTGGAGGACGGTGCGCGGCGCGGGGCTGTTGCCGCCGTTGCTGTTGGAGTCGTCCTCGGAGAGCGTGAGGCCCGAGTCGCGGCTGAGGGAGAGTTTCTCCTTGCGCGGGGACGCGAGCTCCATCGAGTCGAGGGAGATGCCCACCGAGTGGAGGCTGTCGCTCTCCTCGGCGCCGGAGTCGAGCAGCGCGTTAGAGGACTCCGGGCTGCCGCCGCCGAGCAGGCCCGCTATCTGCGGCCCGAATAGGCTGTCCGCCTTCACGATGAGCAGCTCGATGACCATGGGCACGGCCTTGGGCGCCTTGTCGCAGGGCCCGCTCGGCCAGAGCAGGCTGGGGCCGACGCACACGCCGAGGTTCATGGGGCACATCTGGTTGACGGCGGACTTCTTGGCGATCGCTTGCAGGAGGCAGATGAAGTAGGTGAGCATGGTGTAGTGGGACTTGGGCAGCTTCAGCAGGAGTGACCGCACGGCAGACACCTTTTCATTTTGTGGCAAACCTGTAACAATGATAACATTTTTTTCAAATAAGATCAAATATTTTTTTAAATATTATTTCAGAAGGCATTCTGGGCTGATGATATTAATTGAATTAATGAATTTTTCAGGAAGTTTTATTCAAGCAATCTACCCTACCACTGGTTCGATTGGCTACACATTATTTACAAATGTTGGATGTTGTGAGCTTTAGTATGAGTCCGATTTGTGCATTAGTGATAGATCAATCCTATAAGAATGCTTGATACTCTTGATTCAAATTCTCCAATAACACTAAAATAATCCAAATACTAGAGCCGGTAGTCTCAGTTGTCACCTAAATTGGCGTTACGGCAAACCGATCGACTGGCGTTTTCAAATGTATGGAGAATTTGAAGAGCGCGCGCAGCGGGCGTTAAGCGAACTAACATTTGCGAGTCCGAGCTTGATTTGACAGCTTACTCAACGTTGCCGTAAATACGTCGACGTTGCCGTTTACGTCCACTCCGCGTTTTCATACAAATCGGAAGTCCGCGTTTGACTTTGACAGCTTGAAGAAGTAAAACCACAGAACATCTAGTAAAAACTTGTATGGAGTTTGGAGAAAACGCCAGTCGATCGGTTTGCCGTAAACGCCAATTTAGGTGAGAACTCAGACTGACCACTCAGAATCATTATTCTAAAACAGTTCAGAAATACTGATATTTTAAAAATCGAATAGAAATCATATAAATTGTGCAAAGTCAACTCAACCCCCTTGATAAAATTTTCAAAGTTTATATTTTCAATAGTTTTCTTATAATCCGTAAAACTTAGTCTAGGGCCTAAGGGCGCGGTTTCCACAGTATGCACTGCCGCTAGCCCTCAGCGGCGCCGCAAGGAATCCCTGAGTTATTAGGACTTCTATCGGATCCATGAAAATATTCCACAATGTTGTGGAATCCCTAACCTAGGGCCTTCAATCCTTGAAAATGTGTCGCAAAAAAAATTTCTTTGGGTGCTCGCCCTGAAGGTGTGGACATTCATTGTGGCAATTAGCTTGAATTTCGGTATACAATGTTAGATTGCCGTGCAGCATGAACTGTGGTTATAAAATACCCCTTTATTAACCTTCCCTTTATAATCACGGCTACATACACTGAACCAGAGAAAACATGGACTATTTTTCATTGGTGCTTTGACCATAGTTTCATCAAATGGGTTGGGCGGGCTAAACCCTACCATCTAATAGGGGAAGGGAACTTACAGTTTTACATGGGTTCCATGGAGCAGCTCACATTCGTAACACAATTCGGAAAGAGAAGAAAAGGTTGCATGACCGGGGCAAACAGTTGAACTGCAGCAGCAAAAAGAAGAAATCCTTGAGCCAGCAACAGCGTCGAGGCACGCTCAATGGGTAGACAAGTACGCACCGAGCACCGCGATCCAGCTCGGGTAGAGTTGGTCGGCGAGCAGCGGCTGCGGCAGCGAGCGGAAGAAGTCCTTCAGCAGCGCCGCGAGCAGCAGCACCGGGGCGCGCTCCAGCTCCGCGCACGACGTGCAGCTCCCGCCCAGCGCGTCCAGCTACACACACACCTACACTGTCACATTGGGGCCCGCTCTAGCGTGTTATACGATTTTGGTGACGACGGCAATACGTCTGAATGTCCAATCTTTGCAGTCTCTTTGCATTTATCGGCTTTGAAATAATTGAGATAAAATAAAAAATATTTCATCACATACTATATATATCTCGATCCTTTGTTATTCCTGAACAGAACTTTGCAAGCAGGTTCGAAAATTATATAGAAATTTTTAGTAGAGCCAGTTTTTGAAAAATTGATGTCGAACAACAGTGAAAATCTAAATAAACATATTTTTGTAAAATGACAAACTCGCGAGGTGTACAGCTCAAAGGGCCACTAGTGTATAGGCACGGAAAATATATAGAATTACATCCAGTAGCTCCAATCCATACAAAGTCTCGATTTCGTGCACCTGTGCACATTTCACCTGAGCTCTAAGCTAATTTCGCTGTGCTGAACCGTCGCCAATGGTTCTTCGGGGTCATCTTTTTAAAAATAACAGAACCATCAGTGCTCTGCCAATATTTAAGTGATAACCCGGACACGATGGAGGGAAGGTATGGCCTGAGTTGAGCTACTGCAGTGGCCCCGGTCGCCCAGCTATTTATCTAGTGTGATATGGGTGTGGTCACCTTATCGCGGAGCAGCCGCAGCGCCTTGACGTTGGCGCTGCGGCGGAAGACGCCGTGCGTGTGCGGCGCGTGCGCGCGCAGCCGCCGCAGCACGTGCAGCACGAGCGGCGGCGGCGCGCCACCGTTGAGCCGCGCCAGCTGCACGCCAAACAGCCGCGCGCCGCCCGCACCCCCGCCGCCCCCGCGCCGCAGCAGCCGCAGCCCGCGCGGGCCCACCCCGCCCACAGGGCTCGTCGCGCTGTCACAACAACAACCATGTTTATTGTTGCCTAATTTCTAAATATATAAAAACCGATGTGTGGTATGTATCTATGGTTGACCACAAAATGGCGTGACCAATTCTGATGAAATTTTCAGGCAATCTTCGGATTAGCATAGGGGGTAGTCCTGTGAAGTTTGTAGCGATTCACGAGCAAATCACATTGCGAGCACAGAACGAAATCATAGACTACGAAATTCTCAGTCCTGTCTAAGATTATTAAAATCCGAACTTGATGGAAATGCGGTGTGTTGGGCTAATATTATGACGGTTGGTGTGGCATTAGCCATACATGTCCAATTAAATAAAAACAAAACGCTTGAGCAGCGCAGCCAGAAATTTGCTCTCACCAACTTCTCCAATCCAATTTATAATTTTTAAATCTATTTCGTTGTAAAACAAGTCCTCGATGCTCACTTTTTCAAACCGTTGCCCTTCTTCCTCAGTTCAAACACCATGCCGCAGGGATGGTTTTTTGCATTCACATGCTCCAAGTCAAAGCCGTCCTCACTGGAAAGTGTTTGGCGGATTCTAGACATCTGAAAAAGGAAAGATTTATCCTATCAGTGAATTAACACAAAAAAATTAAATGCGAAAGAAGTTCTGTTTGCGAGGACTTTGCGGCAAAATTACTGTAATGATATGGTAGAAAGACAACTTGAAGTCAAGTGATGGACATAGGGTCCTTCGCAGGGTTCCCACTAAGCACCTTTTGATTTCTCTTTCTGAGTTGAATGAGTGTATATTTCGTAACGAATGCGAGCTGTTTACTAGGTGGTAGGTTTTAGTCGGCGCGGGTTGGTTCCATCGCATGAAAAGATGGCCGAAACCAAGTTATGATATAATTTCAAAATAAAATAAACAATAACGGTTTAAGAAGATAACCTTGTGGGACTCTGACGTGATCTCAAAAGATTCTCAAATACATCAATTGATTATTTGGTATACTGGTCCTACTTATGAAAGTAACTCTTTGCTTCTCGATTAAAGGACACTCTGATCACTGATAATACATTTCAATTGAATGCAAAACATGTACCGACTAGTCGCATTGTCGCGCAATATCTATACCTATTTCCAGGACAACTATGATCAAGCGAGTGAGAGCCCCAGGAGACCGACCTGTATGGCGTGCGGGCGCTCGGTGCCGTGTAGGGGAGCCGGCGGCGCGTCGCGTGCGCTGCGCGCCCACAGCGTGAACTCGCGCGCGGGCCCCCACTCGCCATCCGCGCTCTCCACGTTGTTGTTCTGGAACACCTGCAGGGCCTGTCGGATGACGGACTGCGTCGTCATCTCCGGCGTCACCGACAGAGTTTTGCACTGTAAATAAGAAAACAACTAAATTAAGATCGCAATACATGTAAAAGACGTTATTTTTACAGCTTTCTTTCAGGATTTTGCAGGATAAGTAAATATTATATCTGTTGTAAAAGTATTGTAAGTGCCTAGTTGCTTAGCGGATTTTTAAAAAATTATTTACAAAGATGCAATCAATTATGATCAGAAAATGCAATCAAAACCAACAATAATGTTGGAAGAGTTTAAATAAAAATGTGTTTGTTTACTTACGAACTCTATTGAGTTGGCTGTATCTTTGTACAGGACTTGAATATTTGTAGATTTAGGTTCTGTGGCAAGTTGTGTGTTCACGGCGTTTTGTAGTTTTCTGAAAACAAATACAAAAATAATTTTACAGCACCGAAATACTCTAAGAAAGTGTATGATATGATTTGAGTGTACCTCATTTTAGGGTTCGAAAAAGGAAAGTTGTATTTTGTTATTATGACTGGGCATGGATTTCTTATGACACATCTAATTTCGTAAGTATTAGGAGTTGGCTGCCAACATTTAAAAAGTGACACAGAAACATCTGGGGACTTACACAAAATGCCATTGAGTCCGGAGACAATCAATATAATATTAGGTAGCATGCCAACTCTGAATACGAGCAGTAGATATTAAGCCAATCACAGCGCACCGCATTCCAGAAGGAACTACGTGCCTTGCCTTGGAAATTCAATGTTGACTATATTGAGGCCATATTCTTGGTCTGAGCTTCGAGGACCCCGACTCACCTGTACCAGGTGTCCCTGGCGGCCTGCGTGGGGTAGCGCGCGAGGTAGTTGGCGGCGGCAGGCGCGGGCGGCGCGGCCGGCCAGCCCAGCAGGAAGGCGGTGTCGTCGCCGTCGGGCAGCGCGAGCCACGCCTCCGCGAGCCGCACGCTCTCCTTCAGCTTGAAGCAGTTGGCGGCGCGCGCCTTGCCCACCAGCAGCACGTCGCTGAAAGGAGGTGACTCACTTAAGCATGTGTTATTCGATAAGAGCATTCACCATGAGCGTTCGACTGTGCTCCAAATTCATCATTGAGCACATACTTCCTAAATCGCTACCTCCCTTTTCGAAATGGTGGACGTATGTGTTCCATGTGCTGTGTTCTTTTAAACCCCGCTATTGCTGTAACTATAAAGAAATGACGTGACACCACTGGATTTAACAGGAACCGGCAAATAACTAGAATGCTGGCACGGCTGCTCCCAAATGTGTAGCTCACTCCGGAAACCCGAACCCACCCAAATATTCACTCCTGTGCAGGTGTCTCACGTGGTCGCCGAGCTCTAGTTGGGAGATGTTGGGATCAATATTCTGTATTGCAACACAAATCAACACACCGCGGTAGCCGACAGCCGAGTTCGAAAGGTATTCGCAAACTGACAGCTTTCCAGCCGAGCGTGGGAACGGTCGCAGAGAGTTTGATTGATGTAGCATCACTGGAAATTGAGTAGCAACAGGACGTTTTGAAAAGTGTGTGACAAGCAAAGTAAAATGTGTCAGCCCGGGTTTACTTTCCTCGTCATGATAAAAACGGTAAACTTTAATTATAGTTTTAAAATGAATGTCTCTTGTAGCGTTGTTAGGCGAAAGGAAAACTCAGACCGACACAGACTGACCTTCAGTCCATTTCTGAAGCAGTGTCGCAGCGAAGCAGGAAATAGCGTTTAGATGTATTTCATTATTGTGGACGGAACCAATCTTTAAATCAGTTAAGTTCTTTGCGGGTTCTTCTTTACTAAGTTAATTGAATCCGTGGATAGATCAGATTGTGACATAACTTAGTGTACCACTATCAACAGTTAAAATAAATGCCTCATTCTGCAGGTGTGGCAAGCTCTGCGCTCGAGTGCCACGCTTCTCTGTACTGCCAAGGCAGCGTACACTTTTGTGACGTGCTGAGTCGCGCACATTTTAAAATATTTTAAAATCACGTAAGGAGTGCCACAAGGTTCTATTCTTGAACCGTTCTTTTTTATCTTATTTTAAATGAAATAGTCACTTGTTTTCGCACGCATATAGTATAATTGGGTCGCTACCTGAAGAGGAAGAGGTGGCGATCGAGTGGCGGCGCGGCGTCCGGCGCGAGCGCGCGCAGCGTCACCGGCGCCTCCATCACGAAGGTGCGCGGGGACCCGGCGCCCCCCGCTCCCGCCCCTGCCAGCCCCGAACCCGCCGACCCGCTCAGGTCCAGGCTCGGACGCTTGCGGAGGCTCTTCGTCTTCTGCGGACCGAACATAGCGTCAGAAACTACCGCCAAGTTAAACATTATAGGCACTGCAGTGCTGGAAACAACCTTACAACAAATGTTCATTGGCACGGTTGACACACCTACAGCTTCTTACTCGGATGTAAAACTTGGCAGCCCGCCGGCCCTTGCCTAAGAGGATTCTGACAGCCGTGGAGTTTCGAACTTTCACAAGGCTGTCAAACACGTCTTCACACCGTGTGAGAAGAAAACCAGGTTGCACTTTGAGGCAAATACCTCAGCAGGGAGTACAGACAACCAAAGGTTAGAGGATACACTTCCGTTTAATCGTACAAATGAATGGTGTTTAAATACAACCTCCGATTCAATTTTGTTAGGGCTTTGTTGGCTCAGTAGCTAGTAAACATCCTCAACTATGTTTGAATCTATACTTAACCCTATAATTGTTTCCAAAAGTCAAAGTATTTCAACTGTTCATCTTTTCATTCAACCGGATGTGTATCCTAAACTCTTTGTTCGACTGTACATTCAAAAGTGCTGACAAAAAGGTTACTGTTGTGTCACTTTACTTCGTCTGATAAAAAATACGACTTTAAGAGAGTCGTTACCCTATCAATTCCCCATACTACCGGCGATAACTGTTTCCAATTCTAAAATATATTATAGAAATCTATGTTTGCATATTTTAATTTTAACCTCTTAGATTGGAAAATATTGGCAAATAAACGTTGGAAAAAAAATGTCCGTTTTACCGTTCATTTTCGATTTTTTTACTGAAAAATATAGATATTTACAAAAAAAAATCTAAACCTACGGACATAGAATGATGCTTTCTAAAGTGATTTAAACATTTTGATTGAAAGCTGACATCGTTCAGGGGTAGGGAAACGTTAGGGCCTGGAAGACGATTTCGCTTTTTTAATGGCAGTCGCCGTGTAAAATTGTCCCTTGGCCAATGGACAAAGAATGAATTTCCTAAAATTTTCAAATCTCAGAATCTGACTTCACGACAGCCGCTGTGTACCGCCGTGCCGCTCTGTAGGACGACTATAGCGGGTGTGCGGACGCATACCTGCGCGTGCGCGGCGTGCTGCGTGGCGAGCGCGTCGTGCTCGTGCAGCGCGAGGTAGTCGTGCGGGAACAGGTCCTGCACGCGCTCCAGGTCCGACAGGCGCGCGCCGCGTCGCCGGGCCGCCGCCACCGCCGCGGCGCCCGCACCCGCGCCCGCTCCCCCCGCACCCACCAGCCGCTCGTACTGCGCCAGCCGCTCGATCTGCAACGGAACGAACGACGTTCAACAAAGGTCATATTGACGTTTCAACTTCTTTAACCTAGTCCTTAGTCCCCTACACATATGGGAGATAGCTCTCAGTGCTATGACCGCACGTAACGGAAGACATTTCAAATTTCGAAGACGTTGTTTGCCCGGCTCCATGAAGACGTAACGGGTATTAACGATTCGCCCACGCTATATTTTTTAAATTTATTTATTCACTGGCAAAATCATTGATATGACATTTGATTTGATTGATTGACAAAACTACTAGATGTATAATAAGCCGCCATTTTGTCTGCTATCTACTTTTTAATACAAACATATACATACATATATAATACATATATAACATATACATATGCCACTGTACTTCTAAACGGCTGGACCTATTTTAATGAGATTTGAGTGGGTCCCTAAATGGTTTAGATCCACAATTGGCGCTGGTAGTTGGCGCTGTTGTCGATATCCAGAAATGTTTTTAGAGGGAATGTCCAAAACGAAATTGACCCGAGCGGAGCCAGGAACCTTACTATGTAATCAACTTTTAGAAAATGTTGCCTAAGGATATGTAGCCATTAAAAATCATGTAAGTACAGGGTAAACAGTTAAGACTCCGCATTATCCGATCGTTCCACATTTCGTAAAGGTGAATTTCGATCGAGGTATGGTTTTTAGGGTTCCGTAACCAAAGGGTGAAAACGGAACCATATTACTAAGCCTCCGCTGTCCGTCCGTCCGTTCGTTCGTCTGTCACAGGGCTGTATCTCATGAACCGTAATAGGTAGGCAGCTGAAATTTTCACAGAGTTTGTATTTATTTTGCCGCTGTAACAACCAATAGGTAAAATAAAAAATTATGAAAATTAAAGAGGGGTCCCATACAAAAAACCTAATTTTTTTGTGTTCAATCTTGTACGATGGTACGGAACCCTTCGTGTGCAAGTCCGACTCGCACTTGGCCGGTTTTTTAACAACCTATCTACGACTTCATGACCTCACATAAATCCTATTGACATTCCAGAGTCGATGGCATTATCTACTTACAAACAATCTCACGACACAAAAAGGGGCTCCCTTCTTGCATATCAAGTTAACAATGCTTTCTCGTCATAAAATATCTTTTACGAAGGCGGGTCTCGGGAGTTAATGGTTTCCTTCACACATGAGTGCGGCGTGTCCTGGCAGGAGGAAGCGGCGGAGCTGGTCACGCGTGAACGAGACAATAAGGCGTTCAGTAGCTAGAGCTGTGGACTAGACAACGAGTATGAAATAATGGGTGTGGAAACAGAAAGTAATCCGTGCACCGGCAGTGTAGCCACGTAGTGATACTACAATATAGACAGAATATAAAGACACACAAAGTTAATTGACGTATGGGAGCAAAATTGTTTCAAATAAAATGTACTGAAATTGCTTGTTGAATTGCTAAAAAGATAAGAAATGCCGTCGACGAAGAATCAGTGGGCCATATT
The DNA here is from genome assembly GCA_946894095.1 of Incurvaria masculella. Taxonomy (NCBI): domain Eukaryota; kingdom Metazoa; phylum Arthropoda; class Insecta; order Lepidoptera; family Incurvariidae; genus Incurvaria; species Incurvaria masculella. The sequence continues at coordinate 10,250,423 of OX335657.1, read as the reverse complement.
ATTTACCAGAAAAAAGTATTTGTGTGGATTATTAAGGAAGTTCCGACCCATACAATGTTTTTTTTACACAGAACGCAATAATCCTGAAATTGTGAAATTGTTTTCGCTGCAAGTAATATGACTATATTAAACTTTTATTATTAATTCGTGGCTTAAAGTGCAATACTTTTTGCGTTATGTGTGCAAACAACTTTATATGGGTCGGAAAAGCCTTAAGCCCACTCACCTCACCAACCCATGCTCAATTTAAGGAAAAATAGATAAACATTTGTAAAACGCATTTCTTATACAAACACGTGACAGTGAGTACTTATAGCTATTCGAAAAGTCGTCACATCGGGTAGGTATGCTCCATCTCTCTATAACTTGCAGTAGTAATGTTTTACTTGACTTCTCACTCCCACAATATGTTCGCCTTGGAAGTGCGCGGCGCGCATACTAGGTCTGTGGATAATACATACACTGGCGGTAGCTCCGGCCGGTAAGTTCGCTTAAAAATGCACTCCCGGTGTTCTCGAGCCAACGACACGTAAGAACACGCAAGTAACTGCACAGGCCGCCATTGAGGGCAACGAACATTCTATGTTGCTGCTGCTATACGCAGGGCCGGATTATCCATAAGACAGTCCAGGCATCTGCCTAGGGGCCCCGCGAACAGAGAAAAAAATTCCATAGGATGAAGTATTACTTTAAGGAGATCGACGAGGAAATAATGATAGTTGAAAATTTACTCCTTCATAGGAAACAAAATTGGTAAATTTTGCATTAAATTTCTTAATTTACTTTTCGTCAAATATATGGCCCCGAGACTTGCATTGCCTAGGGCCCCGACATTGTTAATCCGGCCCTGGTTACACGGATTTGTGTTTGTCGCCACTCCGTCCTTTCTTACTCGATGGAACTAGACGTCGGCGCCTCGCCTTCGTTTCCCTTTCGGTTCGCCTTCACGACCATGTACGTTTCTCAGACTAATAATAAACATATTATCACTCTCACAATAACCCAGAAGGGGACGTAGCACAATACACAATACAATGCTCTAGCACCTACCTAATTATTTGACATAATACAGTGAGACTAAATTGAAATTCAATTATTGAAGGCTATCAAGGTCATATTTTCGTAACTAATTAATTATTTTTAACCGACTGCGCGACGTAAAGAAGGGTAATGTGTTTATCAGGCATGTATGTGTGTTTGTTCCTTTGTGGCGCTCTAGGTTGAGATAAATAGTCGTAACAGAAACTAAGACTAACGTAAAGTAGTACTTTGTGACGTCGATTTGCATTACTTTGAGATTTTTTGTTTCGACTATTTATCTCAGCCCTAGAGACCAAACGCGTGGGTCGTTTTTGATGTTTTTTGCGTATGTTTTGTTTGCCTGCCTCTTGACTGGTCATGGCCAGGATGGATACATATTTTTTTGTGAACATTTGTTAATTTAACAGAGGAAACAGGCCCGAGCCATTGTATGGAACTTGATCACCTCATTATCCTTTTGAGTACTTTCTCCGAGCAATCAAAATTGAGTAGGAGAATCGTCGTATCAGCCGATCGAGCGCGCTCCACTCCTGCGCCTGCGCATTGGAACGTAAAATTATCCACGCTCGACCAGCACAGCGCGGCATCGGCTGATCGTAACACTGTAATCGGTTTCAGTCACATCTGACGTCTCACCGCCGCCATGCTGGTCATATTTATGTCAAAAGCGTGCCCAGCGCGCCGTCGAACCGCGTTTATGATAGCTGATGTTCCCGGCTCCGCTAGCGTCAATTTCATGTTGAACATGCACTGCCAAAATCTGGACCTCAACGCCACCTGCCGGGTCAAGCTACCGCTAAAACCATCCGGAAGACCCAGATGAGCTACAAAAATAATTGTCATCAAAATCAGTCAAGCAGTTTAAGAGGAGACGAATTTCGAACACCGGAATTTTGTATTAAAAAAGACAAATATATTTGTACATACATGTTTACCGTAGTTAAACATATATGTATGTGAAATTAAATAAATATACATAACAATAATAGAGCAGTGTTGATTTCTACAATTGTTTAAATAGTACGTAAACATCTATTTATTAAGCAACAGCTAGGATAATCTATTAAATGTACGTATACAAGCAAGAGATATGTTTAATAGAAGATGCTCGGTAATCACATTATAGATATCCCTGTTCACGTGTTAAATACGATAAATCATACACCGAAATCATTGCTGCATTAAAATATCCCCTTAAGCCTATTCAAGAAAATATAACAAGAGAATAAAACATATTATCTTTTCTCCGTACCTGTGGTGATTGAATGTTTTCCCAGTACCGTTAGCACTTAGAAACACATTGAACGGTAAACGAGCTGCGCGTGCGCCGCCCCCCTCTCCCCCTCCTGCCCCTCCCTAGCCCCACACTAACCGGCGGAACCCTTTAGGAAACAACACACTCTTTGCTCAGCGATGGGACCCTCTTTCTGTTTTTTGTCTATTTTAAGGTCCGTAACAATATTTGTTCGTGCATTTGCTCGTGGCTCACGCATTTACATGTCAGTGTATCTATCTAATGGGTTCTCTTATCGGCGACTGATAAGACGTCTTCGAATTGCCTATTTGATGTTCGGTTGACGGAATAAACAATACGATCTAAATGAAATAAATAACCAAAAACACAGTTTTTCATTCAAAAGATTAAAAAAAATCGAAAGATTCTCGGGTGAAATTTCAAAACATTTTGTAAGCATCAATAGAGTTTTTTTCGAAAAAAAAAAAAATCTTAGGCCACCCGATCACGACAATTACACTCATCTCCGCTATGTTAATTCTTTCGTTACTGATCCGCTCTACATGTCCTCCACAGTTATAATGTAAGCATATGAAGATCAGATAAAAGAAAATTCCGAGAGTGGCGACACAGATTTATTGACCCGCGATAGAAGTTGGCGAGGTCCTTTCACTTTCCGCTGCGACGCGCCGCGCCCGGAGCGGAGGTCGCTCGCCGCGCCCAATGCGCAGGCGCATGTCTCCCTATCTCCTACAACGATCGGTTTGATTCTGACGTCCGCCGACATTGCTTCGCTGCTACCGACTAGGGGACGTCCATTAATTACGGAAGGCGTTTAGGCGCGGTGGGGGGGTTCGAGCCGAATCCAACCCGATCTCACGTGCGGTGAGGGGGAGGTGCTCGGCAAATATCACTTGATTTTTTTCCCGCAAGAAACAGTATAAAATTGCGAAAAAACTGGATTAACAGGGTTTTCCACTATTAAAAATGTTTTTTTTTATTGAAGCAAAAAACGAATACTGAAAAATTCACGTCAGATTAGGGGGAAGAGGTCCAGCCAAATCTCACGAGGTCTCCACCTGGGGGAGGGGGGAGGAGGGTTGAAAAACAATAATCTCACGTAATGAATAGACGGCCCCCTGCAACAACTGGCTTCGCTAGTTTGAACCAACACACCATAAGTTAAATGAGAGAAAGAACCAAGTCGTATATTGGTCACTGTTGCCTTTTCCAAGACCATAACATAATTGCAAATCATTTAAACTTATTTTCAACAATCAGTAAAAACAATCATTTGCAAAAAGCGACAGGCGACCAGCGAGCTGGTGTATCGTTTACCCAAAGAATCAGCATTACCAAAAAAATATCCGTGTTTTCCATCCAGTTCAATGCTCGTGCTCATAAAGTGAAGGTCCTGGCATGGCACCTAATTCCTTAGGGAAGCCACCCATGTCAGGTTGCATAAAAAAGGATTTTTTATACGTAGTTTAATTTTTTTTGTAGTCAATTTATTTACATGGTTTATGTAATGGCTTGTTGTATTGTTGTTTGTTGTAAAACAAATTAAAACGAACGTTCGGAAACCAGGTTTCAACAAATATTTTAATAACAAAAGAGATCCTATTCGTCTTCCCATACTCGAATACCGCGCCCCAGAAGTTTCAATGCGTGACCGTAATTCTACAAAACGTGGGCGTTTGGCACTCCTCGACAGCCTTTACGACTGCCGAGGCGGTGTCGTGCGCGCGAAGAAGAGCGTTGATCTAGGTCGGGACTGCCCTTATTCGGCTCGCCTCCGCCGGGCCTCCGCGGAGACGACGCGCCGGAACTAACCTGCCCGCGTCTGCTCCAGCGAGCGCGGTGGTACGGGAGCGGAAACCGAACTCGTTTGTATGGGGGCGGCGCGGACCCACTTTTGCCATACAAAAACGACGCGAGTGAAACACTAATTAAGGCTGAGATAAATAGTCGTAACCAAACTAAGACCAACGGAGAGTAGTACTTTGTGACGTCACGTTGACACAAGTTGGATGGAAGAAAGCTAAAAGTAATCCAAAGTGACGTCACAAAGTAATACCATTTCTTTAGGATTCGTTTCTGTTACGCCTATTTATCTCAGCCACCGAAAAGTAGTACTTTGTGAGGTCACTTTGCATTACTTTGAGATTTCGTTCATACAAAATTTGTCAGAGTGACGTCACAAAGAAGTGCTTTCGTTGTACTAGTTTCTGTTACGACTATTTATCTCAACCTCAAAGTAATCCAAAGTGTCACAAAGTACTACCATTTCTTTAGGGTTCGTTTCTGTTACGACTATTTATCTCAGCCACCGAAAAGTAGTACTTTGTGAGGTCACTTTGCATTACTTTGAGATTTCGTTCATACAAAATTTGTCAGAGTGACGTCACAAAGAAGTGCTTTTCGTTGTACTAGTTTCTGTTACGACTATTTATCTCAACCTCAAAGGAAACCAAAGTGTCACAAAGTACTACCATTTATTTAGGGTTCGTTTCTGTTACGACTATTTATCTCAGCCAACAAAAAGTAGTACTTTGTGAGGTCACTTTGCATTACTTTGAGAGAAAATTTGTCAGAGTGACGTCACAAAGTACTACTTTTCGTTATTCTTAGCCACGATTGCACGAAGGGACGGCTGAGTTAATCAATATTCACTTTTAGTGAACCGCAAAGCGTTCCTTCCATGCTGTTCATACAGAGTGACGTGTTTAGTCATACGTTGACGTTGATTTAGATTTTTTGTCCTATCGGGCACCTTAGTTACTATTACAATTATTTATCACAGCCTGAGGATTGGTGTTTCTTTCGTTCTTTGCCTTAATCTGTTCTACCATAGAATTGTTTGGCAGAAGCATTTAGATCCTAGAGTGTATTTAATAATTGTGGCCGAAAAATTATATGTAAACCAGTGAAGTTTCTTTGCGGGTTCTTCTTTACTGAGTTCATCGACTCCGCGGATCTATCAGTTTGTGACGTAACTAAGTGTAGTTTGGCTACCAACTAGTTTAAAAAAATTAATTTAAATACATGAGTTCGCCAACGAATTCGTTCACCACCGATGTTCCCGAGTTCCAAAGAAAAGTTGAAACACGTAAGAACTTAACAGGACGCTATTTAGTGCAACGGACATTCAATAAGCGAACTAACTGCAGTCAGTGGTTTCGCACTAACGCGTGGCTACGCTGTCGCCATACGAACGAGCTTCGATCGCCACTCTCGTCCTTCCATGCTCGCTGCTCTATACCCAGGCCGCGGCCTCCGCACCGCTCACTGGGCCACGAATGCGACAGGTCAAATGCTTTAGGATACGAGATCTTGCTTCGTCATTGGCTCGTTACGGAGTATTGTCAAGTTATTTACTATAGAATTAAGCCCGCCCGGGTTGGTAACATTGCATTAAAAAATTGTCGAAACGGCAATGAAAAAAATTCCGTGTTTACATCCAGTTCAACGCAGCCTTGCTCATAAAATGAAGGTCCTGACAGAACCTAATTCCTTCGGGAATATGGTGGGTTGGGCTAATATCGTGATGGTGGGTATGATATCAGGTATCCATGTCCAGTCATGTACGTTTTTCAGTAGTATTCATAGTGAGCGGACTAACTTTAATACGCGGATTATGTCCGTACTAAGTCGCCTTTTTTATGGTTAGTCCGGTGTAAATCCCGTATAACCTTTTGACGTTTCACTCTGAATACGACTGTTTATGTTTAAAGGTCGATCATGCAAACAAGATCGAGGTAAATTATGGTAATTTTCATTCACAATCCAATTGTATGAATAATTGGGGGATTTTCTTCTCGCAGTATTATTTATTTATTTACATAGCGTTATCGTCATTTTGTACATTAACTGAGCTAATTGCGCTAAACGCGAGAACGGGTTCATGATGCCGGTACAAATGTGATAATCTCGCACAAAGCTATCGAACAAAAGGAGGCGTTCGTGTTTGTTTGAACGGGTTTATTAGGAGAAGCATGTGAATTACTACGCTACTCGATACATCATTACAGAGATACTGGAAGAGATAGATCGGCGCCAGGCACACCAGTGGCGTGTCAAGTCTGGTACAAAACATAAATATGGATACTTTTTTTTTTGACAAGAAGGTTTTTAAGGCTCCAACTGAGTAGTTAAAACAAACGATAATAGCTACCTCCGTACGAATAGTATTCGTGTTAGTGTTCATTCACGGAGGAAGGAAAAAAGATGTTTCTGTATGGTGTTTTTAAAGGGGGCCTTCATTAATTACGCGAGGGGAGGGATCGAGCCAAATTTCACCCAATCTCACGCAGGGGAGAGGGGGTCCGGAAAATATCGCGTAATCATTTTTTTCTTAACCAGTGTAAAATTGCGAGAAAACTGTGTTAAATTAAGCAAAACATTCTAACAAACTTGTGATGAATGACCTTTTTGAATACATCAAGTGTTATCGTATGCAATAAATATAAACATTTACAAAAATCTCACGTGATATTAGGAGGGTAGGAGGGGGTCGAGCCAAAAATGACGACATTTCACCAATGGGCCCCCGATGTCGAAAAATATAAAAATTCCTCACGTAACGAATGGACGCCCCCTTACTGCTAAGGACTCTGATGACTCGGCGTGATAGTTCATAGTCTAACCTATAGTTATGATAAAACGACCATTCAAAAAGGCATGTGAACTAATTGGATCTCTAGTTTATAGTGCACAAAGATTATTTACGTAATCACGACATTCAACGTATACGTAACAGTCTTTGCGCCTCACTTATTAGAACGAGCCGACGATAACATTTGCTGTACACTTGTAAATATTTGCTTCCAATACAAACATAACAAAAAACTTAATACCTTAAGCGGAACCAGCCCACAGGATGAAAATATTGAACGTGTCGCCAAGATAATAATCAAACATTACCGAGAATAAGCGAGAAAACGGTCGCGTTGAAGTCTTTTTAACGTAAACCCGAAGAGCGTTTCCGAGCAAGCGCCCCCGCGCCGTCTTGTCGTGAATACCAATATCGCTCTCATTATTGTTCTAAATACGCGGAATGTAACAAAGGATTATTCTAATTTCTTCGAGATTCGGTCGTCCGGGCGAAAGTTACCTTCGAAGATGACATTCAAGAATTCGAGAGACATTACTCGAATCGAGCTCGTGGGATTGTACCTCAGGCGATGCGACGGAATGTGACTCTTGGATCTCTACAATGTAGTTCATTACTGCATTTTCCGTGCGCTACGAACACCAACCAATTCAAAAATAGACTGGATAACCATGTCAAACAAAATCGAATGTAAAGAAAAATAACAAAAAAAAAATCTTTTTTTTTTTTATTAAAAACCACCTCGCAACTAAATTTATCAAGTTAAACACTGGATTTAGACGCATCAGCATAAGCTGCCTGTCTAAAACTTTTAAATAAATAAATATAAATAAATAAACATGAGTACCCAATTAACAAATTATTCTCATAGACGTAAGACTCTCCCTCCGTACCCCTTTCTATCACCGCTCAACGCGGAACAGGCAGGGAATGCGCCCGTTCAATGTCGATATACTAAAAATGAGAACCAACCGATCCTCTAGATCCTTGATCCATAGAGTCGGTGAGCCATAGCGACTCGACTCCCTGCCGAGGTATTTCTACCAACATTAACCTGGCGGTTTGAAACGGTTATATGTTTTTTAAACGTGGTGTGAAGAAGCTCCTGGACGGCCGGATGGTGAAAGTTCGAAAGCCCATGGGGGTCATCGGGCACCTCTTATGTGAGGATCTGGCGTATGCCATATGCCAAGCTTAACATAAAACAAATTTAGAAGTGCATTAAATGCCCTGCGTTGCGTTGATGGACGTTTTGTAGCTTGCCCTAAGCCAAATCTCCCAGGTCTCAAATGTCAATTATTCTAGAACCTTTACCCTTTGTACTTTGTGAAGGAAAACATCGTGAGGAATAATCGCTTCATAGCAATAGCTAGATGAAACGACGCGTACTGGGCTCGCCACTTATGTGTTTTATGTGCACTTGTTATGTGTACCTAAGAACAACGTGGGGCGAGAATATCGGTGTTCAGGTTCGCTTAATGAAACTTGATTGTTTTGTTTTTGTAGTAATTGTTGTGAATGTTTTATACTTAACAAGCTAGGCGCCTCACTGTCGATTCTAAACACACATAGTTCTAGCCGTGCTATACAAAAAAGAACCTAGTTTCCATCTAGTTTTTCGGACTAATGGACTAACGGGAATAAATGTTTAAATGATTTTATGATAGCCCTAAATGACGACAAAACTGAAAACCTATTAATTATTATTATTACATAGAAGCATGCAGGAAAGTATCTACAAATACTTTTACCGTTTCTCTTACTTCACACGATACCACAATCATACTTTCCCGTGCTACATACATCCCGACAAAACTTTATTCATCCCGACTTCCACGCAAGCTTACACACTCGCTCACATTCTCCCTCACCGACACTTATTTTTTTATTTAATTTTAATTAAGATTACATTTCTAGAACCGATATTTATTTGTTTAGGGCAACCACTTTCCCATGATACAGTCCTGAACAGTAGTTTGGGAAAGAGCAAATAAAAAATGTTAATACTCTGAATTTCAATAAATCCCTGGCCCTCCATGCCCAGTTACATACAAAAATACCAGCAGTAAGTACATTCGATTGATGAGTCTACCACCTTCCCGGTAATTTCTTGCATAGAAATTGATTATTGAACTCAATAACATAATATTAACAAGTTGAATTCATTCTCTTAAAAAATAGACATGAACCCAAATGAACAGTCAACCAAAGATAAAAGGAGACACTTCCGGTTAAACGGTAAAATGAATGGTGGTTACATACAACCTACAATAAAAAATTAAAATGTTGTATTATTTCTCCGTGCATTACTTTGCTGGGAATGTATTTAGTTAATGTCCAAGTTCTTTTATATTATTCTAATTTTGTACATTCCTGATTGTTGTGCCAATTAAATAAATATTTTTTTTTAGGTTTTATTAACACAGTGAATAATAAACATTCTCATTCATGTTTTAATGTACAGTCCGCCCTATAATTCATGTCCCAAAAGTCAGAGAATTTCAACTGTTCACCATTTCCTTAAACCGGATGTGCATCCTTAAATCTTCGGTCGACTGTACGTCTGAGTACATATGCGTACTAAGATGTACCCAGAGATAGAGCTCCGTCGGGTCGCCTCGTCTCGGTCGTGACCGAAATGATCCTCGTTCCGCTTCGACGACCTAACAGCATTCCCAACCTGCGGGGATTCCATATCGCTTCATCTCACAACTGAACCTACTGCGAGACCAATATCATTAATTATCATCAAGCTGCACGTAGTCTAGTCGCAGCATAAAGTCCGTGGCTTGGAGACCATGAGTGCGATAGCAATGTGCATACGTTTCTTATATATCTGACTTTTAAATGAGCCTCTTAAATGAGGACTTTCTGAGAGGAGCCCGATTGAAAAAAAAACATTGTAAGTACAGCAGAGCGCCGATTATATGAACTAATTGGGGAACGTTGGGGGTAACCTATAATGAATAAAAATCTTTGTATGTATTTACAATTTAAATTAATAGTAAGGTACGTTAAGAAACATATTTATGACCTACATATTATTTTATTCATACACATATAAGCATGTAGTAGATGCATACATTATGTGAATAAATGTACATATGTACTTAAACATAGTTTAAAGAAAATTTTGATCCTGTTTTGTGTGGCCGAAGCTAGATTTTATCAGTTTTAAGAGGATAATGAGGTGATCGAGTTCCATACAAAGGCTCGTACCAGTTTCCTCAATCAAACTAAGAAATTTTTTTTAGAAATTTTGCACATTCAATAAACCAACTGAGAGCTACGCCCGCACGTTTTGATTTTTTTGATAACTTATAGTATATTCATTATATAAGCCTCTCAAGATTTGTATAGATATGTTTAAGGGCGTACATATATCTTGGATATAAGTGTAGTTATAAATAAAATCAAAACGTACGGACATAGCTCTCAGTAGGATTACTGAATGTAAAACAATTAAGTATGTAAACAAATTAATTAATAAAATTGCTTGGTTTGATTGAGGAAACAGGCACGAGCCATTGTATGGAACTCGATCACCTTATTATCCTCTTAAGCTGATCGGATCAGCGGTCGTTCATATGACCGACGTTCCAATAATCGACGCTCTACTCTACTGTATGTACATATAGCTTGTGCATCCTATCATCAGTCAGTCAGTCAGTCAGTCAGCGTGTTTGTGTCCACTGCTGGACATACGCCTCTCCAATTTTCCTCCAGTCCTCCCGGCCTTCAGCGGTACGGAACCACTGCTTTCCGCCAACGCACTTGGAAGTCAACGCACATCCTATCATACCATCTTATAATTGCTACAACAATGCTTAGCACCAATTTATAAACTCACTTTCCAATGTTGGCTAATAAAGCTTCTGCGAGTTTGATACTGTTGCATTCTTGCAATTCCCGAAGAGGCGTTTTTATTCCGCAACTTACTTGCAATCGCGCCATTCGCAACGAGTGCTTAGTCAAATAGATAATTGACAAATGGTGACAGCCCGGCCCAACGAACCATCCGAGCAGCACAATGCACCCGAGGAGAGTTTCCACATGCGTCACGTCCGATGGACAGACGTCGCGAACGGGCACAATCCGCGAATCAACTCGTTGCGTCACACACAATGGACACATCGAAGCGTCAATCACCTCAAAATGGGTGCCGGGCGTTCGTTTTTTAAATATCTTCAGATGCGCCTCGAGTAGAGAAAGCCGCGCGCAAAGATGGCGTCGCAGCGTAACCGTCACGTAATGATTCGTATGTGAAATCTATGTATAGGTCGGCCGGTCGGACGTTAATTGAAGTTTGATAAAAGTGGACCGCCCGAAGCCACGGCGGCTTCATTTCAACCACTATTGACTCAGGCTGCCACACAATGGCCGAAGATGATTATCGTCCGCCGACGCAACAATTACATTATTGTTACCGACACTTACGTCTAACTGAACGAGAACAAAGTAATCGACGCACGCATCAATAAACACCAAATAGAAGCGGCAACAATTAGGATCAATCCGATTTTATAGCGAACCAGCTCGCGTGAGCTACACGAATTGCGTTTTAGTTCTTTTGCGCGTAAAACATGATGCGATCGCGTGTGAACATTGAGACATATTTTGTTCTTGCAATGATCAGAGGAGAAAATGGTCTTTTCGTTAACCTCTTTTAATCTAGATCAACCCAAGTGGCTTGCTTGTGTGACTATACGGGTTGTAGCACAATATTTACAATCAGTTGCGGAATCATTAGGAAAAGGACGTATCTGTGTTACATAATTATATATTTTTTTTCTACAGTCCGTATATATACTGGTAGTGACTTTAATGAAATTTTGGGAACCACGAAAAAAAAACATCAAAATTTTACAATATTTCTTATACCTAAAGTGTTGGTAGCCTATCCAAAAACCCCGCCATTTACATACAAACATTTAAATATAAATCGATCATTTGGAAACTGCAGACTATGTACAGAGCGCATCACCCTAAACGCTACATTGGCATTTGCAAACTTGCAAACGTATGTAGGTCAAAGTCTGATGTGTGGCGGTTAGGCTGATGCCGTTTACATGACGTGCTTCGATATACGGGTCTTCGCAGATTTCATAAGCCCTGTGTCTCTATTACAAAATCACGACAAAAAATGTATTTGTTCACACCTTCCAAGAAACCGTTACTGAACAATTCCATTAGAGCAATGCTCACATCAGCCGATGGCTATTTGCTCAGTTTTACGAGTTATTTCGCAACAAACCGTTTAATATCCAACCATTTGTTCACTTGAGACTTGACCACGTTACCTAGTGTGAGATAAATCTGTTAAAAGATATAAAACATTCTGTTTCGTATTAGAAGATAGAAAGCGAGTTAAGGTGTGGGCCGAAAGAGTCTGCTTAAAATGGAATGGGGAAGGCCAGCCGATGCTTTTTAGGGTTCCGTACCCAAAGGGTGAAAACGGAACCCTATTACTAAGCCTCCGCTGTCCGTCCGTCCGTCCGTCCGTCCGTCCGTCCGTCTGTCCGTCTGTCCGTCTGTCACAGGGCTGTATCTCAGTAACCGTAACAGGTAGACAGCTGAAATTTTCACAGAGTGTGTATTTATTTTGCCGCTATAACAACAAATAGGTAAGATTAAAAAATAATTAAAATTTAAGGGGGCTCCCATACAAAAAACGTGATTTTTTTGTTTTTTTTTTTCTACGATGGTACGGAACCCTTCGTGTGCGAGTCCGACTCGCACTTGGCCGGTTTTTACAGATGGAGCCCTGTCAAATCGTATTCTTGTGCTTCTGCGACTGTTTAGCAGGTAATGCTACCTGGCCTATCGATGAAGCGCCGGAAGGATTCCCTAACCTAAATCTGGCCAGAAAAGGAATAGGGAATCTCACGCCCCGCGGCGCTCCAGGGTGCTGGGTATTCCGGGCGATGCTATACACACTACACGCGGTCTTGCATTGCCCAAAGGTGACTCCGCCCGAAGACTGGTCGGAGAGCAATCTACAACACGTTTTGGTCGCTAAACTCTACAAATGCACCGTAGCAAATCTATGGCATAATGCGCACCACATGCGCTCCCAAAATGCATTCGAACCGTAGAAAGAGAATCTCCGTGCAGGAGCGCAGCTACTTTTCCGAACTCTTTGATTCGAACAGGAGCAAAAAACACAGACTCGAAAGCTAGGCTAGGTCGAGGGGTCACTCACTCAGGGAATCTGGTGTACAATCGTTTGGGAATCTCAAGAATCTTAGGTGGGAGTCCGAGGAATCTGGTGGGAGTCTGAGGAATCTGGCGGGAGTCCGGAGAATCTCGGAAATCTTATGTAATCCCGAGTAATCCTAAAGAATCTGAGAATCTTAGGTGGGAGTCCGAGGAATCTGGTGGGAGTCTGAGGAATCTGGTGGGAGTCCGGAGAATCTCGGAAATCTTATGTAATCCCAAGTAATCCTAAAGAATCTGATAATCCTAAGGAAATCATTGGGAATCCTAAAAAATCATGAAAATCTCGTGTAATCTTAGGCGGAGTCCGATAAATCTGACGGGAGTCCGAAGAATCCGGAAATCTTATGTAATCCCGAGTAATCCTAAGGAATCTGAGAATCTTTCCAAATCTTTGTAATATCAGATAATCTTCGGAAGGTGTCCGATGAATCTGGAAATCTTGTTTTTGTTACTAAAATTGTTTTAGATACAAACAGCAGTATTAAAAAGTATTATAAAATGGGCGGACTAACTTTACTACGCGTATTAAGGTCGAAGTAAACCGGTTTTTGTATGGTTAGTCTGGTGCTAATCTCGTACTAAGTTTTTACAGGTTCACTGTGAATACGACTGCAAGGGATTTCGAAAAAGAAGAGTACCTACCTAATCGCGAAGTTTTCTACGTGAAATATTTGCTAAGGTTTCAAATATAGCCTTTTATAACGACCCAGGCAAAAAAATAATCAACCCTGACCTAATGATGGCTGAGATTTGAAGAGATTTCGAAAGAGCGGAGTACCTCACCTTGAAATTTAGTATGTGAAATATGTACTGTGGCTTCAAAAATGGTATTGTATAATGCCTCAGGAAAAGAAAAAATCAGCGCTGATCTAAAGATCGCTGAGATAATATGGGATCTAATTTAACCGGATTCCGCCTGGGTGAATATGTCCAAAACGAATATCGCACCAACGCGCACCGGCCGGCCACGGCGCGGGGGCGCCCCGCCCGCCGCGCCGTTGCCGGCTCCCGCGGGCGCGCCGCTCGCCGCCGCTGCCCGCGCCCGCGCCGTAGCCGCCTCGCGCGGACGCCGCGTCCGCCCGCCTGTCCGCGATGACGTCACGGACACGTGCTGCGCGCAACGCGCACCCCGTGTACGTGTACCTACTGTGTATTGGGTGGGAGACTTTTAGTCAGTGATTTTGATTCAATAATTTTATTTTTGTAGGTATTTTGTGCGCCGTCAAGTCAAAGGACAGCCAGCTGGCCAGCCGGCTGTCAGCAATTCAGTCAGATGACAAACGAGATTAAAAAGATTTTAACCATACATATTCTATTGAATTATAAGTCTCTATGAATCGTTGGTGGTCACTAAGAATCTCTAAGAATCTTTAGAAATCCCGAAATCTTTGGAATGTACCAAAAATGTGTTGGTAGTCCTTAAAAAATCCAGGTAATCTTTGGTAGTCTCTAGGAATCTTTGGTAGTCCTCAGAAATCTTAGAAAATCCCAGTATATTTGTAATTCCCTAAAAATCTTTGGGAGTCTTTAAGAATCTTTAAGAATCTTTGGGAGTCTTTGGAAATCTTTAGGAATCTCCAAGAATCTTTGGTAGTCTTTGGAAATCTTTAGGAATCTCCAAGAATCTTTGGGAGTCTTTGGAAATCTTTAGGAATCTCCAAGAATCTTTGGGAGTCTTTGGAATCTAGAAATCCCAAGGAAATCTTGACTACTGGGAATCTGGTGTAGACTTTTTGCTCGAGTGACTAACCCCTCGGGCTAGGTACCCTTACCTCAAACGTCAGTACATCATTCACATGAACCGTAATAGGCAGCCAGCAGAAATTTTCACTGAGCGTGTACATGTTTCTGTGGCCGCTATAACGACAAATAGTAAACATCAAAAAGTAATAAAAATTTAAGGGTTAAATGTTTGTATATACAAGAAAAGTTATTTATTTGGGTCAAGTCTAGTATAATGGTTTAATTGCACACGAAGGTGTGCGAGTCCGACTCGCACTTGGCCGGTTTCTTTTGTGTTTTTTCTCTGGCGAATGAGCGAGGCACCATTATCAATTAGTAGGTACTTGGTACGAACAACGCAACTTGAAGTCGCTTGCTTCGATGAGGCCGACAAGTTTCCAATGCGTACCATGTAAAAGTCAGCATTCAGTAATCCTGTGTCCTTTCCGTACTCTTCCCGTGCTACTCTCAGATCGCCAGTCTCTTCTCCAGTTACGCCAGAAGAGCGGCGCATCGGACTTATCGTGTATTACTTAATCTGTGGTATTGTCGCTCGAATGCATAGGAGGCGGACCGCGGAGGCTGCCGAGCAGGCGCAGGCGGCCCGAAGCGTGTCACGTCGGGTGCGTGTAAAAAACCTATAAATGTATACTTACCGATATTATATCGATGGCGCATGGCGCGGCGCGGGCGGTGTGATGTGTGCCGACAGGTTTCCTACTTTCACCGCTTATGCAACTAGTTTCAATTTACTTCACCGCAACGAAATAAACTATTGTTATGCTCGCGCGACGCAGCTGCGGTGAACGTGAAATGATTTGCAAAAGAAAGCATTTCACGAGTGACTCCCCGTTCGTTTACGTGCCACTTGCGTGCGTGTGCGTGCGATTGGCGGGTTCAATCTAGATATAAACATAGTCGTAAAATAAATGCTCTCACAAAAATACCTAGACAATATTAAAAAATCAGTTGAAGACATTTTGTATTTATTATGCAAAGAAATTGGCCGTTAGAGCCGAAAGGGGGCTATTCTGTACATGAAACTTAACATATTAAGCTCCATAACTTTTATATTTGTGTGGACAAAACTTTTGTTTTGTCTTGCCTTGCCTTACTCTTTTAGTAAGGCTTTTTTATTATTTCACTAGCTGGTTCTGTACACTGTGTTTACATTATAGATATCGTTGTATTATCTTTTAGCGCTTATAAAAAAAGTTTTACTTACTTTCGTTAAGATTGTACCCATCGATAAGTAAATTTAAGCTTTTTATACCCATACTCACTCATTTGCATATATTAAGTTAGAACTATATTTCTTCTTTTGACTTTGGTTTTTTGTAATTCATAACATTTTTTTTAATTTACACTCTTATTTATGTAATTACGAAACACCATAATAAGTTATTGAGTGAGGTATAGTTTGAATTCAGGACTTTTTACCTTTTTCATATAATTTATACGTGAGATTGGGTGGGTGATCCAATTTGAGATTCCTATGTTGGCAATACTGTAAAAGAGAGATGTCAATGAGCTCGCGTTTCAAAAGTATCCAAAATGTGAGTTTGCGATATCGATCGCTTAACCACAGCGCAGCGCATTGAAATAAAAAATAATATTTTCTGGCGAAATGATAAGTCTTCCTAAATTGTGTTTAAAAATTTACGAAATGGTCAATTGAACCATGCTACTGGGGGATCAATTCGAAACCTTTTGAATTTAGAAGAAACAAAGCACGTTGGAGATGGGACGTCTGTGCCTCATAGTTGCGTCCGTTCACCCGAAAATATTGCTGCTGTAAGTGAAAGTGTGGACAAAGCATTATCACTCCGTGTTGACGTTCACAACTTTGGGTTTTATGACCCTATTTAGAACATTTTGCAACAAGACTTGCACCATAGACATTCCCTTAGATCTGAACTGTTAGGAAGCAAAAGCCCAGAGACCACGAACCGCGAATACTTTGAGCAGATTCAGTGTCAAAGCATTGTTTTAAAAGAAACCTTATTTTCTCATGAGGCACTACTTCTACTTTATTCTATGCTTCTACTATCAGCAGCTACGTAAATAAATCAAATTAAAATAATTTCATCGCGTTGTGCTGTTGTTAAGCGATCCCTTTCACAAATGTGTTAATTTAAACCTACATTTGGCACTTTGAAATCGTACGCTCCATGACAGCTGTCTGATTTACAGTGCTGTTAACGTAGGAAACTCGGAAATTGGAATACCTAATATCTGTAATCTCTGGTTATATTATCTGCCTTTGTTTTTCGTTAGAAATAAACATAATTATTATACAACAAGGTACACAAAAATGTACACTATGTGATTCATTACATAAAATGCATGAACTGTAGGTCAATTAGCGGACCTACCCTAAGCATAACATTTTCAAACGAATACTTCAGGATAGCTGACTTTCATATTTACAGTTTTAAAGGGCTAACCTTTAAATTTAGGAAATTGATACCCCGTGTCATCAGTGCTGGGGGTCCGTGGCATGAGGATGACAATAAATACGATTAATAACAATTACGTATTTTTACTTTTTCTGTGGTAATAGATTTTAAAGTAATTTATTTCGAAATGCGTTTTTTTCTTTCCCTTCAAGTGAGTTCAGAAGGGGTGGGCAATAATTCTGAAATCCAGCAAGGGGTCCATGACTACGAAAAGGTTAAGAACCCTGATTTAGCATAATCGCCCCTAATATATGTTACTAATGTTATTTCGTACTAGCGATTAGAACGCTTAGTCACTAATGTGTGTTTTGGTGACCGAAGCGAACGGTTCCACGTTCATCATGGGGTCCACTATGAACCTAATTCACGTTTGCGTCGTCACAATCCGAGTCGCTCATTATGCGCAGGCACGCAGCTCGCCCCCAAATTACTCGACTGTAAAAACTCCCGTCCTTCCCGGAAAGCGCCGGTTAGTTCGACCGGAAGAGTTGCTCTATCATTACGCTCGACGCCCCCAGCTCTGGGAACTGCGATATTTTTCATAAGTTCGTGAATATCCGAGACCCCCACCGAGCCAAGACGCGTCACGTAGAAGCACCGAGGCACGTCCGTATAGACGTGTCGCGGTCAAAGTGTTTGAACAAGGGCGTTCCCTCGGCGCCATTGAGAGAATCACGCGCACCTGTTTGCCCACGTAGCGTCACCCATCTCGCTTTGTCTTGCCGATGCCACAGTGATCGATTCGACGGAATGCCACGGGAATTTGAGTGAATTCCTGGAGAAGTTCGTGTGACCGAGACGGCTCCGGAACGGACCGAATTCCGAGCTCTGTTGGGGCCACGGATCATTTGTTAGTTGCTATGCATAGATGATCTCGTACGCACAACTGCATTCAATATCGTTAATGAATATACGACTATAATGCCTAAAAAAGGTGATTGGTTCCCCCTTAGGGCACACCAATTCCGGCCCGCGAATAGTTTCGATCCAATCCGCCATCTTCCTTCCTCCTTCTCGATTTTCCTGTGGGAATGACTAAAAATGTAATCATGTTTATTCTAAAAAAACTGCAATAAAATTTCCTGACGATGATTTGGCCCCGGTTTGAGAAATATTTTTTAAACGGATCATTTCTGTATCTGATAAAGATGATTTATCAACAACGTACTTGCGATCGCTTGCACCCTCGCTTGCACACTGCAAGCCTAAGAGCCAAAAAACAGCACCGAAAGTACCGAAACAGATTTCTTAAAAAACTGCTAATTATCCATTTATATGCCCGACGATTATACACTTTTTTACTACAAATGGGCACGCTTCACTGAGCCAGTCCTGATCTGGGATATCTTGCTCAGGTAGCGCGTCATCTCATTTTTAGGGTTCCGTACCCAAAGGGTGAAAACGGAACCCTATTACTAAGCCTCCGCTGTCCGTCCGTCCGTCCGGCCGTCTGTCACAGGACTGTATCTCATGAACCGTCATAGGTAGGCAGCTGAAATTTTTACATAGTGTGTATTTATTTTGCCGCTATAACAACCAATAAGTAAAATATAAAAATAAAATAAAATAAATAAAAGCATTTTTTGTATGGGGCCCCCCATACAAAAAATGTTAAATAATAATAATAATAATAAAATGTTTTATTGAGGCACACAGTCCTAAATACATGAAATATACAGTAATGTACAGTACAGTACAATCTTGTACGATGGTACGGAACCCTTCGTGTGCGAGTCCGACTCGCACTTGGTCGGTTTTTTTAATAGTATGTTTGTAAAGTTGTTTGAAAACACGCGATGCACAATGAGTTTTCGACAGGAAAGCCAGTCACCGCCGGTATTGCACCGAGGCGACGCCGCCGCCGGGGGTTCTGCGAACGCGAAACAATGGCGGAGTTATTTCGCAACAGTCTTCCTGCGCGCGCAGGTGCCGCAAAATGACGTAGAGCCTGCCTTTATGTTCGAAATTGACAAACTGATCGCCACCGAGCAACTGGAAAATGGATTTAGATTATAATAGGACCACAGAAGAGAGAATGAAGGATTAGTGGCATGCGCTCGTTATTCGCGATTTCGCCGACAATGTGCATATATCGTGAGGCCGGCCGCGCGTCGTATCGCTACCACACGCGAATTTGCACCCGAAAGTGTGTTCACCATGTCAGTTCCCACCCACACAAATATTCCAATACGTCTGCGGCTATGTTTGCGTGTGGCTTATGTACAACCTCCGGGACGAGCCGAGTCTTTCCCCTTTCAGATAATTTCAGCTGCTTCCCTATTACGGTTTGTGAGATACAGCCCTGTGACAGACGGGCGGACGGACGGACGGACAGCGGAGGTTTAGTAATAGGGTTCCGTTTTCACCCTTTGGGTACGGAACCCTAACTAGCGCTTGGAAGGGAAAGGACTTATGTTCTATGTTCTTCTCGGAGGTTTTATGTTCAACGTCGAGTTAGTAGTTTTAGCGAATTGGAGACAGCGGATCTTTATAGTAAGTGCACTAGATCTCTCATCTTCTTCGTGTTTAGAGGGTCACGACGCAAAAAAAAAACTAGATTTCTGAAGCGCTAATTTTGTATGAATTTATTGTCATCGTACGTCTTGAAGCCCCATGTGACGGCATGTGACTCAGAAGCCTAAGTCCCCTAATAGATAACTCCACTTTCGAGCGTGATGCAGTTGTAGTGATTTGGTATAATGTTGTGTGATTCCGGGGATATCTTATAACGCCAACGCTCGAAAGTGGAGTTATCTATTAGCAGACGGACTTCAGTACGTGAGTGCGTTAACGCTGGACCGGTTTTTTTATCTGAGCATATCTAGGAGTACCACATTTTGACTTGGTTTAGCGGCAACAATAAAAGCGACGCGGCGCAGTGTGACCAGTTTTTGCCAGTGAAGAGCTGGTCGTAAAGATCCCTCCGAATGCCTCCAGAGAGCGCATTCGATGTGGCAACAATGCGGGCAGGGACGGGACCCTGTCCCGCGCTTTGTGCAACCGAGCTATAAAGAAGAAATAAAAAGCGTCATGCATGCGTCATTTTAATATCTCGAAAGCATTATGGCTCCATAAATTGCAGCGGCGAGCTTGTTTTCAATCACGGAATGAATTAAAAAAATGTTCGCTTCGCATCTACCTAATACGTATTGGCGGGAGGTCGGAATTATTAATAGGTCCATAAATTGCCATTTTGAGCTCGTTATCCGACGAAATGGTAGAGAAAAATCTTTGCTGGCTAGTCGTTAAGCGCTTGCGTGCATTGGTCGGTAGAAATACTGTCCGGCAAGTGTTTTACTAGGGTCTATTAAGCAAATCGTGAGTAAGACAGTACAACTCCTAAACAGGCGGAGCAGATGGTGGGACCGGTGGCAGACGCAACTAGCAACATACCATCCCCTTACCTGCTTAGTGGGTGGTAGGGTTAGGCCATTAGATCGAAGCGAAAATAAAAAAGTCGTCCTTTTCATCCAGTTCAATGCAGCCGTGCTCATTTGGAAGAACCTGGCAAGGCACCAAAGTTGTTTGTATCAACTAAGCCAACTTGAAGGTTGTTAAAAACCGAAATTCTTGTTGTATTTTTGTGGAGTATTGAATATACTGGCATTCGTTTTGAATACGTTTTTTATTGGGATACAAACATTATTTTGTAAATATTTATTATTATGGCATTACCGTTATCTCATTAATTTGAGATTAACATATATTAAAGACATATATTAAAATGTTATTTTTTTATGATTATTTTCAAAATCTGTTAACCTAACTTTTAAGTTAATCTACAGATGGGGCCGAGACCGCAATCAAGGTACAGACATAAACACTTCTGGGTAAGTTTAAAATTGTAAGCCTCACCACCAAAAACAGAAATTGGTAATGAGGATTACTTACATGTTTCCAAGTATCAAGTAAGTTGTAACATGTACAGTAAGCTGGTTCACAGAACGGGTAAGCATTATCTAAGGCCGAAATGGTATCCCCTAGTAAATACCACAAACAAGGCCATTAAAATCAAAACGATGTTCGGAAACCTGATACCCCTGCCCATAATTTTAATCTCCACAAAGATTCGAGCGGCTAATAAGATTCATCGGCTGACGGCGGCGCGCGGCGCTGCAGACATGCGTGAAACGAAGGGACAGCGGGCCAATCTCGCGTTTTGATTAGGTCCATCACAAACCCGAGAGCCCAACACGACATAATAAATAATGGACGAGACAAATCACCTCAGACCCCTGTCCCAGATGTGGGGTAATTTGACACGAGTCTAACGAGAGCGACGACCCAATTGAGGGTTTTCGATGCTGGCTGCCGGGCCCAGTGCGCGACGCACCGCAGCAAACTAGTTCCGACGCACGCTAGACGTAATCACCACCGCAACCTCTTCAATCAAACCGTCGAAGCTGTTCGTATGTAATGAGGTGTAATTATTATGTGCGGCGTTGCCGTCGCCGCAGCCTCGGGCGCCGCGGGGGCCTTTCTATGAATGCACCAGTAACCCTATTTGGCAAATAGCCCCCAATTATAAGCGCAAACGCGTGCAGCTCACCTCTCGCTATTTCCCGATAGACTATTAGCCAGATTGTGTTCCACTTTCGCTGCACGCGAACCGTTTTGATGTCTGAAGGCATGCTCGTTTCCGATGCCGTCAAGAATGTGGCTAACGGCTCGATGCGTGTAATAATACTTCTGAGTGCGAGTAGAAGCCACAGCTCATCTCATGCGGACGATGAGGGAACTTTACTATGATGCACACCCGGCACCCTAATCTTTTGACGCACTTTACTCGTTGACTGGTGACATGTTGAAGCATCGATAGTGAAGAGTTTTGTGGGTTGTGTATGTTTCAACGCGGACTACAGTGCCTGTTTATGGATAGTTATTTTACTATGTAAATATTTATACGTTTTACTTATTAGTAGGAAATAAGAGTCAAGAGGTGGGAGTCAAATCTGCGTGGCAAAAGCCGCCGAATTTATTATGCATTATAGAAACGATACAAGTTTATAATTTATTATTCATCCCAAAGCGCTTTATGTTTGGACATTTTTAATGTTTAATAATTTTATAATCATGGAATATGCACAAAGCTACGTTTGTACGTTTTGTTTTATATTTTTTACAACTGAAGGTTCTTCTGTTAACGGTTTCTCGACTTTTGTTTTTGTGTTGTATTATTATTATTTTAAAGTTTGTTTAGCTTGATAATTTTTTGAAGCATGCTGTGTTTGTCTTTAATTGTAGATAGTTTCCGATAGTATTCATGTATTTTGTTTTGTAAAACATTTTTTTTGAAACAAGTCTACGTCGACAAACCAAATAAAAAAAAAAGCTAATACCTATAACTTATTTCAGATTTTTCGTCTTTATGAATAGCTCTCTAAGATTGATTTCTAAAACAACGGATTAATTCTTTTCTGTTAATTTAAAACTTCCTCTGAAGAATTAATATTGTTTTATTAGTTAAGTACTAATTAAGGGATAAAGTACCTACCTATGTCGAAGATCAACAAAGATACGAGCGGGATTTAAGATATGAATATTTTTCTTACCAATCTAAATTTAAATTTAAATTAATAGAACCAGAGCGAAACGGTTTTTTATCGTGCGCAAGAATATGTCTCAATACGCATGTGTGCTGTTGCTTTTGAAAAGGGGCAGAGGTCGTTACAACACTGAGCTCCAACAATGGGTTCAGGTTGGTTCCACGGTGTTGAAATAGAATGACTGGGACGTGCATGTCGGTACAGCGGGTAACAAAGGAACAGGTAGGTACCTACATTCAACACAGGTACAACTTCACGTTCCGATCCACAGTTCACGGCTATAGGGAATCGTTCACTTTTTATATTGAACTTATTTTCTATTCATGCACTTTGATCGATCACTCTTCTTGTGTCATGTAAAAAGATTAAACGTACGGAGAATGTGAATCGTCCGAAATGAAGAAAAGGAATTGATGGATGCTACTGTCAAAAGTGCCCGAGAGATTCGAAGCCTGAGTGCACGTGTATTTTTATAAATATTTGATGATATGCCGCTGCACCTACATATTATTTTTTTAAATAAAAAAGCAGTGTGGCTGGCTGTGCCAAGAGTTCAAAGGTGCTCAAAAAAGCCAAATTCACCTCACCTCGTGTAAGTACACCAATACGATCAATGTAAGCTAATTTAATTTTCTATTTTCTTCAATTAATCTACCATTGAAAGCTCTTGTTCATATCAAGGCCGATGCAATTAATTCTTATTAGATGATGGATATGTAGATATTACCATTAAAAGACGTATTAAAAATAATCACCCAAAGTGAAGATACCCAAATTATATTATTCATTAGATACAAATCAGAACCATTCAACGATGAAGGTAGTAAATGATAATGATTTAAAGTCGACTCACATGCATGGTCGTCGGTAGGTAGGTACTACGAGTAGCAGCCGATGTCATTAACACGCAAACAACACATCCCGAACACCGTCGCGGGAGTCTCCTCACGTAGGCTTCCCTGCTGCCCGTCCGCTCCCGTGTTTACTTCGCACTTCACTGAACCGTCAACGATCCGTTCCCATCCGAAAAACGTAACGAACAAGCGTCCCGGACGAACGCGCGCAGGCGACTGACGGACGAGACGGTCGGACGGAGTTGCGGCGCACGCGCGCGCGGGGCCGGGCAAGTCGACGCAACGCGATGCGCGGGCGCGCAGCCGATGAAAATAAACAAAGCCGCGCGAATTACTCGCGTGCTACCGATAATATCGCTATGTACGAAAAGTTGTAGTTTACTTTTCGTACATTCAGAATATTTTAATAATGAAAACGTTTTCCTGTTTATCTCAGCATTTGATTATGTTAACGATCGATGCACGATGCAACTTCCGAAGCGTTATCGCCGATCTTAGCAGTCAAAGCGACCACATTGAAAAGTCGTAAGCCGGTCCGAGCGCAGTGACTCAATTCGAACGTCCGACATCCGAGAGGCGACGAAGCGCGGCGAGGCGCGATGCTGCGGACCATTCAATCACACACGCGTCTCTCGAGCTTCGATTACAAGACGCGGCGACTTACTTACCACCACGCCTTCGGAAGCCTTATGGGCGGCCGTCCAAGTGGAGTATGTCAACGGCGGCGGCGGTGTCGCATCCACACGTTTCATAAGCTCGTAAACGGCGTCGCGTCGTCGGAGTGTCGAAACTTCCTGCAGCTCGGACTAATCCAGTTCGCATCGGCTTCGTGATTAGGTGCGCCAATTGCGCAAGTCCAAAATTGTGCATGCGCTCCGATAAAACATGATCTGATTAGGTTATAAACTCGTTTGCGAAACACGCAGTCGCATAACCGAGCATAATAAATACCATATTTCGGCAGCGTTAGACAGGTTTGTTTGCGTCAAGCGGTTATGTTCTTTTCGCTACAAGAGGATCAGGCAAACCGGCCGCGTAGAGCGAGAAATCCAGCCAGAATGTAAGAAATAAAAAAAAACAGATGTCATTTCGATATAAAAGATTATACAGAAAGCTACCTGCTGAAACTTGCCATAGAAGACAGTATATTTGGGCCGGATTCATCAGGTTTTTTATACTTAGTAGCATCCCTTACCCTAAAACTCCTCAAGCCTCCTTTTTCAGGTAAATATAATATACAATGATTGCTGGATACATGCTATTATGTATTCTGTGCTACAGGTTAGTTGGAACGGAACTATTTGTGAGCGATTCATAAATAATTCCCGTGTATTATTATTTTTTTACGCAAAGCTAAAAAAACGAACGGCCTAATTTATTGTTCCCTGCATGCACAATGCTTTTTTTTCTTATTTTCTTTCGCGTCCATTTGAAATGTTTTAAATTCTTGTCTATAATATTGTTTAAATCGTACGATGAACGTCTTCCGCGATTCAAGTGAAATTATTGCTTTCAGTTTCTTTATTTCCTCCATTCCATTCCCCCATTCCTCCGAGACAAACCGAAAAACCCGGTTTAAATGTTGGTGCTTACGAACTAGTTAACAATGGTTGATAGATAACCTACTACTCAAATAAGTAGAACATCATCTGTAACTAATATATTTAAAGGTTTCTGACCACATTCCCAAATCCCTAATTATCATTGACCCGTAAATAATTAAGTTCCCTAAAATACATTATTCTGGTGGCCACTATAATTTCTGGTATATGAGTATTTTCTCAAATATAAAATAATATAGATTCTTGCGGGTCGATAGTACACAATACCTAAAATAGGTACGTAATCTTCCATACAACATCCTTGCTGCGCTGAGCCTCGGCGCGGGCGGTTCAAGATCGAAGGACTTCTAGTGAAGATAACTGTGCAGTCAGCCTGGCATATCTCGGCTCGCGTCGCCGTCGACGAATGTAAAGTGTAGTGCAGCAAGACGAGGACGGGCGGCGCGTCGAGATGACAGCCGAGCTGGACGCACAATGGGCTCGTCTCCCACACGGGTGTGTCTAATTGAATTTAATCTCTTCAATTATGTCGCCGACGTGTCCCCGTCCTGCGCTCACTCGCCACATGAAGTTTCGACAGACATGGATGCACACGTCTCTTGCATTGGTGATTAATTCCACAGTGATTTATCTGTACGTATACCCGTGTTAGGTGCGGCTTATGGCGTACGGAAGGTCCTCACCTACGAGGCAGTCTGTGACGCCCTTGCCGGGGATGCGAAAACTATGCCGGCTGACCAGGTGCTTCTTCACGCCATGTTTGAAAGGCCCTGAAAGGTTGGGACCCTAATAGCGCGACACGCCTTCCATAGTTAACAGACCTCAATAGATAAATTATATATAGGATCGGTTTGTTCTAATTGGAGGATTACGGAACATTCATAGGTGCATTCCCTGCGTGTTACGCGTTGAGTGGTGGTAGAAACGGGACGGAGGGATGGCGGTATGCGGCAGGATAAAGTTGATGATTTGAAGTTCAACAAGGCTTTTCAAGAAAAAATAAATAAATAAATTAGACAAATGTTAGGCCTGCTAATTCATCTGCAGCAGAATTCGAACCTTACTCTCTTGCCGAAGCAAAACAAAGTTCTCAAAACACGTTTATATTTTTGAAACCTGATTCGGCCTTTTTTATGTAACTGGACAAGGATGCTTGGGCAAGGATGGACACCTACTAACTGTAAGGGGAATAACCCTACCACGTAGTAGTAAGTAAGGCAGTTTTATGTGGAATCTCAACCAAAAAGACCATTAATTCCCTTAATCGCCTCTAACGACATACATGGAAAGAAATGCATCAAATGAGGGGTAACATATTTTGTTATTAACCGAGCGAAACGTCTCCGTTTAAAATTGGGCAAAAATGCTTTCGTATGTTCGGCTGTTCTCCTTCACAGGTCGCATTTCTCAACAGATTCTGGTAAAATTTTGTGAACAGGTTCGATAAGTACGAGGTAATCATATAGTTTTTTTTTTATCTAGCCACATTTTGAAAATATTTCAAAAATTTGAAAAATGCCAAGTGTTGGGGCAGACATTGTAATATTTAGAATGTCTGTGTTCGGTCCCATCTCTCCTCCGTGGCCGCGTCGCACCCACTAATAATAATAACCCTCTCCCGCCCGCGACGCGACGCTCCGCAACGCCAAGCATTCCTCATCAGCTTAACGTCAAACACGGCCCCCGACCGACTCCCGCACGAAACTCTGAAAGCTCCTGCGAAGCGGTTGCTGTGTCGTATTTTGTAGGGAGCCTTCAGATAAACTCCAAAAGTATAATACAACTAGCTTGCGGCTCCTGTCGGGTCAATTTAGTTTTTGATATTCACCCGATTGGAGCCCGGAGGTCCTGCATGGCACCTGATTCCTTCGGGAATGTGGTGTACTGCGCTAATATCATAACGATAGTTGTGTGGTATTAGCTATCCACGTCAGGTTGCATAATAGGAAAGCTTCACGTTTATTCAGTTGTCAGAAATCTTGTGTCAGAAACTCGCCACCAGGTCGAACTAATAGCTAAGTACGTAAGTACTAAGTAAGTAAAAAAATACGTTAACATCGGTCAAACAGTTTTGAAGAAGGGGGGGGAGCAAAATTATTTGGTCACACCTTCCTTCAAGGGCGCCCCCCCCCCCCCCCCCTCAAGGTTTGATTTTAGGGGTGGCCAACATCCGCGGTTGCTGATCCTAGCAGATCCAGAACGGCTCTGCCATCTGATCATCGAGCGAGACGCAACAATAATAGGGACGAACAGATCCAAACACATCGGACATGCAGCCCGATAACGGACGGACAGACAGCGGAGGCTTAGTAATGTGGTTCCTTTAGCACCCCTTGGGTACGCAACCCCAAAAAGCACTGCTTCAACCAACGGTAACTATACGAAACTGATAGTTTTCAACTCCTGTAGGGTGTTACCAAAGTGGCCACATCGTATAACAAGAAATGCTCATAATATGTCTCATAAATATAACAGAGCCTGTAGTCCCAGTTGTCACCTAAATTGGCGTTTACGGCAAACCGATCGACTGGCGTTTTCCGTAAAAACGCCAAACTCCATACAAGTTTTTACTAGATATCCTGTAGTTTTACTTCTTCAAGCTGTCAAAGTCAAACTCGGACTTACGATTTGTATGAAAACGCGGAGTCGGCGTAAACGGCAACGACGACGTATTTACGGCAACGTTGAGTAAGTTGTCAAATCAAACTCGGACTCGCAAATGTTAGTTCGCTTAACGCCCACTGCGCGCGCTCTTCAATTTCTCCATACATTCGAGAACGGCAGTCGATCGGTTTGCCGTAAACGCCAATATAAGTGACACCTGGGACTACGGGCTCAGAGTACGTTTGGCCGTTCGCCAAACGAGGCGAGCGAACGCAACGGAATCGCTCACGTATCGGACATAATAAGGTGCGCGCGAACACGTGCAGAAACCAAGTGGAACATCGCTACATGTGTACCGCTCCGTAGCGGGCGTGCGTGCGCGCCGCGCGCCTACCAAGCAGCGACAGCCCGCGCAATCAACGCACGCTTGCCGCTGGGACGACCAGTGAAAACATTTCTGCTCAATATTTCCACTTAGCTTTCCACTTTGCACGCAACATGATGGGTGCAACAACAAACCCACCACGAAACGCTGTTTCAGGTAAATATGTAAGTAATCCAAAGAGCCTTTACATTTAGGCATTTATCTATGGTTTACGGGTGCGGGGCCTTGCTTCTCTTTCTTATTTCAATTGGGCATGGATGTCTATGCATGTGGTAGTGAATTTCGTTACGAATGCGACGCGACATGGTTCGGAATCCATGTGAAACTGTAGGTCCTCTTCCCCTACTTTTTTGTTTTGTTATGTTGAGTATTTACTTGGTGGTAGGGTTACTTCCGCCCGAGTGGAAGAGAAAGAAAGGAGAAGTGGCATGCGCTCGATATCGCGTCGCCGCCGTATGGTCAAAGTGACCAAATAATTGTAATCCGGCGGCAACAAAAAATCGCAACCGCGCGCGAATGTGCTCTAAAAATGCGTTCGTCAAGTCATTTCCCACCCACAAAACCCTCCAATACGTCCGTGACTATGTTTGCATGTGGCGAGTTGGGTTGGTACTTTTTGAAAATTGGAGAACTCATAGTAAGCGCGATAGAAGGCATATCACTATCTATGGTACCAACGTATTGGGCGACAAGATGGTCGAAGCGGTAATCACACCTTGTCCGTAATTTCTTCAGGAATGCGGTGTTGGGCTAACATCATGACGGTGGGTGTAATATTAGCCATCCATGTCCAATTACATAAAAAAAGTTGCGCATTTGCCTAAACGCTGCGCCCGACTCCGTCAATAAGTTAAGTTCAGATTAATTTCCCTTTTCCCGTATAGTCTTGTCGACGAAAGCACTATTATCCGAATTATTCCTTTTTAGGGTTCCGTACCCAAAGGGTGAAAACGGAACCCTATTACTAAGCCTCCGCTGTCCTTCCGTCCGTCCGCCCGTCCGTCTGGCACAGGGCTGTAACTCATGAACTGTAACAGGTAGGAAGCTGAAATTTTCACTGATTGTGTATTTATTTTGCCGCTATAACAACAGATAGGTAAATTTATAAAATAATAAAAATCAAAGGGGGCCCCATACAAAAAACGTGTTGTTTTTGGGGTAAATCTTGTACGATGGTACGGAACCCTTCGTGTGCGAGTCTGCCTCGCACTTGGCCGGTTTTATATTCCACCGCGCCACGTACCGCCGCGCGCCGCGACCGCGGCACGACGCGCCACAAATTGGACGCCGCCGAAGTGCATTCCTCTCCGATACCGACCGGCAGTGCGATTACGCAAAATTTGAGGATGGTGCCGCGGTACGTGTAGGTGCGCCCTCGTCATTTCTAAAGCGCGATTACGGAGCCGTTTTTCATCCACCTACATCCAGCACGGACCAATCTGTGTCGACAATAGGTCAACTTTTGAGGTACTTGACTAGACGAGCAGACGAAATAGGCGTTTACCTCCCCGCATTTGACAGTTCTTTGCCGTTTCGTAATACCGATTCGACGCGAAATGTATTAAGTTGACCTAATTGCTGCGGGTAGCGCTGAGTGCCGCACCATTTGTGCGTGCATCGATTTCGTAATCGCAAAAGCTGTCATATTGCTGTAAGTACAGCAACCTACACCCAATTTTGTGCTTCGTAATTGCACTGCCGGAAGGAATGGATTTTACGGTACCCTCGTATGGGGATATCGCCCAAGTATGCCTTTATCGCCCCGGTATTACGGCCGATTAGCCATTGTCGAGCCCGCAGTACAGTTACCGATGTATCTAGGCAACCATTCCTGGGAGTCTCCGGCTGAGATTAACTTGTTGATCCCCGGATGTATTGTTCGGTGCCGTTGTCTCGGCAGCTGCGCTTGATTTACGGGAATTTTGTCGAAGAGGCTTACTGTACAGTAATGATTTATTGAACACTTTCTTTAAGAACGGTTTATTGCTCTACTGATTTACTAGACAATTGTGTTACAATAGGTTCTGCATTTTACATACGGTTGGTATACTAACATGTCGGCGCCAAATGAAATACGGTAAATTATTGAATCAGATGGATGGATTTTGAAAGATTAAACGGTTCTCTACACAAGGCATTATTTGTGCGGAGCACAACGTTTTGAGCCAAACATTCGAGATAATCGTCAGACTCAGCTAGTTTATTTGGGGTGCCTCGTCAAACTTTGCGATTTGGCTAGTACCAGGGCCTTAAGAAAATACATGTCATTTTTAGGGTTACGTACCCAAAGGGTGCCAACGGAATCCTATTGCTAAGCCTCCGCTGTCCGTCTGTCCGTACGTATGTCACAGGATTGTATCTCATGAACCGTAATAGGTAGGCAGCTGAAATGTTCACAGACTGTGTATTTATTTTGCCGCTATAACAACAAATAGGTAAAAAATAATAAGAATTAAAAGGGGCCCCATCCAAAAAACGTGATTTTTCATGTTAAATCTTGTACTATGGTACGGAACCCTTCGTGTGCGAGTCCGACTCGCACTTAGGCGGTTTTTCTTCTTACCTATGTTAAATTTTAAAAGATTCAGTATCTTCAAGCCTGATTGTAGATGTACATATGTATCTAGTGTTAGTTTATACAGTCCAATGTTCGAAGAGTTTACTTATTAATCGATCACTTGCAATCAAAGTCAGTACTGTTGTAATATCCGTAAAAAATATATGAATAAAGCGGCGGCTAAGCGAACTGTTTCAATCAAAATTCTACCACCATCATCGCTTGAGCTTCCATAGACAGCGGCGGTAACAACGGCAGAAGCGATGGGTCGTTCCGAGTCCACCCGATTCCGAAAACCCGCCTCCTCTGTTCTCATTACTCTTAAAACATTCCTCCTCAAGTTTACCTACTCCTACTCCTCGCCAAAACATTAATTGCGGCTTAGATCCATTCCGGAGTCAACTTCTGTATAACCACTTTATTTAGGAAGCAATACCCGGCGATAACGAAGAAAACCCATTTCGGAGAGTGAAGTTATAACGATTCCAGATTTTTGCGGATTCTCGGAGTACCCTTGGCGGGTTCTCCAATTCGGTTGAACCCGTCATTTCGGAGGACATTCCGGTCTTGTGGAGTTAAGAATGGGACTGCCGTCCTCTTTGGATCCGGAACGGCCACGGAGGATCTACGTTCCTCCTCCGTGAGAATGGCACATCGCTAAGCGGCCGCCATTCGTTTTACGCCATCGCCGCAGCCGCACTCTACGCTCGTGACTAAACTCAAGAAATGCCCATATTAATAAACAATGAAGCAGTAATAATAAACAGTTGATATGCTGTCGGCAGCCGCGCCGCCCCTGAATAGCTAATGGCGTGACCAACCGCTTACACCTCGGAATTCATAGATGAACACAGGCGGACGCAGCGACAGGATGAATACTTAATATTTGTCAAATTTACGGTTTCCCGGTGCGCGGCCTCCAGCGACGGCGGCCCCTTCGTCAGGACAACTTCGGTGCCACGAAAACACGTCGGTCCAGTACGGCGTCGACTGTCCAGTCAACCAAAGGTTAAAGGATACCCTTCCGGTTAAACGCAAAAATTAATGGTGTAAATACAACTTCCGATTCCATTTTGTTAGGGTTTTGTTTACTCAGTAACTGGTAGACATCCTCAACTATGTTTGAATCTATATCTAACCCTATAAATGTTTCCAAAAGTCAAAGTGTTTCGACTGTTCATCTTTTCATTCAACCGGATGCGTATCCTTAACTCTTTGTTCGACTGTACCCTGTGCAGTAAGTTTCCAAACTGTAATGTACGGACGTTAACGATCAAACATGAACACTGGAAAGAGAAAGAATTCCAAAGTCCCTTTTACTCTATAGTTAACGTCAATAGACAGAATGAGATCTCGAATTTGTCTCTATTTCAGGTCTACCGGTTTCAGAGTAAAACTCCCTTACGTTTAGACCTATATTACTACTATTACGCTTACACCGCTTTTCATATAGATCAAACTGGTTTTGTTAAACATGATCCAATTTTTATCTACCATCAATACCGTTTTATAGATATTTCATTATGTTCAGTAATGTTATTTAACATTGATGACTAACATCACATCTAGTGTCGATGAAATATTTAAATGCACATCTTCTTTGGAAGATGAAGAAGCCCAGGACCACATGGACCCAGAAAAACGCAATGTGGGATGGTTGCTGTAGACTTGCCTAGAGTTTAGAAAAAAATGGTTGAAGCGAATACATTATACATTATAAACACTCTCAATGCATCAGATTGGCTCACAAAATTATCTATCTTGCTTCATTTTCCAAAGAACAGAACGCAATAGACAGAACGAACGCGGCAGTTAAAATGTTTGAATTTATGACTCGGTTTAATCTCACTGCATTCAGAAAGCCATCGGTAACTTCCACGTATAACAAACAAATTGAGTTTTATCGGAGAAAGTAGGGTTATGTTAGGGTAATTACGTATAACATTTAAGTACCTCCGAACTTATTCAAATATCAACCAAGCGGATAACTGATAGATTGATGCATCTACATGCATTAGGTTTCGTAAATGAAATAAACGTATATTATTAAAAGTAACCATTATGAATGTTGATTAATTGGACATGTTTATGTAATAAAAACAATGTTATGTACTGGACTTCGTGACCATTAAAGCATAAGATTAACGCAATAGAAAAATATCAAGAATTTTGTAGGTCTTCAGGATTTGGGTTCAACTGCATTTCTTCAGTGCTCATCGTAATAGGCGACAAAGGAATTTGTCGGTTGTGGTTCGGATTTCACGTAAAACCTTACTTACTTATTATATGGCATGGTTAATCCCGCCGGGTTGGTACCATCGTATTCAATGAACGGTGGTCGAAGCTGCAATGGAAAATTATGCGTTTAAAGTAACCCGCCGGGTGAACAAGCAGGTCAGTGATTAAATCTCACATTTTGTTGCTTTTCGTAACATGCTAACAACGTGTTATTTCGCCACGTGCACTGAAGTTGACCTGTCAGCATGGTACAAAATGCGACCAAAGGTTAGATCTAATCACTCGCTTGTCTGTTCACCCATTGAGTAAGTTTACCATGGAAACACGCCAGTTCAATGAAGCCGTGATTAGTGTGTGGTATTAGAAACGGCATGTGCCTTATAGTTGAAACACCAATCAAGATGGCTGCAAATCATATAAAACTGACTAAGGCGAAGCTATTTTCTAAGATAATTGAGTGTGTGTTTAATGCTAGAAAGCCAATGCATAGAAATTGTCGTAATGGATAGAAATGATAAGACCGGAAATTTATTTTAACACATTTTATCACACCTCGTTTAATGTTTGGCGCCAATAACATTATGTATTATACGAGTAATATTATGTGAGCATTTCCTAGTTGCAATCGATATAGGCTTTCTACCACATCGAGATATATGTACTAGAATAAATCTTAATGTTATCGGTTAGAGTTATAAACATGTTTCATCTCAAATACCATCCGTTAGATGATATGATTCAAGAAATAACTATTCGTAGTGTAATGGGCTTACTTTACAAGTAAGTGAAGTTGTAGAGGCTCTAGTCAAGGGAGAAAGTGGTTTATGACGCATTATGTTAGCATGTTAGGTCTGTAAATAGGCAAAACATGCATTATACAGAGCGATACACGTCGCAGATGCGGTAATAACAGGTGAAAAATACAGGAGATTATTATCAAAAACACGCCAAGTGCGAGTCGGACTCGCACTCGAAGGGCTCCGCAACATCGTACAAGATTTTACTAAAAAAAATATGTTATTTGTATGGGGGTCCCCTTTATTTTTTTAATTTTAATTTTTGTTCTTATAGCGGCAAAATAAATACACACTCTGTGAAAATTTCAGCTGTCTACCTATTACGGTTCATGAGATACAGCCCTGTGACGGACGGACAGACGGACGGACAGCGGAGGCTTAGTAATAGGGTTCCGTTGGCACCCTTTGGGTACGGAACCCTAAAAAGTGTCACATCCCCTTTTAGTCAGATGGATGCCTTGATTTGATTAGATTGGCTTGATAGAAAGACGTGAATCTGTTGGAAACATGTTTATTGGAATTTCTGACAACTATCATATTTTATTTTGCGTTATCACCACAGAATATGGTATCACTATGGTATCAGTCAGTAACAGTCAAATTCGGCTTTGGAACAGCATGGAAGATGACGTGCGTCGGACACTCAGCTAAGAGGCGCTCGACGACACTCGTAGGGTTTCAAAAAGTCAGGGGCTGCGAAATTATGCCGGCCGACCAAGTGTTTCTTCGTTCTACGTTTTAAGGACCCCGGGATATATTTTCGTGATAAACATCGCACTATTACCCAGAAATTTCCGCATATTTGCCGTTGTTCGCTGTAATCGCATTTTTTTTATTTTGAACTATATCTGTCATGTTTATCTTAGGAAGTAGTCCGATTTCTCACCTAAATTGACATATAGAACGTTACGTTACGTAAAAACTTCATGCTCTTAAAGCTTAGTTCTTCAACCTGTCAAAATAAACTCGGATTACCGATTTGTATGAAAACGCAGAGTCGGCGTAAACGGCTACGTCAACGTACTTACATCCAAGATCCATGTATTTTAAAACGCTAGTCGATCGGTTTGGCGCCAATTTAGGTGAGAAGTCGGACTACGGGCTCAGATGCACGCCAGGCACGGCTAAGTATAATTTTCCACGCAGCGGAAAATCACTGAAAGCATAAACAGCGTCGGCAATTTGTAACCACTCAAGTCATTACGAGTAGCGCAAAATACATAGCGCTCGTGCGGGGAAATTGTCATGAACGCCGCCCGGGCTTTCTCTTGTTTGTGATTCTTGATCGTTCTTTACCTTTCTAATTAGGAAAATTAATAGTCGAGTGGCATTTAATGTCAAGGCTTTAAACCAACGCAGGCTGCAATCTGTGTGTGCAGAAATCATCAAGATGGCAGACTAACTTCACGTGTGACGGATGGCCTGTTCCGCGAGGATGATACTAGCGAGAGGATTTTTTAGGGTTCCGTACCCAAAGGGTAAAAACGGAACCCTATTACTAAGCCTCCGCTGTCCGTCCGTCCGTCTGTCCGTCTGTCACAGGGCTGTATCTCATGAACCGTAACAGGTAGGAAGCTGAAATTTTCACAGATTATGTATTTATTTTGCCGCTATAACAACAAATAGGTAACATTATAAAATAATAAAAATTAAAGGGGGGCCCCATACAAAAAACGTGTTTTTTTTTATAAATCCTGTACGATCGTACGGAACCCTTCGTGTGCGAGTCCGACTCGTACTTGGCCGGTTTTTTACAAACAGTAAAGAGATTCTAGTATGCTATCCTCAGATGTCTCCTGCGTGGAATCAAGGGAAGGCTTTGGTGTGGCATGGGCAATGCGTAGACACTTTCGATCCCCCTCACATTACGGAAACGCTTATTCGATACCTACGCCAAATACCAAAATTGTCTTAAAGTATTTCTATTGTAGCAAAAAAGCAGTTTAATAAGCCCTATTTAATGATAAACGATGCCATTCAGCGGGAAAAAGCCACGAGTAACATGCCAATTACTCATTGCATTTACCGATGCATTCATACTTTTTATATGATTTTATAGTTTAATTCATATACGAGACGTAAAATGGTTTCAAATATATGAAGGTGAATGATAAGTAGTTAGGCACAAAAACAATGTTCATCCGCTTTAGGTTGTTCTGCAAAATGTTGTAAAGTCGAGGTTTGCTCCAATGCCGCTTGCGGTCGACACGAGACGCTTAAAGGTTATCCTATGCTACCCACAGCCCATCTTCACAACCCGCGGTCGAATTAAATTTCGAGTCAATAGCTTCGCTAAATCCAAGACAATGGATGACGGTGGGCGGACGTATGTGGAGCGTACGGTAACAGTTGGTACCCCTAGATCATAATCAGAACGCGGCCACCGCGCCGCAACCGCCCCCGCAGCTTCCGCCGCCGCAACCGCACCGCACCGTGCCGCTGACAAATGCAACCCTATAATGGCGTACGCACATTTAAGGTTTACAGCACAGACCAAAATGGGAAGCCGGAGATCTCGTCTAAATTGGTTTTACTTTCTTCTACCTGTCAATATCAATCTTGGACTACCAATTGGTATGCAAACGCCGAGTCCGCGTAAACGGCAACGTCAACGTATTTACGGAAGCGTAAGCTGTCAAATCAAACTCGTTAAAATGCTAGTTCGCTTAACGCCCACTGCGCGCGCTCTTAAATTTTGTTCATACATTTGAAAACGCTAGTCGATCGTTTGGCGTAAACGCCAATTTAGGTGACAAGTCAAGCAAGGGGCTCAGAAAGACCGGCTTCTTTGGTGGAGGCGAGTTGGTCGACGCTTCGTGGTTTACAATGAGTGAATTGCCCTCCGGCTAGCGACGCAGCCGCCGCCGACGCCGCTGCCCCCGCCGTGAGAGCGCCACACTTAGATAAATCTACGCCGTCCATTAGCCACGGATTATTTAAGAAGAAAGTTATGTAAGCCTCTCATAATTTAAAGGATTGCCGATAACGTTGCACTGATCATTAATTTTATGACGTATAACACCGGCGCGCAGTATTATGCATGGTGCTTGACTCGGCTATTGTAAAGAAGCATAGTTTATTAACTCAACTTCCAAAAGTACAAATTAGATTTCGTCAACATTCTCTACTGAAGATTTTACGATCAGAATGTTTCTAGGAATACGAACCGGTGAACTGTGTTTATTTCTCCTTCAGTAGATTATTTTGATCTGTTTGTGGCGTAAGCAATAAAGTATGCACGCGCGCGCAATGCAACAGCGACAAAATGGCGTAACCGGCGGCGGCGGAGCGTTGCACGCGTCGCGGATCGCTCGCGAGTCTTCAAAATTCCGACTTTAAATATAAATTCCTCCAGAAGGGCGCTTTCGTAATTATCTCTTCAGAGTTGAAGATATAAAACCTGCATCATTTCTGCGGACATTGCGTCCATTCTGGGACAGGTTTCAGCCGAGAAATAGCGGCATAATGGCCGTGCGGCTCGCGCGGCGCGGCGGTAAGCGTTTCTCGCGAACCGATGATGTCGAAAGTGTAAAAAAAGTCGAAACGTGACGCAATACCAACGGCGAGGTCTACTGCTGTTGTCTTTGGTGAGATGCGTTCCGGCACAGAATACGCAAATACACTCGGCAGAGCACGAACTGAAATCTGTCAAAACGTCGCATAGCTTATTAAGCCGACCGCTATGCATGCACGCTTGCGCGGTGGCGCGGGCGGGGCCGCGGCGGGACAGTCACGTCATTTCGACGCGCACACAATGTTTTTGCACCCGGAACGGAATTATGACTTGTTTTTTTTTTATTGTCGCGTTGACCATCATGTATTGCAACAGCTAACCAACTACGGGCAGGGTAACGTAACCTAATAAGCAGGGAAGGAACCCACAGTTTTACATGGATTCCGAACCATGGAGTGAATTACATTCTCAACGAGGACACAAAGAAAGATCAGCGGTCGTTGACACGAGATACTAAAGGCATAACGAGTTGTCAAATAAATTACTGGCGATCAAATGGACTCAAATTGCTAACTCAAATGTTTAAGCACGAGGCTACTTTCGTCCTCATTATAAACACTTCTGTCTTCTGTCTTCATCCGTGGATTATAACTGTAATCTGTGTTTCGCAAAGCAGCAATATTTCGGTGGTCGCCCTGCCACTAATTGCGGCGAGGGAGACGTAGCGTCTCGTGTCGTGCCCCGCGCCGCCGCCGCGTCTCACCGGTTACGCAACCGCATTCAAAATGCCGCCATTGTCTCTCGCCGGCCGGTTCGATCGCTCCATTTCGCGAAGATTGCCGACGCCCCGCAAAAAGTTCGATAAGCGATTTCGCTGCTCTCGCGTGATTTACGCGGCCCGGCACTCCTCGCGCTGCGCGCCGTGTGAATGCAATCGGCTGCATACACTCGGTTCTTGGGCATGAACATCTACTTGGAGAGAACTTGCGCAGTCGGATAATAACGCACCTCCGTACTATGTCGACGTCTGAATTGCGTTTGCATGATTGTGAATTAGCAGTCGCCCAGATACAGCCCGGATAGTCCGAGGGCCGATTAAAATAATATTTTTTATTATAAATGTATGTAAATAAATGATATATTTATAAATTTCTCTTATTATTACTCTCTGATTTTTTTTTTCGAAAAAACAATAACGTTCAGACAAAGATATGTGTTGCCTGATATTAGATGCCAAATGTCAAGTAAACTGGAACAGTGGTTTTTGGAATGAATAGTAAACTACGTTTGTACGGTGATCGCACTTTTCTGATGCTTTCACCCTTGCGTAACTTCGACGAAAATATTTGTAAAGAGAATAAAGTTAAAATATGATTTATTAAATACGATATGCAAGCATAAATAATGTGACATAAAAAAGCTATTAAAAAAGAAAGACACAGGACCAAATACAAGCGAAGGCTGGTTTCGCCGTGGCAAATAAATAAATCAAGAGGCGTGTCTAGTGACTCATCGATTAATAACAGATTCAGGCAACGAAACCGTTGAAAATCATGTCATTAAAATACCAAAAAAAACAGCAGTATCGTTCCCTTTCACCGTCACCGAAACACTCATCTTGCATCATGTCCCCTCCCTCCCCACACGCGCGTTGGGTGAAAATTACACACTCCATCAGTAATATACCGCTGTAAATCTCACTAATAAATTACTGTCTCGGCTCGAATGTGTCTCGTTCGTGCCGTGTCAGGCGTCGACCTCCGCCCGTATTACGATTCCACGTCCGCGGCGGTAATATGCCGTAAGTTCGATACTAATAACAAGGCCGGTCGCTCTTGAACTCGACGGCCCAACTTTCTAATGCATTTAGATAGGCGCTGGGAGGCCTATCTCGGACTGTCAACGGCGGGGGGCGCTCTATCTCGCTCCAGGACATCTGGACAGCTCTGTGACAAGGGAGTCAGCTCGGAGATAGCTTCTAGACGCACCGCGAGCATGATTCATTCAGCTCGTACATATGATTCGTTCCGATGCGATCACTTGTAATGACCAACAGATCGGTTAATTGCGTCCTTCGTCACACTACGAAGAAGTTGCCTAATAACTGATTAATTAGCCGGAAATTCTCGGTATGTGAGATAGCTAAGATAGTTGCGATCCACTATTCTGTTTTCACATCGCTACCGGTCTATCTGTAAAAATCTAGAGAAATCGTTTTTATTAGGGTTCCGTACCCAAAGGGTGAAAACGGAACCCTATTACTAAGCCTCCGCTGTCCGTCCGTCCGTCCGTCCGTCCGTCCGTCCGTCCGTCCGTCCGTCCGTCCGTCTGTCCGTCTGTCACAGGGCTGTATCTCAGTAACCGTAACAGGTAGACAGCTGAAATTTTCACAGAGTGTGTATTTATTTTGCCGCTATAACAACGAATAGGTAAGATTAAAAAATAATTAAAATTAAAGGGGGCTTCCATACAAAAAACGTGATTTTTTTGTTTTTTTTTCTACAATGGTACGGAACCCT
The DNA here is from genome assembly GCA_946894095.1 of Incurvaria masculella. Classification (NCBI taxonomy): domain Eukaryota; kingdom Metazoa; phylum Arthropoda; class Insecta; order Lepidoptera; family Incurvariidae; genus Incurvaria; species Incurvaria masculella. The sequence continues at coordinate 10,210,620 of OX335657.1, read as the reverse complement.
TCGTGTGCGAGTCCGACTCGCACTTGGCCGGTTTTATTTTTAGATGCTACCAATGATTGACCAAGTAATATACATATAAGTAAATGGATGCTACGCATATTTTCCGTTTCAAAGTTAATGCTCGTTTCACACGAGGCAGGGTAGCGAGGTAGATCACTGAACAGAAAGAGGACCGAAATTGGGCGTTAAAACTACGGGCAACCTGTAAGTCGTAATGTAACAAGAAAAACCTTTTGTCACGACAAACATGGTGAAGTGGTATGCGTCACTGCAAAATCCTCTGATGATATTAAGAAAACAAAGCATGACATCTCTGTATATTCGGTGCTGGCCAAATTGCACTGGTCGTGCGTTGGCACGTGTCAAGTTAGAAGGCAGTGCGTAGTGGGGGGACTACTGCTGGATACAACTGCCTCGAAAATAATTCCTATTGACTGTCCAGGTCTGGACCTGACTGTATTGATGGAAGAGTAAATAAATCTCGGGTGGGGCAAATCACGGTTTTAGGGGTGCAAAACGTTTTGGGTCAGCTTCAGTTCTGACCGTATGTTCTGTCTGGAGACAGTCGTTCAAATTTGTCAGTACTGTTCGATCTGCTGTGCTGCCTCACAACTCTGCCCTCGTGTGAAATATATATAAAAAGACAAACCTAAGATAAATAGTCCTAACTGGAACTCAAATTAACGAAAATTAGTAGGTACTTTCTAATGTCACTTTGACACTAGCGATCATTTGTTTTGGTTAGCCTTAGTTCCTGTAACTATCCCCAACGTCCGCTAATGCACTTGCTTCTGTAACTGATAAGTAGGAGTATGGACAGCTCATTGTCCCGTCCGTCGGACGCCGGCGCCGGACGCGTCTAGACGTGAGACGCCGCGCGCCGCGGGTCCCTCGCCGAGCTGTCGCGACGACCAGCCACAGACAACGCTGATGCACATTCTGACACAACTTACTCATCCGCTTCGAGTAGACAAGTCGCTTACCTGCAACAAAACACGATTGTTGTTAAAACAATGGACAGACGATAAGCGCGATGAAGGACACATCGAAAGACAACTTTTATCTCGATCGCTACGACAAAGCATTGGGCAAATCTGAGACATTAACAAGGAATGCGGACAGTTTGGAGATAGGTTAATCTGTTTGTTGGTATATTGTTAGTGAAGGGTCTGGCGGCGAGACTTCTTATTTACGGAATGCATAAAACCATTATCATGCTGAAATGTGTATTTCGTAATGCATGGCTGCGTATATGAGTTTTTAGATTTTCTAAAACAATAAAGAATCTAAACATGGGATAGGTCGAAATGACCCTAAAAATACGCTTAATAAGGTACCCATCCCCCATTCAGGTTTTATTATGCCACTAAAATAACCTTAAGGCTGGAGTGCACAATCTCTGGTTAGTATTAAAGTTATGGTTATTATAGATCTTCTTTTTTCTTCAAGCGAAAAATAAGGACAGATTTATTCTTATTTTAAAATTATCACTAACCAGCATTGAACTAAAGACATTTCACTGCACGATGAGCGAAATGAGAGAATAGTCCTACACTATGTGTGGTCGGTCGGTCGATTTGTATATTTGGAGAAATGCGATTGTTTACAGCGAGAGCGCACATGCGCGGGTTGGGCTCGGCGCGGGGCGCGGAGCGGCGGCGCGGCCCGCGGTCAATCACTCGATAGCTAAAGATAGAGTGAAATTAGCCAGTCGGCGCGCGCGAGCGCAGGCGAGCCCATCCGCGGCCGCGCGACGCGTCGCCTGCGCGCGCACGGTGCGGTGGGGATGCACTCTCGATGCACCTTTCTCGCCAACTCGACCTTCTTGTTTAGGCATTTAATTTTATATTCTGAATATCTTCTGAATTATTATCTGACGTATTCACACATCTGAGACCATTTTAGGGCTCCGTACCCAAAGGGTGCCAACGGAACCCTATTACTAAGCCTCCGCTGTCCGTTCGTCCGTCCGTCCGTCCGTCCGTCCGTCCGTCCGTCCGTCCGTCCGTCTGTCACAGGGCTGTATCTAAGTAACCGTAACAGAGACAGCTGAAGTGTTCACAGAGTGTATATTTATTTTGCCGCTATAACAACAATTAGGTAAAATAAAAAAAATATAAAAAGGGGAAAAGTGATTTTTTTGTGTTAAGTCCTGTACGATGGTACGGAACCCTTCGTGTGCGAGTGCGACTCGCACTAGACCGGTTTTACATTTTTATTTTTAAATGTCACCCACTTTTGGGCTGGTTAGCCTCCCATGTGGACACGGGGTGCAGCGGTCATAAAGTTCCCTGGTTGACCAGACCTACTGGAAAATTAGTAATACCTCCTTTCTATTCCTGCAGTTTCTTCTACCTATCCCGTACCAGATTTTATTTACAGCTCGCATTCGCAGCTACTCTCACTTGCAAAGCCTAACTATAAAAATACAAGAAACTAGGTAGGTACGCACAGCTTGAATGTTAGTTAACATCACGCATCACGTAAATGCTGTAAAAGCTAGTTTACAACGCAATGCGTTGGCCACTCGCTCGCTGGGCGACTTTCTTTTTAAGACATTGTAAACAATAATTACGTCGCCAGAACTTCAGCAACAAACTTCGCACTCGCCGTGCAGGTGTTCCACTTTCCTCACTATCGTCCAAATACGTTATAAATTTATTAGTATTTTATTGCTGAGTCTAAAGAGCGCAACATCTAAAATAAAAAAAATCCAGAGGTATAATCGATGTAGCGATAGATTTATAAACGTAAGTATAAAAAAGTTCAACGAAAAATATGTACTTTCTAATGATATTTTAACACGCTTAAGAAATTTCATTTAACTTATAAATCGTTAGTTTAGGTTACCAATTCTTCGTTCCAGTTACGAGCATCCATATCAACATGTTACAAAAGTCCAAGGACAAAACTTCTGGACAAACTAGATCGCTTGCTTAATTATGGAATTCGTTATATCTTTGGTTTGAGGAAGTTTGATCATATATCCACGTATCGTGCGAAACTAAAATGGCTTAATATTCGCCACAGGCGTAATATGCATGTTCTCTCTCTTCTTTACTTAATCTTAAATGATCCCAAATCCCCACTTTATCTCAAAGAACGCTTCAAATATCTCTCTTTTCATGGTGTACCACTTAGGTCTGCAGATAATCTCCTGCTCCTTATTCCGTCACATTCTTCCACTGCTTATTCGGGTTCTTTTACAGTTCACTCAGCACGATTGTGGAATCAATTGCCTCTTACTATTAGGGAAAGTGCTTCTTTGTCTATTTTTAAGGTAAAATTAAAATCTTGGTACTTGACATGTTATAACAATTAAATCAATCAAATATTTTCTGTTTATATAGTTTTAAGTTATCTAATATTTTCTAAGTGTGATTATGGTGCTTAGTTTTAAGTAATTTAATGTTTCTTGCTACCTCTTAATATATTTTCTAATATTAAGGTTAGCTGTTTTTGCCTTTGGCAATAAGCTCGCCTTTGCATACTATGTAATAGTTGTAAGCAATAAAGAATATTTTCATTTCATTTCATTTCATTGCCAAGGGAAACAATTGGCGCGCCTTCGCGCCATGTCGCATGTCGCCAGGGTGTGGTTGTAGAAAGTTGAACGTCCAGCCGGTATAGCCAGGCCAGTGAGTAATAAGGAGAGTTATAATAATCGAGTAATAGCAAGTAATATAACAGGGCGACCCACCCATGGACGGACGAATGTCCTAGAGTTGGAGCGAATGAAGATCTATATACGAAGGATATAAAAATTGTTACGGTATTCATATCTCCATCCATCCTAAATGTTTCACCATGGAACTATGTATTTTTGACCTCAACGACGGATTTCTGACAAAAGATTGTGGTGATGAAGGCGTGGATGTAAATATCATGGACATATTACTTGAGTAGTTCAATTAACTGCTATACTGAGTAAAACTTTTCAATATTTCGACCGATTGCTCGGAAAGACCAAACATTCGGCAGGCTAGGTGCTTTTTAGGGTTCCGTACGCAAAGCGTGCCAAACGGAAGCCTATGGCTAAGCCTCCGCTGTCCGTCCGTCTGTCCGTCCGCGCGTCTGTCACATAGCAGCATCTCATGAACCGTAATAGGTAGGTAGCTGTAATTTTCACTGGTAATTCTGTTGCCGCTAGAACGACAAATAGAAAATTAAAAAAACAAATAAAAATTTAAGGGGGCCACCATACAAGAAACGTGATTTATCTGGGTAATATTTCGTATAATGGTATGGGACCCTTCGTGTGCGAGTCCGCACTTGGCAGGTTCTTTTACTGCTGAGGCATAACTCAATAGTTTACCTCTAATAAATACCACAGCAGTTTAGCGGATCTATAGGTAAAGTATCTAGGGGATGGGAAAGGATCTGTGGGGAGCTAGAAGGCTAATACCAGATCTACTGTCGCGATATTAGCACACATCAAATGGAAGCTAGCTAGCATGAACAATTTCAAGTGTTGTTTTGACAACATTATTTCTTTCGACATCCGACCGCGCCCAGGGTTGCTGCACTTCGATTATGTAACGGCAAGGAGGCGGCGTATGTATCCAGAACGCTGGTTGCTTCGTGGCCCGCCAACAATATCGCAGCAGTCAGTGACCGCACGCGCGACTGGTGTGCGGAAAATAGAAGCACTACAGGCGAGCTCGACGAAAATAAGCGCAGTGAGATTAGATATCCAAAGTGGATATTTTTGGTTGAATGTGAGAGCCATTTTAGTTTGCATTCCAAATTTAAGAATTTACAATTAGGAGCTGCTCCACATTGGAAATAGCTTCCCTGTGAGAAGATGCAAACGATGCTGACGCGTGCGTTGGAAAAGACAAATAAATGTTTCAGCTGAATTTAAGAAATGTATTGGCGCATAGATAAGATAAACAACTGGAAATAAATGGTTACGTCCAGGTTACTTGTCAGTTTAATCTTTAAATTACCAATGTGGTGGTTTCATTTTCACTTTGAAGTAATATAAATAAATAAGCATATTATCATTTAAACTGGTTTAAAGTCGCGAAAAAAAATGCACTTTCCATACAGTGACGTAATAAAAATGTACATACACTATGTCAACTGCGAAATTTTTTTTTATTTCTAAAAATTTTAAAATGAAAAGAACAAACTGTATATTTACTCGAAGAAAAATCTAAAATTTTACAGCAGTTTACATGCTCTTAATATTTGACTAGACTTTTTACTCTAAAATACATTGTCTACGTAAAATCTATGTCAATAGGTTTAATTTTTTTTTAATACACTTTTTATATAGGAAAATATTGGCTAAAATACGTTGGAACTTCACCTTCATTTTAGATTTTTTTACTGAAAAATACAGATATTTACAAAAAACAATTTAGCTTTCTCAAGTAATTAAATTTGTTAATTAAAATCTTACAACTTTTAGGGGTAGGGAACCGTTAGGGCCTAGAAGTAGATTTCGCTATTTTAATGAGACGCCGTGCATAATTGTGCCTAAGCCAATATAAAAAGAATGCATTTCTTAAAATTTTCAAATCTTCAATTTCCAATGAATAAAAAGTTCAGTATATTTCAGCTCGGCGTCCAGCTTTGCCGAGAAAGGTTTCTTAAGGCTTTCGCTTTACCTACAAACCGCTGATCTTAACTCCACTTTCACGTGGCGATCGGGCCCTAACAATGGCCGCTTGATCGATGGATGTCACAACGCGCTCCGATCCTCCTAACTAGTACCGACACACTCGTCATTATCTCCCATTGAACTATCGCTTTTATCGCCCACAATGGCGGCGACAACTATCGCTAAGTACTTGTGGTACCGGACCGGCGGCTGGCAATCTGGCTAGAAAGAGAAAATTCATCTCGACTTTCGTATACGTACATAGGTTGTTTGTGTTTTTTTATTATTTATTCATCATCCATAATTTTTGCTGCTCAGGGGGTCCATTCAGGTAAGAGTGAGTTCGAGTTCGGGAGTGAGTTAACCTAAAAATAGCTGGGAAATATATTATTATTTAAATAACGGAACCGTTATTTATACTACCAACGTATTTACGGGACAGACCAGATTTTTACCTAACTGTAATGATGTTCAAGAAGTGTGGAAACATTGACTATTAAAAAAAGTGAGTTGATATTTATTGACGAATTCGAATTCACTCTTGCCCTGAATGGACCCCCTGCACTCGGATTTGTCATATTTTATCGTAGGCCATCTCAGCGAAGAATAACTGGCAAGAAACTGGACTGGATTTTTTTTTCAACGTCCACTTAGTCTAAGTATACAAAAGTATTTGCCACTGATTACGATCACAGGTAAAAACACTATAAAATAAATTGACAAGAATCAACAATTCATGCCGTATGCAACAGTTCATGACAAATATCAGTTTATTTGTAAATACCATGACAACTTGCACAGGAAGAAATGCAGTGGTGGAAATTATTTTCAAGTGTCAGAAATGGGACGCCAAATAACCAGAAGTAAGCACAATCGCTTAAATAATTCTTTTTTTACACATAGGCATATTTTTGCTAATCGGGTACATATTCCAAAACATTACACATTTAGGCTGAGATAAATAGTCGTAACGGAAACTAAGACTAACGAAAAGTAGTAATTTGTGACGTCACTTTGCATTAGTTTGAGATTTCGTCCATACAAAACGTCACAAAGTACTACTTTGCGTTAGCATTAGTTTCGGTGACGACTATTTATCTCAGCCATAGTGTTTTTAAAAAATATAGTAGAAACGGGCATCGTTAAAGAAAATATCGTAATATTGCAAATTTTAAAGATAAGTAGGCATTTCGTATGTTTGTTAGGGGAGAGGAAAACTAGGATCAGGAGAAAGACAGAAGGAACCTCAGTGAGAACTTTCTTTAAGGTGCCCCCGTAAGCATCAGAAAATTTCGCCTCCCATACAAACGTAGTTTACTAATAATTTGAAAACCACTGTTCCAATTTACTTGATATTTGGTATCATATATCTGGCAACAAATATCTGTTTCTGCATGCCTTTGTTTTTTCGGTAAATGTATCCTGAGTCAAACCACAGAGAAAACAAAATTAGTATGAAGTTTTTGTTTTTGCTTTCATCCGATTCGGTTTGGAAAAACAAAAGCATGCAGACACAGATTATTGTTGCCTGATATTAAATAATCTGTGTCTGCATGCTTTCGTTTTTTTAAAAAATTCAAACCGAATGAAATGAAAGCAAAAAGAAAATCCCCCAGACCCAGAATACATTTACCGAAAAAACAAAAAACAAAGGCATGCAGACACAGATATTTGTAGCCTAATATTAGATACCAAATATCAAGTAAGTTGGAACATTGGTTTTCAAATTATTAGTAAACTACGTTTGTATGGGAGGCGAAATTTTCAGGTGCTTACGGGCCGACCTTAAGACTCTAGTCCTAGTTTTACGTTATCGTCAAAATAAAAAAAGGTATGACGAGCATCCAATGCTGTCGCTTATTAACACCGGTGCTTGTTTACACTTTTCCGTGCCCGTTCACTCTGGAGTTTCTAACGCGTCGTCCGACAGTTGTCACGAAAACGAATTAATTAATTAAAATGGTAATATAAATCACACAACAAACGAGTCCCAGGCGCAGAGCGCTTTAATGTTTGTTCTCCACATACTTAAGGTAATTTCTTTTGTAATAAACAAAATGGTCTGCATTAATCAACACGACACGAACGCTGGGAACTGCGCACGCACGGCGACTTGGCAACGGTGCGGCTAATTAGCGCCGACATCTCGATCCATCGAATTGAACGATCGAGTACGATACAGAGCTGATATCAATGATCGATATTCGTTCAGTGGTAATTGAGATGCAGCCTAAGGCACGTTGGGCCGCATACTTGCGCACAAATCTACAAGCTCCTTAGTGCTACAATCCTCGTCTGGAAAAGGTTAAAAACATTATTGTTTAAATTTTCATTGTGTTTACATTAATGCGGAAACCGGATTCAGGACGTGGCTAAGTAAGAGTCAGAGTCGCGTGGGAAAAACAGTTTTATGCACGGAAAATAGCTGATTTTATTACTTTCTGCGCCGTAGCAACATGAAATAAATAAAAAAGTTATCATTGTAAATAACATTAAAGCTTTTGTTTTACATTAAATCAATCAAAACGATGAGCGGATCTCTAGACAATTTTCTTTTAAAGTAAATATCGCACTATGTTTTGATTTGAATGAAATATTTGTATATTTGACATTGGAACGAGATTTTTTGTTACCATTATGGTTTTTTTTTGTATTTACTTCCGACTTAAGAAATAAATAATAAATAAATCAATATATTTTTTGCAGATTGTGAGTCCTTTTAAATAACTCAACAACGCATCAAAGGTTTTTCAAGTCTTGAGTCATGTTTCCGCCTTAAAATTAAGTAATAAACTAAACACTAAACTGTTTTGAAAACTTACGGTTTTCCGGTGTGCAATGCCGTGCCGGAAAACCGTAAGTTTTCAAAACATAATGTACAGCGACGGTGTAAATCTAAGAACATATATATGTAAACACTAAACTTTAATTTCTTTCAGTCAACTTCAAAGATTGGGATGCGCTTTTATTAGAAATAGGCTACATAGACGTTAGATATCTTACTAGAGGGTAAATTTAACGAAGACAAGACAACATTTAAACGCAGTAAGTTATTTTCATAATCATGACATATGAACCGAGTCGTGAACAGTTCCGGGGTATCTAAATCGGTTTCATTGAAATACATCACAGCAATAAGAATATTAATGTCAAAAATAAGTCATAAACTATAAATTAAAGTTATTCATAGGCTACAGCGATTATGATCACCAACAGGCTGATGCATGGTGAATTATGAATTCGTGTAAAATAGGTTGCAGTGATATCTCCGTGAGTTCGACACTGACTCGAAGTTGAAAATAGTTTCTATGTGACCGCCTCACGTCACGGTGGTGCTAGACATGGAGAGGGTGCAGAGAAGCAGAAGAAACGAGATAGTAACAACTGATTCAGTTGACGAAGGCACAACGGTTACGAGGCAGGCATGGTAGTAGATGGTAGGGCATAAGCGTGAAAGGTAGAAAAAGGCGGTCAAGTGCGTGCCGGACTACGCACTTGAAAATATCCTATATCTCCAAAACAACATTACTTATTGAATTGTTTTTAGTCCTTATGGTAGTATGGTTAAAATAAGACAAATGCGAGTGCAGTGTGTCTATGGATGATGAATAAACAATAAACAATATGATTTGCCAGGCCATTTTTTGTTTCGTAGTTTCACTACACCACTGCGGTTAATAAAAATCACCTTCCTTCCAAATGTCATCTATATAGTGTCAACAGTCTCCGAGCAAAATGGCTAGGACAAACAGACAGATCAGATGAAATCCGTGTTGCCATTTTGATACGGAACCCTTAAGCTATCAGCATTATGAACCACCTCTAACCTCGTACCCCTTGTGCCTTTGAAAATTGAGCGAGCGCCACGGAGCGCGGAAGGCGGTGGGCGGTGTTCCCGGCGGAACAAACGTTATGTCATCCGCATAATTCCCTTCCCGGTGCGTCTCCGGCCACGGTGCGGCAAATTATAGTCTCAGTGCAGCGACGACGCGCGACGTCTCCTGGCGCTCTGCGAACGACAGTGCGGCGACAAGATGGCGGTATCTAGTAGCGATTAGATCTCTTGCCCAGCGATAGGTCTTCAGGCGAATATCGAGAACCTATCATTCAAGACGGCAGGCGTTACGTCGCCCGTCGAGTTGCATCTCCGAGAGATAATGTTTAGAGAAAAGCAACATGAGCCTATGAATTCAGCTCTACGAGGCACTGGTGTTTTGGCGCCATAAAACTCACCATGAAACATCTCTTGTACCATTGCTTGTACCCAACGAGGGTTGGGTCATAGAGTTTTTTCAATAAGTCAGTTATCTTTTTTATCGTAATGCTCCAAATAAGCTAAGAAATCGATGGTTTCCAGGTGCCTCATTGAGTTGTTACGACACATCGTCGGCCCTTCTAGCCGTCTCGCTAGAACTTTCGAGGCGGCGAAGAGGAATAACCGAGACTTTCCATCACTTCTGCACATCATATTTGCGCAATATCTCGGGAGATTCACTTTTCCCCGCCTCCATCACTCCCTCGACCCGCGCTCCGCTCCGCGCCCCGCTCCGCGCCCCCGATACACCTCGTGTGGGAATGCGGCGGGCCTTTCACTGCACCCCAGGTGCGCCGGCGCATCGCCTCCGCGGCCACAGTTCAAGTTAGCGCTCGGGCCGCAACCGAAACGGGACACAACGGAGCTAGTTAGGGAGCGTGGATTGTGTGTGGATGTCATTAGGCCCGCCCGAAAAAGGAGGAGGTGTTACATGATTTCAATAAAAAAGGAGCTTGCAGTTGGTACAAGTTCTCCAAATGGTAGTTCGAATTTGAAGTCTCTGTGGCATGCAGCATCAACTGGACACTCGTGGACAGCACTCGTATATTTTGTTGTATTACTTTTTTACGATTGCAACGATAAAAGCGCTTTGTATTGTACAGTCACGTCAGTAAAGAATAAAAATTACTCTATCAAAGAAAAAATTAACGACAAAAAAAAACGTTCCTTTCAACAACGACGATTTTATACAACCATTGCTGAAAAGTGTAATTAACATTGTAAAGGACAGGCATGCGGCACCCATAATCGAAGAGATGAATGTCTGAATAAATTAAGAGATGTATATCTGCAAAGTAAGCTAAAGAAGTATGCTGTTATTTTCTATCATTCCTGCATCCAGGCAGCAGATACATTTTTATAAAAATAAATTCTCCCAAAAATTGGGATGCGAAATCGCGGCTACGCAACGCAATTACTTATTTGATTCATCATTTTTTTTCCAATAAACAAAAGAGTGTCATGGATAAAGCCTGACTATTAATTACATTGAATAATTTTCCCCGACGTCTACTTATTTGATTCATCAATGTTTTTTTCAATTTACAAAAGAGTGTCATGGATATAGCCTGACCTATAGAGCATGCATGAATAATCTGATTGAATATTTTTTCCCGACGTCTACACAAGCAGTTTCAGAGCGAACGAAATGGCTCTGCTAGCGCATAGTACTCACGTACGCTATCGTAATATCTCGTGAGAGCCACCTGCTGCAGGCTCCGGGCGCAGACGGTGAAGCAACGCGTTGCAGCAGAGCTTGGCACTCGCCGCGCCTCTGTGTCTGCGATGCGCCAGCGCCGGGCGCAAATATTGATCAATATTTTTGATTGAATCCGCATTTTGATAGATTTGATGGAAATCATTGCAAGAACTTTAATGAAAAGGTTTTTTTTCTCTCAGTCTATTTTTTTCAGTCTACCCAAACGTAGAAAAGCATTGCACGTACCCCGATTTTTGCATTAGTAAAATTTTCGCACCGACCTCTAAGACACGTTCCTGATTATGAGTATTGACGTGCCCGCGTGGACTAGGAGAATGTGCCCCCACAAAATGTATCGCATCATTCGTATGTAGCATTAGTAATATAGAATATCTGTAGAGGAAGCCAAAGAAATATGTTGTGAACGTGTCATATGGGTCTATCATCTCTGCCTACCGCTCCGGGGACACCGAGACCAAATAACCCTAACGAATGCTATTCGAAGATCGCCAACAATCAAGTACATTGTAAAAGCAAATTTAATCGTAGATAACATAGCTGAGAACGATGAAATTGAAATGTTTCCACACGAAGATAATACGATCCTGCAGATGGAAGGAGTGGAAGCAATCAAGTCGGAGCTCGCAACCGTTACAGGCTTCCAGGAAGTTTAATTTTCTCGTAGCGACTGCGAGCCCCGCCTCCGCGGTGGCCCAGTCGGGCGCCGACGCCTCTCTCCCCGAGGTAATCCTGGAGGCGGCACAGACGATAGTAATGGCGCCGGTAAGTGGCAAGCGAGATGGCCGCCATCGCGATGAAAGAATCTGCAGAGTCAACACGTAACGGTCTCCTGCCTCGCCTGGAAAAGTTGTGGATTCCGGTCACGTAGTTGTGGTGATGGAGACGATAGACGCAGATGAACAGGTTATTCTTGAAGTTTAGTGCCACATATAAATGTTTGCTGTGTCGGAGAATATATGAAAAGTACGGGGTTAAACACGAATATGATAAAATATTCAGAAAGTGTATAGAAATAAATATAATACGAAAAGTACATCGAACAGAAGCTAATCTTCTTACTACACATTTAATTGTATTTAAACGACAATTATTAATTACTATAATTTTATTTCGATAAGGTACTCAATTGTTATCCCACACTATTTATCTATGATGTAGTTATCTACTAAGGTACAACACATTTTGAAATAAAAGAAAGGGAATATCATTCCCAGCATCATTGTTGAATATTCGAACCACCGACTACTACGGCCGCCATTTTGTAATACGGAAGAGACGTTGAGCGTTACACCAGCCAACAGCATTAAATAACTGACGTGAAATATTACTTTCTAAGGGTAGTTTTTCTACTTGGTTTTAATTTAGTAGACAAAATAGCGGCTGTTGCACAGCTGTTTGCGTCTGTCATCTACCCGTGTTTCAGTTTCATCGGACGGTTGCGATTTAATACGGCTGCCCGGTCGCCTTGCGCAGTTGTAATTTTCGTACCAACTTCCATTTTTTTAAGTTAGGTCCAAATCAGAAAAGTCTGTAAAGAGTTTCGCTTCGTTAATGTTTGTTTGTCTATTGCGCGAATATGAAGAGTCTTTTTGATGCTGCGAAAGCGGTTTACAGAGAAATTGACATCAACATTACAGTGTTCCGATGTTCTACAAATACCAAGTTTGCAAAGATAAGTGTTGTAAACACCGGTAGTAAACGAAAGAATCAGCGAAGACGAATTATCTAATCTACTTAAAATGCGCGTGACCTCAAAATGACACATTATGGTAATGAGTCCACATTAACCTCACTGTGCCAACGAATAAGAAAACGTCGGACTAATGACACCGCCATTGGAAAGTATGGCACGAAGCTAAACAACCTTACCAGTAGAAAAACTCTCACAGTTACATATCTGCCTTGACGACGTCGTGGAAAAACTGTTTGCTTAGAAAATGCATAGTTCCCATGGCGCTATACTTAGAACGTAGCGTCTCGGCACACAAAGCACTGATGTAATATTGTTAGTAGCTGCTCTCGTTCGGCGTGAACGGGTTACGAGATTTTATTCTTTTTGTCAAATAACGTTCTCTCGATATTGTATGAAATAATAAGTAAAATATTCTCCACCCATTTATACATATTCTCTCATATTTGGTGTAATTCCTATTCACTAAGCTACGGGAAATTACTCCTCTTCGTTTCAGCTATAAGATTCTTCCGCCCCATTCTTCCAACTCGTGCATTTTGCTCCCATTTTCTACTTACCTCGTAGTGGCATTCTAAAATAAGCGAAAATGATATAAGACAACGGTTAGATCGCGCGCTAAACTAGGGCCAGCTTAGTTCTTGTTCAGCAACGCAAATATAAACATATGAAGCCATCTAGACCACAGCTGAAGCATTGACGGCGGCCCTATCAGCATATGGATAGAATCTGACGCGAAGATTATCGTTACCCAGCGGTCGCGAAGCTCGGCACCGGATACGGAAGTTATTGTTGCGGCAATGCATACTATTTACGTAGCCCGCTTCCGAGAGGCGGCGCACGGTGCGCGGGAGTTGCACAAGCTGCGCACGCGCACACCTCCGGCGGTTGGGCGCGTGCGTCCGCGTGAAACACGTGTCACAGCCACTGGGACATGTGACAATCGCGCGCTGCTCCGTACAGTCGTTTCCTGTCAAATGTATACACTGTGAAGTAAAGGATTTCCTAAGTCCCTTTTACTCTATGGTTGACTTCAGCATGAGAGAAAGAGATCTCAAACTTGTCTCTATTTTCGGTGTACAGATTTCAGAGAAAACAACTGTACCTGCCGGCCCATAGGTTATAGAGGGATTTTTATTGTATCTCTTTTATAAGTGCTGACGTTAAAGGATTCTTGTAATTGTAGGTTTCTTCGACGACAAGTTAAGCTTTATTTGAGCATGTTACTTACATCTATCAGTAGGTTCTGACATAATTCTACGGAGTTAGCGCGTACAGTCGTTTCCTCTCAATTGTATACACTGGAAAGAGAAAGAATTCCTAAGTCCCTTTTACTCTTTGGTTGACGTCAGCATGGCAGAGGGGGATGTCAAATTTGTCTCTATTTCCGGTGTATAGATTTCAGACGAAACGACTGTACACGTGCTCACGCACAGGATGTTATTTATTTTGTTAGGTCGACGAAGACTTATTTCAGAACAATTTTTAAACAAAATACCTTAAGACTATCGTAAATTAAATTATTAACAAACACAGCATACTTAAAAAAAATAAGCTCATTAAAACAAGAAAAAAAGGCGAGAAACAGAACCTGTACAGTTAATAAAAATGTGATAGCAGGATAATCCACGTATGAACCTAAAATTAAAAATACACATTATGTTGTCTTCAAACACACACAACACAAACGTCACAAGATCTCAATGTATGTAAACATGCTCATAATTAAGAATGTAGGTAACTGCTTTAGTATTGAATGAAGATGGCCTGGCCGTTGAATTCCGAACGAATGTATTGCTACAAGTGGAAAATGAACAGGGCAATTAGTTTGTCCTCGGATGAATGAGGACAAGACGATATAATTATCGAGATGGACTACCGTTAAAGACCTCGTTTCTAGTGTAAACTGGGCACAAGTATAGTGGTACAAGGTTGATGGAGAGCTTCAGTGTTATTACCAACGCATTCCCTCGATCGGAGTCCCTTGTCCCACTTGTCACCGAAATTGGCGTTTACGCCAAACCGATCTAAAAGCGTTTTCAAATGTATGGAGGGCGTGCAGTGGGCGTTAAGCGAACTAATATTTGCTCCGTAAATACGTCGATGTTGCCATTTATGCTGTCTCCGCGTTTTCAAACAAATCGGAAGTCCGAGATTGACTGTGACAGCTTGAAGAAGTAAAATCACAGAATACGAAACGCCGGTTTTTCGCCGGGGCACATTTGATAATGAAATGTTTGGAGTACCTTGCACATCCACTTAATATGACACGGCTAGCTCAGGTGATAGGGCGGTGTGGTGTCCTGCCGGCCCTTCCTCTTCTTGGTTTGTTGGGCGCCTCAACAAAACTATGGTTTGTTCACACTTGTGGCACAACACTTCACTTTGCACAACTGTGAAAGTCTCGTAAGAAAACCAAACTTGTCCAAAACAGTAGTAAATCTCCTCAGTCTCATAATTAGCAGGCACTTCGGTCGCACCCGCCACAAGAGTGTTTCTCTTTTCGTTTTTTTTCGTCTTGAGGTAGGTTGAATTAGAGGGAAATTTGAAATTAGTAAAATTCCTATGCAGACTCTGTACTGAAATTAAATCCGTTACAGTAGGAACAACTTGTATGGGGACAAACCCCATACAAGTGGTGGTTGTTTTTACATAACTTTGAAATTCCGCAAACGCCAATTTAGTTGAGAACTCGGAATGACCACTCGGATTTCTGCGGCGCGAGCCTTCTAAGAACATCACGGCGACCATTTCGTCACTCTCGGGTGACCCACATTCTCAATCGAAATATTAATGATGTATCGACGCAATTATTCCGCACAATGCAACATTATAATGAACGATGCCATGCATCCTTGCCTCGCCGGCGTCGCTGCAGACAGGCTGTATGGAGGGCGGGGCCGCTAATTACCACACGTTTTCAATCAGCGCTGCGTACATTTTCGAAACACGGTGTCGGAGGTGAGGTGAGTAATCTGTCGGTCTGGGCTGCACAGCGCCGGTGGTGTAGTGAGTGGCCATTGTGAGGCTTTCGTAACTCATTCAACTGGCGCGGGGGATCAACACGATAGGTCGAACGAGGTGACACCGAGGTTGAACTGGGCAGGAGGTAAAAAAGTTCTTAAGCGACTTGGGTGCATTATAGCTCCGGATAATCCAATAGGATCCGAACTCATGCATGTGGCACTAGCCATAAAATTATGAGGGCATGCCGAAGCGGCAAGACCTACCTATCTATGATACGCTGGGATTTCACGACGTTAATAAGAATTGCGGCTCAGATTGATATAACCTAACCTATTCATAAACTACCAAAGGGCAACTGGAAAAAATCTCTGATCGAACGGGTACGCATTTTATACGAAAGGTACATAAAAGCAATATTTTCGTAGTTTTTATTGGAATCCTCTGGTCTACATACATTATGAGCTAGTTATTAGAAGCATTTTTCCAAGTGCAAAATGACAAATCCTTTCTGGTATAGATATGGATCACCTCGATAAATCTGAACGGAATAACTACACTATTTTCCATATATCATATGAAACTTCTGATAACAATTTAACCGTCCATTACTTCGTTGCTTCATTTGAACTGCAGCAACAATAAAAGTTAGTGTATTCAGTCAGCGATAGTAGATTTCGGGGCGCGCCTCCTCTGTTGACAGCTGTTGACACCATAGACAGCTAGCCAGTGTTGCCACACTATCGCTGCGGTACTCCACAACTAAGGTGCGCCCTAACCGACGATTAGGACAATTTGGGTAATGGCACTCTTGCGTTATCGGAACAAGCTTTCACGCAACACTTCAGAGAATAGTAAAATAAGAGTGGTGATCACGAAAAACCTTAACACCCGAAGATATTGTTTTTTTTTCCGAAGAACACCGTTATTTCAAATGTCAATTTATTTCAATTTCAAACGTCTTTTCCTCTTTCACACAACGTCGGAAACGGTCAATTAAAGTAGTATAGCCATAGAAAAGTAAATTTTGACGTTTGGCGGCCAGTACCCGAAGTCTCAGTTGTCACCTAAATTGGCGTTTACGGCAAACCGATCGACTGGCGTTTTCAAATGTATGGAGAAATTGAAGAGTGTGCGCAATGGGCGTTAAGCGAACTAATATTTGCAAGTCCGAGTTTAATTTGACAGCTTACTCAACGTTGCCGTAAATACGCTGTCGTTTTGTCGATACGATGCCGCGTTTTCATACAAATCGGAAGTCCGAGCTTGACCTTGACAGCCTGAAGAAAGAAAACCACAGAATATCTAGTAAAAACTTGTATGGAGTTTGACGTTTTTACGGAAAACGCCAGTCGATCGGTTTGCCGTAAACGCCAATTTAGGTGACAACTGAGACTTCGGGTACTGGCCGCCAAACGTCAAAATTTACTTTTCTATGGCTATACTACTTTAATTGACCGTTTCCGACGTTGTGTGAAAGAGGAAAAGACGTTTGAAATTGAAATAAATTGACATTTGAAATAACGGTGTTCTTCGGAAAAAAAAAACATTATCTTCGGGTGTTAAGGTTTTTCGTGATCACCACTCTTATTTTACTATTCTCTGAAGTGTTGCGTGAAAGCTTGTTCCGATAACGCAAGAGTGCCATTACCCAAATTGTCCTAATCGTCGGTAAGGGCGCACCTTAGTTGTGGAGTACCGCAGCGATAGTGTGGCAACACTGGCTAGCTGTCTATGGTGTCAACAGCTGTCAACAGAGGAGGCGCGCCCCGAAATCTACTATCGCTGACTGAATACACTAACTTTTATTGTTGCTGCAGTTCAAATAAACGCCAATTTACGTGAGAACTGAGACTGACCACGCAGGAGACTGCGGAAGCGCGCGAGGATGCGTCGAGATGACGTTTTGACAAAACGGGGAGGAATAACCTCGCGGCGCGGGCGCAGCGTGCCGCATGCAGAGTGACGTGTGCGTGTGCGTCGGCGAGTGGCAGCGGTGGGGAGTGGGGGGAGGGCGCGGCGGAGGGGGAGCGGAGTGCGAATTCCTCAGGTGCGCCGCGAGCAGCCAAGGAGGATGGACGGGTGCCGCGCCGCCCCGCGCTGCGCCCGGACGGGCCACAAACATCCAGAGGCGACACTGTTTCTTCTACTTAAGGTGGCCCAACCCGATCATCTCCCCATACAAAAGGGGAAAGAAGATCACGCCTGTATTTCTTGTCAGAGATCCAAAATTTTGCTCAAAGTAGCTTTATTTGATTGAAGTTGATGTCTGATGACCATTGGCATTGTAAAATTGAGTTTGGTTTCCAAGTTATAACGTCGGAAAGTTCGGATTTTTCGCGCGTTTTATACAATAACTTTGGAGGTGAATTACGCAATGATAAAGTAAGAACATCTTAAAAATATTAGTCATCAGACATAGCTTATTTATTCAAGATTTATAATCTATTTGGTTTTTGTAAGATTTTTGACTACAGCGGTCGTGGTTTACTTTTAGCTACAAGTCGTTTTGAAATTAAAATTTTCGTAAATCTTACCAAATCATACACTATGCACATTGTCTTTTTTGTGGACAGGTTGCATCTTCCTCATCACGGAGCCTGTCTTGTTCTTAGAAACAGAGAAGGTCCCAGAGCGCAACAGCACGGTTTTGTACCGTGCCCGCAAATGAGTTGAGGCCGCCGGGTTGGGCCACCTTAAGGCTCCAACTGACTCCAGCGTTCATCATACAAACGATAATGGCGATCTCCGGAAGCAATGAGTTTGCGTTAGAGTTCATTGTTGTATACGCGTGAAAATCGAGCGCGACGAAGCGAAATTTAGGTTTTGGACCTGTAAAGTCTGCTTTCTAAAGTGAATTAATATATGTTTCACGGTTATTCACTAGGTAAATATGTGATCTTGTACCACAAACAAGAAAATTGTCTAAATCATTTATAGTTTCGCAGCGCCGGTTCGAGAACCTAGTAAAAACTTGTAAATAGGTGTTTACAAACATTTTTTTTAAGATTATAAGTAACTTAATAAAAACGTTTTACGGTCATACACTAGATAATAGTCTAAACTTTCATATTTCCATTTTTCTACCGGTGTTTATTTTCAACCGACGTTGAGATAAAATAAAAATAAACCCTGAGTATTGGAGCCAATCGTCATATGGAGCCTTAATCTGTAATTTATTCTATGGACAGAGCTCTATTTTACAAGTCAATCACAAATCGTTCTCATGTGACCCGCGATCGACAAACTTGGGGCGGTGGGAGTGCATTTTGCAGATTCGGTACCTATCTAGAAAAAAAGGAGTGGACTTCGACAACGTGGCACTCGCCATAAGTGTACCAAAGATATACCGCAAGATGTTACTGGGAATGACCCGGCCGCCGGAGTACCGAAACAGTCGCGATAAGTTTGATTGATGTAGCATCACTCATACCAGTGAAACTTCACAACGGGACCGAAGTGTTAGGCCCGATTGCAGAAAGAGTCGTCGAAGTTAATCAATGTTTAAACACGTCACTTTAGTGAACAGCATGCAGTTGACTCGGTTTCCTTACACGCTGTCCATAAAAAGTGACGTTTTGGATCACACGTTCACGTTGATTATACATTGATGACCTTTTATGCATTCGGACCTTAGTCCGAGTTTAACGTTGTAAGCGAAATGCCGTATGACTCACGTTTAAAAATATTTCGCATTCGCATCGAAAATTTGTATATCGGGTCAGAAACAAAGAGCCTACTCTACGATTTTACGCTTTAACCCCTAAGGCTACGGATTAAGCCGGACAATAAGGTCACGGGTCATCACCTCATATATCATAGGATAGTCAAACAATCAACACACTCGTACAATGTTTCATCACGACCTACAACCTCATCCGAGCCATCGTGCCATGTTCGCCGTCACGTCGACCGTGACATTACAATTTGTAACCCGAATACCTCTTCAATAAGCATACCTTTTATTTTATGTCTCAGCTCTTCATCTAGTAAGAGGTGATTGCAATAGAAGTTCGCAATGAACTTAGAGCATTCAAATGCGGGTCTCTCGGGTCGCAAATAAAAAATGGCGTTTCGTGTCACTCATTTGATTATGACGACGATATTATCATGGCCGAGAAGAAATAGAGAAGAGATTATTTTGATAATTCGCCACCATCGAGAAAAGACAGGAGTGGCGACCAAAACATCAGATATGTAGCACCCGTAATCAAGCATGCAAATATGTATGTCTAATGCTATGATTCAACTGTATGGCGCTCTGTCCCATTGGAGAAGAACCGGCGTGATAGAATGTATGCATATTTTCGTTTATGAATATGCTTGGCGTACACCATTTTACCCTTATACCCTTCCCGAGGTGCCCGACAGGCTTTTGAACTTTGACGAACCATGCCGACCGAGCAGGTGACTTCCTAACACCATACTTGAAGGAAGGTTGTACGTTGGGGGAAATACCTCAGAGATCAACAGGATCGGTACGTTGTACTTGTACAAGTCACTTTTGACACTATTTACTTTGTATTACTCAACTTGCGGTTAGTGTTAGTCACTTTTGACACTAGTTACTAACTACGTAACGTAGTTAACTAGTAGTTAGTATTACTATAGGTTAGTGTTAATTCCATCTGCGACTTTATCTCTCAGCCTTTGACTCACGATCAGCCAAAGGTTCGGTAGGCTTCCCTGTCTGATAGAATCCTTAGCGGCTGCGAGCTGTGCGTCCTGTAGCTGCGACTGCGACTAATGGCCCGGGCCGGTTGGCGGTCGGCGGTCGGCGGTCCGCGGGCGGTGGTTGGCGGTAGGCCGTCGCGATCACTGAGTCAATACGGAGATCGGAGAGACAGAATCCTGGATGTGTAAAGTGATGATTCTATTACTATTCGTATTTTTTTGTTTTTACGCTCACTTAAAAGTAAACCCTCAATAATTAGCAATTGAAGTTGGAGGTTTTGTATATACAAAATATAGGTAAAAATACGCTGTCTATGGTCGCTTCACAGTATAACTGCTTAAAACATTGTAAAGCTACTTTAATCGGTACTATATAATATCCACGGTCAATATAATTGTTATTCTGTTATAATTGTAATGATCTTCCTTCAGTTGCACGGAGAAATAAAAATGAGCTTGAGTAGAACCTCGACGCGGCCTCTACTCCATGGCAGGGCAGGCGTATTCATGGTAATATGAGCAGCGAAGTGGGGAAGTTATCGCGCCCTCCGATCTGCAGCAATCTCATAACCAGTCCGAACTCGGCCCGGGCTGCAAACGAGCCTTTCTATACCATAAAGCAGCGCACAATACATCTGCACACACACACACGTACCATACAGGTATATGACTCCATATAATGTGGGCCCTCATCGCTCCGAGGACGCCTGGCTGCGATGACATTGACGAGATTCTCACGGCCATTTTTTATCAGATAGTATGTATCTGATGTATCAGTAGAGTATAGTGACGTTCGATGGTTCCAGTTTTTGATGAAAAATAAATAGTCACATGACAAAAGGATTGATGCACACTCCGACTGCAGTTAAATATTAGTATTCGCAATCGCGGCATATGGTGTATGCCAGGTCCTCACATAAGAGGTGCCCGACGACGCCCATGGGCTTCGAACTTTTACGGGCCCTGCGAAACACCAAGTTTGAAGACCCTTTCGACCAAGGTAGACTTATAACCCAAATGAACTGTCGCTTACGTACTAGAACGGACCGAGCATTCAATTAAACACATCTTTTAGAATTTTCCTCTACCGAGAAGTGCCTGCGGGGCGCTGGGGATGGGGAACGGCGCGGGGGGGGGGGGCGAAGCGGGGGAGACGTCAGGTGGCGTCGTGCGGGCGAGAAATCTGACGCCGCATTTACATGCTCGAACCTACTCGAGCTAGCGTGAGATCGCGAGTGTGCAAACACTGATATCGCCTTGTTTCGCCTCGCGCACTCGCTCGCGAGCGGCTTGCCTTGGAAGCGGTTTTTTGGAGCCAAGGCAAAGGAACTCGCGACGAAACGCGAGCTCACCGTTTGCACGTGCGCTATAGCTACTAGTCGGCGCGCTTCTAGATCGAACGGTTTTAAGATTTAGCTGCAAACAGAACAATATGAATTGGGACATAGAAATAGTTTTGAAAATTCAGAATATCAAAATAAGACTAAATAATTGAATACGAGTCAAAAACACCACAATAAAGTGAATGATGGGTGAGCGTACCCCACAATGCAAAACAAAACAATCCTATATTTCTCCTTTGCCAGTTGAGACCACGGATTACATAAATGTGGTTGATAGGGGAGCGTGCACGAGTGAGCGAGCAGTGCGCACGAACAGCGTCTCTATTACGAATTACAGATCACTTATTGAAAAATTGCTAATAGCATCGATCCAGCAGGTTTACATAATTAAATAGAGCAGCTATTGGAATGAAACACTAACACCCGTTCACGGATTTTTAATTTTGTGTAGATACCTATTTTCAACACATTTATATTATTTCATGTTCCTACACAAATATAAACATCTATGGACGGTCGATTTATTATATCCTTCAAATCCGACCTAGCGATTTTTCGATCAGTTATTTGTAACTCGTAAGAGAGGCTCAGTAGTTCGTGTCTTACACTCGCACACGAGAGTTCGCCGCGAAGCGCGAGGCGCGCATGTAAACCCAGCATGAAGGATAATTTGGTTGGTGCGTTCATTATTCGGGCGGCGCATCGGAATGCAGCGCGAAGGTTTAAGTGGCGGAATCCAACCCCGGGCCCGCGGGCAGCACGCGCGCCCGAACACGTCACTGACAATCAATCAATGCACTTTTCGAATTCCGACATCCACCAATACGTACATTTTTGTTTCGCGAACGCTTCCTCCTAGGACCAGCTGATAAGGCCCTGACCCGCCTTTGACGAGGCAGCCCAAGTAACTAGCTTAAATTGACGATTAGAAATTGCATGATTACAAATAACATTCCTCGTCTAGCGATTAACTTTATTTCGTTAACTTAAGTTTAAATTTTCCACACAACATCAATTGTGGTAAAGGTGGCCATTTCCGAACATTTAAATGTATGAAACTAAGCTCCGGTTGCATGAAGAGACGGCCGAGTTAATCAATGTTCAAACACGTTACTTTTAGTGACCCGCATAGAGTTCCTTCCATACTGTCCACACATAGTGACGTGTTTGATCATACTTTGACGTTGATTTTGATTTTTTGTCCTTTCGTGCACTCGGCCCTAAGAATTATTCGTTTATGCATAAATGTCATTCTTATTTATATCTAGAGATCATATTACTTTCAAATTTCTAATGTTTAATTTCTAATTTCTAATTTATAAAAAAATATGAAATTGATGGAATAAAAAATACTAACGAGCCATTAGCAGTCAGGACAGGAACTCTTTTTGGACTTACTGAGGCGTTTCACTGTGTATTATTGATATATATGTTGAGTTGAGTGGTAGCGCCTTATAACAAGCGAGTACAGCCATCAAATAAGAAACATAAGGGAGTGGCAACCCAAACTGATCTGTGTAGCGACAGCTAGTGATAATAGATACTAGTTAGGTCGCTTACGAATTCGCTCAATTTTGATACTTCTTCACGAGTTCCTACGACATTTGAGAACTCGTAAGTGCACATTGTGGCTACTCTTGAAATTCACATTCGCCTGTGATTCACAGTCACCTGGCACTCACCGGTGAGTCACAATACTTTCTTACTCATGGAATGACAGCCTCGAGTCACTCTAGTTTTGTCCCTTTCTAAGGGACTAAGAGCGATTTCAGTTTTTTCTTTCATAAGTGTCAGCGATTACGTCAGATGAGTTAATCAATGTTCAAACACGTCACTTATAGTGAACCGCATAGAGTTCCTTCTATACTGTCCACGAAGGGGGCGTGTTTAATCATACTTTGACGTTGATTTTGATTTTTTGTTCTTTCGTGCACTCGGCCCTAAGACACGATTATCTTAGAAAAGTGGATGCCACAGCGTCCTCCATACACTATAATCATAGATTAACTATTTATTCTATGCTATAATGATAGCGCCGACCTATCAGTTCGTTTACTTAGTTCCCTCGTGAAATTATCTCATCTTATATGAGAAAGCATACATAAACAGTTACGACACAACTAAGTACCTAAAAGACAAACCTATACCTACCCTGTACCTATTTTAGTATATGTAAAATGTGTAAGTAAGTTGACGTTAAATTGCTTGAAAAAACCGGCCAAGTGCGAGTCGGACTCGCACACGAAGGGTTCCGTACCATCTTACACCATTTAACACAAAAAAATCACGTTTTTTGTATCCCCCTTAAATGTTTATTCTTTCTTTATTTTACCTATTTGTTGTTATAGCGGCAAAATAAATACACACTCTGTGAAAATGTCAGCTGCCTACCTATTACGGTTCATGAGATACAGCCCAGTGACAGACGGACGGACGGACGGACAGCGGGGGCTTAGTAATAGGGTTCCGATTTCACCCTTTGGGTATGGAACCCTAAAGAGTTGTTTCAAAATAACCGACCTGTCAACTGACTGTCCGATGTATTCATTCGATAAACCGGATTTTGATCGAACTAATAAGACGTTAAAGCAGCATGGAAACAAGATCTATTAAAAGTAAATTGATATTCAGTGCAACTCGAACTCACTGTGTATCGTTATGTCCTCCCGGAATGTCCTAACAGCGCTCACCGAACTGGAACAGGCTCCCGATTCCGAGCACCCGACCCGAGGTATCGACTACAAATTATCACCTGATCCAGGTAGCGGGGGATAATAGGAAAACTTTTTATCGGCGCCAGCTGCGTCCACACACGCGGCCGCCATTGTGCCCCACGAAGCGCAACGAGATAGAGATGCTCTCCAAACATCAAACAGACGCGCACAAGAGCGTAGCGTTTGTCTGTAAATCACATCGACAAAGAGTCGGCACGCGCGTGTGTGTGCGGCGCGCGTGTGTGTGCGCGGCACCTGCGTGCGACGCGGCCCAAGGCTGCGCGGGCGCAGGCGCGGGTCGCGCGGCTACCTGCCAGCCGCTAACCTTCCCGTGAACCCGCGCGGTGGTAGCTAACTTCGCCGCGCGCACGCTATCGGATACCTATCTGAAATTGCATTGCACAGTCAACCATTGCGAGTATCCTAGCGCATAAGAGAGTCTCGTCGCTCGATGTTTGTAAAAAATCGGCCAAGTGCGAGTCGGACTCGCAAACGAGGGGTTCCGACCCATGGTAGAAGTTTCTAAAAAAAATCATGTTTTTCTTCTTGATTTTTTATTATTTTTAAATTTTACCTCTGTATACATACTCTTTGAAAGTTTCAGCTGCCTACTTATTACGGTCCATGAGATGCAGCCCTGTGACAGACGGATAATGCTAGATAAATATTGCTACATTACGCGCTATGCATAAAAATGCTGACTTATCGCAAAACTGTATTTACTCCAAACGTATTGCGAGCCACTTGCACAAAGCCATCTTGTCAACTTGGACTTTAGATAATACGTTATAGGTTTAATTAAAAACCGGTATCCATAGTTTTTTTGTACTCTCGCTACTTAAACGTGGCCTAGTTAGTTCCAAGTTAAGATGTTTAGGGACCGGAACAAGAGCGGCGCCACAACATGGCCGCCATCGCGGACGCATGAATATGGAAAAGATGTGACGCCGCCGCCACCGCACAACGCTTGCGAAACCGTTTCCGTCGCGCGTGCAGCCTCCAGCCGCGTTGGGACCGACCGTGCTCTACTATCTCCATGGTAAACTTTAATCGGAAAATTTCAACTTTTAAAAACCAAATGCTCCTGATACTTTTGGGATTACCGCGGTCGTTAGACATGTTTGAAAAATGTTACGGCTTTTCACGCCCTTTTCACGCGTTCCTACTCCAAAGTATCTGCTTGGCTCCTTAGAGTCGACACAGCGCTGTGGTGTACGTCTCGTCGACGACCCTGGGGTATACCAACATAAATACCCTCCAACTCCAAAGGGTAGTTTTTTTATCGACTGCACCACGGAGAATGCTCTTCGAAAGTGCATGACGCAATTTCCCCTCAACGTTCAATAGACAGGGAATGCACCACATTCAGCGAATTAGAACCAACCAGCCTGTAAATCCTTTAATGTAATTAAAAGATTTAAAGGTCCGTAAACTGTAGAATGGACCGTGGTTACCCCCAACGGGCTCGTTCAAACATGGTGTTGGCATGATGGCCGGCCGGCATGGTTTTCGGAGATTTTGGGAAAGTTTGAAAGCCCTTGAGCGTCGTCGGATACATGAAGACCTGCAGCGGGAGCACAAATGAAAGTGGACACTTGTCGAGCTAGAAGGATAAGAAATTTTGTCGAGGATTTTTATCAACTGTTATATCACAAATGGGGAGCTCGATTAATTTATCGAGATCGAGTGTTAACTCGATAGAGAGTGGCAACACCCACCTTTTTGTCCACAAGAACTGTTACTTTAAACCTCCCGACCCAGGCTGTGTTCGCGCAGACTGCTCCATGATATTCAGGAGCAAGAAATAGCGTTTTACAGAATAGCGGCGATATTCGTATAGATGCACAATTAAGTACGTTTTTAATGAATTTAGATAAAATTGCTTGGTTTAGCGCATTTGCCTTGTTAGATTAAAAGGATTGTACCTAGTTTATCTAATGTCAATGTGACGTTAATCTCTGCACTTTTTTCGTTTTCCCGTTCAGCTCTAAGCCGTTCCGCCTGATTACTTCCTATAACGGAAAGTAAAGGATGGAATGGAAACGTCTTTGCCCAAACAAACCCATCCATCTTTCTCTCTTATTACCGCTTTTCCTATGTCTTTGAACCATGAAAACGTTAAGAAACGCCTGTGCCATCGCCACTACATACGCACATATTCGTAACACGATCAAACACCTTCTAGGATTTAACACACCTTCCCGGTGGTGGTGACAAAATAATCCTCAACAAACGTCAAATTAGTAGGATTCATTTTATTTGTGCTTCCACAACTGGACAAAATTTATTCTTTTTCGAGATTTGTCTATGGTGTGGGTTTATTTTGACAACCTCACTCGACATAACATTGTTTATGCTATCAGTTGGCGACAAGTGTCCCGCACACAAGATAAAGACTATATACGTAAGTTTGTCGGCCAGATAAAATTATTTGTGCTCCCGCTGCTGGCGTACACCAATTGTCGCACTTTACATAAAAAAGCTTAGTCTCTATCCCATGTGGTGTACATTATCCGAAGAAACAAACTACCAGGGCCCTCATGTGATCTCACTGATACATTAAACTGGATGAATCTAGGTCGTTTAAAATCTATTCATAGCAAATTACTAGTGCCCCCTACCAGTAAAAGTGGTTTTGCATCATAGGTTGGTATAGGAAACGCTATACATTCGGCAGTATTCCAGTCATACGATTATGTTAACGTTTCACATAAAACAAATCAGTTAAATTTCAGTGCAATCCCATTTAAAAGACTTGCATACAGATTAAGCGTTAGTTCATAAAGTTGTGACGCACGAATCTCTTCAATCGCTTACGTTTGAAGTAGCAGCAGGAAAAAATATGTAGGAATGTGTTGGAATGTGCCACAGATATGTATAGTAGTGGACTTTACATAAAATCACTATGGAATGTGATCACGCATGCGTCAGATGAGCGACAGTTGGCGTATTAACACTCATTGAAGCTACACAATGGTTTATTATAAATAGAATTTTCATTCATCATCGACAAATAGGCAAATTAAAATGTTTTAGTCACTACTGGCGACCAAGACGTCAGTTAAATGAATGTTCTGCGTTATATATTTTACTGCACCTAAATAAATAAATACGGGCAATTGAGAGATTAAATGCGACGTTCAGTTGCATTTTTATACCATGCTAACTGCTAAAATTTAGTTCATTTGACCGAATAACAAGTCGTTTAATGCATTGTACGAAACGCTATATACAGATTTAATCACTTGATCACTTGCCTGTTCACCGGCGAGATCATTTACCATGGTTACCTTCCAAACATCTTCAATTGACATAATGGAAAAGCAAATTTATGTATGCAAAAAGCAAAATGAAATGTATGGATTAGCATTTAAAAAATAGGATTTATTTATTTATTTATTGGAAGGAAAACTTACAGCTAACAAAACACCAAATACACAAATTACAATAAAAAGTATAATAAAAATAAAAGTATAAAATAAAGTAGCCTTACAAGTTTTCACAAATAAAAAGTATAATAATATATTTGAAACGCTCCTAATTAAAATTAACAAAAAGGAAATAAAAAGGAGTATACTGAATTTACAATAGTAAAATTACATGCCTGCACTAAACTATGTGTGACTATTAAATATGTAGAAGTTATTGATTTGCATATCAAAAATAGTATAATAAAGTTATACCAACAAAAATAGATGCAAGCACTAAATGTAGTGTGGTTTAATATTAAGCCCCGGTTGCACGAAGAGACGGCCGAGTTAATCAATGTTCAAACACGTCACTTTTAGTGATCCACATAGAGTTCCTTCCATACTGTCCATACAAAGTGACGTGTTTGATCATACTTTGACGTTGATTTTGATTTTTTGTCCTTTCGTGCACTCGGCCCTTAGACTTCAACATTCCCAGCGACTACCAAGACAGATTCGGTGTGGAAAAGACATCAATGCGCGATTTCCCCTTACCCAAATGCAACTTTTAAAAGTATGAAACGAAAAAACGTAATACGTACATGAATACATACACTGCATTTTGTTCTATTTTTACTAAAATTTTGAAATAAAATAACCCTTTTATTTAGTGACGTTGAAGTCTAATAATACTTTGACCCAGGAATGGTCACTAATAAATCACTTTAAATGGCCTATTGTTTATTGTTTATTCATCATCCATAGACAGTACACTGCACTCGGATTGTCATATTTTATCATTAGCCAGTTCGGGGAAATCCCAGCGAAGAAGAACTGGAAAGAAACCCCGCTCCGTATTGTTGCATCTTACGTCCAAACATTTTAAATTGATTAAGTAGAGGGTGTTCATTACCATTGGGTACAGGAATCATGCTGTATTCAGAATGTAGCGCGCAGAAGAGGGTTTCCGATGGAATCTGACAACACAACAGTTCCGAGTATGGGCGGGGTGTGGCGGCCGCCCACGTTGCTCATCATATAATGTGCGTACATAAACATATGCTATTTCATTTGGTACGCAAACATTACTTAATTAACCGACTTCAAAAAAGGAGGAGGTTCTCAATTCGTCTGTATGTTTATTTTTTCATCACCCGAGATGCCACACATTGGACTTTGACCCACATACGCCTTCCTTGCAAATGCAAATGCCTACTGTGGCGCGGACCGACGCTGATGCGCTCTGTACATATTATGAAAATATTTAAAAGAAGAAATTAAAGTTTAACAATGTTATGTTAGACAAAGCAAAACAAATTTAACGGAGACCCTGGAGAATTTAACCGATATTGAATTTAGTTTTCAAATGCAAAAAGCAGTAAAAATCCGTATGCTGACGAACTTGAGAATGGTTGCTGGACACTGGGAAGTTTCTTTCTCTATAGATCGGAGGAGTTTATTTATTTATTTATATAAGTTTATTGCACTCAAAAAAAACTCGGGCAAAAGGTACAACTTAATGCCGGAGGCATTTTCTACCAGTCCACCTTTGGGTATCGTGAGCAGTAGTGCGAGTAGTAACTATGGAGAAATACCTTTAGAGGAAACATAATTCCTACACAATATACAAAAAAATACACACTATACTTAAACCTAAATATATAACCTACTAGCTGCGGTACCCGGCTCCGCTCGGGTTAGTGTCGGCTAAATTATCTCATGGATAAAAAGTAGACCACATGACTGGTCCAAAATAGGGTCAAACTGGTCCAGGACAATGTATCCATGTACCAAATTTAATCAAGATCGTTCGAGCCGAAATAGCATGATTTAATGAGAAACATCCAATAATTCCCATTTAGAGCTTCGTTGACGTTTGGTGGCTATTTAAAAAAAAAACATTTGCCGCGAGAACCTTTCTGCACTTTCACTGCTACATTGCTTACTTAGTAAGTAACCTGTAACGTAGGTAAGTTTTGCGTGGACTCCAACCCACAGCCAGCCTCAACATCGAAAACAGTAACCCATCTCGAACCTGACTGCTCCCAGAGATGCTATACATTGATAAAATAAGCATATAAATCAGGTAAGTGGTTCGCATGTTATAAGACTTTAAGACTCACTACTTACCCTTCTGGTAATGAAGCGTTATATTATGTAATCTATAAGTTTTTAGTAGAATCAGGCTAGACGTAGATACAATGCACATCTAAATCGAGTAATTGGTTCTCAAGGATTTTATTCTGTTGGTCGCTCCTCCGGCGATTTAGCGTGATGCCAAGTAGTCCTAAAGTTGCAGGAAATACCAAGCCGTACTTCAGTAAAAGTAAGCGCTGCCGCCGCAAAGCCGAGCCGTGCATAGCATTGCAGTTTGTATGACAGCCCCATCTTAGCGTAAGCGGAACTGAATTCTATTTAGCCAATCCTAATTCCCGGGTAGTTAAATGTACATGTACTAAGTTTTACAAATCGCTAGTGCCTTGAAAATTCGCCAAACGGACACCAAACAGTCACGACGTCTGCCCTCCCCCCGCCGCCGCTCCCAGCCACCGCCCCCGGCTCCTCTCCCCCTAGTGTGAAGTAGCGCTACCGGCATCGTTTTCGCAGCCCCGTGAAAGTTCTAAAGCCCATGGGCACATAAATTGTAGCCTATGTGTTATTCTGATGTATAAACTACTAGCTGCGGTACCCGGCTCCGCTCGGGTTAGTGTCGGCTAAATTATCTCATGGATAAAAAGTAGCCCACATGACTGGTCCAAAATAGGGTCAAACTGGTCCAGGACAATGTATCCATGTACCATATTTAATCAAGATCGTTCGAGCCGAAATAGCATGATTTAATGAGAAACATCCAATAATTCCCATTTAGAGCTTCGTTGACGTTTGGTGGCTATTTAAAAAAAAAACATTTGCCGCGAGAACCTTTCTGCACTTCCACTGCTACATTGCTTACCTAGTAAGTAACGTGTAACGTAGGTAAGTTTTGCGTGGACTCCAACCCACAGCCAGCCTCAACATCGAAAACAGTAACCCATCTCGAACCTGACTGCTCCCAGAGATGCTATACATTGATAAAATACGCATATAAATCAGGTTAGTGGTTCGCATGTTATAAGACTTTAAGACTCACTACTTACCCTTCTGGTAATGAAGCGCTATATTACGTAATCTATAAGTTTTTAGTAGAATCAGGCTAGACGTAGATACAATGTACATCTAAATCGAGTAATTGGTTCTCAAGGATTTTATTCTGTTGGTCGCTCCTCCGGCGATTTAGCGTGATGCCAAGTAGTCCTAAAGTTGCAGGAAATACCAAGCCGTACTTCAGTAAAAGTAAGCGCTGCCGCCGCAAAGCCGAGCCGTGCATAGCATTGCAGTTTGTATGACAGCCCCATCTTAGCGTAAGCGGAACTGAATTCTATTTAGCCAATCCTAATTCCCGGGTAGTTAAATGTACATGTACTAAGTTTTACAAATCGCTAGTGCCTTGAAAATTCGCCAAACGGACACCAAACAGTCACGATGTCTGCCCTCCCCCCGCCGCCGCTCCCCGCCGCCGCCCCCGGTTCCTCTCCCCCTAGTGTGAAGTAGCGCTACCGGCATCGTTTTCGCAGCCCCGTGAAAGTTCTAAAGCCCATGGGCACATAAATTGTAGCCTATGTGTTATTCTGATGTATAAGCTATATTATTGTAAAGTTTCATTAGAATCCATTCAGTAGTTTTTACGTGAAAGAGTAACAAACATCCATCCATCCATCCATCCATCCATCCATCCATCCATCCATTATTACAAACTTTCCCCTTTATATTATTTATTAGATATTATTGTAAAGTTTCATTAGAATCCATTCAGTAGTTTTTACGTGAAAGAGTAACAAACATCCATCCATCCATCCATCCATCCATCCATCCATCCATTATTACAAACTTTCCCCTTTATATTATTTATTAGATATAACTGTACATAAATATAACTACATAGATATCAATAAATAAATACTAAATACAATATATTATATATATATTACATACTAGCTGCGGTACCCGGCTCCGCTCGGGTTAGTGTCGGCTAAATTATCTCATGGATAAAAAGTAGCCCACATGACTGGTCCAAAATAGGGTCAAACTGGTCCAGGACAATGTATCCATGTACCAAATTTAATCAAGATCGTTCGAGCCGAAATAGCATGATTTAATGAGAAACATCCAATAATTCCCATTTAGAGCTTCGTTGACGTTTGGTGGCTATTTAAAAAAAAAAACATTTGCCGCGAGAACCTTTCTGCACTTCCACTGCTACATTGCTTACCTAGTAAGTAACGTGTAACGTAGGTAAGTTTTGCGTGGACTCCAACCCACAGCCAGCCTCAACATCGAAAACAGTAACCCATCTCGAACCTGACTGCTCCCAGAGATGCTATACATTGATAAAATACGCATATAAATCAGGTAAGTGGTTCGCATGTTATAAGACTTTAAGACTCACTACTTACCCTTCTGGTAATGAAGCGTTATATTATGTAATCTATAAGTTTTTAGTAGAATCAGGCTAGACGTAGATACAATGTACATCTAAATCGAGTAATTGGTTCTCAAGGATTTTATTCTGTTGGTCGCTCCTCCGGCGATTTAGCGTGATGCCAAGTAGTCCTAAAGTTGCAGGAAATACCAAGCCGTACTTCAGTAAAAGTAAGCGCTGCCGCCGCAAAGCCGAGCCGTGCATAGCATTGCAGTTTGTATGACAGCCCCATCTTAGCGTAAGCGGAACTGAATTCTATTTAGCCAATCCTAATTCCCGGGTAGTTAAATGTACATGTACTAAGTTTTACAAATCGCTAGTGCCTTGAAAATTCGCCAAACGGACACCAAACAGTCACGATGTCTGCCCTCCCCCCGCCGCCGCTCCCCGCCGCCGCCCCCGGTTCCTCTCCCCCTAGTGTGAAGTAGCGCTACCGGCATCGTTTTCGCAGCCCCGTGAAAGTTCTAAAGCCCATGGGCACATAAATTGTAGCCTATGTGTTATTCTGATGTATAAGCTATATTATTGTAAAGTTTCATTAGAATCCATTCAGTAGTTTTTACGTGAAAGAGTAACAAACATCCATCCATCCATCCATCCATCCATCCATCCATCCATCCATCCATCCATCCATTATTACAAACTTTCCCCTTTATATTATTTATTAGATATTATTGTAAAGTTTCATTAGAATCCATTCAGTAGTTTTTACGTGAAAGAGTAACAAACATCCATCCATCCATCCATCCATCCATCCATCCATCCATTATTACAAACTTTCCCCTTTATATTATTTATTAGATATAACTGTACATAAATATAACTACATAGATATCAATAAATAAATACTAAATACAATATATTATATATATATTACATACTAGCTGCGGTACCCGGCTCCGCTCGGGTTAGTGTCGGCTAAATTATCTCATGGATAAAAAGTAGCCCACATGACTGGTCCAAAATAGGGTCAAACTGGTCCAGGACAATGTATCCATGTACCAAATTTAATCAAGATCGTTCGAGCCGAAATAGCATGATTTAATGAGAAACATCCAATAATTCCCATTTAGAGCTTCGTTGACGTTTGGTGGCTATTTAAAAAAAAAAACATTTGCCGCGAGAACCTTTCTGCACTTTCACTGCTACATTGCTTACCTAGTAAGTAACGTGTAACGTAGGTAAGTTTTGCGTGGACTCCAACCCACAGCCAGCCTCAACATCGAAAACAGTAACCCATCTCGAACCTGACTGCTCCCAGAGATGCTATACATTGATAAAATACGCATATAAATCAGGTAAGTGGTTCGCATGTTATAAGACTTTAAGACTCACTACTTACCCTTCTGGTAATGAAGCGTTATATTATGTAATCTATAAGTTTTTAGTAGAATCAGGCTAGACGTAGATACAAAGCACATCTAAATCGAGTAATTGGTTCTCAAGGATTGTATTCTGTTGGTCGCTCCTCCGGCGATTTAGCGTGATGCCAAGTAGTCCTAAAGTTGCAGGAAATACCAAGCCGTACTTCAGTAAAAGTAAGCGCTGCCGCCGCAAAGCCGAGCCGTGCATAGCATTGCAGTTTGTATGACAGCCCCATCTTAGCGTAAGCGGAACTGAATTCTATGTAGCCAATCCTAATTCCCGGGTAGTTAAATGTACATGTACTAAGTTTTACAAATCGCTAGTGCCTTGAAAATTCGCCAAACGGACACCAAACAGTCACGACGTCTGCCCTCCCCCCGCCACCGCTCCCCGCCACCGCCCCCGGCTCCTCTCCCCCTAGTGTGAAGTATCGCTACCGGCATCGTTTTCGCAGCCCCGTGAAAGTTCTAAAGCCCATGGGCACATACATTGTAGCCTATGTGTTATTCTGATGTATAAGCTATATTATTGTAAAGTTTCATTAGAATCCATTCAGTAGTTTTTACGTGAAAGAGTAACAAACATCCATCCATCCATCCATCCATCCATCCATCCATCCATCCATCCATCCATCCATTATTACAAACTTTCCCCTTTATAATATTTATTAGATATATTATAAAAACAAATAAAAGATGATACTTAATACAATATAAGTAAAAGGAAAAAGAAAATATTGGCAAACGAAATAAAAAATAAAAATAAATTCTGACAAACTTAAAGAAGTATGAGGGAGAAAATTAAAGAAATCATAAAGACAGAAAATAAGCTTTAAGATCTTTTTTAAAAACATTAATAGAGGGGGAATTTCGTAAATGGGGAGGTAGCTGATTCCACTGCCTCGCAGCGTGCACTGTAAAGGAGTCTGAATACGTGGAGGATGTGTGCGAGGGAATGGCCAGTACCGAAGAGCCGGAGAGTTCGGAGTGGCGTTTGAGGATTTGTCATATCAACGATGTTATACAAAACATGTGCTCGCTTACAATAAAAAAACATAATAAATGTCATGAACATTTCAATAGCATCTTATGGCTCAAGAAAGAGGTTAGGTAGTATCGCTCGAGCTTCATATGATTTATTTATTTATTTATTAAAAGGAAAACTTACAGCTAAAAAACAAGTTACACAGAGTACACTAGAAATAATAAAATAAGCCTAACAAGTTTTCACAAATATAAATGAAACTATTGATCGCTCTTAACTATAGTACATGGGAAAGATATGGAGAGAAAGAAAGAAAAGAAACAATATGTATTAATTTATACACAGACTAGCTGAAGTAGCCGGCTCCGCTCTGATCAATGTCGTATCGGACCGTGATGTCGAGCTGAACTGGATTTTATGTGAAGTATATGACTTCCCCACACAAACTTTCATCTCCCTTTTCACCCCCTTTGAGTGAGTGAGTATGTCGTTTCCCAAGGTCTAGACTATATCTATACCAAATTTAATCAAAATCGGGTTAGGCGTAAAAACGTAACAGACAGAGTTATTTTCGCATTCATAATATCAATATGGATGTCAGTGAATGTCAAATATTTTTTTTGCCTATGACGTTTGTTTGGGCACAGAATAAGTTGGGCGAACAGCCGTGATGCGATGATGGGACCGACGACAACCGGCGACAAACGCACGGCAGGCGCCGCGGCGTAAATAGGCCATTGCGTACTCTGTGGCGAGCGCGGCAGTGGCAGCGCGGCGTTGTGAAAGGTGCGGAGAAGCGAGCGTGGCGGTGATGGCGGCGCGGCAGAGCGAGCGACAGGTGCGGATCGGTCGGACGAGGTCGCGTCGTCGCGCGGCGCTGACCCTGCGAGCCGACACGTGCACTCTTACGTCACCTCCGCCGACAATACGTAAATTTATTACGTGGTCCGATTTGTACTGTAAACGGTCTTACAGTACACGGTGAAAAAAAGTGTCCCGATTCCGATTGCACGCTCAAAGCGCCAGCGTCACAAACGATTCGCACCGTTCGTGTGTGCGCTTACGGAAATAAAACAACATACATGGAACAAACGACATTAGTTATAGTAGTTCAACTCAAATTTGAATCTAATCCATTACTCTACTTGAACTTTTCTTGAATTTTCACTTTTTCCACTTTAGACATTCAACGGTTTGAGAAACAACACAGTCGAAAGACGATATATAGCGCTATAGGAATGTCAAAATGCCCTACCTCCAAAGTGTGAGCACTGTGTACGGCATTAGGTGACGTAGCGATGACGACATGCCGTTCACAGTACGCCATATTGAGGGCTATGAACGCGAATCGGACCATTTTTGGGGTGCATTACTACCCAGAGGCGGTGCACAGGCGTATGACAGCGAGCAGCTGTATGGCGACAAAGTGGTGTCCCAGCGACGCATAGAACACCACTTTTGTCGCTGCATTTATGTTGTATGGAGGGCATGTCTTTATAAGTCAGTAATATTTAGGTAAATGTAAATAAGCGATCACATTACGTAACAAGTACGGCACTGTCTCCCGGGGTATACGCGCACCCACGAGCGCTAGGCGGCAAGGCGGCCAGCACTGACACCGTGCCTGAAGGTCGCCCTCGCAAACTCGATGCAGGTGCCGAACTAGTACCGCTAAGGCGCCAATTACAAGTTTTTTTTTGCAGACCGTAAAACAGCTGTCAGTCCCGTGGTCTCAATTGCCAGACCGGGGATAGGGGCTTAATTATTTTTTCTTTCTTATCAGAATATGAAATGTGAATATACCTTGCCTCATTGTTTAGAAACCACGTGAATCTATAGGTCGCTTCCCTTCTCTACAATTTAATACAGCACCGAATGAAGGATATGAGAAAAATATACTTCCGCCCATCCAGTTATAGTGAAGTCTTATTTATTTCTCAAAATGTTGCAAGCTTAAAAGTTAATAATACAAACTTAAGATTATCTATAAAACACAATATTTATTTTTATAGAACTATATCATGTATGGCTATAAAATCCACTGTCTGGATATTCCCATCATATCATACCTTTTTTTATATAACTGGACACGGATGGCTTTTATCACACCCACCTTCATGATAAGAGCCCATCACACCGTATTCCCGAAGTAATTATGCCATGCCAGGACCTTCCCTTTACGAGCACAGCTACATTGAACTGGAACTGGAAAATACGGACAATTTCTCATTGCCATTTCGATTTATTTATTCAATACGATGGTACCCACCCAGGCGAGTTTAACCCCGGTCCTAGTGAGGGAAAGGGACCTACAGTTTTAAATGGAACAGAAAGTGCTCGAAAACAGAATTAGCTCGCAAAATGCACTTGTCCAAATCAGAAAGAGAATTAAAGTGGAATTGAACATGAACTCCGGCATGAAAGGCAAATATCCCCGCGCCATTGAAATACGAGCAGCTCAAGGATATACAGTAAATTCTGTGCATAGGCCTCTCCAACGTAGTCTCATTCCTTCCTGTTGTGATTGTGAACTAGCCTCCACCATATAAGTTATGAGTGCCGAGCTCGTCACGCCAGCGACGGACCGAACGGTCTGTTCAACCGTTCTCGAATAAAGGTAAGGTCCTGGCATGACACCCAGCTCCTACATAAGATGGGATCTCCTAAGCTCGGTTATATTAGCGAAACCGACGGATCCCACGAAACAACCTACGTTAGCGTAACGTGCCATGTCGACACCGCAGGCTCCGCCCGTCACCCGCTGCCCGCGCTGCGCCTAACACGGACACGCGTTTCGACCGTTGCGACACTCAAAACAATGAATGCTTATTCACGTTGTTAGATTTAGATAACACTGCACTCAAATATTGACAAGCTCGCACTATTTCTAAATACATACCATGTTGCACTTGTAAAACATATCTGCAAACTATTTACTTGCGCACAAGTCAGCCGCGGTAGCCCAGTGGCGCGACGACGCCTTGCGATTCGAAAAGCTTGGTGAAGCACCTCTGAGCGCGGTTAGGTTCTGGATGGGTGACCATTTTCAACCGTAAGGGGCTGGTCGTGGTAAAACTGTAGGTACTTCCCCCTCTTCCTTACTTACTAGGTGGTAGAGTAAATCTCGCCCGGGTTGGTACCATCGCATTGAATAAACGATAGTCGAAGCGGCAATACGAAATTTCCGGGTTTTCCATCCAGTTCAATGCAGCCGAGCAAAGGAAGGTCCTGGCATGGCAACTAGTTCCCATGTGGCGTATTAGGCTAATATCAGACAGTCAGTTTGGTATTATATTAGCCATACATGTCCAGTAACATAAAAAGCTGTTTCCCAAAGCAGGGAGTAGGTTAGCCAGCGGACCACCCGGTCACGTTCCGGTGAGGTTCGCAAAGAATTCTCGGAAAACTGAAGCGTGCTGCATGTTGATGTTGGCGTCGAGTGGTCGAATGAGTCACTCACCTGCACGCCTAGGACGCTCATCAAGGAGGTGTGTGTGTCAAAGTAGATAGCGCAGCGTACGTGGCTGTTTCGGCTATTACTCCCCAAAACTAAGAAATATAGGAAGGTAGTCCCCATTACCTGTTGGCATCCTTGGAATCAATTCAGCGCCAAGCTGTTCATCTTGTTGGGGAGCCACAACTTCCCGTTGGCTTTGAGTCCCTGAGCCATAGACGGTTTGTGGGGTCGCTCAGTTTGTTCTACAGGCACTACCATGGACGTTGCTCTGTGGAACTTGCACTCCTTGTTTCTCTCCATCCTACCCATATAGGTAGGATGAGGAGGAGCACCCTCCGCAGGGAATCAAAGCACCCCGTTGAGGTTGACATTATGTAGGTTTTTTAGAACGAACCTTTTCTCAAACTCAATATTCTCCCGCACCGCCAGGATATGGAAATGTCTGTCGGACGGGTGCCTTTCCTCATATCTATAACCTGGGAGTCTTCAAACGTCATTTGAAAAAGCTCGATAGCCCAGCGATAGTCCGCAAATCCGCTGGTATGGTGCATCGCTGAGCGTGGTTTCGCGAGGCGATATGTATTTGTCTTTTTTGAGCT
Source organism: Incurvaria masculella (assembly GCA_946894095.1). NCBI lineage: Eukaryota > Metazoa > Arthropoda > Insecta > Lepidoptera > Incurvariidae > Incurvaria > Incurvaria masculella. The sequence continues at coordinate 10,171,759 of OX335657.1, read as the reverse complement.
CCTTTGGTCATCAGCACAGCCACTCATACCAGTTTTTCATTAAAAAAATCTAAAATAAGCAGGAAATAATTAGATAGGCGTTAGGATATGTGTGCTGCCATTTATAAATATCAGGAATTTTTTGCACGATTCCTCACAAATTTCTGACAAATCCTTTTTAATAAATCTTTTTATGACATTGAATACATAACTGCTTAGTCTGCTCGTAAATATACTTATAATTTTACATTTTTGGGGAGTTATTGCAGAAATATTTTAGTACGCTGCGCTGTATCAATATCAGTCATAGGCTACGCCAACCGATTTCAACCGCTTGCACGTAAACCGACGCTAAGGGCATCTCCAGTTAGACGAGCGGTCGCTTAAAATGCTCTGGGACCAATAATTGCTGACTCAGGTTGCTTACGCTCTTGTAGACTACGGGTGCGTTCGACTGAAATAGTGTCTGCTCGGTCAGCGGCGTGCGGAGCGAACTCTACCGAAGGCACCGACTTTAAAAGATGATTAAAATTAAGAAATTGTATATAATTAGTTAGGTATTAAAATAGCTTATCGTACATTAATTAAAAGTAACCATTTTTTTTGCTTTTTAGTTCCAGTGTGTTTTTTGAAGGCGGTCTTTTTTTATTTAAAGATATTTTTTAAATCAAGATAAACGGACGGATAAGACGTCCCAGGCGTGCAGTTATGTGGCTTATTTAAGCATTTGGCGCCAACATTGAAGTAGCGCCACGTGATGATCGCGGGATCGCTACGATACATTACGGGCATTGTTATTCAATACCGCTAAAAAAACAAAAAAGAAACGTTATGGAACTTTGTTTTCGACGATACATAATTTATGTACCACACTTATGAGTAAGGTATTTATTTTTTGTTTGTTTTCATGAGTTTTTTTGCCACTTCATCGCGATATTTTCATCACTATTTTTTACACAAGGTACTCGACAATGTTTCTATGATCGACCATCTGCTTTCTGTGCACCCGCTTTCATATTAAAGGAAGCTGAGTTTGTTTTAAAAGTGTACAGTTGTTTCATCGGAAATCTATAAAGCGGAAATAGAGACAAATTTGATATCTCTTTCTGTTATGCTGACGTCAACCATAGAGTAAAAGGGACTTAGAAATTCCTTCTCTTTCAAGTGTATACAATTGACAGGAAACGACTGTACTCGGTTCGTTTTTCTCTGTAACGATCTGGATTGCACGTTATTCCCTTGGCCCTGGCCTACCACAGCGCTATGTAATGACATACTACAATGAAATTGGAATCAACTGACATTTGAGAACAGCCAGCACTTAGTCGTTGGCTAATAGCTTCCAATGTAATGATGAAATTACATTAAAAAGTAAGGTTACTCATATACTAAGTAAGACGATAATTAGGCGATAATTACAAACATTCGACTGAACAAATATGGAGTTTAATTTTATTTCTTTCCTCCATTGGATGTACATTACAACCTTGGATCCCTGCACACTTCTTTCCTGAAAAGGAAAAAGTAACCCTTATAGGAACCTTTACCACGAAATCGTGGAGGTATTAAGTTTTTTTTTTTCATATTTGGCACTATGTACCTGTTTAATCGAAAACAATATTTCATAACAAAATAAAAATAACTACAGCTAAACTAAATTAAAATATTCCTCTGCAAGGTATTTTTTTCATTTTCCTGTACAACACAAGCGGCGTTTCCGCGCTGAATGGCCAGACTAATTTGACAGGCCGAAGAATCTCCGTCCGAGTCGGCGAAGTATTCTCCGACAAGGAGCATGCCTGGAGTGGAGTTCCCCAGGTTTCTGTAATCTCGACCACCCAGTTCAATATATTTATAACCGACCTCCACGCTATTATTGAGTGTCACAAGAACTTCTTAGCAGACGACTACAAGTTCTTCGCAAACCCCCATATTCTCCATGGGGAATTACAAGAAGACCTAAACCGAGTGAACCAGTGGTCAATGGACTGGCTGATTAAACTGAACATTCAGAAATGCACTGTTCTCCATCTAGGGAAGCAGAACCCGCACCTTCCATACTTTCTAAACAATACCCGACTATGTGCGGTGCACCAGCAAAGAGACCTAGGAGTCCTTGTAAATCATGATTTAAAGTGGGATCTAAAGCCTTATATTGCACAGAACTCCATGACCTATCTCATCAAGAAGTCCTTTCGCCGACTCACTCCTGAAGTCACACTCAAATTTACAAGTCATATGTACGACCTCTCCTGGAGTACGCTTTTCAAGTCTGGCAACCCTACTTCATCAAAGATATCACTCTACTTGAAAATGTACAACGAAAGTTTACAAAAATCCCTTGGCAGCTAAACACCTTACCCTATGAAGAAAGATTGAAGGCCCTCAAACTACCAACTCTGCACCAAAGATGGATGCGAGGCGATTTAATCGAAGTGTATAAAATGCTTACTGAGAAATACAACTGTGATGCAATGAAGGAAATGTTTACTCTTAATCATAACACTCACCTGCGTGGCCACACTCAAAAACTGAATAAAACAAAATACAAAACCAACACACGGAAGCACTTCATAACCAACAGAGTGGTTGATGATTGGAATCAACTTCCAGAGGACATTATCAGTGCAAAGAACACCAATCAATTTAAGAATCGTTTGGAAGCTTATCTAAATAAATACATTTTTAAAATAAGTAACTAAGTGAACTGAAACCGATTAAGTGAAAAAAAAATATGTTAATTTATCAATGAACTATGTACTCGATTTAGACACATCAGCCTACGGCTACCTGTCTAATATAAAATAAATAAATAAATATTTTTTAAATAGGTTTAACATTTTAGTGTATTCGATCAAAACCACAATAATATACATGTTTAATGTGTGGTGGCTGACTAGGACACCGCAGATGAATTAGAAACCGCAGTTGAGGCCGCAAGCTGCGACGCCAAAGTAGTCCGAGAAGGAAAAGTTTAACATGACTTCAGAAGCAAGGTAATGCTAGAGGAAAGACAGGTGTGGAGACAATAATATATGAGTAGCGAGATATCATATATAATTCCATACATAATGTAACATTGCTGACTAGGTAAACTTAAGGTCGGCCCGTAAGCACCTGAAAATTTCGCCTCCCATACAAACGTAGTTTACTAATGATTTAAAAACCACTGTTCCAACTTACTTGATATTTGGTATCTAATATTAAGCTACAAATATCTGTGTCTGCATGCCTTTGTTTTTTCGGTAAATGTATTCTGGGTCAAACCACAGAGAAAACAAAATTCGTATGAAGATTTTCTTTTTGCATTCATTTCATTCGGTTTGGATTTTTCAAAAAAACAAAAGCATGCAGACACAGATATTTGTTACCTGATATTAGGGGAGCAGAACCCACCTTTGTCACCAAGCGCTTTCAGACAATCCCAGATATCACTCTTGCTACTGGAAACCTGACCCATCACATTACGGGCTGGCAGGTATCAAACGAGCCATCCTGTTCTGACCATAGAAGGATAGAGTTTAGATATGAATGGGCCCCACTCAGACCCGAGTTGAGAAGAAACCCTAGAATAACCAACAGACGACAATACTACGACAATATAAAAAATAGGTTGGAGGTGCTGAGAGCGCCGGGACGCATCACCACCACTGAGCAGGTGGAGGTGTGGAACGGTACTATCAGCACCAGTATAATTGACAGCTATCATGAATCATGTCCACTGCGGGATCCTCATAGGTTCAACCCGAAACACTCTTGGTGGACAAGAAAGTTGGAAAAAATGAGGAGGACAGTTAGGAGAGTTTTTAACAAAGCTAAGAACACTAGACTAGACACGGACTGGGAAGCGTACAGGGCAGCCCTAATGAACTACAAGAATAAGATCAGGGACCGAGAGAGGAAAGCTTGGAGGAATTTTTGTAGCAGCATTGAGTCTACAGCAGAGGCCGCAAGGCTAAAGAAAATTCTATCCGCCGACAAAAACAAAGAGTTGGGTTTGGTTAGAAGGAGTGACAACACTCTCACTGAATCAGTAGAAGAGACATATAGAGTACTTTTAGAAACACACTTCCCGGGCTCTGATGTTGTCTCAGAAGTAAGGTGGGACAATATCGGACATCATGAGCCGACCATACAGGATTGGGGAGTGGCCGACGATGTAATTTCTGACAAAAAGGTACAATGGGCCATAAGCAGCTTTCAGCCCTACAAATCGGCGGGGTGCGATGGAATACTCCCGGGCCTACTACAATGGTGTAGTAACCTTATCACGCCTTTTCTCGTGGACATACTGAGAGCATGTCTAGCACACAGATATGTCCCGAAAGCGTGGAGGGAGGTAAGAGTGGTTTTCATCCCCAAGCCAGGTAGGGAGGACTACTCTGCAGCAAAAGCTTACAGACCCATAAGCCTAACTTCTTTCTTACTAAAGACTCTTGAAAGGTTAATAGACAGGGAGATTAGGGATAAAATCCTGCCCCGACATCCCATTCATAAACACCAGCATGCATATACGTCAGGGAAATCCATTGAAACTGCCCTACACGCAGTAATAAGTAAAATAGAGGCAGGCATGGAAACGAAATGCATGACTATGGGTGCTTTTCTTGACATAGAGGGGGCATTTGACAAAACGACGTTTCATAGCATAAGTCAAGCCCTGTGCAAACACGGCGTCAACAACACTCTCAGTGGGTGGATTGACAATATGCTTAGGAACAGAGCACTTATCTTTGATAGTCAGAGTCCAATCAAGGGGATAGTAGCCAAAGGATGTCCACAGGGAGGCGTACTGTCGCCCCTACTGTGGAACCTAGTGGCAGATGACCTAATTACAAAACTCAATGCAGCAGGATACCTCACGATAGGGTATGCAGATGACATTGTCATAATAGTGGCAGGAAAATTTGCAAATGTAATGCGCAATATAATGCAAGGTGCGCTCAAAATTGTAGAAGCATGGTGCAAAGACTACGCTCTGAGTGTCAATCCAACTAAAACGGAGCTTGTAGTTTTCACCAGGAAGAGAGACATAGGACAAATGCAGCCACTAAGGCTCTTTGGGGTAGAAGTAACACTATCAACCGAGGTGAAATACCTGGGGGTCATACTTGACAACAAGTTGAACTGGAGTCGTCACCTAGAACATAGACTAAATAAAGCACGCATATCTTTCTGGCAGTGTCGAAGGCTAATGGGAAAAACTTGGGGGTTAAGACCAGGACTCACGCTCTGGCTTTATACCACTGTCATCAGACCTATGATTACATATGGGGCGGTGGTATGGTGGACCAGAACCAAACTTAAGACTGCTGCAAACAAGCTGCTAAGCTTTCAGCGTATAGCTAGCACAGCCATCACTGGTTGCATGCGGACCACCCCATCAGCAGCACTAGAAGTTTTGCTGGGACTGCCGCCTCTTGATTTAATAATACAACGAGAGGCGGCAGCCGCAGCCTTCAGGCTCAGAACGACAGGTTCCTGGACAGGAGAGACTAGGGCACAGCACACAACAATTCTCAGTATAGCGATGGAGGAGAACCCTTTGCTAGGAGTAAGATGCGATAGGATACCCAAGACATATAACTTTGACAGACTGTACACTATTGAACTCTCCGAGGGTCCGAAGGACTACTCGGGATTAAGAGAAGTTAGGGTATACACGGATGGCTCTAAAACCGAGTATGGTACGGGTGCTGGCTGTTTCTCAGCAGACCTGAATATCAAAAGAACAGTTATGCTGGGCTCTGGAAACTCCATCTTTCAGGCGGAGTGTGTAGGTCTGATCGAGGCAGCCGCGGCAATAAAACAGCGTGAAATGGTAGACTATACAATCAGAATACTAACCGACAGTGCTTCTGTTTTGAAGGCTCTTGCCAATCAAACATTCACTTCTGGACTAATTAAACAATGTCATGAGGCTTTACAGGACATCTCAATCGGCAACAGGATCACACTCCAGTGGATAAAGGGACATAGCGGGAGCCATGGTAACGATGCGGCCGACGATCTCGCCAAGGCGGGTTCGAGTTCCAAGCCCGTCGGACCGGAGCCACTCTTGCCAACCCCCTTCAGTGAAGTCAAGACCTGGCTGAGGAAACGAATGACACGGGCTCACACTGCAAGGTGGTCATCTACAGCGGACTGTAGACAATCAAGGGAAGCAGTGCCAGCACCGGATCCACACCTAACTAGGAAACTTCTACAGCTGCATAGACCACAGTTGAGAACGGTGGTAAGCCTACTCACGGGCCACTGCCAGCTCAACAAACACCTGCACACCATCGGAGTCACGGACAGTCCCCTCTGCAGGGCCTGCTTGGAGGCGGAGGAGACACCGGCACATATAGTCATGGAATGTAGACAACTGCAGACATTTTGTACGGGGGTCTTTAGCACCGAAAGGAGCGACCCGCAAGTGTGGAAAGACCCTAAAGGGCTGCTACGCTTTGTGGAAGAGCTCGGCTGGCTGGAATGAGCCAAAAGTCGGGTTACTGAGCACAACGGCCTCGTGTCAAGTGCGTTCAAGCGTCGGCAGCTACTCGCCGACAACAACAACAACAACAACATATCAATTTAATTGGAATAGCGTTTTCCAAATGATTAGTAAACTACGTTTGTATGGGGAGCATAGCTTACGGGCCGTTCTTAAGTATTACGGATGACACCATTAATGATATTTGGGAAAAAAAACTATACGCAGGGATCCGACCCCATATAAAAATGAACAACGCGCAATAAAAGTGTCGTAATGTTTCTAAACGAAAATATCGTAAGTAAGCTCACGTTTTGTGACTAGCAGTTCAAAAACGTGGGTTTCCGAACGGAGATTCAGAGAAAGAACGCACAGCGCAAACTAGATTCTTCTTTCTTTTTTTTTTTTTTTTTAATTTATTAGAAGGAAAAACAGAAACAGACAATTAAATAGTGAATATATAGAGAGTAGGTTTACATTAAACTAGCCTATTTCCTAACTATTCCTTACGGAAACATTTAAATACATATAAAATTAAAACTAGATGTGCTGTTAAGTCAGAGTGAAAAGCGCTACACTAAGTGAGTAAAAATATAAATATGTAGGCAATCATATAATAATAAATTATGAAATATATAAGACTATCCTGAAGTTAATTGAGATATATTTTTTCTGATTTTGCGTTTAAAAACAAATTCCTCATCGCAAAATATGTCCAAATTTGCAGTCTGTTCGTTATATAGTGAACACATTCTGTGAATAGGATTACGAACCCCTGCTTTTGTGCGAGTGTTGCTTATATGGAACAGTGCCGTAGAGCGAGTTGGACGTGATGGAACCTTAAGCGGAATCAGATCCAGCAAGGATGAGCAGCATATTCGATTGTTACATATTTTATGCAATGTCATCAAATCAAATACTGCCCTCCTGTCACACAATTTTTCAATCCCGTAGTCAGAAAGAAGTTGATGATACGATCTACGAGGGATACTTAGTCTAAAGCTTAAGAAACGCATGAACTTCTTTTGTACTCTTTCTATGGAATCACTGTACACATTATAGTAGGGTGTCCAGACAGGAGAGCAGTACTCAATTTGAGACCTTACAAGTGAGTAATACAGTAACAGGTATGTGTCTAGTCTCCTAAAGGGTTTGCTTATTCTTTTGACAAACCCAAGCATTCGAAAAGCTTTGTTAATAATGCAATTAATATGTATTTTAAAGTGAAGTTTCGAGTCTAATTGAATTCCGAGATCTCTGATGTCGTTTACCTTTTCAAGATTGTAGGAACCAATAAAATAATTGTGATCAATAATTTTAATTTTTTTGGTGAAGGTGATAGCTTTGCATTTTTGAAGGCTTAAGGACAATTTATTAATACTGCAGTACGTTTCAAAATTATTAAGATCTTTCTGGATTTGAAGACAATCGTTCGTGCTGCGAATAGTTGAAAAAATTTTTATGTCATCAGCGTATAGGAGAAAGCGACAAAAATCAAAACATTGAGAAACATCGTTTATAAACAAAATAAAAAGTAAAGGGCCCAATATAGATCCTTGTGGAACACCAGATGTGACATTTTCCCAGTTAGAAATAAAACCTTTTAATGTCACAGCTTGTTTTCTGTTGGCTAAGTAGGAAATAAACCACCGGAGAAGGTTTCCCTTGATGCCATTAAAAGCTATTTTATTAATAAGTATTAGGTGGTCCACCTTATCAAATGCCTTTTTCAGGTCACAGTAAATAGCGTCAACTTGGTATCCACAATCCATATTTTTGAAGAGGTAGTTTGAGAATAATAAAAGATTGCTGGAAGTGGATCTACCTTGAACGAAACCATGCTGCTGCTCAATAATTTGGGAACACAGTACAGGGTAGACATGGTCATGAACAAGCCTTTCCAGTAGTTTTGGTATTGCTGAAAGAATGGATATTGGCCTATAGTTTTCCACTTTCTGCCTGGAGTCTCCTTTGTGTATCGGTATAATAAATGCAGACTTCCAGAATGATGGAAACACACCCTCGTTCAAGCACTTATTAAATAATATTGTGAGCGGGAGTGATATTGACGACGCAGAGTTCTTGAGAAAAAGTGCAGGGATATTATCAGGGCCAGCTCCCTTTCTGGGATCGAGGGATTTGAGCGCTATGTAGACTTCTTGCGTTGTTAATGTAACACTGGTAATTAATTCGGCCCTATTATTTTCGTTAGCAGAGCTTAAAAGGTCAGCGTCAATACCATTGATGAGAGAGGCTGCCTCAAAGGTAGATTTAAAGAAAGACGAGAACATATTACATATATCGTGAGGATCCTCAGATTTTTTATTTTGGTACGACATCGACGCCGGATACCCATCGGTGGACTTAAGAGAATCGACGTAGGACCAGAAGCTTTTTATATTTGACTGCATGGAATCTTCTACTGAACTAAAAAAAGAGTCATGGCATTGTTGTGCAAGTTGTTTGTGTCTAGTCCGAAGAAGTGAAAATTCTCTGTAATCTGAAAGGTTACAGAGAATTCTCTGTAATCTGAAAGGTTTCCATTTTTTCCAAATCTTATATTTTTTTCTTTCAAGTTTGATGAGATTTGAGGTGTACCACACTGGGAATTTTACATTTTTGCGGGATTTGAGAGGGATGTGTGCAGAAATTATCCCATATGCAATACTATAAAATGTACGAACTGCGTCTTCACATGTCAGCTGAGACAGCTCTACGTCCCAGGCAACACTACAAATTTTCTCATTAATTGATTGGTAGTCTCCGAGTCTAAAGTTTCTAATTTTTTCATCTTTGTGATTTAATTTTGCTTCGAATTTAAGAGGTAATAGAAACTGTAGCGCTGGGTGGTGTCTGTCTTCAGGAAGGAGCAGCTCAGTTGGTTTTGATACTGTGATGTCATGATCGCACATAATAAGATCGAGAAACCTATTGTTGTTATTAGGGATATTGTTATATTGGTTGAGATTCATGAACGAAAGAGTCTGTACCAACGACCGTGCCGCACCTAGCGTATCTCCGACAGCTGTACCACGAGCACTATCAGGGCTAAAATTCCATGAGAGTGTGGGTAAGTTCATGTCTCCTAGTATGCAGAAGCAAGTTCTCAAGTTGTCCGTGAACATTTGCTCCAATTTCGTGCAGAACGTCTCGTAAGACGTTAGTGGCGCGCCCGGTGGTATATATACTGCACATAGATATAGAGTGAGATGAGAGAGTGCAATGGTTAATACTATGTCCTCTGTAGCCAAGCTCTCGAGATTCTCCTGCCGCGTAGCATTTAACTCACTGAGTACGGCGACTAGAACACCACCACCGTCCTTCTTGTCCGTGTGCACCCGGTCACGATCGCGGCGAAACACACTATACCGAGAATCGAACAGCTCGGATGAGTGAATATTAGAATCGAGCCATGTTTCGACGAGAACCACTATGTCGTAATTATTTGAAAGAATATTACTACGTAACTCGTTAGTTTTTGTTCTAGTGCCTCCGCAATTCTGATAGTAAACGCTAATACATGGAGTTTTATCCATTTGGATGAGTATATACTATAATAAATATAAGAAAGTAAACGTTGTAATTGAGATAAATTAAGAAAACATCGACGGCACTGTTCCATATATAAGCGAATAAATAATACATGCAATCATTAATTTCATGTGTACGTAATATTACATTGTGTTTACATGAGTAATTTATTTTCGACAGTGTGATTGTTATTACAGTATATAAAATGACGAGTGACGGTAAAAAAAATAGAAAGTCATTATGCAGTCTTACAGAGTTTCGAAATTCAGGTGAAGAAAAATGTGTGTATAAATTAAAATAGTAATGCGTCTCAAAACTAAAAGTAAAAATAAAATTGAAAACGAGGCTGAGCAATAAAAGAAACACAAAAAGTAAGCAGTACAAAAAAATCATCAGTAGTCCATTGTAGAAAAGGTCCACATTAGTGAAACTCAACGCGAGAAGTTTTCCAGGGTGCGGGCTGAGGACAGTCGAGATCCATGCGGTCAGTCAACAGATCTTTAGAAGGTCTTCCGATCGACGTATGCTGACAACGCGCGCCTGGTCGTCCTTTCGAAGCAGGATATTGGCATTTTTAACCCATGCATACTTGAAATTATTTGCTCGAGCAGCCTCGCGGGCCTTCGCGTATAGAATCTTGTTGCGCAAAGTGAGGTGCTCGTTTAGGTAGATCTTGTTAGGCGGGGCACCGAGCCCCAGCTGCTCGGTGGAGAGGCCACGTCGAGCGCGCGCCGCCGCTATGACGTCATCTCGTAGACGCCGGGTCGCCAGCTGCACGATGATGTTGCGCGGGCGGCCGGGTGGCGAGGCGCGGCCGGGCGCGACGCGGTGGACAGCTACCACGCTGTTAGCCGGGAGAGGCACATTTATGAGCGTACCGATCTGGCCAACCAGCGAAATCAGGTTTTCTCCCTTCTGCTCCGGAAAGTTGTGTATGTCGATGTTGCACATGCGGCTTCTCTGCTCCGTGTCATCTTGCTGCTGCCGCAGAAGATCTACCTCCTTGCGCAGGCTCGCGTTTTCCAACACCACCGCGTTGCACCTATCCTCGATTTCAGCGAAACGCGCGTCCCAGGAGGCGATCGTCCCGGCGAGGGCGTCGAGCTTCTCCTGAAGGACGCCGGTAGAGGTTCGGGTCTCTTCTCGCAGCGTTTCGAACTTTCTATCGATAAAATTCATAAGGGCATCGGTGTCAATGTTCACCATTGACATGGGAGACGGGGAGCCGGGCGCGGAGCTGGCTGCCAGGTCGATATTCTTTTTCGGGACGAGTTTCTTGCATTCCAAACATTTCCATTTCAACTTGTTCATGTTCAAGATTTTCCTAAATTCAGCTTCAGAAAGACCAGCGCACGAGAAATGGCGTGTTTGAAGACAGGCGACGCATTTTATTTTGTCTTTTTCGTTGATCGCACTATGGCATTGAGAGCACTCCATATTGCACGAAGTAGGTACAATATAGGCAGTCGAGTAACAAGAAAAATAGATTCTAGCGCCACCTGTTGCTGATAGCTAAACTAACGTTAATATCTCGTTTGCTGGTACGTTTGAACACAGCTTAAACGAATGTTGAACGACTTGTGATCCGATATTGGTTCCGTTCTACACCGTGGGTAGAATGACTGACGGGACGAACAAAAACTATTTCTGGTTTGTGCAAAGTTCAGAGTCAATTTTAGCGAATATTACGGCAAACCAAGTCCAGATAACACTCACCGGTGGTTGTGATTAAGCAATTTACAAATTTCTATTCGTATAGTTTCAGTTTATTTTATTCAGAATTTCTTTGTTATTTGTATTAATATTAACACAATCGCGTATATTGTTCATTAGATTAAATCGTGACAATGCATACTAAACGGGGTCGGATGTCAGGAGAACGACTTGACGCATTGAGCTCAAAAAAGTAGGTCTTGACCAGAATCTGTTACGGTCATTGTAGCCCAAATAGCACGCTTTGTAGCATCGGAACGAATGATGTGATCTATGCCTGTTCCGACATTTATTTCTTCCTTGCGAAGTGGTCTTCAGTCTGGGGTTGGGATAAAATATCTTCGGATTTCAAACTATAATGTTTTTTAATTGTTTTTATTTATACTTCTGGTAGTTCAACTTCTCAAGTTAACGCCAATTACAATAGGTGCCAGAAAATAATATAGATCGTACACTAAGTTTACAGAAAATATTAACAACTTACAAAATCAACTTGTTTTGCTTAAGTTTAATTGACAAATCCATTAACCGGAAATTTGAAAGGAGCCGGGCCCACAGGTTTAAAAAAATTGACAAATTATTTCTGGTCGTTACATTATTCTATGGTTAGGCTTTGGCGACGAGATAAAGAACGTATGAGTAGGCACCTAATGATTTGTAGAATGCAATGACTGGCCCAGTGGTATCAGTAGTCATTCTTCCCACCCAATGAATAACTTTGATTAGCTAGCCCATCCGGTGACCGTTACCTACCGGTAATGCAACACCCAAACAAAGACCCCAACGGTCGCCGCGGCTCGGCTAAACAGGAAAGCGATTACACTAAACAGCTAATCGACTACTCCAATTACACAATTTGTTGTACCCAATTGCAAGATAAGAATTTGCTTTGGGGTCGTTGGACGGCTAGTCCATAAGTCACGAGCACGTTTCGCCGCCGTCGGTGATGCAACTGAAGCTCTTATCAGCTCTGCTGTAATGGTATTACACCCGTCGCTGCAGCAACACCCGCCCGGGGACTGCTGCACGTTCGACCGACCGAAAATTGGAGCGGTCACAGCGAGCACGAATATTTTATAATTAGCTCGATTTCTTAATTTCTCCACTTATTTCCGAATATTCCGGGAGGTCACGACATTTTTGGTCACAATAAGGTAAATAGCTGAATCTGGTTTCACATTTTAGACACCAGCCCTCTGATGCTTAATATTTCGGTCTGTCTGCGCCAAGTGGTTGCGTTAGCTAGATTGGCTATACAAAATAGATGTTGGTATGTATGTATTTGCTGATGAATATTCTGATTTTCTAGATATATTGATATCTATTAATTTTACAACAATACCCAGTCGGTTTTTTTAAATACTTCAATATACCCAAACTTATATCTGTAACCTAATTCGCAATTAAATGCAACCAAATATTTGTTAAGTTTTTGTATGACTAACCAAGTATTTACTGATACTTTCATGCTTCGTTATTTGCAACCATTTATGTTATCATATATTTTGTTTGTAACCATAACAAATTTTTCAGGCGCCATATCTAGGTAACGCAATCACTTGGCGCAAGCAGACTAACATATTTAGCGTGAGAGGGTTGGTCTTTGTCATGTGAATACAGTTTCAGCCATTTACGTTATCGTTACCATTTTTGTCGCGGCCTCCTAGTCTAGAAACACGTCTCAATTCCACTGATTTTGAAACAACTGCTACGATAACTTAAGTTAAGTCTGGCGCTAGCAATATTTAAATGAATTATTGCAACCTTATAATTACTCTGAGTGTCAACCCCATAATCTCCAAAATTCCGCTGATATAAATGTTCTACTAAACACTGGACACGGCACAAGTTCGGGCTCGTGTGACCCAGTTGCTTGAAAATTCTTCCCGAGCGCCAAATATCGTCAGAATGTATTTTTTGTTACAGCCGTGTATAATACTTTCTTCATGGTAATTTTGTGCCATAACTTTTTATGTTAACGGGTAATAAAATACAAAGTTGTAACTTTTGGCCGGATGTATAAACCTAAATGTTTTCATTACGGCTTCTAAGGAAGACAGAGCAGCAAGAGTTTGCATGCCGAATCTCTTACTCACGCCTCACGTTGAAACTAGAGCTGGGGCATGAACTGTGATAAACTATAGAAGCTAATTCGATCTATCCTGCATCAATGAGAAGAAATCTTGTCATAACATCTGCTCTACTAGTGAAATATTTTACATTATATTCTGAATGGTGCAGAATTGATCGGATTCCCTGCCGTATTTTGCCAGATTTTTTGTAAGCATCAATATCTATCAGTATTACAAGCTGCCCTTATTGCTCACGAGCAGATTGATGGTCCTGAATTTGAGCTAAGCCAATTTCAAGAGCTGAATCATACGTTAAAACAATATTACACTGTTTACGATTTACACAAGAGCCGTTTACGTTTATTTGCAAGCCGCCGAAGCATTTGTCACATAATAAGGGTGTGGAAGAAAACGCGGGAGGGAAGGGGGAAGGGGGAAGGGGGAAGAGTGCGTCTGTACGTACCTCCTTAAGGCCGTCGAGTCTCCCGAGCGACTTGGACTGCCGGAGCGGCAGCAGCGCGCGGAACGCATCCATGCGGGAGACGCGCTCGGCGGCGGAGGAGTCGGCGGCGAGGTCGGCGCACGAGAGGCGCGCGCGCCGCCGCTTGTCGAGCAGCGCCTTGGCGGGCTTGCTGCGGCGGCCGGGCGTCGCGTTCGCGTGCGCCGGCGGCCCCGCCTCCGCCTCCTCGGGCTCGCTGTGCACCTCGCGCGCCGCGTGGTACGTGTGCCGCCGCCGCGCCGCCGGCGGCGACGTCAGCCGCGACACGAGGCTCTCGAACATCACTGCACTCGTATCCCGCTCACCGCACTGCACTGGGCCGCCGGGCCGCCGACCGCCGCGGCGACCGCTCAGGCTGCGGGGCCATGCCGCGCGGGCGCGAGCCGGTTTATTGGCATCCGCCGCTCGGCCCACGCCTAAAATGAAAATACAAATTGATATGACAAGGGATCGCCGCTTGAATTAATTTACTTCGTCGATGGTGATTTCACGTTTCTCGGCGCTTGGCGGTCAACGGTTTCGATCGAGTCGTCGCACGAGTCGGACGCGACCGCAGCGTCTCCGAAATGACACCCACGCTGGTAACTAGTTCCGTGCTAACGCGTGACCGATGGAATATCTGTTCCACTCTACACGAATGTCCAATTCCGGCCGAGATGTCGACTCGAGACATTTTAATTTCCGCAAGAAACGCGGTCATCGAGAGCGAATTTGCATTAAAAGAATACTCAAAATGTAACATCATCAAATGTGAACGATGCTAAAAATAAGTTATGGCACGCTGAACAATGAATGTCGCAAGGCGTAGGCGATAGTGGCCTCATTAACCCACTTACCGTGTTAATTTTGTTTGATAATTAACACGATGAAGGTTGTCCCAGCGCGGTGAGTGTAGCTGACGTTCTCACAAGTCGCGGGGGAATGAAGCGACTCGCTTCGCAGCGAGATTTCGGAAAGTGTGCCGCGACATCTCGATCCGCAGTAATACCCAAAACAAAGACGTGGCAGGTTGCCGAGAGAGAAAATAGAAAGAACGATTCAAGGCCGCACTCTCCGCATTATGTGTTTTAGCAAACAGAAACAATCCCCGCCCGGCTGACACGAATTCCACAATTTTGTAGCAATCAAGACAGCCAGACTCGGGGACGAGTTGAGAAATGTTCACTTGGGAGTGGTGATATTCTGGAATTCCAAGAATATCTTCAGGCTCAGAAAGTATGCCAACGTTTTAAACGGTTTGCTAATATCGTTTCTTTCGCAAGACACATACATTTCACAAACACATGTCTGACTAATGAAACATTAAATTATCTCCGGGACTAACTAGAAAAACAGTCTGCCTGGCTTAACGATGAGAACATATATTTTCAGGTCATAGTCAGCTTATAGAGCATTGAAATAGGGATAACCGTTATCCTGAGCTGCTTTGAGATGTATATTAGCAAAAAGTAAAGGGACAGTGTAAATCTTTATCAGGGTCACGCCGAGACATTCCAGCAGCGAGTCTGCACTCACACAGCTTCCCACACCCACACACCAGCATCCAGGCAGGTCTCAGTCTCAGCGATGGCGCGGACAAGTTTTGCAGACACGTACAGACAGTGCTCTCAGCGCGCGATTGGCGAATCGTTCCTTAACTACTCAAATATCTGATTGAATTCTTAAATGTTTCATTTCAACAGCTATGTATTCGTGAGGATAATTACCGGATCCCTATAGCAACACGATCTGGACTTGCGAACTTTCTAATGAGCTAGTGTAATGAAGCTTCAATCCGAAAGAGACGCATAGAAGCACCTTAAAGATTTCGAGCGTTGCAAACGACCACAACTGGTTGTTATGCTTTTATTCAGGCTTCAATACATTGTATTGAGCTGGGAAGTGCGAACGCAGGGCCTAGCTACACGAAGAAGCCAGCAGGGCCGGACCAGAAAAACCGAGCCGTTTCTTCGCAACCAGTTTGAATTATGAAAAGTTGCATGATGTGGGGCTATTGATAATAAGTCTGTGTCGCGGACTCGAAACGTGACACTTTTTCCTCTCGCGTCGGTCGACATTAGCCACTTTAAACAATAGGCACGAGTGTGCAGTACGTGCCGAGTGCTTGTAACGTCGCAGTGAACAATGGCGGCGGAGTGACAATATAGAACTACGAATTAATCGGATCTCGCAAGTGGGTTGCTAGTGAAAGGGATTAGGTGGAATTTAGGGTCTCTCTCTCGGGTGGGATTTTTACGCAATAGGCGAGTGTTTAGGGCGCGGGCAATTGAGGTGCACATTCCGAGTGAACGATGGGTGGAGAACGGTAGCGAGGCGTGGCGGGAGAACGGCGGCGGGTGGCGGGGGATATCATTTGTGGAGCGTGGCTCGACTAATAAAACGGTTAGTCCTAAGCCGGCAATGACGTTAAACCGGTATGCGTGGACCGGTCGCCCCTCGGCTGCCGCTCGCACCACACCGCGCGGCCGCTGCCTCTCCCCCGATAACCTCTTAAAATATACGCACAGAGTCAGCTATCGATGAAGCTGCGGTCTGCCTATCCTGCTTCGGAATTACCATTAACGCGGGAGTAACTTCATCCTTGTTCATTAAAAGGCTGTTTTATGGTCAATTTGAATTGGCTCTGGAATAGTGCAGAGTTATACGCGTTCCGCGCATGGACGCGAGCACAGACTTAAGGGTCGGTTCACATCGAGACTCGGCGAATCGCGGCAAGCATGACATATAGAAAAATAACAACAGTTTGACTAATAAAATAGTTATCACTGCATACGCTTCTTACACACGATGTAAAGCAAATTTCTGACTAATCTAACAGATATAGCCTTCCTCTGTTTGGAAAAGTGCAGCAAGATGGCGTCCCATCATCAGCTGTTAACTAGTTACCAAGTGTCATTATTGACAGTGTTAATTTGACAGATTATTCTTCATTCGTGTGTTATAGACAAATCAGTCACATCTCGGACCATACGTATATTTAACTCATTTTTCGAGATTGTTTTGATGCACCTTTTATTCTGGTTTTTTTAGTAACTAACTATTCCTAACACTGTTCAAGATTACTTATTTCTGACATTTCGTCCACAACTTTGCGGGGTGGGGGGGGGGGGGGGGGGGGGTTTGCAAACAAACCCATTTTTGACATGTTTCAGTAGGGCTACTTATTTACTAAGGCTAACGACTACACGCATAGGAATACATTTCTCTACTACACGGAATAGGCTGCGCTGCGTCCAGTTGCGGCAACCCCTCGTGCCACCGTGGCGCGGAAAGGCACGGCACGGCACGGCACGGAGCGGCGCATCATCACGCATCGGGCGCGTCTCGGTGTGAACGGAACGCTACTCTCTGCAGATGCGATGCAGCGAACGCCTCTCGCACATATAATAGAGATACGACACGTCTCCATTTCATGTCCGCTGACATAATGGACAATTAGGGAGACCGTGAGCGTCTAGTTCGCTGCCCATCGAACGACGACGAACGACATTACGAGAGGTATCGTATGCGCTTCAATACCAACGGAAGTCAAGGTATGATAGCTTTCATATACATATACAGGATGTCGTAACCGGTAGTACATTAAACTTGGGAAATGATTATTGGGATTGAAACAAACAAAATGAGTTTAACATCTTTTTGCTGAATATCCTCTAAATAAAAAGTTAGACTTTCCATACGAAGTTATTCAATAATTTAGTGTAAAATGAATGGAATGGTCTGTAAGAACGTGGGAGTGTTGTGTGTACGTGGACATGGATGGCTAATATCACATCTGCTGTCATGCCATTAGTCTGATACGCCACGTGGGATCTAGGTTCCATGCCAAGACCTTCCTTAGCTAAACCAAACATTCCTTATCAAATTACACTAGATAAAAACATAAATTTAATATATATATATATATATATATATATATATATATATATATATATATATATATATCGGTAACTAGACTCGTTAGAGATTTTTTTTTAACTTTTTGTCTCGGAAAAACATGAAGATTACGCTGGCGAAATTAATGTACTGGCCGTTACGACACCCTGTATATGTTGGTAAATATATGAAATCTATCATTCCGGTCCTTCTGTTTTTTATTCACAATGTTATTACACTAAAACAACATAGGGTGTTAGTTTGGACTTATGGTCCAAAAGGTTAACCAGGTATTCCTCGGCATAGGTATTTGGAGTAAAAAATTAAGTTAACATTTAGTGTGTTCAAACAAACATATGAAAAGGGCGATTTTTGATGGACCGTGCAACAAAACATGATAACCCATTTTTAACCCCGGTTAATACCAGGTTAACTTTTTGACCAAAGTCCGTTACCACCCCCATAGAAAGAAATATATTAAGTCATAAGAAGCCTTCTTCGAATAAAGTATACAAGAAATATATTTAAAAAAATTAACCGCATGATGGCGCATTTCAAAACGAATAGACTTTTTTTGCAATTGAAACTAATTTTGCGTAAATGCTTACGAAATTCAAAATACAACCGAAACAATGATATTTAGAAAGTGGTATTTCCCGTGCGCTAGCATTGATCACCGCACGCTCTGATTGGCGGAGTTATCGCGAGATCTGTCGCGCGGCGCGCGCAGCCGCCGCCGCAGCGCCGCCCGCGTCGCCGCGACTCGCGACAATGCACACAGATACGAGCCATACAATGAAAGAAAGGAGAGATTACAAATTAGAATATTACTTGGTTCTGATTCAACTTTGCGATAGTACTGTGACAGGGTCGAATCCAATAAAACAGATTCCGTTGCAGCCATATTGGATTTGATTGAGGATTTCCCAGCACAGTAAGCTCTAGGCTTTGGTGAACGGAGTGATACCATGAACTTTTGATGTTTTAGTTTATGTGGAGGCAGACACACATTGCCTTATTTTGTATATACCTATGGCGTATCCCTTACTCTCAGCTAACATGTTTTCAAACGACGACACCGGCTTTCCGACTTATCGGGGGCAGCGAAGACCATACCGGCCAGCTAACCAAGCCGGCTTCTTCACATTACATTCAAAGGACGCCACGTTGTGCTTTGGAGGAAATACCTCGATAAACTCCGAAATATCCTCCCGACATTTCAGAGTTTTCCGACCAAATGATCTACAGGCACGGTGGACAGCGAAAAGGTGCATTCCCTGATTGCTAGGCATCGAGCGGTGATTGAATGGGGACGGACGGATAGCGTTATGCAGCTTCGAATAGCTTCTTAGAATGAAGCTATTCACCGATCGTCCTAGTGACATTATCGCACACCGGAGTTGTGACGTTCCTTTGTCATTCTTTCCTCCCTCCCACACGTGCAAACCATCACGACTTATCTCGACATTCTCAGTGTCCATCACTGCATTCTCTCTCGGTTTACAATTATCATTTCCCCTGTCCGGCAAACGTAAAAAATAGAAAATACGAAGCTAGAACTTATCTGCATATAATTAAAAACCCCGTGTATAACTTAGGTTGTCGCTTTCTCCTCGTCGTCGCGTCGCCGCCGCCGCGCCTTGTCGTGCATTCGGAAGTTCGTCGAGTACAACCATGGAGATCGCACGAGTGCAAAGAGTACGTACAATCCACGTGTCTCGATTGAAACCGATCTCAACAATGTCAACGGCTGTCGTAAGTCGGCAATTAGCGAATAAGTCCAGCGAGTCCGTCGGTCCCCCTGCCCATCGAGTAATCAATAAAGGAGCGGCGATCGAACGCATTCGCATGGCGGCAGCGTAACCACTTTTTTTGTGAAAATACATATACTAACATTAAGGATTGCTAACATCGACTCCGGCTAGGCAGGAGCCACGTAAGAACTTCGATGGACGCTATTAGTGCAAAGAACATTCGATGTCGCGTCCCGAATTCGAGTCATTGAACACAGCTGCTATACGATAGAATTTCGATTACCACTCCCGTCCTTCCTACTCTCTGACCTGTCGCATCGGACGAGACGATGGACGCGAGCAAAAACCACGCGCTCGAACATAACAAGTTTGGACATTTTTTCCACTCTGACCCATATTGATGTGCGCGTACGCATTCCACCGCGCCGCGCCGTTATACGCCGAACTCACTACCGCGCTCGTATACTACTCGTATGCTTTACCGGGTCGCACGCATAATAAATTAATTATGAATGAAATGTCCATAACACTAGTAAGTATCTATCCAGCTTATAAGAATATTGTTCCATGCGTGTGCGAGGATGCCTGTAATTCACTTAGGTATGACGTTAATCCCAATACATTTCATGGAAATGTTTACTTATTTTTGATAAAGTTTACATTATAAGTTTGTCTTGTCAATAAGAAATGAAGCGACGCAAAAATAAAGTTAAGCTACAGAATATCTAGTATAAACTTGTATGGAGCTTGACGTTTTTACGGAACTTCGAAGTTACGTAAACGCCAATTTAGGTGAGAACTCAGACTGACCACTCTGATCTCATGGCTACAGCTTCAAGCTGGGTATAACAGAACATTACTTCATATGTACCTAATAAAGTAGTGGAGTTTGGAAACCCTCCTAATTAAATCGCTTAAAGGAAGCATATAGCCCTAGAACGACCATATCCGATAAGGTGTGGTTTAATATTTTTAGTTTTCAGAATAAGCACTTATTTAAAACATGATTATCGGAAAAACTTGACATGAAACAATTTTATTATTTAAATTAATAAAAGTTGGTCCTTGCCATTAAAATTCAAGCCTTAAACTGGTTTGAAAATTTTCAAAGTGCGGTAACTCCCACAACATTAGTGGTGAGGCTATATATTTTTTTTATATTCACCAATCGATCCTCTAGTGTCCCGCTTGACAACATTTTTTATTTTGGCTTTATATTAGTTACAAGGAATGAAAATATGAGCGAATCTGGGGGAATTAGTCCTTGGTTTGCTCAGAATAGCTCATGTTTTAAACAATAGTAATTAGTTCATATATAGCTAAAATGAAAAATGTTTCCAAGCGGGACACTAGATAATTGGTTACTGAATAAAATTATATAAAAAAAATACCCTCACCGCTAATGTTGTAGGAGTTATCGCATTTCAAAAATGTTCAAATCAATTTAAGGCTTGAATTTTAATGTCAATACCCTACTTTTAATATATTTTGTTTAGTTTTTCCGATAACCATGTTTGCAGAAAAGTGCTCATTCATTAAAGTAATAATAATAAATAAACGCTTTTCTGATACGGTCGTTCTGGGGTCTTACGTCACCTTAAACCGTCCTTGAATCTTATATATTAACAAAATCAATGTTGGTGGCATGCATTACAAAGAAGTGACTAAGCGAAACACTAACTGGACCAAAGAAACTTACAAATGAGCACTGATAACCAACCTTGCAGATGATTTAGACACATCAGCCTAGGCTACCTACAAGATAAATACATACATACATACCCAGTGTATTCATGTGTATTCTTTCTTATATGTAATCAAGGACAGCGTGATTACATCCATCGGTTGTTTGTTTCTTCCGAACTAATAGGTCTCGTCAAAACAAGCTGCCAAAATATTGAAGCGAACAGTAATTGCATCGCAGTATCGCGCGGGGCGATCTGCGATTCGTGTCATGACCGTTCGTGACATTGACCCGTCTCAGATGGCGAATAATCGATCGATCACGCCGGCAACACTGTCGTATCTTGCAACACCGGCGCATGCGCACTGCCGCCCGCCGCGGCTGGCCCGCGAGCCGAAGTCCTCGCCTTCGAAGCAATCTCTTCTATTTGCATAATCTCGAGCGTGTTCCGGAGAAGACGGTCGTGCCGGACCTACTTCGCGAAAGGTTCTCGGCTCATCAGTTGGTCCAGAAACCTCGATCCTTGCCTTCACTTAATTTGCGGTGGATTCCTCCAGTGAAAATATTTAGATAGCATCGACAAATAATTATCACAATGGGAAAGTCAACTGCGCAGCGCTAGCATAGCTTGCCCCGAGAACTTATAGATTTATATAGAAGTTTTACTAAAACATGTTGTTTTGCTATATTTCAAAGAATTTTCTTAGTGCAATACCGGCATATTGAAGTATCATTTTTAAAACCCCTTTTATAGCATAATAAACAATCGCAATGCAAACGCGATTTTGGCAAGAAAAACGTAACTCACAAATTCACTAGAGAAAAAGCGTTAAGATCAAAACTTGTTAAGAAGCTATTTAAAAAGGTATAAAAAGAAAAACAAATAAACCATCTTGTGAGCAAGGACTGTATTTTAAACGAAAATAATAATAAAATATGTCACAGAAGCAAAGAAGCAACGATTTGTGAACGCTATGATGGCGTGCCATCTGTAAAACCGGCCAAGTGCGAGCCGGACTCGCACACGAAGGGTTCCGTACCATCGTACAAGATTTAACACATACAATCTGGTTGGGCCCCTTTTAATTTTAATTATTTTAAAATGTTACCTATTTGTTGTTATAGCGGCAAAATAAATACATACTCTGTGAAAATTTCAGCTGCCTAACTATTACGGTTCATGAGATACAGCCCTGTGACAGACGGACGGACGGACGGACGGACGGGCGGACAGCGGAGGCTTAGTAATAGGGTTCCGTTGGCACCCTTTGGGTACGGAACCCTAAAAAGCTTTGGCTGGCCTTCTCCAGTTGGAGTCGTATTCACTACGTATAATATTCCCAACGTATAATAGTATTTTTTTCCAAAAAATTAAAACCATGCATATCGTATAATATTCACAACGTATAATGTTATACGTTGTGCATGAGTTTAAAAATAAAATAAACTCTTTGCATCATGCAGAACGTATAATAGTCACAACGTATAATATTCCTAACATGAATTCACAAAAAAAGAAAACCATGCAGAACGTATAATATGCCAAGAAGCACTGCATAAAGCGCCCTAACTACGATACATTTAAGGCTGAAATTGCTACGAATCGATATCTGTTGAAGAGTAACAATTTGCTACAACGCTAATTGAGACGGTCGAAAAGTCGCGTGCGAGTATAATCTTTAATCTTATATCGATAAGGGCGCTTATCGTATGAAATATTTTAGGATTATATGATATTCATGGTTTTCTTTTTTTGTTAAATAAAGATCATAACATTATACGTTGCGACTATTATACGTTATGCATGGAGAAATAAGTAATTTAATTTTTTGGACTTCTTCATGCACTACGTATAAGATTATACCATCTGCCGATTATACGTTGTGCATGGTTTTAAAATTTTGTTAAAATATGACATTATACGATCTGCATATTATACGTTATGCCGTTCCCCCTCCAGTTGCACATACACAAATCAATGTGATTCGTAACCGTTTAATATATTTATCATTCTCAAACGTGCTACCATACAGCCGAGATGTAACTCACAACAAGGTATCTCCAGGCTTTAATATGCAATACTGTTATTCCAAGTGGGCGAACTACAAACACCGCTCTTGAATTCACAGCCGAGACCAGTTCCGTCCGCGTCGGAGTCAACTGCTCCAAATAGGCGACACACGCTCTCGATCAGTGAGCATCCGAGATACAATTTCATCCGCCGAGAAGGGAGACGTGGTCAACCATTCACGATCGCTCATCTGTTCCGGTGCAAATTTCGTCCTCGGATTTCATGCAAAACGACGTCGTAGTGCATCGGCAAGATGCGTTTGATTATCCTGGCGTTCATTGGAGTAGCTAAAGTAGGGTTGCCATCTCTAAAATTTGGCAACCAGGACAAGACGTGAAAATACGCGCGAAAACCCCGGATTTTAGAGCCCAGAACCCGGACATGTCAACAGGTTTTTTTAAACAGTCAGTGCAACAAAAAAACAGTTGAAAATATCATTAATCACCTTTTTATTTATTTTCAGACCTTAAAATTAAATTTAGTGATCTTTGATCATAATTTTAAAAGTACTTACCTAATAAAACAGAATATTATTACACTATGTTACTAATTGTTTTACAAATCAGTTAGATACTAATAGTGAAGACTTTAAATTTGTAAACCCGGACTATAAATGAAGCCCCGCCCGGACGCTCCCCGGATGCCCTCTAAACTAGGACATATCCGGGGAAACCCGGACGGATGGCAACCCTAAGCTAAAGTCACTGTAAAACGTTATCAGAGGCATGGTCGGAAGATAGAGACAATAGCTGGTCGCACTGATTGCACGTGTCACGCACGAGTGCTGTGCGGCAGAGATGGCGCGGGGAGGGGGGAACTGACGGTGCACGCGCGACGGTTGCACGCTCCGCTGCAGCGCAGCGCACGCCGCCATCGCAACCACAACCCTGGTTGCCGACTTCAGTATTATATGTTTTATGTAAAACGCGGCATATGGCTACGCCAGGCCCTCACCTAAAGAGTGCTCGAGGCCGCCATGGGTTTTTGAACTTTAATTCATGGCCCGACGGCCAGGCGCTTCTTCACACGAAGTCTGAAGGGCCAAGGTTCAGAGGAAACACCATGCGATTCCACAGTTTACCTGCCCTACCGAGAATATTAACAGTGAAAAGGCGGATACATTGCCTTATGTAGATCAGAAGAGCATTCTCCGTGGAAGAGACGATAAAACACAGAAATTCCATCGGAGTCTGAAAGTGTTTCATATTTCCTCCACAACATTTCCATGCTAACAAGCAAAAAAAAAAACAAAAAGTACTACATTGGAGTTGAAGGGTCTCCAAATTCTGGGATAGTTCGAGGGTGGCAACGAGACGCACGGTCGAGATGCACGTATATCGCCGATCAAAAGTGTGTACTCGTACATCCATTTTCTCATGCCATATCATCTTCCATGTTAGATAGGTACTCATTTTGGCTCTGGATTCTAAAGAAAGTTGTGATGTTAGTAAAGGAGGAATTAGAGGAAGCTGTGGAGTTTCAACATAGTTTCGTGTTTTTATCAAAAACAAAATGTTCACGCAGGTCGGTTTTGATAGCTACTACATTTTGGCCCGTGCAACTGTCGAGGAGATTGTGACGCACACACACCGACGAAGTGTGTCTAATTTGCGTAATAAAAGCGATTCGGGTACAGCATAGTGTTACCGGTTTATCTCAAGGGCCATCAGTATCCGTTATTATGGCGTGCCTCTACCGCGCCGCTGCTGCCGCCGTTCCGGCCGCGCCGCACGATGCGTTGCGGCGCGCGCCGCATCGCCATTATTCCGACGCACTGGCTGTCACGCGGGCGGTGCGGTGACGTCGCAAAGTTGCTACGGCTCCGGAGCAGCGCTACATAGAAATCCATATAATGGCTCTTTCCGGAACTAGGAATTGGTTTTTTAGGGTTCCGTACCCAAAGGGTGCCAACGGATTTGTTGTTGTGTATTCATGTGTATTTATTTTGCCGCTAAAACAACAAATAGGTAAAATTAAAAAATATTTGAAATTAAAGCGGGGCCCCGTACAAAAAACGTCATTTTTTTGTATTAAATCTTTTACGATGGCACGGAACCCTTCGTGTGCGAGTCCGACTCGCACTTGGCCGGTTTTTTTATGTTAAGCGCGGCATATGGAGTATGTCAGGACATCACGGTGCCCGACGACGCCCATGGGCTTTCGAACTTTCACGAGGCTGCGAAAACCATCCCGACCGGCCAGATGCTTCTTCGCACGATGTTTGAAGTACTCCAGGGTATACTATATGGTAGAAAGGGGACGGAGGGACATCGCTATGCAGCTTCCATGAGCATTCTAAATGGTAGAGACGATAGAACCCAGAGAGAGACCCTACATCCCTTCGGAGTCTGATAGTGTTTCATATTTCCTCAAAAACAATTCTTTGCTTCGGTGGATTGGTAACCCCCTCTTCACTAGCTTTGCCCTCGTTTCAAATGCGGGCCAACTCCGGAGCACACCGCATGTCATAACATTGATATTTCTATGTAGTACGTCTCAGCGGCAACGATGACGTGCCGCGCCGCCGCAACGCAACGTGTAGCACGGCTCTTTACTGATGCTACGGCGAGTGTTACGCTCCTCTCCACATTTGCAACGCGTCGCCTAGCGGAAAGCTCGAGAATTTTTTTTTCTTCACTGTTAAATAATAACCGTACTCAATGACAGGCGGAGAACAGAAAAAAAATATCTTTCGGACACGATTTAGGAAATCTGTTAATTCTTTAGTTTTGTCAGGTTCGTCTAGACGTGGTCACATTATTTGTGGAATTCCTGATAAGAACCCATCACAGGCAATAAAAGGTGACCATAAAATGTTGATAGACAAGTCTTCTAAGATATAGTTAGCCATGTCGTTACGGGCGCGTCGACTTTATTTTCGGTCGCGTGTTTGTTCACTTTTTAAGGAGACGACACAGCGGAGGGAATTTTGTTAATTGCTTAGGCAACGTTATCTTATCAGCGTACGTTGCTTTAAACTGTTTCAACGTCCATTAGCAGAGATTTCGTTATGATGGCAGAAAACAATTTTGTGGTTATTTCTTGTTCAGAAGGATGCGGCTTGTGTTTGGTGATGATCTTTTAAAACAGGTCACCATATTTCAGCCGATAGTTATAGCATAAATTAACCTGGCTCAAATCGTTCAGCGAAGCATGCCAACGCATAAGAGTTGTCCCACGATGGGCGCGAGCACGGGGTTTCAAAAAAACCATGCCGGGCATCAAGGTATTTCTTCACCCCAGGTTATACTTTCCGAAAAGCATTCTCAATGGCTGAGGCGATATACCACGAAAAAAGACCCTATATCCCTCAGAGGAATAATAATATCACTCTGAGCTATATCCCTTTGAAGTCAGTGTTTCATATTTCCTCACCGACATTTCCTTACAAACAAGCAAAAATGTCTCTTAAGATATTAATAGTATGTCTAAGGTTTTGACCTCACGATGTTCTCCATCGAGAGATTTTTTGAATAGCTTACAGAATCGCCTGCAAATAACTAAATTCCAACTGTTATCCACAGCTGATCATAAACTAGACTAACAAACGGAACAGAGAGGTGAATATGCTGTCACAATGTGAACATTTTCTCGCGGTGTAAGTGCTGAGCAATTAACTATAGCTCGTCGGTTTCTTCCTTCTTCGCCAATAATAGAAGAATACTCGCATTGTCTGTCCCCGGACCTATAATTTCGTCTCTGGTGGATTCTACGTTAATTTTAGTAATTTAGTTCAAATACGCGTTCCTTTCAACTCTTCACGTAATCCACAAGAGTATTTATTTTTTACGTAACCTGACATAACACTCCTGTGATAGTTCAAAATACTGAAGAAAAATTTGCACCCAAATGGAACCAGACATACTTTTAGATATTTCAATCGATGGATGACTCTCGACATCCATTTGTCGCCGGTAGCAAAGAATATCCGGTAGAATATCAGGGTTAGTACACACCAAGACGCGACACGTAAATATAGTCGTTCGGTCTGGTTTTCCTAGATCTCCCATATTGATCCTACTGATAATACGTAACTCATAATCTATGGGAGGATCCCATCTATACGTAGATACAAAGAGCGTTAAAATAGGGTAGGTCGTTGTCAAGTAAAAGCCGATTAGATTTATCCATGGTTTCTTTTTATATCTAACCCTAATAGGTAATTCAGCATTATAAAAAGCAGGTTTAAGACGCGAGATGTTGGATCTTATAAGCGTGTCTTAGTGATTACTACATACTGCTAAGAAATATGGTTTTTATTAAGAACGCGGTGAGTGCGGAAGCGGTCTAGATACGGGTCTAGCAGCGCGACGTTGCCAACTCGGGCCGGTTGGATTCGTAATGAAAACTTCATTCTATGAGAAGATAAATAAAAGGGAGCCTACGCGAGCTACATTTTGTCTGAACTGCCAAGACTGATTTAGCTGCAACTATGCTGTAACGATTTGTCAACTTGAGCTGATACGCTGGTTTTAGACACAGCGGATTTTACGATTCGTCAAATTGGTCCCGGCATGGCATCTAATTCCATTGGAAATGCGGTGCGCAAACTTCCTATCAATTTGGAAGAATTTATCCCCATTGAATATTTCAAACACCCAAAGGTCGACTGGAAGAAATCTCTTCAAGGGATAAGCCAGCCTTTGCGCCCCACTTATTATGTTGTTATTTCACTGTACTTTATTTTTTAAATTGTTTTTGTGGCGTATTCAAGAATTTTTAATCGATCCACAAGAGAAGCAAGGGTTACCAGCTCATCGTTATGTGTGTCATCACGCGGAGGCCTAGAAGCCTTAGGAAGCACGCTGCTCTAACCCTATTTGCAATCACCTGAGTGCCTACTCCAGTGTCCCTAATCTTCATAGCGTGCATGCGCGCTTGATTCATACCGACAGAAATTATGTAATAATGAAATTATGATTAAACACGTCACTTTTTGTGAAAATTATGGAAGAATATTTAGTTGCATTCAAAGTGACGTGTTTATTTAAAACTAGCTGCGGTACCCAGCTCCGCTCGGGTCAATGTCGTGTTGGATTGATTTCGGTCTGAATTATTTCCTGGATAAAAAGTGACCCACCAAAAGGCTAGTCCAGGACTATGTATCCATCTACCAAATTTAATCAAAATCGTTTGAACCGATATAGCATGATTTAATGATAAACATCGACATATTCCCATTTAGAGCTTCGTAAACATTTGGGAGCGAATTTTAAATTAAGGCCCTGGTACTAGCCAAATCGCAAAGTTAGACGAGGTACCCCAAGTTAACTAACTAAGTCTGACGATTATAAGTGTCATTCTTACAATACATGATTCCTTGTCTAGGAATCAACCTATTTTCGTTAATGTATGTTTCCTTTTTCTATACAAAATACATTGCGGAAACGGTGTCCATTTCCGAACTTTTTTGACTAAATGTAGAAATCTAAAAGCAAATGGAACTTTTTGTTTATGCATATATGCTGTTTTTGCTTATATCTAGAAATCGAATTACTTTCAGATTTCTAATGAGAAAAATCAACTTTTTTATTTTTATTATTATTTAAATAGATGATGGAATCGAAAAATATTAACAATCCATTATCAGTCTGGAGTTCTATTTGGATTTGCTGAAGCGTTTCACTACATATTATTACATTTGTTAAAAAGTGCATTTGTATGGGGCGAGTAGTTGGCTAGTCCTAGCGCCTTAATGTGCCGCCAGACCCTTACTGCACTGGCACTGCTACATAGAAATTGATACAAACCAACAAAGGCGACCTTCCTTACTTTTACAAAGTTTTATGAGGAATTCAAACCACAGCCACATCGAAAACGGTAACCCATCCGGTTAAATTACATACGCCATCCTTGCTCGTTGATCGCTCCTCATGTTAATGAAAACCGTATCAAAAAGTCCGTTGCGTGGCTTAGAAGAAGTAAACGAAGAAATAAAAGCAGATAGTCATTACCCCCCAAGCCGCCGCCTCGGGGCATTTCGGTTTGTATGACAGCTACATCTTAACGTAAGCGGAACTGAATTATGTATAGCCTATCCTGTGCCCCGTGTATTTATATATAAGTGTAGTAAGTTTCATCGAATTCGGATGATCGGTTAAGAGTTATGGAGGAACATACGTACATAAATACATACAGAACTGATTTCTAAAAATCATCAATTTAGTCTTAGTATCATACATAAAGTCTACGAACGAAGTATCTTAGAAAACAAAGCAACTTACTCCATGAACACCCCTTACAGATTTATTATTAGTATAGATGTTACCTAATTCTAACGTTGACATATCTTCGTGTACCCGGTCCAAAGCCTTCCATCATCTCGCGTCACTCTGTCTGAGCGCGTAAAACTGATCAGGGAAGTAACCGGTGTAAGATATGAGAAAAATTATGAAGTAATTCGATCAATTCTGCACCAATCAGAAGCGTTTATGTCATAGGTACCTTCTGCACTCTTACTGGGTAGACTATTTGGTCCACTTCTGATTGATGCTGAATTGATCGAATTCCCTCACATATTTTCTCATATCTTACGCTGATTCAGTCCCCAAGTAGTTTGAACCTACCTATACCATCACGCTAATTAAGCTGAGGGGTGACAGTGGGGTTACAGATAAGAGAACTTAGGCCATTCTTACTTCCCATTGCTTGGTTTTCTTCTTATAAACCTTTTCCCGAGATTTACCTACTTAATGAAAATATAACACTCTTATACTTTAAGCCCAATGAAATTGCAAGATATGTACTTGTTTGTACAGTCCACAGCCCAGATTGCGATGCCATGCCGCCACCTAAAAGCATAGCGGTATCTGACACCACATATTGTTTCCTATTTGAGATAAGCACAGTTTAATTGTATTTTTTACGATGTAACCTATGCGTAGTTAAATGTACGGCCGCAGATGAGTATTGTTCGGATAATGGTTGTTGGATAAACCGCTCGAGGAAGGTTACTTTTTATTGAAACCTGAATGTGCGATGATTCAGCGACATCCTCCGTACGATCGCGCTTGTGCTGTGCGGCCTAAGCAGTCGACTCATGGGCAATTTGTTAAATTATAGGACTGATGTAGTAAAAACCGACATTGACGCACAAAAATATCTGTTTATTATTAAGCAAATGAAATGGTTGTTGTCGTAACAAACAAGCATAATTAATACGTTTTATCCTATCAACAACTATAGAAAAGGGACGAAAGTTACACGGTTAGAGCACGCGTTTGAGCCTTTTTTTTGCTACTTTTAACATGAAATCGATGGAATCCATCTTCATGTCTTCCACACATTTTTATGTTATACCTTACGAATATTACAACATTTACACCCAAACGTGTTCCGCGTAAACGCTTCCTGCTTAACATTAGGCTGAAGAGAAAAAATCATATGCGAAATTGTCCGTGTTTTCCATTCAGTTCAATGTAACCGTGGTAATAAAGGGAAAGGCATGGGACCTAATAACATCCTTACGTCATGCAGTATGTTGGGCTCACATGACAGTAGGTGTGTTATTGGCAATCGTTGTCCAATTATATTAAAACATTGAAAGTTGCTCTGAATGGTTAAGAGCTGCATATCGCCGTATTTCCGTTCCCTTTCTACTTTCGCTTAAAGCGCATCAGACAGGGCACACACCCATTCACCGTTGACATTCCTGTAATTAAAAAAAAACAATCCTTTAACTCCTTAATTTATAGGGTCGGCAAACTGTGGAATGCGCTCTCCTGCCGAGGTATTTCCCTCAAAGTACAACCTATAGGGTCCTTCAAAGGTGTTTAGAGGTTTTCGCAGCTCCTGTGAAAGTTCGAAAGCTCATGGGCACCTCTTTGAGGACTTGATGTACCAATAATTGAAGGGATAATCAAATTGCGAGACAATGAGTAATCAATCTCCACTAATTATAAAACACTAGGATTATTAGGACAAAACAAAAATTACAGATACACCACCCATATCTGTAATTTTGGAATTTTACAAAAAACTTTTTCGAGGGGCTTATTACTAACAAAACTGATGATAAAAATTTTTTTTTCGGCAGTGTTGGTCTGTCTGTCTGTCTTCAACAATGTTTGGCCGCTTTTCACGATGAAACGGCTAATATTATTTAGATGGGGTTTTCACTAATATAATCCAACACCTCTCGAAGAAGTTTTTACTAAATATCATCACGATACGTTGAATAATTAGCGAGTAGTAAGCGAAAACGTAAATGACCTTTTTTGACCACCGAATTGACGCGTCGCGGGGAGGTCACCCTAGCGTGAGCGGCGAGCAGACTGCATAATATCGGATCTAACGCGAGCGGAGCCGCGGGCACAGCTAGTTTAATTCAATATTTTTTTAAAGGACCCGATGTTCCAGGAGTTCTTTGCTATTTAACACTAGTAGCTACTAGGGTTGTCATCAGGTGCGCGGAGGGGGCGGTCACAGCGCAGGCGGCGGGGCGTCGGCTGCAGCGAGCTCGACGCCGCCGCCGCGCCGGATGCAGCGCACACCGGTTCGCCGCCGCGTCGCTAGAAACTTTCATTCGCCGACTTGCACGTAGAAAGTCCCCGCTAATTGCCCGCCTACTAATCCCCCGCGTGCGTTGCGTACCTTCGAACCCGGCCATAAAGCGATGAAAGGGCAGCGCGGGGCTCCATATGACGCTAACCTCCAATATTTTGGGTTTATTTTTATTGTATCTCAGCGTGGGTTAAGAATAAACACCGGTCAAAAATTGAAATATCAATGTTTAGAATATTATCTAGTGTATGACAGTTTTAATAAGTTGCTTACATTCTTTAAAAATGTCTGTAAACACATATTTACTAGTTTTTACTAGGATTTCAAGCGCGGGCGTGGAAACTATAAATGATTTAGACAATTTTCTTTTTTGTTGTACAATATTACAAATTTGTCTAGTGAATAAACGTGAAACATATATTAATTCACTTTAGAAACTAGTTTTTGAAGATCAAAAACCTAAATTTCGCTTCGTCGCGCTCGATTTTTACGCGCATACAACAATAAACCCTAACGCATTCTCAATGCTTCCGGAGATCGCCAGTATCGTTTGTTTGCTTAAAGCTGGAGTTAGTTGGAGCCTTAGGGCCGAGTGCACGAAAGGATATAAAATCAAAATCAACGTCAAAGTATGATCAAACACGTCACTTTGTGTGGACAGTATGCAAGGAACTCTTTGCGGATCACTAAAAGTGACTTGTTTGAACATTGATTAACTCAGTCGTCTCTTCGTGCAACCGGGGCATAATCTCAACCTCTTTTCTTACATTGGTCCGTCCGAAAGACTCGCTTTGAACGAACGGTCGTTTTGAGGACAGGTATGAGATCATCTCTGAAGGTGATCGTTATGTTTTTCCTTCAAGGAATCCTAAGTTGGAATCCCAATTTAAGCCATCTACATCTACATACAATTCCCGCCGTCATATTTAGGTTTTGAGGGTGGGATTAAGATGGGCCTTCCCGCTCAACTCCCCATACAAACGTGGAAAGAAGATCATGCGCACATTTCTTGTCGGAGATTCATTTAAACTCAATTATTCAAAACAGCTATATTTGATTAAACTAGATGTTTGATGACATTGGCATTGTAAAATTGTAAATGGTTTATAAGTTATAAGTTCCGAAAGTTCGAAATTTTCGCGCGTTTTATGCAATGAGTTTCCTCGAGGATTGCTCTACGATAACAAATAAAATAAAATAAATCTTAGTCATGAAACCTAGCTTGTTCCATGAAGATTCAAAATCAATTTAGTTTTTGTTGGATTTTTGATTACAGCGTCTGTGACCTACTTTTAGCTATAAGTCGTTTTGTAATATATTGTTTTCATAAACCAAACACTTTGCGCATTGTTTGATTTCTGGACGTGTTGCATCCTCCTTATCACGAGGACTGTCTTTTACTTCAAAACGGAGACAGTGCCAGAGCGGAAAAGAACGATTTTTGTCGTGCCCGCCAATAAGTTAGTCCTTTATCGTCAGGAAGAACCACCTTAATGGAACACAGAACATCTAACATTTTGCGGGAATTCAAGGCAAAAATGTGACCATGACTTGATTTTCATATATTCTATATATTGGACAATGATTTAATATTTCTACACAAATATAAAAATCCATAGACGGGCGGATTAGTGTGTCCCTCAAATGCTCTATTCAACTGTGTAAGCTGGCGAAATCAATGATCTTATCAATTTAGTGATGAGTGATGACTCGTAATAGAGGCTCAGATGAATGTGATCACTGCTGCTGTACCTATGTACATACATACATGTACTTACGTGTATACCTTTATTAAGAGTGCCGTTACCATGTCATTCCATACTACAGGCGAAATTTATTTTTAGAATGTATTTTTACATTTTAGATACGCAACTATACAAATACAAAAAGGCGTATATAATGCCTATAAGTACAGTTATAAACAAAACGTGCAGAAGTAGCTCTCAGTTTATTTTCAGAAAAATATTTCTTAATTTGACTGACGACAAGAACGAGCCATTGTATGGAAGTTGATCACTTTATTGTCTTCGCCAGTTCTAATCAGTTACTCAGATATTTTAACAATTTTTGTTACTTAATAGAGTGCTGTTTGAACACCGCGACTGCTTCCGAATAGGCAAGTAGGTAGGCCCCTCTCAATCATTGCCAATTGTTACACTGGCAAACACACCTTAGGCCCGGTATGAGAAAAATACATAAATCAAAGAAAGCGGCTTGTAGCCTAGTGGCGCGGGGACTGGCCTAGCGTACCAGAGGCCTGGGTTCAATTCCGACATGCACCACTGTCTTTCTCTTTCCGAGTTCGATAAGTGCATTTCGTCATGAATGCGAGCTGCTGCATGTTTCGGAATCCATGTAAAACTGAAGGTCCCCTTCCCCTACTAGGTGGTAGGGTTTAAACCCGCCCGGGTTGGTACCATCGCATTGGATGAAAAGACGGACGAAGCGGCAATGAAAAATTGTTTGTGTTTTCCATCCAGTTCAATGTAGCCGTGCTCATAATAAAGGGAAGGTCCTGGCATGGCACCAAATTTCTTCGGGAATGTGGTGTATTGGGCTAATATCATAACGGTAGTTGTGTGGTATTAGCCATCCATGTCAGATCGCATAAAAAAAACGTAACAGGCAGTACTGCATAAAAAGATGTATTTGATCGACGTTCACGTAATGTTTCTAACATTCTATTCTGAAGACTATAGACACCTCAAACGTTTGAGTAAAACCCGTTTTTTTGCTCAGGTCGATGCAAAACATGTAGAAACGCCCTTTAGAATTGGTTAACATTAAAAAACATTTCGTGACTTAAAGTAAAAAACATACCTACATATTTAAGTAGGTAGGTAAATATGTATAATGTAACAACAGGGGGTCCATTCAGAGCAAGAGTGAGTTCGAGTTCGGGAGTGAGTTAACCTAAAAATAGCTGGGAAATATATTATTATTTTAATAACGGAACCGTTATTTATACTTCCAATGGATTTACGGGACAAACCAGATTTTTACCTAACTGTAATGATGTTCTAGAATTGTGGAAACAGTAACTATTTAAAAAAGTGAGTTGATATTTAGTGGCGAATTCGAACTCACTCTTACTCTGAATGGACCCCCAGGTACTCGAGTTAAAACGGTGTTCTGTTTTGTTGGCTATGCCAATATGGAGATGGCTCAGTGGCGGAAGAATTTTACTTAAACAAACCCCTGCCATAGTTGGGTTTGTTACTCTGTTTACAGTACCGACCTACCTACTCGAACAAGAAACGTGGTCATTCATTACTTACTCACGGCTATTATCATTTGTTTCGTATTTAGAGGATGGGTCCAAGCCCCATAACAATGCAGTCGTAAATCTTGTTTGCACGAAACAAACAAAACTATGTTCCTTTCTTTGGGTTTCTTGGTGTTAGTACATATGTCGCACAGATGTTACCCTAATTGAAGCCGACTTCAGATCAAACAGTTTTGTAAATAAGATACGACATATCTGCAGGTTCAAAACTATGGAAATAGACAGGTAGATACTTTAATGATTAAGTTTAGTAAAATATCTTCCTAATATAGATAGTACGGTAATGCGAAGACGGTATCCTAGTATTTAGATGTGGACTTGATACTCTAACTAGTCGACGACTCGATTAAAATGCCATCAACACAGTTCATTACCTATTCATAGCTTCTTCGTGACAAGAATCAGCGGCTCGACCGTCAACATGAAACCACCATCGCGCGAAACTCGACGATTTCTAAAGACTTCATCTCTATTTACCATGGGCAGGTCGTTCGTCTCTCCGTGTGCGTGTGGCTCTTCAGGCAAGGGCCACCACCATATAGGTAGCGTGCGGGCCGCC
The DNA here is from genome assembly GCA_946894095.1 of Incurvaria masculella. NCBI lineage: Eukaryota > Metazoa > Arthropoda > Insecta > Lepidoptera > Incurvariidae > Incurvaria > Incurvaria masculella. Next base: position 10,135,758 of record OX335657.1, on the reverse strand, counting down.
TGCGGACGCTGGCCGGTCCGGTCACTGGCACGGAACAGAGACGGACCTCTCGCGGACAGATCCGGGCGGAGTCGGCGCACTCAGTTCACGTTGTTCCCTCACAGTTTCACACGTTACGGCGTGGAGCCGTCACTGTATCTCGTAGTTTGACAGGCGTTAGGCGCTCCGCGACGCACGTTCGCTCCGCGCGCGCACACTCACCGATGTGAAGTTGGCGCGGTCGGCGCGGGCGCGGCGGGTGGGGGGGGGGGGGGGAGCGGGCGGCGACGCGCGGAGGCCGGAATGCGAGGCACGCCGGTCCCCCCCCCCCGCCGCCGCGGAGGCTGCGCTGGACCAGTCTACGCAGCCTCGGATAATTAAACAGCACACTGCTGATGTGCCCTGCACATTTTCCTAGAATAAATATAAAATGCACCTATGCTACCACTGATGCCATTAAGAACACGAGGAAAAAAATATATCATGCAGAGCCACATCGATGTTCTTTAGGTTGCGGTCTGTTGATATAGCCAAGGAAACATTTTAGCGCTGTTAATATTAGGTAGTCGCTTGCTAGCTGGACAAAATGTATCCTCCTTGCAAAAAGGGCCAATCACCAAATATTGTAAAATAAAAACAAGTTTCCTTTCGCGTTGAAATCTTTTCGTCCGTCCGCTCACAACGCAGCGAGGTTTTAGCGAGCAAAATCATCGTGCGTTGCAAAGTATCCTCGTGCCAGAACCTGCCATTTCGTAAAATTCAGGTTTTCTTCTTATTTATTCTTATTTTACCGCGCGTCGATTTTTTTTTTTGTTTGAATTTGCGCGTTGAATTTGTCGAATTTGCATATCAACCAAACAACGAGTCTTCCCGCAGCCGTCCGTCACTTCCTCCTGTCTTCCCCGTCTAAACTTAATCATTATGCTAAGAGCTTTATTTTGGAACACAACTTCCACACGTAGCCGAAACGATATAAACAAAATTGAAGGATGGAAACAAAAAAAAGGGTAAATGGGCATCACACACGCACACGGATGTTTTTGGTGTCTACCTCAATTATAACAGGTACGATAGTTTCTTGCACGATATCAATAATTAGTGGTATTACCTCTATAGTATTATATTACATTACCGGGAACGTTGTTGATGATGAAACATTTTTTTTCTCTTAGCTGATGATGAATGAATATCATGGTGCACACATAATTTTATTTTGAACGAACTGGATGGCCTTAACACACGAATTTCTAGGAAAGGTGTGTAAAATCTCTGATGACAAAATATAAATGCATGAAAAAATATGTGTGCGAAGATCTCTTTCCAACTTACTTTATCTGAAGCATCTTAAGCCATTTTCAGTCCAGTGATTAGGGGAAAGATACAATATCAAATTCAGGGCTGGCGTGCTAAATTTGGTACATGGATTATCTTCGGATTAAATTGCGTTTTGTATGGTGAGTGCGAAGATTATCGTATAAAAAAGTTGCTAATTGTAAATGGCAACTGTCTGCACACATCCTTACAATCACTCATACATTTCACTTTGTATTTTCATTTGTTTTATGAGATTAAATACGCTACTTCTTAATAAAAAATCCACTACAGTTGTAGTTTGAAACTTTATGTTTTTATGGAATTATAGCAGAAATAGCGACTTTAATAGGTTTTTTACCTATAATGGATATATCTTACATTTAGGCGTTTCCTAAGATTTGTATCGAAATATCTAGTATATATAGTGATATATCGAGTCATCTTTTAAGGTGTTAAATGCCCGATTCTACAAAATATTATTTAGGCAACACCTCAAGTGTGGTACAATGATTTTATGTCGGCAAGGCATAATCACCAATGAATTTATGCGTAGAAGAAACAGACATACTTGCGATGGTAAAACAATTCCTTGAGCGAGCCTGAGTGGCTGCACAAGGAAAATTATTAAGTTCTGCATAACTGGTTTGCATGCAACAGAGTCCTTGGAGAACGTTGGAGAATGCGAAGGTATGAGTGGCATATAAATTCGGCGCATGTTGTCATAAAGTTTGCCTTTATCGTGTACTACAAAGACCCTTTTTTATTCCTATATTAAGGTGGCCCATCCCGCTCATTTCCCCATACAAAAGGGGAAAGAAGATCACGCCCATATTTCTTGTCAGAGATCAAAAATTTTGCTCAAAATAGCTTTATTTGATCGAACTAGATGTCTGATGACCATTGGCATTGTAAAATTGTGTTTGGTTTCTAAGTTATAAGGTCCGAAAGTTCGCATTTTTCGCGCGTTTTATACAATAACTTTGGAGGTGGATTACGCAAGGATAAAGTAAGAACATCTTAAAATGATTAGTCATCAGACATCGCTTATTTAATCAAGATTTATAATCTATTTGGTTTTTGTTCGATTTTTTACTACAGCGGTCGTGGTTTACTTTTAGCTATAAGTCGTTTTGAAATTAAAATTTTCGTAAATCTTACCAAATCATACACTATGCACATTGTCTTTTTTGTGGACATGTTGCATCTTCCTCATCACGGAGCCTGTCTTATTCTTTGAAACAGAGAAGGTCCCAGAGCGCAACAGCACGGTTTTGTACCGTGCCCGCGAATGAGTTAGGCCCGCCGGGTTGGGCCACCTTAACATGAAGATTTACATGGATAGTACACTCAAGAATACCAAATGTATCAGTGAAATCAACCTTTCATATAATGTTGACCGAGCGTAGCGAAAGTCTCCGTTTCAAGATTGGGCAAACATATTTTCGTATGTCCGATTACAGGTCGGAGTTCTCAACCGATTCGCTTGAAATGTTGTAAGCAGGTTCGATATTTATATAGAGTTTTTTTAGTCTAACTAGTTTTTTTAATGTTAAAAAATTTAGATATTTTTTATGTTAAATGCTCAAAAAGAAATACTAATAGAATAGATAGAAATAGATAGAAAGACAAAGCTAAAACTAGTGGCTCAGAGAGCCACTAGTTTTAGCGTGGTTATAAATAGCGTGTATTTCATTATACCCTGCCTTTCAGCTTCTCGCTTATCGCTTATTTCATCAAAACTGACCACCGATCTTGATAGACTAGGAGGTCGCGACAAAAATGGGAACGATAACGTAAATGGCTGAAACTGGGTTCACAGGATAAAGACCAACCCTATGAAGCTAAATGTGTCAGTCTGCCTGTTCCAAGTGGTTGCGTTACGTAGATAAGGCGCCTTAAAAATGAGTTATGGTGACAAAAAATATATATGATAAAATAAATGGATGCAAGTGACGAAGCATGAAAGTATGATTGCATACTTGGTTAGCAATACAAAAACTGAACAAATTTTTGCTTGCATTTCGTAGTTATAGGCGATTTAGGTTACAGATATATCTTTAGGTATATTTAAATGTTTAATTTAAAATTCGACCGTTTATTGTTCCATAATTAATAGGTATCAATGTTTCTAGACAATCAGTATATTAATCAGCAGGTACATACCAACATATATTTTAAATAGCCAATCTGGATAACGCAACCACTTGGCGCAGGCAGAACGACATATTTAGCATCAGAGGGTTGGTCTCTAACATGTGAACCCAAATTCAGCCATTTACCTTATCGTGACCAAAAATGTCGTGACCTCCCGGAATATGACGGGAAACGGCGTATATATGCCCTATAACGCATCCAAACACTCCCGCTCTCTGAAATTCCGGAATTCGGCCTTGGCTCGGAAATGGGCATGTTCACAGCTAGAGATACAACGTACGTTTACACTACAAAGCATATGCACATTACAAAGGGCAGGATGTTATGTGTAGTCAGACGGCAAGCGGTGCGGTGGTGGGGGCGTGGGGAACAGACAGGCCTGCGACACGGGTCTGTTTTAGACTGCAATACATTATTGCATGTATGAGTTTTGCAGAAGCGCGAAATAACAAAAACAAACTGATTTCTGTATCGTCATCATCATAAGTCATCGCGGGTACAATTTCTGTTTTCCTAGGATGAAATACGATCTCAGGGCTTTCCTTACGCGCCATTTTCTTCTATTTTGCCGTTTAACACGACTTCTCAAAATGTGTTCCTTATAGGCGACACTATTGGCTGGTGCAATAAAACAGCTTGCGTATTTTTTTCAGGATTCAATTGCTAGCAAAAAAATATTGTTTCGTCTAAAATCGAACGATGCAGTTTAGGTTTCAAAGCATGCGTGTTACAATATTTCAATAGATTTATTAAACTCTAAATAAGAAAGACAGTGGCATGTCCAGCGGGTATCTCACCCATGCATCCCGATTGAGAAGCGGGGGTTTACATATAACTTACATGAAAAAATAAAATCAACCTTTTTTTCGTAATTACTAGTAACTACTACAGATATATTAAACATAGTATGTTAATATGTTAATACCGTAGTAGGTACAGGTCTAGTTTGCCTGATCAATATTATATTTAATATGTCATCGTTTTGGGAACATAATACAACTTTTTCCAAAAAGCTCAATAATCCGCAACAACTCTTGTATTGTTTTGTGAGTTTGGTTATCTCGGAAATGCGTCCGTCGTCCAGTTTAAATAAATGCAACATAAACGTTAAGTTATTTTGAAATGAAGAGATAATGTGTCGCTTCTGAGTGTGAGCATTTTTTTAATCATTATGTTTCTGTGGAAGGGCTGAGGAGAGGGGGGGGGGAGTGTAGGCTACGCGATAATGTATCCGAATTGCCGCGTCCGCCGCTTCCGCTTCGCAGATAATCGCCGTGCGATCTCCGTAGTCCATTGTCACCGCCCGCACACCACCGCACCGGTGCGAGTGACCTACGACACACACGCGAAAAACCGCTAAAGTTTTTGAACATGTTAAGGTTGAACCGCACGCAATCGAAAACGCCCGGCACAAATTTAGTTTTAAAATAATTTTAACACATTTTTTTTTATTCGATATGCTTAACTTTGCAGCTATCCCATCAATAAAAATTGTGTGTGGGCTTAACAGCAAAAACTAATTTTGTTCCTAGATTTTCTTGCCAGGTAATTCGAGGATTTTCTTCGATGTTTGGAAAAAAATGTGCCCAAATGGAACAATAATCAATTAAACTATGAGAACTATACAGAAAATTTGTTTTAATGCCGACAATGCAAAAAAAACCAGATTTTTTTTTGTTTGGGGAATTTTCATACAAATCGGAAGTCCGAGTTTGACTTTGACAGCTTAAAGAAGTAAAACCACAAGTAAATATTTGTATGAGGTTTGACGTTTTACGTATCATCGAAGTTCCCTAAACGCCAATTTAGGTGAAAACTCAGACTGACCGCTCTGATGCTTCAATTTTAGTTTCCTTTGCATCTATCTGTACGTCTAGTGTTCTCACGGTTTCATGTCGCGAGTCGATTCTGGGTAGGCAGAGTTGGCTTTTGAGTTAACAGATTTACACTAAAATTGAGGTACATTAGTTGCTGCGCTTTTTAAGGTGGCCCAACCCGGCGGGACTAACTCATTCGCGGGGACGGTACAAAACCGTGCTGTTGCGCTCTGGGACAATCTATGTTTCAAAGAAAGACAGGCTCCATGATGAGAAAGATGCAACATGTCCACAAAAAAGACAATGTGCATAGTGTATGATTTGGTAAGATTTACAAAATTTTTTATTACAAAACGACTTATAGCTAAAAGTAAACCACGACCGCTGTAGTCAAAAATCTAACAAAAACCAAGTAGATTATAAATCTTGATTAAATAAGCTATGTCTGATGACTAATCTTTTTAAGATGTTCTTACTTTATCATAGCGTAATCCACCTCCAAAGTTATTGAATTAAACGCGCGAAAAATTAGAACTTTCGGACCTTATAACTTAAAAACCAAACACAATTTTACAATGTTCGATCTAGACATCTAGTTCGATCAAATAAAGCTATTTTGAGCAAAATTTTGGATCTCTGACAAGAAATATGGGCGTGATCTTCTTTCCCCTTTTGTATGGGAAGTTGAGCGGGATGGGCCACCTTAAGGAATATACGTGGCTTACATTTTGCTTGCTTTTTTAGGATCCTCTATTCATTCATCTTGTAATCCACTATTAGATAATGGTAAGTTACTCAAACAATCGATTTGTTTGGTGACCTCAAATTAAAATAAGAGGTATATTTACTTAATTAATACCGTAATCACAGTAGGCATGTCAGCCCTATGTGTAGTCAATGTGTCTTCGATGAAACGGCGCATGGAACAGAAGGAAGAAATCTAAAGCAAACGTCAAACGCGTGGAAAACAAACCTAAAACGAACGGAAAGTGTGTTGTTTAAATTAACTCCTGAAATAGAACCAAGAATTGAACTCCAGATTGAATAGACATTGGAAGCGTGAGAACTCGCCATGACCTGAAACAACCATAAATATATTATCATGAAAAATCAAATATGACCCCAAAATTACATCATTTTTGTGACTAAAACATCAAATCACCCAATGAAATCATTTTAGAGACCACAACCCGTTTAGCAATACACATGAGTATCTACCTGGAGCCAAACCTTGCAGCGGGACCTTAGACTACAATGTTTACTTCCGACCATAATCACAATAGCGGGTACACAGAGAGTGTTTTAAATGCTCGAGAGGTACATAGTATGTTAAAATTGCATAAATGATCAGCTAGTTAAACTATCATCAAATATAATATTATACTTAGGGGTTTTTTGCGACGCAAAGAAGGTACAGACGCCCTGTACAAACTGCTATAAATCACTTATCGAAATGTTGTTGAGCTATTTGTGGAAACGATGAGCTGAACGAAATTTCGATAAGTGATTTGTAACTCGTAATATGTAGGTTATTTCTTACTTCTACAGAGCGACGCTTTCCAGGCATATACATAAAGTTAGGCACGTCAATTTGCCAATATAGGTATAAAAATATACACTATATGTCTATACAAAGTGTTACTTATTGAATTAGAGTACTCTTAATTGTAAATATAATAAATTAACATGACAAGCTAAAACCACAAGGACGTAGATATAACATGCTAAATTACACATATTTTTCAGCGCCATTATCCTGTTTTCGGCGGTTATAATAAAATCCAAGGCGGTAAGGCTTTGATATTTACATATTATGGCAGCATACATAATGCAACAACGCGTTTACCGAAAGGAACATATTAAGCAAAGATACTATCATTGGTATACTTATCATATTTCTCGGATTATGAATGATTTCATATAGCATCAGAAAGTTATGATCACTCATTAGCTCTAATATAAGGTAGGTAGTCCGTCCACTCGTCTTTGCAACATGCATTCTACGCATGAGATAATAAAATGGGCGCCTAAGTGGTGATGACTAGATCCGTTGGGGCCTCATTCGATTTTCAAATTGAATGGCAGTCAGTGCGCAATTCCACTTTATCTCATTTTAATGCCCTGATCCCAGAATCACCTCCGAGTGCAAAGGTTTATGGCATCATTAAAACATTGCAAGAGATTCTCCTGCCATTGCACATACGCATACCTGCATGGCGGCGGCGGCGCGGTGGCAGTTGCGGCGGCGGTGCGGAGGAGCGCTGACTCACGCACGTGACTAAACCGAAAGGCTTGCACGGCCGTCGAAGCCTTTTTTGATGTCGACGTTGGGCGGAATGTGATTTGGCACGACCTAAAAGTGCCCGTGCATTCGGACTCGTTTGGATTTTATTATCATTAAATAATTAAGGATAATACGCCTTACGACCAGGCTTGTCGTCTTTAAACGTATTACATTCTATAAATGTGGTCGTAAACGGTGTGCGATATGTTTTTAAATGTCGTGCAAACATTTTGACTTTTATGTCAAAGTTTTTTTTGAGGAACTGCACTTGAATGGTTAATGCAGCGAGCACGGAAGGGCGGGAGCAGAAACCAAAACTCGTCTGTATGGGGGCGGGCGTGGCGCGGCGTAGCCACATTTACATAAAAAAACGGAAGCGCCGGCGAGTGAGTTCGGTTACGAATTGGCTTACTACTGATTTCCTCGAGTACCAGCAATACGTAAGGACACGTATTAACACTGAAGAACTTCACAGGATGCTATTTAGTCCAACAAGCAAGCAATGTTACGCGTCCCGATTCTGTATATTTACGAATTCGGGATTCGTGGCTATACGCTGCAGCTACACGAATGAGTTTCGATCGCTTCTCCTGTCCTTCCATGCTCGCTGGGCTTATTGAACTGATATAAAGCTGTATATTAAATGAATGAACTGAGCCGGTAGTCTAAGTTGTCACCTAAATTGGCGTTACGGCAAACCGATCGACTGGCGTTTTCAATTGTATGGAGAAATTGAAGAGCGCGCGCAGCGGGCGTTAAGCGAACTAACATTTGCGAGTCCGAGCTTGATTTGACAGCTTACTCAACGTTGCCGTAAATACGTCGACGTTGCCGTTTACGTCCACTCCGCGTTTTCATACAAATCGGAAGTCCGCGTTTGACTTTGACAGCTTGAAGAAGTAAGACCACAGAATATCTAGTAAAAACTTGTATGGAGTTTGGAGAAAACGCCAGTCGATCGGTTTGCCGTAAACGCCAATTTCGGTGAGAACTCAGACTGCCCACTCTGATATATTATATGAAAGGAAAACAAGAACAATGTTCATAGTTAAAGGATAATTAAGTAGGATCTTAATAATAATTTGAAAATTCAAAGCATTTTAGATACTATGGGCAGCTCGGCGGGCATGGAGGAAATTTTCTATTTAGTTTAGTATAATATTAGTAGTTAGTTTAGTTTAGTAAGTTGCAGGTTTTATTTTATCTAGGGATTATTGTGTTTTTGTTCACACTGTATGTATTATTTGTTTCAATAAAATGCCTTTTATTATACAAAAAACGAAAATAAGTAGGTAAAGTAAGGTATTATGAGGATAACGAGGTGTTCCTGTTCCATGGCTCGTGCCCGTTTTCTCAGTCAAATTAAGAAATATATTTCTGAAATTCTGCTCAATAATTAAATTAACTGAGAGTCACGTCTGTACGTTTTGATTTTTTCCATACGCCCTTAAACATTTTGATAAACATTTTTAGAGACTAATATTATGGATATAAGTTATAAAAAAACATGAAACTCGATCACCTCATTATCCTCTTAAGCAAGGTAATTAATTGATATCAATTTAGAGCCTGGTGTCCGTGGCGTGAGTTGGTACCTATTCCGAGATGGCTCGCGTCTACGCTTATCTCGTTTTATAGCTCATAATGCATTCTGGCGGGCCCGATGGTCCGAGCCTCTAGTCCGACTTGTCGTTTGCGTTTGCAAATGTATGGAGAATTTAAAAGCAGTGGGCGCTAAGAGCGAACAAACATTTGCGAGTTTAAGTTTGATTTGACAGCTTACTCATCGTTGCCGCAAATACGTTGAAGTTGCCGTTAACCGCATTTTCATGCACGGTGGTCCGAGTTTTATTTTAACAGGGTGAAGAAAACAACAGAATAATTAGTAAACATTGTATGGGAATTTGGCGTTTACGAAAATTCGAAGTTACGGTGAGAGGTCCGACTGGCTGGTGCGTGCTCTCACGACTCCCCCACGCACGTCCCCCCCTCGGTTCTGCTTTCTAGCGCGTGCGCCGGTGCGCCGCCGCCCGCGTGATTTCACTCGCGAACACACGTTTTTATCCGGCAGTTTTCCACACAAATTCCGCGCAAAGCCGTCGCCCCTCCCTCCCTCGGCGCCGACACTTTCCCTTGCACGGGCTAACGACATCGCCGCTGCGTCGTGTTGCGCTCAGGAAAATGCCTTTCCACCTGCCGATTGACTAGTGAACGCTGTTGTCACAACGAAGATTATAATTATGGAAACGTAAAGGAAACAAATACATGCGATACAAAGAGGCTAAGCTTATTTCCACTACGCTTTTCACTGAATCTAATCATTTTGAAAAAATGTTACGGCTTTTCACGCGGCGGGAGGAGACGTTCTCCGACGTTTCGAGCTGATCGTTCAGCCCGTTTTCAAGGCGGCATCCGCCACGTTTGTACGCAGCAGACGACTGACAACGGGCTGAACGATCATCTCGAAAAGTCGGAGAATGTCTCCTCCCGCCGCGTGAAAAGCCGTAACATTTTTCAAACATGTTTCACGACAGCGGTAATCTCAAAAGTATCATAAGAATCTGATCATTATCTAACGTGCTCAACATTAGAGAATGTCGAAAACCCAATTGACCTGAGCGAAGAGCCTCAGCTTATAGAAATATTAAAACTAAGGATCAATAAAGCGAGAAAGAAGAAAAAAATCAAACGAGGAAATTGGCCCAACATTACAGTTTAAAATACATCGTAATCGGAGTTGAATTTCTAAACTAGAATTCTTATTGATTTTAGTAAGTCTGTTGAGCGACGAACGAGTATTCTCTGCTGGCGGCACAGTTAGGTGAGGACGAAAGCACTTTAACAAGCATCAAACAGTTATTTGTGAAGCGACGATCGACAATGCGATGGGAGATGGCGTGCGGTGATACAAGCTGAGGTTTTGTTTATGAAGCGCCTAGGTGTGTAATTATTTAATTTAAGGTTCCGTAACTTTTCTACTTCTGCATATGGAATTTACTTTTAATGTACCTAATGATTGTCAAATTGTGAATTCACATTTTACAAATTAATATCATCAACACCATAACTATTTTAAAACTAACCTTAGATAACGCTGTTGAATTCCTTAATAAGAACAATAATTAACCACGAATTAACCATCGTGCAACCCTAAAGAATTTTTTAATGTTTTCCGTAATGTACCATCTTCAAAACTATTATTTATGACATTTCTAAAAGGTTCATAAATACTGAACAATTAGGACTTCAACCAATTAGGAGATAGGTTTCAAAAAGGTCACAAGGACTCTTAATTATAATATTTTTTTAAATTCAAAAGAGCTAACAGGTTCGAAAGTAAAATAAACTATATTTAATCTTTCGTCCTTTCTGTTTCTAAGCTTTCTTTCTCTTTCTGAGTTGGATAAGTTCATTTCGTCACGAATGCGTACTGTTTGGTTCAGAAGCCACGTAAAATTGTAGGCCTGCTTCCCCTACTAGGTGGTAGGGTTGGTACCATCGCATTGGATGCAAAGATCGTCGAAGCGGCAATGAAAAATTGTCCGTGTTTTCCATCCAGTTCCATGTAGTCGTACTCATCAAGGGAATGTCCTAGGTTGACCCCTGATTTCTTCGGGAATGTGGAGTATTGGACTAACATCTTAACGGTAGTTGTCTGCCATAATCCATCCATGTCAGGCTGCATTAAAAAAAGAAGCTTGAGTGAATATGAATGAACATTCTATGGCCTAGGCTAGGTTAACGTAGCGAACACGCACACAAAAAGTAGAGATATGCGGTGCTAATACATAACAATTGTAAGCATCTTCTACTTCTCATGTGTATAGCGTGTAATTTCAAAGATAATCCAACATATAAAAAACTAATGTTTTGTTTGTTTGAAAACACAAAGATACCTAGTACTCTCGAATTTAGTCATGTAGTCCACTTTTAATATAAACAATTGAGATCACTTTGCTGACGCATGTCTGGACCACAAAGGACCACATTGTCCACTATTTTTTCCAGAATCTTTATCTGGCACACGTCTAACCTTACGCAATTGCCTGACCCGAGCGGTACTAGATGATAATAATATATTATTATTATCTTGGTAGTCATTACCGCCATGTCATCTTGTAAAAGAGAGAAGAAGGATTACACTTAGCCCCGGTTGCACGAAGAGACGGCTGAGTTAATCAATGTTCAAACACGTCACTTTTAGTGATCCGCATAGAGTTCCTTCCATACTGTCCACACAACGTGACGTGTTTGATCATACTTTGAAGTTGATTTAGATGTTTTGTCCTTTCGTGCACTCGGCCCTAAAACGCCACTTGAAGAACAAATATATTTTATGAACGCAGGTATAGCGTTAAATAAATGTATGTAGGTATAATCTTAAATACTGTGTTAGTAGGAGGCATTGATTTTGAGAAGAGGGACTGCAGGAGAATTCTAAAATATGGGTATACAGCAGGTGGCGAAATTGGTTAGACGCAATACCCACAAATGGTATGTTTTGCTGATTCGGGTTCAGTCTTGCAGTATGTTCATAAAGTAGTTCTTTTTACGGGGATCTTTCTTTGATTAATGTGTCCTTGCTTCACAGTCGATTATACATGTCACATTCCTTAATATATTTTATGTTTGAAATCAGAGAAGAAATACTCTATTATAGAGTTCCCTTGTACGCTCCGACTCGAAGTACTCATAGCGCACATACTTTATTAATAATACATTTTATTTATTTATTAATGCAGCATACAAATGCATGCGCTAACGTTATAAAACTTAGGTAGTATGATAACAATGAGTTCCTGAGGATAACAATGTTCTGCATAATATGTATGTTCACTAAGTCCACTTTGGTATATTGGCCAGTACGGCAGCAGAGTGGGAGCAGCAGTCGATGGCTTATGTGAGTAATGTACGTAGAGTTTCATAACGACGTCGGTATCGGATTTTACCTGCCGGACTAGGCTTCTGTCCGTATCCCGGTTAGTCTGGGACTTAATTCCCTTGTACGTCCCGACGCGGCATTCTTTTTACGGATCGGTAGAGTAAGTCTACCGATTCTGCCCCCTTATTAAAAAGGGGGTAACTACATATGAGCCTCATATGTAGTTACGGCCTTTTCGATAAGGAGGGTAGAATTATAAAGTTCTTTTGTACGCCCCGACGCGACATACTAATTATACACAGGCTCTATCATAATACATACATATGACTTTTGTAGGACCCGACGCGACGTTCTCTTTACACACATAATCTACTAAACATTATGTTATCTTGTAGACCATTATTACCTTAGATTACCAACGGAAATCAGGAGATGACACAGTAAAACACCATTTGACGAATAAAGTTATTTATTTTTTAAATCATTACCAGCAGAAAAATTGTACCAAATATAATCTTATCTTTTGCAACATTACCTTAGATTACTATCGGGAGCCAGGAGAGGACACAAAAAACACGATTTGACAAATAAAGTTATTTAATTTTTGAAATCATTACTAGCAGGTAAACTCTACCAATTATATAGTTCCCTTGATACGCCTCGATACGACGTTATGATGAAGTATATTCGCTGTCAATAAAACTGTAATATAGTTGCCTATCAGTTCCCCGGCGCGATTCTGTTTAATTGCACGTAGGTGTGCTTGATTAAATAAGTGCTAAAGTCATTTGGAGGACTCTATTTTGTATGTTTCAGCATTTGATGACATTTATGAAAAGTTAGTAAGGGTCAGTGAATTGGGGTACTGCGATAACTATGCCGATCCCTTGTGCTTCTTCACACCATGTTTGAAGGACCCCAGGTTGTAATTTACAGGAAATACCTCGGCAGGAAGTCGATTTCGTAGTTTACCGGCCCTATAAGGATCGATTAGTTATAACTGATACTTGCTATGATTTATGCAGCTAAAACTGGTCGGCGGAAATCTTGGTCTATTTACGACTTGGGTTGGGCACAGAGAGAGTATGCATAAACAGAATAACAACCTAACTGGCACGGCCTACTTTTGAACTATTATGTAGAGCATTGCACGCGATTTTACAAGGCAATTAATGCGAAGCAGCATATTTTCAAGAAATAAACCCAATTAATCGGTGCCATCTCGCTCGTAAATCTAGAAACTATCAGTCAACGACTCCCAACAGGCTGGTTACTCTTGATATACGCGTAAAAGGTAAGTCTACAGAGCCATTAAGTAACTCATCCGAGCCATTAGGCGTCGGCGAGTCACATCAAAGGTGGATATCCCGTCCGATGATGTCGACATTTCAAAATATTAAGTGGGCATTCAAAGATATAACACTCGCTGCGATTGCGAAAGATGGCATTAGGATTAACATATCTCTGGCCGTTGAAACCTCAATGACTAAGCCCGTATAAGGTTGGGCGTTGCGCAGGCGACGCTAAGCTCTGGCCGGCCTACGTATCCGCCCTAAATAGGACACCTGTCGATTATTGAAAGTTATCGTTTCAGTGCACAGTTCGCAACGAGCCTACTAGCATTTGCGCCGGCCGAACCAGCCGCACAAGACATGGAATCAAGAGAAGCGTTATGTGCATCGGGAAGTGATTGTGTCGTTCAACTACTCCGGTAGCATACGGTAGATATGGGAGTCAGTCTATCTGTTGTTCCGAGCGTGAATTAAAGCGTTGTTAGCAGCTCCGGCTGCGGGAGATGAGCGTCCATTACAGCTACGGTAGCTTCTGGAGAATAGTTGACATCGTCCACATCACGGTAGTGTATATATTCTTTGTCCACGTGGCAATATCCATCGGGATGCCCGGGACGACCGGGACAACGAACCACTGTTTGTGTTTGTCCATTCCCTTGGGGACAGTGAATGCGCTAGATGGTAGATTGGGGCATTATCCGAGACGGTGTGCTCGTAGGGAGGGGTCCTGAACGTCTTTAGGGACTCCCTCCATGGGGGGGCCGGACCACCATTTTTGTGCGTCTTTTGGAGGTCGATTTTACGACCGTCTTCTAATTGCGGCTTCTCTGCGAGAATATTTCGGATCATGGTCTATGACGAAATCGGGTATCGGTGCGGGTGCTATAGCCGCGAGGCTGGTGCACTCGGGAGGAGGTGGGTTAATGTCAACGTGGCTAGTAATTGCGCCGGCCTGTCCAGCCGCGTAGTGAGGGGATAGGAGAGATGCATTATGTGCATCGGGAAGAGAGTGTGCCGACTGAACAACTCCGGTACCATACTGGAGATATAGGAGTTAGCTTACCGGTCGTCCCGAGCCTGGGTTGAAACGTTAACTGCTTCGGTTGCGGGCGGTGAACGTGCATTGCAGCTCCGGGACCTGTCTGGAGAACAGGGAGTGGACTTCATCCACGTGGCACTTGCCATTAAGACTACCAAAGCAATATGCTGAGGTGCCAAGACCTACCGTAAGACCTACCATAGGTCCCCGCCTGGACGTTTTCGGGCGTTCAGCGAAAATAGCGTCTCCTTATGCATAACCTAACGGTTGGTCACTGGGGACGCTACAATAAACAGCGAAGGGAAAGTCGTATAACCTGCACAAATTCACTCTGTCCACGTGGCAATCGTAATGTACCGGAGCGATATGCTGAGGCGGCAAGACGGGTCCTCGCTGACGTTTCGGCGTCTCGGTGGGAACAGCGTCTCCTTTTGCGTGTAACTTTACGGTTGGACATTGGGAGCGCCAATATGTACCGCACAAAAAATCTCGTGTACCTATCTATGCAATTCTTCAGAAACGTATTACCTGAAACCATAAGTGGAGATCTTTTTAGACTTAAATTTAGTCGTAAAACTAGTAACATAGTGATGTATTCTTCTTAAGGGTTCACATTGACAATACATTTTTATTTATTTATTTATTAATATGGTATATGAATAAACTCTAGATTGCAAGTAAAATAACTCTATGCGGCCCTTGGTGTTCGCAATTTTTCACACAACAGAGTTCAACAAAACCAAAGGTGTGTGTTTTTTCAAACTATAATTTCTCTCACAGTGAGGATAACTCTGTTCCATAATCAAATCGAAAGTGACACCTTTTCCTAGATTTGATCTTTTTATGTTTAAAACGACACGATTGGAAGTTGCGACAGCGAAGTATTAGCGGTATTTTATTTTATTTGAGCGCAACACGCGAGCAAAGTCGCGCTTCTGCGTGAAGTCGAGTGCAATTAAGTTGTGGGAGCAACGTGAGAACGCGTGCCGTTATCGAAGAGAATTCTATTTAGTAATTCTGCGCGCGCGCAACTTGTGTGACCGAAAAAGCGCGCGAAGTCTTCTTTCCGCAAATCTTTTTAAATTTCCATAGACGTAATTTAAAATCATTCCTTCATTCATGCATTATAGTTTAGAACGCGCAACTAGATTTTCCATACTGGTCATGATAACAAAAAATCTCACATTTTGTCATTTTTTATATTTGTCATAAAAGTAATTCTCATTTAATACAATACAGATGTGTGATAGATTGGTGTTCAAAAAATCACGTTTTTTGTATGAAAATCCCCTTTGATTTTTATTATTTTTTAATTTTATCTTAACAACATTCATAATTTACTAGCAACATAAATACACACTCTGTAAAAATTTCAGCTACCTACCGATTACGGTTAATGAGATACAAGCTCTGTGAGAGACGGACGGGCGGATAGCGGAGGTTTAGTAATGGTTCCGCTCGCACTCTTTGGGTACAGAACCCTAAAAAGCAAAATACCTGTCGAGATGTATGCAGTTTAGGTATGTAATCAGATCTCTATGTCTCTACCTTGACTAGGCACATACGTCGGAGGTTCAATGAAGGTTCACGAGAGCGCGCGGCGCATGCGCAGGCTGCAGGTGTCGCACTCCGGCGCACGCGCCGGCGCACGCGCCGCCGCGCCGCCTCGGGTGATTAGTTGCAGAGATCGCTAGCAGGCGGCCATGTTGCAATGCGCAGGCAACGATACGATCAGCGATATCAGACCGCCCACATGCGTACCTACAGTTTTAGTAAAAATTTGGTGACGTGAATGTGGTATGTAGTGTAGGGGTTAACGCCCGTGGCAAAGCCGCAGGTTCGCATCCCATCAGAATTTGGCTCACTCCATGATTTGGGAATCATGTAAATATCCTTCCCTATATTGGATACAGGATGGTCAGGTTAAAGCACGCCCGGGTTGGTACCATCTCATTGGGTGAAACATTCGTCTCGACATCTACCCGTTCAATGTAGCCGTGGTCCTGACACGGCACGTAATTCCTTCAGGAATTCGGCGTGGCTAATTTAGGTATGACTGACTTATGGACCGTATCTTCTTTGAGGTCAGCACCGATCGAAAGAAGATTTTAATCTCTGATTGTTTTTCGGCCTAGTCGGTGGTAACGTTGTTAAGTTATTACCACAGAATATTACCACTGCTGTCTAGGAACATTTTGGGGATTTGGATCAATAAGAAGTCTCTACAGACAATTGAATACTTAAATAAGGCAACCTTAGGTGTTAATGCGTTTTTTTTTTCAGAATCTAAACGAACTTCTTCCAATCAAACCACGCATTATACTTATTAGATAATATATGGTATTTTACTATGGTAAAACATGTGCTACAAAGGCCTTGTTTTAGTGTCTCACTTCATCGATTACATACTTCAAATTTGTCGAATTCCATACGATGTTTTTTTTTATGATCGGACATTATAAGATGATTAAATTTTTCAATTGGGCTTCACACTTTCCACGCATTAGCCCGGTGAAGACAGAGTACGAGTTGAAACTTTACGATAATATTGAGTTGAAGTAGATAGCGTGCGTCGAACATAATCTCCCTTGACAATCTCTTCTCAGAACTAATTGCAGCAGTGACATTCGACATCTACATAGCTGGGGGTGTGGACACACCGGGAGAGAGCTGCGCGCACGTGCGACACCGCAGCCTCTACCCCCGGCTGGCATCAGCTTCGAGAAACAAAGATACTATCGCCGTCTCCACCAACACAGACTGGAAGAACCGATTCGAGCGATCAGTCCACCGAACACGGTTCTGAACCGCAGCCGGGAGTGAAGCCGCAGGGCGAGAGCAAGCAACCTCTTCCGCCTCATTACCATTGAATGGCTCGTGATCGTGTCGCTCGGATTACAGGACCGAGCGCGATTAAACTAGCGAATCGCTCTCAATCATGCCCTCCACGCGTCCGGAGAGTCGACACCTCTGAAGCGTGACCGACCGCCCATTGTTTTGTCCCCGCTCGTTTCGTTGCCGCGATAGCCCACGTATCGACGCTTTGGGTTTTGCCGACGCCCTTTGAATCGCTCGGATCGTGGACGGCTCCGGGATTCTTCTCGACGGCAGATGAAATGTGTCGCTTCGTTGAACTAACATTGAAAGTATAATCTTCAATCTTAAATAAGTCTTACCTTTTGCAGGATATCAGTATAGACGGGGGCGCGCAGATGCTGGAACAATATGTCGGGTCAGTACTCACCGGCAGCTCGAGGTAGTCGGCGATGGTGTGCCGCGCGACGCCGCGGCGGATGTCGGCAAGCGCGGCGAAGTGTTCGTCGCGGCGCAGCTTGCGGCGCAGCAGCGCGCGCGCGGGCGGGTACGCCGCCAGGTACTCGCCGTACACGTCGGCCAGCTCGCCCGAGAACAGCTGCTGCAGCAGGATCGCACTCTCGCCGGCGGCGGCGGGCCGCGGAGGCGGGGGAGGCGGTGGCGAGGGACGAGGGAACAGCCGCGACACGTACTCGCCGGTCGAGTCGCTCGTGCGGTTCGAGGAGGGGAACGCGGAGGAAGCGGCGCTGCGTTCGCTGCCCGTCGAGCTCTGCCGCATCGCGACGCTCCCGAGGCACGAGTCCGGGTAGAGTGGCTCGGTGCGGCCGCTCGCCGATGGCGTCGACTCCTCGGACTTGCCGTCGTAGGGCGCGCTCTTGATGCAGTCGTACAAGTCCTCGATCGACTCGTAGGGCGTGATCTCGCCGACCTCGGCCGTGTCCTCGTCGGCGTCGTCCTCGAGCGTCTCGTAGATGTCGTCGCGCGTGCGCCGGCGCGGCGCGCGCGGGCTTAGCGCCGAGTCGGAGCGGCTGCGGCGCACGCGCGGCACGCGGTCGTAGCCGAAGTCGTTCGGCCCGAGGAAATCCCACCGGACGTTCGACCAAACGTTTTCGTTGACGTCGGACGATATCCTGTGATCCGTGCAGCACTGCCCGCCCACCGTGATGATGGAGATCTCCTGCGCTCGCTCCTCGTCGTAGTGAGAGTCGAAATCGCACACGGAGGAATCGCAGAGCGACTCGGTGACGGTGTTGGGAGGTGGGCAAGCGTAGACGCTGGAGTCGCAGTCGTCCGAGCGCTTGCTGTCGGATCTGCTCTCGCTGCGCTCCGTCGGCGCGGCCTCCGTCGATTTATCAACGTCGCTCTGCGTCAGAAAGCCCTCGCAGACGAGCTCATTAAGTATGCTCCTTTTTTTATCTTCGGCCCCGCTTCGAATCGATCCCCGCGGACTGGCCTCCTCTTCTGCGGTAAAATTTTTGAGTAACCCGGAATCCAAATAGCTCTGCATCCGCTCCGTCAAAGAGGTCGACGCTTCGGAGACGATCTGGAGGTAGTAGAAGAGAAGGTGGTACTCCTCGTTGGTGATTGCGCCGGCGCGCATCAGCGGCTTGCCGTACAGCTCGACGGCCGACAGTAGCGTTGATGCTGAAACAAAACGAATTGTTGGAGGTTAATTCGAGACTAGGCACCGACCATGAATGTTCGGAACGCTTGTGGGGCCGAAACGTGAGCGTTGTTTGTTTAGTGTTTTTGACAACGCATTTTGTAAAGTGATAAGAGAAGACAAACAAGGGTCTCGTCCATTCCATTATTTATGAAAACATATCTTCCCACCACGCCTCGTCTGCGTTTTCCTAACTGGCGCATATTATATCAATACATATTTACAGAGACTATCGGGTGACACCGACGGGCTAGTGCACTTATTTATTATGGCCAGCGGGCCATTGGAGAGTGACTCGCCTTACAATATTCGTCCGTCGGCCCCTTGCAAGAGGTTAAACAGTTGCGTAAGAATTCTGCGAAACACTGAACTGGCTGTTTCTCCTCGTTTCTTTTTATTGCCAAATCGCTTTCTAGCGACAATGAGCACCTGACAGAATAGCTGATGCGTCGGATCATACCGAGAGCGGTGGACGTGACGAGTGTGGCATCGATTACTTACGGTCGTCATGCAGAACTGAACAATAGCGGCTCGCACACACAATAACATGGCGGCGCTTTAAACTTTGGTGGATTGGCTTTTATTGGATATACTATATTGCCTTTTTAGTCATAGCATAGGTCATAGTAATGTTTTTACACCAGTAAGCAAAGTCAAGTCGTCACACTATTATGAAAAAGGGCATGTATTTTTTTATTTTAAGGCCGGCATATAGTTAGCATACGCCAGGACCTATAAGGTGCTCGACGACGCCCATGGTTTTTCTAACTTTCAGGGGGGCTGCGAAAACCATCATACCTTTTGATGCTAATTCAAAGCTACCGTTGAAAGAGATCCGAAAGATTTAAATTAATATTAGCTTAATAATAGCTTGTATCTTATTGCATTGTATTGTTTATTCATCGTCCATAGACAGTACACTGCACTTTGATTTGTCATATTTTAACATTAGCCAGTTCAGCAATACAAAACACAGCGAAGAAGAACTGGCAAGAAACTCCGCTGTTTCTTTTTCAACGTCTACTTAGTCTAAATTCACTGCTTGTCAATAGTTTTACCAAAAAAATTGCACGCCAGCAGCAGAGGTGGTAGAGCTCACCGTATACGTTCTCCCAGGCGATGAAGGTGCGCATGTCGCGGCCATCCCACGGCGGTGGCTCGCTCTCAAGCAGCAGCACGTCGCCCTCGAGCGCGGCGGCGGCGGCGCGCCCGTCCACCGGCGCGCGGCACTCGCCGAGAAGCAGGCGCGCGCGCGGCGCGGCGGCGGCGGCGGGTGGCGGCAGCGGCGCGAGCGGCGCGTCGAGCGGGAGCGGCCGCGGCGGCGAGAGCGGCGCGCTCGGCGCGTCGGCGAGCGTCACGCCGAGCTCGCGCACGAGCTCCGCCAGCGCCGCAGCCACCGTGCTGGAGCTGCTCACGCACACCTGCGGACGCGGAGAGGGGACGCGTTAGCCGTGCGAATCTCAAAAACAGTATGTTCACGCGAATAAGGCATGGGTGACCTAGGTTGGTAGTTGGCACTTTACAAGCATTCAATCCCATCCGAAGTTTTTCCTATGCCACCCGCGCTCGCTCTGCTTCTAGCTGTCAAGCATGATGCACGCATGCGCCGCGTCCCCGCAACCTATCATCGTGGAGCTCTCGTAGGGCTCCACGCCCGCAACCCGTCGCGCGCATGACCACGCTGTGTCGACTCGCCTCTGGGCGAAGTGCTGTGCCGCCGAACGCTGTCCCGGGACCCGACGCCTAGGAGCTGGTGCTGTTGGAGGTAGGTGGCTGTTTCTACTGCTCTGGTGGCTCGCTGTGACGTCCCGATTTCCTGATATAGTATAATATTATTTCCTAAACATATCTCGGTGGCGCTCACATTCCCTTTCCGAAATAGGTGTCCTAGGACTGCGATACGACATAGTTGAATAGTATTTTAAATCAGTGATGATCAAATTGCCTTCACTAAACTATATCAGAGCTTGTAGGCAATTTTGAAGGCGACATGCTCGCAAGTGGTTTAAAGCAAGTCTTACAGCCCGACACTTCATGAATACATTCCAATGGTCATGCCTGTGACTGGCCTGCTGCTTACTTTTTATTTCACCAAACATTTGGTAGAACTCGTATCAGGAGGCCCTTCCTGGGAGTAACTTATTCGCGGGCACGTACGGCACGAAATCGCGCTCTGGCACTGTCTCTGTTTTATGGAAAAACGGAAAAGACAGTGATCGTTATAAACAGGATGCAACAAGTCAATGCAAACAATGCGCACAGTGTTTGATTTCGTTTTGTTATTTTTTTTATTATAAACGACTTTTTTTTTTACTTAAAGCTAAAAGAAAATTACGAAAGCTGTTGTAGCAGTATGCCAAGGTGTGCCCATCTTTCTTCCCTACTTACTAGGTGGTGGTACAGTGTAAAGATCGCCTGGGTTAGTCCCTTCCACAGAGGATAGAGGGAGAGAGGAGATGTTTTTAACTCATATTACTAAGGATCGCAGCGTGACACTGTGCGGGGAAGCGGGGGATGTTCCCCATCCCCTTTATGGTGGGGTCAAGCACCACTCATTTTTGCGAAATCCATCTACCGGAAGAATCGATATTCTGGTAGCAGCTATTCCGAGAGCTATTCTTAGTGGTTACAAGACTACAACTAGATGGCGCCTTTAAAACCTTATACATTTAAATCTATACCTTCGCGCGGATTTAAATAATTTTAATTTAAAAATGTCATTAAAATTTGCATCATGAGATCAACATTTCTTACCGTAAAACGAAAATTATTGCGCGCCATCTATCGGCACATACATCGATACAATGCTCGAATATTGACTCAAATTATAAAATATGCCGTGTTTTCCTGACAAATAAAACGTAATTCCACCTAAAAAATTTAGATTATTTTGTCCTGTGTAATGTTTGCAACATTTTACACAAAATCTCATCTATTCCGGGAGGTCACGACATTTTTGGTCACGATAAGGTAAATGGTTGAATCTGGGTTCACATGTTAGGGACCAACCCTCTGATGCTAAATAGGTATGTCGGTCTGCCCGTGCAAATTGGTTGCGTTTTCTAGATTGTATGAGATGATGTGATTGATAGATGTTGTACTTTATCCCGTGAACCCAGTTTTAGCCATTTACGTTATCGTTACCATTTTTGTAGCGACCTCCTAGTCTAATCGTGTAATCGACTGTTCGCCGAAAATTGCGCCGTGGACCATAATATTGTCCCACAACCTAACACCGCCAGCGCCATGTCGCGAATGACTAAGCCGCGCCTTCTTTATCACGTGGGCTGTGACGTAGCCACCCACTTGGTGGACACAGACTCAGTTTGCTTAGACCATCTCCTCTTTACCTCTATCCTCCGTGGTCCCTTCCATTTGATGAATGATAGTCAAGCGGCAGTGAAGAAATGTCTGTGTTTTCTATCTTGTTAAATTTGTGTGCCATGGAAAATGACCGTAGGTGTGGTAATAGACATTCATGTTCACTTTGGAGAAAGATGTGGTCCTGAACTATAATTTGCATTGAGGGTGACCCAGTTCTCGCTCGAGCTCTACATGTCATCTTAGGTTTTCACGAAAAATGCGTTCGATGCCTTCACTTTATCTTCAAATCTTTCAAATCCTCTTCTAAATTCAGAAAACCAATAGCTGTTGCTACCAAAAACTGTTGCTCAGTCACTTACAAAAGTAGTGGCCAAAACTGCAAAACATTTTTGGAATTTAATTTTATTTAAAGTCTTTGTAAATCACGTCGAAATAAATATTAGAAATAAGACTTCACGTAACGTTAGAACTTGTGTGTCAAACGAATAAAGTACCTATCTATGTATTTTTTTGCATGACCCTCATACATACCAGGAAAATATTAGATTACAATAACCAACGCAGTCCTTTGTTAACCGGCAAACTCAAGACAACTACTCAAAATGTCAGGTGGATTATGATAAAAAAAAGCCAAACGCCATCCATCGCGACGTCAAGTCGTGCAGACCGCAGCGTGCGACAGCAGACAGCCGTGGGCCGCGAGAATTAGACACGCAACGATTCAGCGAAATTCATAAAAAATAAGACGATTAATTCTATCACTACTTATTTTTTATTTGTCAAATGCCAGAGTCGCAACAGGTTGGCGGATTTGAATATGTAATGTTGTTGAGTGCGGTCGGCAGCGGCTGCGGAGTGGGGAGGAAGCGGCCGGGCGGGGCGGGGAGGGGCCGGGTCGGAGGACCTTGACTCTGGAGCGCTCGTCGGAGCTAATGCGTCGCGGCCCTCGTGACGTCACACCGCAGGCATGTGCCCGATCCGCCGCGCCCCCTGCGCCTTTTGCCACTCGCTTGCCACACGGACCGTCTTCTCGGTTTTGTAAGAAAAGCCAGCGAAGCAGAAATGCTTTTAAATTTTCGAAATCCTATAATATAATGATCTTAGGATTACACACTTCGACTAATAACGCCAATAATGTGTTATTATTCTAAGCTTACACAGTTGTTGTGTTGCACAAAATATTCCAAATTCCATCAATCGGACCATCGATCGTCACCGCTAAGGAGGATACCGATCAGGATAAAAGTATGTAAATGCGGCAAGCGTGACGATTTAGTTGAATTTACCCTAAAGACTCTATGCCTAAAGCCAACATGACGATTTTCATCATACGCATCCAAGGTCTGCGCATCGGTGATAGGCATGCAAAAGAATTCCGGAATTTGATAAAAAGCCTACACGTCTAATTGAGTGGTCAATTTCTCAACATTAATTTCATTTCGTGGCACAGATGTGTTATGCTAATGTTATTAAAACGATTGGTGGATGACGACACGGGTTGCACTGATTTCGATAGGTACATTCTTTGTCAGCATACAATTTGTTTTCATCTTAGTTAATGAAAATCAGGCATCGTTCAGCCCAAGAACGTTCTTGCTTCAGCCTGTGTCTGAGCAAGGCGATCGATCAGACCCGACTAACTACCGCCCCCAAAGCCATCATACATCTCTTCTCTGTAAAGTGATGGAGCGCATCATAGACTCTCAGTTGATGAGGTGTCTAGAGAGCAATGAACCGATCGCCATTGCGGCTTTCTTCCGAATCGATCTGCCGGGGAACTCTTATGCATCCCACAATAGCGATGCGTTCGAAAATCAAGGCGAAGGCCTGGGTTTTGGCCTAGATATCGCGATAAAGCGTTTAACCGGGTTTGGCACAATATACTGCTTTCCAAACTGCCCTCCTACGGCCTACCGCCTGCCCTGTTGGACTGGATGTAAGTTCTAATCATCTGTACCACGGTGAATGCTCCACGGAGCTACACAACGCCATCCCTCTGTTCTCATTTTACATCGCTCAACGGGTAACAGGCACAAAGACTAGGGCTGAGATAAATAGTCAAGACTAACGAAAAGTAGTTCTTTGTGACGACACATTGATACATTTACGTATGGACGAAATCTCAAAGGAAAGGAAAGGGGACCTACAGTTTTACATCGATTCCGAATCATGGCGCAGCTCGCATTCTTGACGAAATGCACTTATCCAACTCAGAAACAGAAAGAAAGTGGCGCATGAACGAAGCGATGATTTGAATGCCACTCTGGTATGCCAGGCAAGTCCCCGCGCCACTAGGCTACGAGGTGTTCTATGAAAGAGGAATTGAAAATATAGGAATTGTAGAGTTATGCATCGCAGCAAGTTACTTTTCCAAACTCACATTCCGAAATCCTCAGATATGCCATATCCATATGACAAATGCATTGTGAAATAATATGAATGCTCGTGCACAAAGACCGTGAATTCGGCACTAAGCTGTGCTTTGGAAAAAAAAACTGGCCAAGCGCGAGTCGATCTCGCACACGTAAGGTTCCGTACCATCGTACAAGATATAACGAAAACTTAAGTTTTTTATATGGGCCCTTTAATTTTTGTATATTTTTTTAAATTTATCTCTTTGTTGTGTTACAGCGGCAAAATAAATACATACTCTGCCTCAACAAATTTCAGCTGCCTACTTATTCCGGTTCATGAGATACAGTCCTGTGACAGACGGACGGACGGTTTTCACCCTTTGGGTAAGGAACCCTAAAAATATTGCATGCATAATGATGCTAGGATTCAGATCATATTTCCTTTTTCCCCCCCAACTATTGACATGATAGCGCCATCTAACCTACGTGGAAGAACTAGAGAGCGCTTCAAGTGACTTTACGATAACAACAATGTGCTGCCATCTGTGAAAAAGAAGCTGCAAGTGCGTCGGCTGTAACCAGCAGCCTTCCTTTCACTGCCGGAGGCCGAGCGTTAATGGCTGCCCTGCACATACAATAGATGGCGTTATCCGTATGTATGTTTACTTCGTAGTGTTATATGTCAAAGTCCAGGTAATATTATTATAACACTAGCACAGAATATATACACACACTAGTGAAATTGTAATTTCACGCATAGTTATGAATCTTCCGTATTTCTTGCAATTTCATAGATTAGTTTTAAACTAGCAGCCCGTCCCGGCTTTGCACGGGCAGCGGTATTTAAATTTTTATTTTAAAATAAATGCACAGTTATTGTGACATAACTATAATAGTTAGATGTATGTTGTCGCGACATTTTTTGTAGATAATAATGTGTTCTATAAAATTGTATTACATCATTTTGTTCTATCGTGAATAGTTTTCGCAGCGCACGCGATGTAAGGAACATTCTTGGTAATTTTTTGCACCTTGGGTTACGTTTTAGGAGTTTTGGTAAGGATCCCTAATTTTTTTAAGATAAAACATAGCCTATGTCCCTCGGATAGACTGTAGCTTTCCAACGGTGAAATAATTTTTCAAATCCGTTCAGTAGTTTCAGAGCCTATTTGGTTCAAATAAACAATCAAACCTTTCCTCTTTATATAATAGTATAGAAGTATAGATAGATGACAAATGACCAATACAAATTCTACTAAAAACCCAAACATAATTTCTTGTAATGCACAAATTACTTAAATATTACATAGCCATAATAAAACAATTTCATACTTTAATGTTTATTGGGCTAATTATAAAATAATTTATCCATACATTTTTGTGCACATGCATTTTGTAAATTCCGAGGGCGACACTAAAAAATTCTTAGAACTAGCCACTTGTAGACGAAATGATAAAAGAATAAATTTAATTTTTTTAAATTTTATTCTTTGCCAATATATTGTGTGAGTATTTAATAAAAAAAATATGATTTCGTGGAAATTATGATCCTGAAACTAACAGACAGTCTGCTGAGTTGGTATTTCCTTCAGAGGAGTTGCCAACAAAATTGAAGATAGGTCGAAGCGTGGTAAAAAAGATGGCCTCGTTGTTCGGAAGAGCAGGTCATTACGCAACAATTGTTTTAGAGGGTCGGAAAACATTACTGCAGAGTGGTACATTAATAATTGTTTGCCACATCTCTTGGAAAAAGTTCGGAAGAAAGGACCTCGCAGCAGGATCCTCCTTTACCACGACAACGCCTCGTCGCACACCGCCACGCAAACGATCGAATATTTGGCGACGTCAGACGTGAAATTACTGGGTCACCCGGGCTAATACCTGTATAGCCCTGACCTCGCCACCTTGCGATTTTTATTTATTCCAGAAAATAAAAGAAAACCTTCGGCCGTCGAAGAGACACCTAAGGACGAGTGGGAAAAGTGCTTTTCCCAGTGGTTGCATTGGATGCAGCGATGTATTGCTGTGAATAGACGCTAGTGCTAATTTGTTGTTTTGTTTATTTTCTAAGAACTTTCAGTGTCGCCCTCGTAATAGTATGGTTCGAAACCCTTTTTTTTACTTCCATTTTTTTACCTTTTTTTATTTTACTTTAAGCGCGTAGAAAATAGTTAATACACATACGTATAAAATAATCATAACAGAAAAAGCATAAACCAATAAATCTTCGACATAAAATTAAACTTAGTAGGTGCCTAATAGTAGACTTAAATAGTCTCTGACGCTAATCCTGCTACTACAACTATCGGTGATGTTACCTATTCAAACTAAACTTGTTGGTAGTCAAACTACACTGTCATGTCACAATCTGATCCGCGGATTCGATTACTAAGTCTACTCTGTAAACTCAGTGAATAAGAACTCGTAGACAGATAAAAGTCAGAAGAGTTTACTGTGATTTTTTAAATAACTCATCTTTCACGCGAGCGAAGCCGCAGGCAACGAGTAATGAAATTATATGTTAAAATGTGTGTATAGTCGACTGGTGGAATAAGAGTCGAGGCGTCCAATAGGGACCGTTAGTCATGTCTTTCCACTACCTAATTAGAATATTGTCCAAATACATATTTATTTAAAATTTAAATAAATCTTAAATCAAATGTTACAGCCAAATGTTTGCCTTAGTTTTGCCTGCACAGTGGTGTGAACTGTCTCTAGTAAGCCTGCCTACCGGCTTAATATAGTTAATTAATTTGTCTCTGCTTGCATAGAAACATTTTAGGATAACAAACGAGTGGAGGATTCAGAAAAAAACAGACATTCTTTCTGTGCATGTCGTAAGAAGCGACTAAAGTGATTCATCGTTCTTGGTTTGGATGACAAGTAAAAGTTTTCCTTCCACCTATGAACCAACCTAACTTATAGTTTGGAACAAACCCCTGAATAAACAACGGTGTTCGTTCGTATTAGCTATCTATGTCCAGGCACATAATACAAATCTAAACTGTTTCATGATCCGTGATACGTGGGAGGGTTTGATCATGCCACTTATACATACTAGGTACTAACAGCACCGTAACTAGGGGCCAGAAATGATCAGACCTGGGACTTCCTATGGTAAATTAACATGCCGGGTGAACAGGCAAGTGAGTGAATAAATCGGACGTTTTACCACGCTTAAATATCAATTGATTTGGCCGACTAACGTATTGTTTGACAGTTAGCATGATACGAGATGCAACTAAACGTCAGATTTGATCATTCACTTGTCCGTTCGTCTGGCTGGTGTTACCATGGTTACGCCCCACCCAAGTTTTGGGTTTGTAACTGTGTGGGTATATAGTTAACAGCATACACTGGGCGCAGTTATAAAACCTTGCACCGGGCACATAAAAAGCTTGTTAGATCGATGCTTGTTAGACTAGTATTAGTATACGGAAATATTATATGAACGGTTTTGCCCATTAATCTAATATATATTTTAACAGATTTTGCTGCCGTTCATTATAGCTATTCCAGCTATGTCGCAAATCAATTTGAATTTTTATCACGAAATAATTTATGATACAGTTATCTAACAAGTTTTAATCAAAGAAAGAGAGCAACCACGATCGGTCAGTGTCTCCAGCCACGATCGGCAGCCAATGGCTATAAGACAATGACGAATGTCTGGTTGACCCCTGGCCCGTCCGTGGAGCCGTCTATTGCCGACCACTCACCCTGCCACTCGGGTGATTCGGCCGCAGCTTCACTTACCAAACACCGCTTTCTACTAACGGCACGAAATTGACATCTCCGCCGAGAGACGTGATAATTATACGCGGTCAGCTCGCCAGAGTAGGACGAGACGGCGCCACACGTCAGCGTCTGCGCGGTCGGGTTACGGCGAACCGATCGGTCATACAACATCAATTCTTCTTATAGACTCACCTCCCATCATGATAGTAAGAAATACCAACTGCCTAAGCCTGCATAATATTTTTATGCTACGCTAGGAAATTAATTTTGAACAGTCATTGATACCAGAGGCCCTATTACGAGTTACAAATCACTTATCGAAATTTCGCTGAGCTGTTCGTTCCCGCAGGTTTACACCTTTGAATATAGCAGGCATTTGAGGGATACCCTAAATCGCCCGCCCATGGATTTTTACATGGATTGTAATTGCCTGGTATCCGTCGAACACATGCATTGTGTCATGAATTGTTCATGAAGGGCTGTTTCAAAATTCGGAAAAAATATATAGGAACACTTATGCAGTTTGACGAAATCTTTTACAAATAAATATGTATAGTTTATAGGCTAATTTTTATGGCGGATTTTTTTTTGCGGTTGTTTCGAGCGGAGCCGGGAACTTGTAAACATGGATGAAATAAATATAAAAAACTCTAAAATACCATAATACCATAAACTATATTTCCATTCAAGGTATAATGTCTATACTCGAATGTATTCTGACAAGGCACGTATTTTACTCATTACGTACCCACGCTTGGTAGTCAGTCAAGTGAACTGTGCCTTGACATTATTATCAGCAATCGTAATGCACCTCTGTGGCTCCGTTGCGCTCAATAAAGTTCCGTAAGAATTATTTTAATTAAATACTTATACTTACTTACTTTTAATGTGTTATTGGCCATGGGTGGTTAATACACCTAAAGTCATTGTAATTTAGATAATCGTTAATTCAATGCCATGGTACCAAACCTGGTAGGTTAAGGACTGCCAGCAGTCCCTTTCCTACTACCTAAGTTAACCTACGGTTTTACATATGTTTCTACGGCGTATCTGGGGTAAGAAAGATTTATGTACCTTTTTATCTCTATGGGTTTGATACCTCGGTGGGCAGGCCATGTACCGAGCCCATGAATAAAGCAAGAATGCCAACCGGCACACCACAGCGCCAAGTATGTTATAGACTCTACAGAGAGAGACTTGCTTTGTCACCCTGGTTACCGTGGTAAATGAATGATAAAATCTGACGTTTAGTTGCAACGCTTAATTTCAGCTCACTTGTGCGAATAACACGTCGTTTGACCGTTACAATGGTACGAAATGCAACTCAACGTCAGATTTAATCACTAACTTGCCTGTTCACCTGGCGAGTCAATTAACCATGGTTATATTATATTATATATATATTATATATATTAACGTAACATGCGGCTAATATTTGTTGGACTGAAATATTAAAGAGCTCCATAAAGTTGCGGCTATTTACAACGAAATAAAATATTCGGGGATCCTTACAGACGAACGCCATATACCTACGTACCACGGGCAGTTTCAACGAACCGTAGAAAGCAAGAAATGAACTAACAAGCTGTAGGTATACGAGAAGCAATACGAGAAGCTAAGGACGAGGGCAGCCCGTTGAGTTTGCGTCTTCACAAACACTTTAATTTGCAAATCTGTACCGATTTGTCGTTTTGTGAGTGTGGATGGGATAAACAAAATTTGATTGTTGGATTGGATTGTTTACATTCAAATTTCGAATTGCAAAAGAAAATAGAATCCAAATGCGCGCGGTAGCGTCGTTGGGTTAGGTTAGGTTAGGTTAGGTTAGGTTAGGTTAGGTTAGGTTTCGTCAACAAGGAACACTTATGCAGTTTGACGAAATCTTTTACAAATAAATATGTATAGTTTATAGGCTAATTTTTATGGCGGATTTTTTTTTGCGGTTGTTTCGAGCGGAGCCGGGAACTTGTAAACATGGATGAAATAAATATAAAAAACTCTAAAATACCATAATACCATAAACTATATTTCCATTCAAGGTATAATGTCTATACTCGAATGTATTCTGACAAGGCACGTATTTTACTCATTACGTACCCACGCTTGGTAGTCAGTCAAGTGAACTGTGCCTTGACATTATTATCAGCAATCGTAATGCACCTCTGTGGCTCCGTTGCGCTCAATAAAGTTCCGTAAGAATTATTTTAATTAAATACTTATACTTACTTACTTTTAATGTGTTATTGGCCATGGGTGGTTAATACACCTAAAGTCATTGTAATTTAGATAATCGTTAATTCAATGCCATGGTACCAAACCTGGTAGGTTAAGGACTGCCAGCAGTCCCTTTCCTACTACCTAAGTTAACCTACGGTTTTACATATGTTTCTACGGCGTATCTGGGGTAAGAAAGATTTATGTACCTTTTTATCTCTATGGGTTTGATACCTCGGTGGGCAGGCCATGTACCGAGCCCATGAATAAAGCAAGAATGCCAACCGGCACACCACAGCGCCAAGTATGTTATAGACTCTACAGAGAGAGACTTGCTTTGTCACCCTGGTTACCGTGGTAAATGAATGATAAAATCTGACGTTTAGTTGCAACGCTTAATTTCAGCTCACTTGTGCGAATAACACGTCGTTTGACCGTTACAATGGTACGAAATGCAACTCAACGTCAGATTTAATCACTAACTTGCCTGTTCACCTGGCGAGTCAATTAACCATGGTTATATTATATTATATATATATTATATATATTAACGTAACATGCGGCTAATATTTGTTGGACTGAAATATTAAAGAGCTCCATAAAGTTGCGGCTATTTACAACGAAATAAAATATTCGGGGATCCTTACAGACGAACGCCATATACCTACGTACCACGGGCAGTTTCAACGAACCGTAGAAAGCAAGAAATGAACTAACAAGCTGTAGGTATACGAGAAGCAATACGAGAAGCTAAGGACGAGGGCAGCCCGTTGAGTTTGCGTCTTCACAAACACTTTAATTTGCAAATCTGTACCGATTTGTCGTTTTGTGAGTGTGGATGGGATAAACAAAATTTGATTGTTGGATTGGATTGTTTACATTCAAATTTCGAATTGCAAAAGAAAATAGAATCCAAATGCGCGCGGTAGCGTCGTTGGGTCGTCGCGGGTCACCGAACGTCGGGAGGCGACCCGCTGGTACCATCACGCCGCATTGCTCCGCTGACAATACTTTCTACTGAGCACGAATATAAATCCCGTCTGGATACAAGCGACAACGCGGCTGACAGCTAGTTGTAACATAACTTCACTGCTCCATAATTCACTGTTTTGATTTTGTTGTGTGCTACCCATTCATAACGATAACCTACATTAGGACCTAGCTCGAGCAGGAGTTTTTTTTATGGAACCTGACATGGATGGCTAATAACACACAACTACCGTTATGATATTAGCCCGAATACACCACATTCCCGAAGTAATTAGGTGCTATGCCAGGACCTTTCCTTTATGGGCAGGGCTACATTGAACTCGATGGGAAACACGGACAAAGTTTCATTGCCACTTAAACCATAGTTTCATCCAATTCGGTGGTATCAACCCGGGCGGGCTTAACCCTACCACCTAGTAAGGTAAAGAGACCTACAGTTTGACATGGGTTCCGAACCATGAAACAGCTCGCATTCGTAACGAAATGCACTTAACTAGGAAAGAGAAAGAAAGTGGTGTATGACCGGGGCGAAGATTTGAACTCAGATCTCTCCCATGAAAGGCAAGTCCTCCAGCCCCTAGACCACGATTTCAGACGAACCCGTATTTGTATGTAACTGGAAATGGATGGCGAATACCACGTCATGATATTAGATCATTACATCTCGTGGGAACTAGGTGCCATGCCAGGACCTTCCTTCCATCCACTTTAATGTGACACGGCTACACTGGATGGAAAAGACTAATAATTTTCATTGCGTCGTACATCCAATGGAACAGTACCCTGGCGGGATTATCCCCCATCTAATAAGTAGACCTACTGACGTGATATCCGGACCACGAACGTCAAAACAGTTATAGTCGTCTCTGTCTAGTCGCAGGAGATAACTTGTAGGTATAGGGGCCATAACATACGCAAGCACACACATGTGGACAAAATGTAAGGACCCATTCATCCAAGTTTATACTATATTATCATAAAAATTATCCACTTCGTTAAACCAATTCGAAAATCATAAACAGTTCATCGCTTTCTATACATCAATAAAATAATACGTTCGCCGTCAAAACTAACGGTTTTAAAGGTAGGTTCACTTTCTTTAGAAGATTAGAAAGCGAACCGAGTGGGTCAAAACATAGTCGAGTGCAACTTCCTGCGATCCAAATATCCAGCCATCGAACAATACAAACGGATCTTTGTCGTTGGTTCACGATTCCGGCCGGTGCGACACCGGAACGCCTTCGATCACACGCCGCTGCGCCCCGGTCCACCTCTCCCAGGCCGCGATCCAAATTGCTCTCAAACGCTGACAGCGTAAATATAGTTGGTCCGAATCGCGCTGACAGTGCTCATAGCCTCGGGAATTTCGTTGAGCTCTTCGATTCCGCACATTTACACCATTGAGCTCGGCAATGAACTTTTCGCTAGCTTCAAAAAAAGAAAAGTTAAATAACTAATAATTCAAACTAAAATCTAGCATTAAAATTAATAAAAAAGGAACACACTAAAATCTAATATCGAAAATAAAAAAACCGGCCAAGTGCGAGTCGGACTTGTACACGAAGGGTTCGATCGTACAAGATTTACAAAAAAAAACAAGGTTTTTATTTTTTTTATTTTTATTAATTTATAATGTTACCTATTTGTTGTTATAGCGGCAAAATAAATAGATAATCTGTGAAAATTTCAGCTCCTACCTGCTACGGTTCATGAGACAGCCCTGTGACAGACGGACGGACGGACGGACGGACAGCGGAGGCTTAGTAATAGGGTTCCGTTTTCACCCTTTAGGTACGGAACCGTAAAAAACTATATATATAACGTAGATTGTGTAAATACCATTTTCAAAACTATTATGTGTTATGTTGTACGATATCTGACAGCTTTGACAGCTCCTCTAGTAGTAGTAGCAATAGCCTAATAAATAAGCAGTTTTCTTCCCCATTAAAACGTAAAGGGGATAAACACCAAATGCAGTGCGAAAGACTCAAACGCTCGAGGAAACCTTGAAACCTTAAAACTAGGGTTTACTTTATCTAGTCAAAATAATATTTACATTAGATGTTCACCAAGGGATTTGATTCCGAATCACACTGAAATTTATTTTATTTTAATTTTTTTATATTTATATTTATACTTTCATGTGATAGTGTTCCCATGTGACAGGTTAGTGTAATTTATACAGTTAGTGTTGTGATAGTTTTTTTTTATGTAACTGGACGTAAATTCCAAATACCACACCCACTGTCATATTAGTCCAACACACCGCACTCCTGAAGGAATTAGGTGCAATGCCAGTACCGTCTCCATTTGCGCAAGACTGCATTGAACAGGTGTAACATGTCAGAAAATGTGCGTCTGTGTCATACCTTCTGCGCTCTTATTGGGTAGAATAATTGACATCCACTTCCGATTGGTGCAGAATTGATCGAATGCCCTCGCATGTTTTCTCAAATCTTGCGCCGGTTACCCCCCTGGATGGGCCCATCTTTTCATCCAATTCAATCGCGCCACCTGGGCGGGTTTAACCCTAACTTCTAGTAGGGGATGAGGTACCACAGTTTTACATGAATTCCAAACCATGGAACAGCTTGTATTCGTAAAGAAAGACAAAGAAACTCATAAAAATAAATAAAGCGTTGCACGAACGGGGCCCAGTTAAATGTGCTCATTAAAATTACATCTAGCTTTCGCTCATCTGTATGAATACTGCTGATGTTGATATGTATTAATTGTACACAAAATTCCTATTCCGAATTAGCACTTGCGGAATTCTTTGCGTCTTAAGTAAATCGTCGAGCGGTGAGTGTGAGTCACATCAACAGATATGGCCACGAGGTACATACAAAGCAAGTGTAGGTCAGCCCTGGTGTACCGTCTGTGCATAGGTACCTAGTAATCAACCATACTTAAGTAGGAAACGTATTGTCATTGTGTCTTGTGCATTTGTGTCATCGCCTTCCATTCACAATAGCTTTGTTTGCAGACATTTCCATTCGATAATATTTGGATATTATAACACGAATATTTTTTTTCAAGTGGAAAACGTACGCATACCATCGCATCGCTTCCATCGGAGGGGTAGGCAGAGATGATAGAGCGCACTCCGGTACAACCACAGCATACTTATTTTGCTTCCTCTACAAAAATACATCTCTTCATGCATTCATGCTAAATGATGGTGTTTTCGAAGTTGCGACGGGGATAAAGGGAGAAGAAAAATTGGAATATGATAATAAGACTAACGACATTTACTAATTGTTTTACAAGCCTACATGCAAATTTAATATGTTTTTCAATCAACCTGGTAAAGGGACTAATATAACGAATTTTAAATTATGTTGTGAATATCTTTCATGAATAGATGCCGCGGAACCAGCACTTCAACTCTACCACCTGGTAAGCACCTTTAGTAAGTGGCAACACCTACAGTATTACATGGCTTCGGTATCACAAATAAGTTACAAATATCACAAATACAATATTCCGTATCATAAATACTGTCACATTCACCTCAAAAATGCAACCCACAATGATACCCTCACACAGCTTGTCATAAAACTTCTCCCTTATTCTACCTCACACACTCACACACCCTACATAAATGTACACACACCCTTATATATACCCATACACCCTCTCACACTTCCTAACACACCCTAATTCATTAAACCCTTTTTAGATTTATTTATTACGTAACTTATACCCTTTCTATCCAACTTAAACATACATCTGTCAACCTAAAATACAGCCAATAATGGCCAGTTGAGGTGACAATGTTATGACTACATATAATATTCAGGTACATTAAATAAACAAAATTGTAGCGAAAATGCCCTCCTGGCTTGGGTGAGGTGGACTCTCTCTGCCTCCCTCGCCCCGTTCGCCCCATCTCGCTCTCCCTCGCGACGGGAGATTTTCGGTGCCAGATGTCACGGCGCGGGCCTCCGCTTCGATTTTATCAAAATCACATTGTTATCTGCTCTGTTACTGAAATAAACGCTATACACGGCTATAAGTGGCGACCCAACGTGTGGCACGAGACAGTGACTCGTGCAATTCGGACATTTACGGTAACAGTTACGGAACAAGGACCATTTTGTTGAGTGTAAATAACTGTGGCTCAAAGCAAAGATTAAATAAACAGTGTGATCGTAAACATCGTGCATTCAAGTTTAAAACTCAAAATATAAGGACTCGGCCTAATAATCGCATAAAACATTCAAAATCAATCAAGTTTAGCGCGAGGTTTAGCGCGCGTCTGTACTTTTATCAAAGTGCGCCGAGTAACATTTACGTCGCGTGCGCGTGGGCAACGACGATCGCAGCGCCGCGCCGCCGGCGTCAGTTGACAAGCGAACGCCAAGGTCAAGTTGTAACTCGAGTCGACTCGAGCCGCGCGCGTCTGTACTTTCGGCGCGAAGCAAAACGTCAAGCGATCATCGGCGGATTTTAGGTTACTAACCTAAGCACAAGCTCTCCAGCATGCCGCCAAAGAAAAAACAAAGCAGCGAGTCCTCAGAGGAAGAGATTTTTAATGTGCCTGCAGAGACCGCTGCTAAAACCTCGCAACCATCTCAGATGGATGCCCTGGTGTCAGTCCAGCAACGACAAACGGAGTTGTTGCAACGAATGATGGAGCTGCTTTCTGCATCTTCAGTTGCATCGGCGGCTTCGCCCGCAGCTGCTACCGACATTCCGCCGGTGATGCAGGGGCATACTCAACAACCACCAGGGAACTTTTCAAAGTGTACGACGCGTTTTAGTGGTGTTGCTACAGACTCTGTGGATGCATTCATTGACGCAATAGTTATATATAAAGACTGTGCGAATGTTTCTGATAACAATGCGTTGAAGGGACTTCCGATGTTACTTACTGATATGGCTGCGGTTTGGTGGCAGGGGGTGAAAGTGTCAGTGAAAAATTGGACATCTGCTCTGGCCCTACTGCAGCACGCATACGGGGATCGTAAGCCACCATATAAGCTTTATAGGGAACTTTTTGCTCACGAACAAGGTAGTGAGAATACTGATACTTTCGTGTGCCATGCCCGTGCCATTTTGGCTAAAATTCCCGATGAACTCAGTGACAAAGTGAAGATTGATATGGTTTATGGACTTCTTCATAGGCGTATTCGTAAACGTGTACCTCGGGATGGCATACAGTGTTTCGAGGACTTATTGAGTAAAGCTCGTTGTGTAGAGGACTCGCTTGGTGAAAAGAGTGAGCTGACCGACCGCCACCGCCCCGGTGCCGCCACTGCCTTTCGGCAGGCCGCCGGAGCGTTATCTGCTGCGGCCGTCCCGTGCCGAGCCCCTGCGGCTCCTTCGGCACGTGCAGCTACTGCGCCTGCTGAGCGAGCAGGTACTGCGCCACCTGGGCGCATACTCACCTCTTGCAAGATCGAGAGTGAAGGTAAAACATTCCGACGCTATTGTGTATACTGCCGCATATACGGTCACGACAAAGAAGAATGTAAAAGGCTGGCTGCTAGAAAATCAAAGTCGGAAATAGGCGGCGATTCAAACTCCTCTTCGTCACCCACATCAAGCAAATATACAGATGTGCGCATTACCTGTTACAGCTGCGGTACTCAAGGAGTGACCCGATCGAATTGTCCTAATTGCCGAGAGAAGAAACCAACAGGTTTCTACGCTTCCGACCTACAAGGTGTGGGTTCCCGACGGCCAGTTCTGCACATTCAAATCATGTCTGTGTATGGCACGGCGCTGATCGACACTGCTTCCAAGAAAAGCATTGCCGGCCACACTCTGTATAAGGTATTGAAAGACAATAATCAAACTTTTCATGCCTCGACATTAAATGTCAAATTGGCTGATGGCCACTGTGCCGAACAAAGACTCTTAATGGCTGACGTCGATGTCAACTTAGAAGGCAGATCAATAACTGTCAACTTTGTCATATTCCCTGATGCGGATAATAACGACACCCTACTAGGGATCGATTTCATCAACGCCGCAGGGCTAGTACTCGACTTTTCCTCCCAGTCATGGATATTTGCTGATCAGCCCCAATTTCCTCATCAACTTCAGTTTGAACGACCCGCTCTCACCCTAACATGTGCTTCGACCAACCTTTTGCGTCTTGATGAAGGCTCCCTGCTTTCTGTTGATAATAAAGAGAAGCTGTCAGATATCTTGCTAGAATATACTGCCACCTTTGAGCCAGGGGGAGAGCCGACTTCCTATGCAGTCCACCATATCGATACCAATACGCATCCACCAGTGTACACTCCACCCTATCGTATGCCCCCGGCCAAGAAAGAAATTATCCGAGTGGAGCTCGACAAGATGGTCAAAGAAGATGTTATAGAGGAGTGCGAGTCCGCCTGGTCCTCGCCTGTCGTATTGGTCCCCAAAAAAGATGGTACCACAAGATTTTGCGTCGACTACCGTCGTCTCAATGCAATCACTATCACGGATAAATATCCGTTACCCCTCATCGATGAGTTATTGCAGTCAACTAAACCAAATATGATTATGAGTACCATTGACCTAAAAGCCGGATACTGGCAAGTCAATGTTGCACCCGAGGATCGTGACAAAACAGCGTTTTCAACCCCTTTTGGCGTATATCGCTTTAAAAGAATGCCCTTTGGTCTAAAGAATGCGCCTTCCACATTTCAGCGCCTGATTGATCGATTTAGAGCGGGCCTGAAAGACATGATTGTTTTGGCATACCTCGACGATCTCATAATTATCAGCGAAAACTATGAAAAACACCTAGCAGATCTAAGCGCAGTTTTCGAGCGACTCAGGATATTTAACCTCCATGCCAACCGTTCAAAGTGTGTGTTTGCCCGCGAACGTTTGAAATATCTCGGACACGTAGTGTCTGCTAATGGTATTGAGCCAGATTCTGAGAAATGCGAGGCTGTAATAAGCATGAAGGAGCCCTCTAATCTGAAACATTTAAAGACATTCCTCCAAACATGTTCATGGTTCCGCAAGTTCATACCTGGATTCTCCAAAATTGCCTGTCCTCTTACCATACTCACAAGAAAAAATCAGCAATGGAAATGGGAAGCGGACCAGAAGCGAGCCTTCAATGAACTAAAACAATCACTCACAAGTGCCCCTATTCTACGTCAGGCAGATTTTTCAAGGCCGTTTGTGATCAGAGCAGCTACGCCCTTGGTGCAGCCCTCTTGCAGGGTGAAGGCACGGATGAAAAGCCTGTCGAGTATGCGAGCAGGTTACTTAACTCTGCTGAGCGCAACTACACCACCACAGAACGCGAAGCCCTAGCTGTAGTCTGGGCTCTCGAAAAGTTCCGCGGGTATGTAGAAGGTTCTGACATAATCATCGGCTCAGATCATGAGCCCCTTAAGTGGATCTTCACCATAAAATCTCCAACTGGACGATTAGCCCGATGGGCCCTAAAGCTGCAAAGCTATAATATAAAATTTGTATACACACCTGGTAAAGCGAACGTTTTGGCGGACACTCTTAGCCGCCCGTCGTGTGATGATGCTGAATCTCAGGAGAACTGTGGGGTTTGCTCTGTCGTTATTGACTTACCTCGTCGAAGTGCCGTGGATCTCCGGGCAGCACAGATCGAAGATATCGAAATCAAGAAAATCATTGACGATTTAGAAAGCGGAGATTCTGGTACTCAGAACCGCTGGACCGAACGTGGCTACTATCTTACCCAAGGAGTCCTTTTCCACTGCAGTCAAGATTCCGAATCCGAAGATCCCCAACTCGTAGTTCCTTTGTCCCTGCGTGAAGAACTAATGAAAGAACTCCATGATGCACCCACCGCTGGTCACAATGGTGCAGAAAGGACGTACCAGCGCGTGAGTCGAAAGCATTATTTTCCCGGCATGAGAAAATTTATATACGAATATGTAAAGACTTGCCCAGAATGTCAGAGATATAAACCAAGCAATCAAAAACCTGCTGGATTACTTCAAACCCCTGTCCCATCACAGCGATTTGAGGTGATAGCCATGGATCTTTTCGGTCCTCTTCCAGCTGGTGTCCAGGGGGAGCGATGGATTTTCCTCATAGAAGATGTTGCTACAAAATGGATTGAACTCTTTGCGCTGAAATCAGCGACGGCTGAGAACTGCTCTAAGATACTTATTGAAGAAGTATTCCTTCGTTATGGCTTACCTCGAAGAATCCTATCCGACAACGGGGTTCAATTTGTCTCCGAGGTTACCCAAAAGGCCATGTTTGCCCTTGGTATCAAGCAAGATCTCATCCCCTTGTATCACCCCGAAAGCAATCCTGCTGAACGTAAGAACCGAGACTTAAAAGCCCAACTAGCCATTCTTGTCGAGGGTAAACATAATCGCTGGCCTGAAGCGATTCATGCAATAAGATTTGCCATGAACAGTGCTACTACCCAGGCGACTGGCACTACCCCCTCCTACCTCATGTTCGGACGAGAGATGCGATCTCCTCTTGAAATACAGCATGACCTTCGAGCTACGGTGCAGGCTGAAAACTTTGTCCCCCAAATGACGCCCTATCTTTTGAAGCTAGACGCTGACCTCCATTTGGCTAGAGATCAAATCAGGGAACAGCAAGACCTGCGCAAGTCGTTCGCCGATCGATCTCGTCGTCCACATGTTCAACATAATCTAAATGATCTCGTCTGGCTGAAATCCCATTCTCTAAGCAATGCCTCTAAGGGTATCACTGCCAAGTTTATCCCTAAACGGGATGGTCCCTACAAGATTTCCAAAATCATCAGCCCCACAACATATCTTCTGTCCCATGCTAATGATTCGAATGATGTTATAGGAAAATACCATTCGTCAGACCTTCAAGTATACAGAGCCCGAGAAGGCAACGAGGCTGAACCCGTTCTACCAAAACGGAAGAGAGGACGTCCACGGAAGATGGTCCCTGTCCCTTCTAACACTTAGCTCGCGCACGAGGACGTTGCTGCAGCTAAAGGGGGAGTATGTAGCGAAAATGCCCTCCTGGCTTGGGTGAGGTGGACTCTCTCTGCCTCCCTCGCCCCGTTCGCCCCATCTCGCTCTCCCTCGCGACGGGAGATTTTCGGTGCCAGATGTCACGGCGCGGGCCTCCGCTTCGATTTTATCAAAATCACATTGTTATCTGCTCTGTTACTGAAATAAACGCTATACACGGCTATAAAATACTTTTATTTTCTCTTCATATGAATTTATACTGTTACATTATCATTTAACTTTGTTTACTTGTACCTTTTCTTTCTAATAAACTTTTCTTTCTTTATTTCGTATCATGTAGCAAAAAAATGCACATTTCAAACACAGATGAAAAACCGGCCAAGTGCGAGTCGGACTCGCACACCAAGGGTTCCGTACCATCGTACAAGATTTAATACAAAAAAATCAGGTTTTTTGTATGCCCCCCCCCCCTTAAATTTTTATTATTTTGCAAATTTTACCTATTTGTTGTTATAGCGGCCAAATAAATACACACTCTGTGAAAATTTTAGCCACCTACCTCGTTTCATGAGATACAGCCCTGTGACAGACGGACGGACGGACGGAAGGACGGACGGACGGACGGACAGCGGAGGCTTAGTAATAGGGTTCCGTTTGGTATTCTTTGGGTACGGAACCCTAAAAAGGGACCTGAATTGCAGAACACATGGTCTTCAAAACGACAGCGCACAGAGCACTAGGTCCGCGTAGGTCTGTTGTCGCCTGGAGTCGTTTGCAAACGCTTTCGAAACGAGGTGAACCTCCTCAGTTCGGCCACCTCGTGAGTCACTCCACCAGCAACCGCTTGCGACACTACCCGGAACAGACATTCACTACTGTGAACTTTACAGTCCTTTTACACTTACGGTGAGTTACTGTTTCCTAGGGTGCAAACGTTTGATGGTCTGCTTTGGACACAGTTTGTGGTTTGACAGATATTGAGGTCTGGATGGGTGACCCTTCGACCGGTGATACTGGACTGATGCCATATAAAAACTGTAGTTTACGAAGGTATTATTCAATCCTCGGGATAATCTTGTCGTTATTCCATGAGAGCTGATTAAAACGGCGCCTGTTCGCGTTTCCCAATAGTTCAATGCAGCCGTGCAATATAAGGGCACCCATTTCCTTCGGGAATAAAGTGTATTAGACTAATATAATGCTGATAAAGACATGAGATATAAGAGCTGATTTCTTTTAATTTACACTTAAAGGTCCTTTGTTACTAAAGTGCTGAATATCTTGTACTGGTATCGATTGCCAGATAATCAGCAATTTAGTAATAAAGGCCCTTTAAGTGTCAATAAAAATAGATCAGCTCTTGGTGAAAACAAAGCTTAGTGAATTAAATGGAACCGTAAATGTATGGTTAATATGATGTCATGACATGAGCCCAACAAACACACCACGTGGCATCAGGCCGCCGTGTCCATAGCAATATAAATTAATGTTAGACCTTTAACAATTTAAAAATAAGGGGATATAGGATGTGAATGTTTTGAATGCTTACCGAATTAATGTTTTTATTTATTGTTGGTTTAGCACTACATCTAAAATTTAGAAGTATTGTTTTCGATTTGATTAGCCTGAAATCTATGCATAAAAATGTACATATTTTTCTTAATAACCAACCTCGTATAGGAGATGTTATATCAACTGTGATTTTAAAATGACTTAGTAAACCGGCAATCAATCTACGGAGGTAGAGTTTGATCCCACACTCTACAGACCTCACCTGAGTAACTTTTTAACTATAAAGCAATTTGTTCGAATATTCCAAAATTGATTACACCATTAGGTTCCTATCTATGTTTTCGACTAAAGACGACTAATTGATTGATTTAATGACTCATTTACAACAATGTAACGAATAATTATGAGAAGAATATTCACCTACTAATAACACAATGCTGGAATGCAACAGCTCCCTAAATGCGGTCGTCGATGGCGGTCGTCTATACAAATTGACACAGATTCGCGTGTGTTATGATAACAGACGCACGCGTGCCACCGAATGGCTCGCGCTGAGTGAGCGACCTTATTCGCCATTAATGCAGCCAATAGGCTGCTTTATTGGTGAACGGAACTAGATTTCTTTTTGACGCTATTTGATTTTAATCAGATTCAGAACGGTTACAAGCACATGCCACTACGGTAGGTGTGACCTGTGTCCTCAAAGAACTGCAGGTTTTGCTCAGTAAAACGATAAAGAATAATATCACCACGGCTGCCATTTCTGGGTCCAGAACCGATATTAGCCGATATTAGTACTCAGCGGTCGACTGATGTAATCATCGTTTCACCCAACGATGTTTTAGGCATACATAAGTTGCGAGTCCATTGCTGTCATCAAGCTATTGATAGAATACCTAATATATAACATCAACCAAGTTGTGAGTTTCATATATGCAATGCACTCATCAAATTCGAAACGAGAAAGAAAGTGGTGAAGTGAGCAGATTAAACCCACTATACATTTCCCGATCGAGAAGCGCGGCCCAAACCGTCAAGGTCACGACAGCTCTACTTCGATCTACCACGACTGATCACAAGAACTACTTTATGATTATGCATGGCTAATTATAAAGCAGTTATTTTTACAGATTTCTTTCTTTAATGCATGTGTCCCTGGTTCATTAGTAACAATAATAAAGCCGTTTATTTTATGAGCACAGATGGTAATCGACACATGATCACGATTTCTAGAATAATAGTGTAAAAAAACTGTGAATAGATATTTCCTCTTCATCTTCAAACTTAAATTCTAAATATTAGTATAATCTACAGCCTTCACCCTGCAGTGGGGAGCAGTCCTTGGTTTACAATTTCCTAAATCGCGAGCTATTATCGCTAATTTGAAATATATCTCACACAAGAATTTCCTTACTCCGAACGAGCTCGGTGCGTAAACACGAAAGGTCTGTGACATGCAAAGTTGTGAAGTCGGTGCGAAACGGAACACAGCTTGCTACACGATCTTTTCACATGTAGTGTAAAACAACCTTTGTCTTTAAGGTTTTAGGATTTTATTTCTGCGGGTTTGTTTTATTGTCACGAAGCCACATGGGCTACTTTACCGAACTCGGTTGTACACAGAAGTGATTCATTGCTCATACCTAGAACAAATGCTGTTTGTTCAAATGACTAAATGTTGTGTGTGCCTAACCTTTATGAATTGCGAATTACTTGTTTTTTTCCATATCAAAAATACGAAAATAATTTTATTTGTGCATTTTATCATTACCACTTGATTGGACATCATCAATGAATTCGTGAATTCAACTGATTAAAAGGAGAACTATAAAGAAATAGAAGTCAAGGAGAATCAAGAAAGACAATCGTTTCGGATGCATCTGTCGTCTCTGCCCACCCCTCCGGTGTGACGGCTTGATAGTAAGTATGCTTGCATCTGTGCAAGCATACTTACTCGCGCTATTCGAATATGATGCGCGGAGGGGCATCATAATGACTTCACTTGTGACAATTATTCATAACAATGTTATAAATTATAGATCTCTCTACTTTCTTCTTGGGGCGAATATATTCTAATTTTAAATTATCT
Organism: Incurvaria masculella; assembly: GCA_946894095.1. Taxonomy (NCBI): domain Eukaryota; kingdom Metazoa; phylum Arthropoda; class Insecta; order Lepidoptera; family Incurvariidae; genus Incurvaria; species Incurvaria masculella. The sequence continues at coordinate 10,091,390 of OX335657.1, read as the reverse complement.
CTAACCAGACATTGTTCACTCCACCCTTAGTCGAGACAGTTTTTAGGGTTCCGTACCCAAAGGGTGCAAACGGAACACTATTACTAAGCCTCCGCTGTCCGTCCGTCCGCCCGTCCGTCCATCCGCCCGTCCGTCACAAGCCTGTATCTCACGAACCGTAATAGGTAGGCAGCGGAATTTATCACAGATTGTGTATTTATTTTGCCGCTATAACAACAAATAGGTAAAATTAAAAAATATATAAAAATTAAAGGTTATGTATATGTGTATATGAATGTGTTAAGGCCATCAGAAAATTACGCTCCCCATCCAAACGTAGTTTACCAATCATTTGAAAACCACTGTTCCAATTTTCTTGATATTTGGGACTTAAAATCAGGCAAAAAATATCTAGGTATGTCTGCACGTGTTTGTTTATTCGAAAAATTTATCCAGTGTCACACAACAGAGAAAAGGAATTTTGTATGAAGATTTTCTTTTGCCTGTTATTTGACATGCTTTAGATGTTTCAGCGAAACAAAAACGTGCAGATACAGATATTGTAGTAGAATATTATATACCACATATCAAGCAAATCGAAACAGTGTTTTTCCAATGATTTGTTTTTCAAATGATTAGTAAACTACGTTTGTATAGGGAACATAGCTTTCGGGCCGTTCTTAAAACTTTTAGGGCGGTACGGAACCCTTCGTGTGCAAGTCAAACTCGCACTTGGCCGGTTTTTTAACATTTATCCAAATTTGGAAAAAATATCAGTGAAAAAAACCAAATATTGGTCCTTGCGAGCATGTAGAATGGTGGGGAGGGGACAGTGCGGTAGTCAGGTGAGCATGGTTCTAATGCGGGTGCGGGTGTTGATGTTGATGGTGTGAAGTAAGCAGTGAAAGTGTTCGTGTTGATTGCGGCCGCGCGTGGCGGTGCGGTGTTGCCGACGCGTGCGACGCCATTGTGTTCCGCGTCCTTGGGAACAAACACTTTCCGGCAATCTAAAGCGTAAACAGAGTGTGTGCCTACATTTCTGGTAATTGAATTGTTAAAACTTTCGCTTTCGGTACTTACATACATACAAACGCCGCGCGCCGCTTCCACGGAGGGGTAGGGACCAGATGACATAATTACGAACCCATAGAGTAATTTTCGAACCTCCGACTTTTGTTCATGATTGATGAAAGTAATTTAGGTCAATGCGTGCTTAAAGATGTTCAAAGAACTTCCCGTTACGAGTTCTACCTAAATGTTTGGCGAAATAAAAAGCCAACAACAGGCCAGGCACAGGCGGAGACAGTGACCTTGAAAATGTATTTATGCTGTGTGCGGTAGTGTCCGGCTGCAAGACTTGCTCAAAAAGAACATGTCGCCCTAAACATTGCCTTCAAGCTGGTGTGATATTGTTTAGTGAAGGCAAATTTCTCGTCACTGATTTGAACTCTGAGCCGGTAGTCTCAGTTCTCACCTAAATTGGCGTTTACGTAACTTCGAAGTTCCGTAAAAACGTCAAACTCCATACAAGTTTTTACTAGATATCCTGTGGTTTTACTTCTTCAAGCTGTCAAAGTCAAACTTGGACTTCCCATTTGTATGAAAACGCGGAGTCGACGTAAACGGCAACGTCGACGTATTTACGGCAACGTTGAGTAAGCTGTCAAATCAAGCTCGGACTCGCAAATGTTAGTTCGATTAACGCCCACTGCGCGCGCTCTTCAATTTCTCCATACTGACCTCAACGCCGTATCGAGGAATGTGAGCGCAAACGAATTATTACCACACATTTGTGTTTCAGCCATAATATTATATTGAATGATTTATATAAGTCAATGATTATATTTCATGGAATAATTAAGGTGTGAGAATTTTGCAAATATACATTTTTAAACTTATGTTGATTCATTTAGCTGCAATAAATTGTTTTTAAACTTTCTAGTAAATGTTGCTGAAGATGTGGCGAACGTTTCGAATCACCTTAATAACAAACATCCAAACAATCTGTGCCCAATTTATATAAATTATAAGTGGTATTGTATACCGCTAACAATTTACATCCAGACTTATCTGGGCGTGTCCGGCTTTTTAGCCTTCCGGATTGTTGGTTTATTTTAACTCCCAACTTGGTTTTCACGCCAGCTGACCGTTCTTGTCAAGCAGTGAAAGCGACACATTGAATGAAGGCCCTTTTTTCGGGAAATCAGGCTTTTTTAACCAAAATATTCAGCCGTTTTTTCGAAATAAACAGCTTATCAAGACTTTTCAAATTTCAAAATTTGTAACTAGACACAGCGGATACTAACCTTTTACAAAACACATTGACTTCGGTATGTCTCTTATGAAGTGTTCAACTGTGAAGTGACTCAAGTGATCAACCGTGGTGCACGAGCGTGGTCAATCGTGAAAGGAAAAACCGCAGAGCACTGAATTGCTCCACAATGCGCCCCCTACCTAGCGACTGCTATAGTTTGGAATCGTTGTGAAAGCTACAGATACTGCTTTGGCGTCAAGGACGAAGGTCGCTTGAAAGTCACGAATGACTGGTCGGTCACACCGAAGCTGTGCACAGAGTGATAATGGAATATTGGAATGATTATAATAACTGGGCACATATGCCTTTCCAGTAGAATAATCACAATGTCACCGAACAATGTTTAAGCGGATTGTAAGTGTATTTCATTACGAATTATAGTTATTTCATGGTTCGGAATCCGTGTAAAATGGTAGGTCCCATTTCGGGCGGTAGCTAGGTGGTTGAATTAAGCCCGCCAAGGTCGTATCATGCCAAGTATCATGCCATTTGGTGTGGTAATCCCATCCATGTCAAGTTAAAACAAATAAAATATGACTGAAAATAGTTTTATGTTTTATCTTACTTGAATCAACCCCCGAAATTGTTGTAATTACGAGGATAATGAGATGATCAAATTCCATACAATGGCTCTGCCTGTTTCTTCAGTCAAATTGATAAATATTTTCCTGAAATTTTGCCATTAAATAAATCTTCTGAGAGCTACGTCTGTACGTTTTGGTTTTTTTGATAACTTAATTAATTGAGTTAAGGCTGCAATAACAATCGACGTTTATGACCTACCTGTTAGAACGACCAGCTTAAGTTTTTTTTTTCAATTACATTTGCTATTTTTTGATACATTTTCCATATTATCAATATTTTTCGTCTTTGTTTTATGAATCATTTTGCTGTTTTATATTATTATGTACTTTTTCTTTATTATTATTTTACTGTTTTTTATGATATTTAACGGTTCATCTTTATGTCATATTTTAGTATTTACTAGTTTTCTACCAATTTAGATTCTTCCACATGCAACTGTGTTTGCCTGTAACTGGAATGTGCATCCTTTACAGTTTGGTTTAATTATTATTTTAAGAAATGTTGTTTCCATGTTTTGTTGACTTACCTTAATATAAATAAATAATTGTTTGTCTATGATACACGCCTTTTTGGATTTGCATAGAAAATATAAACGCGTATATCGCGGATATAAATTAATGTATCCAAAATTACCAAAACGTACAGTCAAGGTTAAAAGATTCAAAAGAGTCAAAGAGTCAAAGGTTAAAAGATACACGTAAAAATGAATGGTATTTAAATACAACCTCCGATTCAATTTTGTTAGGGTTTTGTTTACTCAGTAGCTAGTAGACATCCTCAACTATGTTTGAATCTATATTCAACACTATAATTGTTTCCACAAGTCAAAGTGTTTCGACGGTTCATATTTTTATTCAACCGGTGTATCCTAAACTCTTTGTTCGACTGTACAGACATAGTTCTCAGTTGATTAATTTAATGGAACATGATCAACCCATTCAACTCGGAAAGAGAAAGAAAGATGGTGCTGAAATTGCTACGAATCGTATTTGTTGAAGAGTAACAATTTGCTACAACGCTAATTGAGACGGTCGAATAGTCGCGTGCGAGTATACGCTTTAATAGTTTATCCATAAGGGCGCTTATCGTATGAAAAGTTTTTGGATTATATGATATGCATGGTTTTCTTTTTTTTAACCGACTTCAAAAAAAGGAGGAGGTTATCAATTCGTCTGTATGTTTTTTTTTTTTTTGTTTTTTTTGTTTTTTTTTTTTTATGTTTGTTACCTCATAACTTTTTTTGTTAAATAAAGATCATAATATTATACGTTGTGACTATTATACGTTATGCATGGAGAAATAAGTAATTTTATTTTTTAAACTTCTTCATGCACTACGTATACAATTATACGATCTGCCGATTATACGTTGTGCATGGTTTTAAAATTTTGTTAAAATATGACATTATACGATCTGCATATTAGACCCCTCTAGTCCATAGAACTATATTTTTTTTATGAACGAATATTATAATCAGACTTGGAATGATTTCACTATCGAACCAGAAAAGTGGCTTCCAGCACTACTTTCACAAGGTGTCCACCTCGAACCCTTTCTCTTCCGCAATAATCTCCTTACGTGATCTTAATACAGGTACAAATTAAGTAAGTGGTTCTCACGCATATAGCAAATTGCAATTACTCATGCGGCGCCATTTTGGGCAGTCCCTTTCCTTTTGATAAGTACATTGTAGCTACATCACAACTCATTTTACTCAAAAGCATGAAGGTATGTCGACAGTCTTATTAGTGTTTGATAAAAACTGCAAACACACAAGTATCATTTTAATCCCTAACATATATGTAATTTTGCAAAAAAAACAACGTTATTTTACGTCGAAGTTTAAAATAAAAAATAGAATTACGTAAGAGTTCTGGATTTTTTTTCGGCAATATGACGAAAAGTAATCTCGAATTGGTACTAACTATTTCCGGTGTAACGACATACCTACTTAGGCAAGAATGTACCATGTGATGCCATAACATTGCCACAGAAGTCAAGAAGTGTGCATTTTGTAACTTCCATAAGGTTCGATCGAGACAAGATCCAACATATATTAAGTTGATATCCTTGCTCGAATTGATCTTTTGCCAGAGTCGAGCACAAAAGGTATCGCACCGTCTCTGTAGACATTCCCATTACACCAAAGTGCGAACGGAATGGAAGTTTATCGGAAAGGCAGTTCTAATTTAACAGCGGAGCATAAAATGATCGAGGCATATGCACCTCGGCCTTGTGCGAATCCATAGACCTAGCATGCGCGCGCAGCGGTACATCCTATTTCTATGTGCGAATCACTGATCTGTACCCGAAGTCTCAGTTGTCACCTAAATTGGCGTTTACGGCAAACCGATCGACTGGCGTTTTCAAATGAGAAATTGAAGAGCGCGCGCAGTGGGCGTTAATCGAACTAACATTTGCGAGTCCCAGCTTGATTTGACAGCTTAGATTTTATCGATGGACAGCTTACTCAACGTTGCCGTAAATACGTCGACGTTGCCGATTTCGTCGACTCCGCGTTTTCATAGAAATCGAATGTCCGAGTTTGACTTTGACAGCTTGAAGAAGTAAAACCACAGAATATCTAGTAAAAACTTGTATGGAGTATGACGTTCTTACGGAACTTTAAAGTTACGTAAACGCCAATTTAGGTGAGAACTGAGACTACCGGCTTTGATCTAGGATGGTGATCTTGCTCTATAGTTCTAGGTGGTTCCATGCGGCGGTCGGGAGGCGGAGGGCGGGGGAGGGAGGTGGCGTGCGCTGCGGTGAGCTCGCGTGACCTTGACGCCGCGACCTCCGCCGGACACAATGGCCGATCATGCAGATGGATCGCTTCGCATTATCATTATCTAGCTGACTACACAATACCGCCTGCCTTATGTAACTTTCTTTCCAATGCCGTCTCTGTACGAGTCAGCTGTTGCTTTGTTGGCGCGTGCCTTCCGCACTGTGGGAACCGGCCGGTAAACACATAGCAACAACTTCGAAGCGAGGTGGTCCATGCCGAGGTCCATGCCTCTAGATATCTACGTAGATTAAATGAACTAGCCAACATCCAAACGATTAGGTTTGATGATTGTACGGCGTTTGTTACAAACAGTGGTACACTTGAATATTTCTGGAGAGGAACATCAAATACTGTAAGCATAAGAATATAGAAAAAGTACCACCAACAAACTGAGCAAAGCAAAAAATATATTAACCCTGGTCAAACTGCACGCAATGAATGCTGATCTACAGTGAAAACGTAGTACCTATCTACCTGAGCTCAGAGACACTGAATGTATTATAGAAAAAGAAGAATTAGGATAGAGAAACACAGAGCAATTATATCATTATTTAAAAATAAGAACCTTGAAAGAGTAAGTAATTAAATTATAAAACTACACCGCGAATTAGAGGACAATAGAATGAAATAAATTTAATATTATTACAGAAAGAGGCATTTATGACTGAGACATAACATTTAATACGAGCAGACACATAATAGCACGGCACTTGAAAATATGTGTAAATATAATGCCAGCATGAAAAATCAGCTAGCAGAACAAGAAATATGAAACCTACTTACATATAATAGATGGCAGATTATGAACTGCATTAAAAAGGATCTAGAGTCCTATAAGAGGGACCGCATCGTAAAGTCCAAAAAGCACAAGGTCCAAAACCCACAGAATCCAAAACTCCTATTAATATTAGTAAATTACAAAATGTTCAAAGGTGTCTCCTTAAAATATGATGCAAAAGTGATGCAACCTGGAAACCTCCACTAATAAAAGTGAGCGTCCATTTTGTTGTGGTCTTCTGTGATTGGTCAATCATCGTTGGTGTTTCTATCACCGGAACTACAACCAAATTTTTGGATGCATTTTTTTCTTGGTAGGTAATTGTATCATCAAAAAGTTCGTGTTACGATTATAAAATGATACCCTAATAGCTTCGCAACATAAAAATAGAAGGAACAGGTTTCCGACGAGATTGGCCGGAGTGGAGGTCCGATCGCGTGTCAAATACAAATTACTCGATTTCATCTGTCTGACAACCTCTTCAATCGGCAGCTTGTCGGCAGTCATGACAGCCACGCTAATGTCATTAGAATATCTTCAGCGCACAGACAGATACATAAACACTATTGGTTCGTGGCCTTATCGGCGGAGACTTACTGGGTGTACGAAATTTTGTATCTAATCGGTTGCAAGTATTGAGTTTTGCTTGTTTATTCAGAGATTAAACTCGTATTGTTCCTCGCGGAACGAGTGTCAAACTTCTAAGAAAATTGTGCTCAAATGTACACAATGAGGTGTGACTCGCCTATGTAGACGTGGCCTGGAATGGCGTTAAGTTTAGTACATACGATTCTGTAATATGTAACGTCAGTTTTGATAAAAGACAATGCGTTTGAAGTTCATGCGAATCTGCGCGGGCACCATATTTTCACTGCTGTGTTGCAGGGTCTAACATTGCACTGCATGCAATGACGTGAATAAGTGAATGCATAACTCGAGCATTTAAAACTGCATTTTCTGATTCATTCGATAATGCGGTGGTTAAAACCTGGACGGGAAAACGTAAGAAAAAAGTAAGTATATAGATCCACCCTAGTGTCTAACAGTCGTATTCAGAGAGGACCTTAGTACGAGATTAGCACCGGAATAACCATACAAAAACCGGTTTAGTCTGACCTTAAAACGCGTACTAAAGTTAGGCTCTACGGAAGTAAGTATCTTTTTTTTTATATGTAAGTATTTAATTCAATAAAAACTATATCAAAAACAAGAATTAAATACGTACTAGCTAAAATAAAAACCGTCCAGGAGCAGTCGAGACGGGATTGCAGCAGTGCCGGGGGCCCCCGACAACCCTGGTGCCCATCAGACGAGATAAAATATCTCATCCATGGGCACCGAGTGCGGGAAGGCGAGGGGTTAGTCACTCGAGCAAAAAGTGTACACCAGATTCCCAGTAGTCAAGATTTCCTTGGGATTTCTAGATTCCTAAAGATTTCCAAAGACTACCAAAGATTCTTAGAGATTCCTAAAGATTTCCAAAGATTCCTGGAGATTCCTAAAGATTTCCAAAGACTACCAAAGATTCTTAGAGATTCCTAAAGATTTCCAAAGATTCCTGGAGATTCCTAAAGATTTCCAAAGACTACCAAAGATTCTTGGAGATTTCAAATATACTGGGATTTCGTAAGATTTCTGAGGACTACCAAAGATTCCTAGAGACTACCAAAGATTACCTGGATTTTTAAGGACTACCAACACATTTTTGGTACATTCCAATGATTTCGGGATTTCTAAAGATTCTTAGTGACCACCAACGATTCATAGAGACTTATAATTGCGCGTTGCGCGCAGCACGTGTCCGTGACGTCATCGCAGACAGGCGGGCGGCGCGGCCGGCGGCGGGGGTCGGCACGGGCGCGGCGTCCGCGCGAGGCGGCAACAGCGCGGGCACGGGCGGCGGGGGCGAGCGGCGCCCGCAGGAGACGGCAACGGCGCGGCGGGCGGGGAGCCCCCGCGCCGTGGCCGTGCGATATTCGTTTTGGACATATTTACCCAGGCGGAATCCGGTTAAATTAGATCCCATATTATCTCAGCGATCTTTAGATCAGCGCTGATTTTTTCTTTCCCTGAGGCATTATACGATACCATTTTTGAATCCACAGTACATATTTCACATACTAAATTTCAAGATGAGGTACTCCGCTCTTTCGAAATCTCTTAGATTCTCAGCCATCATTAGGTCAGGGTTGATTTTTTTTTTGCCTGGGTCATTATAAAAGGCTATATTTGAAACCTTAGCAAATATTTCACGTAGAAAACTTCGCGATTAGGTAGGTACTCTTCTTTTTCGAAATCCCTTGCAGTCGTAATCACTGTGAACCTGTAAAAACTTGGTACGAGATTAGCACCGGACTAACCATACAAAAACCGGTTTACTTCGACCTTAATACGCGTAGTAAAGTTAGTCCGCCCCGAGCTCGGTTCACAACATACCTACAATCATCTAATTATTTAATCAAAATACATACAATAAACACAGTAAACAAACCGGCCAAGTGCGAGTCGGACTCGCACACAAAGGGTTCCGTACCATCGTAAATGATTTAACACCAAAAAATCATATTATTTGTATTTTTTTATTATCTTTAAATTTTACTTATTTGTTGTTATAACGGCAAATTAAATACTCACTCTGTGAAAATTTCAGCTACGTACTTATTACGGTTCATGAGTAACAGCTTTGTGACAGACGGACGGACGGACGGACAGCTGAGGCTTAGTAATAGGGTTCCGTTTTCACCCTTTCGGTACGGAACCCTAAAAAGTAGTATACGCATGATAACCTTCTATTCGCTTAGTACGCGTATTAAGGTCGGACTAAACCGGTTTTTGTTTGGTTAATCCGGTGCTTATCCCGTACTAAATTTTGACAGGTTTACTCTGAATACGGCTGAATATGTTTTGGAATTGTGTCGTCGGGCACACGCGGGGTGCGCGCTGCGCACACTCGTGCGCACACGTGTGCGTGATTTCTTCGCAAACTGGCGGCCGCGCCCACGGCCGCGCTATCATTGTTAGATTAGATCCCGTATTATCTCAGCGATCATTAGGTCAGCCCTGTTTTTTTTTGCCTGATGCATTATGCAATACCATTTTTGAAGCCATAATACATATTTGACATACTCAACTTCACGATGAGGTACTCCGATCTTTCGAAATCCCTTAGTATCTCAGCCATCATTAGGTCAAAGTTGATTATTTCTTTGCCTGGGCCGTTATAAAAGTCTATATTTAAAAACCTAGTAAATATTTCACGTACTCGAGATAAGGTACTCTTATTTTAAAAACCTTTACAGTCTTATTCAGAACTAACCTGTCAAAACTTACGTACTGTACTAGAATTGCACCGGACTAAGCATACAACCGGTTTAGTCCGACCCCGACAAGATTATCTGAGATTACAAAGACTTTGATCGGATTGCCAATGATTCGCTTAGGATTCCTACACTCCCTGGGAGTACTCGAGACTACCCAAGATTTTCCTATTCCTCGGACTCCCGCCCAGGATTACTCGAGATTTCCATTAATTTGAAAGGATTCCCAATGATTTCCTTGGTATTCTCAGATTCCTTAGGATTACTCGGGATTACATAAGATTTCCAGATTCCTCGGACTCCCATCGGATTCCTCGGACTCCGCCTAAGATTACCCGAGATTTCCATGAATTTGATAGGATTCCCAATGATTTCCTTGGGATTTCCAGATTCTTTAGGATTACTCGGGATTACATAAGATTTCCGAGATTCTCCGGACTCCCACCAGATTCCTCGGACTCCCACCTAAGATTCTTGAGATTCCCAAACGATTGTACACCAGATTCCTTGAGTGAGTGACCCCTCGCGGGAAGGCCCCCATAACGCTCGCTGCGTTCCCCCTCTGGACAGCCAGACTGATGCGTTGGAGGAGGAACGACCCGGCTCGGCTGTCCCCAGACGATTCGCGCAGCCTCTTGCCCAGCTCGCTCAACAATTGCTTTCCGGCTGCGCAAACGGGACCTAAGGTTTCTACTGCGAATGGGATGAAGTTATAATTTTGGCTAATGATTGTGTGGTATTTGGAGATTTTGGCTCTAGCCGCTGTCTCACTGGCAGACCCCGCGGTCCCTGCGGTTGACCTAATATGTGAAGCCGCGAGCGTGTCGACGCAGGTAGCGCCCCAGACGAGAGCCATACCGTGTGACCGGGGGATCAAGGTCATCCCGTCTGGGCGCTTGCCATCCTCTCTGCTGAGACAGGGCTCCAGGATAGATGGCACGTTGGCCGAAGTTAATGCTCGTTTTATAATTTCATTCAATGCATGGTGACGTGAGTGTCTACCGGCGCTCTTATAGCAGCTAAGGGCGTGTCGACCATTGTGTTCAACTGCAGCGCCGCATACACTACGTATCTACATCACTACGAATAACTCGAATTCGTAATGGAAAATGTACTACATATTTGTCTTCGGTAGAGGATACAACAAGCCTCGCTGTTTGGCCACGGGCCTTAAAGACATTTCGTAATATGAACTACAATTTGTGGTATCATTTTCTCTTCTGCTAAACCGTAACCGTTGAAGCTTCGAGATAATACGGCCACCGTTTCGGTAACCGTTAAAACACAACATGTATTTATATTCTTCTCAGCCACTTCGACCCAGAAATCAGCAAGGGTATTCGAATCCGCACTGCGAGAATACATTAATTCATACGGCACAGATGTTAGCGTGCCGCGGAACTAGAAAGTCTTGTTATCAAATTGATTCCGCATTCGGAATAACCGCCAATTTGAATGTGAGCCGTCACGCGCCCCCCCCCCCTCGCCTGACATCCCTCGCGCCGGTTATATACAACGGTTGTTGCGGAAAAGCTCTTCGTTAATAGGTATTCTTTGTCTGTTTTTAGGGTTCCATAGCCAAACGGCAAAAGCGCAATCCTTATAATTTCGCCCTCTCCGGCTGTCCGTATGTCACAGCCACGGAGATCGTGGTCACAGCCATTAATCGGAGACTATTGGGTGAAATCTGGAAGGAAGGTATTTTCTATAAACAGCTATACAACGGTGCAGCGAAACTACGAAAAACACTAGGGGTAGCACAACAACTGAAGGATGAAACAAAAATCCAGTGACATAAGCGTGTGGTGTATCATTAGATAGGTCTTCAAAATTGATGTTTCAAGGATACTTTTTTGTTTAAGGTGATAAATGCGCTTCTGAAGTCCTAAAAATTTGTTCTCCCCTCTATCTTTTCAACGACGCAGTAAAACAAATCTGAAAAATTCAAGATGATAGAAATTAAGAACTTATTAAGCAAAGAACTTATTTGGTTGGCATCTTAGATAAGGTTGGCATAATATTTGTCGTGTAGTTCTAGAGATTTAGGATATTTTATTCCCGACTACGGATCCCTTCACTGTGCGTACCGACACGCGCTTTTCCGCAATAAAGCAAACCTTTCTCTACATTTAAAATAGGTTTTTGTTACACGTGTTTGCAGTGACTTGTATTGTCGAGAAATGACACATTTTTATCTTCAGAGATATCTTCGCTACGTTACCAAATCGCAAAAGATGGCTATCCGAAGACTATTTACCTGAAACCTGTACATTGGGTGCGTGTTGTGCGAACCTAATAAACGATGTACAACTGGATTTTAACTGCTAATCGTCTTCGCGGCTATTGCGATCACGTTACAGCCCGATCAATATTCAACTGGCTTTCGAATCGCGCCTGTCCGAACGGGTTGAACAATATGACTACGGTGGAATTTCAATCCAGCACCTACTCTAGCACAGAATTACTGGTACCTTAGTCATGCAATCGTTATAGAATACCTGTTATGGCCTCATCAACCACCCCCAGCGAGGATGGAAGGACGGGAGAAGAAACCGAACGTACGGGGCGCGGCGCGGGGGCGCGGCGCGTTGTCAATTTTACATACAATATTTTCAGCGCCTGCGAGTAAGCTCGGTTACGAATTTCTCGAGTTCCTACGACACGCAAGAACTTGAAATAACTTCGCAGGATGCTATTTAGTGCAACGAACATTCGACGGTGTGCGGCTAGAATTCGTTATCGAACGAACTCCAGTTATGCTGAGATTCATAGACATTGCTTGTACTTGGCTAAGCCAAAGTATTACTTTCTACTGTCAGTATTGACCTTCATGAATGTCGAATTTGACAGTCGGAAGCCATACTTTGGCTAAGCCAAGCACAAGTAATGTCTACGAATCTCGGCATTCGATGTTTTGGACGAACTCGTGGCTACGCTGCCGCTATGCGAATGAGTTTCGATCGCGTCTCCCGTCCTTCTTCGCTGACCAACCCCTATGCAAATCAATCCATCCATATCAATATTACGCACTAAGTGAGTTTCCTTTCAAGGGTTCCCCTGCAAATTAGTCACGTTTATCAAAATGCATGGTAATTTCACTGGGAAAAACATTGTAGTTTCAATATGTGTTTATGAAGAACCTTTTTCGTTGCATATACATCCATACCATGAAGCATATTCCTCAGAAAAGTAAGCAGATGATAGAATCCCATACGTACGATCACAAAATACTTATTTCTCTACCTCAGTATTACATCTGGTCTTGGTTCGTTCTCCTACGCCGCTCGGGCGACAATAAGTGGAATTGCTACTCTGTAAATCTCTAACTCATGCAACTTACCTCTACATGATAGCACATGCATACACATCGTGTATAACCCATCCTAGAACATTGATTGCTAAAGAAACTAGGTATATCGTAACACGATACAAGATTATAGCTCGAAGTATGCAAATGTTATAAATAAACCAGAAGAACGAGACTTGATTCTATTATTGGGAACTCGTTGGTATGCAATGGGCGCATTGAGAATGTAATTGGGTTTTATGAACGCCAATAGGCTAACGCTTGTGGTCACCCGTGATGCACCTAATTCCTTCGGGAATGCGGTGTGTTGGGTTATTATCATGACGGTGGGTAGTATCCTAAATAAAACATCCTCAGTCCCCGTTCTACCAACGCTCAACGCGCAACAGATGGGGAGTGCTCCCATTCACTGCCAACATTCCTCCGATAAGCACCAACCGATCCTATACATTATTTATCTATAGGACCTGTAACCTGTGAAATTCAATTCCTGCCCCAAAGTACAACCTGGGCCCTGCAAACATTGCGTGAGTAAGCATCAGGCCGGCCTGATTGATTGGCTCTGACTGAATTGATTGAGGAATTGACTGCGCTCGCGCCACTCGCATTCCTAGGCGTGTGTAATTGTTGTAGGTAATCCGAACCATGGTTACGCCGCAAGTATTTCGTCCTGAATTATATAGGCTGACTTACGTAAGCATGATCAAAGATTTTCCAAAGTTGGTATGGTAAAAACAATCGGTACCAACGTTGGAGAATAAACCAATATAATTTTAGTAGCTAAGGTACCCCGGCTCCGCTCGAGTGAATCTAATTTAGGACGAACTTTTTGATAATAATAGGAACTTAACTGTTTTCCCGGATAAAAAGTATCATATGTGTTAATTTAGTTGTAGGCCATTTGATGGCTGACGTTTAAGTGACAGTTGACAGATGTTGCTCCGGAGTGATTCTAAGCAATTCCGAATCAATCTAATGGTCAGTGAAAACGCCCGAGGTAGGTATACGAAACTGTCATTATGATAGCCAAAACGCTTTTTTTTGCTTCTTCTTGCACCGAATGGCTCTGAGCGGTCTGCTCGAACACAGCCACAGTATCACTTACGGGACATTTTCCCACACATGTCAAGTCATAGTGACTGCTGAGCGCGGGAACAGTTCCATTGTCCCGCCTCTTTGAGTTAACGAAAATGCGCAAACTGCGCAGCAAAAAATCGCATTGTTCTGCTCTATTCATAGTAACTCAGCTAGGAAATAGGAAGTTACCAAGACTTGCACTCTTAGCCATTGTTGCCGGTTTAACGTTTCTAAATTATTTGAAGATATTTTGTGAGTTTTCTAGCCCAACAAGTTTAGAATATTTACGATAATAACGTCCTCAGCACGAGTGATTTTTCGGTCTCGTGCTCGCATTTGTGTTAGACGCCTAGAGGCCTAGTTTTTGGGCAAAAATGCTTTTATTCCGGAAGGTCACGACATTTTTGGTCACGATAAGGTAAATGGCTTGATCTGGGTTCACATGTTAGAGACCAATCCTCTGATGCTAAATATGTCGGTCTGCCTGTGCCAAGTGGTTGCGTTATCTAGATTGGCTATATAAATAATTTGTTGGTATATACCTGCTGTTGAATATACTGATTGTCTAGAAACATTGATACCAATTAATTATACAACAATAACCAGTCGATTTGTTTATTAAATACTTAAATATACCTAAAGTTATATCTGTAACCTAAATCGCCTATAACTACGAAATGCAACCAAAGATTTGTTCAGTTTTGGTATTGCTAAGCAAATATTTACTGATATTTTTATGCTTCATTATTTGCACCAATTTACCTTATCATATATATTTTTAGTCACCATAACTACATTTTCAGGCGCCTTATCTAGGTAACGCAACCACTTGGAACAGGCAGACCAACACATTTAGTTTCAGAGGCTTGGTCTTTATCCTGTGAACCCAGTTTCAGCCATCTACGTTATCGTTACCATTTTTGTCGCCACCTCCTAGTCTATTTCGTAAGTCTGTCCGGCTGTTCTCCCCTGCAGCAGCGGGAGCACAAATAATTTTATCTGGCCGACAAACTTACGTACATAGTCTTTATCTTGTGTGCGGGACACTTGTCGCCAACTGATAGCATAAACAATGTTATGTCGAGTGAGGTTGTCAAAATAAACCCACACCATAGACAAATCTCGACAAAGAATAAATTTTGTCCATTTGTGGGAGCACAAATAAATTTAATCCTACTAATTTGACGTTTGTTGAGGATAATTTTGTCACCACCACCGGGAGGGTGTGTTAAATCCTAGAAGGAGTTGTTTGTTCGTGTTACGAATATGTACCTATGTAGTGGCGATGGCACAGGCGTTTCTTAACGTTTTCATCGTTCAAAGACATGGGAAAAGCGGTAATAAGAGCGAAAGATGGATGGGTTTGTTTGAGCAAAGACGTTTCCATTCCATCCTTTACTTTCCGTTATAGAAAGTAATCAGGCGGAACGGCTTAGAGCAACGCTACAGCTGAACGGGAAAACGAAAAAAGTGCAGAGATTAACATCACATTGACATTAGATAAACTACAATCCTTCTAATCTAACAAGGCAAATGCGCTAAACCAAGCATGTTTTATCTAAATTCATTAAAACGTACTTAATTGTGCATCTATACGAAATTAAATTCTGTTTCGTTTGGAGGTTTAGAAAAGGGAGTGGACTGTATACAATTTCTTGAATCGGTACCTCCAAATAATCCAGGTGCTGGTTCTCCTGTCGGCTTCTTGATTCTGGTTTTCCATGACAAACCTTGTGCACAGGTCCAGGGTCGACCCTTGCTTGAAAAGTGGAGCACTGAGCACTGAATGGCACTGCAGCTACTCTCTTGATCTTTGATGATTGAATGCTTGTATAATTCTTCTTGATTGCAACAATAAACCACTTTTTTGTTGAATTTGATGTTGCTGCACCGAGGTTGGTTCGAAAAGTAACAGTTTTGGGAGTAGGTAGGTAGGATTGGAATTTCTCTCTTGTATTAAAAAGATTTGAATAATTTTCTTTCTACCCCCATTGCCATGTGAAATTTAGTGATACCATTAAGAAATAATATTGCATTTGTGGCTGTGTGCACAAACAAACCTTATGAATATTATCCATAGCCGCCCCCCGAAGGCAGCCGTCGCTGGCTTCCAAATAAGCCTAGACTCTAAGAAAATAAAGTTAATAAAAGGTAGAGTTCAATATTGAACCATCGCCATGAAAGAATAATATATTTAAAAAAACTATTATAACCCATAACCATATTCCATAAAAGTAAAAGTAGAGAAAAAGTTTTGATTATTGTGGCAAAAGACAAAGTTTGACGATTGGACGGACTAAAATGCCACTCGCCGTCCTAACCGTTGCTACTCTAACAATAGAGTCCTTCCCTGGATGTAGTTCGGTAATTCTGCCTAACTTCCATTTCAGGGGTTGAATATTGTCTTCCTTGATAAGTACCAAATCATTGACAGTGAAATTTCTTTGTAATTTATGCCATTTATTTCTCTGTTGCAAGGTATGGAGATACTCATTGGACCATTTTTTCCAAAACCCTTGCGACATTTTTTGCAATAAATGCCATCTTGAAAGCCGATTGGTAGAAATGTGGCTGACATCTCTTTCTGGAATAGCTACCGATGGGCGACCGATTAGGAAGTGACCCGGCGTCAGCGAGAGTAGGTCATTCGGATCTGTCGACATGGGACACAATGGTCGCGAATTAAGTATGGCCTCTACTCTACAAAAAAGTGTAGAGAGCTCCTCGAATGTTAACCGTTGTTCGCCTACTACTCTGACCACGTGATATTTTGCAGATTTGACTGCCGACTCGGCTATACCGTTGAAATGTGGTGCAGATGCAGGACTAAAATGCCATTGCAACTTGAGTTCACTCAAGTCTGCATTAAGTTTGTCAACATTCTTTGACAAATATTGATAAACCTCGTTCAGGGTGTTATGTGCACCCCTAAAATTTGTTCCATTATCGGAAAAAATGTCTCTACATAAACCTCGGCGTGACGTCATCCGATGTAGAGCTGCTATGAAACCCTCACTAGAGAGATCTTACGAGCTCCAAGTGAACTGCCTTTGTTGCCATGCAGACAAAGATAGCTAGATATCCCTTGTTGACTCTAGCTTTTCTTAAGTTGCTCTCCTTCACAAAGAAGGGGCCTGCAAAGTCTACCGAAGCTGATAGGAAAGCTGAGTTGGACGTCACGCGTTCAGCTGGTAAGTTACCCATAAACTGGTCTGTCGATGTTGGTTTGCACCGAAAGCATCGATGACATTTGAAAACCCTTAGACGAACTGCTTGTCTGCCAGACAATACCCAGAATCGCTGCCTCAAGATAGAGAGCAGCAGATTCGGACCAGCATGTAAATGCTCTACATGATAGTGATCGATAAGAAGATTGGTGAAATGATGATTGCGAGGCAACAAAATGGGATGCCTAGAGTCGTAAGGCAGGTCAGCATTTTGAAGCCGACCACCAACGCGTAGGATCCCCGATGAATCTACAAAAGGAGCAAGACGCTTGAGATCTGTTTGAAAACCCTTTCCCTGTTTTACAAGTGCAAGCTCTTTTGAAAACACCACTGACTGCACCAATCTTACCCAGATCAATAAAACCTTGTCTAGTTCATCGTGTGTGATATGACCATAAATCCTGCCCTGAGCCTTGAGTGTGCAATTTCTGCCAAAACGTAGACATAATGCTGAAATACGAAGCAGTCGTTTTAGCGAGCTAAAACGGAACTCTAGATCCTCTCTATCCTGCACCAAGGCACTAGAGCACACTGGGTCGGAAAGGATATCCGTTTTATCCATGTTATCCGCTTGCTTCCCTTGCTTCGATACAGGCCATGATGTAGAGTCCCCACACAACCACTCAGGTCCCCACCACAAATTATTATTTACCAACTCATCCGGATTTAGCCCACGTGATGATACATCTGCTGGGTTCAACGAGGATGGCACATATCTCCACACTGAAGGCTCTACCATTTCATGGATTTGTGACACCCTATTGCCTTCATACATTTTAAGCGAATGAACTGGATTATGTAGCCATGATAAAACAATGCTAGAGTCACACCATATGTTGACCAGATTAAACTCTATGTGAGTCAACAAACCCATAACATATTTTATGAGTTTTGCTGCCAGTACAGCACCATTCAACTCCATTCGAGGTATTGTTAATCGCTGCTTTAACGGAGCGACCTTTGACTTAGCGATGAAAAGAAATACCTTATTGACTCCATGTGAATCTTTGACGCGAATGTAGACCACTGCTGAATAACCCTTTTCAGAGGCGTCACTAAATCCATGAAGTTGAAAACCTAGAGCATCATTTGGGAAGACATGACGAGGTATTCGTACCTTTTTCAGATCCTCAAATCCCTGTATGAACCCTTTCCATTTTTTTACAAAATCCTGTGGAGGTAGCTCATCCCAATCGAGCTGAAGCAGCCATAGCTCCTGCATTAAAGCCTTGGCCTTGAATATGACTGGACTAAGCCAGCCACATGGATCGAACAAGCGTGCAATGTTAGACAGTAGAGCACGTTTGGTATAGAGTTTGTCATCTATCTGTGCTTCATAAGTAAAGCAATCCTGTTCCGAGCTCCACTTCAATCCTAAGACCTTGATCTTAAAATCTCCTTCCACGTTGAAGTCTAACGGAACTTCACAATGCTCATGTGGAATGCCTGAAAGAAAATCCTTGGAGTTACTGCACCACTTGCGCAACTCAAACCCTCCAGAGGCGAGTAGAGACACGAGTTCCTCTTTTAAATGTAGAGCATCTTGTAGAGACTGGGCACCTGTCACCACATCATCGACAAAAGTGTCGTTGAGAAGAACTCTACTCGCCCTTGGAAACGTTTCCTGATTGCGGAGAGCCAGTTCCCGCAGGCAACGTATAGCGAGAAATGGGGCAGAACTAACACCATAAGTTACTGTGTTCAAATTATATTCTTTCACTTCCGCCTCTGGATTATCCCTCCATAAAATCCGTTGGTACGGATGGTGACATAACTGTACCTTGATCTGTCGATACATTTGTTTGATATCCGTTGAAAAAACCACCTCATGAGTGCGAAAGTTTAGAATTATGACCGATATATCATGTTGTAGTTTGGGTCCTGGGAGCAAAACATCATTGAGCGAGACCCCATTACTTGAACGCATGCTTGCGTCAAAAACCACCCTTAATTTTGTTGTACTGCTGCTCGCCTTCAAAACACCGTGGTGCGGAATTATGTAAAAACCCTTGTTTTGCTCCGAATCAGAAACCAATGACATATGTCCTGAATTTTCGTAATCCTGTAGAAATGCGGTATACATTTCTTTGTATGCAGGATCCCTATTTAAGCGTCTCTCGAGTGCATGGAACCTCTTGAGAGCTTGGTCCTTTGTATTCCCTAAATCGGGAGAATCCTGTTTGAATGGTAACTGGACCTCAAATCGTCCAGTTACGTCCCTTCTGTGAGTCGTCTGAAAATGCTCCTCGGCTTGAGCATCTTCAGGACTCAATCCCTTCTTGAAAACTGGTGGCTCCTCAACCTCCCAAAATTTGGAGATTGACTTATTGATGTCAGCGTCACACAATGCATGAAAGCATGTTACGTTTGAAGAAGCCATGTCATCGAAACCCATATCCAAATCTACCGTAAGCCATCCAAAAATTATCCACCCTAACTTCGTGTTGAGTGCCGAAGGCATGCTCGGGTGAACCTTGACTAAGTCCGACTTGAGGTGTATATCCTCATGAAAGTCAGCCCCTAGCACGAAATCTATTTTATTCCTTTGGTAAAACGTCGGATCTGCAAGATCGAACCGTGTGTATTGAGTAATCATATCTTCTGGCAGATGTACAGAAGGCAGATCTGTTGTAAGCCTTTCCATGAGAAAAACCTTTCCACTAAATGTTGGTGCCATATTGAATCGCGATTTGAATTGACACGCGACACTTCCATTAACATATTTCTTTGGGTAAACACCGAATGGTGTAACCGGAAATGATTCATCCATGACCTTTAACCCTAATCGCTTGGCACATGATGGAGTCATGAAACTGTATTGAGAACCATTATCGATTAATGCACGAACTTCACGCCATTTATCCTTGCCATCCAATACGTGAATGATCGCTGTTGCTAGCATGACCGTTGTATAACTTTGATTTGATTTTTTATCAGGCTGGAAGGTGGAGCTGTTTGCCGACACCTCAGCCATACCATCGCCATTTCGTCCTTTATTGACTTCCGAACCTGAACCCCCGGACTCAAACCTGGGCGATGACAAAGATTGACCTTTCTGTTGATTCTGAACAAAACTCTTTTGAATGTGTATAAGAGTATTGTGAAACCCTTTGCAATGTTTACAAACATTATTTGATTTGCACTGTTTGTATGAGTGAGGCTTGAGACAATTGAAACACAATCGTTGTTGTTGTACGACTCCTTTACGTGCATCGGGAGTCATCGCTAAAAACCTTTGACAAGAATGCAACGGGTGCGCATCCCTATTACAGCACACACATACCTCCGCTATACTAGATACGTAGCTTGATCTTGGAGGTTTAGAACGAGTGTCATCTACCTTGGATTTGCTTGGCAAAACCTGAACCATCGAGCACTCCATTGCCTTGCAACGACTTTCCAAAAAATCCATTAATTCATTGATATTAGGTATTTCAGAGTCACTGACCTGAAGCTCAAACGCATTCCGCAGCTGAATGTCCATCTTTTTAAGAAGTATATGAAGTAAAATAAAACTCCACTCTTGGACGGGCATGTCGAGTGCCTCTAGTGCCCTTAGATTTTCCTTGAGAATATCTACAAATGTGCGCAGATTATTGTTTACCTTTGCTTGGATGTTAGGTAAACACAACACTACATCCAAATGCGTGTCGGCTATAAGACGCTTGTTGTCGAACCGTTTTATGAGTTTGTTTACCAACTTGACTTATGTCAAATTCAAATAACTGTCACTGCTGTCATTTTTAACTGACACCACAGAATATGTAAAATCGAATGCAATGAATAACCTTAGATGACCTTTTAATTTACGTTATGAGAAGATATAAAATAACTGATAATGAAAATTGTATGTATTACACCATGAAAAATACCATTATTGTCAAAACCCAAGAGAAAAACTAGAAAAAATTACGACAGGTAGGAAAAATGCGGCTCGAGGAACCAAAATGTTTCGTTTGGAGGTTTAGAAAAGGGAGTGGACTGTATACAATTTCTTGAATCGGTACCTCCAAATAATCCAGGTGCTGGTTCTCCTGTCGGCTTCTTGATTCTGGTTTTCCATGACAAACCTTGTGCACAGGTCCAGGGTCGACCCTTGCTTGAAAAGTGGAGCACTGAGCACTGAATGGCACTGCAGCTACTCTCTTGATCTTTGATGATTGAATGCTTGTATAATTCTTCTTGATTGCAACAATAAACCACTTTTTTGTTGAATTTGATGTTGCTGCACCGAGGTTGGTTCGAAAAGTAACAGTTTTGGGAGTAGGTAGGTAGGATTGGAATTTCTCTCTTGTATTAAAAAGATTTGAATAATTTTCTTTCTACCCCCATTGCCATGTGAAATTTAGTGATACCATTAAGAAATAATATTGCATTTGTGGCTGTGTGCACAAACAAACCTTATGAATATTATCCAAATTCAAAATAACTTAGGTGCAGGCGATTTGTAGGAAATGGCATTTTGTTCGCCGCTATTCTGTAAAACGCTATTTCTTGCTTCTTGCACTGAATAGTTATCATGGAGCAGCCTGCGCGAACACAACCAGGGTCGGGAGGTTTAAAGTGACAGTTCTTGTGGACAAAACGGTGGGGGTTGCCACTCTCTATCGAGTTAACACTCGATCTCGATAAATTAATCGAGCTCCCCATTTGTGATATCACAGTGGATAAAAATCCTCGACAAAATTTCTTATCCCTCTAGCTCGACAAGTGTCCACTTTCATTTGTGCTCCCGCTGCAGGTCGCATTTCTCAACCGATTCTCGTGAAATTTAGTGGGCAGGTTTGATAATTAACTATATGTATTTTTGCGACCCACTTTTTGAAAAATTATCAAAAATGTCACAATATTTTTTTTGTGACAAGACCTAAAGCGTTATGTAAGCCAAGTGATAAAATACAAGAAAAATAATTAACATTTATTCAGTTTTAAGCTATGCAAAGATAGACTCGCGAGGTCTACTGCTCAGAGAGCCACTCGTTTTAACTGGACACACAGGTTGTCTGCTCTGAGTGGTCAGTCTGAGTTCTCACCTAAATTGGCGTTTACGGAAAACCGATCGACTGGCGTTTTCTCCAAAGTCCATACAAGTTTTTACTAGATATTCTGTGGTTTTACTTCTTCAAGCTGTCAAAGTCAAACGCGGACTTCCGATTTGTATGAAAACGCGGAGTGGACGTAAACGGCAACGTCGACGTATTTACGGAAACGTTGAGTAAGCTGTCAAATCAAGCTCGGACTCGCAAATGTTAGTTCGCTTAACGTCCGCTGCGCGCGCTCTTCAATTTCTCCATACATTTGAAAACGCCAGTCGATCGGTTTGCCGTAACGCCAATTTAGGTGACAACTTAGACTGCCGGCTCTGATGACCACATGACGGGCCGACATGATATTAGCCCAACACACCGCATTCCCAAAAAACATTGTGTGCACAAATGGACTGCATGGATAATGCGGACAATTTTTCACTGCCGCTTCGACCATCTTTTCATCCAAAGAGATGGTACTAAACCGGGCAGGCTTAACCCTACCACGTAGTCGGGGAATGGGACCTACGGTTTTACGTGGATTTCGAACTAATGAAAAAAAAATAGGAAAATGCACTTATCCAACTCAGAAAGAGAAAGGAAGTGGTTCAAGGAAAAGGAAAGGAAAGGTGGTTCACGAACAGGGCGGAAATTGAACCCATAACCTCTGGAATGGAAGGCAAGTTCCCGTGGCCCTGAGATACGAGCTCGCCTAGTGGTTTAGGTCTGCGCCTCTCACTCAACCCGCGAGGCGTTGTTGGTACGAAATCCTTTGACGTGCCACCGATTTAGATTTATTTATTTATATTTTTTGGACAAATAACAGAAATAGAAAAAGTATAATAATATAGCTTATTACCTAAACATGTTTCAACTCAACTTCGGTGGGATTAGGCGTTGCAGAACGTTGATGACTAAAAACTGGGGAACAACCATACATAGATACTCGAATATTAAGTAGAGGGAAAAACAAATAAATTCACTATTAAATAAAACTAAGCATTATATTATTAACATAATGTGTTTTGAGTTTCGTGCTGTATCTATCATATGTAAATTACTACCCCTTAGAACTAACTCTCGCCAACAAGACGTAATTGTCTCCCGGATATGTTTTTGCTTGGATATAATAGCATCTTGTTAGATTTTTTCTTCTAATCAGCCAACGTAGCACAAATTGGTTCGTAAATAAATGTGTCCATATTATTAAAGTACCTAAGTATTATAAAATTACCGGTCATTCGATTTTTTATATGTATCGCATACTTCTCGGTAAGAAAAACAAAGTACCACGACCTACCTATCGTGAGTTTGACATGCACTGACGTCGCTGTAGGTATCGTGCGTGTCAGCTCGGGTGTGATGTATGTTTTTTCCCGTCAGTCACGAAGTCCGTGTTTATCCTTTTGTTTCACGCCGCAAATGTTAAATCGGAATGGCGCACGTAATATGTAAGTCAGCGCTTAGAGCTATTTTTGCTTGAAAAAGTGGTTGAAATTAATTTTTTTAACAAATTCGAGATAATATATCTCAGGCCGAGATATATCTCGAGAAAACGTGGTCCAAAAAGTGAGTTATCCCAATGTGTCCTTTATAAAGCGCCATACAAGTAGAGCTATTCTTATTCTGTGGTAGGTAGAGCCCTAGAATTTCGTACGTCTCATGCTCGCTGGTCTCCGGTTTAGTTAACATATATTCAATGATCTCAATCTCATAACTACAAATTGTGTTCGTGGCTAGCAACTAAAAAATTTAATGCACCTGTTGTGAGTATATTCATTTATTTTTCGGTTCTTCGTCACGAATATTTTAAGGTTGGACGAACTTATTCGCGGGCACGGTACAAATCCGTGCTATTGCGCTCTGGGACCATCTCTGTGTCAAAGAAAAAGACAGGCTCCGTGATGAGGAGGATGCAAAGTCCACAAAGCAGACAATGCGCATTGTGTTTGATTTACCCCTGTTTTCACCACCTCCAGTTACCTGAAATCCGATAGTTAACTTTCGGCTACATTGCATATTTGTATGATGTAACCGAAAGATAACTTTGGGATTTTTGTAGCTGGAGGTGGTGGAACCGGGCGTTAGTAATTTTAATTTCATAACGACCTCTAGCTAAAAGTAAATCACGACCGCTGTAGTCAAATATCAAACAAAAACCAAATTAATTATACATTTTCATGAAACAAGCTAGGTCTTTGACTAATCTTTTTAAGTTTTTTTTATTTTATCGCTGAGTAATCCATCTCCACAGTTATTGTATAAAACCAAACACTATTTTATAATGCCAATGGCGATCAGACATCTAGTTCGATCAAATAAAGTTGTTTTGAGTATAATTTTGGATCTCGGCCCAGAAATATGCGGATGATCTTCTTTCCACGTTTGTATGGGGTGTGTAGCGGTAAGGCCCGGCTTAAGATTCAGATGCATAATCAAACCTACAATCTATGCTTTATACCCAGTTACGTATTAATGTCCACATTAAGAAGTCGGCTAAAAATAATTAAACAGGTACGGCCGAGTAATATAAGAGGCAAACTACGCTACATTATCTCTTAGCAATGATTTATACCACTGATCAGAATATTATATATACAAAGTTAGGCTGACTTTAGTAATGAAAAAACGGATACTGAGAAAATGCATACCTACCTACCTAAAAATAATACAATTATCATATACCTATCGGGAGCGGATTTTTATAGCTTTCGGCAAACAAGCCACACATGTAGTACATGCGGGTTGAATTAATCTGAAAAAATACGTTTGTAAAACGGACTATAAACATGTTTTGCGCACTAGAATGGATAAAAATGTTAGGATGCATGATAGGTACTCTCTACACTCCTTATTTTATCTACTACACCCCACGTTTTTCGCAACAAGAACGTTTAACTAATCGTTCTTGGTCATCCAGTTTGGAGCCATTTTAAAGGTTCAAAGTAAACCTCTTTCAATACAGGCTATTCAATAGTATTAAGAAAACCCGACAATAGAAGTTGTGCCGACACAATAAAGGTGCTCAGTAAAGCCCAATCCAACCACGCTAAGCGAGGCACCATGCCAGCGGATTTGCGGACAGTTGCTAAGCTATCAATATTGTTAAAATCATGTTTAAAAACTTCCAAGTCGTACTACCTGGTTTTTAAATGTAAAATTAGTAATATAGACTTTGGTATCGGTACATTCTAAAGTTCTTGCCTTTTCTGAACCGATAAATCCACCCACAGTGATGAGCATGGAGATCGCGTGATTCAAGCCCCGATTGACGAAGAGGCTGAGTTAATCAATGTTAAAATACATCACTTTTATGCTGAGATTCACAGACCTTACTCGTGCTTGGCGTATTCAAAGTATTGCTTCCGACTGTCAAATTTGACATTCGTTTCATATATTTTGTCATAACTGACAGTCGGAAATCATACTTTGGCTCAGCCAAGCATTGAGGTGAGGAAATTCCAAGTACAAGTAATCTTTATGAATCTCAGCATTAGTGAACCCTATGGAGTTCCTTCCATACTGCCCATACAACGTGACGTGTTTCATCATACGTTGACGTTGATTTCGACGTTTTGTCCTTTCGTGCACTCGGCCCTAAGAAAGTGTAAGGTCTCTTCCAAGATCATTAAAAAGGAATGGACATGAGATAGAGAGAGCTTTTAGTGATTTACTTTAACTAAAGCGTCGCCACGTCGTTATTATTTGTTTTACAAAGAAATACCGAAAATCATTTACTGAAACCTTCAAAGACGAGAATATAATTTGTTTAATAGTTGTGTGGGTTTTGCATAAATATATACAACAAATTTCCGTTTACAGCGAGTCGCACGAGTAGTTTATTGTTTATTCATCATCCACAAACAGTAAGTATACTGCACTCGGATTTGTCATATTTTTAACCGACTTCAAAAAAGGAGGAGGTTATCAATTCGTCGGAATCTTTTTTTTATTTTTATTTTTTTATGTATGTTCACCGATTACTCGAAGACCCCTGGACCGATTTGGAAAATTCTTTTTTTTTTCGAAAGGGTATACTTTCTAGTTGCTCCCATTTTTTTTTTATCAAAATCGGTTCAGTAGTTTGGTACTTAACTATACCAAACATCGAATTTCTAGACCCCGCGAACCCAGAAATGTGATTTTTTAGTTACAGTAGCTTACTTTTCGGGTGAGATTGCTCAGTATGAGAGGTTTTTTTTTACTTCAACTGTTAGGGGTATTCAAGGGGGATAAAAGAGGGCAAATTGTACACATTTCTATCTCTAGAGCCGCTGAACCAAGAAATGTCAGAGTATGTTTTGTTTTAGATGGGAATGCTTAAGAAGAAAATATTTTTGGAAATTATACTATTAGGGGGGTAAAACAGGTCAAAATGAACACATTTAGGCGAAAACCACTCATGTTGAGATTTCTGAAACCAATTATCCTCGAAACTTAAAATTTTCAGTGACTTCTTGTTAAGACGAAAAGGCTCGCTCACAACGGATTTTACAAAATTCATCTGTTAAGGGGGGATACACGAGGCCAATATGTACACATTTTCATACAACTTAAACTTACGCAAGAAACAGACTATCCGGAACGATGGAAGGATGAGAAATTCAGAAGCTCAGCGGTTCCGGTCATTCGTTGTTTTGTCTTTTTAGGATTCCGTTCCCAAAGGGCACCAACGGAACCCTATTACTAAGCTTCCGCTGTCCGTCCGTCCGTCCGTCTGTCACAGCACTCTATCTCACGTGATCTCATCGTATCAATTATCGTACGTATCAACCGTGAACTCATGAATCCAGATAGTTACCGGTCTACCTTTCGTCAGAAATGAGATTTCTCAATGGTTTCATTTCTGCTAATGCTCGTTCATTGTATTGTATTGTATTGTATTGTATATGTATGTATATCTTCTTTCCGCTTTGTATGTGAAGTTGAGCAGGAGGGCTCGCCCACCTTGAGTCAAAAGTTACGCCACCACTAAAAAGCAAAAAATAAAATATTTTTAAATAAAAAAAGGACCGCCTTCAAAAAAACCGGAACTAAAAAGCAAAAAATAATTGGTTACTTTTAATTAATGAACGAAAAGCTATTTTTATTCTAACTGATTATGTACAATTTCTTAATTTTTAATCATCTTTTGAAGTCGGTGCCTTGGGTAGACGTTCTTTAAGGGCTGCAAGTAGTTAGATTAATATCACCTATGGCTAAGAAAGAAATATAAGTAGATAGCTACTTACATTTACCTACTTGAACAAAACACAAAAACAAAAATTAAATGAACAAACATGTCGGAAAAACGTATGTAAGTAGGTATTTAAGCAAGTTCTTTGTAATTTAAATATGCCTTATACTTAAACTAAATACCTAACACAGTAAAAACAAAATATTTACAAAAAAACCCTACGAACAAACCAATATAAAAACAACGACCACTTATATGATAAATATTTAGGTAGGTGTAGCTTGTACTTTTTATTCTACCTAAATACATACATAATACAAAACAAAACAAAAAATACAAATATAAAAAAGAACAGAAAACAATAGGTAGCGACTTTGAGGTGTCTGCTCTCAACTACGTGTCAAAACGAGTGTCCGGTTTAGTACATATCTCACCAATTTCGGCAGAAATCGTCTCGTTCAGACAACGATGTCGCAGGGAAGTACCAATCAACACAGAGCAGCGAATTAACGTACTCCTTCACCAGTGCGTGCCTTTATAAAGCCGAAAGTACTAATAATCATTGAAACCCAATTTCAGACGCTGCGCTGTATCGATATCAGCTTGCACGTAAACCAACGCTAAGGGCATCTCCAGTTAGACGAACGGTCGCTTAAAATGCTCTGGGACCAATCATTGCTGACTCAGGTTGTTTACGCTCTCGTAGACTTCAGGTGTGTTCGGCTGAAATAGTGTCTGTTCGGTCAGCAGCGTGCGAAGCGAACTCTACCCAAGGCACCGACTTCAAAAGATGATTAAAAATTAAGAAATTGTACATAATCAGTTAGAATAAAAATAGCTTTTCGTTCATTAATTAAAAGTAACCAATTATTTTTTGCTTTTTAGTTCCGGTTTTTTTGAAGGCGGTCCTTTTTTTATTTACAAATATTTTATAACATTGGCCAGTTCAGCAAAACAAAACACAGCGAAGAAGAACTGGAAAGAAACTCCGCTGTTTTTTTTTCCAACGTCCACTAAGTCTAAATTTACAAAAGTGTTTGTCAATTTATTTACCAAGAACATAGGTAAAAAACTAAATTAAAATTATTGACGAAAATTTCCAGTTCATGCGGTATGCAACAGTTCATGACAAATATCATTTTATTTGCAAAGACTATCCCCTCCAACTAACATGTTGCCAATTGGAGCAGGCCAGTCCCCACAATCAGCACCAGCTCACGAGCATCACGCCGGGCACAGCCCTCCATACCATATTTTAGGGAAAGAGGTCGACATCACAATGGATTCGTTGAATGGAAGTTGCGCCTTTATGCGAACACTCGGCACGCGGTTGGAGCGCATACATCACGCGCCCATTCCTTTTCTATCGTTCTTGGCCTCTTCATTACCCACAACATAATCCTCAGTTTAATTAAGCGATTAGCTCCCTTTCTGTTGAAAATACCGTCACGTCCGTTAACAAATGAGTACAGATTCTCTGAACATTTTTGTGTGGGTATCACAAAATTGGGATTCCCAAGTCCGTGGTTAGTACTATGTTGTGGAGATAGAGACAGTTATCTTGCATGCACTATGTACGCATTTGCCATCCGCTTCCGAGGTATTATCTCACAGGCGCAGTTGGGCACTATCAAATTAGGATGTGAATCATATTTCAGCAACAACGTAAAAGGTTATGATGAATAAAGCTATGAAAAGCATCTCCTCACAAAAACGTACACAGATTATGTAACGCACTTGTTGTGAGGAGATTTTGATTGAAAGTAATGCAAAGTACTGCTTTTCGTTAGTCTTAGGGCCAAGTGAACGAAAGGACAAAAAATCAAAATCAACGTCATCGTATGATTAAACACGTCACTTTGTATGGACAATATGGAAGGAACTCCATGGGGTTCACTAAGAGTGACGTGTTTGAACATTGATTAACTCAGCCGTCTCTTCGTGCAATCAGGGCTTAGTTTCTTCTTCAACTCCGCGCCATTACTTATTCTGTGTCCGTGCGTTATTCGGCCAAGTGAACCGACAGTTTGGCAGTTAGCATCGTACGAAATGGAACTAAACATCTGATTGTATCACTCACTTGGCCGTGCACCTGGAAAAGTAATTTTCCTGGTATCTTCCCTGATTTCTCGAGTTCGAACGACACACTCAGGACTGCACAGGACGTCATTTAGTCCAACGGACATTCGATGTTGCGCGCGCTAAATTCGTATGCGAACTAACTTGCCGGCACTACCGTCAGTGTATTATCGCTAACACGTGACTACGATGTCGCTATACGTATGAGTTTCGGTCATCCCTCCCGTCCTTTCTTACTCGATGCCTAAAAGACAGACGCGCTGACGTTCGCTTCTTAGTAAAGTTTACTGTAGCATAGCACGCGCCGGACACAACACGGACGCATTCTGTCATAGAAGCCAAAGATTAAACATTATCTTTGGCTACGCAGCCGCTGTCTAACGGACATCAATAACATTGGTAAGGTCACCGTAAATTACAACAGCTCTAGTTAGAGGAGAACGAACTATAATGGCGGAATGCATGCCAACAATTCGCCGTCACTCATTAGTTGACAATAAGTGGCGGGGACCATTGTTAAAATTATACATATTATATTTTTTGGTAGCCCCCGTTCAAATTAGAAAACCCATGGGCATCGTCTGGCATCTCTCATATAGAGCCTGGCCGGATATAAATAAAAAATATTTGATGTGCAGCAACTTTGAAAATCCATGCCGGCCGGCCAAGTGCTTTTTCACACTATGTTTGAAGGACCCCAGTTTGTACTTTGGGGGAAATACCTCGGAAGGGAGTTCATTATATTGTCTCTATAGAAAGGTAAAGGATCTAGAGGATCAATGGTTCCTTGTTTTTGGAATGTCGACTGTAAATCTGTGCATTTTCTCCCTGTTACGAGTTGAGCGGAGGTAGAAATAGGATGGAGGGACAGCGTTATGCAGCTCCGACGAGCATTCTCCATCGTAAAGAGAGAATCTACATCCCTTCGGAGTTGGAGGGTCTCCAAATTCTGGGATACCTCGGGGTCGTCGACGAGACGCACGGCCCGACGCTTATCTGAGTCGTCCCACAAATGTAAGCAATACTCCACGCTAGCCTTACTAACACTTACGCCTTGTAAAGGAACCGTATTTGGTCATGCCTGAAATACTGACGCAACCTGTTGAGGACTCCCAGCTTTTTAGGGTTCCGTACCCAAAGGGTGAAAACGGAACCCTATTACTAAGCCTCCGCTGTCCGTCCGTCCGTCCGTCCGTCCGTCCGTCCGTCCGTCCGTCCGTCCGTCTGTCCGTCTGTCACAGGGCTGTATCTCAGTAACCGTAACAGGTAGACAGCTGAAATTTTCACAGAGTGTGTATTTATTTTGCCGCTACAACAACAAATAGGTAAGATTAAAAAATAATTAAAATTAAAGGGGGCTCCCATACAAAAACGTGTTTTTTTTACGATGGTACGGAACCCTTCGTGTGCGAGTCCAACTCGCACTTGGCCGGTTTTTTAAAACCAGCTTGGCTTTTCTCGATATGGCGTCCAAAATTAAGGTCATGCGTTAGGTCGACACCAAGAATCCCTATGTGATCGTCAATGCGCAGAGTTATTCCCTGGAAGATCTGAGCCGCGCCGAACGGAGTCTGCTTCGCAGACATATGTTCGTGTGTACGAAAAGGATTGTCTTTTACACGTACACACGGTGACTAAATTATCCTTTACCGCTAACGAATTGTATGCCGCAAAACAGTTTTTTTTTTAGTTTCTAGCGCATTTCGTACCCCGTTAAATATTCGCGGCTTAAAATAATGAAGCCTTCTTATGAATATGAATAAGTCTCGAAACAAAAAGCAACCGAGAGCTGGAGGTTGAGTGATGAAAGAAGCATATCCGGCGGTGGTCGACGCGACGAAGCAAGAAGGACTTTCAGTCGAGACGACTCGCCTTCAGGAAAGGCCACCGACAGACGATATCTTCCGCACTTTTCAGACGAGTACAAAGCACTTTCTGCCTTGTTGCCACTTCCTAGTCGCCACTCGCGGACGCCTCGTCTTTGTGAAGATCTTTACGACATTGTGTGCAGTGTATGCAGATATTGTACATATGCATGCAATGAGCGACTCGTAGCTGCGGGGGCGAGTGGACTTTCCTTCCATGCCAGAGGGCAAGGATCAAATCATGCCACATGGCGCCGTTAATTCACGTTCAGAATTGATCGAATCCCTCACATTTTTCGCATATTTTACACCGGGTCAGCCCCTGGTGGATACATCTCTAATGTAAAAATATCTTAGTCGCAGCAAATTAAATTGGCATCGAGTGACAATGAACACCGTAGTTAGTCACGTACCGGCGCACTAAACGTATCTGTTCTTGTAAATACACTCTCCGACTAGATAGGTAGGTGCGGTGCCGTGCCGCAGTGGACTCAAGGTTGGGCGTCAAGTTAGGCACGGTTCAATGGCTCGGAGCGCAGCGGTCTCGCCGCGCCGCGCCTCTACCGCACCGCTGCCGCGGCCGCTATTGCTACCGCCCAGCCTCCGCAACCCTATTAATATATCAGGGAAATTCGATAAATTTTGGACCAATTGAGTGGAGGACAGATATTATGACCAGTAGAAGCGCGCAGAATTAATCGAATTCCCTCACATATTTTCCCACATTTTACGCCGGTTACCCCCTGCTCCATAACATCACCAAATTACGCTGAACTTTCCTTGTTTTTAAGTCACAGGAAATCTAAGATTTTACAATTTTAAGAAATGCATTCTTTGTCATTTTGCATTTTGCACGGCGACTACCATTAAACTAACGAAATCATCTTCGAGGCCCTAACGGTTCCCAACCGCTTAACGTTGTCAGATTTTAATAAAAAATAAACTAAAACTTGAGAAAGCTTCATTCTATGTCCGTACGTTTTGATTTGTTTTCAAATATCTGTTCATCTATCTGTTTTCAGTGAAAAAATCTAAAATGAACATAAAAAGACAACTTTTTTCCAATGATTATTAGCCAATATTTTCCAACGTAAAAGGTATTTAAAAAAAAATTAAACCATCCAGACGTACATTTCGACAGTATATTTTAGAATCAAAGGTTTCAAAAACCTAGTAAAACAGTTCTCGCCCGTAGTATGAGGAATTGATAGGGTAACGATTCTCTTGAAACAAAAGCTGAATAAGATGAAAAATATAAAAAAATCACCCCGTTTTGGCTCTGACTACCTGTTTCTGTACACCCTTAACCGGCGGCGGGTACACACCTTAGTTTCTTTGGACATTTATTAGGTTAAAATTACATGTTAAAATCATGAGACTGTAGTTGAACACATCAAATGTTAGCCAAAGTATAACTTCCGGCTGTCAACATTGACGTTATATGAGACCGACTTTTAGAACGATTGACGTCAACAGTCGGAAATAGCACTTTGCCATAGCTAAGTGCAAAATGTGTCTATGTTACACAGCTCGTGGTCTAGGGGTTAAAAGAGTTGCCTTTCATGCGAGAGGCCTGGGTTCAAATTCTCGGCCCGGTCATGCACCACTTTCTGCCTCTTTCTGAGTTGGATAAGTGCATTCGTTACGAATGCTGTTCCAAGGTTTCGGAACCCATGTAAAACTTTAGGTCCCCTTCGCCTTGCATGAAACTATTGTTGAAGCGGCAATGAAAACTGTCCGTGTTTTCCATCCAGTTCAATGTAGCCGCACTCATAAAGGGAAGGTCCTGGCATGGCACCTAATTCCTTAGGGAATGTGGTGTATTAGGCTGATATCATAACGGTTTTTGTGTAGCATTAGCCAATAACGTTTTTATGGTTCCGTCGGTCCGTCCGTCCGTCACAGGGCTGTATCGCATAAACCGTAATAGGTAGGCAGCTGAAATGTTCATAGAGTGTGTATTTATTTTGCCGCTATAACAAATAGGTACAATATAAAAAATAAAGCTGGATCCCATACAAAAGCGTGATTTTTTATTTGTGAAATCTTGTACTATGGTACGGAACCCTTCGTGTGCGAGTCCGACTCGCACTTGGCCGGGTTTTTCAGGTTGATTTCAGGGCCAACCCTCTTACTGCATTGCCTGTTCTTCCCGCACCTGCTTCCACAGCTCACCTCAAAGATTCCTTCGCGGGACACAAGAGAGAGGAGATTTCCTGTAGAAGTTGTTGTTATATTGTGTTTGTCGAATGCTGTGTGTGTTCCAGCACGTAAAAAGAATACAATTGGGTCCACTACATTTCTTCCCGTGCATGTTGTAAGAGAAGGATCGTGGATCGTGGTTCGGATTACACATACAACTGAGGCGGACCTTTTTAGTTACTAGGTGGTAGGGTTCATTCTGCCAGGCACCATCGCATTGAACGCACTATGGTAGAAGGGGCAATTTAATGTAGCAGCATAAAGTTTAATGTGCAAATATAAGGCAGGTCCTGGCATGGCTCCTAGTTCATGCTCATCATGTAGATGTTGCGCTAATATCATGATAATAGATGTGGTGTTAGCCACCATTAGTACATAAAACGACCGAGTAGTAGATACAACAAAATAATCAGCAAGTATTTCAAAAATAATAAGCACTTTCTGACAGGTTGATTGTTGGATTGTTGGTTGGTTGTTGAAAAACGAATCATAAAGTAATTATCGATTATTTTTCATCAATGGCAGGTAAAGGGAAAACATTTGCTTCAATACTACTAATAATTCAGCGATATGAGATTATATCAACACATGAGAGGTACATTTACGGCGTTCTGTGCCGGTTCTGATGAATCGCGTAATGATGCGGGCATGTGTAGGACACACAATGTGATTGCGATGGATAGTGGAGGTTCCGACTGGATCGGAATGCATTGTCAGCGCCGCAGAATGCGGGATGGGTACTGACTGGATTCTGTACACTCAAATTAGCCCGGTTCACTACGGAACGATATGTGAGAACACAGAACTAGGTATAATCTAGAAATGCCTTTCATCTCACTTCTCTACCGCCTCGCTTGGTGGCCGTCCTGTGTTCAAACTGTACACAAATTAGATTGCGTTGGCCGTGCACCCAATACAGTCAATAAGATGGTAATGGCATATCGGGCGTACCCAAATCGGACCAGTTTGACAAAATGGCGACTTTTTCTAGCAATTCTTGATGTTAAAATAGAAGTGACAGTGTAAAGTTCAAATCAAATGAGTAACATAGCCCAGAAGTAATCGATGTCAGAAGTATATGAATATAAGACGGCGACAAGATCTCTAGCCTATTCCCGATTCTGTGGTTTTTGTGCGATAGCGTCGTGAATAGCGTGAACGCTATCATAGCGTTCGAAGAACAGAATACGCCCTCTGGTACATTGACGTTTGTTGACGTTCGCGCTCTTTCCGCTGACAGAGATAACTTCTATTCAAAGCGTTGACGCTTGTTCTGAATATTCACAGTTCGGTATTCCATGTTTAGTTCCTTGGTGTAATCGTACAAATGTAAGGTAACCTTGCGAACATTAAACTCTATTTGCATTCGTAACGAAATAGATCTTCTCAACACAGAAAAAGAAGTGGCGCATATACCCGTGTATGCGCCGGGATTGAACCCATGACTTCTGGCATGAAAAGAAAATCACGTCGATCCTGAACTACGAACCGCTCGAGTGCTAAAAATAATATTTTACGGAATACCAATACTGTTGTAAAAGTTCTTAAATAGTTTCGGTTTACCCAAACACGGAAAAAATATTTCGGGTTTGATTCTAAGGCTAGGATTTTTCAAGTGTTAGTGTATAGTTTAAAAAAAATATTTACAAGCCCTACTACCTTTCTTGGTACTGTTTGTGATGTCATAGAAAGTAGAGTAAAATAACAATAAAATATTCTAGACTAAAATATTTATAACCATTCACCTCCATGTTTCTAACCCAATTGATGTATTCGACAGAGACAGTATAGGTACATGGCCAGTTAAAGCTAATGGTGTACCATTTGCATGTGCAAACAAATTTACATCTATTTTATATAATTACAACTTCATAACTATAATGTATATTTATATATATTTTAATATATGTATCCTATGGTGGGGGGACTATTCTATTATATTTTTGTATCTATAAATGCTTGCATAATATTTTTAAAGAAGTGCCGATCATTGCACACAAAAGGATCAGTCGAGATACAGGCGACACCGCCTAGTTCGATTGCCTTTCAGCCACAACCTAGATAATGCGAAGTGACACCGTTCCCCGCATCTGAAAATCTTCATGTATCTTTCAACAATACCTACTTTGCATTTCTTGCATGCACAAAACCTTGTTATTGCGAAATAAATAAATAAATAAATAAAATAAATAAACAGAGTACTCCCGAACAACAGTTCGGTAATAAAGGAACTTGCCACTAGTAAAATAAACATGGCGCGATGAACCATAACATTATGACGACACCGTGGCGCGCGCCGTTTCAATTTGGTTCAATGCATAGAGCACATACAACTCGTGTTTCCAATAATCTGCACAGGTGGCTTTGATCCATACACGAATGCCGAATCTTGGCAAACAAAAAGAAAACGCAAAGCACACAATTATCTATGCTTGTGGGTCAAGGCGAGGTGCGAACGGCGCGGCTCGCGACTCGCACCGGGCGGGTGATCGCTTCTTGAGCACACGTTTAGCAAGCACGACAGTTCCCCTCAGGGGTAGCCATAGCCATATTATTCGATGCATAGCGCCGTATGGGAATGCTTCTCCTTGCCTCTTTCGCGTCTTCAATCTGGGCTGTAGACACTGGGATTCATCATTATTTCGTCACCCATTTCCTTTACATGCCTGGAACCATCTCCCATCTTGATAACCCGTAAGCCGTGTTCCCCTAATAAACGTAATTTACCTAATCATTTGAAACCACTGTTCCAATTTAATTGGAGGGTTGGTATTTGCGTTATCGTTACAATTTTTGTTGCGATCACCTAGTATAACAGAAAACGTTTCTCGAAAACACAAAAAAAATGCAGACATAAATGTTTGTTACTTGATATTAGATACCAAATATCAAGCAAATTGGAAAAGTATTTTTCTAATAATTAGTAAACTATGTGTACCTACTTTCGTATGGGGAGTGTAATTTTCTAACAATCCTTAAACGCTTTGACGGAAAATACTTCAAAGAAAACCTGTGCCATGTTGATGTACAC
This sequence comes from Incurvaria masculella, assembly GCA_946894095.1. Lineage (NCBI taxonomy): Eukaryota > Metazoa > Arthropoda > Insecta > Lepidoptera > Incurvariidae > Incurvaria > Incurvaria masculella. Next base: position 10,054,635 of record OX335657.1, on the reverse strand, counting down.
TTGAAAACTGCTCCCAAGCCCCGCTTCATCCCCAATGATCTTAGGGAGTCGCCTTTATAAAGTCCAGAAAGCATAAGGTCCAAACCCATAATATCCAAGAGTATGTATTTTTCGTGTGTGTTATAAAATACATATAATCTAACCTAACCTAACCTAACCGAATCTATTTGAAAATATCCGTATTCATAACGGTTTTGGACAGTATGGGTTTTGGACCTTGTGCTTTTTGGACTTTCTGATGCGTTCCCTGAGCTAGGTACCCGATAATTAAAATAATTAAATCCAGACCGATAGAAACGAACTGTCCCAAGAAGCCACATCGATAGGCTATGCACTTGCGATTTCATCTCCTCTCCCGCGGCCATAACAAGATGAGTGAGGCTCGCGAACAAACGCAACCGGTTCGCGACTCTGACCTGCCTCGATCTATGTAGGTATATTGACCCTACCGCCATGCCACGAGCCACCGCTTCGCATGGAACCTTGCGGTCGTGTGCTATTATTTTGCGCACGCGCCCCGCGCATGCCTCGCAGCGAGGATGCACGGTCCAGGGGAGTAACCGGCGTAAGATGTGACACAACATGCGAAGGAAATCGATCAATTCTGCACCAATCAGAAGTGGATGCCGAATATTCTGCCCAATAAGAGCGCAGAAGGGATGACATACACGTTTCTGAATGGTTCAGAATTAAAAGAATTCCCTCGCATATTTTCTCACATCTTACGCCGGTTCAGTATCTGGCGCTGAACGGACGTGATGTGAGAAATGTGAGTAAGTCGAGAGAGTTCGATCATTTTTTAGGGTTCCGTACCCAAAGGGTGAAAACGGAACCCTATTACTAAGCCTCCGCTGTCCGTCCGTCCGTCCGTCCGTCCGTCCGTCCGTCCGTCCGTCCGTCTGTCCGTCTGTCACAGGGCTGTATCTCGTGAACCGTAATAGGTAGGCAGCTGAAATTTTCACAGAGTGTGTATTTATTTTGCCGCTATAACAACAAATAGGTAAGATAAAAAAAAAAAAAAAGGGGGGGGGGGGCATACAAAAAACGTGATTTTTTTTGTTTTAAATCTTGTACGATGGTACGGAACCCTTCGTGTGCGAGTCCGACTCGCACTTGGCCGGTTTTTTACATATCAGAACTGAATGTCAAATGTTCCAAGAGTAAGAGCGCAGATATTATGACATAAACGCTTCTGTATGGGCAGTCGGAGCTCTCAGCTAAATTGGCGTTTACGGAACTTCGAAGTTACGTAAAAACGTTAAACCCATACAAATTTGACTACATATTATGTGGTTTTACCAGAGCGACCTGTCAAAATCAAACTAGGACTCGCAAATGTTAATTCGCTCAACGCCCACTGCGCGTGCTCTACAATTTTCCATACATTTGAAAAAGCTAATCGATCAATTTGGTATGACGCCAATCTAAGTGACAAGTCGGACTAAGGGCTCAGATTGTTGCAGGATTCATCGAATTCCCTCACTTATTTCTTTAAACTTTAAGCCGGTTACCCCCCAGAACATACTTCGCTACCTGAATAAAGTGCAATAGTCGATAGAGTATCTTTCCAGAATCGGTGCAAGATGGTCGAAGCAGCAATGAAATATTGTTCGTGTTTTCTATCCAGTTCAACGATAGTCGTGTAATCGAAGGTAGTTTCTGGCATGGCACCTAATAACTTCAGGAATGCGGTGGGATATAATATCATGGGAATTGTTGCGGTATTGCCAAGTGATGTCCAGTTCCATAAAAAAATAATCGCTTGGCTTGGTAGGTAGTATTTGTTCGATATTCGTGATAGTGGCAAGAACAAAAGTTGTAAGATAATAATCGGTCGCGTCAGAGGAAACAGATCATTTCTAAAATCTTTTTCTGAGTGATATCTCTCTTATGTTTTCTTAAGGTGGCCCAACCCGCTCATCTGCCCATACAAACGGGGAATGAAAATCAAGCCCATATTTCTTATCAGAGATCCCAAATTTTGCTCAAAAGAGCTTTATTTGATCGAACTAGATGTCTGATGACCGTTGGCATTGTAAAATTGTGTTTGGTTTCTAAGTTATAAGGTCCGAAATTTCGAATTTTTCGCGCGTTTTATAGAATAACTTTGGTGGTTTTTTACGCAATGGTAAAGTAAGAAAATCTTAAAAAGATTAGTCATCAGACATAGCTTATTTAATCAAAAGTTATAATCTATTTGGTTTTTGTTAGATTTTTGACTACAGCGGTCGTGGTTTACTTTTAGCTATAAGTCGTTTTGAAATCAAAATTTTCGTAAATCTTACCAAATCATACACTATGCACATTATCTTTTTTGTGGACATGTTGCATCTTCCTCATCAAGGAGCCTGTCTTTTTCTTTGAAACAGAGAAGGTTCCAGAGCGCAACAGCACGGTTTTGTACAGTGCCCGCGAATGAGTTAGACCCGCCGGGTTGGGCCACCTTAAGTTATTGGGTGTTAGGTTTCAAAGGGTTGGTCAGACCGCCTAATGCTGGTATTGCTAAGTAATGATGAGAAGTTAAGGTACCTACCTATTTAACGCTGGTATGATGGATTACCTAATGAGACGGTATGATAGAATCGGAAGCTGCTGTTCTATGCTCTAAGCTGCTGCTCGGAGCGACACACGGCGACGTAACTAGAGCAAGGTGGACAGGCCGGCGACATCTCAGGCTTCTCATTCGATTGCGCATGCGTCGGAGACGATTATATGGTCAGCGCGCACGGCGCAGGTCCCACCTGGGACCGGTTCGCGCAGACTCACTCTGAAAGTGCCCGCTCCGCGCACTTTTACAATTTGCAAGCGCATTTGGCTGACATTTCACAAATGACCATGACGAGGTAAAAGGGGCTTTCGGATCGACATATATGACTGCTAGTCAAAGTCGGTGTCCATGGACATGTTTGATCCTCTCCATGTTAATATTGGGTTGGGCAACAGATAACAATGGTTCGCACTGGGGGTCCATTCAGGGCAAGAGTGAGTTCGAATTCGTCACTAAATATCAACTCACTTTTTTAAATAGTTAATGTTTCCACACTTCTAGAATATCATTTCAGTTAGGTAAAAATCTGGTCTGTTCCGTAAATACGTTGGAAGTGCAAATAACGGTTCCGTTATTTAAATAATAATATATTTCCTAGCTATTTATTTTAGGTTAACTCACTCCCGAACTCGAACTCACTCTTACCTGAATGGGCCCCCTGATGTTTACTTACTCGATAGAAGTTTTCTTCGGATTTTCGTTTGCGACTCAACATCGTCCCGTAAAAATACAGCTAAAAAATTGCTCGATCACTTCCCTCACGGAGGAAGGAAGGACTGGAGTGGCAATAAACATTAATTCGCATGGAGGCAGCGTAGCCACGAGTTAGTAAAAACGCCCGTTTTCACCACCTTCAGCTACAAAAATGTGTCTTTCGGTTACACCATGCGCTTATGCAATGTAACCGAAATTTAACCATCGGATTTTCGGTAGCTGGAGCTGGTGAAATCAGGGGTAACTGTAGTAAGTTCGCTTACGAATTCTAGACGTGCAACATCGAATCTCCGTTGCACTAAATAGCGTCATATAAAGTGCATACGTATTCTACGTGCGGTTGGAACTCGAGAACGTCAGTAGTGAGCGAATCCGTAAGCGAAGTGACTCGCCGGCGCTACCGATATTGTGCGGCCGCTCCCAGACAAACTAATTAGTTTCCCTTGCCGTTTCCGTTCTTTCTTCTTCGCTGACTTTCCTAGACAAACGCTTTTGTTTGATCATTACCGAGCTTCTTGTTGAAAGTAACGAGACTATAAAATATACGTGAAAAACATTCAGGCCCTGCCAACTTTGAAACTAAAATACGTTTTAACAATTTGTAACATAAACATCGTATCATTAAATGAACAATGTTTACTTGGCATAATTTGAAAGTGCGGGTCAGGCACAACGCTTGTATGAGGGTTCTTTTTTGCCGGAAAGAGGAAGTAGAATAATTTTTTTTTATATCAAATCAAAGCTGAGATGTCGGTATATGTTAATTGTGTGTAGGTATAGAAAGTTATTAGCGAATCACGGAAATCGACGATGGTTACCGAACGCTAAGGCTGAACTTATTGTGAGTTACTACTTTCAACAATTTCTTTTGATTTTGTTAGAGAGAGAGAGATTGCTTTTTGAAGTGTCATATCTCAATTTGTTTTTTGTTTTATGTAACTGGACATGGACGGCTAATACCACAACCACAGTCATTAAATTAGCTCAATACCTGAGGTGTGTGTGTAAGGAATTAGGGGCCCTGCCAGGACCTTGCCTTAATTAGGCTGCATTGAACTGGATTGAAAACATGGACAATTTTTTATTTCCGCGTTCGGCCATCTTTTCATTCAATGCTATGATACCAACCCGGGTGGGCCTAACCCTACTACCTGGCAGGAGAAGCGGACCCACAGTTTTACATGGGTTCCAAACCATGGAGCAACTCGCATTCGTGATGAAATTCTCTTATCTAACTCAGAGAGAGAAATAAAGTGATGCATGCAGTGGCCCCTGAACAATTAAAAAAAAAAATTTAATGCATACTTATTGAGACCATAAATATTATCCACGTCTAATCAATCTACTTCACCGAACATCATCATATGACTGGTCACAAAGACAAAACATTGAGTTCTAGAATAGTAATTTGTAGTATATTTTTTATTATACAATATCATACCCATATTGGCCATAACGATACAAATATTGAGTCGCCAGACACCTGTCGTGTATGTTACGCTTGCATACGTGACTACATATGTACGTTACGTAGTAGCGTGCGCTATCTATGTACGTCGATCTGCGAAATAGCGACCATGCCTAATATACCCTCATTACCGATAATGGCAAGAAATGGTCGTCCATTCTTCTAATTAGCGCGCCGGCAATGCGGTGTGTCGGCGGTGTCTTCGTGGGCACTTTCACCGCTCACCGCGAACCGAACGCGCGACTCGCGCAGTCGCCCGAACCGAACGCGCCGCACGCAGCAGAGCTACGGAAAAACGCTTGCACTGACTTCCCCGTTGAAGAAGCGTCAACAGGGACAGCGAGCATGGAAGCCGATTATGGGACCTTTTAGATTTTAGGGACGGACGCACAGCGGAGGCTTAGTAATAGGGTTCCATTGGCACCCTTTGGGTACGGAACCCTAAAAACCGACTTATACCTACTGCTTACCTACTTTTCTCGAGTTTCAACTAAACGTAAGAACACGTAAGAGCTTTACAGGACGCTATTTAGTGCAACGAACATTCGATGTCGCTCGTTTCAAATTCGTAAGCGAACTAGTTAGAAGTTTTCCACCAAGGCCTGGACCACATGACATAACCTAACTGAATGACTCGTTACCTAATAACATTCAAAATATTTGGTAATTATTTCCTAATAAAACGAGAGAATATCTCCCGAACGATTACTGCCCGTTACCACCACCTCCAGTTACAAAAATCCCAAAGTTACCTTCCGGCTACACCATGTAAATATGCCATGAAACCGAAAGTTACTCATCGGATTTCAGGTAACTGGAGGTGGTGAAAACAGGGGTACGAAAAGTAAATAGTGGTATATTTTTTCATTTAGGATTTTTTCACTTTGCGGCTGTACTTTGACAGTTAATTGAGTGAGGTGCGAACGCGTAGTCAGTCGTGAAGTGACTCAGGGCAGAGCTTATAACATTCAAAATATTTGGTCGTCATCCTTAATAAAAATAATTAATATCTCCGGAACGATTACGAAAAGTAAATATGTAGTGGTCTAATTTTTTCATTAAGATTTTTTTTAGATCGCGACTGTACTTTAACAGTTTATTGAGTGATGTGCGAACGCGTAGTCGGTTGTGAAGTGACTCAGGGCAGAGCAGTGGGTGCTGTCATTATTTTATAGAAAGCTGTTTAGAAGGCATACGTACGTATGTCACGGAAGCTAAAGAATCGGAACTGAATGGATGGAGAAAATTCGATGCTCTGGTCTGCGTTTTATTGTGATAAGGAAGAATTTAATATTATGCACTAGGGTCTTGGCTCTGCTCGGGTTAATTCAGATTCAGACACCTGAGCCGAGCCCTCGGCCGAGCCCAGCAAAATGTGATTAGAAACCTTCGTGGGCGTGTTATTCAAAGTGTCAGCTTAAAAAATCTGGATCTCGACCACAGCGCCACCTACCGAGTCCAAATATAGCTAAAAACCATCCAGGTGACTCCATAAGTACATTTTTTTAAAAAATGGGTAAAACCGTTTAGGAGAAGAAGAATTACCGACCCCCGTGCATTGGAAGGTATGTATATTAAAGATACCTAATCAGAAAAGAAATTAAAATAAAACACATAAAAATAAAATTAAACTTTCAAATTCTGCCTTTACCCTTTTTGGGGGATGGCTCAATATCCCTAAAATATAGTGAGTACGGCAGGAGATAGACGAAACCATTCTTGAATCTTATCTATCTTGCCTTTGTTTAGTTGTCGTACAATTTTTTTCACTACCTCCAGCTAACCTGTAATCCGATACATAACTTTCGGTTACATTGCATATTACTATGTAACCGAAAGATAACTTTGGGATTTTTGTAAGTGGAGGTGGTGGAACCGGGCGTCAGACAAGCAACCCTAACGTTTGGGGCTCTGTTGTGCCATCTGAAGCTTAGTATCCCCGCCTATTTAATAGCCAAATTAATTTTAACCGAATAAAAGAGATCCTTTTAAAATTTGTCTCGTCAAATATTAGTCCAGATGAAATAAATTCTGCGAATTTTCCAAATGCTTCGTGTTTCCTGATACAAGTTTAGAATAATTTTGTATAACGGCATGCGAGTTAAAGACTGTACCACATAATACTGCCATTCTTACAGGCTATTTATTTCATATTGTCTTGGTAAAGTCGTAAAATTTGCATTAGGTACGCGTGCTAAAAGCTAGGACTATTGTTTCGCCTTCCAAGTATTTCGTCTTCAGAATTCGTGTATTTCTGACGCCAATATGTTAAAAAAAAATTGCCAAAATGCGCTGTACCTCCAAGTTCGAACCGGTTTAGCTAGTGGTATTCCCTAAGTCAACCAAATCGAGCAGCCCTTGCAGAGAGCTGACGAGATCTGACATAGATTCGAGACAAGCTACATATCTATACGTCTCTACCTAATAGATAGGGATAACTTCTAGTTAATGTGACTTAACCCAGTCAGGTTATCTGAGGTTAGGAAAGGCATGCAAGCTTCTAAAATTATCTCTGGAAAATCTTGGTACGATAAATTCTAAACTTAATGGATACCTTAGAGTACATCCCATCGTGTTATTGTAGGATGTTGCCTGAGACCGTAGTCCCAGTTTTTTTTATTATTTTTTTTTATTTTTTTATTTTTACGTCAACGTTGCCGTTTACGCCGACTCCGCGTTTTCATACAAATCGGAAGTCCGAGTTTGACTTTGACATCTTGAAGAAAGTAAAACCACGGAATAAGTAGTAAACATATGAATGGGGTTTGACGTTTTTACGTAACTTCGAAGTTCCGTAAAAACGCCTATTTAGGTGAGAACTCAGCCTGACCACTCTAAAAAGTAGGTTTAGTAACGCCGTGAGAATTAAAGCTCACGCATCGCAAAAAGCCTATGCGTTGTAAAAGTACAGACTACCAACATTATGACACATTATGTATTAGTAACTTTCCAACGCACTCTGGCTACCTCATAGCCAGAATGCGTTGGAAAGTTACTCCGTGTAATAAATAATTAGGTATAAGGAAGGCACTTTTAGCCTGCCCCCCGTGGACTGTTGACTCTAGCGAATCGAATGTGATGATTCATAAATTTTATTGGCAATGTTATCACAATTACAAAGGGTCATTTATTTATGCACATATCGTGCAGATGGCTCGAGAATGTCCCGCATGTCTTATCTCTAGCGAGCTCGATCATTGTGTATTTGTCTGTTCGAAGTGGTAGAGCCTTCTTATAAAGAGGGTACACGGATTTAAGACCAGCTAAAATCGGTCATAATTGTAACTTTTTGCAATATAATGGCTATTAACACTTACGGTTGACCGGTGTGTTCCTCGGATTGCGCCGACATGTTTCGCCCGCTGCGCCGCGGGCTTCTTCAGGACGGTGGCTGTCCTGGAGCGACGTCCGACAGATCGGCCTGTCAAACGTCAACTGCCGGCCGTCGGCTGCGGAGATTATACCGGTGGGTAGGCTGCGACACGCCGGCGGATGAGGGTAGTCCGAAATTTTGGTGCACCATAGACAAGTACGGCTGCGTACACACCTAACTAACGATGTCAGTTCCCGCGGCTGGTGTACGTGTATCTTGAATTTTATGATGCGCCAGTAGTGGAGTCCAAGCCGATGAGAGCTTCATGCTGTCGTCGCGATTGAAGTTAGCATGTCTTGAGATTTCAATAGATTCACGGACCAGACGTGGCATGTAGTATTTTTCTACCGCTAACGTTGTGATCTGGTCGAAACGAATCCAATGATTGCTCCCACTATCAAGAACATGCTCACATATCGCTGACTTATGCCGCTCGTTGTTTTTCACCGCCTTGATATGTTCCGATACCCTCGTCTGTATGCTCCGCTTCGTTTGTCCTATGTAGCTCTTGCCGCAGCTGCAAGGTATCTTGTACACACCCGGGGCCTGGAGGGGTATCCTATCCTTTACTGATCTTAGCATGGATTGTATCTTAGACATGGGTTTAAAATAAGTTTTTATATCTATCTTGCGGAGAAGTCTACCGATCCGGTCTGTCACTCCTCTTACGTAAGGTAAATATGCATTTTGCCGGGATGCACCATATCTAAGTACTTGCTGGTCATGTCGGCGCAATCCGAGGAACACACCGGTCAACCGTAAGTGTTAATAGCCATTATGTGCAGTGACGGTGTAAACTTAAGAACTTATTTTTGCAATATGTTCTGCGCAATTATCGATTGGATTTCCGAGCATTGGGTCTATCAATTCCGCCACCAACTTAGAATTCTCCTACAGTCTCTCCTCCTGTAATCATGCCTCCTCTCAATATCAATTCTACATTCATTTTACATTCGTTAAAAAAAACGATGTACAGTCGAACAAAGAGTTTAGGATACACATCCGGTTGAATGAAAAGATGAACAGTCGAAATACTTTGTCTTTTGGAAACAATTATAGTGTTGAGTATAGATTCAAACATAGTTGAGGATATCTACTATACTCTAATTCAGTTAACCGCGATGCATAAGCCCCTCTCACTCTATGTACTGCGTATAACAGAAAAGGAGAGAACACAAGTGGGCGGCAACCCTTACATCAAATCACGTTCAAATACTCGAAATGTGCGGGCGGCCCGTTTTACACGCACGCATTTGACATAGTATCATATTTTTTTAATAATTCAATTATATATGAACACATTTGTGATTATATACATGTGTTCTTTTTATTCCCAGTTGCCACAGAAATGCGACATCTTACATTTTAAAGAATGGCCATGAATGGCCACTCGCACATTATATGTTTGGTAAACACGTCCGTACCGTACAAAGTCCGAGTCACAACTAAAAGAAAGCGCACGTGTGGAATAGGCCGGATAACCGACGCCGTCGAAGGTAACGCACTAATCACAAACAAGCCTTTTGTTCTCGTAAAACTGGAGGGATGCGCGGTGCATCGCGCTTATCTGAAATAGACTATAGCTAATGAGTGAACAAAACCCTAACAAAACTGAACCAGAGGTTGTGTAAACACCATTCATTTTTACGTTTAACCGGAAGTGTTTCCTTTGCCCTTTAGTTGACTGTACTTGCTAAATAGGAAAAAGTATAATATAATTAATTAATTGGTTTAATTTAAGTAATTAATTAAAGATCGGTTCAAGAATTTGTCCTTCGTTTCATTTGGTACCCTATTCGTTATTTACTACCGAGCGTTAGGACTCTATGTAGTCACAAATAAGGGCAGAGATACTATGAAATGGGATGTAGGCATTTGTTTCTGTTTCTTTATTTCCTCCATTAGCTATACTATTTAACTCTATATTAATAAATGCGAGACTATGCCTAGTTTTCAACAAGTCCTGATTTATTTTAATCAACACTTAAAGGGCCTTTATTACTAAAGTGCTGATTATATTGTACTGGTATTGATTGCACGCTGCTAAGATTAAGCTGATCAGCAGTAGTAGTAGGTCAAAAAGGCCCCAAGGGCCTTTTTCAGCTACTGCTGATTAGCTTTATATTAAGCGCCTTTCTTAGCAGCAAGATAATCAGCACTTTAAATGTCAATTAAACTAAGTCAGCACTTGGTGAAAACCAGGCTTAATTTTATTCATCCCACTTACAGTTGCTAGTGCCGCAGACAAGCATTAGAAGGCAAGTCTACAATCTGGGGTTCAATGACAAGCTGAAACAATGGAAATTGGCGGCGCGGGCGTGGGTGAATTCGTAAGTAAAGGAATTGCAACCATTATTATATCAATGGAGAAATCCGTGCAGTAGGCGTGATAATGACGAAACAACCGCCGTCGTTTTGCCAGCGATGATGGCGGCGGCAGCGGTGCGGTAGCAGGCAAAAATTACACGGTGACTGTTGTCGCCTTGTGGTTTCGTATTCAAGGGGCGTACACTGGACTGTATGTGCACTTTTAGGTATTGTAAGTTGTGTCACACCGTGTCTGTACACTGTCCAACCAACGACGGCGACGGATCGGCGAGGTCCGTTTAGCGCGTAATTTCGCAAACAAGTCCAATATTTGCATTTACCTCGTTTGGACACAATGACGGAACTGGGCGGTGTTCCCGTTATTTCTAGGTCGGAGATAAGAGGAGATCGGCGACGGTGAAATCGTCCTCGAATTTTATTTCAGCTTGAAAGGGTAGCGGAAAAAAACTCCCAAAGGAGGATTGACAGAGAAGCTTTTTCCGAGTATTATTATTCTTCCACACCCTCTACATTTGTATGCATATTTTTGCTCTTTAGGGCTCTTGTGATTTCTGATGTTGTGACTAGAATCGAGAAAGGAGTGCTAAGATAGTTTGGACATATGGAACGAATTGATGACGAAAAAATTACGAAACAAATCACTGGCTGGCGGTCAGCCAGTGTCGTTCCCAGGCGGCTTAGAAGAACGTACCACGACCAAATCGATATAATTCCTCAGAAAGGTCTGATACGTAGCACCCGTAATCGTAGAGCATTTATGAAAAGATATGTCTGTAGAGGAAGCGAAAGAGGTGTGCTGTGATCGTACTGTATGGTGCTCTATAATCTCTGCCTACCCCTCCGGGAAAGCGGCTCGGAGGTATATGTATTTATGTATGTATTTTCAAATCAGCGAACCCCTTCATCTGTGTAAAAGTATTTGGGCTCACCTGTCTCTGCGTCTTGTCCGGCAGGATGACGGAGAGGTCGAAAGTGCGCGCCTTCTTGTCGCGGCCGCTGGAGCGCAGCAGCTTGCTGGACTTCCTCGTGAGGCTCTGCGCCTTCTCGGGCAGCTTGAGCGCCACGATCGACATGCTGCGCGAGAGCCGCCGGCCCAGCTTCCTCGTGCGGAGCGACATTGAGCTGCGCTCCACGCCTGGCTCCTCCCCGCTGACAGCGGGAGCGGCTTCCGCCGATGCCATGTCGCGAACACCACTAATCAAACTTGTCACTTCGGCCTCTCACTGCAGTCCACAAAGAGCACTCATCACATTCGCGGCGACAAAGTCATCCCGGTAACGCCTCCGGACAGTCATCTTTGACCGGCTGGATCGAACAAGACAGGAGACTCACATCTGTCTTCGGTGCCGAGATCAGCTAAGGTCCTATCGCACGAGAGAAGCGTGTAATGACGATCAAATGAATGGACTAATCGATGTCACGTTAGCAATGTATTGATGCACGAATGTAGGGCGCGTGTTATCGCGACCGGTCCCGTGCGTACGGTTCGAGCAGCAGACGCAACGCGAAACCTGCGCGCTGCGAGGCGGTTCGCGAACTACTGGTCAGATCGCCGGCGCTGCCTGCGCGTCGCGGTGATGCGGATCAGCCAGCTCCGAGCGACCTCCCCGCGTCTCGCGTCGCCCCGTTTACGCCTTCGCCGAAGCTGAAGCGCATCACAAACATATTCATTGGCTAAATCAAATCATCAATCGAATTGCGACTGTCAGGGACCTATTATGTTCCATTGTGTTTGCGTGCGATAGCGTTATTTATGGACTCCGCTTGATGAGTCGACGCCCTCGTGGGCGGCTGATTTGTACTGCAGGCGAACAGTTGCTGCATCGCAGATAGGAAGTGAGAGCTGAACTTATTTTTAAAGGATGTATTGAATGTGCGGGTAGTAGTGAATTGTATGCAAGCATATTACGATTTGCAGGTCTATAGGCAAGATAACTATGTCTTAAAAGTAATTACATGAGTAATTAATTAATTATGCAAGTAAGAATGGAAAGAAACTACTCTCATTTTAGGTAGTACTTCAGTTTCAGCGCTTATGACGGAGATATGATCAATTAGGACTTAGGTAGACCCGTAAGCATCTGAAAATCAAGCTCTGCAACAAAATCCCTGCATTTAGAAAAGCCAGCGTCTCCCGTCCGTCTGTTAGGCTATAACTAGAGAAACGCTCATTCTATTTAAATGCGGTTTGTACCTACGTATAGCTTCATTTCTTCCCCAATTTACAGGTTACTTAACACCACGCAAAACCACCGAGGGGTGAACAGAGGGGTTAAATATGAGGTAAGGCGAGAAAATCTTTATTCTCTTCTTAGAACTTTGACACGGACAGCCCACTCTGAATATTATTGTGTAGATTTTTTTGTATACGGGGTTTCAATGGGGATCGGGTTTATTTGAATGGCTATACAAAACACATTTATTGTTTGCAATTTTAGATATTATATTTTCTTTTTTGGAGGCTCACTCTTTGGCACTATGTAAGTGCCAAAATCACAACATCGTTTAAATGACCACCTCGACTTCGTAGGTATTTTAGCATGAAGACGAAAGGCCCATACATTTTTGACATAATGGCACGTTCTTATTGTTCGCATAGATACACCAGTGATTCCACATAAACCTACAAAAAATTATCATGGAGCTTGGAGGCTATTTTTTGTCCGCGAATCTTCAGATCAGGAGCCCGTTGAAGATCTCTTTAAGTAAATTGACCGTTTTTTTTTTTCATATATTTAGGTGCTCATGCCTGTCCTGTTGAAACTGTTCTTCCAATTTCGGCCAAAGAAAATTCCGCATCATGTGCCGTTAACGATCACCATTTATATTTATGGCAGCACCAGCACCGACCTCGTTCTCAAAAAAATAAGGACCAATTATTGCCCCCAGCCAAAATGCGCACAGACAGCCACCCTTAGGAATATCACGCCTTTCATGAACCTCTTAATCATTTTAATTGACCGAAATTCGACAATTTTGTTTGTTTACAAAGCCGCTAGCCAAAAATGAGCTTCATCGCTAAAGATTATTTTCTGCAAAAATGAGGGTCGTGATCAAATTGCTGTAAAGCCCAATTAGCGGTCAGTACTTACCTTTAGTTCTTACGTCAGCTGAATTTTGTAAGGGTGTAGATTTAGACCATTAAAATAAAGTTTTAATTTGCTCACTATATGCTTAGTAACCGTAAAAAATATCTTGCTGATTTCTTGCAATAAAATTGTCAATTACATTCAAAGTCGCAGAAAAATTTAAAAACTTATATATTGATGTAGAAATAAATCTTATCTAGCTTCTTCCATTTCAAGAAATATTAATGGTGTAGGTCTTTTTTGTTAAAAATATGAATATATATATATGATTTTATTGAATCAAATACTATTATTTCATATGAGCTTTATTGAAAAAACTAAATCCGTGTCAACGAAAAATAGTAATACAACTTGAAAGGCGAATTGTCTCGAAATCAAAACAGAGGCCACAAAATGTTTTGTTTAAATATCAAAATATTAATAAATGCCAAACTACATTCAGAGTGATGGAGCCGAAACATTGCACACGTTACTCCCAGCTATACTCCACATTTACCCCCAAAAACTCTGAGTGAGTATATCTACCCACTATAATACCACCGATACCACCTCCCCCCCCCCCCTAAATATTAACCCAACAAACCGCATAAGTGTCAATCATGGACTTTTCCTTTTATGTGCACGGATTGAACTGGATGAAAAACAAGGACAATTTTTAATTTCCGCTTCGACCTTTCTTTTATCTGATGCCATCAATCTGGGCGGGCTAAACATTATCCCGGATATAGAATGGGACCTACTGTTTCACATGGATTCCGAACCATAACAGCTCGCATTCGTGACGAAATGGACTTATCCAACACAGAACGAGAAAGATGCGGTTCGTAATTTTTCAGGACAATAGTGATTGTTTACGTATAGTAACTATTTGGTACATATATTTTTAATATTTTAAGCCTCTATATCTCCGTAATGCCAATTTAGATTTTAATAACGTAACCATATAATAAAGTACATTTCCTATTATTCACTTTATTGTAAACAAGCGAGGAAACAAAATGCCCTAATCTAATGCACCTAGATGCACTTGTAAAATAAACAATTAAATCGATGGCACCAGAGACATTGAACATAGGCTGCTTTTGTTAACACGAAGTTTTAATACATCGAATATTCAGGGAATAAACAAGTGAGTTTATGTTATGGCGTGTTAAGGTTAAAATTAATTCGTAGTATTGGTGAATCACGCTAACAGGAAAATGATTCATGCGATCTGGTCGCCCAATCGAACACTAAACGAACGACTCTATGGGTACTATGCACGATGTCGCAGGCTCTGTCGGCGCTAAGTGGCTGATTAAGCCACTCAACAGAACGCCTAGGTGGCTTTCACATGCCTTTCATGCGAGAGGTTATGGGTTCAAATCTTCGCCGCGGTCATGCACCACTTTTCTCTTTATGAGTTGGATAAGTGCATTTCGTTACGAATGCGAACTGTTCACGGTTCGGAACCCAAGTAAAACTGTAGGTCCCTTCACACCCGGATTGATACCACCGCATTGGATGACACTATGATTGAAGCGGCAATGATAAATTGACCGGGTTTTCCATGCAGTTCAGTGTACCCGTGCTCATAAAGGGAAGGTCCCGGCATGGCCCCTATTTCGTTCGGGATTTTGGTCTAATATCACGACGGTAATTGTATGGTAGCCATCCATGGCGGGTTCCATATTAAAAAACTTGCTCTGATGCGCAGACTGAGTCATCTTTACACGGAACGTCGGTCACGAGTACAGGGAGCCGAGCCTGATCTGGGCCCAGAAATGCATGCTTTAAAAAATAGATATTAAAAAAAAAGTTTAGTAAAATATTTTATTTAAATGCTTTTGATGCAACTAAACGGCAGAATTCATCACGGCGAGTCAATCATGGCGACCCCCTGATAGGTGCTAAATTGATCAAATTCCTTTAGACATTTTCTGACATTTTACGCCGATCTTAGACATGTTCCCTGTTCAGTTCGTGGGAGCCGGCGAGGATATCGTTCCTCAGCAACGACACGGGCCACTTCACCGACCTGCTCGTGCGCAGCCGGCGACGGCAGCAGAAACGCGCGCTCCCGCAGGCGCCACCGCCGACCGTTTCGGGCTCCCAGCACCCCGGGTATGACGCGATGGAGCGTATTCCCAGACTCTCCCACAGCCACGCAACCTTTGATGCCAGCCAGGTGCTTGCCACTGCGTTTGAAGGACTTGCCTTTCATGCCAGAGGTTAAGGGTTCAAATCCTCGGCCATGCACAACTGTCTTTCTCTTTCCGAGTTGGATAGGTGTAATTGTTACGAATGCTTGCTGTTTCATGGTTTCGAACCAATACAAAACTGTTAGTCCCCTTCCCCTACTAGGTGGCAGGGTGAAGTCCGTACGGGTTGGTACCACATGAATTGGATGAAACCGCAATTGCCCGTGTTTTCCATCCAGCTCAGTGTAGCCGAACACATAAAGAGAAGGTGCCGGCATGACACCTAATTCCTTCGGGAATGTGGTGTATTGGGATAACCTCATGTCAGGTTCCATAAAAAAAACAGCTACATTGAACTGAAGACGGAAACATATATTTGCTGCCACCGCTTGTAATTCCGAGGTTGTCCTCGAAGTATACTTAAAACTTGGTCGTGCAGAAACGGAAACGAGGCAGTGGAGGAGACAACTTCGCTCCTGCAGCTGCTCCGCTCGCGCAGGCAATCGGCGCTGTCCATGCAGCTGCCGGACACTATTGGCGCTCCTTCCACGACCATCCATGAGTTCGTATGCCATATTTCGTTTCCTTTTCTGCTATGACACGATTCATTGTCATAGCAGACATCCTCCTGCCATGGTTTCCGCAGCTGCGGTGCGGAAGGTGAGCGTGCATTTCCGATTTTGTACCTATCTGGCTACGAGATGTTTTGTGCAATTAGCGACTTCAGAAAAAGGAAAACTGTCCATCGATTGCAACAGCCAAACGGACGACATCTCTTGGCTTATAGGATTCTCATTACCGCCATTGCGAGGCCTGCTTTTATAAGATTTTTATCAGCATGGTCGATACCATTCGCAGATCACCACCTCCGAGATTGCCCACTGTGTGTTTAAATGTGCCAATGAGTGCATCGATGTGTGTGCGACAGAGTGGAGGACGAGAAGTATCGTCGTGAGGAGAGGTGCTCGCGCATGGCTGGCTGTTGCGGCGGCGGCGGCGGCGGCTGCGTGTGCGCAGGCGTCGGCCGCGGCGGAGGCGGTGCCGAGGGAGCGTGCGCGAGCACGTCGCGGTCGCGCGTGTCATGTATCTCGCACTACGTCGACTTGAACTCCGTGCTGTCCACTCACGCGCTCGCCCGGATTAAGGTATCTCTGAACTGTCTCTGTGGCTCTCAGAACTGTAGACCTCGCGAGTCTGTCTTTATAAATATTTGTCATTTTGTAACATTTTTAAAAATATTCAGAAACTGGTTTGCTTAATTTTTTTAAATTGAAATAATTATCGAACTTGCTTACAAAATTTCACGAGAATCGCGACCTGTACAGGAGAATAGGGACATACGAAAACATTTTGTCTTTTCTCGGTCTCCATGTAAACGGTTACGTGGCTTCGATAAATTCTAATTTATGATTTTATGGCCGGCATGGTTTTCGCAGCCCCCCTGTAAATTCGATATCCCATAGGCGTCGTCGGGCACCTTAAGGTGGCCCAACCCGCTCATCTCCCCATACAAAAGGGGAAAGAAGATCACGCCTATATTTCTTGTCAGAGATCCAAAATATTGCTCAAAATAGCTCTATTTGATTGAACTAGATGTCTGATGACCATTGGCATTGTAAAATTGTGTTTGGTTTCCAAGTTATAACGTCCGAAAGTTCGGATTTTTCGCGCGTTTTATACAATAACTTTGGAGGTGGATTACGCAATGATAAAGTAAAAACATCTTAATAAGATTCGTCATCAGACATAGCTTATTTAATCAAGATTTATAATCTATTTGGTTTTTGTTAGATTTTTGACTACAGCGGTCGTGGTTTACTTTTAGCTATAAGTCGTTTTGAAATTAAAATTTTCGTAAATCTTACCAAATTATACACTATGCACATTGTCTTTTTTGTGGACATGTTGCATCTTCCTCATCACGGAGCCTGTCTTATTCTTGGAAACAGAGAAGGTCCCAGAGCGCAACAGCACGGTTTTGTACCGTGCCCGCGAATGAGTTGAGGCCGCCGGGTTGGGCCACCTTAAGATGTCCTAGCGTACGCCATATGCCGCGCTTAAAACATTTTTTTTTTACAAAATATTGCTTACTTTAAGAATAACCCGCTGCAGTAATATGCGCATTTGTTAGAACTTCCCATGCGGTTGTTGCTGTATTACTGTGCGTCTAGGAGATGCGATCACGTCCCTGCCTACATCCTATCAAATTTTACTTATTATTTAGGGTCGGTAAATGTAAAATGCTCCCTACCGAGGTATTTCCCCCAGGGGTCCATCAAACATGGTGGGAAGAAGCCGGATGACATGGGTTTCGCGAAGTTCGCAGCCCCTGTAGCTTAGCAAAGCCGCCCGTGTTCCATCTACTTATGCCATACCAATAGTCTGGTGAACCTGTTGGGACCAGACCTGTACAATAGCACTACCGCAGAATGTCTCCAAATCCACCATTTGGTGTGGCTCGGATGCGAAATGATATAAACCTGTTTGTTTATGAACTTACTGCTATGGAAGGGTCACCACGAAATATGCTTGCAACTTGACACCTTGCAGACTATAAAAAACCTGGAAGAAGTCTCATCAAACATTTGTAAAGTTTCTGTAGCAAAAAGTTTTCGAAGCATATTAAAAACTCAGCGACACACAAACAATACATAAATATTCTTCAACCTTAAAACGGCCTTTACAAATCCCTGAATGACAGACCGCTGGAAAGAGTTCGAAAATCGCAACCTCGTCTTCCCCGCCGCCGCCGCCGCCGACGGTGAGGTTCTCGCTGCGGCGCTTAATGTGCCCTGTGTGCTCAGAGAAGTGGCGGGACAGGAGTTCCATAATCAACATCAAGAACTCCGGTAAGGCTAAGTAAGTAAGGTAAGGCCGGTAGTCTCAGTTGTCACCTAAATTGGCGTTTACGCCAAACCGATCGACTGCTGATTTCCGTAAAAACGTCTATTTCCATACAATTTTTTTACTAGATATTCTATGGTTTTTCTTCTTCAAGCTGTCAAAGTCAAACTTGGACTTCCGATTTGTATGAAAACGCGGAGTCGGCGTAAACGGCAACGTCGACGTTTTTGTGGCAACGTTCAGTATGCTGTGAAATGAAACGCGGCCTCGCAAATGTGCGCGCTCTTCAATTTCTCTATACATTTGATACACCAGTCGATCGGTATGCCGTAAATGCCAATTTAGGTGAGAACTCGGACTAACCACTCAGTAGTAACGTCTAATAATATAAAATAGAGATCGTATGTAGTTGCCGCTCCTACTTACTGCTGCCTCGCTGGTTGCTCTGCGGCACCGTGAGGTTCTCCCACTTGGAGTAGTCGCGTCCATACATTACACCAAAGACTCCAAGGAGCGTCGCTAGCACTATTAGGTATTCTGTGGCGTCGCTCCGAAGTGTATGTGTTTATTTACATTTCATGATTGATTTTATCCTAGACCGATTGCAGATATCTGGCTGTTCATTACAGAATGGATTTCTTTGAACTATTATGTTAAATGGACATTACTGTTCCTGAGTTTAGTGCCGAAATAAAAAATATCAAATAATTGGCAGAAAGATTGTGCCCAATCATAATATTTTTCCGCCAAGAAATAGGCTGCTATCAATTGAAATAACAGTCGATATCTTGCATTATGTTTAATCCACATATTACATTTTAAATTAAAAAAAATTAGAACGTTAGTGGCGTAATAATATTTCCAGTTTTACGTAAATGTATTTGAAGCAGCAACCGCGCTACCTCGCTGGTACACTACTCTGTTACGCAATAAAAGGAAAAACTGGCCACGTGCGAG
Source organism: Incurvaria masculella (assembly GCA_946894095.1). Taxonomy (NCBI): domain Eukaryota; kingdom Metazoa; phylum Arthropoda; class Insecta; order Lepidoptera; family Incurvariidae; genus Incurvaria; species Incurvaria masculella. The sequence goes on along the minus strand of OX335657.1, from coordinate 10,035,134 downwards.
TCGGGCTCGCACACGAAGGGCTCCGTACCATCGAACAAGATTAAACACAAAAAAAAACCTTTTTTTATGGGGTATTGTTTTAAATAAAAAAAACACTTTTTTACTTTTATTATTTTTGAATGTTACCTATTTGTTGCTATAGCGGCAAAATAAATACACACTCTGTAAAAATTTCAGCTGCCTATCTATTACGGTTTATGAGATACAGCCCTGTGACGGACGGACGGACGGACAGCGGAGGCTTAGTAATAGGGTTCGGTTGGCACCCTTTGGGTACGGAACCCTAAAATTGTACCAAGTCTTTTGAAGCATAGCCTCCTAAATAACATAAGTTAGCATTATGATTATTACATTACATTACAAATTATGATTATCGAGTCTATTAATTACGCGAGGCGTTTAGAGGGGGAGGGTGTCGAGCCGATTCTCACCCAAAATCATATAGGGGAGAAGGGGTCTCGGCAAATAACATCTCTTATTTTATTTATTTCTTCCGCAAAAAACAGGGTGAGAAAACTGGGTTAAATGAAATACTTAAAACATGTCTCTTTTCTTTCATATGCTTCCGTCATCCAACGCAATCAAACACAAATTAACGTATTTGAAAAATAAATGCGCATTTAAGAAAACTCACGTGAGATTAGAAGGAAGAAGCCGGGGGTCGAGCGAAATCTCACGAAATCTCACCAAGGGTCGAAAAATCGCCAAAAACCCCTCACGTAATTAATGTACGCCCCTACAGCTGCCAACATGTATTCAATCACAATCCGCTCAATGAACCGACGTTCTCTAAGGGCCGAGTGCACGAAAGAAGAAAAAATCAAAATCACCGTCAAAGTATGATCAAACACGTCACTTTGTGTGGACAGTATGGAAGGAACTCTATGCGGATCACTAAAAGTGACGTGTTTGAACAATGATTAACTCGGCCGTCTCATCGTACAACCGGGGCTAAGAGTGCCTGAAAAAAAAGCGTTGGTTGAGTGTTTGTTAATAAAAAAAGAATAGTTACTTACAGTAACTACTAACGAGTATCACATGATCCAAAATTATTTTGCGTTAATTTAATTGCCATTAGAATAATAGGACCAAATTGGAGTCCATACGTACACATGCATATTATTATACATATTTAATACGTACATATTATTAATATTTCTATGGCATGATAATATTATAAGATTGTTTATTATCTATAGCATTAAAAATTATTAACACCAATAAATTTCGATGATAATTTATAATCGTATCTGACATAGTATTTTAATTTCAGGACTGAAGAGGAATTCGGCGTTTGACAGGAAAACTTCTGTGATAGTGCCTGCCCGACTGCAAACCGCCATCAAGTGCCCATAGTAAGCCAATTTCCAGAGACCCTATATCTCTTTGGAGTTGGAGTCTCACAAAATTCTGCGAAACCCAGGTGTCCCCCTGCCGACGGTGATACTATACGCCTGCGTCATGCTCGCGTTAAACGAGGTTCCGAAGACCCCAGCCAGTAGTCTCAGTTCTCACCTAAATTGGCGTTTACGTAACTTCGAAGTTCCGTAAAAACGTCAAACTCCATACAAGTTTTTACTAGATATTCTGTGGTTTTCAAGCTGTCAAAGTCAAACTCGGACTTCCGATTTGTATGAAAACGCGGAGTCGACGTATACGGCAACGTCGACGTATTTACGGCAACGTTGAGTAAGCTGTCAAATCAAACTCGGACTCGCAAATGTTAGTTCGATTAACGCCCACTGCGCGCGCTCTTCAATTTCTCCATAGATTTGAAAACGCCAGTCGATCGGTTTGCCGTAAACGCCAATTTAGGTGACAGCTGAGACTTCGGATACCCATCCGGAAACTTTTATGAGGAATACTTAAAACGAGGCGCAGACTATCCTGTTTCCACTTCATCCCGGCTTGCGGTCTGGCGACTGGTGCGCCTGGCTAGCACCAGGCTGTCGGCTAGATAAATATCGGCCATATCGAGCAGATCATTTATTTGCTGCAGAAGAGCCGTAGCAAACCTGCGAGGCTTTGGAGCAACAACGTGTGACCAAGACTTGTATGTTGCGGCCATATGCAGAAAGTCAACGATCCGGTTACAGAAGACGGATGCAAGGCCCTAGAAAGCAAATGTTGAAAGCAATGGTTGAAAGAGTATCTTGTGCCGGACCCGTTCATACGTTTTCGCAAATTCCAGCCCGATAGCCACAACTTCGCCATTATGATACGATGTGTTATTGGCAGATGAATATTGGCTGCAAAGATACCAAATCCTACCTAGTTTTGGTTTTGCGCAGCCGCCTGCGCCTCGAGGAGGAGAACCTGTCAAGTTCCGCCCGCCAATCTCTCCGACAATCAATAGTCTGAAAATATGGACTGCGTTGCAGCAACCCCCGACCGATACTGGAGGAGATGGACTCGTGCTGCGCGCCGGCGCTGAGCGGGTGGCACTGCGGCGGCTCGGCCTGGCAGCTCTCGCGCGCGCGCTGCTTGCGCGTGAAGCACGCCGCGCTCGTGCGCGCGCGCACGCCGCCGGGCGCGAAGCCCTCGCGTTCGCCGCCGCCGCCGCCGCGCGCGCTGCTGTCGCAGGCCGACCTCGAGCGCCGCGTCAACTCGTTCCTCTCGCACTGATCGTTCGCAAAATCCTCCAGTTGCTTTTTGTGCAAATGTTATTTTATAACTGACCAACCAGCTTAGACGTGCACGGTGCCTCATTACCGTGACCACATCGCGCCACCAGAAATCTGTTTTGTTCCAAATGTATGAGCTTTTCCTATTTTATTTATTTTAAATACATATTAAATATAATTTTATGTATTATCTTGTCTTATTTTAGCACGTAGACATTTGCAACTCGCCTTCTTTTGCTCTCTCTGTTCGGTACAAATTTTGCGTTCTTTTTCTGTAACTTGACATGATACAAGTATACCACAGTACACCACAGAACACCACATTGAAACTAGGTGCAATCACAGAACCTTCCTTATATGAAAACAACGAACTTTCCGATGACCTAAGGATCGCTTATGTAGGAATGGGTCGGGATTGGATGACATTGGAATCAGCTTCTCGCCGACTGGCCCATATAGGAGCCCGCATGTCTACATTTAAGTAAGTACACAATTAATTTTATATTGTGAATTTTACATGTACGTTCTCAAAAATCTCTTTATTGTAGTCGTTTTACAACAGGATTTACGTGGACACACTGGTACAGAAAATTCAGTTGAAGGATCTTTTCAATCAATTATAGGCATGCACCATTTATCATCGTAACGGCACCTACCACAGGCTCACTGGTTGCTACCCTACTACTTGTGATTGACGCACAAGCTCAAAGAAGTGGCAGGACCGAAGCTGCTACTATCACCAGCTGGATAATATTCATAAGGTTTCATTATGCACACAGCCACAAATTCAAATATTATTTCTTAATGGTATTACTAAATTTCACATGGCAATGGGGGTAGAAAGAAAATAATTCAAATCTATTGTATACAACAGAAAAATTCTAATCCTAACTACCTACTCCCCAACTGTTACGTTCTACTAAGTAAGTACGCCATTATGCAAAAAAGTTAAATTCGTCTAGTCTTTCAAAAAGTTACATCATTAAACTCACAGGTCGATATAATTATTTAATCACTTGCTCTGCGACGTAAACGTACAGTGCGTGGTTCACGGTTGGTTGAATTATCTGGGTGTTCGCATTCAGTGCAAAAAGTTTGACGTTCGGTAACGAAGAGTTTCACATAATCGATCATTAACCTGCTATAATTAGCTCGCTATATGTCATGGACACATCCGTAATTCCGCTGCCGCATGCCATTGCATACCTATTTTAGTATTTTTTTATCTATGAAGGAAGAAAAAATGTTAACACTTCCGGTTGTCCCATAGAAATAAGATCTAAGCGCGCTGCGCGCGCATGCTAGGTCTATGGGTTGTCCGGTGTGGAAATCGGTTATCGCCGACTTGTTTCGCCCGGCGCTTCTTCAGGACGGTGACTGTCCTGGAGCTGCGTTCAACAGCTCGGCCTGTCAAACGTCAACTGACGGCCGTCGGCTGCGAAGATTGTATCGGCGGGTAGGCTGCTACACGCCGGCGGATGAGGGTGTAACGAGGCTCCCTACTGGCCAGTATTCTGTGCCAGCCGGATGGTTAGCTCTGTTATTTCCAACGGGAGTCTTAAATCTACTCCCTGACCTAACCCTACCTACCTATTCGCTGCGGTATAGGTGGGATCTAAGGAAAGGTTATCCAGGATATAAAATAGGGTTGGACGGTGATATGGTAAGAAGCCTTGGCGGGGATCCCGGATAGGGATTCCAGGCGGGAACCACTGAGAGCCACCAAACGACCTGATCGAAAATATCATTTGTTTGGAGCAGCTTAGTTTGAAAGATCACGGAGCCTACTTAGCAGAGAAGGTATCATACAGTCTTACAATCATTCCAAACGATGGAACAGCTCGCATTCATGACGAAATGAAGGTATTATCCAGTTCCATTTTTGTATGTAATAAGTGTTGCATTCAGTTTGCATTCACGAGGCGAGAAGTTCTCACAACGAATACCTTCGAGAAACTGTCATCATATTGAAAAAAATATAATGACAGCTTCTCGCAGGTTATTCGTTGTGAGAACTTCTCGTGTTCGCTTCCCGAGTAGACACCCAGGGCGGAATATTCTTAGATATTCATACATTCCCAGTTGAAAATGCATGGGCTGAAATCAGACGGGAATTTGCCTCATTTATGTATACGATATTCTGCCCATCTACTAAGGAAAGCGAAAGCGAAAATTTCTTGTGTTCAGTTCTGTCAAACTCTATGCAGAAAAAGATGCCTTCTTTGTTTTTTTTTTAATCTGCAAGAATATTATTTACCCAATTCACAACCCCAATGTAGTTGTTCTGTTTACAAAATGGCACATTACGCCACTTTTAGGTGTGTTAAAATTTAGGCGACGAAAATGTTGACATCAAAATTATATATCAGCCTTTTGACGTTTAAATTATTCAGCGTCAGCGTTCTAGCGCAGCTCTATATATTAAGAAATATTTTTAAAACATTCCTGTCTCTTTCTACCTCAACAAAACAAAAAGCAATTGGTGCCAGAAGTGTCACCTTATGCCTAGCTCTAGTTGCTCTAGAACGTGTGTGTTTGGCTTGAATTTTTTACAAACTGGAATTCTGTGCTGGAACTGTTCTTTGTTTACAATGGAAATTGAGACTGTGCTGCAGCTGAAGGATGCTAAACAAGTACCAGACATCATTCACCAGTACAGTCCTGCGCTGCGTCGAGAGCAAACACCGCTTGTCATCGACAACGGTAATCAAGCTCCACCTAACCTTAAAACTGAAACACTTTTCCCATACAATCCCTTTTTCATAGGGGAATCTTGTTCATACTTCTTGTTGAGCTTGCTCTCGGGTGAAATTTACAAGACTTCGCCATTCTTAGCTTCTAGCTAGCTAGAAGCATTCTTGGTCAAGGAACATGGGCGCGAAAACGAAGTTTTCTATCCAAAATATTTTTTGAAAATATGAAATCCCGTCAGCAATATTAACGTTCGTTCTGTATTCCGACGCGAACAGATCATGTTGACAAATTCATATTGCAGGTAAAATGTTGCCAACACGTAATTTCCCATAATAAAGGGTAAAATTAACAATTGCTGTACTCGTATTGCTCCAAAACCGACTTAGCCGCCCCGACATTACATGTTGGTGTGCGTCATGCCTAGAGTGTTTTTTAGAAGTGCGGAGATGAAAGCTCGCGCAGGAGGTCCTGAGCGGAGCTCATGCGCTCATGCGCTCGTGTAGTGAAAGGGCCGACCAAGCGAGTCTTTCGGCGTAGACATCAACTTACCTGCCTGGGCTTCGAAGTACATTTAAAAATTGGGTTTTCTCACCTAATTATCAATTCAGAATGATGCATATTTGGGTTTTTCGTAGGTTTTTTTTTTTTGCAGTTTTAATGGCGCACTCTTGTAAATTTTTTCCTTGCTCTCAAATAATAATACTCCTAATTTTTCTGTATGATGTAGAATTTAACGGTATAATGTTTTATAATTTTTCTAGGTATATAAGAATTTAATGTATTTGTCTTTTGACTCCCAGCGATGTTTGTTGTCGGTTCTTCATCCTCCGTGGTAATGCAACCGTCTTCAATCATTTAAATGTAATGTCAGTGCAAATGCGACAACAGCTGATCAGCAGACAATTTAGTACGGAATGGTTGCTTATTAAATCAATAGTTTTTTCATTCATTAAATTAAATCAACACAAAATTTCTAACCTACTATCTTAACCAACAAATGATTTCACAGAATCTTTCGCCCCAGTACTAAAACAGTTTCAACGAGTTTGATTATTATTTGATGATGTGCCCGTAAACTTGTGATGCGACGTTTAAATGCAAAATGGGTCGACTTACTCTGCTCTCAAGCAGCCTGGATATTTTTTGTGAAAACATTGACCGCTGTGATTATATTCCTTCTTTGGTGAAAAGCAAAATAAAATTTCTGATTCATAGGATTCATGATGCTTTTTCCTTTTTAACTTATGATAAAAAACAGTGCGCAGCGTTAGCTCCATTGTTGTTGAGAAATGTTTGCCTAATGCATCAAAGAAATTATGATATAATAATTAATAATTAATATATAATTAATTATAAATAGTTAATAATAATAAATAATTAAAAATATAATTTTCGAAATATATTTTCAAATGTATCATTCAATTAATGGCATAAAAATATGATTATTGGTTAAAATATGAATGCACGCCGTGATAAAATCAGCGACTAGTAAGTAGGTAGGTACCTAGTTTGTTTTGGTATGACTCTGGTATTTCTGGTCTTTCTGCAGATACACATATTTCTGCTGTTTTTTTAAATTAAGTCCACCATGTAAATATGTGACTTGGGCCAGGTTCATGGCAATGCCGCGTGGGCTGGGCGACGCGTGCCGAGCCGCAACTTGTATTCAGAAACCTTCTTGCCAAGCCGCGGAAAGAGCGAGGGAAGAAAGACGCCGAGCCGCCCGTCACCCCCCCTATACAGATTGGCAATGACATACTCAACATGGAGGCTGTGCGGTGAGTTTTAGATGATCGCCACTGCTACTTGAGCCTGTTCTTCCACTCCTACGTCACAGAATATATATAGGATTACATCTAGTAGCACTTTTCGCTTGTATGGGCTCTAAGCTAGTTTCGCGGTGCGTGTGAATATCTGTGTTTTCCATCCAGTTCAATGTAGCCGAGCAATACAAGGAAGGCATGGCACCTAGTTCCCATGTGGTGTGTTAGGCTAATATCTCAAGGTCTTACGAAATAATGGCTGCAGAACACTTTTAACCCTATACGGATAACTGTCATCAGATTCCAGCTTAAGTCGCAGTTCGACAAGAACGTGGTGACACACTTCGAGGTGCAGGAGCACATGCTGGACTACACATTCCAGCACCTGGGGATAGATGGAGATGGTTGCGTGCCCCATCCCATCGTCATGACGGAGGCGCTGCTCACACCCAACTACTGTCGCCAGCGTACGTAATGGTCCCATTGTACATAATTGTCATATTTAATTTACTTGTTCCTTAATATTCATTATGCGTACCAAAATGTACCAAATTGCCTTGTAAATAGTATAAAAAAATTATAAAACAAACAATTTATGTATTCAAGTTTCATCAAATTCTCATCATCCTTTTAACCCTCAAATGTATGCTTCCATTCCTTGATTGGTTCGCCCAATCAAAGGAAAATTCCTACTGAACCGAACATATTATCGACGTACAGTTATGTCGGAGCTGCTAGTGGAGGGATACGGAGTGCCAGCGGTGTGCTACGGTGTGGACGCACTGTTTGCGCTGCGGCGCAGTGCGGTCGGGGACGCGGCCCTGGTGCTGAGCTGCGGACATCACACACTGCACGTGCTGCCGGTGCTGCACGGCCGCCCCATCGTGCAGCATGCCAGAAGGATCAACCTGGGTAAGTAGCTAGTAGTAAGTAGTAGTAGATATCCAAACTACCGGTGGAGGGATATGACCTGTCGGCGGTGTTCTGTGGCGTTGATACACTGTGAGTGCTGCGACTGGTGAATTACAGGCACCACAGGTGGCACATGGTGCCGATTCTCCGTGGGTCCTTTGTGCATCACGCCAGGGGGATCAACCTGGGTAAGTAGCTCTCTATGGAGCATTATGCAGTGATGTCAGAGCTGCTGGTCGAGGGATACGGAGAGCTGGTGGTGCAGTATAATGTGGTAGTTGACATTCTGTGGAAAAGTGTTCAGTAATATCGGACCTGCTGCTGGTAAATTTCACAAGACTGAGGTTAGGTAACTTATAAGGCACTGTAATTGAGTTCGTCAAGATATGGCAGCATAGGCTATGGGCTTCACTAATACAGCTGGAACTACTGTCGATGATGAATTCACAAGCTGCTGCATCTCTATAATAATAATCTCATGTAACCGGCACACTAACATGTAACGGTTGAAGGAGCAGTGCCGCGTTGCGCCGCAATACTAGGAGATTTCGCAACTAACTGTATTTGCCGACACTTTTCATAGGTGGTAGCGAGATGACCTAACGCTGCTACTGCACCTAATGTACCCGGTGCACATAAACTGCCAGCAGAGTTGCCGTTCACAGGGCATTGCCGGGAGATCCTACACTACCAGGTGTTGACAGGTGGTAGCGAGATGACAAGTTACCTGCACAAGCTGCTGCAGCTCAAGTATCCTGTGCACATGAACGCGATCAACATGTCGCGAGCGGAGGAGCTGCTCACGGGGCAGTGCCGTGTGGCGCTGCACTACCAAGAGGAGATACGGCAATGGAGCTCCCCGCAATACTACGAGCAGCACGTCAAGCGGGTGCAGCTGCCGTTCACGCAGCCCACGGTGCCCTCACAGCTCACAAGTATGACATTCTGAATCCATTCGTAGTTCGGATTTCACATAAAACTGCAGTCGACGTTGGCAGCGTTGACACTTATTAGGTGGCAGGCTTAATCCCTCCCAGATTGGTAACAACACAATGAAAATTTTCCCTATTTCTCATTCAGTTTAATGTAGACGTGCAATATAAGGAAGGTATGCAATGTTTTGGTATTATATCATGACAGGATTGGTATTAACCTTTTAAGGAACGCTTAGGTTATTTCACGAAAATATTTTTCAGCTTCTAGTGTCCTCTCCTCCTTTTTCACTCCTCATTTTATATTTCCAAAATTCTAAAACATACATTCTATCATGGCTTAGGCGTTTTGGCATTATAAAATAAATTAGTATTAATCAACCAACATGTAAATTAAATTTGTTTGAAAAGTACCATTCACTTTTAATAGGATATCGACTTTAAAACAAAAAACATAAATAAATAACAAGTATTTAGTAACAGTTAATTTATATTTAAAGTAAAACAATATTCTTGTGTCATATGAAAGATATGGCTAGTGAACAGGGCAGCCTTGCCCAAGGTATCTGCATCTAGTGTTATGGTAGAGTGATGTTGACAGTGGAGGCGCAGAAAGAGAAGAAGAAAGAGTTGGCGAAGCGTCTGGTGGAGATCAACGCGCGCAAGCGTGAGGAGCGTCTCGCGGAGGATGAGGAGCAGCTCAACCAGCTGATCTCCGTGCAGGTCAGCATGGGCATTGCTCCCTACACAGCATTCCCCAGCCACGGACTACCCCCGGCTCCACACACACCTTCCCAGGCCACAGTCCCCTATTCCACACCTTCCCCCGACGTCACATGCTCCCCACGCTATACTCTCCATGCAATACAGTGCCCACGTCAAATGTCCCACACACTCTCAAGGCTCCCCGCACATCACACACCCCTGGGCCACACCGTCGGTGGCTTTTCAAACCACACTCACCCACACGCGCTCCACATTACACAAACCCTGGATCCACATACTCCCCACAGTACACAATCCCCATATCACTGCACTGTACCTCCGATGCTCCCAAAAATCAACTCCTTCTCTGGTATCTCACGTGTGCATTGGGTAAGCTGCCAGGCCCTTTACTGCCTTCATACACACCCTCTAATCGGTCCACTCTCAGTTAGTATTGTAAGTGAAGTGTGTCCATTTTTCCAGGACATGCTTGACGAAGGCGATGGAGAAGAGTTTGAGCAAGCTCTACGGACCTTTGACATTAAGAGCTACGACGACTTGCAGGTAACCCCCTTACGTTCTCAGTCATTTCATTTTAATTTTTTTTTTGCATTGGTTGAAAACTATTTAAAAGCGGCCATTTTGCAACACTCTAATTCTGGGTACTATCAAGTGTTTTTACTAGTTAATTAATTTTTTTTTGCAAGGATATGGATAGCTGATATCACACCTACTGTCTTGATATTTACCCATCACACCACATTTTCAAAGGCATTAGGTGTCATGCCAGGACCTTCCCTTTATTTGAGTATGACTACGGGCTACTAGTGCTGTTTGCGTAACTCGAACAAATTCACTAGAATCTATGAGGTTGCAATAGATAGGAGATAGGCAGTGACACTACACCTGGTATTCCACTCCAAAATATTTGGATACCCGGTGATGTAACTCCTCAGGAAACAATTCTTAGTCGGGAGGGAAAGGCAGAAAACTGGGAAGAGAGGGCGAGACAGAAACTATATTAGCCCCAAGAATAAAGAGGATGGCGGTTATTTGACAACTTATGTTATAACTTTACCACAGAAATGATGTGTTCTTTACCTAATGAAAGATTTCAGGTTATTTTGCAGGCTTTAATAAAATAATTATTCATGCAACTTAAATAAACTATGGAATACTAAGTTATAATCTTAAACACTGTGTTAGTAGGAGGCATTGATTACGAGAGGAGGGGCGAGAATTCCAAATTATTATGGTTATAAATCAGGTGGCGAAATTGGAAGACGCAATACCTGCGAATGGTATGTTGTGCTGGTTCAGGTCCAGTATATTCGTAAAGCAGTTCTTTTTTCAGGGCTCTTTCTTTAAGGTGGCCCAACCCGGCGGGATTAACTCATTCGCGGACACAGTACAAAACCGTGCTGTTGCGCTCTGTGACCTTCTATGTTTCAAAGAAAAAGACAGGCTTCGTGATGAGGAAGATGCAACATGTCTACAAAAAAGACAATGTGCATAGTCTATGATTTGGTAAGATTTACGAAAATTTTAACTACAAAACGACTTATAGCTAAAAGTAAACCACGACCGCTGTAGTTAAAAATCTAACAAAAACCAAATATATTATAAATCTTGATTAAATAAGTTATGTCTGATGACTAATCGTTTTAAGACGTTCTTAATTTATCATTGTGTAATCCAGTTCCAAAATTATTGTATAAAACGCGCGAAAAGTTCGAAACTTAGAAACCAAACACAATTTTACAGTTCCAACGGTCATCAGACATCTAGTTCGATCAAATAAAGCTATTTGAAGCATAATTTTGGATCTCTGACAAGAAATATGGCCGTGATCCTCTTTCCCCGTTTGTATGGGGAGTTGAGCGGGACGGCCCCCCTTAATTAATGTTTACCTTGCTTAACGGTCGGTTATATGTCACATTACTCCTTAACAGTATTTTAAATGTTGGTTTTGTAATAATACTTCATTTGATGAATTAGTAATTAGCCGTAATTAAATTAGCGTACTAGGAATGTAATTTTACCGGGTTAGAAAGCCATGTTTCCTTTGGCCGTGATATATACCTCCAGCCGATGGCGGGAAATGAGCAGGGTGAGTGTTTCGATTAGACCCATTACCAGGAGGCTAAATGATACATTATATTTCTTGCCCGCGTGTGACATATCTGAAATGCACACAGTAATGTCACCATGTAAAAGCGTCTCGGTTTGCAGCGTCAGATAATAGCGTTGAACGGCCGCATCGAGAAGAGCCGCCAGCGCATCGGCGCGGCGGCGGCGGGCGAGGAGGGGGGCGCGGCCCGACCGCAGCCGCCGGCGGAGCGCGAACGCGACCCCGCCGCGCTGCAGCTGTGGCTCGATGAGCTGCGCACCAAGGTACACCTCTCGTCTCTAGCTAATGGCAAATTTATACGGCTCTATTTACGCTCTGCTGCTGGTCCAGCGAAAATAAGCAGTTTTCACCGAATTTTAAATGTTGTATGACGTTAACAGTCTATCGCTACTATCCTTTGTTTATGGTCTCTACCATAAGTGTAGAACCACATGAAAATCCGAGCATATGAACTGTTGCTCCGACAGCACTCCGCGCTGGTGTCGCGGCGCGAGGCGCGGCGCGCGCGGCGCGCGGACATGGCGCGGCGGCGCACGGCGGCCGGCGCCGAGCGCATGCGCGTGCTCTCGCGCCTCGCCACCGCCGGCGACGACTTCGGCGCGCGTGACTCCGACTGGGACGTCTATAAGAGGTACCTCAACCGCTTCGATACACTTGTGCTTATGAGGCAATGCGGCTTTGGAAAGATCATCGTACGACTGTGTGTTACAAAGTCGATGGATGTTCGCTCATTCAATAGCAATGGATTCCGTTGCTGCCCTGCGATATCTCGGTGTGATTTCTTTTTAAGCAAGATATCAGACTGTCATCACATAGATATCATATTATTATTGATAGGCTAGCAGCTTTAAGCCGTACCCCTAGTTCCACTTATCACCTAAATTGGCGTTTTTTCAATGTTTCAATAAGAGACAGGGAGACCCGTTCTCTTCGTTCATGTAGAGTGGTGAGTCATAGCTTATCCAGCCGGGTTTCGTAGCTTTTATTTTTAAGTGCAGTTGGCATTCTTGGTATAGGTAGGTAGAGACCTTGTACTCGTTCCAACCGGTCAATATCCTTGAAGGATATATAAGGTTTTTATTGGGCTTTCTTTCTTAAGCGAATGTGACCTTGCTTTAGGGTCGGTTTAACATGGATATAATTATCTTTGTACTATAGGGTTCGTTTGTACGTGAATTTATTAATATCAGTGGGAAACATTACAATATAGTGTCAGTTATGATACGCGATGTCGACCGGCGATGAAGCGCGCGAGAGGCGCGTGCGCAGCCTACTCGGTCGGCGACCTACTCGGTACTACTGCATAAATCTAATGGGACGCCGCCGCATGCGCGGGGGTCGGGCAGAGGGGCGTGGGGTGGCAGCAACATGGCTGCTATATCCTCCCGAATGTATAGGGCGCGCTATATTACTATGGTTTTCAGTATAAGTCGCGAGGCGGACTCTGAATCGGAGGCGGACGCCGAGCGGCTGGTGGAGCTGGAGGAGGCGCTGCGCGAGCACGCGCCGGCGCCGGCGGACGCGCCACACTCCCTGCACCACCAGCACCAGCTGCACCTCGCCATCGAGTACCTCAGGTAGACACTATTACTTGCCTATTCTTGTTTATTAATTATTAGAATTCAAGTAAAGATCCAGTTTTTTTTTTTTATATATTTACTGACGATGCACTTATTATTTCGTCAGGTAGTCTCAGAGATAATTGAAGACTTCCCACAACAAGTTTGTGAGACAGTGATTATTTTGATAGAACTAATGTAGACTTTTATTGTAAATGCGAGAGATATGTGGCCAAGAGGTGAAATAACAGGATGCAATATCGCTCCTATACACATCGATCACATTATTCAAAATGTTAACTCAAATGTGAAATTCTCAATATATAGATGTGATAATAGAGCGAGAGACAGTACAAATTTAAATAATGGTTAGGTACGATAGCCTTCGTTGACGAGCTAGCAGTGTTACAGATCTCGTGATAAGAGCCGATTATGTTCAATTTGATAAGGACGTAAGTAAAACAACATTTAATTATATTTAAAAATAACCACTACGAACTTCGATAATCCAAAAAGTTTATATGTAGATTGATGGCCTAGCTGTAATTTTTTAAAGATAAAACTGAAGGCACTGGTGCTATGTGTTCTCAAATTAGACAAATATTCATAAATTTTTATAAAACAAGTTTGAACACCAAATATGAGGGTCCGACATTTATCATTATAGGTTAAGAATATAGACCATCAATACATCTTCCATCTTTTTTAAAATTCCAAAAAAAATTGTAGTTATTTAAAAAAATATATTGTTTCACTTACGTCCTTATGGAACTGAATGCAATCAGGTGCTATCACGCCCTTAAGTAGGCCCAACCCGGCGGGACTAACTCATTCGCGGCCACGGTACAAAACCGTGCTGTTGCGCTCTGGGACCTTCTCTGTTTCAAAGAAAATGACAGGCTCCGTGATGAGGAAGATGCAACATGTCCACAAAAAAGACAATGTGCATAGTGTATGATTTGAAAGATTTACGAAAATTTTAATTAAAAAACGACTTATAGCTAAAAGTAAACCACGACCGCTGTAGTCAAAAATATAACAAAAACCAAATAGATTATAAATCTTGATTAAATAAGCTATGTCTGATGACTAATCTTTTTAAGATGTTCTTACTTTATTCCACCTCCAAAGTTATTGTAAAAACGCGCAAAAAATTCGAACTCTCGGACCTTATAACTTAGAAACCAAACACAATTTTACAGTGCCGACGGTCATCAAACATCTAGTTTGATGAAATAAAACTATTTTGAGCAAAATTTTGGATCTCTAACAAGAAATATGGGCGTGATCTTCTTTCCCCGTTTGTATGGGGAGTTGAGCGGGATGGGCCACCTTAATGACCCGAAATCTATCCGTATAACTCTTCTCCTCTGGCTTAATTGTGAGTTTGATACTAATATGTAAGTATCTATAAGTAGAATCTTGGAACAGTCTTCCCAGTGAAGTTGTAAACGCTGTCTCCGTAAATTCCTTCAAAAATAAACTGGACAATCATATAAAATAAAAAAAATAGATAATAAATAAATAAATAAGTGTGTATATAGGCGCATCAGCTTAAAGCTGCCAGCCTATCAATAATAATATAATATAATATAATAATATGTCCCGGCCCGCAGAGCCCCCGAGCTGATGTTCCAGCCGTCGATGGTGGGCAGCATGGAGGTGGGGCTGGCGGAGACGGTGGAGTTTGTGTTGAAGCGGTTCTCGCCGGAGGAGCAGCTCCTGCTGGCCAACAATGTGCTCGTCACCGGCGGCGCTTCGCAGTTCCCGGGTCAGTGTTGGCGGATTGGAAGCAATACTATTAGAATGGCGAAGAAAACTGCTTATTTGTCATGACAGGTGGCATCCAAGCGAGTTCACCTGCAAGATCTGTCAAAACCGTCAGATACCATACAAAATATAACAGAATCGATTTGGAAAATTCTATTGTCTATTCTAATATTAAAATTCCATTCTATTCTATTTATATCTATGTAATTTTAATTATTCAATTTTCTTCATGTTATTCCAAAATTTTATTGTTCTTAATTATGCTAATCAAAAAGAAGTCGTGAGAAATAAAATATCACAAAAACATAGCCCATCATATTTTATTTCATACTTTGTGCTGGTCAATCACATTTAAATTTGTTTGAAGACAAACAAAAGCTCTTCTTTTTCTCTAAACCTTGCTCTAACTGCATCATGGAGTACATCTTTCATCTAAAAACTTATTTCAAGAGCCGACTTGTGCTTTATGCGACCGTCTTCGAACAGGCCTGAAGGAGCGTCTCGAGCGAGAACTCCTGGAGATGCGCCCGTTCCAGTCCACGCACCGGGTGCTCATGTCGCCGAGCCCGGTGCTGGACGCTTGGTACGGAGCGCGCGACTTCGCCCGCAGCCCGGAGCTGCTCGCGCGCTGCGTGTCGCGCGCCGACTACTTCGAGATGGGCGGCGAGTACCTGAGGGAGCACGCCGCCAGCAACCTCTACTACCCAAGTCCCGCGCCCATCGACAACACACCCGCTGGCGACTCGAACGTTATAAAGGAGGAGATTGTGGTGGACTGAGTCTGGTGTTTTATTTTTTATCATGTCTTTTTTTGGAAAATTAGGGTAGATGGAGCAATACATGGGTACAAAAGGTTAATTCAAAAACTGGCTACAGGATAGAACCAAGATGCTTCACATTGCAAGCAGGCCAGAGATGTCATCCCATCCCTCAATAAGCGCCTCACGCACGAGTTTTTGCATCTGAAGAGAAATGATCAACGCACAATGGTGGGAACAATCTTGGGGGTGAACTGTAAGAAGGGAAAAGTCACAATAGATCTGTAAAGGTCGCAGTGACAGCAGGCTAAAATGCCCGCAGCCCAACTTCAAATAATAATAACTTAGGGGTAATGGACAACCCTCTTTGGTCGTGGCTGCATGGAGACAACGAAAACAACTGACCATATACTGTTGGGGTGCAAGAGTGTGGTCAACCAACGGGCACTGACTCTGGGAGCACCGGGAGCAGCTGTGGAAATGCTGGATTTCTGGGACGAGCTGGGATGGCTTATATTGTCACTTTTGTTACGCACAATGCCCTTTCTATGAAGTAGGCTTACGGCGGAAAACATTTGTTCAACTTACTCCAAGTCCAGATTTTAACCCTACAAATCTCAATTTACAAAAATAAGAAGTTTGAACTCAAACAAACCTACACTGCCCGTTCACACACCCGTGCGTGTGGCCGTTCATCAACTCGCGCACCGGATCGTCGGAGTCGCCGGGTTGTGATGGCACATGGCACTAGACTGAATCCCGTTAAGGTGGCCCAACCCGCTCATCTCCCCATACAAAAGGGGAAAGAAGATCACGCCCATATTTCTTGTCAGAGATCCAAAATTTTGCTCAAAATAGCTCTATTTGATTGAACTAGATGTCTGATGACCATTGGCATTGTAAAATTTTGTTTGGTTTCCAAGTTATAACGTCCGAAAGTTCGGATTTTTCGCGCGTTTTATACGATAACTTTGGAGGTGGATTACGCAATGATAAAGTAAGAACATCTTAATAAGATTAGTCATCAGACATAGCTTATTTAATAAAGATTTATAATCTATTTGGTTTTTGTTAGATTTTTGACTACAGCGGTCGTGGTTTACTTTTAGCTATAAGTCGTTTTGAAATTAAAATTTTCGTAAATCTTACCAAATCATACACTATGCACATTGTCTTTTTTGTGGACATGTTGCATCTTCCTCATCACGGAGCCTGTCTTATTCTTGGAAACAGAGAAGGTCCCAGAGCGCAACAGCACGGTTTTGTACAGTGCCCGCAAATGAGTTGAGGCCGCCGGGTTGGGCCGCCTTAAGACGACCGAAACTATAGAAAATAAGTTAGCCTACAAAAGGGTATTTTTTATAATTTTATCGCATTGTAAATCAATCAACTAAAACTTTTACCAAAGAAAGACTGGGTTGGAAAAGTCACGTTGGGGTTTAAAAAATTAAATATGACATTGGCATTTAGTATTCTTTCGTTTTTATAAATTGTAAAATACATTTTGGAGATTCATCATTTAACAATTCACACGTTTCCCGGATACAGCGCCGGATTATTTTTTCTGGGGTTATTTAAAAGACAAGGTTAACATGAATAAACCCAGGATAATCGACCAGCTGAAGGCGAACATCCGAGGTGAAATACGGTTGCTCACTCCTCATATTCTGAGGAAAGTAATGACAAGTGCCTTTAATATGAATGAATATTTAAAACCTAAATAAAAATCACCTCAATGAGTTTTATTTTATTATCTGATATTTATTTAAGTTTATTAAATATATATATATGTGCCGGTATGTACCTACACACAACGACGGGCGCGGAGGATGTAATATGAAACGGCTGACTCGCCCCCCTCGCCTCGCCGCGCGCCGTGCAAGTAGGGACATGCCGGCCCACGGCTCCTCAGTCCTCATTGGTATGTAATAACGCCGAGTCGTGCCCTAAGCCGTATAACATTAAATGTGATAATTCTACAAAGACACTCGTTTGATTTGCCGGCTGAACAGAATCCTATGCCTCCCCTTAAATAGGCAAAGTGGTGACCCCGCGTATAGATTTACGGCCGGCAAACACAAAAATCTACCTGTGACATTTTTTCCTTCCGCTGTGGACGTCAAACGTTGGGCACGACTCGGAAGACTCCGTCCGCAGCGGACATCAGTGCTGGAGACACCACAGCTCGGCACTCACCAGAGGTGCTAGCACGTTACCGACAGCACGAGCACAGGACTTCACGATGACACCACGAGCTCCACTAGACGGCGCACGGCACCCCCCGGCACGGCAGGTACAAGGCGAGCTTTGCACGACCCGACCCACAGGCGTTTGGCTAGACAGCGCATAGGGCGCTCGGCAGGCCAACGCAGATGGCTCTCGGCAGTACAGCGCACACGGCGCTCGCCACGACAGCGCACATGGCGCTCGGCAGTACAGCGCACACGGCGCTCGCTACGACAGCGCACACGGCGCTCGCCACGACAGCGCACACGGCGCTCGGCAGTACAGCGCAAACGGCGCTCGGCACGACAGCGCACACGGCGCTCGCCACGACAGCGCACACGGCGCTCGCCACGACAGCGCACACGGCGCTCGGCAGTACAGCGCACACGGCGCTCGGCACGACAGCGCACAGGGCGCTCGCCACGACAGCGCACACGGTGCTCGGCCAGCAACAGCTCGCAGCGATCAACCGGGACCCAAGCTCAACCGAAGACGATTTGGTTAATCGAGCCACGCGCAGCGGACGGTAACCTAACACCCTGCGCGTGGGCAAAAGTCCAGTGATTGCACATATTGGTACCCCTTTTTACGATTTTATTGAACCGTATCTTACGGTTATAAGGTCGTATTAGGCACCAATTGAACCGCAACGACACATGCTCACTTTATGTAAACGTAACTATGTATTTTTGCAACTAGATGTAACGCACATGGTGACGACAACTAGTATTGTATCTTTTTGTAACGTAACGTAATGTATTTCACCGATGTATGAATATGTAACTTTCAGCTAACGTTTATGTACTGTTTGGCCATTATTCTAGAATTCTAATCTATGTTCGATGTTATGCTCATTTTAATTGTAATCGCGATTGTATCATGTACGTATAGTCGATGTATCAAGACGAAAGCAAACTGAATGACCAGTAAAATAATGTAACTGCAGAGATAATCTCGCATTGTCATATTATTCAGGGTAAGAGACTATAAAACCAGGTCAAGAACAGGGAAATGTATTTCGTACCTCGACCTACTCTTGTAAATTTGTTAGACTAAGTACTTCACTGAATTGGTAGTGAATCATGTGTATCTTATATTTAATTGCATTGACAAAACAAATGTATATCGACATAGCAACGCAGCAGTTACTAGGCAGCTCGGCCGCGCTGAAATCCGAGAGCGGCCCGGGCACCGCGGCGGTGGCCCGCGCCACTGCCGACACACCTCCGGCGCCGGTCGGCTCACCGCGCATGCGATAAGACGGCTGGCGTCCGGTGACGCGAATTCATGAGAACTGCAAACTGCTGTGTCGCGAATTGCCCGGGACAATGTTACCACCAGTAAACGAACGTTACGGGCAGACTAGATAAATTTCAAAATTAGGAGATACATTTTTTTAAGGGTGGAGCCCTGTGCCGGTATGTACCTACACACAACGACGGGCGCGGAGGATGTAATATGAAACGGCTGACTCGCCCCCCTCGCCTCGCCGCGCGCCGTGCAAGTAGGGACATGCCATTTTTTTTTTTTTTTTTTTTTTTTTCGCTCCTACCCTCAAAACGAAAAACATCAACACTTATTTGCTCCTCACTTGTTTTATTCATTTAATAACAATTAACAAATAAAAAACGTGAAAAATACTTAAAACGAAAGCTAAAATACAATTAACAACTAAATAACGTGAACATTTCTAAAATCCTGTGCTAAAATGTCTGATCTAGTGAAATGCATGAAATGCTCCAGTGCAATAAAAAGAGATGACAAAATTCCTAAAATAAAGTGCAACAGCTGTTCTCGAGAGATCTGTGTCAAGTGCAGTGAGTTATCTGCCACTGAAATGAGAGTGTTGGGCCTACAAACATCAAAAATCAAGTACTACTGTGTCGATTGTGAGGAGGGTCTGCTGTCAGTGCCAGTGCTCCGGAACAAAATCAGTGCACTCGAGAATGAGTTAGCTGACCTCAAGACACAGTGCACTTTAGGGCTTAATATGGATGCAGTGCTGCAAGAAATGGATGACAGGCAATATCGCAGTAAGAATGTAATTATATTTGGTATTAGTGAGTCCGCATCGAACAGCACTGAGGATCGCAAAAAACATGACAAATCACTAGTCCAAAAAGCGCTCGAGAAGATCCCAGATGTCAACATGGAGAAATCTATTGTTGTGCGCCTTGGAAAGCCAGTCGACAACAGTCCTAAACCGCGCCCTGTCAAGGTTATTTTGCAAAATAAGTACCAGGCGATAAATGTGCTGAAAAATAAAAAAAGTTTACCTCAGAACATCTCAGCTTCCTCCGACAAGACTCCTTACCAGCGCGACCAGTTGAGGAAGCTGCGAGATGAGCTAACTGAACGAACGGACAGCGGCGAAAAGGACCTCACCATAAAGTATATAAAAAGTGTCCCCCGCATAGTTAAAGCTCAAAAAAACTAGCGGCTGATACGATCACAGAATTAACTTTCATGTACACGAACCTGGCTTCCCTAACGGCTAAATTTGATTTGCTTTTGATTGAGGTCAATAAATTGAAACCATTATGCATATTAATTTCTGAAAGTCATTTAAAACCGGAAATTTCCGATAGTATTATAAACATTCCACATTATTCGTTGTTCAGAAAAGACCGATCCGGCAGAAATGGAGGAGGTATAGCCATGTACATCGCACACTCTCACAATGGATCATCACTACTAGCGCAAGTAAACACTACCTATACTATTGATACAATTGAAGCTTTATGGTTGGATATCCAAATATACAATTTAAAATTCTTACTTGCCTGCGTGTACCGTCCGACCACCTATACCTTTGAGGAGACGGATAAGATACTTTTTGATACAATACAGCAAGCCTCAGAAAACCATACCACGCTTATAATGGGTGATTTTAACCTGCCCGGCATTACTTGGCCACTGCGACAATTGGACGGCTGCAATATGTTGCATGATAAATTCGTCGAAATGTACTCAAACAGTAATTTAAATCAACTTGTAACTGGAATAACTAGAAAGCGCAATGACCAGGAATCACTACTTGATCTAGTTCTCTGTAACGATGAGTGCTTTGTGACCGAGGTAGAGACACTTCCCAATATCGGTAAGAGCGACCACTTTGTGTTGTTGGCGAAAACCCAGCTCAGCATAGAGTCTCAGAACACAAAGAAGCCGCAGACAATGAAACGAGACTACTTTAGAGCAGACTACACTGCTGTCGAATACGCACTCAACCAGTACGTGAGTACAAACCATAATAATAATGTTGAAGATTTATGGCAAGATTTCAAATCTAGAATAGAATATGCTGTGAACCTTCACATACCATACAAACACCGCAGAACTGGCTCCAAAAATAAACCCTGGATAAACAAGGATATTCTGGCTTTAATTAATGAAAAGAAAAAACTGTGGAAATTGTATCAATTGAATAAAAATGAAAGAAATTATGCAACATATAGAAAGATTAACAATACAATTGTAGAAATTACAAGACAGACAAGACGTAGCTACGAGTCTGGTATAATAGATTCGGGACCCAAATCCTTCTATAGCTACATACGCAAACAAATATCTACAAAAGTTGGAGTTCCACTAGCACTAAAACACAATGGAAATCTTGTAACCGGCAGCAGAGCAGTGGCTGATATCTTTGCAGACCAATTTGAAAATACCTATATCCGAGAACCCGTTGGACCTCTTCCAACTCTCAATATTCCTAGAGTTGAAAATTCTCTGACTGATATATTATTCACATCGGCATCTGTGGCAAAAACTTTATGTACATTTAAAGATGAAACTGCAATGGGCTTTGATGAAATCCCAGCTGTTCTTTTAAAGAAATGCTCTCCGTCTATCAGCAACCTCTTAGCACAAATAATGAACAAATCCTTCGAAGATGGAGAGTTGCCGAGCGACTGGAAACAAGCCATAGTTACGCCCGTATACAAAAAAGGTAGCAAGTTCTCAGCTATTAACTACCGACCGATAAGCTTAACTAGCATTATTTGCAAGACTATGGAGAAAATTATTGCCAACTCTCTAAAGGACTTTCTCAAAAATGAAAAAATAATCTTAGACGAACAACACGGATTTGTGCCCGGTAGGTCTGTCGTTACCAACTTACTTACATGTGTTAATCATTGGACCGCAGAATGGGATCAACGGCAACCTACCGATATTGTCTACCTAGACTATGAAAAAGCGTTCGACCGAGTGCCTATAAGAAGACTTTTGTTAAAACTGGAACATTTTGGAATACGAGGAAAACTTCACACCTGGCTTTCTGATTTTCTGACTAACAGAAAACTTAGAGTGAGAGTGGGTGATGAGCTTTCCGAGGATAGACCAGTTCATAGCGGCGTCCCCCAAGGCTCAGTTATCGGGCCGATTGCCTTCAGTATTTACCTAACGGACTTTCAAGCTATCCTACAGATGATGTACTCCCTGTTTGCTGACGACGCTAAAATCATCGGGAACCCACTCACGCAGCACACTGACATACAGGATGATCTAAACCGCATTACTGCATGGACGCAAGACTGGTTAATGTCACTCAACGTGGACAAATGTACAGTCCTTCATATAGGAAAGCAAAACCCAAGGAAAACATACACAATTCAGGGTAACACTCTAAAAAGTGTGAATACACAAAGAGATTTGGGTGTCATAATCACAGAAGATCTAAAATGGGAGGCACACGTTATAACTGTAGTGAAGAGAACAAACTCATTGCTGTATACCATAAACAAAGCTTTCTCCCATATAACCCCTGAGCTTTTCCTAAAGCTTTATAAAACATATGTGCGACCTATGTTGGAGTATGCATACCAGATCTGGAGTCCCTACTTCAAGAAAGATATTGACCTGCTGGAACGAGTACAACGTAGAGCTACAAAAATGCCAACTGCACTGAAAAATCTAAGTTACGAAACCCGGCTGGACAAGCTTGGCCTCACCACTCTACAAGAACGAAGAGAACGGGGAGATCTTATTGAAACATTTAAAATTCTCAACTCTTCTTACAACTCTACCAATCTACAAGATATGTTCACCCTTGCTAATACTAAAAACCTGAGAGGACACTCAAAAAAGCTGTATCACAATCGGTCGAAGCAGAACCCTCGACGACACTTTCTTGCCAACAGAGTGGTAGAATCTTGGAACAGTCTTCCCAGTGAAGTTGTAAACGCTGTCTCCGTAAATTCCTTCAAAAATAAATTGGACAATCATATAAAATCTAAAAAAAAAAAAAATTATAATAAATAAATAAATAAGTGTTGTGATATAGGCGCATCAGCTTAAAGCTGCTAGCCTATCAATAATAATAATATTTAATGCCGGCCCACGGCTCCTCAGTCCTCATTGGTATGTAATAACGCCAAGTCGTGCCCTAAGCCGTATAACATTAAATGTGATAATTCTACAAAGACACTCGTTTGATTTGCCGGCTGAACAGAATCCTATGCCTCCCCTTAAATAGGCAAATATATATATAATATAAACAAGTTGCGCCCCTTTCGTGACTTATGCTCCCCTTGTACACAACTAAGTACAAAATGTTTTCAGTTTCCCGGTGTGCAATGCCGTGATTTGCCGACATGTTTCGCCTCCAACGACAGATGCATCGTCAGGGCCACTTAGTTGCGTCTTGACAGCCCGGCTCTTCAAACAGTAACAATTTAATCTCTATGTGCAGCTTGCCACCACAATTGACATTTGTTAATATGTCTCATAATCCATCATATTTAAATGTGAAAATCACTGCATCCTGACTAGGTGTCCATATTAAAGCGGCCTCAGGAAGGAGTGGGTAAATACAAATCGAAAAGAAAGAAGACAAATATGCAGTAGCCATAAATATCATGGCACATTTATTTTCTCCACTACATGGCGACTTCTAAAAGAATCATGACTGTTTTTTCATAGCTGTTATTTTTAAAATCCACATAAATAGTATTTTTACAAATAATAATTCAGTACTTGCCACCAGGGTAAGTACTAAAAAATATTCTTTATAATGGGTTCTGATTTTTCATACATTTTTCATAAAATTAAATAAACTCTGAATCTGATTTTTCATAATATAAACCACTATGCACTGAAAAAAATTATAAAAATTGCTTTGTTAGTTCCGCTAACTATATTGGTGAGACTATAATAAGAGTACATTAGAAAATCACATTAAAGCATATACATAATGCTGACTACATATTAAAAAGTCCGTTACAGCCCCCCGGTAAACCGACGTCGACGCCTAGCTGCCGTTGGCGGCGGCGCTTGTCTTGCGCCTACGCCTCGGACCATTCAACTTGTATGCTCACTAGGCAAAACAAAACTTACGAAAATCACACACATTGGAAGATGGTAACGGAACCTTGATTATCATCTAAATTAAGTCCATTGGCCAATTGCCACCCAAACTCTGCACCAGGGAGAAAAATCTTCATATCCCCGGAACAGATCTCACGACGGGCACCAATTAGTCACTTCCGTGCCCTTCACATGCTTACAAAGGTACAAATAAAAATAATGTTGGGTAGAAAAGTTAAAATTATTCTCTTCGATAATATAGTTATTGTCTAATGAAAAAGCAAGTCGGATGAAAATTGGGATGGGGCTGTAGTTTTGACTCGTGCAGATATTTTGTTTACATCGCATTATTCATGATTCTACAACTTATGTAAAATAGAAACTTATCGCTAGCCTAAAAATTTTAACAGTATAAACATGTTGATTTAGTATTAAATTGGTCAAAATTTGTGTCTGAAGAGCTACAACTAAATGACAAACCAACATTTTGCTAGAACAAAAGTTGATTCTAAACTAAAAATGCGTGATAATGTACTTAAAACTATGTTAGCATTTGTATGTATACCATACTGCCGACTATTCCACGGCTGCTGCCAATACAGGAAGAGAAACCATATGGAGTGACTTAGTAATAGCTCTCAGCATATGTGTAAACGTTAAAATCCTTAGGCTTTATCTACATGATTATAATCAAAGCAACGCAATATCTTGGCAAAGCGGAAATTTTATAACTCTAATACAACTAAATATGTACCTATATTTAAATGATTACACAAGGCTCACTGTTTCATCGGCTCGAACACTATCCCCTAACCCCCGCCTTCCGCTGCCTAGACTAGTTCACAGTAAACCGACAGTACGCACCGAGTATTCGTGCTTCTGTATCCGCCCCTCACGATATGTCTGATTTCATTTGTCAAGTCGAGGAAACTATGCATTAGGTTGCTCATTCACCACAACCCATGCTTATAAACAAAAATCAGATCAGATAAGCCAAATGAACGTTCCGCCGCCAGCCTCGCTTTAATTTTTCAGTCTTCTATGATCGATCCCAAACATTTTGCGAGCAAGTAAGGTGTCAATTTTGTACTCCTAAGCGGCTCAACCAAACAGTTTTAAAGTGGATTTTAATATACCTTGTATATAGTTTATCCATACATATAGTACGATTCTGTCTACATAGAACCCAG
Organism: Incurvaria masculella; assembly: GCA_946894095.1. Taxonomy (NCBI): domain Eukaryota; kingdom Metazoa; phylum Arthropoda; class Insecta; order Lepidoptera; family Incurvariidae; genus Incurvaria; species Incurvaria masculella. The sequence continues at coordinate 10,009,561 of OX335657.1, read as the reverse complement.
TGAGAGACTCACAATTTATTGTTGGTCATGCTGGGCTCTTAGAAGCAGTTTGTAAGATTCAATAGAATCAAATCAGACCGAGATTTAATCGACAGGCATTTTGTTAACATCCCATCTTATTGGCAACTACACAAGTGTTACAGTAGTACTCAGCTTACTTTATTTTGCTTGTTAACAATGTGGCTCATCGCGGTCATTATATACATTATTTATATTATTCCTTTAATACTAATTTACTGTAGTTGGTGTTGCAGCTAATGTTCATTTAAATATAAATGTATGGAAGTGTATACCAACTGCCGAAGCAGATAAACCCGATGATAAAGCCTATGCGAAGTTTGTATGTATGCCAGTCATCTCGGAGTCTATCCAACTCGAAGCCATACAAATTATATAATGTACCGATAGATCCAGCGAACCCTAAACCTTACATACGTTAATTATTTAATATTCTGTATATTATAATTTGGTATTCCTACATAAAATCAACTCACATAGGGGGTTATGTTTTAGAGTAATACTGTCTTCAATGGCTCCATAAGAAATGTATGAGATTATCAATGTTAAAATTTAGAAGTCATATAAATTTTACCAAAATGGAAAATCAACAAAAATAAAGAAATTATTGGCTTACAACTTCCAGTAGTTATTTAAATACAGAACTATCAAAATATAAAAAATATCGAGGACTATCAAACACTTTTATCTATTTACAACTACGAGGAATTATGAGTTAGTATATTATCGTATTTATTTCTGTACCTACCTATGTATTTTTTTGTTTCCTGAAGAACTATTTCAGTTTAAGATATCCTACAATATTTATAAAAGGTCTTTTGATCCACGCATCGCGTCATGTTATCCGCGTGCAGTAAACGTCTCGCCGCCGTACTGCCCTACTTCCCTCACAATCCCGCCTCCTCCTATACCGGATAAACAATAAATAATCCTTATGCATTATATGTACACATCACTGACTCAACACATGGACACACAACGGAGAGGAAACAAAACTCAGTGCAAACATAAAATGAAACAAGAGAAACTACTTGGTTGCAGCTACCATAACATTTTCACAAGCTTGCCAATCACTTTCAACATATATTGAATGCACTTTTAAAACCATCACTAATGAAAAAGAAAATTCACATTTCCACAGATTTCCCGTCGACTGGTGTTATAAGAAATGAGTTGCAATATTTTATTTCCAATGGTACCCTGACCCATAACCTTACCTAATCCTTACCCTATCGTGTCAGCTATATCGAAATGGCACCAATCTATCTTTGATATTCACACGGGTAATGGCAAACTATAAGGAACCCCTACGCCGCTCGGTGTGAAGCGCCCAACGTTGCACTGGAATATATCAGTATTGGAAGACTACAACGCTAATCACTATGTTACACGTACCATCTTGTAATAGGACATCAAAACTAGTGCTAGTATCCAATTTGCATAGCGCCTCCTAGTTTACTTTGCTAAATCACAAAACTGAAATAGTATTCTATGCATAAAACTGCACTGTTCGCGTCTTTACTGTAACAAAAATATATTCCGAATTGGGCTCTGAGATTGTGACACGTACGTGTGTACGCGTACTCGACCTAAAATGTGCAAAATCTTATTCGCTACGTCCAGAGTGAACGAGGAGATTATATTTTACAGTTAAAATATTAATGCAATTTCAATAGAAATCATTTAGAATCTGATCCAAGTCCAATGAAAAATACAAAGACTTGGAGTATTGCCTACAGTGTCGCTATTCGCTAGAAGGCACACTAACATTTAGTAAGAAGCCTAGCAACCAATGTCATTCCCTAGATCCTGCCTGTGCCAGATTACTGCCCACTTCACTATTGAATTCCATTTTGTATTCCTCTTTCGAACACATTCAAAAACTAATGTTAGGATAGGCACATTCCTGGCTACTGACATGAAAAAATGCTGTGTACATTTCGGCCGCATTCTATAGAACACTATTCAATACATTTACCATTACTTTGACTCGATGTCCAAATAAAATTATTATACACACCAAAAGTGACATGGTAACTTTCATACAAGAAAATACATAAATGTATTCATAGATCCTTTACACTCAGATATATTCCTCACGCAACTTTGGCCCAATACAAATTATACAACTGACCTTAACTTATATAGGGTTATGAAAAATATTAAAAATTTAGGATGCTACAAAATTTTGGGATTCGCTTAAAATGAAGTTATATTAGCCAAAGTAACTTCATTACAATAGAAAATGAGATCATAATTTAACATCTATGTACCAGCTAGCTAGCCTGAATAAACTTGTTAAGTGTATCAATGCTGATTTCAGAAGTTGTCTCAAGTTCTTTGGTTATTTTTAGTAAAAAAAAATATATCTTACCATACATTTTTGAAAATCTCATAGATTGTACATATAGCCATGCGCAGCAGAGTTTTTAGTGACGTTAAGGGCGCAATAACAACTGATTACATTCAGTTCCATAAGGTCGTATGTAAAACCATATTTTATTATTTCAAAAAATAACTATGACTTATTCTGTACATTCAAAAACATTTAAGATGCATTGATGGTCCAGCTATATTTGAAACCCATAACGGTAAATATCTAACACAATTTTATCTTTAAATTATAGGTAGACCTATCAAGCTACATATTTACAATTTATATATTTATCAAAATTTGTTGTGGTTATTTTTAAATATAACTAAATGTTGTTTACGCCCTTATCAAACTGAACGCAATCGGCTCTTATCACCCCCTTAAACGTAGTAATTCTTCAAAACAATTTCAATTAGCTTAATCAACACTGCATTAGTGTCGAAATTAAAGTACGATGGCCAATGCACATATCCACCGTGACTTACACAGGCAGCACTTAAACCTACATACTGATTAGTACATAGAACGCGAAATTTTGTAGTGTGATGTCCATCTGGTGTGTCGCCTAGCTCCAGGGATTCCAAACTCTATCAAAGTAAACGCTCTCCTTACCCAACCTCCCCAACACTTTGCGATAAACAAACAATAAAACTTGAACATGCAAACGATAAACTAAGTAATATGTGTGTATAGACAAGATCCTAATTTCCAAACTGTACAGCGCGCGGCAGCGACTCGACGGAGTCGACCCGGGCTCTCGTCGCTACGTCCTTCATCCGTCGCTCGCACTTAGTCCTTGGCTTCTATCGCTGCTCACTTTCCTTTATCCTGCGTGTAACGCATCCTGCAATCAATATAAGAGACAATGTCTTACCATTGTTTATCTAAATCAATTGCAACCCAATGGTTGCAGATAATAAAGTAAATTTAGGATGGTTGTATCTACTACAGGTGCTTTTTTTTTCGTTTGCTCTCAAAATTTTAATTTTCATTAGCATTGTTTGCTTCCAAATGTATCAACTTGTTGGGCCCTATCCCAAAATCAATAAAATATTTTTGACAGCCCAACAGAGCGAGTGCATTCCAAAGAGAAATAGCGCTCAATAAAAACTTGTTCCAGTGCTTTAGTGTCGTTTACATCAAATCCACTCAGCATTCTGAAATTTACATGTAAAAATGCTTTTTTTTTATGCAACTTGACATGGATGGCTAATACCACACAATATCGTTATGATATTAGCCCAATACAACACATTCCCGAAGGAATTAGGTGCCATGCCAGGACCTTCCCTTTATGAGCCTGGCTACATTGAACTGGATGGAAAACACGGACAATTTTTCATTGCCGCTTCGACCATATTTTCATCCAATGCGATGGTACCGTCCCGGGCGGGCTTAAACCCTACCACCTAGTAGGGGAAGGGGACCTATAGTTTTACATGGATTCCGAACCATGGAGCAGCTCGCAATCGTGACGAAATGCACTTATCGAACACGGAAAGAGAAAGACAGTTGTGCATGTCGGAATTAAACCTAGGCCTCTGGTACGCTAGGCCAGTCCCCGCGCCACTAGGCTACGAGCCGCTCAAACGCCCCTAACGCTTGCTAAAGAATTAAAATTAGGAACACTTGTTCGCAATGAACCTGGTATCCTTCCAACAAAACAGCACTTCTTAAAACAATTAAAGAGAATGGTGGAAAAGGAAAATAATAATGGCATACAAAACTATCTACGAAATTTGAATGCAATGGCTGCAAATGATTATTCCCTAAGGAAGGCTACCAAAAACCTAACACAATAACATGTACATCAACCTCCTCTTACAATAAAGGGATTTGTGAGGCCTGAAGGGACTCAAAAAAGGCTACATTAGCAATCTATTGATCTGGGGTTTGTCCCATATGTCTCCAGAAAATGATGAAGAAGAATTTTATTTCCACACATTTTAATATTAGGGGGGATAAAAAAAAGGTGTAAACCTTGAGGCTATCCGACAAGAGTAAGGTGCGATTTAGTAATGGTGGTACCTGCGGCCATCAGTCATTCAGGTGCATCCCGCCCGACATCTGCGGCTGTGGCGTGGGCGTGTGCGGCGGCGGTGGGGACGCTGCATAACAAGTTAGTTTATTTTTATTATAAATATAACTTCTAGTCGTTAAAATAGGTTTTAATTTTAGCCTACAGACTCTGCAGGGTTTTACACATTATTTAAACTTCTCTTGCAAGTTTGGCTAATATTCTTTTGTGCATCTCAAACCAACCTATTTTTTTTTGGACATGGATAGCTGATAGCACACCCACCGTCATGATATTAGCCAAACACACTGCATTTCCAAGGGATTAGGTGCCATGCCTTATGGCCTTTATGAGCATGGCTACATTAGGTACATATTGCGAAACATACATAGGAAGTGTTGTGCCCGGGCGACCTAAGAGAATGTACCGCAACCAAATCATTGTAATACTTTCTATAGGTCAGGTATGTAGCACCCGTAATCGTAGAGCATGTATGAAAAAATGTATGTCTTTAGATGAAGATAAAGAAGTGTAATGTGATCGTATCGCATGGCACTCTATCGTCTCCGGAATGTAGACACATATTTACCTATGGAGGTGCCGATGGAGACGGGTGACAGCGCGGACATCTTGCTCTGCGTGTCCTGCATGGACACCTGCGTGCCCTGCGACGTCATGTAGCGGCTCACCAGCGGCACAAAGCTGCACGGACCGCACAATCACAACTTCAGACTCGGCTCAACATGATATTTACACAAGAAGCAAATGTTAATAGACAAGCGGAAGAATCTTACCTAGCATATTTTTTTATTTAGCATATTTAAGATTTTTAGATCAGAGAAAATTTCATTTTTCTTCGCGTGATATCATTCAGCTGCGACCCTAGTTATAAATTTATAAACAATACATAACAAAGAAACACCTAACCTATTTAGAGTATTTTAAATTATTTTATTGAAAATACATTTTAAAACCACTGTGGCCCATTTACTTGTTTTGATTTACTTATTCTATTGTCTGTTATATTTTTATCTAATGTATTTTAGATAAGTCGAATTGGGTCAAGTGAGAGTTCTTTTTTCAATTTATTTTTTTACTCAAAAGAATTTCTAAATTGCTATGTAGCTTCAAAATAATGATCTGAAGTAATGTTTTAAGTTTTACTTTGAAATATTGAGAAAAGTTAAGAAATTTAATCGACAAATAATCAGTGGGTAACCCTTTACTTACCATCAAAAAGGGTTTTTTCCAGTTTTTTACTCTCAGCCACTAAATAATCTATAAATGCACAAATCACCATGCTTTCCTTAAGGTGACCCAACCCGGCGGGCCCAACTCATTCGCGGGCACAGTACAAAACCGTGCTGTTGCGCTCTGGGACCTTCTCTGTTTCAAAGAATAAGACAGGCTCCGTGATGAGGAAGATGCAACATGTCCACAAAAAAGACAATGTGCATAGTGTATGATTTGGTAAGATTTACGAAAATTTTAATTTCAAAACGACTTATAGCTGTAGAAAAAAATCTAACAAAAACCAAATAGATCATAAATATTGATTAAATAAGCTATGTCTGATGACTAATCTTTTTACGATGTTCTTACTTTATCATTGCGTAATCCACCTCCAAAGTTATTGCATAATACGCGCGAAAAATTAGAACTTTCGGACCTTATAACTTAGAAACCAAACACAATTTTACAATGCCAATGGTCATCAGACATCTAGTTCAATCAAATAAAGCTATTTTGAGCAAAATTTTGGATCTCTGACAAGAAATATGGGCGTGATCTTCTTTCCCCTTTTGTATGGGGAGATGAGCGGGTTGGGCCACCTTAAGGAAAACTTATTGGGTTCGTTTGTGTATTGCAGAGTCCGTGTATGTTTGTACGTGAATTTAATGCAAAACAATATACAGTGTTAGGTATGATTTGCGATGTCAGCCGGCACTTGCTCCGTGCTCGGCGACCTACTCGTAACCACTAAATCTAACAGGATGACGCCGCATGCGCGGGGGTCGGGCAGAGTATTCTGGGAGGTCACGACATTTTTGGTCACGATAAAGTAAATGACTGAATCTGGGTTCACGTGTTAGAGACCAACCCCCTGATGTTAAATATGTCAGTCTGCCTGCACCAAGTGATTGCGTTATCTAGATTGGCTATATAAAATAGATGTTGGTATGGACTTGCTAATGAATATACTGATTGTCTAGAAATGTTGATACATATTAATTATGCAACAATAACTAGTCGGTTTTTTATTAAATGCTTAAATAAACTTTTTTTTTATGTGACTGAACATGGATGGCTAATACCACACCTTCTGTCATGGTATGAGCCCAACACACCACATGGGAACTAGGTGCCATGCCAGGACCTTCCTTATATTGCACGGCTACATTGAACTGGATGGAAAACACGGACAATTTTTCATTGCCGCTTCGACCATCGTTCATCCAATGCGATGGTACCAACCCGGGCGGGATTAACCCTACCACCTAGTAAGTAAGGAAGGGGACCTACAGTTTAACGTGGAATCCGAACCACGGCCAGCCTCTCTCAACGGTCGAATGGTCACCCATCCAAGACCAGACCGGACCCAGCATTGCTTAACTTCGGAGAGCGATCGCTGAAGTGTCGCGCCACTGGGCCACTGAGGCTGACAAATGAGGATGACCTAAAGTTATATCTGTAACCTAAATCGCCTATAACTACGAAATGCAACCAAAGATTTGTAATGTTTTGGCATTGCTAAGCAAGTATGTACTGTACTCACGGTAGTGGTACTTGAGTTGATGTCTCACTCCCACGCTTTATTCGTCTTATAAGCACAGCACGCTATGATAAGTCTATTGTTTGTACGGGGAATGTTATTTTCGGATATGACGTTCCATGTGTGCATATGGTTGAAGGCTTACCTGAGGTCGCACACTCCGGGCGAGTCGAAGGCGTTGTTGGAGTGGTTGGTGTTGGTGGCCACGCTGTTGATGGTCGCGATGCTGTTGGCCGACACGTTGCTGTGGTTCTCTCGATGCACTCGGTTGTGGTGTCTGCGTCACCAACAACATGTTATAGTCACCAATCATGTGATGTTTTAACTTTTATATAGTGGTGAACAGAATGATGTCAGAGCGAAAACAAACGAAGCGTAAACAAATGAATAACACATTTCGAATAAACCAAACCAAATAATTAAGGATTAAAATATACAAGGGAGCACTTCACAACCCTACATTGCTCGCACACACACCCATCCATGTTTATAAATATGCACGGGTGTGCTTGCAAAGAACCGCCCATCCATGATTGCATGGCCAGTTTCAGGTTCATAAAAACGGATTTGAAGGGCTGTGATTTGACAATGCTGACTAATTGTTGGAAATAACAAAACAATCTTTGCGTAAAAAACTAAAAGCCTTTTCTGTGGATTATGCATATGGTGAGGATACACCATATATTAAAAAAAACATAAACTTCCAATTTGACGTATCACATCAGCACTTTACGCACATCACCAACAGATGGATGATTAATACTCATCACAACATGCTTCACAACTTTCGCACAACATATTTATAATAGAAGTTTAATAGCTGAGTTTTCTCCTGACGGCGATCTGTGATATGATCTGACAATTACAGTCCGTTTCATTAATTAAACAAGTTTTCAAAAATAAAGATATGCCTACTTGCACACCCATTATGAGACCCGCTACGAGGCGAACGTGTTTCAGAAGCACATTCGCGTGTGGCAATTATGGTTGGACTGTTTGGCATCCACGATCAGCGATCCGGGTAACATTCAAATAAAATGAATACTTCATTTACGACAACATGGCGTGGCAACATGCTCACCGTATGAGATAGCTGTCCCGGACGAAGGTGCGCCCGCAGACGCTGCACTCGTAGCAGGAGCCGGCGGTGTGCGTGCGGATGTGCAACGCGAACTGCGACTTGGACGTGAACGTCATGGAGCAGCGGTCACACGTGAGTGGCTTGTCGGCGACGTGGGACCACCTGAAACCGCACACACACACACAGTTAATATCATATTCATCGAGTCATAGATTAAAGAGGAATGTATAGATAGCTAACGTACAAAACTCGCCGAAAACTGCTTATTTTCGCTGGTAATATTACTTTTCTAACCAGCGCCGTCTCCCATCAATGCCAGAACTAGTTACTCATTAAAACTAAGCTTGATTCCAAATTTTGCCTAGGTAGGCGTGATGAGAACGTTAGATTCTAACTATAAATTAAGTAATGTCAATGTAAATAAAAAATATCATTGATTCCAAATCAATCGATTCTCGATAATAAAAAAAATAATAATCCAGTTATCATAGTTGCCAAACTTTAGTCTTGCTCATGCTAGGCCAATTTAACATATAAAAAAACGGTTAAGTGCGAGTCGGACTCGCACACGAAGGGTTCCGTACCAACGTACAAGATTTAACACCATACAATCACGTTTTTGTATGGGGACCCACTTTAATTTTTATAATTTTAAAATATTAGCTATTTGTTGTTATAGGGGCAAAATACATACACACTCTGTGAAAATTTCAGCTGACTACCTATTATGGTTCACCGTCCGGACGGACAGCGGAGGCTTAGTAATAGGGTTCCGTTGGCACCCTTGGGTACGGAACACTTAAAAACGAATGGCCTAATGTTTCACGATAAGGGGCCGTCCATTAAATACATGAGGCGTTTTTGGCGATTTTTCGACCAACCCGGAATACTGAGACATCGCAGGAGCTTATGCATACTTTGGGTAATCAACGGGCCAATATTATTCCTGATAACGATTTTTTAATTTGAGTATATACAGAAAAGGCAAGCACAGACTGGTCATTTCCTTCACTAGGAAAATTGATTTGGGTTCAATTGTCAAAATAGATGGAACAGAAAGAGGAATGACATAAGTGAAATTGGAATTACAAATTGTACAATAGGTACATTAATTTACAACAAAAAAATTAGAATTTGTACCTGTGTGCTGTTACATAGCTCTTGACTGCAAAACGCTTTTGACAGATGTCACAAGCATATGGTCGTTCTCCTGCAATCAAAGTCACATCAAATCTTACATTATTATATTATTATATTATAATAATATAATAATCTCTAAAATCTAATCTATAAATCTT